>OY728158.1:1319203847-1320661847 GCA_963277665.1 Viscum album
GACAAACCCCATACAGCCCCCTACCCCCCCTGCACAGAACCCCGGGCGTTTATCAAGCGCGCACAACGCTTAAAGAACGCATAATGAGCCCTACCGCGCAGACCGCACGTCCGATTGACGCGCCGTCTGCGCGTGCACGTCGCGAATAATAATGGGATTGTTGTCCTGTGATTTCAGGGCAATCCGATGTCGTCCGCTATGAGTTTGACCGTTAGACCGCCTGTTTTGGCCGTTTATGACACCGGAACGGCGTTCCCGGTCACCGCGGGCACACGGCACGTCCGATTGACGTGCCGTCTGCTCGACCACATCACAATTCACTCACCCTTTGATGTCGTCCGATTTCAGGCCATTCGGAATTCGTTCGGCCCGTTTGGACCCCCCCACGCGCGTTTATCAAGTGCGCGCAACGCTTAAAGAACGCATAATGAGCCCTCCTGCGCAGGACCGGCACGTCCGATTGACGTGCCGTCTGCGCGTGCACGTCGCGAATAATAGTTTGAATGTTGTCCTGTGATTTTAGGTCAATCCGATGTCGTTCGCTATGAGTTTGACCGTTAGACGCCCGTTTTGGCCGTTTATGACACCAGAACGGCGTTCCCGGTCACCGCGGGCACACGGCACGTCCGATTGACGTGCCGTCTGCTCGACCACATCACAATTCACTCACCCTTTGATGTCGTCCGATTTCAGGCCATTCTCAATTCGTTCGGCCCCGTTTGGACCCCCCACGCGCTTTTCTCAAGCGCGTGCAACGCTTAAAGAACGCATAATGATCCCTCCTGCGCAGACCGCACGTCCGATTGACGTTCCGTCTACGCGTGCACGTCGCGAATAATAATTTGAATGTTGTCCTGTGATTTCAGGTCAATCTGATGTCGTCCGCTATGAGTTTGACCGTTAGACGCCCGTTTTGGCCGTTTATGACACCAGAACGGCGTTCCCGGTCACCGCGGGCACACGGCACGCCCGATTGACGTGCCGTCTGCTCGCCCACATCACAATTCACTCACCCTTTGATGTCGTCCGATTTCAGGCCATTCGCAATTCGTTCGGCCCGTTTGGACCCCCCCCACGCGCGTTTCTCAAGCGCGCGCAACGCTTAAAGAACGCATAATGAGCCCTCCTGCGCAGACCGCACGTCCGATTGACGTGCCGTCTGTGCGTGGACGTCGCGAATAATAATTTGAATGTTGTCCTGTGATTTCAGGTCAATCCGATGTCGTTATCTATGAGTTTGACCGTTAGACGCCCGTTTTGGCCGTTTATGACACCAGAACGGCGTTCCCGGTCACCGCGGGCACACGGCACGTCCGATTGACGTGACGTCTGCTCGACCACATCACAATTCACTCACCCTTTGATGTCGTCCGATTTCAGGCCATTCGGAATTCGTTCGGCCCGTTTGGACCCCCCCCCCCACGCGCGTTAATCAAGCGCGCGCAACGCTTAAAGAACGCATAATGAGCCCTCCTGCGCAGACCGCACGTCCGATTGATGTGCCGTCTGCGCGTGCACGTCGCGAATAATAATTTGAATGTTGTCCTGTGATTTCAGGTCAATCCGATGTTGTCCGCTATTAGTTTGACCGTTAGACGCCTGTTTTGGCCGTTTATGACACCAGAACGGCGTTCCCGGTCACCGCGGGCACACGGCACGTCCGATTGACGTGCCGTCTGCTCGACCACATCACAATTCACTCACCCTTTGATGTCGTCCGATTTCAGGCCATTCGCAATTCGTTCGGCCCGTTTGGACCCCCCACGCGCGTTTCTCAAGCGCGCGCAACGCTTAAAGAACGCATAATGAGCCCTCCTGCGCAGACCGCACGTCCGATGGTGACTAGGTCTCATAGCTCATCTACCTACAACTTGGAATGGGATGATGACGTCAGGGAGGGGGTTATGAAAACGAAATGCTTTATTATGAAGGCAGTTTTATCAATGTCTAGCCCCATCTCCTCTCTTATGTCATCTTTTGTTTTTAATAAAATGGCTTTAGAGCCTTTCGGCGCGAAGCTTCTTTCTGTCATACTCTAATTCTGTTAAGCCTCTCAAACTTGACACACTGTCATACTCTAATTCTGTTAAGCCTCTCAAACTTCCAGCCCTCAATGAGGGCTGCAATTCTGTATTAAAGGATGGGAACGAAAATTACAGTAGAAAAATAGAAGAAATAGGGAAAACAACAGAAGAAATCCTCAGGAGGCCCCCAGGCTGAGGGAGGAAGATCAAGCTAACAAGCCACCAGGCCGATCTTCCGCTGAACTGTAAATGGCCCATAGAAACGAGGGGCAGGTTTCTGAGAAATCTGGCAGGTTAAAGAGTGTTGTTTGTGAGGCCGAAAGCGTACGGAAACAGGATCTCCCACATGGAGGGCAAGGTGACGGCAGTGTATTAGTTTTCTGCTACATGATGTCTTGGGACCGACTCAAATAATATTTGAGTCCACGATCAAGCAGTGCATGGGCAACAACGGGCAACTAGATTTCTGATGGAACAGCGTAGGTCTCGTGGCAGCGATTTACCACCTCTGTTTGGTCATCCGTTTGCGGGTGGTAGGTCAAGCTGAGTTTTAAGTCAGTGCCTTGGAGTTTGAGCAGTTCAATCCAAAAATGGCTTACAAAAATGGGATTGTGGTCGCTGGAATGCTATGCAAACTGACAATCTCCCACACGAAAACCTCGCCCACACTCCCACACTCTTTGCTGTGTAAGGGTGGTTTAGGGGTAAAAAATGGCCATATTTAGAGAGATGATCAATGATGACCAGAATCACAGTGCAACCACGGGATTAGGGTAGTCCGGTGATAAAATCCATAGAGAGACCCGACCACACCAGCTGGGGAATTTCCAACGGCTGCAACAGGCCAGCCGGATATAGTGTGGAATATTTATTTCGTTGGCATTTGGCACATTGGCAAACTGTTGAACCGGTATTTTCATCCCGACCCAATATAAATTGGCAGGCAATTTTCTATACGTGCGACAAAAACCAGAATGACCCCACTACGGAGACAAATGGAACTCAGCCAGCAATATGGGCACCCATGGGGGACGAACTAGACAGCACCAACCGGCCCTTATAACAGAGGACACCTTGCAGAAAAGAGTAAGTAGGAAAGGAAGGAGCATCTGCTTGCAGAGTGATGATGACTTAGCTGAAAAATGGGTCGTCTGAAACGCCTGTGAGCAAGTGGGGCTGAACCTCCCCCCTGCTGGATGTGGCTGGAGCAGGGCCACATCACGGCGTGACCGCGGCGTGACCACGGCGTGACCGCGGCGTGACCGCGGCGTGACCCGCAGCGTGTTGGCCCGATCCAGCGACATCCGCGGGCAAGCATCTTCCGACCAGGAGCGAAGGGAGCGGGAGGAGGCTGGAATGTGGGTGAAATGGGGCTGGTTGCAGGTGTTGGGGGGATGGTGCGGGCTGATTCGAAGGTGGGGGGGCTGTTGCGGGCTGGAATGCTGGTGGCAGCGGGCTGATGACTTTGCTGAAAAATGGGGTCGTCTGAAACGCCTGTGAGCAAGTGGGGCTGAACCTCCCCCCTGCTGGATGTGCTGGAGCAGGGCCACATCACGGCGTGACCGCGGCGTGACCGCGGCGTGACCGCGGCGTGACCGCGGGCGTGACCGCGGCGTGACCGCGGCGTGACCGCGGCGTGACCGCGGCGTGACCGCAGCGTGTTGGCCCGATCCAGCGACATCCGCGGGGCAGCATCTTCCGACCAGGAGCGAAGGGAGCGGGAGGAGGCTGGAATGTGGGTGAAAGGGGGGCTGGTTGCAGGTGTTGGGGGGATGGTGCGGGCTGATTCGAAGGTGGGGGGGCTGTTGCGGGCTGGAATGCTGGGTGCAGCGGGCTGATGACTTTGCTGAAAAATGGGTCGTCTGAAACGCCTGTGAGCAAGTGGGGCTGAACCTCCCCCTGCTGGATGTGGCTGGAGAAGGGGCCACATCACGGCGTGACCGCGGCGTGACCGCGGCGTGACCGCGCGTGACCGCGGCGTGACCGCGACGTGACCGCGGCGTGACCGCGGCGTGACCGCAGCGTGTTGGCCCGATCCAACGACATCCGCGGGGCAGCATCTTCCGACCAGGAGCGAAGGGAGCGGGAGGAGGCTGGAATGTGGGTGAAAGGGGGCTGGTTGCAGGTGTTGGGGGGATGGTGCGGGCTGATTCGAAGGTGGGGGGGCTGTTGCGGGCTGGAATGCTGGTGGCAGCGGGCTGATGACTTAGCTGAAAAATGGGTCGTCTGAAACGCCTGTGAGCAAGTGGGGCTGAACCTCCCCCCTGTTGGATGTGGCTGGAGCAGGGCCACATCACGGCGTGACCGCGGCGTGACCGCGGCGTGACCGCGGCGTGACCGCGGCGTGACCGCAGCGTGTTGGCCCGATCCAGCGACATCCGCGGGGCAGCATCTTCCGACCAGGAGCGAAGGGAGCGGGAGGAGGCTGGAATGTGGGTGAAAGGGGGCTGGTTGCAGGTGTTGGGGGGATGGTGCGGGCTGATTCGAAGGTGGGGGGGCTGTTGCGGGCTGGAATCTGGTGGCAGCGGGCTGATGACTTTGCTGAAAAATGGGTCGTCTGAAACGCCTGTGAGCAAGTGGGGCTGAACCTCCCCCCTGCTGGATGTGGCTGGAACAGGGCCACATCACGGCGTGACCGCGGCGTGACCGCGGCGTGACCGCGGCGTGACCGCAGCGTGTTGGCCCGATCCAGCGACATCCGCGGGGCAGCATCTTCCGACCAGGAGCGAAGGGAGCGGGAGGAGGCTGGAATGTGGGTGAAAGGGGGCTGGTTGCAGGTGTTGGGGGGATGGTGCGGGCTGATTCGAAGGTGGGGGGGCTGTTGCGGGCTGGAATGCTGGTGGCAGCGGGCTGATGACTTTGCTGAAAAATGGGTCGTCTGAAACGCCTGTGAGCAAGTGGGGCTGAACCTCCCCCCTGCTGGATGTGGCTGGAGCAGGGCCACATCACGGCGTGACCGCGGCGTGACCGCGGCGTGACCGCGGCGTGACCGCGGCGTGACCGCGGCGTGACCGCGGCGTGACCGCGGCGTGACCGCGGCGTGACCGCGGCGTGACCGCGGCGTGACCGCGGCGTGTTGGCCCGATCCAGCGACATCCGCGGGGCAGCATCTTCCGACCAGGAGCGAAGGGAGCGGGAGGAGACTGGAATGTGGGTGAAAGGGGGCTGGTTGCAGGTGTTGGGGGGATGGTGCGGGCTGATTCGAAGGTGGGGGGGGGGGCTGTTGCGGGCTAGAATGCTGGTGGCAGCGGGCTGAAATGAAGGTGGAAGGGGGTCGTGCAATGACACGAATGGGCAGAGTGAGAATATCGGATTGATCATCGGATGGAGTACACTGTAATCAGAGGAAAGAATATGCGCTGTGAGAATACAATATGCAATGGAGGATCATCGGATGGTCCAATAAAATTGTACGCTAAGTAGACACCCTATTGAGAGCTTCACCTGGATTCAAACAGCACAACCATTAATCTCATAGTGATTAATTATTGATTTTCACAAATAACTCAAATGATCCAGCATGATAGTTGGTAATAAATATTTAGATGTGAATGCACTTTTTGAAAGTCAATTTGGCATTCTGAATTTCATTGACACCTCATTTTAATTATCTCCGATTGACGTGCCGTCTGCGCGTGCACGTCGCGAAGACTACCATGCTTTCAAATTCAGGCCAACTAGTGTGTACAGGTAAATAAAGAAGCCAATGATAAAGATTTTAGCACCCCTACAACCGAAAAAGCACATTCCAGTAGAGGGAATAAGGGTCCCTATAGGAGAAACTACAGTCTAGAAAGAAAAAACCACATCTAGTTGCTTATTATTGTCCAACGAGTGGTTTTTTTGATGAATACATACAAAATTAAATACATACCCGCAAGTAAATACATACAAAATTAAATACAGAATTAAATACATACAAAATACATACCGAATACATACCTGCAACTAGAGAATCCATACATACCTACAACTAGAGACTCCATACATATAGAATTGAATACATACAGAATACATACAAAATACATACAGAATACATACAGAATGCATAACTACAACTAGAGACTCCATACATAAAGAATACATACATACTTGCAACTAGAGACTCTATACATATAGAATACATACCTGCAATTAGAGACTCCATTCCTCCCTCAATTAAAAATACATACAGAATTAAATAGATACATGAATTCAAAATACATACAGAATTGAATACATACCTACAAGTAAATACATACAGAATTCAGAATTAAATTCATACATGAAAGTATTATAACACATAATTCATACCTGTAAGTAAATACATACAAAATTCAGAATTGAATTCGGAATTCAGAATTGAATACATGCCTGCAAGTATTATAACAAATAATACATATCTGCAAGTAAATACATATAGATTTCAGAATTGAATTTAAAATTCAGAATTGAATACATACCTGCAATTACAACACATAAGTCATATCTTCAAGTAAATACATACAAAATTTAGAATTGAATTCAGAATTCAATACCTGCAAGTATAAAACATAATTCAGAAGGTAATTAAATACATACATAATTGAATTTATATTTTTCATTAAAACAGGATGAAAAATTTGGTTGATGTTGAATTAATAAAACAAAACAGTGGAAAAGAAATTAAAATGATGCAACGCCGAACCAGATGTTTGAAAAAAATCATATTTGACTTAAAACCAGCATTCAACACAAAGACAATCTGGTAGAATTCAATTAAATATGAACATTGAATAGCAACTGTTAAATAGAGATATTTAAATCGATGATGAACTGGTATTTTTAAGCCAAATCAATAGATTCAAAGAGAGTTGAACATCTACCAGTCAAGAAACAACTCAGAGGAAGGAATTTGGAGAATAATACCTCACTCAAACCCCCATCACGATTTAGACTTGGAGGGGAGTCCGTCGGCGTCGGGGGAGGCGCTGTCTTCCGGGGAGGGGGGAGGCGCGGTCGTCCGGGGAGGGGAGTGCATCGGGGGAGGGGAGTGAGTCGGGGAGGGTTCCGTAGGAGTGAGTCCGGGGAGGGGGGAAGCGCAGCGAGGAGGCGTCGGGGAGGAGGGGCGAGGAGGGCGCGACGACGAGGAGGGCGCGGCCACGAGGAGGGCGCGGCGAGGAGGAGGGCGCGGCGAGGAGGGCGCGGCGAGGAGGAGATGCCGTCGGGGAGGAGGGCTGTGGATCGGGGAGGAGGAGGAGCCCGATAAAAGATCGGGAGAATAAAAGGATGAAACACATTTAGCCACGGACAAAAATTTAACCGTGGCCTAATAAGGGCTATAGCCACGGACCTATAAAACTGTGGCTATAGGTCCGTGGCTATTGCCCCAATTTCTAGTAGTGTTCTTACATGATCTGTAATAATGATATATAAATGATTCATGTGATCCTCATTTTATTTAGTGTACACTAATTTATTAATAATAAATGCCACAAAAATTTATCAATAATTTTTTATATATATTCATAGTATAAATTATAATAGAGGGAACATTATACAATAAAAACATCATTATTGTAAACTGAAAATATCCATACCTCATTCTAAATGATGTATTGGGAATATCATATTTCTTTAGTCACAATTCATAGCACCATGAACAAAGGAGGATATTTGAATAATAGCCTACTACATGAATATTAATGAATAAGTCAAAAATATAGGATATATGAATATAGTTCATCGTAATAATAGAATTTTATTCCCTTCAATCATTACATAGCCTCATATATTCATTTTTCCTCGCAATTAAAGGAATATGGGCTACCATAGGTAAAATAATAGTGCTTATAAACCACTATTCACAAATATATTTAATTATTTATTCATCATCACTAATTACACAATGTATATTTTATAAGGATTCTTTTATAAAGGTCTTCCAACTTAAATTAACCCAATTTTATACAAAATGTTATATTTTGGTCGATGTTAATGTAATTCTTTAGAAAATACAATAATGTTTTACCATTCAAAAGAAACAACCTAAATTCCGTTATTATATTTTTTTTCTATAGATTGTGTCTTCCCTTCCACCCAAATAATATAATTTATTGGATATAATATAGATTAATATTGATATTAATCACATATTTAATCCATAAATCTAGAGAATTTTTTTTTACATAATCATCATGAGTAAAAATTTCATTCAGTATTCATAAAAAGTTTTCATTAAATTTTGGAATCTTGTATAGACCAAGGATTATATCAAAATAAACCGTAAGTGTAAAAATGTAATCTCTAAATGGAGAATGTGTATGGATATTAATGGTAACTGACTAAGAATTTGTTGTTTTAGTTAGATTTACACTGTGTGTTTAGTCTTCCAAAATTTATCTTTAGTGTAATAGAAATTTATCTAACTTTCTAAGAATGAATGGAAGTCATAAATGAGTGTGATTATCAAGAATAAAAATGGTTTGATTAAATTTTAAGATATGATAAATGCACATTCAACTATATGATTAGGGACATAATCCTCATTATTAGTGATCACATAAACATCACCTTCTCGACTGGACCTCCAAACGGTATGTTACATTCAAGAAAGGGTAAATATTTATCCATTTATATATAGATGAAACATAGGAAATCATTTATTGTTTCCTATAACATGATGTAATTACCTATATTAGCCTTCTAATTATAATTATAAAAAACTCACATTCCCTTTAGGGATGTATTGGATGTTTCTAATAATAGTTTTTTCATTATGTGAATTTCATACTGATAATATTGTTAATAATTATTATAATATATTCTTAAATATTAAAAAATATACTTTTTATTGATTAATGATTAAAATATATAATCGATAAAATTCATTCTCTTTTATGATGGGATATGATACTATTTCCTCTTATGATGAAAATTATTTTGAAACCAAATCTTTTTATAGAGTTGGCTTAATGAATTTAATAAAAAATTCCATATTATTCCCCATTTAACATATATAATCTCTATAATACCCAAATAGACATGTAATTTTTGACCCATAATACACAAAAATTTGTTTTTCATTTATTTAAGATGATGAAAATTCCCTTCATTTCAGATCATTTCCCACAAGAGAAATAATTATTGAATAATATTATATTAATAGTTTTCTGCCCCATTTTATCTATTTATTCTTCATTAGTAGTATTCAAGATAAATAGACACCATTTTTATAATTATCCTTCAAAAAATATAGATATAGTATAAAATTTTCCCTTTCATTGCATCGCAAGTGAGGATATATCGTTTCTAATGTCCGGATCCATTTCTCAACTCCCACTATATTTGTAGTTTTACTAAAATATGGTGGATTTTTTGACATGAAATGATACAATATAAAGATATCATTCTATGGAACATCTTGTTTCTCATATTTTGAATGATATTAAACATAAACCTTGCTCACCTACCCAAATATCATTAGGATCTTTTGAGCACCAACACAAATTATATCGGGTTTCTCATTTAGGAAATCCTTACATTAACCATGGGCGTTGATTCACTTTTATTTTATAAGAACCAAGATTAAATAATGGACTAGAATGATTTATATTATAATAATCATTTATATTGAACCATAACAATCATCTGCATAAGAAGATCACAAATACTATAAGAGATTATCATAATTCTCATTTTAGCTATATTAGATATAAATTTATTTACTATTGTTTTATTAATCATTATCTATTAATAGTTATTACAACCCCATGTCTAATAACCTAAATCTGGTGTCTACTTTATTCATTTAAAAATATGCAGGTATTATAATCCCAATGGTTTAATCAACTATGTGGTTTGGGAAAACTATATTCATACATGATTTATTTGTTACATTTTTAGAAAAATATAAAAATAACAAAAGTAAATGTTATGCATCCTTAAATACCATTCAATGGTTTGTTTTTCATAACATTGGGAATGGAAAATAATTAAGGTGAGATAATATGATTGATAAGGGTTACATAAAATAGAATCTATCATGAGTAATTAATGACTATTCAATATAAAATGGTATATAACTTGAGAAACATGATATTTAATAATTAAAATTGTCCCATAATTAATCCATTTATAATAAAAATTTAATATTCTTATAGATAATAATTTTTACAACTGATTTGACTCATGATACCTTTCAATGCATAAAAGTGCTATATAATTTCGAGTCCCACCATTCAAATTATGTCCAATGTATTGAAAATATATCATTTGATTCTTTTAATTCCTTAAAAATATTTTGTATTGTTAATTTTCATATCATTTAATCAAAAAATATTATCAATAATTCCCTAATAAATTGATTAACATTAAATATACAACATTATATATATAAATGGTATAAGGGTTTTGAAAAAAATATCAATGACATAATGAATATGGATATTTTTTAGAAATGTGATTTCAAATGATTAATGAACATAGGTAAAACACTTAAGAGTATATACAACACATAAAAAAATATTGTTTCATATTATCATTTATTTATAAATGGTGTGAAAATTTAGACAAAAACACCTTATCTTAAGTTATGAATTCCTAATAAGTGATTTTAACCTCTTATATAATAAATTAATCATCAATATACATAAACAATTAAATCATATAAAAATATATAGTTTCATATATGATCCATTTATTATATTTTATAACATATTGCTCTTTTAACAATTATCAAAACTATATTTGTTAATTGCTTTTTTTTTCATGAATGATCTAATTTGAATGTTACGTCGTTGTAAATTTTTCATTGTCCCATCATATACAAAAACAATTGTTATGAATAAAATATATATTCAATATATATAGATATTTATAGACCTATAAAAAATCTTGATATATAAAAATTAATTACAAAGTTAATGTAGATGGTATGCCATATGTTAATATGAACACTGAAATCATTTTTTTATGAAGGAAAATAATATAATTTAGTAATAAATAATACTTAAATATTAATTATTTGTTCATATATATATAATATAAAAATTAAAATCATCCTTATTATGCAACATGTAATATACAACGGAATGTATGATCAAATAGCTTCGTGGAGGTGGTACTCCACACATAGGTAATACCGAACTCATTATTTTGCAAATAATTAGAAAGTAGGATGTTATATGTTATATATTAGTTCGATAATAATCATAATTATGTAAGTATCATGTAAACTAAATATCGATATATTAATAACAATTCAATTAGTGTGATAATGAAAAATAAATTACACCATTACGTGAAGACATTAATTTGTATGTATGAAAATTTAATATTTATTTATTTTCATAGGAAGAATAGATATAATATGGTTATATCATAACAATAATAACATCTCAATGCATTGATGATAATGTAATTATTATTTTTTTATTGGTATGACGCACTAAGAAGAAGTAGACAAATAAAAAATCTGGAACAACTCGGTAAATATGACTACCTATTCATCAGTAAAAGTCTATTTAGTTACTTATTAAGGGACTTAGTGAATGTATTTTTCAAGGATGAAAACATTTAGAACATGGATAATGGTGTTCACAGGTAAAACATTATGTGATTGATTTACCAATAAGGACTAATGGTACGTAATAAAATCTAAATAGGTGTGCACTTTTATAATAGTGGGGGATTATTCGAATTTTTTAATGTATTAAATAAATATTAATTATAAAACAAGTAAAAATATCTCCAAAATTCCATATAATAGTTTCTTATGTGTCAATTTGTTAATAAATCCCTTAAAAGAAATTCATGTTTTCATTGGATTTTAATGTCTTATAACAATATTGATAATAATATTAACAAATTTAAACATTAAAAATGTGATACATTTTATGAATATTATTATTCATTGGGCATAAAAATAATAGAGGTAAATTTTTTTAAAAAAAAATTACTTCCTAATAACAAATTATAAATCCTATTTTTTATTAATCTATTTCTATAATTGGGAGACAATAATTTTATATTACAATAGAAACCACAATGATCATTTAAAAAATCATTTTATGTTAAATATTTTAATATTTAATTCAAATATAAAATTAATTTAAAACTATATAAATTGATTACTAACAATATAATATAAATAAATTTATTTTTAAATAATTATATAATAAAATTTTAAATTTTAAATTCATGATACCATAAAACAACTTTCCGTAAAACGGTATTTCTCCCAATTCCTTGAAAGATAATGATATTCCGAAATATTGTAAAAAGAAACACTGATATAATTTTCATATACTGATTTTGAAACTGAATTAAATATCAAAAAATTTAATTTCTAGCATTTGAAAAATTTATTTAATTCATATTTAATAGAAATCAATTAAAATTATTTTTAAAGGGATCAAATTTTTTAAGAATAAAATTATTTTACAGAAGAATTAGTTTCAATTTACAATGAATTTATTAATAAATTTTTATTGAGTGTTACATTAATGTATATTTAGAAATTAGTTAATTCATATTCATACCAACTAGTTGAATGGTAATTTTATTTGTATCACATTAAGATACTAATATTATAGTATTCATTTAGGTTCCATGTTGTTTGTTGTATACTCTATTGAAGAAAGTGTTTTAAAAAACACATGATATTACATGCCATTAATGAACATGGAATATACATCATGAGGGTAAGAGAACTACCCTTGAGATCATGTAGGTTGATATATAATACTCCATATCGTTTAAGTATTATCATACTCTAGTTTTTATTGTAAAAAATGGCGTTGGTTGGGATATATTTGTAGATAGTAGAACCTTCCACAAAAATGAATTTTTGTGGAAGATGTTATAAATGTGTGGGGATTATATTTTAGGGGGACATTTCCATATTATTATGGGAATGAATTAATTTTTATTGATATTGTGTATGTATCCACATGGGATTATGTAGTGGCTCTTTAAAAACAAATTGTTCTTGTTTTTCTAATTTCATCATGAATAACAAAATTTATAGATTTTGATTTCAAAAGGAACCCATTACATATAATGTAAATAAATTATATAATTACAAGTCATGGATTTAATGGTTAAGTATGGTTGTCCACACAAATCATGAACAACCATAAATTAACAGTCCTATTTTCTGAATGAAATTTATGTTACATAGACTAATTTTTTTATATAGTATATATTCTAAATCCTTAAAAATTGATGGTCAATCAAATTAGATAATGATTTTGGTGTATACATGAATACATATAATACAAAAACATGTATATCTCATTAATGAAAACTCATTTGATAGGGATTTCATGTTCCTATTAATTTCCATCAAAAATATATCTAGGTAGTGAATACCCCAAAAGATGATTTATATTCTACCATTGAGAGAAGATTACTGGAGTAGAGTGAGTAGGAGAAATTTAAGATACAATTATATGTAACTCTTAAATTTACAAGAATTGAAAAATATCTATAGAAAAATCAATCATACCAAATGTTGACATAATTAAATTATTAATTCTTAATTGGGATATTAAAAAATATTTTGAGTATAACATAAATTTCTTAGTCAATGGTCAAATAATAATGATATATATTAATGGGTAACTAATTTTATTGGATTTCATTTCCATTATGAACGTATTTATTAGTGAAGTCTAAGAGAATAATATAAGAATATTTTTTCATAGGAGTATACCGATGGGAAATTATATTACTAAATTTTTCTCTTTTTCATTAAATAACTATCATAAAATTTATTATATTACTTCTTCAAATATAGTACTCTATATTGATTATAGTGGATAAATATATAGCAAAATCATTTTAATATACACTATTTTGTTTTAATTCATATGTATTTTGTTGTTAAAATTTAATACTTTCAACTACATTTCATCCCAAAAAAAGGGAATACGTTTTACCAGTTAGTAATATAATATTTATGACCATACACAATGGTAGAGAATTTTTTTTAAAGACAAAATCCATTCATCTTGGTTTATTTAAAGGTACAGTGCTAATTCGTATTGTCTAGGGATGGGTTAGATAAGGTTGAGACTATGATTCCCATTGAAACTATAATGATGCATCCATTAATACATAAGGGTAACATGGGATTTCTAAAGGCCACATAAGGGTACCCCATTACTCGTTCAAAAATGCCACTGTAGTTACTGAAGGGAAACCCACGTGTTTAAAATATCACATTATCATAAAATAAACAACATTTAAGTGTACTCCCTAATAATGTAATGGTAATTTCATACCTATGTAAGGGTAATAGTTTAGTTTCATTTCCAATATATTGGAACCAAAATTATCTGAAAAAAGGTATGTGGGGTTTTCCAATACCTTTATAAGAATAGTAAACCACTTTAAAGAAAAACATTGTTAACCATATTTAGCGGCTATATCATATATAAAAATATTTCATTGGCTTTTCATGATTCATATGGGTTTTTATATGGGTTATATAAATTTATAATGGTAATTATTTTGTTTTAAATTGTGTTTAAGGGTTTCTATTTGGTTGAAACATATTTAAAGGTAAAATTTCGCAACCCTTTGGAAATATCATTTTCCATATAAGGGTAGAATTTTCTGAATTTTTCATTTACTTTTCACTGATTTAATCCTATAACACATTATTAACTATTTAAATAGTCTTAAATAGATGTAATTGATTCATTTTTTATTTTTCAAGGTTGATATCAAAAATTTAGTAATTTTAAACACTCTTTATTCAATAAGTGGTTAAAATTAATACTAAATGGTTAATTTATTTATTTTGGTTAATATTGAAAACATGTATATGGATTTGGTTATAAAAAATATCTTATTCACTCTAAATTTATTTTTTTTTAATCTCTAGTGTCCATGAATTACAGAACTTTACTTGTTATAGATTGGACACATAATTCTCTATCAGTACATGTTTTTTCTGGGTTATATATGTTGAAGAACCCTCACCCTGTATCCCCATTTCATTGGTATATTTATCAAAATTGTAAACATTAAAGGTATTATTTCCATGTTCAATTTAAAAATAATTATTTCTAATCCTTATTTTGTAATTATTAATGATTTCCTAAATGATATTAATTTGAAAATTATAAATGATGATTATATAATAATTATAATCGTTAACGTATATTTTCTAGAGATATTTATTATTTTCACATGTAAAAATTTAATTATTCTTTAAGAAAGAAACTATTAAGCTCAAAATATGACATAAATGGATAATTTAGAAAATATCCTTGAGATAGAAATAATTAATTAATGTGGTGTTTTAAATTTTTTTGGAAGTATTGTATCTATAATCATTTATATTAATACATGAGAGTTAGTTAGATTTGAAAAACATTTGTACATTATTTCGCCGATGTCTCCGAGATGATCCTTCGAGTTATTAATAAAATCTATAATGCAGGAAACCCTTGAAAATCCAAAATTTCAAATTTTATTTATTTTCATGATTTATGGAATGAATGTGTTTAGCTGAGAAACCAAAATATAATGTGTTACCACATTAAGTATGTGTGTGTTTATAGCTTTTACATATTATAGAGTTTCTTAGATATGGATTATAATGACGATGAAATTTTTTCCGAAAATTTGATGTTTGATATATCATTTTAATGTAGTGTTATTTAAACTATTCTTCTATCATCTATATCCGGGAATACAATTTTAACGTATTTAGACTATCCCAAATGAGGGATTTTGTATACTTTGGTCAGCATGTACTGGGGTTATCCCACCTGGTTGGACTTGTCACATGATTTTGGTCTATCCACTGATAGGAATATTTTTAAAAATTATGCCAAAAATATATTTTCATTTTATGGTATTTATTCAATTTAAATTGCTCATGTGTTTTTTTCTTGGGGTTTTCATATTTTATTTTGAGAAAATGGAGGAATTGGGATTTGGAATGGTGTGACGTGTGACTTAAGCACGATTAGGGGAAATAATGTTCCTTGACCAAGAAACCATGAACCAAGGGTTCATTTTTTGACTGCTATGAAACAAACAAATATCACATGGTTTTTCGAAACATGTGACTAACCATGCAACTTTCCTACATGTATAATAATGGGTGCACAGTTTTCGCACGGTTTGGAAAATCGTTCAACTTGTCTAGGTCATTAATATTAAATTTTACCATTTCTACGATAGAGACCCGAATCTTAACGTACATGGACATTACATTACTTTTTCTGAATACATAGTACCTAACAAAAACACACACACAAGGACCATAATAGTTTAGTGTCTTTGGAAACTCGGAATATAATCTTCTAATCATGGAGAAAGATCTTCAACATCTCCCATAAAGATCTTCCTTTTTTACCTAAAACCTTTCTTTATATCCTGGGGAAAAGAAAACTTAAAAGGGTGAACTCAAATGCTTAGTAAGGGTAATTAAAAGAAATATCAATCACATCATATTCATAAGAACATAACATTTTGGAAATCTTAACCTGCAAAAGAGATCATAATATCATAACATGGGATAAATCATAGTAGTTAAATGTAATCCCAATAATCATAACATAAAACATGAAACATTGGGGCATACACACATAATCATAGAGAATCATTTATTATTAGTCAAGACCCATTTCCAAGACTATCTTAGTGGACAAAGTCCATTTCTGAACAGAGTTCACTCCTCATTTCAGTCCTGTTTCACTGAACCGGTTTAACCTACCGTTCCAGCCATGTCTATCTCATGAGATAAAAAATCTTTACTCAATGCATTGGAGGGAGATATAGGTCCCACCCATCTCATAATTATACCATTCTTATGTGTGCCACAAAATCATTAACCATACATCATAGCATAACCCATGTAATAAAAATGGGATTCTTAAACATCATGACATCATAAATCAATTCATATAAGATAAAGGAATTCATAAAAATTTTTCCATCACAACATAATAATATCATTGTAATAATAGGGATATAAACAGAACCCTATATTATCTTTGATGGAAAATAATTTTGATAAAACACTTTAACTCCATTCTTGAGGATAATATCCTTTCTGCATCAAAAAAACTTTTCCTTTCTTAACATGTCATAAAATTATAAACTAAATGAATTTGATTAAAATAACTTGAAATCTTGTAAAGTATTCTTCTTGGAAATAATGTTTTAAAAATCCATTCATGTCGTATAAGTTAAAAAAAAATTCTTCTCGTAATTTTACCGGAAAAGTCAAAAAGTAACTCTTGACATAAACAAAAGAAAGATTACTTACATACCATGTAGTAAAAGTCAAAATGGGTAAAAAAGACATTAAACATACATAAAAACACTTTTAGAAAACATGGACATGGATGATAACAATAACCCCAGTAAATACCAAAGTATAAACAATCTTGGATAAAAATGAGATTGTGATATTTTCCCTTACCATAGGTCTGATTTGATTCGTAAGTGTCTGAAACTCCTGTATAATGATTTAAATAATGTCATTTACTTATTCCAAAATCATAATCATTGTTATGATATCATATATGGTTCACTTATGACTTTATATTACCCGTTCTTTTGTAAATTCCATGTTAAAGAGTGTTTTGGGTAAAATTGTTTCATTTGTCGTCTGTGTTTTGACTAGTAATTATTCATATGATTACATAGATCATGATTACTTAATTCCAGAATATAAATCATGATTTATATAAAATATAAATTCATAATATACATATATATAATAAATCAGTAAATGGAAAGAAATACACCGTTCATGGAGATGGTAGGTCGTACGTACGCATGAACGCTGTTTTTGTTTCCTTATTTAGTTAAATGGAATTAAGTAGAATACATACATATATATACACATAAATCCAGTATCATTATTATGTCATATATTTCATGATTACTTATTATATCTACTTTAAAATTATTCATGAATGGTTAACGTGGAGAATGAATATCATCATGTCGTGGAGACCGTAGTTCGTACGTACACACGAGCGATGATATCGTTCTCATGATCGTGGAATTGTATTTGACTGTATGTATAATATTTCATAATCAATATCAATTTACAATAATCATATATAGTTATTATGTACACCATTATACCCATCCAAGTAAGGTGGTGGTGGAAAATAGATTACACCACGACGTGGAGACGGTATTCCGTACGTACGCACACGTGGCGATTTCATTTTCCGTAGGATGGATAGATGGTGAAATAGGGTTGTTTAATACTTATAATAAAATATCAGTATATGAGTGATACTGATTTTATTACTTCTTAATGAAACAATCTAAGAAGAATAAGAGGAAGACAAAATAAAGTTGAATAAATCAGTAACGGACATTACCTCTTCTTTGAAGCGCCTCTTTGAGTCCTCCTCTTAGGGCACTAAAATTGTACTTTGAAGAATACCAGGACCTCTAGGATGTTTCTAGGAATGTTTAGAAGAGAATTTGGCAGAGGTTTTCCGAGATTGAAGGCTCAAAGTGGTGTGAGTAAGAGAGGGAGGAGGTGCCCTTTTGTAAGGGAGGAGAGGGGCACCTTTGGAATAACTAAACATATTATTTTATTATAAAGTCAAATTCGGGTTTTAATAGCTCCAAATTGATATATTTCAAAGCTAAGGTTGGGATGGGTCTAATTCCTCTCATAAAATATAATATAGACAAGTTTAGGTCATTATATTAAACTTATCTTTTAGTTTTAACTCTTAGTTAATTAGATTGACATTTACCGTGTCACTTAGTATTTTTATATTATATAGTTAATAAACATACCATATAAATCCAAATGACCCCCAAGTGGTCCATTAATGATACACCTATCATTGTATAAGTATCGTGGACGAACCTTAGATTTTTACGAATATAATAACAACTAATAATATAATATTTGTTTTAAAAACAATTTTATGCCAATTTTGACACTATTTGGTAATTGATTTTTGTGAAACTCATAACAGAATTATTAGTTCGAAGAAAATTTATTAAATCAATAATAACATGACATATTAACATATAAAATTATTGTAATTCATAAAAAGTCTCAAATTACATTTATTTGGGTATTTATAACATCAATTATGTGAATATTTCTATAATAGGATAATTACTGCATCATCATTGTATCATAAATAAAATAAAATATATTAAGTCTAAAAATTACAAATAAAATACAATTATGTTGAAAATAGTTTTATCTTTCTAATTAATACTTATAGTCGATTTTATCTTATGTATAACCCTATATTAAAAATCATTTAGTTATTAAACGTTGATTTTAACTATTTTAACCCTTCTTTAAATAAATTGATAATAAATGTCCTAATCTAATCCAAGTGGTACTAAATGGTCATATTTTATTAATAAGGTAGTTTTTGGTCCAATTTAACTTATCCAATAGAATTAGGACATGTTTTAGGGTTATAATAATAACACATTTACCCTTAATTACCCTATTTACTTTTACCCTTGGTAAAAATAATTAAACAGTTACAATTCACCAAAAATTATTTTCATGTCATTGAACAACATTTTGGTCCTTGATAATAACCGTGTCTCTCGGATTTTTGAAATTACACTCACATAAGTGGTAAAATTATGTTTTATGAAAAATTCAGTTTTTTAACTACCACTTAGTGGTTTCATTATTCACCAAAAAATGAATGTTTCCAGAAAAATACCAAAAATTAGGCCTAAGCTATATTTGATATTATGAATTCAAATATGATGTCTATTTTATAAAATTCAAAACATATCATTTACATTAACTAATTTAAAAATTAATTCCCGTCGTCAAAACAAATAGCGTGTTTTTTAGAGATAATAACTATCCAAAGATTGACACTTGTTTATAACTGGTTTAAATGTGAAATTACATCCAATGAACAATATTGTATTAAATTGTAAAAATATATTCTAAATACACTTTAAAACCACTCAAATTAATAATTTATCACTATTAACTATTTCGATTAAAAAAGTTGTTTTTAATTAAAATTTAGTAATTTTCACTATTCATCAGAAAATAAAAGTTATCCAAAAGTACCAAAATTTCACCCTAAGCTAATTTCAACATTCCAAATCCAAAAATGAAGTCATTTTTTAAAGATAAAATTTATAAAATTTCAAAAATGGGTTATTACTATTCATAACGGCTACTTTTAATAATATTTTAATAGCATATTGTTGTTTAGTGATACTCGGTATTGCGTACGACGCAAGCTATCGAGGAAGGTTGCGATTGCGTGTAATGAAAGGAAAGTCAAGGGTGTGTGTTGTGAAAGCTCCTTTTAGTGTAGCGTACAACACAATACATTAATGAAATTAAAAGAATATTTTTCATAAAATCTCAGGGTGTTACTTTCTACCCCCTTTAAAATTAATTTCACCCTCGAAATTCGTTGGGGTTACAAATGGTTTACTACTCGAAAGTTTGTTTAATAAAAACCCACATCGTAAAAAGGAATAACAAAACTTGGCATTAAAAACTAAATTATAAAATGTAACGGTTACCCAAATTAACTCATCATTGAGTTTCCACGTAGGAGAACATAGGTGAAAATTTGGATATGGAAGAAAAATCTAACCATCAAGTTCTGATGGAGAGTGGTAAAGAACATGGCTATAAAAAATCCACCAATCACAAAGCCATAGATTTGTGATGATCTAAGGTACCATCTGATTCATCGGATATAAGATCACTGGGAAAACATTTTTGGTTTTTACGATCATTTCTCTAGTGTTGGAGAATTTTCGAATCAAAAGAAATACTTACTTGATTTTTGTACAATCTCATCGTTGTTCGTGCCTTGAAAAATTTCCACTTCATCTCTTAAAGAAATGAATTTGAATTTTCCATTCATTATGTGTTAGTAGATCATGTGATAGAATGATGGGTCATTCCATCTGTCTCAAACAAAAGGTTAGAAAAGCAGTCAAAAAATAAATAAGTCCATCTATAGTGAGATTAATCATATATGGTTTCTAAAATGGACTTATACTTCTTATATCATATTGCTTAATATAATAAAAATAGTTTATACTAAACATGGACTTCTTGTAGGCTAGTGGTAGGTGATAAAGGATAGTCGCACTTCGGTTGTGGGTTCGATTCCCTGAGCCTTGTCCGACGTGATGGGCCGTCACCCGTCCTATAGGTTGTCCTTTTTCTAAAACAACATTACTATGACATCCCATCAATAATATAAAAAAAAGTTCTATCCTTAAACAATAATAACTTATGTCTAACATAATCCATTCCAATCTTTAGGCTTATCTAAAATACTTCGGTCCAAGCTCATAGTATAAAGAAAATGATTACTTGAAATGTCATCAACCAAGCATGTGAATACCAGCATTTATCCCCCATATATCTTGTTGGTCACATTTCAATCATGTGAATACCATAATAATGTATTCTCTTGAAAAATGAATACCCATTAAACCTTAGTGAAAACATGAATGCTGTCAAAAGTTAACTCCTTCCGCATACCAAAATCAAAAAATTCTATATACTCAAACCCTGATATAACCTTCTCCTTATATCAGTCATGAGCTCATGAATAATATCAAACATTTAATTTTCTCCTTATCCCTTCATTATGCGCATATCATCTACATTCCAATAATATCTGAATAACCATTCATGGATACTGGTACCATTAATCATACACTTTCAAAACACATGGAAAGACAACAGTGTAACAATCCTTAGATGTCTCTTTATTCCATTGTACCATGATATTACTTATACAACATTACACTTGATAAACATGTAATGATTCCACTACCTTCAAAAACCATTGACCGAGATTCAACAATTCTTTCATCTCACATATCTTTTGTAGTCTCTTCATCATCATCAACATAAATACTACCCATACGACCGTACTGATTCTCTTCAAGAGAGTTTCCTTTAGGTAATTGGTTGGCATAATGCCCTTACATTCCACATTTAAAACATTTAACCATTGTTGATGTCATAGCAATACCATTACCCTCATCCAAGGTGTTAACTGAAACTTTTCCTTTGCACTTACTGTCTTTTTGTCCTTCTTTTCAACCCCCAAAGCATCTTCTAGTTCCCTTGAAACAATATCCCTGGTGCATCTTCCCACATGTTTTACATGAGGGAAATTGAACTTTCTTTCCCCTATGATCATCATGAAACTCCATCTTTCTCTTATTATCTGAGTCGAGAAACTTACAAAAGTTGAGATTATTGATCATATTATGAGATTTCTGATTATGTATAATAACGATGTTTGGACTTCCAAATCCTGTTTCATTTGGTTTCTCATGAAGAATATCATTCCATTGTCTGTCATATACTCGATTATCATGAATCTTCCTGTTTCCAGCCATTGTCTAAAACCCAAAAAGAATAGTGTGAGAGGAAAAAATCATACTAGGGAAAACAACATAGTAAAGGGGGAGAACCCTCAATATCTAACATCTTAGGTTAAATTCTAAGATCGTTACCGTAGTTCTAGGACTATATCCTATACGTATACATATCCTTAGGGACATCCCTAGACATACCTTAGAAATATCTATAGGGATCTCACTAACATTTTCGCATCCTAGTTTCCAAAGGTTGACTAAACCATTCCTCTGATACCAACTGTAGAGACCAGAAGCTTGACGTACATGGAAATTACATTAATTTTTCAGAATAAGTAGTACATAACAAAAACACACACACAAGGACCGTAATAGTTTAGTGTCTTTGGAAACATGGAATATAATCTTCTAATCGTGGTGAAAGATCTTCAACATCTCCCATAAAGATCTTTCATTTTTTTACCTAAAACATTTCTTTATATCCTGGGGAAAAGAAAACATAAAAGGGTGAGCTTAAATTCTCAGTAAGGGTAAACAAAAGAAATATCAATCACATCATATTCATAAGAACATAACATTTTGGAAATCATAACCTGCAAAAGAGATCATAATATCATAACATGGGATAAATCATAGTAGTGAAATGTAATCCCAATAATCATAACATAAAACATGAAACTTTGTGGCATAAACACATAATCATAGAGAATCATTTCTTATTAGTCAAGACTCATTTCCAAGACTTTCTTAGTGGACAAAGTCCATTTCTGAACCGAGTTCACTCCTCGTTTCAGTCCTGTTTCACTGAACCGGTTTAACCTGCCATTCCAGCCATGTCTATCTCATGAGATATAAAATCTTTACCCACTGCATTGGAGGGAGATATAGTTCTCACCCATCTCATAATGATACCATTCTTATGTGTGCAACAAAATCATAAACCATACATAATAGCATAACCCATGTAATAAAAATGGGAATCTTAAACATCATGACATCATAAATAAATTCATATAAGATAAAGGAATTCATAAAAATATTTCCATCACAACATAATAATATCAATGTAATAATAGGTATATAAAGAGAACCCAATATTATCTTAGATGGAAAATAATTTTGATAACACACTTGAACTCCATTTTTGAGGAAAATATCCTTTCTACTGCAAAAACACTTTTCCTTTCTTAACATGTCATACAATTCTAAACTAAAAGAAGTTGATTAAAAATAAACTTGAAATCTTGTAAAAGATGCTTCTTGGAAATAATGTTTTAAAAATCCATTCATGCCGTATATGTTAAAAAAAATTCTTCTCGTACTTTTACCGGAAAAGTAAAAAATTACCTTGTGACATAAACAAAATAAAGATTCCTTACATACCATATAGTAAAAGTAAAAATGGGTAAAAAGGACATTAAACATACATAAGAACACTTTTAGAAAACATGGACATGGATGATAACAATAACCCTAGTAAATACCAAAGTATAAACAATCTCGGATAAAAATGAGATTGTGATATTTTCCCTTACCATTGGTCTGATTTGCTTCGTAAGTGTCCGAACCTCCTATATAATGATTTAAATAATGTCATTGACTTATTCCAGAATCATACGCATTGTTATGATATCATATATGGTTCACTTATGACTTTATATTACCCGTTCATTTGTAAATTCCATGTTAAAGAGCGTTTTGGGTAAAATCGTTTCATTTTTCGTCCATGTTTTGAATTGTAATTATTCATATGATTACTTAGATCATGATTACTTAATTCCAAAATATATAACATTATTTATATATAATATATATTTAGAATATACATATATATAATAAATCAGAAAATGGAAAGAAATACACCGTTCATGGAGAGGGTAGGCCGTACGTACGCATGAACACTGTTTTCGTTTCCTTATTGAGTTGAATGGAATGAAGTAGATGACATACATATATATACACATATTTACAGTATCATTATTATGTCATATATTTCATGATTACTTATTATATATACTTTATAATCATTAATGAATGGTTAACGTGGAGAATGAATCTCATCGCGTCGTGGAGACGGTAGTCCGTACGTACGCACGAGCAATGATATCGTTCTCATGATCGTGGCATTATATTAAAGTGTTTGTATACTATTTAAGAATCAATATCACTTTAAAATAATCATATATAGTTATTATGTACACCATTATACCCATCCAAGTAACGTGGTGGTGGAAAATAGATTACACCACGGCGTGGAGACGGTATTCCGTACGTACGCACGCATGGTGATTTCATTTTCCGTAGGACGGATAGAGGGTGAAATAGGGTTGTTTAATACATATAATAACATATCAGTATATGAGTGATACTTATGTTATTACTTCATAATGAAACAACCTAATAAGAATAAGTGGAAAAAGAAATAAAGTTGAAATAGTTGGTAACGGACATTACCTCTTCTTTGAAGAGCCTCTTTGAGTCCTCCTATTAGGGCACTAAAATTGGACTTTGAAGAATACCAAAACCTCTATGATGTTTCTAGGGAATTGGAGAAGAGAATTTGGCAGAGGTTTTCCGAGCTTGAAGCCTAAAAGTGGTGTGAGAAAGAGATGGAGGAGGTGCCCTTTTATAAGGGAGGAGAGGGGCACCTTTGGAATAACTAAAAATATTATTTTATTATCAAGTCAAATTCGGTTTCAATAGCTCAAAATTGATATATTTTGAAGATAATGTGGGGATGGGTAGAAATCCTCTAATACAATAGAATTTAGACAAGTTTAGGTCATTATATTAATCTTATCTTTTAGTTTTAACTCTTAATTAATTAGATTGACATTTACCATGTCACTTTGTATTTTTATATTATATAGTTAATAAACATACCATATACATCCAAGCGACCCCAAGCGGTCCATTAATGATACACCTATCACGATATAAGTATCTTGGCCGAACCTTAGATTTTAAGGAATATAATAACAATTAATAATATAATATTTGTTTTAAAAACTATTTTATGTAAATTTTTACACTATTTGGTAATTGATTTTTTTTAAAATCATAACAGAATGATTAGTTCGAAAAAAAAATAATTTTATCAATAATAACATGTCATATTAACATATAAATTTATTTGAATTCATAAAAAGTCTAAAATTACATTTATTTGGGTATCTATATCATCAATTATGTCAATATTTCATTAATAGGATAATTACTGCATCATCATTGTATCATAAATAAATTAAATTATTTTAAGTCTAAAAATTACAAATAAAATACCATTATGTTGTAAATCTTTTTAGATTTCTAATGAATATTTATAGTCGTATTTATCTTTTGTATAACCCCATATTAAAAATCATTTAGTTATTAAACATTGATTTTAACTATTTTAACCCTTCTTTAAATAAATTGATAATAAATGTCCTAATCTAATCTAAGTGGGCCTAAATGGTCATAGTTTATTTCTAAGGTTGTTTTTGGTAGATTTACACTTATCCAATAGAATAAGGACATGTTTTAGGGTAATAATAATAACACATTTTCCCTTAATTACCCTATTTACTTTTAACTATGGTAAAAAAAAGTAAAAAGTTACTATTCACCAAAAATTATTTTCATCTCATTGAACCACATTTTAGTCCTAGATATTAACCGTGTCTCTTGGATTTTAGAAATACCACTCACAGAAGTGGTAAAATTATGTTTTATGAAAAATTCAGTATTTTTAACTACCATTTAGTGGTTTCATTATTCATCAAAAAATGAAAGTTTCCAGAAAAATACCAAAAATTTGGACTAAGATATATTTGATATTATGAATTCAAATATGATGTATATTTTATCAAATTCAAAACATATCAGTTACATTAACTAATTTAAAAATTAATTCCCATCGTCAAAACAAATAGTCTGTTTTTAAGAGATAATAACTATCCAAAGATTGACACTTGTTTATAACTGGTTTAAATGTGAAATTACATCCAATGACCATCATTGTATTACGTTGTAAAAATATATTCTAAATATAATTTAAAACCACTCAAATTAATAACATATCACTATTAATTATTTCGATTAAAAAATTTGTTTTTAATTAAAATTTAGTAATTTTCACTATTCATCGGAATATGAAA
The DNA here is from genome assembly GCA_963277665.1 of Viscum album. Taxonomy (NCBI): domain Eukaryota; kingdom Viridiplantae; phylum Streptophyta; class Magnoliopsida; order Santalales; family Viscaceae; genus Viscum; species Viscum album. Next base: position 1,319,230,333 of record OY728158.1, read on the forward strand.
GTTATCTGAAAAGTACCAAAATTTCACCCTAAGCTAATTTCGATATTCCGAATACAAAAATGATGTCCGTTCTCAAAGATAAAATTTATAAAATTTCAAAAAGTGGTTATTACTATTCATAACGGCTAGTTTTTATAATAATTTAATAGCATATTGTTGTTTAGTGAAACTCGGTATTGCGTACGACACAAGCTATCGAGGAAGGTCGTGATTGCGTGTAATGCAAGGCAAGTCAAGGATGTGTGTTCTACAAGCTCCTTTTGGTGTAGCGTACAACACAAGACATTAATGAAATAAAAAGAATATTTTTCATAAAATCTCGGGGTGTTACGTCTACCCTCCTCATATTTAACCACAAAACACCAAATTTATTCCCCATTCATGATTGTCAGCCTAGGTGCCTCACCTCCCTCCTTATTTCCCTTGGATCATCATTTTTATCTATATTTTATTCAGATTACCTCATGATTTCTCATTTAAGTGTCATCTTCTCTTATCTTCTAACTATCTTCAAGGGATTTCATGATTTATTTGGGTTTTATTCCTCTAGTGGGTTTGGTGTCCTTTTTATTGACTGAATTTTTTTGGGTTTTATATTGATGTTTATGGTACGATCGTGAATCTAAAGGGTGTGATTGGGGTACAGAAGAGGTTTTCCCCTTTTTTCCAGAAGCCTCTTCACTCAATGTTGGATTCATTATAATAAAACATTATTTGAATAATTTGATATGATTTCATGAGTGTGTAAATATGTTTTATGATCTATTTCTGTGGTGATAAACTTTTTTATATGGGATTTGATATGTTTATGTATTGAAAATCATTGTTCTAATGGAAGGTGAGGGTATTTCATGGGTTCACCCTTTATTGATTATCGAAGATGGATTACAAATTATGAATGACTTTTGATAAAGATCGAAACTACTGAGAAACATGTTTTAAAATGGTTTTGGTGTGAATTTGGATTTTTAATGTTGTTTTTATTGTGTAATGGATGAATTTTTATGTGCGTTGGAATTGGGGTCCTATGTGAGTATAAATTTTTCTAATCCATGTGACATTTTGAATTGAAATTCAGCACAAAGGGAAACCTGGATAACATGGTGTGAAGACTAGGATTAGTTCTCTAGGCGACTCAAAAGTGCTCAACCATGGATTTATCTAGAAGTTTTTATGACGTGACACTAACTAAAGGATAATGATGATTTGAGTCAACTTGGCCCATGTGGTGTCCCCTCCCACTAGTTTAGAAACTATAATGTTTTTGGATTTTATTTTTCTATAGAATTTTGACAAGATATGGTGTACCTAGTATCCCATTTATAGTTAGTTCCTATAGGGGTTTATATAGACATAGTTTCCTTTCGTGATATTGTACAAACCGTCATCATATGGTACACATTTTTAGATTCTTAAAAATCAATCCTGATTCCCCTAAATATATTTTCCATAAAATTGTTTTATAGTTTTTAATGTATCAAACATTCATGTGAATTGTCCTATAATTTTTATAGCATGGAATCAAATTTATTGTGTGGTATCCTATTGGGATTTTCTTCACATCATACTTTCACCTTTATGTGTAAGTAGACTTCATTTTTTTTGGCATAGCTAAATGAAATATTTTTAGAGTTGGTGGTTCTAGATGAAAATGGTAACCCCTTTCAAGTATTTTTGTGGAGGATTGAGCAAGATTTTCCTCTTGTTGTGTGGAATTGTTGGGTTAGTGACATGTTCTTTTTTGTTGTAGCCACTTTGTGTATTGTTTGAATATTGTACACATGAATATGAAAAATGGTTATTCCATGATTGGGTATGATTGTTCTATTTTGGATTATTATTTTTTATGTTTTTTTAGTCAGGATTTTTTATATGGCTGAAATCATTACCAAGATTCATGGTTGATACCGAGGAAATTTTTGGTAGCCCATGGGGGTTGGGAGTGCCATTAGATCCATGAACCAGACACGGTTCGGTGTCATGTTGTATGTCACTCCATATTGGTTCGTACCAATTTGGAGTTATTTCATGGTCCCAGTCATTTAGGACATAATATTTTGGGTGTATTTGTATAGAAATGATCCAGGACAATTGATTCCTAATGTTCTGGTTGTGATTAGGGAGCATTTCCAACACACCTTGTTTTATAACTTTATCACCCTTGGATTTTGGTATTTTTATATAACATCTCAATTAGGTGGGATGTGATGATAGTAGACTACATATTGACACTGTATGGGGGTTAAGTGGTTTGGTTGTCAAGTTATTATAATGGATTTGATTTTTTTTATTTTTTGGATGTTGGTATTTATAACCACTAATAAAAATATTTAGTGTGGTAGCATTGATGGGTTTGAATGTGATTAATGATTTTATAGAAGAATACACCCCTAAAGAATTCCAGTGAAACTATAAAAAGTGGTTGAAGAGTGTTCACCCTCACAAGATGATCGAAGACTAGCATAATTTTTTATTTAGGTTGTCCATTATTTTGTACATGGAGCAGGTCCTGGACTGGCTCAGTTTAGAGGAGTTGAATTAGGACTTGTAAAGGAAAAATTCTATGGAGATTTAGATGAACAATCCTCGTTCTATTCTAGGTAGCATGGAATATCATGATGAATATGAATAGATTGAGTATATAGAAAAAATGATTTAGTATCCTGATACTCCTAAGTAAGTGATGCTTAAATTGATATCATTCAAACTAGAATGACCCGTTTAGTTGGTGTGGTACTGAGTGGTCCAAACTAGAAGGCCCGAGAAGATGATCTAGAAAGACTTCAATGTCATTTTCAATAATAGAAACTGTACTGAGGTCATGGACTATTCCAATTCTCAAGAGATTATGGAAATTCATTAAGGGATAGTTAAGGATGAAGTATGCCAACCATTTTTCGGAGCTAGTTCGGTACACACACCAAACAAATTCAAACTAGATAATTATGTCTCAGTTTTTAGAGAGAGTGTTGTTTCCAGAGATCTATTCTAATATTTTTCTGTTTAACATGAATATTTATGCTGAAGTTTCATACAATTATTATCTGGTGGCTATTGAACAAAAGGGATATTATGGTTTCATTGGTGCAATATTAGAAGTGTGATTTGGCAGTTCCTCTGAGAAAAATTAGAATTTCAACAATTAGGTGAAAGATTTAAGTGGTAGTTTAGCCCACCCATACTGGTAGTCCTTTTTTTGGATTCTGATATTGGGTCAGTTGTATTCTATCAGTGGGTAAAGGTAGGTAACATTCAATATGTGTGTACATATCATTCGAAACCATGCCATCGATATGGAGCTATTGGAAACTTAAATTTTATTTCAAAGTGTTGTGCCCATATCAGAGTGGTGTCATATCTATATATTCCAGGGGGATGTCATCCAAGAATGCAATGTTGAAAATAGTGGGATATTGATTTATTGGTCATGGAAGTAGGACCATATCCTCTTATAGAATGATTTAGTTTACGTTAGTGCTTCATGCTAGTGGTCATTCTCAGTTATAGGATGAGACTTGATAGCATCATGTATTGGATTGAGCACCATCTAAACTGGATGTACGAACTTTCACCATAAGAGGTACCATTTTTATTACATCATATTTACCTATTATTATGATTAATGATAGATCTTCAATTTCATTTTTCTATGACCAGGTTGTGAAATTGTCTAATTTGATGGATAAGATCATGTATTTTGTGATGGATTTGGTAATGCCTTTCCATAAGACGTGAGAGAAGGGTCTCAAGTGCCCATATTATGCACTCACTATGTCAGGGGTAAAGATGGAATGAGAACTCCTAGTATTGGATATATACCTCTTTGATTTAATACTAATCCTAGATTGGATGGTGTTTTTTCACGAATATGTCCATTGCGGTAGGTGTTGGGTGAGTTTCATGGAACCTAATGGAAGTACCTATGTGTTTCTTGGTGAATGGATTCCTCGGTCGGGTCATGTTGGGCCTCAACATCCAGATTTAGGTAGTTTTATTATTTATTTATCATCACTCATGTTGGAGGATGATGGGATATCATATATAGGTTGATTACCTCATATGGTGAACATGTTCCCATAGGAATTTCCATATTCCTTTTCATGCATTCTTTTATATTGGGACATTGATTTTTCTATTGAATTTGCACCACTAAAACAACTCAATTATCATTCCATGATTCATATGGAATGTGCCAAGTTGTTGGAATTAAAGGCACATCTAGATGATTATGAATCCAAAAAATTCATTCTCAAGTTCCTCTCTCTTTAGACAACCACATTTTTTTGGAAAAGGCTGATGGTTCTCTCTAGTTTGGTATTGATTAATAGAATATGAATATCGAAATCATAAATAAATACTATCCTATTCCCTACATTAATGGCATGTTTTATCAGACTAAAGGGGTGAGATAGTTCTCTAAAATTAAATTGCATTCTTTTTACCACTAAGTTAGATTTAGGGATGAAAATTTCACAAAAACAACCTTCCAATGTAGGAATGTCCAATCTTAGTACTTGGTTATTCCTTTCGAGATGAACAATTCCTTAGATGTTTTTATTAATCTAATGAAAATGGTGTTCCTAAAATATATTGATTATTTTTTCAAGGTATTTGCAGACAAAATTCTAGACTATTATGGATCCAAGGAAAAATATGGGTGGCACTTTAGTATTGATTTGGTAACTCTTCATAACCATCATATGAATAACATGTCTACTAAGTGTAAATTATGGATTAAACCGTTATTGATTATGTGGAATGTTATTAAGAAAAATGGGGTTGTGATAAAACATTTGAAGATTTGTGTAGGGCTGTCATGTGACCATCCATACAATGTCTTTGAAATCAGGAGATTCATAATAATCACAGTTTATTATAGGAGGTTTGATCGAGATTTCCCTCGACTTTCCTCAATCATAAAATCACTCAACAAAAAAAATTTAATGTTTAAATTGATTCTATAGTGTCAAGGGTCCTTATAGGAGATAATTTTATGGTTTAATAATGCTTTTATGTTTATATTCAATGAATATATAACAATCTATGAGGTTTGGTGTGATTCCAAAAGTATGGGTATTGGGTGTGTTCTTATACAGGATGACCATGTGGTGGTATATGGATATCTCCAAAAAATGAACACATGAAATGAACCTCTCAACCCATGAAATGGATGTAGCAAGGTTGATCTATTTACTAATGGTGTGGAAACATTAACTTTTTGGGTATAAAATTTGGGTTTATTCTAATCATAATATCCTAGCATATATTTTCTCTCAGATAGATTTGAATTTGAGATAGTGAAATCAGATTTAGTAACATCTAGGTTGTTTTTCAATATCACATATACCCCATGATAAGGTAATGTTGGGGTAGATTTGTTGAGAAAAAAGTTGAAAAATAAGGATTTGATCATGTCCAATTATGAGTGGACAATGATTGAGATCATCATTCAGATGCACCTAGAGACAAAGTAGCATAGTAGAGGTGTGTTCTCGGCTAGTTTTTTGTTGGACAAATCGATTATATAGATTATTCAGTTTGAGAATTCTATTGACGAGTTGTTTCAATGGTATATGTAGTTTTTTATTAGTAGGGAGACACTTTGTGATTTTTCTATGTCTCCCGATGGAGTTTTATGTTTCAAGGTTAGTTACATTATGTCATTATATTTGAGGAAGGTAGGGATGCAAGATTTCAACCAATATTAGTGAGTTATTAATCATTGATCAACCAAGATGTAATATGATGATTGTTGGTCGTTCTTTTGTCCAGGTATGATGTGTGATATGGTTGGAATTATATTAAGGTGTTTTATGGGTTAGTAGGTAAATATCGTGCATTGAAGACCCTTTGGTTTACTTTATCCTTCACCCATTCCTAATTGTATGTTTGAAGATATCACCATGGAAATAATTTCCATATATCCTTGTACGCCTCGAGGGATGAATTCCCTTTCAGTAGTGATTAACATTTGACCAAGTCAACCGACATCAATACATTTATTGATTTAGATAATGCAGATGTGTTGGGCCAGTTGTATGTTTGGAAGATTATGATGCCTTATGGTGTACTATTAAAAATTGTTTCTCATATGGATTCCCATTTTACCTCACGGTACTGTTGAGGCCTTCATTTAGGAATAGGGTATTAGATCATGCAATTTTAGACAAACCATCCTCAAACAAATAGTCAAACGACCTTGAATTCCATATTTTCGAAGACATGATTCAGGAATTGATTTTAGATTTCAATGGATTGTGGGATATCCATTTGTGATTGGTAATGATCACATATAATAATATTAAAAAATATTCTATTCAAATGGTGCACTTTTATGTAGGGTCGAGGCATGTTAGACCTCATTGATGGGACCAATATTAGTGAAAGTGACATTTGAGAAGGTCAATCAAATTAGAAAGTGATTATTGATAGCTCAAGAAAACCATATTACTTATTCCAATCATAAGTTCATAGATATTGATTTTTTTGTGGGTGACAAACTGTTTAAGAATATGACACCTCATTTGGGTCATCTACATTTGGTAATGAAGGGGATTCTAATACCGAGGTATATATGAACATTCTAGATGATTTAGGGGGTTGGAATGGTGGTATACAAGTAAGATTTTCATTCATAGTTGACATCAGTTATTGATTTATTCATGTGTAAAGCTGATAAAATATAAGCATTATCCACCTTGTTGGTTGAATTGGGAAATATTTTAGTTAGAGCCCGAAATTTCTATATATGAATATCCAGTGTGGATTATAGATTCCAAAGAGAAGGTGATTCAATGTATATTTATTCCAATTGTTCATATTATTTGGAAAATGGTAATTATATTTTTGAGACGTGTGATAAAAATTCATATTTTGAGAAGGAATACCCTTTTTTATTCTCTTATTGTGCTTTTGAAGGACATTACCTTAGCTGAAATTTTATATAATGATCATAAGATTAAAAAATGTGTTTTAATTTTCATATATTTATTAAATTTATTTTGATCTTATGTTTATTCATTGGGTATACATTGAGTTTATCTATAAAAAGGAATTATTTATCATTAGAAGGGGGTGGCTGAAAGATTGGGCAAAATTAGGGGAAACTGTGCACCTTTCCTAGGAAATTGTTTGCCTTTCCCAGGAAACTGTGCAACAAGGTGTCATTTTTGTATTGAGATGAAACACATGGATAGCACACTTGTTGATAAACCATAAAAACCACCATGTGTCATGTAATAATGGGAAATTAAAGGGCACATGGTTTCCACTTGGTTTTAAAAAAAACTTTAGGAAAAAGTTTCAACTTGTGAAAGTCATTATATTGACAATTTTACCATTTCTCCACACCCTAGATCTATCCCCCAAATACCCAATTTCTCTCCCATTCATGATTTTCAGCCATATATACCACACCTACATCTGATGAGCTCTTTGGATCAGCAATTTTTAGGTATTTTCGGTCTGATTCCTCTAAGATTTTTCAAGTATCTATCTACTTCTCCTAGTTCTCCCTCTATTATAGGGTTTTTATTTACATTTCTTGGGGGTTTGTTTCAACATTATGATTGGTATCAATTTCAGTTCTAGGTAATTATTTTTTGGGATTAATATTTATGTTTAAGGTTGGATATTTCCACTAATGGGTGAAATTGAGGTGTTGTTGATGTTTTACAATTTTTTCTGGAATTTTCTTTACTCAAGGTATGTTGTCCAATCATTAAACATTATTTGATAGTATTTATATGATTAAGTGAGTGTATAAACATTTTTATGATCTATTTGTTTGGTGTTAAATGGGTTTTTAATGGGTTTTTATATTCATATGTCTTGAAAAATATTTTCCTGTAGGATGTTAGTTGTATTTCTTATGTAAAACCTTTTTAGGATTCCTGATGATGGTTAACAACTAATTCAAGATGTTTGATTACTTTTTAATGTTTTGTGAAACTATTTTTAGAATGGTTTTGGTTTATGGTTATATTTCAATGTGGTTTTGGTTGTTTAGATATTAATTTATAAAGTGTGCTAATTTTTTGGAATTTTTTTATATCAATGGTTCTGATCCTTATGACATGTTGAATCGAAATTGAGCATAGAGAGAATATTAGGTAATTAGGGGGTATAATATTACTAGTATGATTGATATATCTGAACAAGTTCATCCCCCATTCATCATGAAGGATTGATGGTTCCACACTAACTAAATGATAATGATGATTGGATACCACAAATTCCATGGGGTGTCCCCTCCTATTGGCTCATGCATGAGAACATTGTTGTTCGTGGTTTCTATACACCATTTTAATGAGATAAAATGTACATTGTGTCCCATTTATATCCATTTCATAGAAGATTTTATTGTGACTTAATTTCATTTTGGTATTTTTTACTCAGCATTGGCATATAGTACACTTTTTTAATTATTTTTAAAAAATAATGTTTCCTTTAAAATGTTTTCTATTTATTTTCCTATTTTTTATTTTATAAATAATATTTTGAATTGTCTTTTAATGTTAATAAAATTTAATCTCTTTTAATGGGTGTAATCTTAATTGACATTAGCTCACACCCTATCTACACCATTGGTTGTATGTAGAGTTGGTTGTTTTTGAAACATTTAAAGGAGAAATGCTTGGAGGTGGTTGTTCAGAATACTAATGGTTTCCCTTTTCAGGTGTTGTGGTGTTGGAATGAGGAAGATATTCATCTTATTTTATCATGGTTTTTGGAAGGGTGACTGGAACCCTTTTGTTGTTTCCTTTTAGGGGTTTGTTAAAATATTACAAACATGAATATTAAATTTTTTTTCCATGATTTATTGTGATTTTTCAGTTTTGGATTATTTTTTGTTATGGTTGGTTTTTAATTATTATTTAAATTGGTCAACTAATTCGAATGTTTCATGGTTGATAGCCAGTCACTTGTTTCCATCCAATGAGGACTGGGAAGGTCATCTAGGCCATGTCTTGTACTTGGATAGCTAGCAGGTTAGATGGTACTGCAACTTGGTTTGTGACACATTTATTGGCTTGAAGTTGGTTTTTCACATAAAACATGATGTGTCACATGATTTTGGGATAAACATTAAGCAGGATGTGTCTGGAGGACGATCGATGATTCTTCCATCAAGATTCTGAAGTAGCTAAAGTTGGAATCAAAGGATATAATATTTATTATACATGTGTTAAATTTAATATATATATATATATACATATATATATATATCTAGTTCACATCCATGGATTTACAATGTATATATTATGCAATGATTTTTAGTAATATTTATATGCACATGTAGATGACTTATTTACGGATTTGTTAAAGGGAAAGGGCCTTATGGTGATGGATGACAAGGTGGAGTATGAGGATGTTTTCATGATTGATAGAGATTAAGTGAGAAGTATTTCAGTTTATTTATTTACCAAAATTACCTAATTAATGGGATCCATATTTATAATTGATTTGAAAATATAAGTATGACATAAAATTATAACTTCGTTATTTATTATATTTTTTATACTATAACTAATATGATGGTTATTTTTTTATTTATTACATGTTCTTTTATTTTTAATCTCTTCCATTATTGGTCATATGGATTTTTTCTCAAGTTATAGTCTAAAAAATGGTCATAGATCATTTTAGCTAGTATTAATCCTCTAACATCTAGAGATACATGCTCTTGGAATTGTTTTAATCCAGTTCTCAAGTAGTGCTTCAGGTTAATGGGTTACAGAATGTTATTATAGGATCACTTTTACCAACTTGTATCTTTTCTTTTATATGGGTTTGTTCATAATATAAATTCTATAATAATGATGGGGCTCAGATAGGGGGATAATTTATATGCCTGATCATCAATGTATAGTGGAACTCTATGTTTCTATAAAAATGGGAATTTATGTTTTTTCTGTTTGATGTTACTGTTGACTAAATTCACCATGGGTGAACCGCATATTTTTATGTACTTAATTAATAGATATTGAGTGTTTTATATCCGTATGTTATCCACATATGTTCAAATAAAATGTTCCCCTAACACCATCATTATATAGAACATAAATAATACGAGGATGGTTGAAATTGTGATGTGTTCATTGGTACATTATTTTATGAATAATTTATTGGATCTTGTTGTATTCTATTCTTGAGTGTATTTTAGTTGTTATTACTAGTGTGTAAGTATCATAGACTCAACATGGGTTTCGGTTAATTCATAGCGGTGGTTAAGACCTATTCTTGTGAGTATCATCATCGTTTATACAATGTTGTCAACCACTTTCTGTTCCAATGTGGTTTCAAGTTTCGTTGTTTTAGCTGATGGAATTCTGTGAGGGTATTCAAGAAATTTTTTAAATTACACCTCATTAAAGTCATTAGAATCCAGTTAAACAAAATTTATTATATTAGGATGAAATTAATCATTCTGTATTACATACATAAATGGTTAATTCTATATAACGATTCCCACAAGAACGATTTTGATTACTACATCTCTATGGTGAATGAGGCCACATTGTAGGTTTGAAAATTGTTGAATATTCATGTGATTTTTATCCAAACCATCTCTATTCCTTCTATGTAACTAGGGGATCCCCATACCCGGAGGACTGAAAATTGGTCATCGAGAGGATCACTGACCTCTTTGGGAAACCATAAGATTATAAATTTATTCTTGAAACTACTATTACTGGTGTAATAGATGGATTATGGTGGGATGTCAGGTTGTATATTGTTTGGTGGGAAGGCCTGACATTGTAAACTTTCATTGACTTTATTACATGGATATATTTCAAATTGTACTGAACCTAGATCTGGCTCATGGGTTTATAGATATTTATTATTGGATGATGACTTCGTTTTCCAATTTGTAATTCTTCCCAAATGTAATTCAAATTTCTCCTTATCTAGAGGGATAATAGTTACAGATAGCTAGAATGACAAAAATTGGTCTTCTTCTGGAACTAGAAAGACATGTTAGGAACGTTTTTTAGAAAACACAAAATTTCATTCAATTTAATATTGTAATTATAGGGAAGGTTACAGTGGAATATAGTGTTGTTATTCTTCTTCAGATTATTATTAGATAGATAGGTGACTTCTCATCAACAGTCCAACATTATTATTCTACGAATCAGAAGAGGATGTTAGAGGATGAACTCCTGATATGGGTCGGTAGTTATAGCCAAGAGAGTATTTTTTTAAACCACATATATGGTAAGTGACTGATCTTGGTACTGTAATTACCGGATGAAGAGACACATTCACAATTATTGAATCCATTCCCTCTTGAAATACCCCCAGTTTGCAAAGATATGGAATCTATATCACAACAATAATAGATATTTAAGGATATTCACAACAAATTTAGGAAGAGTTCCTCTTAATCTGAGGAAGAAACATAATGGTTTGGTATATTATGTGAAGTATGAGCCTATGGGGTTACATTTAGTAGAGGATGGATACTATTTTAAGGGTTATAAAAATCAAAAAAAGTATTGGATTTGAAATATACCTAAACTGATTTCTACTATGATCATTCCTTCATTATCTGATGCTTAGTTGTTATAAGGAAAAATATAGCATTCAAATATTATCATGTGGTTTATAATATATTTTTATTTCTTAATTTTTTTTATTTTATTTATATTATGTGATAGAATCAGAATAAGTTGTTAGAGAAATAATTCTCTAGATACTACTCATGGAATATAATTCATTAGAGGACGATAATTTTAATATCCTCATTTTCCAAACCAATATTTTTTTAATTTAAATCATTTTTTTGTGGAGATGTATGATTATCCACTAAACATATACCCTTACACAAGGAATATAGAAAATAATATGATATGATGAGGATTATGATCATATTTAAGGGTAAATAGAGGATCCCTTGGATGTGTAATGGAGTCCCACATTTTTCAAGTGTTACATATTGGTAAATATTTGTTCTGTAAGGGTATGGATGGGTTATCTATTATTTTTTTGATGATAACAAAAAATATGTAAGTGTACCTCCTTTATTTTGTAAGTGTAAACAAATAGTTCTAAAGATTTTGTCAAGATAACAAGAATTTTATGTAATTTCACCTCTATAGTTTTATTATGGTACCCCTTAGGTAGTAATGATCATATAATAGAAACTTGAACCCTGTATAAGGGAACGCCCTTCTCATGTAAATGAAAATATTTACATACACATTGGAATAAGGGAAATTAAAATACTCATGTAATATTATATTGACTATCATGTATTGGTATGTTGGATTTTCCAATACCAGTGTTATGGAAGTATCTTGTATAAGGGAAGAAATTTTTTACCCATATGTAGTAGGTATGACTCGTGAAATGGTTATCCAACGATTTGTCTTAATGTGTGAGGCCCATCAGATGATTTTTCATGATGTTTAAGGGGAAATCTTTTTTACAAATCTTGTGTATGGATGTAAATGTTTTTATAATAATTATATCGGTAATAACATATTATAACTACACAACACCCTATATTGTATAGGAGAGATATTTTTCACATATTTTCATTTCCTTATTCCTTTTTAAATATTTTTATCATAACAATGAATATTTTCAAATCTATAAATACTATGTATTTATATTTTGAATTTTTTTGTTTGAAATTACTTACAGAAGGATTTGATGCCCTCCACATTCATGATTTGTGTAAAATAAAATTTTAGTGGTTTAATAAATTTGAGGGGATTAATGTGGTATTCTTGAGTATGGTTTTCTATCTTAAATATTTATGTTCTATTCTACTTTCACTATTGGTTACAATATTTAATTTTCTTAGTCCTTAAATATTATGATACTTGATTGGTGTTTCCATTTTTGACCAATAAATTCTCTTTTTTTGTGTTCTAGGTGTGAAAAAATACTCACCCTCTCTTATTAATTAATTACTGAAGTATAAAAAGGGGATAATTCCAATGTACTTAATCCTTTATCAATTTTAAAAATATTATTAATTAATATTTTATGTGGAATTTAAAATGATTTCCAAAACTATTATAATTTTGATATTAGAAACAAATGGAAATGAATAATTATCATAAATAACTCAGATTATTCTAGAGATAAACATTATTATTTATGGAAAAAGTGCATGTGATCACTATGATTGAAACTGTGAACCAAATATTATTAATTTTGTAAAAAAAATTTAAATTATCATGGATAAATAATATTTTATCATATGGGTTTTTTTATTTTTTCTTATAATTTCAGAAATTAGTTATTTGAGTTATTACAAAGAAATTTGAGTTGACAAACATGTAAATATGATTCAGGGGACATTTCATTGATATACATTGGAGTTCATTATCAAATACCACTAGTTGGGAATCCACTAAAATTTAAATATTTCTTATTTTTAGTTTTAGTAAGATTATAATTGTGTCTGGGGGGTTTATAAATATGATTACAATTTATAATTTTTGACCTCATCTGTGTTGTGTGGGTGTGTGTGGACATGACTTGTGCAAGTATTTCTATTATATGGATTGTTTTGGTGATGGTAATTTTTATGTAGACTAAAATTTTCATCATTAATTTTTATCATCTATCATATTTATTGTTCTTATATATTCTTCAGTTGATCATATAGGTTGATCATATTTATTATTTCCATAAAAATCTATTCACATTACATTGGTTGGATGGTGGTCTATACAATAAAGTGAGATGTTTCAAAATATTTTTGACAATACAATAATTGGGATGTTTCATTCATCGTTCAGAATTTACATAGGATATCATATCTATTGGTATGTTTCACCTGATTTTTGGCTATCTTCTGAGGTTGATGTGTCCAGTAAATGACTATTTTTTCATCCATCTTAGTGGAGAAGTAGGATGTGTCAGTCTACCAGGACCCAAAATATGTTTTAATTGAGTGTCATGTTGTTATATATATATGTATCCTATTTTAATTCAAGGAATGTAATTTTATATCTAATTCAATGATATTAATATTATTGGTTGGTTTTTAATCTTTTTTACAATCACATCCAACATGGGAATTTTAGTGAACAGAAATATTTCTGGATAATGGATCTAAAGAAAAAAGAGGACAATGTAGGGGCTGGTTGAATATGTTGAGAAATGTGATTAAAGTGTTAGTGGATGAATATTGAGTGTGATCACTACTACTATAGTTATTTATTGTATTTCACTAATATATGATTTCCATGTTTTGTTTATATATATATCTTGGAATATTATTACGACATGAACATGGATTCTGGTATATGTTCATGCTCATATGGTGGGGATTGCTTTTTCATTAAATATTGATTTATTGGTAATCACATTATTTTTTATACTATAAAATGATATATATGTCTTAGTATCTACAATAATTGACATAGACCCTCACTCATAGTAGGATTCCTCTTACCTATGGGGATGCATGCATGAACTCAAGTGGAATTATGGTTTAGATGTATTAGTTGGGGTTGGCATGTTATCAAACCTTCCACCCTACTGAAAAGTGTCCAATTTCATGATCTTTTGAATGAAATATATGAGCTAATTATAGATACAATATAGGTAAAACTCTATTAACATATGAATATAGATAATTGTTTCTAAACATTTTATTTTATATTGCAATTAATAGATGGTTATTACATTTCTAATGCATGATGTGGGAATCCATAGGATTCTCTTAGGTGAAAAAATAGAGAGTGAATTTTATACAACACTGATTATAAAGCCTACTTATAATGAGATTAATTATTTTTATTCCACAAACGTTTTTCTTCACATTATTGTAGCATACAACATGGACCTATGTGTTGGTGAGTCCCCTTTATTTTCAAAGATTTATTTTTTGATTCTGATTTTTGGGTACTTGTCTTACTTGTACAAAAAATGTGAAACAAATATATTCATTTAAAAACCTTTTTCACCAATTAAATAACCATAATTTGTACTATTTTGTTATAATATTGTTTATCATTATTTTGTAAGTGTTGAATTGAAATATATTTGAATATATATATATAAAGAAATAGAAAAATATTTTAAAAAATATGATTTATTGTTATTTATGTGGTTGTGTGAAAAAGATTTCATTATTAATGGTCATAAAATAATTATAAATATATATGAAAAATTTAATTGATTTTTCAGAGTAAAAAGTTTCTCCCACATTTATATTTAACATTGGGGACATTTTTTTCATTAATTATCTATGAGATGGTATTATATATGGAAATATGTTAAAATATTAATGTACACATCAATGTACCACAAATTAATTATAAAAAAATCATTATTTCTTAAAATAATGGATATCGGTGTCTTTTAAATATACATAAATGAGATCCTACGTTGTTCATATTTCAATGATTTTTGTAGAGGATGTCATTGTGTCTAAATGGTTTGGACGTGAATGATTAGAGAATTTTATTTCCCATTGTTATTATGAATAATCTACTTTATAACTAGTAAATGCAGTTCAATATGATAGATCATTTTTTTATTTTAATTAGAATACGAAGGAAAAATATATTTTTTTAAATTAATTAAGAAGACTCATCAATTTTAAAAACTCAAAAGGTCTTCAAGGATCCATGTAATATGGTATTTATATATGTCCTTTGAAATTAGATTAAAATGATTAATTAGGATCCCATGGAAATATCA
The DNA here is from genome assembly GCA_963277665.1 of Viscum album. NCBI lineage: Eukaryota > Viridiplantae > Streptophyta > Magnoliopsida > Santalales > Viscaceae > Viscum > Viscum album. Next base: position 1,319,246,005 of record OY728158.1, read on the forward strand.
ATGTAATTTGGTACTAGGTGATTGAATAAATAAATTAAATCCATTTATAAAATAAATAAATTATTTTGATAGAGTTAATAACAAATTCATGGATGAAAAAAATTAAAAAATTTCATAATTTTCTCAAATATGTTCACTATGATAAGAGTAATATTTTACCAAAAAATATAAAGGGGGAATATAATTATAATATATTCATTTTTTGTATCAATGTAGTGAAAAAATGATATTTTATTATTAGAACATTTCATAAAATGATAATTCAAGTAACACTTGTTGATATTTTAATTAAGCATAGATTTTTCCTTTGCTCACACCCATTAATATAACATTAACTGTTTTTCATGTAGGGGTATGGTTGTATCATATAGGTGGAAGGTAATTTTCAGTGATTTAATAATTTTTTATTCCTTGATTAATATCATGTATTTTAATCTAGAAATAATACTTTTTAATATTTATTTTAAAATATAGACCCATCTCGTATTTCTGTTCCTATAGAAATTAATATTTAATAATGATTTATTTTGAGCTAGTATGGGAATTATTTCATTCAGTTTAAATAAAAAATTATGGATTTATTAACAAAATATTTTTTAAGTATGTTTTTTTATGTGGCCTATATTTTAATCAATTTTCAACATCATTTTTATTGAAAATAATGTTGCATTAAATGAAAAAATCTCATCGTAACAGAGAATTAGTTATTATTATTAAAAATAAGATAGTGATGCATGTTAATTTAAAATAGTGTAAAAATGAATTTTTTTGCGATACAACATAAATTTTCATCACATTGAGTTTCCTTATTTTAGGTGAAACATATTTGGATTCAGGTATTTTATTATTTTTAATTATTTAATATTCAATTTTATCTATATTTGGATCAAATATTTTTTTATTATCAAAATTTGCATAAAAAATCTCAATTGATGATTTGTTTACTTATTGAAAAACACATAAACATATTATTTTGTTAATTTATTTTATCATTATTTTTTTGTAATGATTCAATTACTTTATTTGGAATATTTCATAAATGGAAAATTGTTTTATAGAAAATTTCACATCCATATCTTTGTCAGTGTACTATTAATAAAATGATATTTTTTAATTAATTTAGTTTGATTGGTTTTCTAGGATCCATTGTAATTTTTTGAAAACACCGTAATCAATAACATAAAAAATACATGTTTCATTGTGAAGTATATCCACTAATTTACTACATATTTTGGAAAACATTCTACCTACCATGTGGAATTTTGGATGTGTCGGGTAGATGAAATAAATTTCGGACTTGTGGGAACATAAGAATATAATTTGATGTGATTATCTAGAAATATGTATGTTTTACGGTATCTTATTCAATTAATTAGTGGAACCACATTAAACGATTTTTTAGGATTTATTTAGGTTTTGGGGCAGCTTCTATAATTAATTTTGATTGACAATGAAGGGAAAATAACAATCGATAATGGATGAGAATACATTATCTCATGAGGAGTGGTTGATCAGTTCATTGAACATGAGATCAATGAAAATAAATGATAAAGACTATTTTCAAATTAATTCATTATGCTCGAGCCTGGTGATTGAGAGGAAGATGAAAATTGTTGTTAATAGAAGATTCATAAACATGAAATTTCCGACTAATGAAAAGACTACGACAATAGTGCTCTTAGAGGACATGAACGAGGATAGAGCACTAATACCTCTGAAAAACATGTCCCTTAATAGTGCTATAAATTTATTTATTGGTGCTAGAAATGTATTGAATACATGAGTGAGGTAAAAAGCACTAGTCTTTTACTATCGCAAAAAAAACAATAGTAAAAAGGTATTTATTATCAGTGCTAAAAAAGAACTGATAAATCAATCTATTATCAATTAGTTTAGAATGGATAATAAATGATTTATTAATTAGTTCGACAATTTATCACCTCTAAAATAAAATTTTATCAATTCTTTTATAAGCCCTGATAAACAGACAAACTACAGTGTCAAGTTACAGCACACCGCTACATCAAAAAACACACAAGATATGAAAAAAATAAGTCCCAATATAGTATTTGAATGAGATGAAATTTACAACACAAAAAAACAAAAAACACAATTATTGATGTTTCAATCATTGGTTCATATAATTAAAAAATAATAATTTCATACATTAGAAAACATCTATGTTCTTTTATATATTAGTCATGACCCAAATCATGATATTTCTTAAAAAACCACACCTTATCAATAAAAATCACGGACTTGTATATGAAAACAATTATTATGTTAGTAATAATATAAACAAATAAATTAAGTTAATGTGTTAATTTTACTAAAATAGCTATCAATTTTAAGTATGAATATATAGATGGAGTCAAACCAGTTACATCGTGGTTTAGATTGAGGTGAGGATGATTCTAAAATATCTCAAATAACATGTGGTTCATTGTCATACAGTATCAAAAAAATCTGAATGTGTTCTCTCACTTTTGTGTATGTATATTTTCTTCTATAAAAAATGTCCTTTTAATATGGAAACATAAATTTTTGTCTCATTATATTCTTATTATGAATGTTTTGATCTGAAAAAAATTCATACATGTAAGAAATGACTTATAAATTGTTCTAAAGAATTATCAATAAAATTGTAGCATGTTTTACTGGTATTAATGAGAATCAATTTTTGAACAAAAATGATTATTTAAAACTGATAACAAACAGCTTGAATCATACCAGTTACATCATGTATTATGTTGTGGTGGGTATGAATCCTACAAATCAAAAATGAATTGTGGTTAATTTTCAAAGTGTATCAAACAAATAAAAATGTGTTTTCCTGGTGTTGAGTAAGACAGTTATTCATTTTACTAAAATTAATGACATTTTTAAATAAAATGAGGCACTTTGAGTCATTCATGACACATCATTCATCATATTAAGGAGAGGATAATTCGTACATGTCCCCAATGACTTATAGATCATTTTCCTAAATTATCAAAAAAATGAATGAGTTCTCTTCATTTTCATAATGTCATCTATCATATTTATTAAAAGGACATTTTAAAATTTGAACACTCGCTCTGACTAATACTGATCTCATTGCATATCAAACTGAGGTGTGTATGATTCATATACCTCAAAAATGAATTTTGGACTGTTTTCCAAAATAATTTGTAAAATTTGAATGGGTTTTCTCTATTTTGAGTCGGTAAGTTACCCTTTGACTAATTTGATGTCAATTTTAAAAGGAAAAAAATGAAATCGGAGTTATATCGGTCTCACCATGTGTTGTATTAATTTTAGGATGATTCGTGCTAATATTTTATAACCTATGGATGATTTTCATAATGTATAAAAACAATATAAATGTGTTTTTTTTGTTGTGAGTTGGTCAGTTTATTTTTTACTAAAGTTGAGGTTAATTATTTATAAATATGCACAGAGATTCATACTTGTCACACGATGCATCAGATTGTAATGCAGATGATTTATACACATTCCAAATCACATATGGATTGTTTTCTTAAAAATTAAAAACAATATGAATGTGATTTTGTGGTTTTCAATACTTGAAATTTATTTTTTACTAAATTTTCATTTTAATCATAAAATAGAGACCTTGAATTATTCATATAACATCCTGTATTATTGGGAAGTGAGATCGGTTCTTATACATCAATAATTGTTTATGAATTGATTCATAGAATTATCAAGAAAATCTAAGCACATTTCCTTGGTTTGTAGTGACATATAAATTTTAATATCAAAAATGGATTTTGAACTGATAACAGACACATTCAATCAGTTTTCTTTTTTAATAAAATTAATTTTAATTTAAAATAGAAGAAGAAATTGGAGTTATACCAGTCACATCGTGTGTCATATTGAGGTATGACTAACTCCCAAATGTCCCAATGACTTAAGACACTATATAAATATCATCAAAATACCAAAAATACATGAGCAACATCGAACAAACCACATCAACTCGAAAAAATGACTACAATTATAAGAAAACAATTATTATGATTAATACTAAAAATATATAATTATAATAAAAATATTAAATAATACAGTAATTATATGTACACTGATTTTATTTTGAAAATATCAAGATTACCAGTTAAATATAAAAGTGTATGGAACATGAAAGTAAGTGATAAATTTAAAAAATTAATGGGTGAATGGTTTTGAGGGAGAATAAGTGTGAGGATGTTTGGGTGTGGAATAGATGAATGATAAAAAGAGCACACCAAATATAAAAGAACAACATATATATATAATCAATTATTAATTGATAATTATAAAAAAAGATATTAAGTATAAATTTGAAATAATATATTAATTAAATTGATAATTATTTCACTATTAAACATCAATATTACCTCTATAATTAAGCATAGGATGTAGCGTTTCTCTTCCTACAAAGGCAGTGATGAAAACATGAAATAAAGTGATAAATTTTACATATCAAGGATGAAAAGGTATTGAGAGACAAGAAGCATGATTTTTAGATATAGAACACAATCTCAAACAAAATAATTGGCCTATATAAGAAAATAATTATTATGTGAGTATTACTAACAAAAAATAATTCAATCATAAATATCAAAAAAAATTAAATTAATACTATCGATAATGATTTTACTACAAAAAAATGATTATCATTTTTATTGAGAAGAGGCATCCCCATTTCTCGTCCTACAAATGAAGGGGAGTGAACATGAATGAATGTGAGAAATTCCATATTATAGGGGTGAAATAGTTTTGAGCAAGAAGAAGCATGTTAATGTGTTGATGTAGAAAGGCATGAAAGATTGATAGGGAACCCCAAATCGAACAAGAAAATCCAACTATATAGGAATAAAAATATTAGTAGAGTAATACTCTAAATAAATTCATTAAATATAAATTTTAAAATATAAATTAATTCTATGTACAATGATATTATTATGCAAAACATTATGATTTCCTCTACTATTGAGTAGAGACATCTTCGTCTCTCTTCTTTCAAAGGTATGACACTAGGACAAAAATATTATAGAATAAAAAAACATATAAGGAATATTAAAACCTAAATCAATGTTACATTATTTAATTTTATAGTAAAATAGGGAAATAATATCATAACATTACCTTTCCATCATTCCAAAGGGTTTCATTGGTCTAGATATAAGCTAAAAAACTAAGGATTCTCCATTAACATCATTACGGTTTAAGAGGCTTTATGGATGTCTGGGAACCAAGAGAAACAAATTGATATTGATTTCTATTTGGATATATTGATCAATTGAGGTAGAACATATATTTGTTGTGCATTACTCACAATTTTAATAATAAAACCAAATATTATTTGTGAACTTCATGAATAAAGGTTGACTACCACAGAACCGAGCATCTTACCTGAAATTCATTTTTTCGTCCCTTTAATGCTCTCATCCAACATATGATCACCACAATCTCTATCATATCTCCATTCAGAATTTAATTTTCCATCTATTCCTCAGAATATATTACATTATTTAAATAATTGTGAATATTTTTCCTTTAATGAATTTCTTCATTTTCATGTTTTTTTAAATCATATGTGTTTTCAAAAAAAAATTATTCATCGAATTATATTATTCTACCAAATTGTCTCTATATAATCAAGAATATAGTTACCTTTTCCCCCTATATATGTGGTTTGATATCATCATAGATACTTTGGGCATAATGATCAGGTCATATTCCATTCTAAGTGGTAGTTAATAAAAAGTAGTTATGTGTACAGAGAATCCTTAGTTTTGTATTAGTTTTGTGAGTGATGCGCAAAAAATCCTTGTTCTCGATCTATTTATATGTGGATCACAATATAAATCAATATTCATAAAATTATTTGGAAATTTTTTTGAATTACAACAATGTAATCATGAATAGAAAATTTTAGAGGGGTTCGTTGACATTCTCTCTTGCAATCATGATAAACTATTTAACTTCATCTTCACATTCATTTCTCAAACGATTAGAATGAATCAATTTTCAATTCATATACCTACTATTTGGTTAAAAAAATATTAATTTTATATATCATATAAATAAAAACACATGATATATTCATTATCAATACTAATAGTTATATACAATTACAATATGGGAAACAAAGCTTTTTCTTATTTCAATGAGTTTATGTATGTTTAAGTAAATTGGTAATTAAATTTATTGAATGAATTTATCCACCTTGAATCATTCATAAATACACTAAAAAAGGAAAATATAATATTATAAATTTAGGAGAAATAAGATACTCAAATATGATAAATAAGAATAATAAACTCTCATTTAATCAACTCTAAGATATTAGAATGTATAAGAACAAGTGATGTAGAAACCTAATTAATTATTAAATTTAAAATAATTGGTTTATAAATATTTGAGAAAATTTCAATAATCTTGGGATGTCATATAACCACACAGACCCATCCCAAGGAAATTATTGGTAATCTAACTATATATAAAAATAACATTTACTGATGGAATACTAGAATACGAATTACATCAAAAAATAGATTTCATTCTCATTCATTAATATGATAATTATTATTGTAAATTGAGAAAGGGGATGTATGAATTGAAATAATAACTAAGAGATTGTTATTAAAGGTTTGATGAATTATTAAAGATAATTTAGTTTTATAAATGAGTAATTGATCATAATATTACATAAAAAATATTGTCAGTGTATATTAAAAAAATTTCACTATGGATGAAATAATAATTATATGTTCAAGAGATGAATGATGATAAATGTTTTCTACCATAAAAATGAACATTGTCTAATTATTAATGATTAGTGAGTTCAAAATTTCCATCATTTATAGGTGACTCATTGAATTCATGTGATGTTAATTTTGTAATCCATGTTTGTGAGGTATGTTTTTAATTGATTTCAAATGGAATATTGAAACAACATGTTGAATCCCATTTATATTAGAATAAATTTTTCCAATGATGTGGGTGGAATGACAATCTATATCACAGAGTGTGGGAGATTCATTATATGCCTTATTTTTTTAGTAAATAGGATAAACATGCAATTTTTATACATGTTATATAGCAAGGTATTAATGTGATTCCATTAAAATCCACTTTTTATTAGTTAAATAAATACATAGTAGGGGGATAAATTTTTTAAAATCTACATTTATGAGAAATAAATTATAATGTTTTATAGTGGTATATAAGTCTCCAAAAAAATGTGTACAACTATAAAAGGGTAATCTCAAAAGGATTTTTTTGGAAAATTATTACGAGAGGGGGAGTATGATGATGATGCAAAATTATAATGTATTTAGAAATTAGTACATATCCTCAATGTATAATATTTCAAATATTATTATTAACGAATTTATAAATAGTGATGGATTACTTGAAACATGGATAAAAATAAAATAGATTTTTTAAGAGTACAAAGACATATGAATATGGATTATTGAGAAAATTTAAAAGACCTTAAATAGTAGATATTGTTTGCAATAAAAATTCAGGAAAACCATATATCAAAAACCCATGTTGGCCCAAGATAGTGGACAAGTGACATTATCAATCCCCTCTACTCTAGCTATAAGAACTAGGGAAGATATAATAACAAAGTGAGAATTATATGGCCTTAAATATTAATAAAACTTATAGAAAAAAATTAAATAATCGTATTAAATGATGCATACATACATTACATTACCGCACACACATAGATTAGTTTAAAACTAATATATGAATTAGTATAATATAAAAGAAATCACATAACCTACCTTCAACCACATCGCACAAAAAATCCCCAGTTTCAATAACTAAAATATCATATGTATAGAACTCATTGATAAAATGAAGAATGAATAATATGTTTGATAAATTTGGGTAATCAATTTGGGAAATGAAAATAAAAATAAAACAACCAAATAAACTCTATGTGAATCCATGTTTTATACTCATGTCCAAAAACAATATAATATCCATAACCTATCAAGAGTTCAATCAAAATATGAAACTGAGAAAATAAAAAATCCTACCTCATTAGTATACAATCACCAAAAAACAAATAACTAAATTGTTGAACAATAAATCCAAAACAACACTCAAAATACACAAATAAAATTGAATTCACTGCCTCTCTTGGTAAATGAAAACCTATGACCATCTTTGAAAAACCTAACTGCAATCAAAAAATGGATTTTGGATGGGATTTTTGAGAAATTGGAAGGAGTCGAGTGGTGTGATTCGAGCTTCGATTCACTAAGGATGAGCACCAGTAGCAGTCAGCTTTTGCAGAATGCTTTTAATATCTCTAAGGGTTCATAAATGGTTAGAGTTTATTAATTAGATCGGAAAACGGTTATCATTGCTTATAAAAAAGCGCAGATAAAGAGTCTTTTATCAGTGCTTATTACATAAGAACTATTAAAAGATCTCTTTATTTGTGATAAAAATATAGTGTTGATAAATTTCTATCTTATCAATACTTTTTTTGGCACTGATAATGCCTCATCTTTATCAGCGTGACGAAAGTTCTTAAATTGATGATTTTATTGACCCTTCTTACATAACCACTATTAATCGACTTACAATTATAATTATAAAAATATATTTAGTTATTTATATATAATTAATAAGTATATATAAATATAAATATTGGAAATATATTCCGTTTAAAATAAAATTATTTTCTTTTTATAATATTTCATTTATAATTGTTGAGACATTTTTATAAAATAATATTTATATCAATATATATAATTATATATATATATTGATATATATTTAATATATATATATATATATATTGTAAATATATTCATTATTTATGTAAATTTATTATAAATTTAGATATTATTTAAATATACATAGATATTTAAATATAATTATATAATTAATTTTTTTAAAAAAACAATGATCTTATTATAATTATAAATATATAATTTTATAAATATTTAAAATGTACATATATAAATATATTTCATTATATAATTTTTTTTATAAATATATTTTAAACATTATTAATTAATATTTAATTTTAAATGAATGCACATATGTTAAAAATTAGTGAAATTGAATAAATTAATAATAAAAACAGTATAAAAATATTGAAAAAATTGATTTGTTTTATTTATTTGAATTGTTTATCAAAATTAATTGATTATGTATTATTAAAATCAATATAACACAGATTTCATTAATGTTTAATTGAAAAATAAAATGAAATTAAAATATATTTTGATTACTATGTAGTTTTTCATTATATTTAATTCTTATTAAATTTTATTTATAAATAATTATTCAATAAATATATGAATATTTTATGTAAAGAACATAAATAATTTTTAATATATAAATTGTAATAAAATAAATTAATATTTATTAATTTATGAAATTTATACAATTTGAAAACATTATTTATCATTATTATACAATTAATAAAAGACCCATTTGTGTGTATTAATGATATTAATAAATGCCATGTTGATGTTGTCTCATTCAATACTTTGTTTTCTCCATTTTTTGTAACTAAATTCACAATGTAATGGGTTCAAAATTTCTATAATTTTTGGTTTTAGGTTCACCAAAAAATGCATGTATAGTTTTTATAGAAATGGTCAAATGATAATCCAAATTTCTAAGTGAAAACAACTTTTTGAATACCACACCACCTAAGCATGCATAAAACATCATGATTGAAATAAATTCCGTCGAATAACATGAAAATCATTCCATATGTTAATGTAATATTTCTAAAACTACGATAAAATATCAGGGCCATACCTACACTGTTAAAAAAAATTATTTTCAAGTCATATATTATTTTTTCTTTGATAAGGATTATATAAATTATAATTTTTATTGGTATAATAATAATGGAATGTTTTGGTATCATGTTCATGGAGTGATTAACGAAAGGTTCTTGACCATTGTCTATACCAGAAATTAAGATTAATGTTGTATGGGCACCACTATGAATTTGGATATATTACTATTATATTGATGTAATTTATATATTCACTAATTTTAAGTGATATAACCATATAAATTAAGAATATGGAATCAATATTTAGTGTTTTTTGTAATAGATATAATTCTAAAGAACCAGAACCCAAAAAAAATTAAATTTTTAAAAAAATAGATATATTGACGCTCAAATACAAGATAAGGCCTGTAAAATCTGCTATGACTGAAAATTGATTTTTTTTTCAAAAAAAAATTAGGATAAATTGGAAAAACAAGAATGTCATCAATATCATAAAATGGAATCGTTCCTCTATAGTACAAGAGATCTATAACAAAAAACCACATTCATGACAAAAACAATTCCCTACTGCGCATCAATAAACATTAGGATCTGTGTCCATATTCTCATCACTTCCATACTAGCTATATTGTGAATGATTGCATGGGGTGAGTGCTGATGGAAATTACATACCATCTCAAACATCCAAATCTGGAATGCAATGATCAAGAGAAAACTCATTCTATAAACCTCATCTCGAGTTTCAACCTGCCGAAAAAAATTGATACAAATCCTTTCAGCCATGAACTTAATGTAAATAAAATAATCGCAACCACAAAGTGATATACAAGAAGACAAAAAATCAGCATAACCACACCCATAGACTAGAGAAATCCATTCATTAAGAAATCATGAGACTATTACACCACCATCGAAGACTATCCCAGAAGAAACCCACAGATCTCCATGTGAATCCCACTATAACTGTCATAGAAGAAATATAAAAGATAATATAACATGCATGAGGATGATCCATTGTCACCTATGACTGAATAAACCAAACCCACTCTGAGGGAACGTCACCGATGAGGGGGTCCAGGCCACTCTAAACCAAAAATGCTGATACGGTCATGGATCCACTTAGATAGGAACTGCATATGCACCCACACAAGATTCGAAAACAATCCAACCACGGGAGTCAAGAAAGAGGACTTTAAAGGAGTGATATATTTGTACTAGCGATGTATATGCAAACTAAATATTACAGTTCCAACTTCAATTTCATCTGAGAAAATAATGATCTTCACCAAACAAAGAAACCTACAAGAAACTCTCAGAAGCTAATAGACAGTACCTATCCCCTCTATGACACTCTAGATCTATCGCTAAGCCTCACCAAATACATGATGAATGAGTCATCAAACCACATGATTCGAGCTAATAATCGAGAGCCACATCGAGCCATGACTTCATTGAGATTTGGAATCCTAGACACATCGATCCAAGCCATAAATCCCTAGCAATGCCAAGCCATGTCATCACAGATAATGAGAAGAGGATCCATGATAATAAGAGCCATGAATCCAAATCCATGCTAAGACACATCATTTATATTGATGAGAATCCATAGATACCATTTTAAAGCCTCATAAGCCACACCGATGACAAGATAGGATGTCAAATAGTTGATTAATCGAAGCCAATGACGAGACTAAACCATGACGAAGGAGGGAGGTATATGATTTAAAAGAGAAACTCCAGCATCCATGAGTGGAATATAGATGCCTCTCATAGGTTTACAACCATTCCTATATACTATTAACACATAATGTAATTTCTTGACATTTTCAGGGCCTTCTTATTGGGAATACACTGTTAAAATATCCAAACTTATGAGCTCTGAACAAAAATTATTTGAATCCTAGGAAATTTATTTAGAAGCATGAAGTCATTATAAGGAGAAATTATTAATTGTTCAATTTTATAAATCATCTATAAAATATGTTATTGTCCTTATCACATTGTACACTAAAATTCTGAAATTGATTGCAGAAATTGGTGATCATGAGAAAAAAAATTGAGGAAGAAATCATTCAAACATTTACTGAATTTTTTAAATAAAATTCTATTGGACATTCCCCATGTTGACTATTACAAATCAAGAATGTGTTCAGTTCTCAACATGTAATTTATATAACTAATTAATTTGTTAATGTGATCGTACACATGTGACACCAAAATGAATTCTGTGATACATGGAATTTTTCATGTAGGGCACATGGATTATTTTAAGGGTTTTACTATATGATCAAATTGGAGTATTCGTAAATACAATGTCATTTATAGATGATGAATAATATTTAAGTGGGTATCTAATAGAGAGACACGAAATATTATTTTTTGAATAGGATAACAATAGAGTATTTTTAATGATATTTTTGGGGAGTAAGAAGGAAATCATGAATATAGGATGATGTGAAGTTTGAATCTGCCCCACTAAAAATATATTACGTCCACATGTTGATTCATTTATTTTTATTCAATTTTATGTTTTAGTTTTCTGAACTATTTTTATTATATAATCATGTTCATCTATTAAACAAATAGAGGAACTAGATTGTACTGGTTAGTAATATAAGATCATTCTTGTGTATCATATTTCTAAAAAACCCCTCGTCATTATTAATTATATAGAAAAAACTCTAGAATCATTGGTAACCCCTGAGAATTTTTATTGGGTTCATGTATTTTTATAATAGAATAGTTATCTGATAATCATTTTGAGAAGCTGAAAATTCTTCTAGAGTATCACATTAATATTAAAAAATATGTTTATCATGTTTTATGATTCGTATGATTACTATTTGTATTAGTGGAAGTTTTGGTTGACATAATTCAAGAATTATTCTCCTAGAGGATGGTCATTCAAGAGAATTATATAGTTTCATACCATATAATCATCAATTATTTTTACATATATGAATAGTGAAAAAAGGTTAAAATATAAAATAAAGACCATCCAACCAAATTCCCTTTCCTAATATATATTATGTTCTTTTTTTATATTGGATTAGAGAACTCAATCTCCATTTACTTATTTGTTTTTCTTTTGTAACTGGTTGTTGTCTCTCACCTTAATCATCAGGTTTATTCCATGTTCCAATTTTTTTTATCTTTTCCTGAGATTTTTCACTAGAATAGTGGGTTCAAAATTCATATCGGATTTTCTCCTCAGATTATCAACTTCTGTTCAATATGTTACTAGTACAAAGATATTTATAAATAATTAATTTTCAAAAGATATTATAATATTAAATGGTAATATTTTTCATCAGCTTTTAGTCATTGCAATTGAATTCAATGACATGGTTATAATATTTCATTTTAGAGATTGTGTACATGGTGAGGATGGGATAATTTGGATTTTGGGATAGTATCTATTTTGATTTTTTTTACATATTTCATGGAGTTAAATGAATGAAATGGTGTGATGAAAGGTGACAGCCTATGGTTATACCAAATTCTGGGTAATGAAACTATGGTGTTATAATGTGGAATAACTTCCTTATATTCTTAGCTATTATATTTTTTGATTTCCATACTATCTATTTATCTCTTCATCTTGTTTAATTAGATCTCTCCATTGAATATGCTATAGAATGTGGAATTTTGCTGACTATAAAATATTGAGGCATAGTCCCTTATAGTGGAAAATTGTTCTATTTTGCATCAGTCTCATTTATTACATGTGATAGGGCTTTCTCCATGGTCTTATTTTTCCTAGTTCTCCATTTAATTTATAGAAATGTTCAATTTATTTAATAATCCACCTTCTTTTACATTGATATAATCCATTATAACATAGATATTTCCTTGGTACATGATAAGATCTCCCAAGAAAATTACATAGTGATTGATGAACTTTTTGATTTTGTTGGAATCAATTGGTAGATTAATCCTTAGTTGGTCTTGTATTTATTTAATCATTGAAGTATCCTTTCATCCCTCTTTGTATTATCTAATTAAAATGTGATTTTTTCTAGATTCAGAATTCTATTCTAGTTACTTATAAAATCCTTATAAAATTGAGGGTTCCTATCCAGATATTCAATCATTACTATTTTTTCTAATTAATTATGATTTTAAGTGTTCCCATTTATTTTCACCATTATATAAATTGATTATTTACATATTTAGGAATTATAATTATTAGAATATGATATTTTAATTATTCTTCTGAACATTTATAATATTTTTTTTATTAACCATGGTTCTAAATATTCCATGTGGTGTAGGGTTGGTGATTTAATGAATTTTTTTTATTGTAGAATCATTGATTTTATACATCTTCAAATTGAGTATAATTTTTTTTATAATCATTATTTAATTTTAAATAAAATATTTTAATTTTTTATGAAATAAAAAGGAATCCACCAATTGATTTTGTTAACAAAAATTTTTATAAGTTATGAACAATAATGCCTAATTTATATGTTCAATATTTCTAATATTGTTTCTTGGAGACAATCTTAGGAATTAAATCATTCCACATATACCTTCTATGTTAGGTTATTATGCACACCATGTGGAATATTGGTGATGATAGTGTTTTGGAATACTTACTAATATGGGATAATGTTATCCTATGTGCATGTTTTATCTTTTGGTATGATTTGATTATTTATTGAAATATTTTGTAATGTATTGGAAAACTATTTATTGTTATGATTTTTTAAAATTTTGGAAATTTTGATTTAACTTTTCAGTGAGTTAGACAATACTTCATTACATAATTTTGAATTACTAGATAATAATGATATTATTCAACAAATACTATATATTATATACTGGTTGGTACCCTACTTGGATATTTCTATCAAACCTAGAATACAGATTTGTGTGTATGAAGGCCTTTTTTTCTATGACACATTAATGGTAGTGAAACCATGGGATGAGAATTAATTTTATTAACTGTATGGTATAAGATTTTTTAGGTGAAATCACATCAAATGATTATTTTACATTGTAGTTTTTGAGTAGTTAGATTATTTCTAAATCTTTTAATATTTTTTTTGTGATTGTATTTTTTATCAGTTTTTTTCATAGAAACATTTTATCTATTTTAATTTCTTCTTTTAGGATAATTTTGGAATCATTTATGGTAATTGTAGTTTCTGATTCCAAAGGGCTTGTCACTATCCCATGAGAATTATGAATTCCCTTCAATCTATATTAGGACTGGAAGAATTTATATATAGTTGTGTAATCAAGGTTGGCTTTTTTAAAATTTGTATAAAATAATGGTTTTACCATTTCTTTTTTCAGTATTAATTTTTGAATTTCTTAGTACAAATGAGAATGGATTGTGGGGACATATGTGGTCGGATAAAATAATGTTTTGGGGAAAACTCATCACTATAAGAATCAATTTTCTATTTGCTGTTAAGAATATTTAATTATGTAATTGAATATTTTTAATCTATTAATGTAATTATCCATTCACCATTGAAATTCATGTGGTTTTTTTGTTATATGTTGGAATTAATTCATGGATCTCATGTTCATGGGTCTCATAGACTTTTTATGTATACCGTAGAACCTAATGAATTTATATTATTTCTTTAGGTGGGTTATTATAATGAACCATAGATGGGAAACACTATAGTTTATGTAGATATGATTGAAGTTGTTGTTCATGCGGTCTGAGTTATAAACTATGTTATTGAACTAAATAATATTAAATATTTTTATTGGGAGGTGAAAAATCAAGGAGAGTAGTATAGTTATCAAAAACAATACTTTATTAAAACAAAACAAACCACTTTATATAGGATAGAAATTCTTCTAGGGGAATATGATCAGTTATGATTGATCATAAGTATCTTCATTTTTTTAGACTCATGATAGTTTTAGTGTGAGGATATCCTCATTCATGATATAATGATACATTATATTGGTTTTGAAATACATTTTTCTATGAAATGAATTATTTGGTCTCGAGGTGGAAATAATTTAGTAATTCTTCATAATTAAATTATACCATGAGTCATTACCTTGGTCATTTCAATGGAGTTCTTAACTGATTAGGATGGGAAACAATTCCTGAAATATTACAGAAATCATTCTACTAAAATTTATATATTTTTTCCAGAATTTATATATAATCAAAATATCATGGTTGAATTTTTTTGCTTTGGACTTCAACCTGATATCAGATCATATGAATTGATGATAAATATGACCATTTGTGGTGAAGTGTTGTATATGAACATATTGTGAAGATTGACTTGGAAGTTCAGACTTGATTACATAAAGACTATCATATATATGGTGGTACAAATAGGATATCCATTAAATGAAAAATAAAGAGGAAATAATTTTCTTAAGGAACAATTAGTGGTTCATTTCAAAATACATTCCCTATACCAACCTCCAATGTAGGAATAATTTTTTGTTACTAGTGTTGATATATAGGACTCAAAAGATCCTTTTCCAATAACCAAAAATATTTTTCAATTCATGTTGGAAATATGGACCCTGGAAAATGATCTATTAGTATCCTAGTTTTTTATTTAGAAAAAATATCTTTAGTACCTTGAAAATCAAAATTACAAATAGATACTTTTCAAAATATAGGGTTTCACCCACATTCCACCAACATGTAGTAGTTATAGGCATTAGAATATTATATATTTGAAATTGATGTGTGTATTATAAGATATAGTGGTACCATTTTTATTTCTTCTACCATATTGAATGATATATTTGATAGAGGTTCTTCTCATTTATTCTTATTGACACATATAGTGGATCATACAAAACAAATAATGGATTGTATGATTTTTATTATGGTATTGGTGGTCCCTTTTGAATAATTATGGAGTATAGTTTCTCACAACCATTATTTCATTTTAAATTTTAAACTACTAAATCCTCAATCTTATTATCTTGATAGAATAATTTATTTCTAACATGAATCTGATCAATTATTTATCATCTATGGGTATTTTTAAATCATCCTTATAGAATATATTCTGTGTATTAGGGAGAATATGATGCATGGTCTAGTTTGATAGGGAAATATTTTCTAGAGCATGATGGGTTAATTTTTATATTGTTTAATTCTGATTTGGATCTTTAATATATAATATTCATTTTACAGTGAAAATTATTCAAAAAAAATCATGATGACTTCTCAGGGTTTTATCTAGGATAAGTGGATTAGTTCGTTGATGAAATATTATAAATAACTCATATGATATCAATGGAATTTTACCACATGGATCTATTAGAGTTGAAAACTAAAAAAATACCATTATTTGATAAGAAAGGAAAATATATTACAAAGCATGTCACATTGGGCATACCTGATAGCATTCTCAATGAAAGAGAATGGAATTATTCACTAGTGCATCAATTATTATAATATCATTTTAGTAAAATAAAGAAGAAATATCACATCTTACATACTGATGATTTGATTGAAAATTTAAAAGGATAATGTTGATTTTTTAATTTTATCGATTTCTTAGATTCCACAAACTCATAGATAATGATTAACTAATTCAAAAAAATTCCATTGTGAGTGGATGTTGAATTGTCAATTAACATGTGATTTTTGGGACTGACTATTGATCATTCATTCTATATAGCACTGATGAAACTAATATCTGACCATCCTCATGAAATATTTATTATGGTATTCTGGATGTCATCCTGTTGTACTCTATGATAGTGAAAGTTCTTGTGTATCACATAAGTAATGTTTTCGTTAATTTAAGGGGTAAAAATAAATATGAGAAAATTTAAGAATTTTATCATTGGATCTGATAAGGCATGATCTATAGACTTGGGATTTAAGAACATGACAACCTTGTTTATCATAAATAATTCTTGGTTTTCATGTCTATGGAGTGGACCTGGAATATATTATAGATTCATTATATGGGGTTTATGCGCTCCATGAATGGTATCTCTCAGTGAATATAATTTTTTTTCAGAAGAAATAATTATTTTCCATCATTTTTGGTAAATATTGTTTTGTGATATCCTCATCATTCTAAAAATGTTTAACCACAATTTCACCATGAATGATATATTACAAATTAATTTGTCTATTTTGGTTCGCTAATATAGAATAAGTCATAACTAGCATTATTTATTAATGGCATGCATGAAAATAGAATACGTATATACACAAGAAGCCTTCCTATTTTCATTAACCACGTCCCTTGAAAACATTTAAATTGAATGATATTTTAATGGATTTTATCATTTATTTAACTATATTTCCAAAATGTATGAACTAAATATACATTTTTATTGATTTTTTAGAAACTATACCTATATAAAAAAAGCCATGACACCACTAAATTGGAATGCGTTGGGTTTTTGTGTTCCCAATAGATTATTAGACTGTGTGAGACTCCTATGGAGACTTTCATAATCAAGGAACATGTCATTACATCAATGTTTTCGAAGGGCCATGATAAAGAAATGAGATCTCATGTGATGTTATGAATTATCTATCCCTATAAGAATTATGATGAGGGATAAATGGCTAATCAGATTTTCATTGACAAGTATTGTATATTTATCATTCACATCAGAGTTATTTTGGATTTTTAATTTGTGATGCTTTAATTTTCGTTTTTTATCATTTATGAGTCTTAAATCAATATAGATCCCTACAAATAATTTTATGGTCATAATTTTATCTCCACTCTATACTGTTCCATGGTTGAATAAGCTTAATTAGATAGACTGGGTGTTCTGTTGGAGAAAATTTTTTTTATATTTTCTGTTTGGAGAGATAGAAAATATATTATAATTATTATGTAATTCAACATTATTGTCCTTATAATTTTTTCTTAATTTGTTTATAATGGTTTGATAAAATTATTAACCCCATTAGATCACTACCACATAGAATATATAGGATGATCTATCATATATTTGTGGGATTATCTGAGACAATTGAAATGTTGGCAATTTCTTTATATCTAATAGGATTAACACCAACATTTTCATTTATCTATTAAATATTACCTCTTTTAAACTAAAATAAAATTTGATTGTCCAATATAATGTTCGAAAATAGAAAGGTCTGATCATTAAACCTGATATATTTTTTACTAAAAAATACATAGATTTCATTTTTATTCTGATGTTGAGATTCTTTATAGGAATCGTATAACCATTGTTTCATTTTTTTGGTATCAAGGAATTAATTCTCATGATTGTGGTGGTGAGAGTTTAAGATGTTGGACCAATGAAAGTATCACTATGTGGATCACCATTAATTACCATAGAATTTTGGAGGGAAAACCAAAATAATGGGGATAAATATAAAAGGTGGATGTTTTTTAGGTATGACCATATTTATGTTTTTTTATTTTATCGTCTCTATATTACCTATTTATCAAAAGTTTTATTGTTTTCTAGGATGTGTTGCTGGTGCTTATTGAGGTGTTTTTAGTTCAATGTAATTTTATTATGTGGTGTTATTCCTAACATAAATATTATTTTTAAGGGTCATGGTGTGCATATTTAATAAAAAAAATAAATATGTTGTTTTTCTTCTAATTTTCGAATAGTTTTGGAATTGATTGTAGTCTACAGAATGGAGTACTGTAATGTAGAACCTTGTGGTTATTCAAATTTCGGGGTCACTAAATTATAATGATAGTATTCTAGGTAATTTAACAAATTTAATAGATATTTTATAGGGAATTTTTAACATTGTTTAATAGTCCATTATTCATAGATGATATGATATCCGCATAGACCAACCGGTGGCATTTGTAAACATGAATGACTAGGATCTATTGTAGTGTAGTATGGTACTTTGTAGCAGAATTTTTTTTTTCAATATTTGACTTTTTGAAATAATAACATAGGTATTTCACCATGGTTTTATGATTCTTGGTTTTAATGAAAATCAATACATTATCTATAATCTTCAATACAGACCCTATAATTTTTATATGATATACTTGAAATTGGAGGCTTATTTGTAACATCATTTTCCCTCCAACCAAAATTCATTGGTGTGTTGAAACATGGATAGAAGCTATGATACTCTATTAGTTCTCTAATATGTGTTTTGGTCATGGTCCAAAATACTTATAGAATTCTTCCTACTTATATAATTTTATTGAATTCCTAAATGATTTAATTTTTGTGTATGGATTTATTATCATTTTCATTTTACAACCACTATAAATGTTATAATTCATTGATGAATTTGTGAATGTTATTGTGTATTTCTTATAATTTTTTTTGGATATATTATCCTTGGCCTATAATTATTCTAGAATAAAAATTTATAATTGTATTTTATAATTATTATTAATGATTCATCATCAATTCATAATAACCTTGAATCATCTTTAGAAATTTTATACCCTTGGGTATTCTTATTGTTTGAGTTTAATTGTAGGTGGATTCATTAACTTTAATTATTCTATAAATGTTTAATTATTTAATATTAAAGATGATTTTTAATACTGGATAATGTAATGAAAAGGTTTTGTTATAAATAGTTGTTTTTGTTACGAATTTCAAATCAATTTTCCCTTTCATTATGGATACCCAAAATGTTTTTGAGAAATTATTTTTACTAAAATGAAATCGTAATTTCATAAAAAATATTTTTATAAGGTAAAATAACTTCATTGATGGTGAGGTTGTGATACATCCTTGGGAATGTTCTATTGTCCCATAGACATGTTTGGATATGGTAATGTGTGCACCCAGATTCCAAAATTGGGAAAATGTTCGATTCTGTGATGTAAAATTTTACCAAGTAAATATATATTTTTAGGGATAAAGTGCACACACGATGGCCAATAATAACAATTATTTATTAATATATACAATGACCATGAAAATTTTAACCTAAGGTAATATTAATTCTTTTATTATCTTTAATGTGTGTTTGGGAACATTAATAAATTTATTAGGAACCTATTTGTTCTATAATTTACTAAATAGTCAAATATATGATTCATTCATGATTTTAGATTAATATTATCTTATACATTTATTGATGTAACATTATTATATAGGTTTTATTATTTAATTATTTTTCTGAAACAATTTTTAGGATACTATGAGAATCATTCCTACAAACAATATACACATTTGGTTATATATATTCTGTGATTTTTCTATATTAGCTTTTATAAATGAAACACATGAAATCAATGCATTTTTTTGGTAGTAGGGTATGGAATTGCAGATTTTACATTAGATAACATGGGGTTGGGACTCATAATTTTTTTATTACACCATTCTTTTATGGATCGTAAAACATTTTTCCTCATTATTGTGTTTTTTTGAGGTTGAATTTCTTTTTAATACATCGATATTCACTATTTATATTTCATTGTTGCAGTTTATTGGGAAACAAATCATTAAATAAGGAATTTTTTAATGTCCATCACCTTTTCACATATCAATGGGTTACTAAGATTCAGAATGGTCCATTTTAGTAAAGACTATAGTACTGTATGTTTTTTAATTTGAGTATCAATGAATTAGAAAAGGAAATAATAATATAACCTGGTTAATAAATCTAATTTCAATAATATTTTTTTCCAAAATTTGAAAACCTCCATAAAATTAAATCATATATATTTTCTATTATTTTATAAGATTATTCATCACAACTCATAATCATTGAACCTTGAAAAAAATCAATATTTTTTTAATTAGCAATGTATATTTCATTTAACATAATATTTCAAAAACAAACTAATGAAATTAATTATATTTAATTTACAAAACATTAATTTTTTCCATTAAACCTATTAATATAAAACATAGGAAATGAATTATCTTAAACACTTAGTATGGGGTAAGGTAATTCTCATCTGTTATAGAATAATTATCCATAGAATAAAAAACATGTGAAAATGTGACCATTATATAAATAAAATAATTATATAAATAAGGTACTATAATTAAAACTATTGATATTGTGGTTTCGTAACATAATCATAGATCATGTAAGAATAAAATGTATCCATATATTATTTACATTAAAATTGTTTGAAAAAACAGGTTAAATGTATGTACTAAGGCCCCCGTAGATGGTTGGGAAATAGAATTTTTTTCAGTTAATAATTTCAAAACAACTGATCCAGTTACTTTATTTGAAGTGATAATATTAAATCATTCTGTTACATTAAAAACCTATACAGAATATAAATATTATATTAAATATTTATTTAAAATAAGACAATTACTGTTTTATAGGGTTAACATATATTAAGCTACCTCTAAGAATCATATACAAAGCACTGTTACAATACCCAAATAAACAACTAATAGATCATATTTATGGATTGAAATAAGTTGTCACTAGGCACATCATGATATCTTGTACTACCCATAAAAATTTCCTTTTGAGGGTTTTTTGCCCATGATTCTATACATATCCATCCTCCTACGCCCATTGAATTAGGGTATTATTTAAAATTTAAAATAATTAATATAACTATAAGATCAACATATGTAAATTTTATTCATTATGAACCATAAATCTATATTTTTTTAATATTTGATATATAGTTTTCATGTTGGTTAATATAAATACCAGAGAGATCAAATCCATATTTAGAAATTGAAATTATTTAACTATAAATAAAATATAAAATTTTAAATAATTAATCTTCATGATTTAAATTAATTATAGAATGGTAATATTTTTCCCTTATCCAACATCACCAGAAAAATTACAATATTAAAATTTTGACTCTGTGAATAATAAATATTTATTATTAAAATTATATTTGATGTAAAATATTCTGCTGGTTTTATATCTAATATTTGTCTCACTTTTTTGAAATGAATTATTCAATAAAACTCTAAATGATACTACCATTCTACACCCATTTAAATTAAGGGATATTTTCTATTGTCTTATTATCTCAATTACCAATAATCAATTGTTTTTTTAGATTCATGATCATCTAATCTTTCATGGATTATTTTACTTGTCACACACATATTATATTAATAAAATCTATCAATTTATGTTGATTCAAACATCCATTCCATGGTCTTTATCTTAATATTTTTGAATTAAAAATATATTCACTATGATATAGTAGTTATTTATTAAGAATGAAATGTTATATCTTGACCATTGATTTCTTGACATTTTCTCATTCCCTAATTCGAAAATAATTACATCATTATCACTATTGTATAAAATTTAATTTTTCTTCCCTTATTGAATATCCATTCATCGAATCAGCATATGTAATCAACTCTGAAAAACTATGTTTTTTGGTCCTTATCAATGTTAAAAGAGTTTACCATAATATTACTTAAGATCGTAAATCCCATAAAATGATGACTTCCATTTTTATGTAATCTATTTTATGACACATCAATTATCTAATTGTTTACGTATTAATAGAGCACTGTAGAATTACTGATACTGGAAAATGGTCTCTCTTTTAGAATTCCAACATCATTCCTATATTTATTAAATATAGACGTAAATAACAATTTTTAAATCTTCAGTGATCCATGATGGATATTTTATTTTTCTATAATCACTATAATAAATGAAATAATTAAAGGACTTTTTTAGTTTCATGGTGGTGTTAACAATAAGAAATAAATTTAGTTCTAAAAAAACTAGGAATGGTGTGCTAGTTTATAATAGTGGTTATATTATATTTTTATTTTGTTTAAATTTCATTAATAAGTATTTAGTTAATCTTTTGTATGACTAGTGAAAATTTTAGAAAGAACCATTATTTAGAAAATTAAAATATGCAGTTCTAATTGATGGGTGATATAATATATAAATAACTTACTTCAAATTTTGAAATTGTTTTTTATTATTTAGTATTGGTTTTCATTATTTAATGGTGTTTAAAACCCACTTAAATTAGGAATATTACTCTATCAAATCTCCAAGCGGTGAGGTAGGGTAATCCATTATCATGCCATCATTTTCCTATAGTTGAGGATTTCTTTAGTTGATGATTGAATTTTATGATCAATATTGTAATCTTCTAGAAAATCACTAATGGGATAGGTATGTTTTCAACGTCACAATTGTTTAATGTTGATAATATTCTACTTCATTAGCATGGCTTCAAAAAACACATATTTCTATTAATTTTATTTTTTATCAATATTATCTGGTGGAATGGAATGGTATTAGTGGTATGAAATCCACCATTTTCAATGGGAATTATATTTTAGTAGCAAGTAAAAATTGGATTTCTATATAAAATGGAGTTAATGTGGGTGTAATACCTTTTATCTAGCATGGATATATCATTTTTTGGGGAAGGATCAATAAGTGTTATCATGATGAATCGTTCTCTCATATTATAAATTAGTTGGACAAATAGAAGGGTAAATCCTTCTCACATGATTGTACTGTTTTTCTAGTCAACTCATTAACCACATCCAGAAAAATATAATTTTTTTTATAGATAGTCTATCAGTCAGATTAGGAAACCCAAAATATGATAAAAAAATTTACCTAGACTAGATGAATTCTTTAAAATATTCCATTAACAATTTCATGCAAAACATGCATCAGTAAAATGTATTTTAAAGGGAATAGTATTAATAAATTTAGGTTTTCCAATGAATATTTTCTAAAAAAATTCACTGAGAATATTTTTTCTCTTAATAACCCATCACTAAATTTTTTTCTAGTAGATTTAATGAAAAATTGATTCATTGGTACTATTATTATATAACTTCTTCTAAATGTCCAAATATTAGAATATGTTTTAATGGGATTATAAAAAACACAAAATGGATATTCATTGAGATTTCCAATAATAATTTTTGGAAAATTTTTGACTTGAAAAAACACTTGTGGAAAGTATGATTATTCATCCTAACAGAATCAAATTTCATTTCTGGTCTTTTCTCAAACAAGAAGATGCTTGAAATGATGGTTTAGTATCATATTTCTTCTAACAATTAGAAATATACATTTCTTGATATGGGAGTCATTGTGAGGATTCAAAAGAGGTGTATGGTTTTTAATTATAGGGATTTTTATAGGATGAATTTTGATAAATTTGGATATCCTCTATATTGGATTTATTTTTTCATATTACCATTTATTTAGCATGAAATATTTTCACTCCATTGGAAAATATGGAAAGGATGATTTCCTACTAATGAAATTATTTAATTGTAAGTAATTTAATTGGTTGTCACAAGACATTAGTGTTTAAGGGCTATGGATAACATTCATCGTAATTTTTTAATTGTTATTTTAAATAATGGTTGTTGGATAATATTAGGGTAATTATTTTGGGCATCCATTTATTGGTGTGGAAATATAGGAAAATAATAGGATGATGTTACGGTAGATAGAGCTTTCAGAAGGAAGGTGATGAATTTTATGGTTTTTAATATTTATTCATTGGTAGATTTTATTTGGAAAGAAAGGAACTCAACTATTTTTGAGAAACATAGGCATGATTTTATTATAGTCAAAATTGAAATTTATAGATTTTTCTTTACTACATCTAAAAGTTAAATAAGTTCAATGTCTAATAACTTTAATGAAATAAAAATTCTCAGAAAACTTGGTGTGTAGGTAAGGGAGCATATACCACTATATGTGAAGTTAATTAGAGGGATTACCCTAATTAGTTTATGGGTTATGGTTAATGTTGATAGTGATTATATTGGTGATCCAGGTCTATCAGGTTTTTTAGGGGGATCTTTTTCACTTATCGAGGTTTTGTGAAGCGTTGTTTTTATAATTATATTTTATGTTCAACTACTGATGAGTCTCAGATATAGTCTTTAATCTATTGTGTGAAATATGTTTTCCAACATAATTATAGTCATTTATAAATTGAATATGATTCTAAATTGGATATACATTATGTTATATCCATTTTAAAGAAGGTTTAATGGATTATTCCACCAAAATTTATTTATTGTAATAATTTAATTAATCAACTTATTTGGAGGGATTCACATGTGTACATGGAATCTAACTGTATTTCAGATTCTTTATCAAATAGATAGATTTCAGAGACATGATCTATGTGGTACTTTCATTGTCCAGTGTATTGCACTTAAATTTATGATGCATATATGATTATTATTACAAACTCTCATCTTTGAAATACATCTTTGGTATCATCATTTTCATTTTTCAAATGTTTTTATGCTATTATATTCTCTTTCGGTGGGATAATGGATATTAATAAAGATCATAAGCATGTAAAAAATACTCTAATTATATGGGGAATCCGGTCAGATACTGTTTGAAATCTTATCTCCACCCCTCTATCACTACTACATATATGTGAGGAGTTCATTCTGTTTGAAAAAAAAAGATCAACAAGTTGCATGTACTATGCAGTTTTTTACATTGATAAAAGTGGAATGAATGGTGGGATCTAATATTTGAAAATTAGTCATGACTTTTCACTAGATTGTATGGAGATCATATTATTATACATGTATATACATCTTTTTTATAGGTTCTCTTTTCCAGCATAGGATGGTTTGTGAAGCATCTAATGTATAAAAAGGCTTTTGGACAGCAAAATAATAACCATTATATTTAAGGTTGATATATTTTTATTGATTGTATCTTTTTTCTAAACCATTAATTTAATTTTTTATTAATTAATTTTAGGAATCCGTTCACCTGTGTCGTGATCCATTTTATTATATTTAATTTTAACTACTTCCATTTAGATTAGTAGTTTTTCTGGAAAAATATATTCGTATTCCTACTGTTAGAAACACAATGAATCATTCCATTGAGATATATAAAATAATAAAATAAATCCATTAAAATTAACACAAATAAAATTATATAAAAATAATATCCTACCAATGTATTTTAAAAATAATAATGATCTTTGTACATCAATACACAACATTATACATTATTTTATATAACTATATAATAGTATAATTTATTTAATGTAAACATTAAAGGTACATAGCCGATATAACATGAAAAAAACATTAATTAAGACATTATTCATCACTTAAATTCCTTAAAAATGAATCCCCATCAATATTTAATAATGGGTATTTCCTGTAATGATTCAAAATTTTAAAAAAAAATCCATATTTGAATTAC
Source organism: Viscum album (assembly GCA_963277665.1). Taxonomy (NCBI): domain Eukaryota; kingdom Viridiplantae; phylum Streptophyta; class Magnoliopsida; order Santalales; family Viscaceae; genus Viscum; species Viscum album. The sequence continues at coordinate 1,319,272,869 of OY728158.1, forward strand.
CTGTGTGAAATCTTCCATGATAAAAAATAGATTTATATAAAAATAATGTTACCATAATGTAATAATTATACATTACCATTATATTATAAATATTAAAATTACCATGTATCAATTTATGATCCAACTTTATAAATGCTATAAAAAATTATTATAATATTATATTTTTTGTTCATATATAAAAAAGTTTATTAAAAAGAGATTTATACAATATGTTCAAAAATACAAAAAATAAATTTATGCCACCATAAATTATTTTATTTGGTAAAATGGATTCAAAAATTATAATAAGAAGGATCAGTTATTTAAAAAAGTTATTTCATTTTTAGGAATAAAAATAATTTTACTAGTATTTTTTTCCTTTTTTAAGGGGGAAATTTTTATTTATAGTTATTTTTTTAATATGATTGTTTAATTTTTATATATTTAATTAAATTAATTATTATTAAATAATAAACTTATATTGATATTTAAAAATATATTTAATTTTTTAAACACACATATAATTGATAATTTATTCTAAATATGATTAAGAACACATTATTTTTAAAACCTCATCATCAAAAAAAATATTTTCTACATATTAAAATTTTAAATTTAAAAGTTAATTTTCACATATTTATAAAATTAATTAGATTAAATATAAATTAATTTTACCTTCAAAAAACCAAAAATTAGTTATAGTTAATGTTCATATGTTTTATAAAATATATTTTATTTTGTTAAAAATATGTAATCCTTGTAAAAAAAGAAATGGTAAAAGTATGGATATAAGTGTATGTTACATAAGAAATGTTGAAAACATATTTATAAATTATTTTTCTTGGATTTAACACCCAATATAACCCCAAACAAAATTATTTTGATAATTTTGCGTCATTAACCATTGATTAGTGTAACGATATCATGAAAAATTAATCGTTATTTAAAAAAGATATATTTTCATCACATAATAAAGGTGATCACTCAAACCATTTTATTATGACTATTTCCTTTATAAATATAATTTATTACCTAATTCCCTTTTATTTTATTAATCTCCAAGTCACTATATGTTATCATAGGTCTTTCATTTCGAACGAGTTCACCACGAGGATGTAGAAGATCTCTATAAATGTATTAGTAACTCATTACATTTTTTACATAGCCATCCTATTCCTATACACAATGAACTAGCGTAATGTAAGGAAATCAATATAATTTATATATGTATGTTTTATAATATTAATGGAATAACCCATATTTATTTATTCTCAACCACCTAAAAAAATACAAGGAATGTCTGTCATATATTTCAGCGGACTACCACCTCTATGAAGCAAGTTCTTTTGTTTTCCACGAAAACCTATCATATATGGGTATAATAATGAAATTTGAAAAATAATGTGACTAATATAATATAAGTTATATAATTAAATGATAAATTAAAATACACCTTTATTTAATCAAATTCATTGGGAGATGAAAAAGTTAACAACCCATAGTGCGGACTACCACCTCCACTAAGTAATGTAACCAATTTTTCATATACTCTAATAGTTGTTTATTAATAACATGTAATATATAATATGACACCTTAAATATACATACATAATATCATTATTATTTTATAATAATGATACTATTAAAAAATAATCAACTTTGATAATCATAATCATCCAATTTATTTTGTACGTTAAGGTTTTGGTATGTATCGACACCAACATGTGAAGTACATTAAAGAAAAAAAGTTGATGAAAATGTGATCCTATATTATTATATTAATTTAATAGAGTATGACAATATATATTGGGTTATTGTTCTAGAATGGTTATATTATGTATTAAAATTATTATTAAAATATCATCCAATATTGAAAAAATTACCAGAATACACTGATATCGATTTCATTCTCCTGAAACAGAATGAAATAAAATATAGAATAGGATATGGGACACATAAATAAATATATTGTATAAATTTTAGTAAATTATACTATTTATTAATTCTAATTTTTGTATTAAAAATGGGTACTTAAAGAAATATCGTAAATATAAATGAAATAATTAAAATTAATAGTAGTTGATCATAAAAAAGAGATAACTAACAAATAATATAATAATAAATGATTAAAAATAATATATATGATGTAATTTATTGGAATATTATTCTTAAATAGAATATTATTATTGGTATGTATATTTTAAATGATTTTAGATAACTTTTTACAAATAATAATAAAGATAACAGATTCTTGTGACTGTAATATTTTCATTGGGTCATAATAAATAATTTTTTACAACAATATTTCCTGATTTATTTATTATACAAAATAATGTTGTCATGATGAAATATAAATGTTTTTATTAAAAAATAAGGTTTCCAAACAATTTCTTCTTCCTTGATGATTCTATAGTATTTTTTAAATGTAATTTGTTTACAAATAATTCACATATTCTTATATTTTATACTAATTAATATCCGTGATTTTAAATCATGCTATTATTAAACATTCCCTAGTGGAATCTTAAATTTGTATTATTACGTATGATAGTTATATTCAAAATTATTAATTTGAATAAATTTTTTTCCTTATATATTTACGGATGTCAATTTTTAATAATGTCATTCTCTAATATTTAAAAGGATTTTAATTTCAATGATCATATATTATTCATTTTTACATTCCATATATTAAATATGTTTTGTTATGTTTTAGTGTCCCTTAAATGATATTTTAATATTATGTTTTTCATATGTTCTCATATGTTCTCCCTTCATTTTAGATAAAAATTATTCATGGAATGTTACTCAAAAATCATATGTTTTTAAGATGATTTTAATAATTATTTTCTAAGATGAAATATTTTTATGATTTATATTCCGTTTACAAATAACTACACACTAATGTAGTTATTATATATAAATAATAATATATATTTTATTATTAATGAATCCGTTTGGGTGATCATGTTTTATTGAATCATCGATGCTTTTGAAAATTCATTTTATGTTATACCATTTGAAAATGTTATAAAACCAATTTTATTATTTTGGGTAATTTATGAAAATATGAATGATTTTTTATGTGGAAATAATATCTATACGTAGTGATTAGTTTGTAATAATAACACCCTCCCATGAATGTGTTATGTTTTAACATCTCATTATATAATTAATAATGAAAATAAATGTATTTTTCTATAATTGAAATGGTGGGAATACTTTAATTATGTCACAATATAATGTAATGTAGACATGTTTTCCCACTCTTATGATTGTACTAAATTTATAATAGATTATCTATTTTCAAATTAATCTAAACATTTAAGGACCACTGTGATTTTATGAAATTATTTATTCTTAATTGATGATTTTATTTATTATTTTATTACTATTACATGAGTCTATAACATGTTTTGATAACCTTTCATTGGTCTATTGTTCCTCTTAAATAATCTATAATTATCAATCACGTACTATTATTTTTTATTATGATGTTATTAAATTTTAACAAGTTGTTTTCCCCTTATTAATGTTTTCTCTAATGTTTGTGATCTAATCATTATGAATATTTTATATTTTTTCCTTAAAAAGAATTTACTCACTCCCCCAATCGATGTTATTATTCAATTTTATTTTGTTATTAGTATTTCATGTGTGATATTTTGATGTGGATTTACAATTTAATCATTATGAAGAAATTGAAATGAGGTTTTGAAATAATTTTTTAATAAAGATAATATTCCAAGATACTAAACTTTTAATTTCCAATAGTTTAGTGTTTATTGGATATTGAAGTTTTATTCCTATAAAATAATGATACAATCGATTTTATTTATATTGGTTGAGCATAATTGGTATCATAGTATGGTTTGGTTATTTGTGGGATTATTTTAGAGAATGTATGTGAATATCATAGGAGCATGTCCTAGGGATAGGTCTATTTATATAATTAAATCTAAATTATTTTTGTAAAGTAGAGAATGGGAAATTTATCAATGTTATAACATCCATGTAATTATAATTAATTATTATTTTCAATGTTTTATAATTAGATGTGAGGTAGTAATTATGAAGTGGAGTATTGGTCATTAACTCAATCAGGACATGGTTTACATCAAAGAGGCCTAACATAAAACCATGTTTGCCACCCTCATGTAATTTTCATTGAATAAATCATATTAATATTATAAATAATTAGGATGGATATGAATATGTTCAAATTTAAAATCCAAATATAATGTTAACATGGATAATTTATACTAAAGCTAATATAGTCAATAGTTTGAGTACAAATATCATTTATGTTTTCTAACTTCTATTATCAGTATTTTACCGAAATAAATTTACTTAAATAAGTCCTGAAAATTAATATAATATTTAATAATATATTAAACATAACTGAATAAATGTAAAAACTAGATATAATTTTAATGTAGTGATTTGGATAATGAACTACACAATTGTATTGGTGATGGGATACAAAACATCATAGTAATAATCTCAAACTCTCATAAACAATTTATAATACCATTTAACACATTGCGATATAAAAAATTACATATAATGAGAAACATTATATCTAGTATTTAATGATATAACATACACTCACATGTTGATACACATCTGGTAATCATATTTCTGATAATAGTGGCAATTCTTCATAATTGATATTTTCTATTCACGACAACATATAACATGTGATGTTTTTATATTTTCTATCATATAAATATAGGTCCTAACTAATGAAGACTCTCATAATGAAAAAAATAATTAATGAGTAAATCGAGTCAATGTAATTGAGGTAGTTCAAAAAATTAGTATTCATCAATAATCTTCTACAAAAAATTTGCATGTATATAGAGTAATAATTCTATTAGGTCGAACAAATATAGTATTAGACCTTTGGAAATTTGGATGTAAATTTTTGGAGGTTGATGAGGTAATCCTCTAGTTATGTCCCAAAATTATAATGAATTTTATATTATTTCAAAAGATTATTTAAAAATGGAGTATAATTTAATTTACTATAATATAAATATTATTATACAAAAAAAGTACATTTTCTACTAATACGGGATACATATATTAGTTACTGTATTTTTTTCTGGGATAAAAAATGAATGAAGAAGTATCTAGGAAAAAATATGATAAGCCAAATGGGGGAATGAAATTCCCAATTCCTATGTGTCAAAAATTAGAGGGGTTTGACCAATGTTTTTTCATTAAGTTGTATGGAAAGTGTCTTATTTTTGAATTGTTAATCTATAACTCAAAAAATAATTATAGTTTTATAAAGGTGATTAGCAACACATTGGGGAATAATTCCCCATACAATAAACCACATACACATAAATTCATAATGTGAAATGAACACTGGAATTTTAAAAACCACCACAAAAATATATTGAAAATATATATATGATTCCATAATAACCCTTTAAACAAATGGATTAAATAAAGGATTTTTATTTCCCTACAGCTATGGTGGACCTCAATAATGGAGTAGTGAATTATAATATCATTATCTAAAAAAGATATATATTTTTCTTTAATAAATATAAATTTTTATCAATATTTTATATAAAACTAGTTTACTATGAATGTTCATCACTATATCTATTTTTGGTTAATGTACTATTGATGTAAAATATTTCTGAAACATTGATAGAATAAATGATATTTAAATATTCTCTAATTAATGATTGTGTGAAAAATTATCCTAAAAATCAATAACATATAATCATGGATAAATCTTATGTGATATTTAGCATCTGTTATAATAAATACATTGAAAACATATGAAATATAGATATTTTGATATATCATTTCCTATATTCAATTATAATATGACCAACTATCCTTGTATCAATGATCAGGAGCTCCCTTTAGAAAACAAAATAGTATTATATTTGTCTTAAAACCAATCCATTACATATTTTTATATGAAATGATTGGGGATGAAGTCAGTAATTAAAAAATTTATATTATTCTTGATTATGTTAATTAATTTCCTGATGACCTATCTACACTTTCCCTATTCAATGAGATATATTTTTTGGGTCAAATATTACTAGGATCTCGAATAATCTTAAAAAGATCAAACAGTAGCCCCCATTTAATTAAAGGAATTAAATTGGCATAGTCAATAAAATATGGATATGAGAATTGTATACTAGTATTCATAATAATGTTGTGAACCATGCAACATTATCAAAAATAATAATGGTCAATTTATAATTTCAATGAATATCATGAGATTAGTAATATCATGACCGCAAAAAAGTTTAACTTTACTCACATCATTGATTTATTTTCTCAACTCTATAGATCATACAACTTCTCAATGATTTATGTTGCATTTGAATGTCATTCGTTAAGGGTAAAGTGGGTGGATATATAAAATAAATCATTCCAAGAGAGACATGTATACATTTCTTTTATCATTACGTCGTGCGGAAATTTAAATTCTACTTATATTTTTATATATATTTATAATTGACTGTTTAGAGACTAACAATATCAATTTGTAGATGTAATTAGATATGATATTCTAATATATATCGAAAGAATGTAATAACATGAAATTATTTTTCAACATCTTTTGACAAATTTATATTAGCGATACTATAACAAGATTTGAATGTGTGAATTCTATCTATTGAAAGTATCACTTTTGTGATATGTAATCACCCGAAATGGTAAAATTTTAAATCCTTAAATGAATGAAGTTAAACCGAAATGGCCTTGTTTGATAATAAGAATAGAGATTTATATTTTTATAGGTATATATAAATACAATATATTTTTTATACAATATTTATAGGATATCAAATATAATAACCATGATATATTGGAATAGAGTAAGGTTATTTTGGATAAAATATTTTGTAGAGGATTTCATAGATATAAAAACTATGTTGGTAACTTAATATCAAATTATATTACACTAACATAGGGTAGAGTATTTAGTATACATTGAATTTTTATAAAAATTATTAGAATTTGTGAACATTCATAATGGATTTATAATTAATTATTACATTATCCAGTTCAATACTCAATAGAAAAATTAATCAATATATGACTGGAGTTATTAGTAATGATCATAACATTAATAGATTTAGTGCATTATATATTGGGTAAGTAATATGATAGTTACACTCAGAATAAAATATTTATAAACATATTAAAATTAAAATATAAAAATATTTGATATGCGATATGGTTAATGTTGAAAATATTATGAAATCCCAATTTTCTATCACTTAGGAATGGAAAACAAGGCGGATGATGCTTTATGAAAAATTTATCATTATATCATATCTAAAATGGTGATGGAAGTACAATTAATACACACTGATTTGAAATAGAATAATATTTGGTTCATAATTTAAGGGGATAAATCATTCTCTTCAATATTATTTCTCATACATTCATTCCTTTGATGATCAAAGAAGCACATAAAAATGATCAATAGAGGAATAAAGAAATAATGTGTATTCTGTATTTAAGTAAAGATAAAAATATAGTTATAATGTTTACAACATATATATTTTTCCCATAGACACAATAATTTAGTCTAGACCTTTCTGGTGTTCATCATATCTCTTACACCCCTACTCATCTTATAGGAATGAATTTTTTTTATATCTTACGAAGAAAATGTGTTGGGAAAAGATGAAGAGAGGTATTAAATAATATATTTATCAATGTTTTGTATTCTTGTATTATAGGTATAATTGATATGAATCAAAGGGTATTTTGGAACCATTACCCACACTAATGTAAAATTTGGAATATATTACTTTATATTTTTTTGTAATATTAAAATGGATTTCTATGTGACACAATTTCAGTTGGGTGGTAATGATGGTCCTTATTATGTCATAGTAATTTTTTTAAATCAAATCAATTTTCTCTATTGGCCAAATCACTATGATATAAATAAAGGATGTGGAGATGTTTCGTGGTGTACCACTATTTACTATATCAGATTAGAATTCAAGGTTTTACTCTATGTTCTTGAGAATCCATTAGAAATTATTAGATAAAACAATATTATCATAACTAATTATCACCCTCTGATAAATTTAATGATTGAGAGGTCTTTTAATATATTATAAGAGTTGACAATATCTTATTTTATATAATCCCATTAATATTAGGGAAAACTCCCCTTGATAGTGCTCTCTTATAACAATAGATTCTATTCTAGAATTGAAGTGGAACTATGTGAGGGTATTATTGGGAATATGTCCAAAACTCAGATCTGTGTAGATGATGTTATTCAATGTATGACATATTGATATTTTCCCATTCAATATTTAGGATTATGTAGTTGTAGTATCCTATCAATTAATAATACCTAAATACCAATATAATGTTAAATATTTGGTCCATGTATCGCTATTTAGGAAGTACATATGAGAAAGTTCACATTTATAGACCATATAAAAAGTGTTTTTTGAACATAATCATTCATTTAAGGAATAACTAGAACAGGTTATATATGAATGAGATAAAGTAATATGAAACAAGATCACTCATATATTCATTGTTATATGGTGGAATCATATGTTCATGAAATTATCATGGGATCCAAAATATTTAATGAAATAAATTTCCAAAAGAGAGTATACTTTTATGTTTTAAAATTTTTTAAAATAGATTATTTTAATTGGGGTAAAATTTAATAAAAAATGGAAAAAATATTTCTTCCATAATTATATTACCTATGTTTAGATTTTCCCGCACACAAAATAGAACAATAATAAAATGATTGATTTCATAAAAACAATTATTAATATTTACGTTAAATTATAGCCATTACATTGGAGGATAACATTACATATAACCACATTATAAAAATTCTATATAATAGATTAATAATAAAATTATCTTTTCATTCTAGGAGAATTAATTTTTTAAATAGATTTTATGAATTATTTTTGAAATTTGAAAAATAATATCTTTTCATCAATTTTCATTTAATATTTATAAAAGTATTTCATATTATAGGCCATTATGAAATATTATTTAAAAAATACCACTTTTTCATTTTAAAAATTAAATTTACTTTGATTAATGTTGATCACATATGTAATTATGAAACTATTTTTATCAATTGTTATATATTTATTTTTTTCTCATCTATCAAATGAATTAAGATAATTTACATAAAACAATTACACAAATATGATATTTAAACACTAATAAAAATTTATTTACACACATTTAATTTTTAATCAATGGTAATTTTTATTAATAACAATTTCAGGTTAAAAAATAATTTTTATATAATATTTTTCAATACATAAAATGTTTTAAAATTAGTAGTTAATTAAATATTAATTATAAATTTATATATACGAATAGAAAATGTTAGTATCCTTATACAAATATTTCGTAAGAGGTATTATTTTTTATTCTTTGATTGACATAAGATTCTTGCGTAAAAACAGTTAACATTGATTAAAATAAAAAATGTGAAATTAAAAAAGTAAATGTCTTGAAAAAATTTAAAAACAAATTAAAAATGTTATTTATTTATTGAACTTATATAATCTTTCCCTCACTTATATGAAATTTGTTTGTCATTTAAAAATTAATATAGCAATAATATCCTTTGAAAGTAATGGGAATACACAAAAGTCCACATTTATTCACATATATATGGTGATCACTCCAACCATTTCAATTATCCAATTTAAATATCATATATATGCAAATCCATTTCCTATTTTAGGTTCTATGAATTAAATTTTGTGATTTAATTCACATGTTTACCACAATATAGCCTACGTCTTTCAAAATGATAGAGTCCATTTGGAGTGCGTTCATTGTCTTGACATATGTATGACTTACACCATAACATTTTCTATAAAAAACTATTTTCCAATTCGAACCTCAAAATAATGATATAATGAAATTAGTAAAATTATCGCAATGAATCAATGATATATAGATTGAACAATCATTATTAATTCAATTCCATTAACCTAGAAAAATAGAAGAAGCATGGTCGCACATTTGTATGATTTATCAAATCCACGAATAAATGTCTCATATTTTTCACTACATCCTCTCTTAATAGATTATGGGGAAGAAATTGAATAATAAAATGTAATAATAAGATAATAATTAATATTATTAAGTTGCACATGAGCCTCAAACAGGTTGTTGAGGACTCGGTAGGTGCATCCAAGTGACTCGAGATCAAATCTAGTCAGAGGTACATTTATGGGGTACAATAGTAGCACTGTAGTAGTATTGTTGCAGGTATTTTAGCAAGGAGTGATCGATACTATATCAGTCGGAAATATTCTACCATCTAGTCCATTGGGCTACCGAATTGGTTCTCGAGTCCTGTAAGGCTTTTAGGCCAATAAAGGCCTTTTGTCCAGTTGATTCTCAATGCCTTCAGGCCACCTCCCAAAGGGCTTCGGGCTACATGAAATGCATATGTTCCAATTAGACTACGATGGAAAAGGAAACAAAAGAGGATTCATGGAAGGCACATTAACTAGAGTATAGCTAACTAGAATTAGACGAATGAAAGGGATTGGATTTTCCATATATACTGGGACTATATAGCTTTGCATATGATAGCTAGCCGACCAGCCCTGTGAAGGTGGAGTGCTAATATCATTTCATATGCTGGGGAGGAGTCGTTCCATGATCTCTTTTCTGGGTGATTCCTTCTAATACAGATGGGTCCTGTAATTGTTATTAAGCCTTCAGGCATTGTAAGGGTTCCACCTAACCCCTTGAAATGTAGATTATCAAAAATAAAAAAAATGAAGGCCTTCATGCAATATGGATTATTATTATTAAGATAAAAATTATATCCTACATTTGGTTTCTTACATTCATAAGTAATTAAATAAATAAATTGTGACTTTTTTGGAATACCTAATCAATAATGTAACGTAACCAAAATTTTCACTTATTTATGTTCATATTTATTAAAATATATTAAAATTTTGTTATCCAAATTAAATATATCTATATGATAACATTATTCTTCAATTATTATTATATTTGTTTCCAAATAAATTGATTTTTTAACCATAACCATTGATTATATATAGTATGGTCATTTTTCTATTATCCTAACCACCACTAAAAAATATTTAACTTCTTCAAATAATGTCATATCACTTGGTAATGGTACATTTTCTGTTGTTAAAACATTTTACCAACATATATGTCCATATAAATACACTGTTTGTAAAATATCAATGGTAAAATGTTTTTCTGATATAGAAAATAGTTATATTACAATTATAATAATACTAGCAGATAATATATATGTTGGTATAGTTTTTTAGCAACATATTAATATGACTAATTTATTTTATGGTAATAATATTGAAAATATATAACATATATTTATAAATTACATTTAAATAATAATTATATAAATTTATTGATAATAAAATTTCATATTATATTTATTAATTTATCATTTATAATACTGTAGTTTTAATTATTAAACCGAAGTGTCTTTTAACCCATGTAATAAAATTGAAAAAATTAAGAATATTAATAACGAAATTTAATACAAGATGATTCAATAAATTGTAGAACTTTTTTGATTCCTAAAACGGTCATAAAAATACAAAAAAAACCCACCACCACTCCCATAACAAAAAAAATTATCTCGTCTATTAACTAAAATACTCCAGCGCCCTCCAACATAAAAGAATAGTTACTCCCATAAATGATCATTTTTCACCCCCATGAAGGCCACTAGATGAAAAAATATAAGTCATGTAATATTTATAAACCTCAAGTCTCTATTATTCTACACCCTTCATCTCCAAGATCTTCAACACACAACCAAATAGAATACCCTTCAAAAATGGGGTGAAAAATACAATATATAAAATGTGAGAATATTTTTTAATAGAGACAAATAATATGAATAGAAAAACAAACCCCTTCTATAGAACCATCCAATGCAAGAACAATCATCCCATGTTCATCATGTTGTTGGACACATTTGTATTTTTTGTGGACTCCATATCAGATACCCCACTGTAGACATTCCCTATCTTTTTACTGGAATTATCTCTTTGGAATATTTGTAATGATACTTGACCTCTATATTCCAAGTAATAAACAAAATTATGATACTAGGTGGAAACTACTTTTGAATTCATAGTACCTTCTTATAGTCTTTTCTAATACAATCAACAAATAATGTTCTCTTTGAACAGTGTATGGTTATTAGATACTATTCTGATGGAAAATATAATTAGAGTTGGAATTTAAAATATACCCATTAAAAAAACAAAGTTTTCAATACGTAGTGGGGTTCTCATCAGCACAAAATTTAGAGAAAATATATATCATACTTTCATTCCATATGCATTCTCCAAAAATCTTCAACTTTTATTTTTCCTTGAATAATTTCTTACATTTAGAAAGAGAGGAATTCAAAGGAGAAATAAAATTATATTTAATATATAAATAATACAGATAAAATATTGATGGCCTTAAATTCACCTCATGAAGCTAAATAACACATGAAATAAATTCGATAAGTATGTCTATTTTCAAGCTCCACTCTTTAACCTCATCAAGAATTATTATAGAGAAATTTATTTATAATATATCAGTTTGCATCATGTAATCTACATGAAATCGGAAATTTGAAGAAAACAAAATTTGATAATAATAATAAATTAAATAGGCTAAATATTTTATTTAAAAATTACCTATAAAAATTGATAACAAATAACATTATTATCGTAAAGAGGACATTGATAAATGAAAATATTCAATGGATGATACTACATTACAAAAACAAATATCCCATCAAGTATCAATACATTGGTAATAATTTCATTCTTGATAAATTTCAATACAAAATAGTATGTATTGAAATTTAATTTTTTATACCATGTGTCATCCTAACTCGAATAAAAACAAGTCTTTCTAAACTATCAAGAATAATTAAAATAATAATGTAAAATAACTTTTCATCTTGAAATAAAGACAAAATCATCATCAATGATGACAATTAACAATAATGATAAAATATATAACTTGGATATGAGAGAGAGGAAACATCCAAGGATAAACAAAATAAATTAGAATGGATAATGGTACAAGATTGAAAATAGGTTGTAATGATCACTTGTTATAAATATTCCTACATACAATTGTAGAAATCAAAATCCAGAATCATAAAAATAAACTATTATGGAACTTTAAAGATTAAAATTCATTGATTTTGGGATGAAGGTGAGTTTTTGTGTATGTATTAAAATGACAGTCACCCATACCACAGAAGGGTAGACAAATGTGCTGGTATATATATATAACACTATAAAATTTAATATATATTTAAATTTATCAATTTTATTAGTAAATATATTATCAATCACTAAATTTTCATTGATATGAATCACTTTTTTATAGTGATTGACTAATAAATTGAAATTATAAACAATAGCTATTTAAATATTCAACCTCTAATAAAAACTATATATCTAATTTCCATTACATATATTTAAAATCAAAATAAGATATATACCTATTGAATTAATTAGTGATGATGTTTTCAAAAAACCTTCCAAAATATACATTAAATGTAATTAACAAAACAAAAACAATTAGAATTTTTATTTATTAATAAAAAATGTACCCATGCCCCAAAATAAATTAAACTAAAATCATAAGATACATAATATCATAGACCCACTTATGGGAAGTGTAACATGAATGGAGGGACATCAAATCAACATGACTGTATCTTTTATACCAACTATCATCAAAGGAGATACATTAACTATATAATTGTTAATAATAATCAAAAAAAAATAAGAAAACTATAATCATATATTATGTCCAATAGTAACAATGATGAAAGAATATTCTTATAATGTTGGAATTTTCAAAAAATATCGACAATTATAAATTATTGTCTATGTCCACATTAAAAAAATCATGGGAACTAGCTTCATATTTATAGTGTGTGATTATGATTACCAAGATAGAAAAATCTATGATATTTTCCCAAATCCAATATCAATTAGAATAAGATCCACCAAGTCACACTATGACTGATTTGAGATTAAAATATTGAAAGTAAGAATGAATTAATGAACAAAAAACAACTTATATAAATCTTGTAACATTTAGGTGATGAAGCGTAGAAGAGTAATAAAAAATCACCTCCCATCAATGAGGAATCTTGAGTGGATTATAGAAGATGGTGTAAATAGATTTATTTCAAGGAGTGGACGAGTAGAATATTAAGAAATAATGATACTTACCAAATAAAAGTGAGGATAATAAAACAAAACATAGGACTTTATAGCATTTAACTAGTGGATTCACACTTTCGGTGAAAAATAGTAGGTCGATGAAATGAATCATAAGTTGCGATTTCAGAACATGTGTGTAAACATAGTATACCATATGAAAGTAAAAAGCAACACTGAAAATCACTTGAAATCAAAGTCAGGATCCCAAATCAACTTTTTCAAAATATAGTATCTTTTTTAATGCATCCATCTCCTTCTCGACATCACTGATATATGTGGAGAAATGCCTAGTAGACAATGTTTCATCGTCCATGCTATTGATGTAATCTTATTTTTTATAGGATACAAAGAGAAATTAATTTATCACATGCATCTTTGGATCAGGCCAAAATTGATCTCTCCCTAGATCCTTGTGATATATAGATTCTCCAATCTTCACGAATGACAACAATGTACCGATTGAACATAATGAATAAGGGAATAATCCTGATACCATATTTACAACTCTCTGTATGATTTCATCATTTTTCAAGTACATACGAGGATCTCGAAGTGTTATCACTTAATGTAGAAAAGTGCATTTTCCTTCAATGTAGTAGTCCTCTAGATATGTGTGGGTTAGGTCGAGAAAGAATTTGAAATTTTCATATGGAGTGTACATGAAATTTTATCCAACCTTGTCGCTATCCATAATCGCCTTAACTGATCTATATCCTGAAACTCTATCACCAACCAATCATATCAATGTTTCACAACAATGAAAAGAAATCCAACTAGTTTATAGATACTATAAAATTATTCACGATCTCTCCAATGTGGTAGAAGTGATCTTTTGTTTCCAGAAACATCACAAGCAGCAATATAAGCATCATCATCAATAGTTTTTTCTTGAATCTATTTATAATGCAATTCTAGTTACATGTATGTCACCACTGGCATATCTTTCATATATTATCTTTTCACACCCACAAAAAAGATGAACCCTTTTTCCCCTTTATTGAAATATGTTCTTATGGGGCCTCTAAAGTAATTTTCTGATGAAACTGTATGCTTGCACAACATTGAAGTCTCTATCTTGGGGGGAAACAACGATAAAATTGTAATCATGCCATGAGAACTGATACTATCACCATCAATGAATCCAAGAGCATAAGAATAATGCTCCCACCTTTTTTGAATGCCAATTTTTTTCCACCTTTGGAAAAGAACTATTTAGAGAATCTTATATTCTCAAAATAGCATTCATCCCTCATTTCACTTTTGGGGTAGATGAGAACATTCACTACCAGACTTCGGGCATGAGCTATAACATTTAATTATTTATAATATGTCATTATCTATTTTGTATATAGAAAAGTAAAAAGTCTAGGTAATGATGATCCTACTAATAATCGAAAATAAAGGTAACCATGTTCACTCCCTTTGTTAACCAAATTATGAGAATGATCCTTTAGGAGTATATTTTTATCTTCACCAACATTTTTCATTAATCAGAAAATATTATTATAGAACCCAAAGATAAAAATCAGGCCCATTTCCATTTTATTTCCATGATTTTCTCTAAATGAAACCACTTTCCCACTGATGAATGATCTTGACACATATTTATCCCCCTCATGGCCATGATCCAAAAGATCTAATGTAGTTTACATACCATCAAGCCCAACACTAATAATTTATACTTTTATCTTGAGTTTTCTATAATAAGTAGGTTCAGGAGGAAACTATACCTATGGTGAATTAGCATGAATATAAGTAAACCTTGTATCCAATGAACATCGTGCATTGATTATCTGAGTCATCATCTAAATAATACAATGAAAACCCAGGACGAGGGTTCTAGCAGCGTCAAGACCAAAGCTAACTGAAGATATGTTTGTCGAGAAAATCATTGGAAAGTCCATAAATTCATATTTATAGAAATTGTAATAAAAGGGGGTGTGGTAATGTCAGCTGAAATCTCGGTTTGGGTGTCAAATATAGATGGTAAAAAAATAAATATGAATATTGGGTGGGAAGGGAATTTGGAATGTGTTCCATCCCCAATATCCGAGAAATGATTACAACATATCATAAAAACTAATATGAACTGGATATGAAAAATAGTGAAAAAATGAACCAAAGCTCTATTTTAGTTTATTAGTTTAGGGTTTTCAGGGAATCAGATCAGGGAAGGATTTTTCATTGTAGATAAAATTGGGTGTGTGAGATGAGGAGCCATCGATGGGCTATAACATGAGACTATGATAGGTGATGACGTCAAGTGGAAGTCAAGGGTGTAATAGATTGCTTGAGCACACTCCTCGGTGGAATAGATGGTTCATCCCAAATGTGACGATAGATGAAGAAAATAATGGAATATACGAGGGGGGTCACAGACTGGTGGAATTTCTTTATTGGATGAGGCATGTTAAGCTGGTGTTACTTCGGTTTACTAATTTTTTGGTATCAAATAATTTATAGCAACCAATATATTATTTAGTAAAAATAATTATCACTATATAAAAATATTATCATTAAAATATATTATTACTTGTAGTAAAAAAATTTCATTAAAACATTAAAAAATTTTCAATAAATTCAACAATATAAATATTTTTATATTTTAAAAAGATCTATTTCATTCCAATATTAAATTATGTTTATTATTTTTTTATTGATTATCATATTATTCTTTATTAGTTTTATAAAATGGAAATTTATTATTATTTTAAATTTATTAGAATAATTATTTAAATGTTTATGAAATGAAAATAATTATCAAATATAAGTGTTGTTTATACATAGAGATAATTGATTATTAAATTATATTAAGGAGATATTTTTAATAAACCCTTTAAAAGTAATTATAAAATGTGTTCATAAATTTAATAATTTGTATGAAAAAATTGGTTTCTATTAATTAGTTATTATCATTGAATGATTTATTAAAATAGATGTTTAATATAGAAAATTTTATGTTGGTTATAGTTATTATTAAAAATAATTTCACATGTTGGAAGAAAAATGTTTCTATTAGTATGGTAATGTAATAGATTTTACTATTGACAAATATTTTGGTGATAATGGATCTATACCAGTACATATATATATTTTTAAAATTATGTGTTTGTAAAAAAAATTAAGAGAAATAAAAATTAATATTTTTGGGAATTTCTTATTTTTACCATTAGATATAATATTTGTCATAATATTTCTACTATTTGAAGTCATTTTTCGTAGTGACCTACATGGGAAAGGTGAAAAAATCAATGAATCTACTTTGGGAACTCCATGAATAATACTATTATGCATTATTATTAATATAATTATTTGGTCATGGATATATTAATGTATAATTAATATATTAATATTATAAATATAATGTTATAAATATAATATTATAAATATAATATTATCATCGATTGCTTAAATATTTAGAATTAGCCGACATCGATTTCCATTTTCTAAAAACATATATAAGAAACTTATTAAATGATATAATATGATTATAAATTGATAATATTTATATATTAATATACCAATTCTGACGAACCAATTATCAATTTCTTATCAACTACTGGGTAAAAAATCCAAATCCTAAATCATTCACAAAAAAATTAAATATTCTAACACCTGGTGGTAAAAATAAGAGGCAACTAACTTATATACATATATAATAAACTCATTTTTTAAATAAATAAAAAAACTATATATTAATACTCAATATTAGTATACCATTAATATATTTATTTTTTATACATGAGGACTAAGTATATTTGATTTATCATGAATAATCGTATTGTGTTTCTGATAAAAAACATAATTTGGTTGTAATCAATCATAATTTTATATATTCATTAAATATTTATTTACAATACACATTAATTATTTTTGTTATTTAATTCTTCATTGATAGATACAAAATTATTTATAGACATTAATTATTATATGAGGATTCAATTTTTTCTTTTAAATTTACATTGGATATAAAATATTTCGATATCATTTTATGAATTTTTCTCGATATCATTATTTTTATATCCCACCAATATTAAAATTTTAATATTTTAAACTCAAATTTTTTAGCTAGTACTATAAATATGGTATCATTTATTTATAATAAAACAATGGTTTAATTATCCTTTTATTGATAGTCATTTGAAATGTAGTTTTTCCAAAATAAAAAAAATCATTTCATTTTATAGGATATTATATTGATAGTTTATAAATTAAATGTCTGAAATGTAATTTATTTATATGAAATTAAATTCAATATAATTTTTTTTCATGTATTTTTTTTTTGTTTTTTTTCTTCATCATATACAAATTTGGTTTGGTAATGTTACTCAAAAATAAAATCTTTTTATAGTGAAATTATGATATGTTATAAAAAATAATTTACATGATCTATCCTTCATTATTAAAATATTAATTTGTAATTGAGTAATGGTTTATAATTCACAACATATTTTCTCTTTTAAAATTATCATTTTTTTGTAATATTTGTAATATTAATCAATTACACATTTATTTGAAATTTATAGGATACCATTTTGATATGTTTTTAAACTAATTTTCATCCAACCAACTTTTTTAAGATAAGATGCATTATTTAATTTTATATTTTAGTCATATTGATGGATTATTTTTTGGGGTAAAATGTTTCTATCAAGGCATTGGTTGAGGATGTAGATATAATTTGACACAATTTCATGGATATACATGGATTTGTTAACAATATAAATAGTGGGAATGGTTGTATTTGTTAAAAATATAAATAGAGGATACACTAATATTTTTTCATAACATACTGGGTGGACCTTCATGGTTCTTTTCATAATATTTTATTTGGATTATGTTTGTGAAATTTTTCATAAATGTTTCTTAAATTTTATACATTCTTAATTCTGAATGTTTACAAGGATTTAAAGATATTCTGTATTTTTTATTTTCTATTTCATGTCATCTTTTATTACTATTTTAGGATTCAATTATTTATTGGAAAACAATAATTTGAATTATATTATTATGCCATATTTTTTAATACTCGATCATTTTTATGATTTTCACAAATGATTCTATGATATTTTGAAAAGATATTTCTAACATAATCATGTTTTCAATCATTCTTTATGTAAAATTTTATGACTAGTTGTTATGTTTCACAATTAGATATTTTTATCTCGAACCTTTATTATGTTTTCATTCCCTGTGATTTTATGATAGGTTTTGTATATGATATTTTTTTATAGTTGTTTATAGTATAACTGCTCAGAAGAAATTTTAACAATTATTGGAAAAATGATATTTGTGTAGCTAATCATCAGAGTTAATAATCCTCATGTTATCCTATATTCAAGACTACTTGTAGGATATAATTTTTAATCTTGTAAAATAATGATATAAAAGTTATTATCTATCTTTGATAACCTCAATTATAATAATAATTACTGCATTTTATTCTTTATGACTTTAATACTAGATTTTAAACTAAATATCCACATATGAGTAATAACATATTAAATAAATAATAAATTATTTTCAATTTAATTGGTTATGTATAATCATTACATAAATCCAAGTACAATCATTATTAATTTTACATTACAATAATTTAATTTTAATGAATATTCTTTGAACAAGAAGAACAAATATCATTTTCCATTAGTTTAACAAATATTTTTCTTATACTAATAACTTTAAAAACTATTCAAAACCTATGTGAGAATCTCAAAATCTAACTAAATTTTAATTCAATTGGATTTTAATAATTGTAATTTCAAATTTTATGTGTGGGGTATTAATTCCATAATTAATTTCTAAAATTAATGATAAATAACTATTATACTAGTTGAAAACATATAAATTGATTAATTTTTAAATTTTACTATTTTTTATAAAAATATATCATTTCATTGGATATTTTTAGATCATGGCTCAACTCAAATATTTATCCAAAATAAGTCAAAATATAAATATTTTATATCCCATTGTATCTAAATTTTTTCCATAACTATATAAGAGTTTATCAAAATATATTACAAATAATGGTATAATAATCAATCATAGGTAATTGTGTGTGTGAAAATAATATCAAATGAGACGCATTATGATACATGAGATGCACTTTTGAATTCAATCCATCCTATGGATCAAATACATGACTCTTGAATTGGTATATCATATAATGAAATTTTTAATTATAAAAACCAACTAAATCATGACTATGTCTATTTTGACTATGATATATTTTAATAATAGAACCTCTATGAAAATAATTTATAGACTTTTTATATTCTATCTTCCTCATGTTATGAGATATTATTTCCTTCCCATGGTGATCATTCATTAGATAAAGCGATAGTATAATTCTATATGTTTATATTCATGGAATTATATAATGAAATAAAATTTTTATATATTAATTATATGAAATAACAAAATATTATTGGATACAAATATGGGATATAACTAATATGTTATAAAATACTATTCTGGACATTAGAGTCATTCTTTAAGAATCTCCACTAAATAAAATATGAACAAAAATAACAACTAAATACATGTGTATAAGTATAAATTTTTTAAATTGAACAATGGGGAATCCCATAAAAGTGTTACTCCTCCCTATTGTTGACATCCTAAAAAGGGATGCATGTGACCTTTATAATAAATGCGATGGAGATGTACCACAACTCATACCTCTAACAGGATTATGATTTCCACTTCTATAATCACGATTGAAAAAATCCATTGAGGACATTAAAGTAACAATAATAGGTTTAGTTACCCCCACACTTATAAATTTTCACTATAAATTGAATAATATTAAATAATAATATAATTTATTATCATCATCATAAAATTTAAATGTCTGATCATAATTTAGTTTTGGATTATTAAAATTAATAAAATATTATTTGTAATAGCAAAAAATATATATTTCCTTCTCTAAACAAACCAACCTCATTCAATTCTATTAATAATGTACATTATTTATATTTTAACAGTTTAAAATAAAATATGATTTATAAATATATATTGTGACTTTGGAGGATGGATCAAGGAGAACCAGGTGAAAAACCTAAGCCTGATGAAGAAGATGATTCTTCAGATCCCACCCAGGGGACACGCACAGATCATGCTGGTGATGAGATACCCTGTGTTGAGTCGACCAGTCACAAGGAGATGTTATCAATTGCAAAGAAGGGTGAGGCTATCAAAGTGTTCTCTTCCAAGGAACCAATGGGGAATAGATGAAATTTTGTGCAAGTGGTGAGAAATGTGATGGGATCATCCTTCTCGGACTTCGAAGCACCCCCGCTTGGGAGAGTGATAAGGAAGGGGAGGATTGACCATGTATCGACAAATCAAGAAGCGATTGAAGAATGATTAAATCTCTGTCGGTATTCGATTATTGTGCTGGTCATTATTCCTAAGGGAGATAAAATATGGAAATTTTAGGATCTGACAAAGAGGGTTGCAGTGGTTTGGGGTTTTAATGATTGGAGAATTATTTCTATTGGAAGGGGATATTATCATGTGGTCTTCCCCATAGATGAGGGTAAGCATAAATCCTGGAGTAATGACACTATCTCCTTGAACCCTAGTTTTCTGAATGTGAAGGAATGAGATCAGAATTTTGATCCCATGAATGTCTGGAACACTCACACTAAACTATGTATCCAAATTTATAAGCTAAATTGGTTGTATTGGCATCTAAGGATCCTATTGGACATTTCTTTTTCTATAGGAAACCTCATTCTCATGGACCAACAGACAAACAATCCGAGGATTGGGTACTATGAGGGAATCTTGGAGGAAGTTGACATGTCGAGTATGTTGACTGAGGAGGTGGTTCTTACAACAAGGGATAATATCATGAAGCTTGATATTTTATATTAGAGGAAACCAATGTTCTATTTGACATGCTTATTCATTGGGCATGCGACTCCTAAGTGTAAATGAGACAAGGAATACAATGTTTGAAAGCTGAAGGGCCATGATAAGAGCATGTGCAGAAGAAGGAAGGGGAAGGAGAAAATGTCTCTAGATCCCCTTGAGAACAAGGGAGATGGGCAAGGAATTGGTCCTAGGTAGCATGAAGCTCTAAATATGGTGTTATCTTCATCTGCAGCCAGGGCGAATGGTCTACCTAACAATGGGGCGCAGATTGGGTCTCCATTTGATGTGGAGGGTAGGGCGGAAGAGATTCAGGTGACACCTCCTTCATGTAGTGGTCCTGTGGTGGTCAGGCTGGTTGACCTGCCTCAGTGTTCCACTGTAGAGATGGGTGGACCTTATGGCTCGGGGGATGAGAATGACGACACACAGTGTGGATCACCTATTCTGCAAAAATCTGAGGAAATTGGAAGAGGTTTGGATCACCATCTTTCTTTTGACCCCGAAGTGGGTTTCACAAAAATTTCCCCCTCCATGGCTACCCGAAGGAGACTTACGGTGGCTAGAGACCCCCCACTCAAATTGGGGAATACCTTCATGCCCCTGAGTGGAAGGCTATGGGCATAAGAGGTGGAAGAGTCTTAACATAATAAATCTATTATTCCCATTACAGGGGGTGACATTGCTGCCTCTAGTGGTGGGTCAGATGGATAGTCGGTTGATGATAATGGTTCTAGGAATACTGAAGACACAACCTACCTAGGAGAGACTACTATTTCATCTAGTGGTTGTGTTAGTGATGAAATGATTGGGATGGTGAATGATGGTAGCATCGAAAATCTAGTGAAGGGGAAACAATATGCAGAACGTGTTGCAGTTAGCCTAGGTGGGGATTCTACTATCCCTAGTGATAAATTGAGCCGACTTCTACTACTGACCCACAAATTCAATACATTGGTCAATAGAAAGGAGACTGTGGGGCACACCAGGTGACCAAGGAAACACATAAAAATATTTCCCCATGGCAGAAGAAAGGGAAGGGTGGTCAGGGGAAAAAAGGGAAACATAGGTCTCACTGGAAATAAATGGGGGGCCTATGAAAAGAGGCATGGCCGGTAAAAAATGATGATTTTTTCTTGGAATTGTTAGGGGCTGGGAAATTCCTGCATGGTCAGGGCCCTACGACATTATCTTATGACCTCTAAACCAATGTTTGTTTGTATTGCTGATCCAAAATTCATCTTTGAAAACTATAAAAAATTCAAATGGGGATCCCTAGGATACAACTTGGACTCCAATAATCAGCATGAATCCCACATTGACCACTTATTGGTGTTAAGGAATGATGACTTTTAGATCACATCCTGTGATAGTGGGTCTCAAAGTGTCCTAATTAACTATGTCTTTACTAGGAATGACATTATAGTATATTTTATTTGGGCCTCCAAATCTTATATCGGGAGGAGGGAGTTATGGAAGGAACTCAAATCCACCTCTAGGAGGATGAAGAAAAGATGGATGCTTATTGGCGACATCAATACAGTGCAAAAGCCTGAGGAGAAAACTGGAACACACATCATTAGGGTTTATGCTGCAGAATATTATGAGTCATTGATTATTGCAACCTAGACCAAGTTCCCATAAAGGGTTCAGATTTCAAATGGTGCAGATACACGTGAGATGGGAACCGAGCTAGTAAGCTTGATATATTCTTTGTCTGTATTGATGATCATGCCACGGTAATGGATTTTCTATATTCACGCTTCCTAAGCATCATTATGACCACAATCCAATGGTTATTGATGTCAATGCCCAGCTCACAAGGTCATCCCTTATTCCCTTTTGACTCAACAATGGATGGATTGTGACCCCATGGTGCAGGGAAATTGTCTTGGAGGCATGGAATTATAAATTCATTGGGAGTCCTCTCTAGAGATTTTCTATGAAACTCAAACAACATAATTAGATACTGATGTAATGGAGTACAAAATCTTTTTCAAAAATTGATGAGTATATCAGGAAGTTAGAGGAGGAGGTGGCCAGGATTCAGATTTTTTCTCAGCAGCAACCTACCTTATCCATAGAGGAAGTAATAGCCCATAATAGGCTTGATGATATTTTAATGGTAATAGAATGATTGGATAGAAATGACCGGAATGTGAAATGGATAAAGGATGGGGACGGGAACTCCAATCTCTTCAACAGCTTACACTAGGAATGGAGGGCGCGTGCCGGGAATATCATGATTAGCATTGATGGGAACCTATACGATCATGAAAATGAGATATCTCTGGATGATATTGAAATCTTTAAGGGAATATATTTTTATAATGGGAAGTCTAGAATTGTAGATAACATCAGCCCTTGTATTGATGATCACTCGAATCATCTTCTATTTGATTCCCTCTGCAATGAGGAGATCAGATCTTCTCTCCTATCTCTCAATATTGAGAGTGGTCTAGGTCCTGATGGATTCACTGAAAAAAATTCCATGTTCTATTGGGACATTTTGTAGAATGATATTGTTCAGGGAATTAATGATTTCTTTTCGCACTCATATATGCCCCATGGAATGAATTCTTGTTTAATTTCTCTCATCCCCAAGAAAGAGAATTCTCTTGACATCAAGGATTTCTTGCTTATTGAACTTGGGAACACAATACCCAAACTTATTATCAAGGTTTTAGTGAACAAGATGAGTGGGTTGGTTAATAGCATAATTACTCCAAATAAATTTGGATTTTTCCTTGGGAGGAGCATACAAAAGTGCCACTTTATAGCCTCTGAGAGTGTCAATATTATGATAACGAATGAAAAGGATGTGAATTTTTCCCTCAATATTGATATTTTTATGGTTTTTGACACACTTAAATCGAGATTCCTTCCTGATGTCCTTGAGGGTATGGCTTCTCGAATGGTTTCGTGAATCTGATCCATATCACACTTGGTTCTTCCAGGTAATCAATTCTTGTCAATGGTGCCTCGAGGGGCTTCTTCTCATGCACCATGGGGATCCGGAAATGTGATCCACTTTATGGTCTCCTTTTTTCCATTACATAGGATTTCCATAGTAGGTGTATTAATGCCCTTTCCCAAATGGGACTTTATAACAAGACTAGGGGTGGTGAGAGTTAGCATGCCACATCTCATCTATTGTATGAAGATGAAATATTGCTCAATGGTCATGCTTAAAGGAAAGCTATTTCTTCAATTAAATCCCTTTTCAGTCATTATGAGGAGGTCTCAAGCCAATCCATTAGTTGGGACTAGTCTTCCATTGTTTTTGGGTATGAATTTTCAGTTGGGAAAAGGAACATAATTGTTAGGAATCATTGGGTGAGGAGGGGATCCATGCCTTTCCAATACCTTGGTGTCACACTATTTTGGGGAAAAGTGAAAAGATAGTACTTGGAAGGAGTTCATGCTGGTATTGTACATCAGATGGCCAGCTGGAAAGGGGATGTTATGTCCCTGGCTGGGAGGGTCTGTCTTGTGAACTCATATATCACATCGAAGTTTGTCTATTACTTCTCTATCTACTGATGGCCGAGAGGAAATCTCAAAAATATTAAAGCGTGATATGGAATTTCATATGGATACGGTCCCCACATGATATGAATCTAATTACAGTTGCATGGAAGGAGTGAATCAAACCTGTAGATCTGGGGGGACTAGGACTCAAGGATATTCGTACCTTTAATGATGGATTTATTGTGAAATTTTCATGGAACCTGATTTCTCATGAAGCTGAAAATGAATTTCATTCAAACAGAATTACATTGAGTATTTTAAATGGATAAAAATATTATCTTTCCTCATCAGTTTGGGCCTCTATCAAGCAGGAATATGTGAGAATTATGCAGGATATCAGATGGCTGGTTTGCAGGGACTCCACACTAAATTGCTGGAACAAAAAGTGGATCCCACAACCCCTTTATGATCAAAATGTGACACCTGAAGTATCCCGTTGGTCTATTTTGAGTTTACTCTCACAGATTCACTCTTTTGTTTTTAGTGTTCCGGTGCAGGTGGAGACAGAATTCAATTATTATGTCTTTACGGAGCATGAAACTTTGATCTGGATCCATATTAGAACTGGGAAATTCAATTGCAGGGATTTTAATAGGAACTTATGAGGGGGTCACGCTCTTCCACCTTCTTGGCATATGAAATTCCGAGCTCAGTTTATTAGAACTTCCAAATTCTCTCTAATCTAGAGAATTTGGAAAAATAGACTTCCCACAACTGATGTTCTTAAGAGGGCTGGTATTCAGATGGCTTTCATGTGATCCATCTGTAAAACTGAAGAGGATTCTATTCAGTATGTTTTTATGGGATTTTGTCATGACAAGAAATTATGGGACAATTCTGGTTCATTGTTGGGAGTTGTTTTTGACACTTGCTGGTCGATTCTGCAACTATTGTCCGATTTGTCTCATGACTATTTCAGTGAGCAGATATATAACCTGTTTTTGGCTGCTATTTCTCTTGCTATTACAGCCATTTTGGAGGACCGAAACGCTACAGTGTTCACTACTATGCACTCCACGGTTTAGCAAGGAATGGTAGTGATTCATAAATTCGTTTATGTGGCTTTCCTTGTGTAGGATTGTTCCATGTATAACACAATTTCTGATCATCAAATTCTAAGAACATGTGGTGTTTCGGGTCGGCCACACAAGCCTTGGATCCAAAATTATATTCGATGGATCCCAACCATTAGGCCTTGCCTCAAGGTAAATGTTAATGGGGCTGAGTTGGGTGCACCAGGTCTGTCGGGTTGTGGGGGAGTGTTCTTCACCTATCATGGGTTTGTGAAAGTATGCCTCCACCACGCCATTAGAATTTTCAATTCCTTTGAAGCCAAACTTTGGGCAATGATCTATGCCATGAGGTACGCTGTCCAGCTTAATTGGAAATCTATATGGATTGAATCTGACTCTAAGACCACAATTCATTCCTAGAGCACCAAGTCGCGCCTGGTCCCTTGGTGTATGCTGGCTTAGTGGGTTGGTTGCCTTTGTGATATTGATCATATGCGAATGGGAGTATCACATGTCTACCAGGAGGCTAATCAGGTGGCGGATGCACTCGAAAAGCGGGCGCTCATTGATCATGGAGAGATGTGGTCTTTCACGGCCCGAGAATACTGTGCCCCACTGGTGGGGGTAGATAGATGTGGTGTGATGCACACTCATTTATGTAATAACCCCATGTATGCTTGACTCATTTCCTTTTTTATTTAATTTTATTAGGACCAGCTTCCACTGGTTCCCAGATTTTATGGCAGAAATATATATTGTAATTCATTAAATGGAACATATCAATCACATTTCAATGATAATAAAATGAACACAATATTGTAGGGAATGACTTCATTTTTTATAATAGATGATTTTGGCATACAATGATCAAGAAAAAATTATTTATCCATAATACAAAAAATGTTGTTAGTACCCAGTAAGTCCAGCAAGAATCTATGCTTCTGACTGTTTATTAAATAAATGAAAATGGTACAGAGGTGACCGGAGGGGTCAATCAAAGGAACTTGCCCTCATCCATTAAACATGACATTACAGATCATGATATGACATGTCATTCACATAATCAAAGTCATCAATAGTTTCCCATTCAGATTTGGACCAAACCTGATTGAGGATGTTAAGAATATCAGAATCGAACTTGCTTGATGGCTTAGAGGATCGTGTAGACTAGTGCGTGGTGTGTTTGAATAATCCTTCTCTGGTCGAATCTTTGAAGAAGCGGGAATGGAGGAACAATCATTAACCTTACCCTTTCCAGAAAGGAGAGAATCCTTGAAGGTGGGTCATCGTCTACCGTTGTCTCTTCCACCTCAGTGATGTCACCCCACCTCCCAGAAATAATAGAGGAAGTAAAAAGATTCTGAATTTCCTGATGACAATCAACATTTTAAGGAGGCCCGGAAGGAGCCAACTAAATAGTCTCATTGCATTCACCAGGACTATCATTCAATCTCTAATTTGGAGGGTCAGTGTAAGCAGGGGATCCAGCAACAGAAAGGCTAAGAGTGTGTCTAGTCTCAACTAGCCCAGTGGGAGTAACATCACATCTATCTTTAGATGCAATCTCTGTTGAAAAATCATCTCGAGCATTAGAGGGGCCACTCATCATAGACATATCCACTATCATCCCTTTTCCATTAAAATTATGCACCTGAGAAATAGATTTACCAGAATCCAACATCTCATCTTGAGTGGCAGATGATTTTGTGAGAGAATGTCTATCATGATCAAGAGACTTTGTCGAATCCACATTCTTCCTCTCACGTTTGCTTCTATAGAGAGCAACTGGATGCCCCATCATCCCACATCTCTCACAAAAGTTCTTAATCTGACATAGCCCCAACGAGTTCCCAATAGCCATGCATTCAGTACAAAAAAGAGGTTTCCTTTCATACTCAACATCAATATAGATGTTATCAGAAGGAGTAGAAAGTGTTACCTTATCTATCAAGGTGGAGCTTAAATCAACCTCCACCAGCATTCTAAAAAAATGTCCAAACCGAACAACTTTAGTTTCCTTGTCAAGGAGAATAGGAGACCCAATTTCCATACAAATATAATGAAGAATCATTGGATGCCAGAGGACCTAATTAAGACCATGAAAACTGACCCAAACCTGAGAAAATGAATTCCTTGCACAAGAAGCATTGAAATCAGGTGACCATTCATGAAGACTAACCCATTTGGGTTTCAATGATAGAGACCCAATTCTCCATGCATGGATTTTGAAATCATTCAATGGGAAAATTCAATGGAAAAATCCACGACCAAGAAACACAAATCGGAAATCAGTGGAGCCCCACAAAAATGAAACCCATCTGACTGGATCATCAAACTTCTAAGAAATCTCACCCTTCTCTAGAACAAGGCATACAATTAGCTAATTCTTCCCAATTGTAATAATCTCGTCAAATATATTAGGACTAACATCAACATGAGTTGATGACCCCTTTCAAAGAATTCTGTTTGAGCTGGAGTCAATGAAAGAAGAAAACAAAGGCATGGATTCAGAACAGCCCGCTTGACCACTCGGGCCCTATGCAATGTCATTTTGTACCGTTGAGACATCATTAAACTTCACTATATGAGTATCATAAGACATGGAGGCAGAGGCAAAACTCTTTAGTAACACCCTCTTAGACGCAGACTGCATATGTGACCTAATCGAAACCATATCCCGCATAACTCCAGCCACATGCTTAACACTGCTAGCCCTATTTACCACCCCGGATCTGAAATCAAAAGCCACAGACTCATGATTTACAGGTAGTAGATCAAAAAAACTCACACCGGTGACCCTATTCGCCTGATCCAAGCCAAAGGAAGATGGAATCACAGATCTGGATACATAAAAAACATCGGATTAGGGATCCACCATCGAAGCAAACATCAGATCTGGATATCCTTCATTTCTTCGAGCGATGGAATTACTCCTTGGATCTGGACGCGAGCATTTCACTGTGTCATCACCAAGATCTGTCGCACCTTCATTCCATGCTGAGCCTGGATCTCCTGCCATGAGCACCAAATAAAGGTATTGAAGAATATGAATGATAATCCCTAGCCGGAAGAGCCTCGACCACCATGTCCGCGAGTCACCCACACACCCCGAAACAATCATTTAATAAAATATATGATGATATTCATCATAATGAAAGTAAACAAACAATTTTTATGGACCTAAGAAAAATCCCCATGAAGAAACTCATAGATTTTTATCCTCCATAGTGATTCAACATAAAATCCATTCCACTATATCCAAATTAAATATTTTATATATTGCCTAAATTTTTAAATGTTCATGGATGTGAAATTTTATCATGCCAGCTGAAATAGAAAATAATCTATAATAATAAAAATTAAAAGCCCTTACATTATAATTAACTAATGTATGAATAAATATTTTAATCCAATGTGTATATATTTTTATGATAGTTCGTATATCTGGATGACAAATAAATAGCTTTTTATTAAAATAAAATTTTCCACTAATCTAAATATTGAATACGGAAAGATGTCATATTACATGATAAATAGAATTATATGTAATGAAACATGTTTTTTTCATCCATTGTGGGTACCCCCTGTTCACCAGAATTAATAACTACCTATACTCCAATAAAACTCAAAATATTGTAAATTTTATTTTTTGTATCAAATATATTATTATTTTTATTTATTTAACATATTAATTAACAAATTATTTTTAGTATTTATAAAAGTAATGTTTTCATGTTGAACTACATGTAGAAGTCTATCAACCACTACTATCCTTCTGGTAATAACTTTTCATTGGATATACTACCACACAGATCCATCATAGGTGTTCTATTTGATCCACTGATATGATCTGTAGAATTCATACCTATAGATGAATGAATATTATTAAAATATTAAATAATTCGAGAAAAAATGAAAGATATATGGTGAAATTTATTTGGTGTCTTGGAGGGAAAAAATAATCCTATAACATACACTAGATACAATCCCAAAACCTTTCCCTATACTGTGTAAATATAAAAAATACCAAAAAATAACTCATTTAAAAATCAATTAAATTACAATTAATCAAACTTATATAAATTTGATTAATCAATAAATAAAAAACCTAATAGTCATTTACTAATAAAAAAAGTAACATTATTCATCTAACATCATATTGTTATCATTTTTTATTTTATGAATTACTAATACATCATCTTATTCTACTACATATTCATTAATCCTCTTCACTGGACCATAAATTTAAATATTATATTGTATAAATAATTCAATCTTTTGATATCGAGGAGGATCACTATCATGAATTACATCACCTGAATCATTACCATCATGTAATATGTATATATATATATATATTACAAAAGAACATTCCAACCATAAGCTACTATACTGTAGAAATAATAAACAATATTTTAATAGGAATAAAAAATTAATTTTTTTCATTTCATTTAATTGTATAAATAAATTAACAAAAATTTTAAAAAATAATTTATAATGAATATTAATTTATGCCCATGTTTGTATTTACCATATTATATGAAAATTATAAAACTGTATATTTTACATTATTTCTTAACATGATGATATCATCTGGAATTACATAGCATCAATGATATGAAAATAAAAATATTTATCTTTTTTTACAATAAAATCATCCATGAAATCAGGAACACAAATAATAAATCCAACAATATTGAAAGCATATAATATCATATAATTTATCAAAGAACCTAGAGGTAAATACATTAAATATAATGAAGGATTACCTCAACTCTCAATTTTTGTTACCTATATAAGTGGAAGAAATAATTTTTTTCTTATGTTATATAATTATATCCATTTTATACTAAATATCAAATATATAAAAAAATATGGAGTCATAAATAATCTTCAAATTAGTTGTTAACTCCTTTTTATCTCTGTCTCAAAATGAATTTTTTTCCTACAAAATATTTTACATTATTTCCTTACATATTCAGTATATGTATCAACCGTAGTTTTGAGTAGCACATGTCTATTAGTTTATGTTAATTGAAATTTTTTAATGGTAGTATTTAGAAATTAATAAATTCTCATGAAAATTAAGGAATGATTGATGATTAATAATTTGAATTAATGACCTGGATTATCATAAAATTGTATGACATGATTGAATCTTTTTCTACCGAATCTAATTACACCAAACATAAGGTTGTGTATTTTTTAGAATGTTATCCTTCAACACTATAATATTTTTGGTTAGTATTACACATGTTATAAAAGGATACTAATTAAGATATTAATAATTATTTTTTAATTATTTTTTAAAATATTAGAATTTTATATAAAACTTTTAATTATAATAATGAATTATAATATAAGATATATCCATTGATTATGTATATGACCTAAATATTTTTATTCATTAGATAAAATATACTATCAGAAAAACTAAATATAGTGATAAATGATGGGGTAAATATAGTCTCCAAATGAAATAAAATACCAATGATTCTTCCAAAAAATTAACTAATTTATTAAAGATAAAGGTACTATTAAATATTTATCTTTTTACTATGAAAAGAGAATTAGAATGGAACTTATGTTTTGATGAAATAAATTATTCATTTTTAAACCTAGAAACATCGTTATTTATACATGTGGGTCATGAATATTTAATTTTTGTATTTTATTATTATTTAAAAAATATATATTGAAAAATTAATTGAATATGCATCAGAAATATTCATAGTTCTATATCATAACAGGAAAAAATATTTATGTTAATTCATAATTCAAAATATTTATATGTATAATTCAAATTATGATTTATCCATATATCAAATATTTTATTAACTGATTATATGGGCCAATAAGAAATTAAATTATAAATTTATTATCCTTGTTCAATAAGGGATGTCAAAAATAGAACAATCACATACATTATTCTCATTGGGAATATCCTCAGTAATATATTGTAACAAATTAAATTCATAGTTTGAATGTTTGAAAAATATGCTCTTTTTTCATCAAATATTGTTTATAAATTGTATATTATGTTATTATGTTGATAATTGTGAATAGGTCAATTCACCCATTAATAATTTTGGTAGAAGTAATTAATCAATTTCCAGTTTAAATGTTACATTTTAAACTATGATTAATGAGATATATCTTGGGATGAACAATGAAACATAAATCGCAACATTATTTTATAATATATTAACTATATCTCAAAATAAAGGATATTAATTTGAAATGAAAAAAAAATTATTATGTGAAAATTAAAGAAACCACTTGGTCTAATAAATTCATCCATGGTCTATATAGAAGTAGCATCCAATTTGAACATTTGTGGGGTAGATTAATAATATATTTATACACTACAATACTATAATACTAATAAATATTTAATTAGAATATAAATGTATTCAGTAATTTAATTTCATTTAATTTTCCTTCGTGGAATAATATAAAATCTCATGATTTTATAAATATTTCTATGATTTATATAAGAATGACACAAAACATGGATCCTAAATGACCCTTGAAATAAAAATATATAAATATGATCCTTATAATCCAAACATTTAATAGAAGGGTATGAATAGGATTAACCAAATTATTAAATATATTTATAAAAGCCCTAGTCAAAAAAAATTATTGACTAGAGATTAGTAAATAAGAATTCTTTTTTTAGTAAAGTCATTTTATGTTTTAAAATATATTTCTTTCAAAAATTATTTTAATATAATTCTGTAAATTAATAATAACATAAATGTATTAATTTTTTAACTAATTTAATCTTTAAAAGGGTTTATTTTTTGAAATAAATATTTTATAATTACCTTATTTTAAAAATATTATATTTTTCTGATAATTTTCATTTTTCAATGAACTTTGAAAATACTAGTATTTATTGAAAACAATATTTTCTTTTAAAGTCTTAAACGTATAATATTATAATATAGATAGATTTTAACATTTAATTAGTTACATTTTATAAAAAATAATCAATATATAGTCAATGGAATGAATTTTATACTTTATTCTGGTATAAAAAAATTTCATACAAAAATTCTATTTTTTAAGAAACAATTTTCATCTTGTTTTTCAAGATTAATGTTAAATTAATTTATTAAAATTACATTGTGTTAATATAATAAAATTCAATTTTTTTAATCATGTTGTCAAAATTTGGTAAAGAGTTTTCTCTCCATTATGAACCATAACCAAAATAAATAATTATCACCATAGTAATGGTAAAGAGGGTATTTTTGTACAAAAAAATATGATAAAGAGTAAATAACGAACAGAAAACAAAAATTTATCTTATTCGATTAGTTAACTTAGGCCATATAAATCCAATTATAATATATATTCCCACTCAGTTTTAGGATTCATTAATACTTAAATTTATAATATTTATGTAAAGGAGAAATAAACAATGTTAATTTATTTCTTTTAAAAAATAAAATATTACGGGATAGGGATTAAAACAACTTATGTCTGGTTAAGAAATTTAAACTAAAATATCAATGACTTAATTTCTCGTTATAAATTATTTAAATTTTTTTAGAAATAAGATATTTATAGTAAATTATTATGTTGTGCTGAAACATTATTTATTTAATTATTAGAAAAATAACACAAAGAATCAAATAAAATTAAACTCATAGAATATTATTGAATTATTATATAATAAAAGTATTTTTTATCAATATTACTTATAATGGATGTCTGAAAAATATATTTTAATTCCTTTGATTTCATGATGTTTTGAAATTATAATTAAACGAATAGATCCAAAATTAACAGTAATTAATATCGATGATAAATAATATTTTATCAAATTAATTAGAATTCATAAAAATAAAAATTTCGTCAATGTTATTTTAATAATGTTGAAAATATCAACTATGATACATGTATTGTATAATTTTCCTTTTATAGTAAATAAACTTCGCCATGAAGTCTAAAAATATATATTTGCAACAATAATCATCAAAAAGGGTTAAAAATGGTAATGTAAAAAGATAAGGAATAATTATCACATAAACATCTCCAAATTTTATTTTGTGAGAATATATCGATTGACCATAATTTTATCTTATAAAAATCCTTTTGTATATATTTTTAGTTGATAAATAATATATATTAAATTATAACATTATGAAATTCTAAAAATTTCACATCCATCACTTATAAAAGGGAACCATCAGTCCTATTTTTTCAAGCTTCATAACCCCCTTCTGTTTGGACAAGTCGTAACAAAATAAATTCCTAAAATCTCACCCCATGTTCATAATTTCTTATTTTGGGATTAATAAAAACATTATAGAATGTAATGTGTAATAATAATGTGCTTTTAAGGGGAAGAGCAATACAAATAACATATGTGGTGAGCTTAACATGAGGTAAGAGTATTTCTTTTAAAAAATAATTTTAAAGAGTCCATTTAAACTCATTTTATTCCTTGTTTATTGTTCAATTATGATTTTAAAAAATACATATAATTTATCCTTCAATGGATGGTAAATGTAATTTTTTTTCACATATTTTACTTACATATAAATATTTTTAATACAATTTTATTTATAAGGTTTTAAGGGGAACATTACATTAAAACCATCATTTTAATTATTTTAATAATTTACATAATAAATAATTCTATTTTATATAACTATTATTAAATTAATGAATTTATATATTTATACGGACATAAATGAAATATAAAAAAATTTATGTACCTTTTGACTTTATTTGAATGTAATTAAAAAAACATATTTACATATTTTATATGAAATGTTTTGAATTTCATTACAAAAGATAAATTCAATTTATTATTTTAATGTATATGACATCAAAACCATTTCCTTCCACAAAAATAATTATTTTAATTTTTTATTTAATAATATGATTCATTATTTTCCTCAATGAAAAACCCATCTTTCCCAATGTTAATTATATTTTCACTGATGGTTTTAAATAGAACAAATATTTGGATATCTAGAAATTTTTTTCATATGGGTGTAATGGATATCTATGAACAACAAATTTTCATTGTTTTATGAAATTTCCCATCTACATCACATTATCTCTCACATTAATATCAATGAATTATTTGAAAATATAAATATATTTTTTTCTCACATATATACCTATATTATCCACCTTTCAAGAGGGTAACACATGTGTTGTGTTCATTTATGAAATACCACATATATAAATATAATTTTATTTTATTATGATATGAGGAATGATTAATCATCTTATTTAATTACAAGATAAATTCATAAGATTATGAGTTATTTAATTTTTGGAATATATATATATAAAGAACATGTTATGATGGGTGTCCCAGATAGCACTGGAATGAATTTTCTAGTGAGAAGTTATGAATGGGATTTGGGGGTAAAATTAATTGATAATGGGACTCTATCCACTACGGGATGTTGTTTTCATATTTATCATCGACTTATTCTTAGGTCATTTTTTGTTGCTACCACGTGTCATATGATTCCAGTAACTTATGATACCATGATAATTATGTTATGATTCTTTCTTATTGATCATCAGCATAGGTTTATAAGAAATTATATACTACTTTATAAATATGAAATAAAAAACCTTATTTTTAAAATTATTTCAGAAGGCTTTTAAGAGTTCCATAGAATCATTATAAGATATATTGTTCCCCTAAAGATTCCTTGGGAATTTTTTTATGACGTGTTTTTGTAGAAAACTATATTTTATGTGTAATAAAATAGTCATTTGGATCCCATGTATTATCTTTGAAATGAAAAATATTGTATTAGTATTAATGATCAGAAACTTTTTTCATTCTGTTTATATTTCCAATAATTAGAAACTTGTTCTCATCCTACATTTCTAAATATTCGCCTTTGGTTTTTTATGATGTGTCGAAATTTAATAATATTAGTGCCCAAATATTGATTCTACATTGAGAAAATCATGGATGACATTATAAAGAATGATTTTGTAAGAAATGGATATTGTGTAGAAATGTCCACATTAGAAGAGTTTTTAATATTTCTTGAAAAATATAAAACGAAATTTTCATTTGTTTAATATTAAATTTTTTATAAATATTTGGGATTTTTAAAATCGGGTCACATGTAATGGTATCAATATTTTATTTCTAACAGTTATGTTTCATTTTTAACGGATCCAGAAGTGCAGGTTTTGGGTTATTATTGTTTGTATATGCATAGAGTCTTGAAAAATACAAATATTTAGATTATTTCATAGTAGGTTATCTTATTATTTGTGGAAAAAGTCATGGTTTTTTATTATTATAGTTGATCATGAGTTAATATTCATATAAAACACTTTTTTATGATTTAGGTTGTGAGAGATTAATATGATTATGAGTAAACTGGGAGGGAATTAGGGAAATGAAACACATGGTGTTTCAATATTTTTTTTAAAGAAAATGTTATTTTTTGGGAAAATTATTTTATATTTCATTGATATAATTTCAATAGTCATGATGACATTTAGTGTTAATATAACCATTAACATCGAGATAATTATATGATATTACCATTTGAAACCATGTTTTTTATAGAATACATAACAATGTGATGGAAAATTGATTTGATGATTATGTGGTTTATGTAATTATATAAGACGATCACTACTTTGGTAATGTAATAAGAATAATATAAATTTAATATAATTAAATAATATCATATATTATTCAAATATTAAGTGGGAAATTATCTTTTAGTAAAATATTTAATTTTAATATTGGATTATGGAGATTCAGGTTTTTTATAGAAAAGATTATTAATTTTGTTATATGATAAAGAGATATACATTTTTGAGTATATTAATTAATGATTGTTTAATGAAAATTATAGATACATATTAAATTGATCTTGGTTGAAATTTTGATCATATAATTCTATTAATTGTATTTTTATCTTAGTCAAAAATATTTTTTTGAAGATTTTCATTTTTAGTTATTTATCAAATTTTCTAAGAAAAAATATGTATGTTAATTTTGAAGCTTTGAATATTTGTGTTTTTTAACATCATATGAGTTATTTTAATTTTATTATTTATCATACATTATTATAACCGATTTGCTTTTGGTTAACATCTAATAAGAAAATAATATCATGTTATTCTTTTTTTATAAGTTTTTAGTTATATGATGATTTTAGTGATTCAATAATAATAAATCAACTTCAGTGATAATAGTTTGTAGAAAAAATGATATTGAGGTGTGACTTGATTAATGTAAGAAATTATATTTTTCATTTAATTTCATTTAAATATGTTATTAGATTAGATGGTAATGTAAATTAAAAATATCATGGGGAGGATATTGAAAAACAAATCCTTACCTTTTACAATCATATTCAATGATACTATTATTTATCACTCATAGAATATTTATTGTTTTATGTCATTAAAATTTACATTAATGTGTTCTCTATCATTCTATATTATTCCTTGGTTGTTAGTTTTCTCCTGCATGGAAATATTTTCACCTACAACGAAAAGTATACCATTTGGAAATTGAGTTCTTTGTTATTTTAGATTACCTTCATAATTAATTCTACCACATTTAAGAGTATGTTTTATTAATTTTTTTAGGATGTGGGTTTCTATGAAAAATTGTTTTCGAATGTAAATAATCAGTTTTCTATGATAAATGTAAATCATTAAGAATATATATTATTAAAATTTTGATAACATAACTCCCCATTATTTTATAAATAATACTATGGTAGATTGAATTTATGGAATATTATAATGACCCTATAAAACGATGAAAAATTAATATGTAAATAAGACTATTATGACAAACTCATTGAATTGGTTGCAATGAATAGGATTAAACAAGTAAAAAATACATATTTATAAAGGTACTAATAAATAAATGTTATAATAATTCATAGAAAAATAGAATTTAAATTTTTTTAAAGTCATATTATGTTTCAAAAATAAATTTTCATCGAAAGAAATTATTTCTTTTAGTGGGACAATAAAAAGATTATTTTCTACCAATTTTTCAAATTCCTTTTTTAAAAACGTTATACAATTTTTGAAATAATAATACAAAAACAATATTATGCTGATATTTGGATAATTTTCTAAAATGAAATATATTTTAATGAATGGAGAAGAAATTACTTTTATTGATAGTGTTATATTATTTTAAAGGGTTCAAAAATTAATAATTTTTATGGAATATTACAAAAATTTTATTTTCTGTTTTTAGTTAAATATAATATAATTATATATCATTGAATAAATTTAATACATGAATTTAGTATTAAAAAATTAAACATTCCAATGTATTTTTATGGAAAACCACTTTTCGTCACATTTTATAAGTTTAATTTTTTAAAAATTAAACTATATATATTATTTTAATACTAAAATTGTAATTGAAAATTTAAAATAAATTAGTCTAAGTTTATTAATAGTTACTTTTTATTTTTAGTATTTTTTAATACCATCAATTTTAAATATTTATCACCATGGTAGGGGTGAATCAGATAATTAAAGATAAAATATATGATATGGACTAAAAATTGAAATAAAAAACTATATTTTGCTATATTAGGTGACTATTATTCAGAAATGTGTATCCAAGTCTTGAATATAATTCTACATGGTCTTATAATTTCTTGATTTTTCACATTTATATATATTTTTTATTTATTGAGTATAAAATTACACTTAATTTAAAATAATAACTACAAAATTTTGAAATATTTATAAAACTACATATGTAGGGTTCTTAATAGTATTAATAAGGATAAATGATTTTTAATCATGGCAGTATATTTATATTTTTTATAAAAAAATAATTACATTAAATTATTATTGAATGCTGAAATATTTTTCATTTAATCAGTATGAAAAGAAGATAAATATTTCTAAAATTATTAAATGTAATATAATTTTAATGGATTATTTTGTTAGATGAGTTTTTTAGATAATTGTTTTATTAGGGATGTGTGAATAGATTATATTTTAGATCCTTTACCATCATGATATATCTAAAATAGATAATGATAAAAAAACATATTTGAGGAATAAACCACCAACTATGGGATATTCTTTTAAAAATATTATTTTAATGTTTTCTTAACAACCATTGATTTTTACAGAAGAACATAAATTTCGATACATTATAATAAATTTTACATCGATCTATAATTGACCAAAAATTATTTTAAATGAGTTGTTGAATTGGAATTTATGAATATAAATAACCACATTATGAATTATAAATTTGAAAGTCCTGCTCAATACAAATTTATTGAATAATTCCAATGAGATAAGAAATAAATATTCATGAAGCATTATATCATTATTTAAAAATCTCTATATTTTTGTGTTGAAAAAATATTATATTTAATATTCTTCACGTTTATAAAAATTTATTTTATAATATAATCGATTTCTTTTTTAAATCCTCAAATAAAATTTTGAATAGATTAATTTTAAGAATTTTTCTAAGAAAAATGATTTTCTAGGGTATATAGAAATATAATAAATATTGTATTGAAAATTATTTTTTTCAATCATGTGAAAATTTTCATTATGTATTCATGAGATAAGGCTAAATCCATTTTATGCATAAAATTACTTTATTATAAAACCATTTATTAATTTTTTTCATGTCCAGCGTAAAATTAAATTAAATAATATAATGAAATTGAATATTGAAAAAATGATTCAATATTTTTAATTTTGAGTTCTAACATTGAAAAATAGGTCCCTTTTATTTTTAGGCAATATGAATTGTAACAATTGTAAAATTTATCACAATTATAATTAAAATATTAGGTTAATTTATATTAAAACCAATTGAAATGGAAATATTTATTCCTAGTAATATTTATTTTTATATGGTAATTTTATCATTTTATATTTAGGATAAAAATTTAAATTTTCATTTTAAACAGTTACAAGGAAATAACTTAAATAAAATTAAAATACACCAATGTAATAAAATATTACTCACTTAATTTTAAATATCCATTTTGTCTCCAAATATGGAAAAATAAAAAATTTATTTTTCATTAATAATTATATTTTTTCATTATAAATCAATATATAATGATTAGTAATTATATAATTACCATAAATTCTTACTGAACATAAATGCAGTAATTCATAAATAAACCATAAAATAAAATAAATGATTTTAAAAAATATAATAATTAATATTATATTAATGAGCATTTGACTTACACATATTTTTTAGATGAATATGATATTTTATAGTGGTTTATAAAGATTATATATGTTTTCAACCAATGAATTTAAATATTTTAAGTGAAATTAAATGATTAGTTTCAGAAATGACATTACTGCTATTTTAAAAAAAATAATAATTAATAAAATTATTTAAAAATATTATTAATATTTCATGATGAAATGGTGGGTAATAAATGGTAAAAATATTACCTCATAGAGATTTATGTTACATGTTTCTCAATATATTTAATATTATAAAACATTAAATTTCAAAAAATCTGTACAATGTTTAAGGTTAAAATAGGTTAACAAAAGGTTTGATCAATCATATTGGTCTAAAACACCACATAAACAAGTCTAAACTTAATTGGTTTATGGTATTTCAACTTAGTAATTTATTACATTTGAATACCTATCCTTCTAGAGGAATTTTCAATATATAATTTCTTTATTATATATTATTCCTTAACAAAACTCCATGAATTCCCCTCCCATCACTTATAAAAGGAAACATCCACATTCTCTTCCTCACACCACATATAACCTTATAAATCAATTAAACCCTAAAAACTTCACTTCTCTACTCTATTATTAACATTCTAACGATTATTTGCTTCACAAAAGTTCATCTGTATCATCCTTATGATGAGATCTAAAGGAGTTGATTGAAATAAGAGGTGGTTTGAACGTGTATTTGGAAAGGTGTGACATAAGTTAAGTGATTTATATTTCAATTATATTTAATTGGGAATGATTATTCTTTAATATTTATTAAATAAAATATTTGATCTGTATTTGATAAATACAATTAATTTTTCTTAACCTGACGTATTTGTTTGAGAAATACTACTTTACATTAATTTTCCAAAATCTATATACTAAATGGACTGAAGGAACTTTTTTTGTGGAAAAGATATCATGCATCACTATTTTTCTAATAATAATTCTTTTCCATCCACACATTTTATAAAAATGATTTCATGAATTATTTTTAATATTTTACAATTTTTATATTATGTAATTATATACCCTTTTTTGTGTTTCCTCAAAATGGTACTCCATGAGATTTTTACCTACAATGATAAAGTAATATTTTTATTAAACTTATATGTAATGATAAAAAATTGTTTTTCATCGTAAGAATTGAATGTTTTGATTCATCCTTTACAGGTTTCCATTGTTCATTTGAATGATATTTCTTCCGTAATAATTTCAAAAAAAATTATATTTTAAATAATTAATTTCTAACAGGAATGATATTTTTATAAAAAAAATTAAAGAAAATTTATTCATAAAGTTAAAAAAATTTATTTTCTTATTTTTTATTAGAGATATGATCCAATTTCACAATACTTATTCTTTTTTCTGGATGGTTTTGGATTATGATTATCAAATATTTGTAAAAATGTTCTATTTTCTATGGGTTAATATATGATAAGATTATAAAAGTATTAATAATCCTTATTACTAAATGTAGTTTACGATATGATGATATGATGAATTTTATAAGACATTATGGAACTAATATTTTTTATTTTAATTGTGTCATGGGTGGGAACACAATTATATTTCCCACCATTAATTGGCTAATGTTTTATTTATCATGAATTAAATTTGGGAAACATGTTATGTGCTTGATCCATTGTGGTAAACAAGTTGATATCCAAGATCCATTTTGGTAATAAAAATTATGTTCCTGTTTTATTATAAGAAACATGTCGATGTACAAGACCCATTATGTGATATTAGTCATTATGTTTGATCCATTAATGAAAATTTGTTGTATTGATGGATCTGTTCTGATTTTAAGGTATTAGTAGTAATCCAAGATATATAAAATGTATTTTATACTTATTATGTTGACATAATATTATGAAATTATATTATGGTTAATGATTGATATATGATGTTTTGAGACAAATATAATTCATGTGTTTTGATATAATAATGTTATATAACATGAATCGTGATTATTATATTTTACTAACTTTGTGTGAGCTTCATATGTTATATTCATGATCTCATAACATTATTCTAATATAATTCTTGCATATGATCATAGATTGATATCTTACTGGTTTACACTTGTTGAGTATCTCAACTCACCCTTTCACCTGTTTTACATTATATGAAAATAATTGACGGTTATAATTTTTATTCAAACTGTTGATTACTAAATAAAAATATTATTATTGGAGATATTTATGATAATTCATTAAAAAATAAAATTATTATGTAGCCTCAGATAACTCTAGTATTTTACAGTCCTCAATAATCTATTTATCAAATTTCATTATTATTCATCTAAAAATATGTATTATTTATTTATCATGTACATAGTTCAATATAATTGGTATCCAAGAAGATATTATTTAATATTTAGAGATTTAGAATAGAGATAACTCTTATAAAACATGGGGATATGTGTATGTATAGGATAAAATATTCAAATATTTGTGGGGATGATATTATATGATTTTCAAAGTAATACAACCATCTCTGGATACTTCTAGTTGACATGGTTTTGAAATATATGAATCTGAAGGTAATAATCTGAAAATAGTTTGTCGAGTATATCGAAACCATCATATTGGTACATGGTGGGTATTACCTTACATTAACCCTTGTTTTATACTCCAGGTGGATACAATTATGATAATTAAATTTTTATTATTATCCATTATGAAGGATTTTAATAGATACTATTAATGAAATCCATAGGTTGAACAGAAAGTATCATATATGGAAAATAAATTTTCTTAGATTTTATATCCTATAAATAATTATTCATGATTCCTCACTATGACGACCCTACCTTTTTGTATAATATTTTTTTTCATTAAAATGTGTGCTGAATTATTTAATATAAAACGTAAATATATATCTTTAATAATGAAGTTAGTATAATTTGAAATTTGACCATCAATCTTGCTCATTATATGACCATGATCATTTATAATCATTTTTTAGTATAACAGTTGGAAACTATACTCGAAATAATTATTTTAATGTTATAAATATTTTTTATTTGTAGAAATGACTATGGAAAATTGTTCAAGAAATAATAGTTGATGGGATCATTTATTAGTGTCATGTGATATGAAGCCCATTATTATAGAACATGGGAGGGAGGTAGTGTTACTATATTTCACTCTTGAACAATTCCAACCCAATCTTTAATATGTTATGATTTATAGAAAAAATATATGGGGGATGTTGAAGTTAGTGATAATGTCCACTTATATGATATAAGATAAGATTCCCCAATTGTCTATCACTATCACATCCCACACCCTTATGTTATATGATGGTTCTATAAGGGGTTATTTATTAGGTAATTTGTTTCTTATTAATTAATCCATTTTTATAAAAATAATTAGTGTTCAATCAATTCTATTTTTAGTTTATTTTTA
Source organism: Viscum album (assembly GCA_963277665.1). NCBI lineage: Eukaryota > Viridiplantae > Streptophyta > Magnoliopsida > Santalales > Viscaceae > Viscum > Viscum album. Next base: position 1,319,317,200 of record OY728158.1, read on the forward strand.
CATAAAATACGAACAAACTTATGAATTATTTTTTTGCTCATAAATTTTACATATTAGAAAATACATAACTATTTAATAAAATTACGTATTATTAATGATTTTTATTTTAATGTAATAATATTATTATTATTAAACAATAATAAAAATTTAAATGATAATTTGAATAATTTTTTTTTCAAGTGTTAGAATGATTACTATGGATTTTATATCCGCGATTATTATTAATAAATAAGTTTATTTTGTTTTAGAAAACCAAAATTTATCATTATTAGATAATTTTAATGTGAAAATATATATCTTTTTTGAAACCATCAATTATAAATTAGGTAATGTTGAATTTATGAGAAGTTTCAGAAATATTATGTTTATAGTGACTCATAAAAACATAATTTTTTGTTTGTTTATGTTTAATAAATTCAAAATGACTTAATAAGAAATATAAAATGTCATCTAACTCTTGAGTATTATAATATAATATTATGTGTCCCACATGGGCAATTATATATGAAAGCCAGGGGTTTTGAAAATAAAACAACAGATCTTTCTATGAAAATAAATAAAAATCCCCTCACATTGGCTATAAATATCTACCCATTTCTCCATTATATTTCATTAAAAATTTATCCAATACAAAAATCTAATATTTTTTCCAATGAGTCAAACCTTTTTTTCATCAATCCCCCTTAAGGTCCTACTATTTTTGTTTTAAGGGCCACTGTCCATGGATTGGGAAATCTCAAATTCTCCAGTCCTATTATGTTTCCATTTTATGTGGTATTTCTTTCAAGTTACATTAATATTTTTTATATCCCTTTTATTATATCCATGTAAAACAAAACTAGTTTCTTATTAATGGTATATCCTTTCCCATATCCTTTTATTTTTTTATAAAACCTTGTTTTATACCTTTTATGCAACCATATTTTTATTTCAGAATTTCCCTCTTTTTTATAATAAATTATAACATCTCTTATTATGAATACCCAAACCACTGTTGTTAGCTATCGGGCCCTCGTCCCTGCCTCGGTCTTGCTCTCGGAGCTCCCCCTTTTCTTCAATGAGGTGCTATATGGCTCTTCTTAGGCGTGTTCCTCATGGCTCTGATCGGTATCTCTGGTGGTTCGTTGGGAGGGTTCCTCTGTCTCATTAGAGGTTTCTTCTACAGATTTCTTGAAGGCTTCAGAGAATCTCAAGTGGACTCTCGTGGATCGCTTTGGGTCATCTCTTTATCCCCTCGTGGCCTTCAGGCTATTCATGGAGTCCGGGGGCTTCAATCGTCAGCTCACATCTCTATCCAAAAGCGTCAATCCTTTTGCCTCAGTTTTGGGTCAGAAGGTGACTTCATCCCGGCCTAGTGCAGGGCTACTCACTATTGGGGTCGATGGCATTTCATTCTGACCAGATGGTCTATGGGGGCTCTCAGGGGCAAGGAGTGTCCCCAATGAGCGGTGGGGATCTTCCTACCGGGTCTCCCTCTTCCATTCGAGTCTTATGCTTTCCTAATAGTCCTTGGAAACACTCTTGTGGTGTTTCTCTTCTCAGATGATCGTACTAGTAGGGGTGAAGCAGTTGTGGTGTCCAGAATTTGAGTCTGGCTCGATCTTTCTTAGCATGTCCCTGAGAAGCTGGCTCTGATGGTGTAGGGTTCTTTTGAATGGACTCAGGAGATCTTTTAACTCGTGTTTCCCATGTACTACTCAACATGTCTTCTTTATGGGCACACTTTGTAGGTCTGTAGGAAATGTAACTTGGCGTCTCATCATCGCACCCATCATAGGTCGCCCGAGCCTGTTCCCCTGGCAGTCAAGGATTATTCTTCATGTGTATCTCATGCGACACATGATAAGGGTCTCGTGCATTAATAAATTGGTTTTGTCTCCCCTTCTGATGGCTCTTTACTTATGTTTTCTAATCCCTGAGATATTTTTTCAGGCCTGCCTGAATCCCAGTGTAGTAGCTCCCTTATGGTCTCCTTATTTCCCGCTAGTTTTCTCTCGGTTCTTTTGGCTTCTAACAGGCAGTGGGAAGGAAGTCTTCTTGATCATTTTATCAGACCGTCAAGATAGATTCAGGCTCCCACCATCTCTATTCCCCTACTTTCAGAACTTCATGCTTTCCCAAGCATGCAGTCATAGTCATGTCCTGGTACTTTGGTGCAGGATCAAGCTATTGTAGAGGGGCCAGTTCTCAGGATGGTTTTGCGCATCCTCTGGATACTGGGTGGAAATTCCTCTAGTATCTGTGCCCAAACCCCTCCGAAATGTTGTCGAATCCAGAGTCCCACTTTCTTCTCCTCATTTTCACCAACCTAACCTTGTGTCGCCAGACCAGAGCCTGATCATGTGTACCAGGTTTTTCCATAATTTAAAACAGTTGCAAGAACAGTACTGTAACACCCCGACCCCAGTTACATAGAGTCGTAGCATTATTACATAACATTAGAATGGTCACAAAAGATCAAGTCTTTAAAGACCGATTAGTTTAGTATCCTTGGAAACAATTGATTCATTCATAATGTTTACAATACATTAAAAATGAAAACATCAACAACATAGTCTCCATAGTCCACACTCATATCCCCTCTTACTATCCCTGCAGGTCATTCATAAAATACTTTTCACATCCTGGAAAAAATAAAACATAGAAAGGGGTAAGCTCAAATGCTCAGTAAGGGTAAGCAATATAGCGAAAGATAACATAAATGTTAATCATGGTGAATAATTGAAACCACATACCTTTACCAATAATAAACATGAATAATTTTGGAAAAAATATGAGCGATTTTAATAAATCCATAATAAAACATAATCATGGGTATTATACTAGTCGAATGACCACATGAACCATCAATATTATTTTCCATAACGTGGGAATTTATAATGCTAGTTATTCTAATACATTTTTTCAAGGCCTCTGCCAAGACTTCTAAAAATGATTAAGGCCTCTACCAAAACCATATATCAAAATGGGAATGGGCCTCAGCCAATTCCACATCGAGTTATCTCATGAGACATACCGATGCATCGAGAAGCTATAGTGGGCTCCACTCGTCACTTACTAAGTGCAATATATTCCTCATATGACAAGGTTTAAACATATCACAATCATTGGTATTAAAACTATCATTAAAATTTCAATACTTTAACCATAAATCATGAATGCTATAAAAATAGCACATCCATAGTCAAACATATCACAACACTTTTAATACAATATGGATGTTTTGTATCATAATAAATCAACTTCAAATAAACTTAAAATAAATCAAAGGATGTTGACATAGATGAAAATGTTTTGTAAAACTCTTTGAGAGAAATATCCATTTTTTATGAAATGATTTAAAAGTTACACAGTTTATAAAGGAAGAAATTTAAAGTCATTTTTTGAATCAAAGTGTCCCATACCACTTTGAAACCATTTAAATGAGATAACATTTTTAAAACATTCATGTCCATATAAATAAATCCTTAAAAACCATTTTGAATTCATGGACATTATAGAGAATGATTTTGAAGAATAAATATTTAAAATGTTTAAAATGATGTTTTAGTAAAACTTCCCTTAAAAGTAATCCCTTTTAAAAATCATTTATGAAACATGGACATGGATAGTAAATATGTCCCAGTAGATACTTATTCAAAACAACCTCGGATAATAATGAGATTGTGAAATTAACCCTTACCAATTTGGTATCTTACTTAACATACACCCTATCAAAGAAGTATCAAAAAATGAATATGTAAATACACATAAATTAATGTTTTTTACACAAATAATACAGTTATGGGTAGTAAATACACCACACAAAAGGTAATAGTGGCAATATTGCATGAATCTCACGGGAATAAGGAGTGAGATGGAAACCCCTTACCATGCACTTTCCTTTAGTCGATGATACATTTAACTTCCTGTATGAAGACTATAGTATGTTATTATATTATAAAAGAACCATATTACTATTTATAATATCATAAATTATTCATTTATGACTTTATACTACCCATTTAATAATAATTTCCCTGTTATATTAATATTTTGGGTAATAATCGCTTTCATATCGTACGTGTTTTAACTTGTTACTCTTGATTGTATCACTTAGATAATGATTTAAATAATTCCAAAATATAAAACATGATCTATATATCATACAGATTTAGAATATAAATATGTATAATAGACATCTATATGAAATAGAAAGCACCATTTATGGAGACGGTAGTTCGTACGTACGAATAAATGCTCTTTCGGTTTTCATACAGTACTGAACGGAATTATGTGAATAAGATATATGTAAGTAAATAAATAATTATACATATAAATACATATATATCCAGTATAATTATTATGTCATATATTACATACTTATTAGTAATTTATATCTTTATAATCATCGATGAATGGTGAACTTGGAAATGAATCTCATTGCGTCGTGGAGACTGTATTCCGTACGTACGCATGAGAGAAAATATCTTTCTTTTGATATTAAAATAATATATAATTGAATGTTATATCATAAATACAGAATCCTTTTCATGTTTTATTTATTATTTACATCAAATACACATCATTATTATACCCATCAAAATAATAATGTTTTGAATAACAATTACACCACGACATGGAGACGGTAAGCCGTAGGTACGCACATATGATGATGTGCCATTGAAAGTGTGGATAGAATAATGAATTTGGTTGTACAATAATTATAATAATATCATAGTATATAGAATATATAGGAGTTATTATTTTAGAATGGAAACAACAAATACAAAAGAAGTGGAATAAGAAAGGAACTTGAAAGAGGGAGGTGAAATCATTACCTTTTCTTCGGGTTCTTCCTTTTGATATGATCAAAAGGGATCCTTTTTTGGCTTTATGATCTCAATAAGGCCTCTAAGATTAATTGAGGGAAGTTGGGAGGTTATTTGGGCAGGTTTTGGCCGAACCAAAAGGCTTTTAAAGTATGAATAATGGGTTAGAAGTGATGTCCTTTTATAAGGGGGGTAGGGCTCTTTAGGAAAAACTCTAAGTATTATTTTATTAAAAATTTATATTCATTTTATAATGTTTCCAAATTAATTTATTTAAGGCATTAGGTTTTTATAGGTCCAAATATTCTCAACCAATACATTTTATACAAGTTTGGGTCATTATATTTACCTTATCTTTTAGTCTTAACACTTTGTTAATTAGATTGACATTTACAATGTCACATTGTATTTTTAAATTATATAATTAATAAACATACAATATACAACCAAGAGACCCCCAAGTTGTCCATTAATGAGACACCTATCATGATATAAGCCCTTTGGCCAAACCATTGATTTTTAGGAATATAATATCATTTAAAAATATAATAATTGTTTTAAAAACTCATTTATGACAATTATGAAAATATTTAATAATTGAATATTTTTAATATCATAAAAACTTTATTAATTCAAACCAAATTCATTTACGAAATATTAACATGTCATATTGAACAATAAAAGTCTTTTATTTCATCAAAACATTCCAAATATATTTATTTTAACTTTTATAATAACAATTATTTGATTCTTTCATTAATAAGAAAAACGCTGCATCATTATTGTGTCAAAAATAAATGTAATTATTATTTGTCTAAAAATTATAAATAAAATATAATTTTTTAGTAAATTTCTTTATCTTTCTAATTAATATTTATAGTCTGAAATATAACATATATAACCCTGTGTAAAAATTGTTTTTCTATGAGGTATATGCATATGTTATTTTTGTATTTACTTGAACTTAATTAATATAAAGTGTCCTTATCACCTACAAGTAGACTCATGGGGTACCAAAATCGACCAAAATATGCCCATGGTCGGACATGTATCAACCTATAAGGTTAGGACACGTTTTAGGTTAATTTAGTATTATTATAATATAATATATTTACCCTTATTTACCTGATTTAACCTTAAACTGTGGTAAATAAAATATTTACCGATGTAATTATTAAAAATGTCTAAAAATAAAATCTAATTATTTAAATAAATGAACATCCTGACTCCTAATATGGAATACATTTTTCCAAATTCAAAACATAGAAGTGGCAGAATTTAATTTAAAATTAATTCCCGCTGTCAAAACAAAAAAGTCTGTTTTTAAGAAATAATAACATTCAAAAGATTGACACTTGTTTATGTCTGGTTTAATTATGAAATTATGTACAATGATAAAAACTGTATTAAATGGTAAAAATATATTCTAAATATACTTTAAAACCACTCAAATTAATAATTTACTACTATTAAGTATTTTGATAAAAAAAGTTTTTTTAATTAAAATATAGTAATTTTCACTATTCATCAAAATGTAAAAGCTATCCGAAAAGTACCAAAATTTCACCCTAGGATAATTTATATATTAAGAATACAAAAATGATATTCATTTTGAGAGATATAAGTTATAAAATTTCAAAAAGTGGTTATTACTGTTAATAACGCCTAGTTTGATTGGTCACGGTGTGTTAGAATCTCAAAATTGCGTACAATGCAAGCTAATGTATTATTCAAGGAGAAAAGTATAGTGGATGCTTGGGGTAATAAATTAGCCCCTCCTTCAATAAATTACATCCTCACAATTTGAAAATGTTCTTTGAAAATAAATGGTTAAAAAAAGAAAATACCTTTGTGGAAATCCCATATCGGAAATTGGGTTAACAAAAATATAACATTAAAAGAAAGAAAGAGAAGTACAAAGGTCTCCCGAGGTAGCCCATACAAGGATTCCCTGAAAACATGGATATAGAGGAGGAACAAAACATCAAGGTCTGATGGAGAGTTGTATAAAATAGGATTAGGATAAAGTTAACTACAAGAAAATCACAAACTTGTGATTGGTTAAACGGTCTTTGATTCCCCTGTAGGAAAAATTAACCGACAACGTTTTTGTTTTATGTTAACTTTCATAAAGTTGAGGAAGTTATTTATGATATTTACTAAGAACGTAAGGAAATTTACTTACTAGTCATGTAGACTTTCATTCTTTAATAATTTTATCCCATATACCCATCTTTCACTCCAAAAGATAATAGAACTAAAAAATATTCTATTTATCCTACCCATATTTGGTTCCAATAATAAATTTTTAATTCATCTATCAGAACTTTTAAAAAAATAAAACTCCATTATACACTACATGGACATCATGTAGTCTAGTGGTAGGTGATAAATCTCAATTGCACTATGTTTGTGGTATCGATTCCCACCGCTTTGTCCGACTTGATGGGTTGTCACATGGTCTGTGTGTTGTCCTATATATAAGTATATGAAAATAACATTAACAATACTATCCAATGTAAAATATAATTCATTCCAACCTTTATACTTATCTGAAATACTTCTGTAAACACTCAGTCGAAAATTTAGATTAAAGGTAAAAATAATGTAGATCCTTTTTACCACAAAATAGTATGTGAATACCTTCATCATGTATTCTTTTAAAACACTAAAACATCCTGAATTACCATAAAACCTTATTAATTACATTATTGCTCCCAAATTCCTTATAGAATACTGGATATACATCATCCATCCAAAAAAAATTTAAACTTCAACAATGATAGAATATACCAATATTTAATCATTTTCAAGGAACTGAAGAATATCCAATATAATTTACCCAAATCAACCATATCTTATTCCAAAATCAGTACCTCAATATTAGGATCATATTAAGGTTTATCTTTCCATCAACCGTGTAATTTCCAAAATGTATAACTTGCTGTTGAGTCACTTTTCTTAGTACCATAAAATCTCAAATCCTCAATGAAATAGTACTAGAGTGAAATCCTTATTTATTTTCAGTACATCATTGATAAAACACTTCAATAAAAATAATTACAAAATAACAATATAATAACACTAGTCATTCCTCTTCATCGGTGGTAGTATCATAACTTGATTATTATCCAATAGCATCATTTGTGGCATAGTCTGATAACTAGGACATTGGTTCACGTAGTGTCCAAACTCCTTACAGTTGAATCACTGTACATTTAAAACCTTTTTCTTACCCTTGTAGTTACGTACTTGGTGTCCATTTTCTCTAAAATTATAACATACTCTCATTCCCTTCAAGCATTTTCGAAGGTGATTCTTTCCACAGTTTTCACATAATGGAAAATCCTTTTTTACATTCTTCCCTTTCACTGTCCTTCTCTATACCATACTTTATATCTATGGCTTCCCTTCAAAGCCATATGACTCCATGAATTCTTTACTTATCTTATCAACACATGATACTATTTCCTCATATGATGATAATACATGGGAGACTATTTCCATTATAAATTATGGCTTAATACCAAGAAATATATGATCCTTCTTACTCTTTGGATCATATTTATTGCTGGAGTTCTCATTCCTTCTACTAGGCACCATTTCAAAACAATGGCATACACTAGGTTAGTTTATGAATCGCAATTCATAATTCCAAACATGTAAAATACCTAACGTAAATTGAACATTTTATGGATATAATCCATAATTACAAAATTGTTTTCTTTGAGGAGGTATATACTCATAATCCTTTCATAGTGTTTTGTAATGAAAACCAGAATTATCCTATGCAAATCCCTCAGGAGTGTCGTAACCAAGAGTTTAGTAAGGCCTGTTGTCATGCACCAGTACCCATTCGAGTCTATCCAAAAGCGGTGTTTTTGGGTTTTACCCCTAGGTACATCTTTTCCAGAGCCTCCTCTACCTGATCGTATCTAGATAGGGAATTATTTTCTTGAAAAACGCAAAAAATCTCTATATTACCAAAAATCTAGGAATTTCTTCTATACTAATCCCCTAATTGTATATTAGGTCTATGTGCTCTAACCATAGTTTATCTAAATCTAGCTTTAAAGGTTTGTACTAAACTTCCTCTGATACCAACTATAACACCCTGAACCCAGTTACCCAGATTCGGTGAATTATTACATAACATTGGCATGATCACAAAAGATCATGTCTCGAAAGACTGATTAGTTTAGTATCCTAGGAAATGCTAGATACATTCAATAAAGTTTACATTACATCAAAAATGAAAACTACAACAACATAGTCTCCATAGTCCACACTCATATCCTCTCATACTATCCCTACATGTCATTCATAAAATACTTCTATACATCCTAGGAAAAATAAAACATAGAAAGGGGTAAGCTCAAACGCTCAGTAAGGGTAAGCAATACAGTGGAATATAATATAAATGTTAAGCATGGTGAATAATTGAAACCACATGCATTTACGAATAATAAACATGAATAATTTTTGCAAGAATATGAGCTGATTAAATAAAGCCATAATAAAACATAATCATAGGTATTCTACTAGTCGAATGACCACATGAACCATCAATATTATTTACATAATGAGGGAATGTATAATGGAAGACATTCTAAAACATTTTCTGATTGCCTCGGCCAAGATGTCTAAAAATGATTAAGGCCTCGGCCAAAACCATATATCAAAATGGAAAAGGCCCTCAGCCAATTCAACATCTAGTCATCTCATGAGACCTACTAATGCATCGAAGTGCTATAGCAGGCTCCACCCATCACTTACTAAGTCCAATACAATCCTCATATGAAAAGGTTTAAACATATCATAATCATTCGTAATAAAACTAGAATACGAAATGTCAATACGTTAACTGTAAATCATGAATGGTATAAAAATAGCACATCCATAGTCAAACATATCACAAAACCTTCAATAAAATATGGACGTTTTGTATCATAATAAATCAACTTCAAATAAACTTAAAATCCATCAAAGGATGTTGATATAGATGAAATTGTTTTGTAAAACTCTTTGAGAGAAATATCCATTTTTCATGAAAAAATTTTAATGTTACACAATTTATAAAGGAATAAATGTAAAGAGATTTTTTAATCAAACTTTCCCATTCCACTTTAAAACTTTTGAAAGGAAATAACATTTTCAAAACATTCATGTTCATATAAATAAATCCTTAAACCCCATTTTGAAAACTTGGACATTAATGAGAATGATTTAGAAGAATAAATAATTAAAACGTTTAAAATGATGTTTTAGTAAAAGGTCCCTTAAAAATAATCTCTTTGAAAACAATTTTATGAAACATGGACATGGATAACAAATATATCCTAGTATATACTTACTCAAAACAACCTCGGATAATAATGAGATTGTGAAATTAACCCCTACAAATTTGGTAACTTATGAAACATACACCCCATCAAAAAATTATCATACAATGAATATGTAAATACACATAAATTAATGTTTATTACACAAAAAATACAATTATGTACAGTACATACAACACACAAAAGGTAATAGTTTCAATATGGCATGAATCTCACGGGAATAAGGAGTGAGATGGAAACCCCTTACCTTGCACTTTCCTTTAGTCAAGGATACGTTTAACCTCATGTATGAAGAATATAGTGTGTTATTAAATTATAAAATAACTATATTAATACTTATAATATCATATAGTATTCAATTATGACTTCATACTACCCATTTAATAGTAATTTCCATGTTATATTAATATTTCCGTTAATAATCACTTTCTTTTTCGTACTTGTTTTAACTTTTTACTCTTGATCGTATCACTTAGATCATGATTTAAATACTTCAAGAATATAAATAATGGTATATATATCATATTTATTTATAATATAAATATATATAACAGTCATATATATGAAATGGAAAACACCGCTTATGGAGACGGTAGTCCGTACGTACGCATAAACGTTGTTTCTATATTCATACAGTATTGAACGGAAGTAAGTGAATAAGATATATGCATGTACATAAATACTTATATATATAAATACATATATCTCCAACAGCATTATTATGTCATATATTACATATTTATTAATAATATATATCTTTATAATCGTCGATGAATGGTGAACTGGGAAAGGAATCTCATCGAGTCGTGGAAATGGTAATCCGTACGTACGCACCAGCAAAAAATATCATTATTTTGATATTAAAATAATTTATAATTGGATGTTATATCATAAATACAGAATACTTATCATGTTATATTTATTATTTACATCAAATACACATCATTATTATACCCATCCAAATAATAATTTATTGAATAACAATTACACCACGACATGGAGACGGTAAGACGTACGTACACACGTATGGTGACATGTCATTCAAAGGGTGGATATAATAATGAATTTGGATGTACCATAATTATAATAACATCACAGTATATAGAATATACTGGAATTATTATTTTATAATGGAAAAAACAATGAAAAATGAAGTGGAAGAAGAAACGAACTTGAAAGAGGGTGGTGAAATCATTACCTCTTCTTCGAGTTCTTCCATTTGATTTGATCGAAAGGGATCCTTAGGTTGGCTTTCTGATCAAAATAAGGCATCTAGGTTGCATTGAAGGAAGTTTGGAGGATATTTGGCCATGTGATGGCAGATCCAAAAAGATTTTAAGGTATTAATAATTGGATAGAAGTGATGTCCTTTTATAAGGGGTAGGAGGGGCTCTTTAGGAAAAACTTAAAGTATTATTTTATAATAAATATATATTGGGTTTATAATGGCTCAAAATGAATTTAATTCTATAATTATGTGATTATGTGTCGAATTATACTCAATAAATAGATTTTAGACAAGTTTGGGTCATTATATTAACCTTATATTTTAGTTTTCACTCTTAGTTAATTAGATTGACATTTACCAAGTCGCTTTGTATTTTTATATTAAATAGTCAATAAACATAATATATACATCCAAGTGACCCCCAAGTGGTCCATTAATGATAACACTATCATTATAAAAGTTATTTGGCCGATCCTTTGATTTTTTGTTATAGAATATCAATTAATAATATAATACCTATTTTAAAAACTCATATCTGTCAATTTTGAAAATATTTAATATTTGAATTTAATTAAAGTCTTAAAAAAATTGTTAATTCGAATAAAATTCATTTAAGAAATAATAACATGTCATATTAACCAATATAATTCTTGGATGGCATGAAAACAATCAAATTATATTTATTTTAACTTTTATTATACCAATAATTTGATTCTTCCATTAATATGGAAAATAATGCATCATTATTGTGTCATAATTAAATTAAATTATTAAATGTCTAAAAATTACAAATAAAATACCATTATGTAGGAAATCGTTTTATATTTCTAATGAATATTTATAGTCTAAAATATAACATATATAACCTTATGTAAAAATTGTTTTTCTAAAAGATATATGCTTATGTCATTTTTGTATTTACTTTAACTTAATTAATATAAAGCATCCTTATCACCTACAAGTAGCTCCATGTGGTCGCAAAATCAACTCAAAGATTCCCATGGTTGTAAATGTATTAACCAATAAGGTTAGGACATGTTTTAGGGTAATTTATTGTTAATATTATATTATTTTTTACCCTTATTTATAGGGTTTAACATTTAACCATGGTAAATAAAATATTTATCGAAGTAATTATTCAAAATGTATAAAAATAAAAGTTACCTATTTATAAAATTTGGAAATCCTGATTCCAAATATGGAATCCATTTTTCCAAATTCAAAACACAGAAGTGGTAGAAATTAATTTAAAATTAATTTCCATAGTCAAAACATAAAGAGTGTTTTTAAGAAATAATAATTGTCAAAAGGATGACACTTTTTTATGTCCGGTTTAATTGTGAAATTATGTCCATTGACCAAAATTGAATTAAATGGTAAAAATATATTCTGAATATAAATTAAAAACACTCAAATTAATAATTTATCACTATTAATTATTTTGATTAAAAAAGTTGTTTTTAATTAAAATTTATTTATTTTCACTATTTATAAAAATATAATAGTTATCCGAAAAGTACCAAAATTTTAACGTAGGATAATTTCTATATTCCGAATCAAAAAATGAAGTACATTTTGAGAGATAAAATTTATAAAATTTCAAAAAGTGGGTATTACTATTCATAATGGCTAGTTTGATTGGTCATACTGTGTTAGAATCTCGAAATTGCGTACAATGCAAGACATTGCATTATTCAAAGGGAAAAGTATCGTCGAAGCGTGGGGTGTTAGAAGTACCCCTTTTCTTCTCCTATATTCATGGGACTTTTTTCTGGGGCCAAAGCAAGACGTGCTCATTTTAATGTTTAAGGTCCTCTTTTGGAATGCTTGGGGTCTATGAGCCTGGGGAAAATCTAATTTTCATTCCAATGAAATATCGAGCAACTCGGGGTCATTTTTGGAAATACTTGAACCCAATTTGGCTTCGAACAAAATCCAGGAGTATTCTCTTCACCTTAAAAACCAACATATACATGGACGTGAATCCTCTGAACTCTCAAATCTGGGATTTCTGGAAGGATCATATCAAAGTCGAGCTGCTTAGTACATCAAACCAATACCTGGCTACCAAGGTCTCCCTTGGTTCTAATGAGGTCTATTTTGCTTTCATCTATTCCAAGGGAAACTCCATTGAAAGGGAAGACATTTGGAATGACATTGAGGATCTCATCTCTATTAACATTCCATGGGTCGGTAGGGTGATTTTATCATTATTGCTAACCCGGAGGATGTAACACCCCAAGATTCTACGGTACGCTTCTCTTTGAATAATGTGATAGCGTGTGTTGTACGCAACACCGAGTTCTAACACACCATAACCAATCAAACTAGACGTTATGAATAGTAATACCGACTTTTTGAAATTATATATATATTATTTTCTCAAAATGGACTTCATTTTATGATTCAGAATATCGAATTTAGGCTAAGGTGAAATTATGGTACTTTTCAGATAACTTTAATATTTTGATAAATATTGAAAATTACTAAATTTTAATTAAAAACAACTTTTTTAATCGAAATAATTTATATTGATAAATTATGAATTTGAGTGGTTTTAAAGAATATTTAGAATATATTTTTACCATTTTATCCAATGGTGTTCATTAGAATTAATTTCACTTTGAAATTGGACCTAAACAATTGTCAATCTTTTGGTATATATTGTTTCTTAAAAACACACTATTTGTTGTAACAGTGGGAATTAATTATAAAATTAATTAATGCAACTTATATGTTTGTAATTTTGTAAAATAGGCTTCATTTTTGAATTCGGAATATCAATTATAGCTTAGGGTGAAATATTGGCATTATTCTGAAAAACATCAATTTTTCATGAATAGTGAAACTACTAAGTGGTAGTTAAAAAACTGTATTTTTCATAAAACATAATTTTACCACATCTGTGAATATAATTTCCAAAATCTGAGAGACACGGTTTATATCAAGAAGTAAAATGTGGTTCAATGAGATGAAAATAATTTTTGGTGAATAGTAACTTTTTACTTTTATTTACCACTATTAAAAGTAAATATAGTAATTAAGGGGAAAAACGATATTAATATTACCCTAAAACATGTCCTAATTCTATTTTAAAAGTGTATCTCGACCAAAAACAACCTTAGGAATAAAATAATATCATTTTGGTCCACTTGGATTAGATTAGGACATTTATTATTATTTAATTCAAAGAAGAGTTAAAAGAGTAAAAATCAATGTTTATTTACTTAAACATTTTTAATATTGGGTTATACATACGATAAATTCGATTTTAAATATTCATTAGAAATATAATAATATTTCCTACATAATTATATTTTATTTATAATTTTTAGACTTTAAATAATTTAATTTATTAATGACACAGTGATGATGCAGTAATTACCATAATAGTGAAAAATTAAAATAATTGATATTATAAATACCCAAATAAATATAATATGAGACTTTTTATGAATTAAACTAATTTTATAAGTTAATATGACATGTTTTAAAAGATTTAATTATATTTTTTCGAAGTAATCATTCTTTTATGAGTTTCACAAAAATCAACAATTGAATAGTGTCAAAATTGACATAAATGAGTTTTTAAAACAAATATTATATTATTAATTGATATTAAATTCCTAAAAATCTATTGTTCGGCCAATAGACTTTTATCATGATAGGTGTATCATTAATGGACCACATGGGTTTCGGTTGGATGTATATAGTATGTTTATTAACTATATAATATAAAAATACAAAGTGACATGGTAAATGTCAAACTAATTAACTAAGAGTTAAAAATAAAAGATAAGGTTAATATAGTAACAAAAACCTATATAAATTCTATTGGTTGAATGTTTTTCGACCAATCCCCCACCTTAATCTTTGAATAATCAACTTTGGATCCATTAGAAACCAAATATTTTTTAATTATAAATTAATATTTCTAGCATTTCCAAAGGTTCCCCTCGCCCCTCTTATAAAAGGCAACTCCCCCTTCTCATTACTTCACACCTTCAAAGCCTTTTGGTTCGGCCAAACTCTGCCCAAATACTCTCCCAAGTTCCCTCACTACAACCTAGAGGCCTTATTTTGATCATAAATCCAACCTAAGGATCCCTTTTGATCAAATCAAAAGGAAGAACCCGAAGAAGAGGTCATGATTTCACTACCTTTTTCCAAGTTCCTTTCTTCTTCCACTTCTTCTTCCATTGTTATTACCATTCTAAAATAATAACTCCAGTATCATATATATACTGTGATGTTATTATAAATATGGTACAACCATATTCAGTATTTTATCCACCCTTTTAGTAACATGTCACTATACGTGCGTACGTACGGCTTACCGTCTCCACGTCGTGGTGTAATTGTTATTCAATATATTATTATTTGGATGGGTATAATAATGATGTGTAACTCAAGTAAATAATAAATATAACATGTTAATTATTCTTTATATATGATATTCCATCCAATTATATATTATTTTAATATCAAAAGAATGATATTGTCTCTCGTGCGTACGTACGGACTACCGTCTCCACGAACGCGACGAAATTCATTCTCCATTGTATCCATTCAAGTATAATTATCATTTTATGATTTAAAAATAATGTTTAAGGAATTGATATCATTCTGTATATGAATAATATACAACATATCCATGACAAACATGTCTTACGTAACAAAAAATATAAAAAATGAGTAAGTTAACACCCGAACCAATAATAATACTAAGATATTATTAAGAAATCATTGTTAAAAGATCATATATGATATCATATTAATATGTATGATTCTTGTATAATTTAATAACAATTATTTCACCATTATACAGGAGGTTAAACTGCCCTCAACCAAGTAAAAGTGCAAGGTAAGGGTTTATTTCTCAATCTCTTCATTATCCGAGGTTGTTTATACGTAATAATCTACTGGGATATATTTATCATCTACATCCATGTTTCTTAAAAATGAATTTCAAATCATTTTTACTATTTACTAGAATATGGGTTAAATTCATTTATACCCTTTTTTTACTTTTTATAAGAGGTTTATAAAGGAATCTTTCTGTCGTTTTCCAAACAAGGTTCTTTTTAACCTTTTTGACAAAATTAAGGTAAGAATGTTATTTTTAACTTATATGGTGGGTGCGGCTATTTTCCGCCATTATAAAAACATCAAAGATTCCCTTACAATATTATAAGAATATTTTCCAAGAAATTGTTTCATTTTATTAATATATGACTCTTAAATTATTTCAAAATATAAAAAGATATTTCTCTAAAAAGAGTTTTCATTTCATCTATGTCAACATCCTTTGATGGATTTTACGCTTATTTGAAGTAGATTTATTATGAAACAAAATGTCTGTATTGTATTGATGGTTTTGTGATATGTTTTAATGTGGATGTATTATTTTTATACCATTCATGGTTTATGGATGAAGTATTTACATTTCGTATGCTAGTTTTAATACGAATGTTTATGTTATGATTAAACATTTTCATATGGGAATGCATTGGACTTAATATGTGATTGGTGGAGCCCTCTATAGCTCCTCGATGCATCGGTAGGTCTCATGAGACAAACTAGTGTCTTGGAACAAGGCCTTGGAAAAATATTATTTGTAGTATTGGAATGAGGATTTGGCTATGTGGTTATGATAGTATGGCATTATGCATTCCATCTTTATGAAAGTGGTTATTGATATTGCATGTGATTATTCGATTAGTAGAATATCCATGTTAATAAGTAAATGGAATTATTTCATTTTATTTTTTCCATACTATGTTTAAGTTCAAGTTTAAAAGGCTTTTGTTTTAGTTATACATTGCCTTAAATGTTTATTCTTATTTATGAAAGATTCCGCTATATTTTTATCCTTACTTGGCATTTGATCTCACCCCTTTTCTATGTTTTATTTTTCCCAGGGTATGAAGAAGTAAATTATGAATGACATGCATGGATAGTATGTGGGGATATGAGTGTGGAATATGGAGACAATATGTTGTTGTATTAGTTTTTCACTTTATGATGTAATGTAAGACTTATGAATATATCTAGTGTTTCCAAGGCTAATAAACCAATCGGTCTTTCAATATTTGATCCTTCTTCTGATCATGCCAATGTTATGTAATAATGCACCGACTCTAGGTAACTAGGGTCGGGGCGTTACAGTTGGTATCAGAGGAACTTTAGTACAAACCTTGGAAGCTAGATTTAGATGAACTCCGATTAGAGCACATAGATTTAAGATGGACTTTGAGGATTAGTATAGAAGAACTTCCTAGAATTTTGGTATTGTAGAGATTTTGTGAGTTTTCTGAGCAATACATCCCTGTCTGGATACGACCAGGTAGAGGTGGCTCTGGCACAGATGTACATAGGGGTAAAACCCGAAAACACCGCTTTGAGCTAGTCTCGAACGGGAACGGGTGCACGACAACGAGCCTTGTTGCACTCTTGGTTACGACACTCCCGGGGGATATGCTTAGGATAACTCTCATTTTTTTTACAAATCATTATGAATGGTTTATGAGTATATACTGCCTCAATGAAAACATTCTTATGATTATGGATTATATCCATGAATAGTTCAATTTATGTTAAGTGTTTTATAAGTAAGGGATTATGTATTTTGATTCATAAACTGATCTAGTTCATGCCATTATTTAGAAATGGAGCCTAGTGGAAGAAATGGAAATCGAATCAATGCACGCACTCAATGTAGGGATTTCCCACCTTCTCAAGATAATTATAGTGGAGCTGGTGATGCAACTGGTGTCGATCAGCTAATCACCATACTGGGACAACTCACTCAGGTTAGGAATAATAACCTTACCCGTATAGAGCACCCTGATCCACATCGTGGAGGATCAATGTTAGATCGCTTCATGATAAAACAACCACCAATGTTCAATGGGAGTACAAATACCTTAGTATCTAAGCAATGGATATTTTCCCTAGAGAAAATATTTCTAGCTTTAGGGAGTAGTGAAAGGGAAAAAGTTATCATGGAAGTTTACCGCCTCACTGTAGATGTTGATCAATGGTGGTCATTGATTCAAAACATGAAGGATGATGATGAGGTATGAAATTTGGAATGTAGGGAGTTCAAAGATCTGTTTTTAGAAAAATACTTTCCTCGCGACCATCGAGCTGATATGGAAATGCAGTTTCTGAGTTTGAGACAAAAGGATGATGAGAATGTCGCAAAGTATGAGGCTAACTTTACAAGGTTATCAAGGTATGCTGAAAATTATATATGTAACCCAAGAAGTAATATTGATCGTTTCTTTGATGGGTTAAAACCATTTCTCCATCGAGCATTAGTCTCACAATCTTTTTCATCGTACGAAGACATTGTCTAATGTTCTATCAAGACCGAAAAGGAATTGTCTAAGTCTTATGACTTTAAAGAAAAGAAAGAAAAGAAGAGACCTGCTGATCAATCTGGGAATGGAAATAAGGGGAAGAAGGGAAAGGTTGAATATCCATCCTGTGGTAAATGTGGTAAGAAACACCCCGGTACTTTCTTGAAGGGACCAGAAGTCTGTTACAAGTGTGGTGAAAAAGGCCACCAAGCTCGTCATTGCAAGGGGAAGAAGGAAGATACCAATGTTCAGTGCTACAATTGCAGGGAGATGGGGCATTATTCAAATGAATGTCCTAAGTGTCAGGAGAACTTACCTTAGAAAAGGCCAAGGGATCAAGGCCAAGCTTATACTATCACTACTACTGAGGTAGAAGCTCTGAAAGACGTGGTGGAAGGTAATTTAATAGTTTCCTCAAGTTTAGCAAATGAATTAATTGATTTTGGATAATCGCTTTGTTTCATATCTTCCCAGATTTCTCGGAAAATTAGATATTTACAATTTGATTTAACAAGGGATTTGTCAGTTAAAACTCCTTAGGGAAGTATCATTGCAACAATGTTTTGTGAATCAGTCCCCATAAGAGAACATAAATGTTCTTTATCTGCTGATCTCGTCGTCATACCTATGATTGATTTTGATATAATCCTCGGTATGGACTAGCTTTTAGACTATTATTCGAATATTTATTGTAAGAAGAAAGAGGTTACCATTCTTGATGATGATGATAAGGAACACCTAATCTTTGGAGCAGAACCATCACCACCTAATTCTTATTTAGATCCACCCCCAGTAGCACAACTAAATTCATTTATTAGGGAGGAAGAGAATGAAATAACTGTGGGTGAGGAAAGGAATGTTCAAATAGGGGATGTACCTGTTGTGAAAGAATTTGTACATGTATTTTCGGAAGATTTACCTGGACATCCTCCAGAACGAAAAGTTGAGTTTTCCATTGATTTAATTCTTGGATCAAGGCTTATATCGAATACCCCTTATAGAATGGCCATTGAAGAATTAGTTGAACTAAAGAAACAACTTGAGGAATTGAGTAATAAGGTATTTATTCTCCCTAGTGTTTCTCCATGGGGAGCCCATGTTCTTTTTGTTAAAAAGAAATATGGATCTATGAGGTTATGTATCGAGTACAGGGAGATCAATGCTATAACAATAAAGAACAAGTATCCCCTACCATGCATTGATGATTTATTTGAAGAACTGCATGGAGCTCAATACTTTTCAAAGATTTACCTTCGATACGGATACCATCAGTTGTGTGTGAAGAAGGAAGACATTTCGAAAACATAATTTTGAAACAGGAATGGGCATTACGAGTTTACTGTAATGCCTTTTGGATTGAATAATGCACCCTCTGTATTCATGGATCTGATGAATGGAGTTTCCAAGGAGTATCTCGATAAATTTGTGGTGGTATTTATTGATGATATCTTGGTATACTCAAAAATCTACGAAGATCATGAAAATCACCTGGGAATTATCTTGAAGACTCTGAGAAGGCATGAATTATATGGGATGTTTAGCAAATGTGAATTCTGGATTCAGGAGATTTCTTTTCGTGGCCATATTGTCTCTAAAGATGGATTCTATGTTGATCCTTCTAATACCAAGGCAATCCAAGAATGGCCAGCACCTACGAGTATAACTGAGGTACGTAGTTTTATTTGGTTTGGCAGGTTATTATCGACGTTTCATCCAGAATTTTGCCTGATTGGCTAACCCATTAACGAAGCTCACACGTAAAGGGGTTAAATTTGTTTTGACAAAAGAGTGTGAAGAATGTTTCAAACAATTGAAGATAAGATTATTCAATTCTCCTATATTGACTCTACCATCAGGGAATGATGGGTTCGTTATTTATCGTGATGCATCGAAAAAAGGACTCAGTTGTGTCCTTATATAGAATGATAGAGTTATTGCCTATGCATCACGACAGTTGAAAATTCATGAACAAAACTATCCTACTCATGATCTCGAGTTAGCAGCTGTGATCTTTTCTTTGAAGATATGGAGTCACTACCTCTATGGTGAAAATTTGAGATTTATACTGATCACAAGAGTTTGAAGTATATTTTCTCACAAAATGAACTCAACATGAGGCAAAGGAGATGGCTTGAATTGCTCAATGATTATGATGGTACGATACACTACCACCCAGGGAAAGAAAACAAGGTGGTAGATGCTTGGAGCAGAAAAGACCATGGAGTTTTGAACGTGATGAGAATTGAAAGGGATCCAATTTTCATGTATCTAGTGAAGATGGACATTGGAATAACCAGGGAAGGTGAAACATCAATGATTTTTCAAATGGTTTCCAAACCATATTTACTAGAAAGGATTAAGAGTTCTCAGACCGATGATAAAGATTTTCAAAAGAAGATTAAAGCTATGAATGATGGGAGATTAAGAGACTTTGTGTATGAAGAAAGAATTTTGAAATTCGGGAAGAGTCTTTATGTTCTCGATATACCTGATCTAAAAAGGGAATTGTTGGATGATGCTCATAGTTCCAATTTCTCTATACACCCTGGGAGCACCAAAATATATAGGGATTTGAAGTAACATTTTTGGTGGGACAATATAAAGAGGGAGATTGCTGATTTTGTGTCAAGATGTATGGTTTGTCAAAAAGTGAAAGCTGGAAGGAAACACCATGGAGGAGTCATGAAACCACTTCCCATACCGGAGTGGAAATGGGACAATATTACGATGGACTTTGTCATGGGGCTACCAAAGAATCCTATAAGGAATGATGCAATATGGGATATTGTTGATCGTCTTACCAATTCAGCACATTTTCTTTCTATAAGAGAAGATCTACCACTAGAACTTCTAGCAAGACTATATATTAATGATGTTGTGATACTTCATGGAGTACCCCTATCGATTGTTTCTAATCGTGATCCATGTTTTACTTCACAATTCTAGAATTGTCTTCAGAAATCCCTGGATACTAAACTTCATTTGACCACTACTTACCACCCTCAGACAGACGGACAATCAGAAAGGACTATTCAAACATTAGAAGACATGTTGAGATCCTTCTCAGGTGACTTTCAGGGTATGTGGGATCAGTATTTACCTCTGGTATAATTTTCCTATAACAATAGCTTCCATTAGAGTATTCAGATGGCACCATATGAAGCGTTATACGGAAAGTGATGTCGCACACCAACCTGTTGTGATGACGTTGGTGAAAGAAAACTTGTAGGCCCTGAACTGGTGGAGGAAACGATGGAAAATGTGAAGGTAATCCAAAGTCACATCAAAGTAGCTCAAAGTAGGCAGAAGAGCTATGCCGATAATCGAAGGAAGGATTTGGAATTTCAAGTCGGTGATCATGTTTTCCTGAAAGTATCTCCATGGAAGGGAGTCATATGTTTTGGTAAGAAAGGTAAATTGAGTCCCAGGTACATCGGACCTTTCAAAATTCTAGAAAGAATTATGGTTGTAGCTTACCGATTGGCAATGCCGCCAAGTCTCTCCAAAGTTCACGATGTGTTCCACGTATCTCTGTTGAGGAAATACATGCCTGACCCAACGCATGTACTCACCTATGAAGAATTAGAACAAGAACCCGATCTGTCTTATTGTGAAGGGCCCTTCAGGATTCTTGATTCGAGGGAATAATTACTGAGAAACCAGATGACGCATCTGGTAAAAGTTTTTTGGAGAAACCATAAGATGGAAGAGGCAACGTGGGAACCCAAGGAAATTTTGATGAAGAACCACCCAAGTCTTTTCATGTGATAATTATTCTAGAAATTTCAAGGAAGAAATTATTTGAAGGAGGGGAGAATGTAACATCCCAAGCTTCTACAGTACGCTTCTCTTTGAATAGTGTGATAGCGTGTGTTGTACGGAACACCGAGTTCTAACACACCATAACCAATCAAACTAGCTGTTATCAATAGTAATACCTACTTTTTGAAATTAGATATATTTTATTTTTTCAAAATGGACTTCATTTTTTGATTCGGAATATCTAATTTATCCTAAGGGTAAATTTTAGTACTTTTCGGATAACTTTAATATTTGGATGAATAGTGAAAATTACTAAATTTTAATTAAAAACAACTTTTTTAATCGAAATAATTTATATTTATAAATTATGAATTTGAGTGGGTTTAAAGTATATTTAGAATATATTTTTACCATTTTATCCAATGGTGTTCATTATAATTAATTTACTTTTGAAATTGAACCTAAACGATTGTCAATCTTTTGGTATATATTGTTTCTTAAAAACACGCTATTTGTTGTAACAGCGAGAATTAATTATAAAATTAATTAATGCAACTTATATGTTTGGAATTTTGTAAAATATACATCATTTTTGAATTCGGAATACCAATTATAGCTTAGGGTAAAATTTTGGCATTGTTCTGAAAAACTTCAATTTTTTATGAATAGTTTAACTACTAAGTGGTCGTTAAAAACTGAATTTTTCATAAAACATAATTTTACCGCTTCTGTGATTGGAATTTTAAAAATCTGAGATACACGGTTAATATCGAGAAGTAAATTGTGGTTCAATGAGATGAAAATAATTTTTGGTGAATAGTAACTTTTTACTTTTATTTACCACGGTTAAATGTAAATAGTGTAATTGAGGGTAAAAATGATATTAATATTACACTAACACAAGTCCTAATTATATTGGACAAGTGTATCTCGATAAAAAACAACCTTAGGAATAAAATATTATCATTTAGGTCCACATGGATTACATTAGGACATTTATTATTATTTAATTCAAAGAAGAGTTAAAAGAGTTAAAATCAGTATTTATTTACTTAAACATTTTTAATATAGGGTTATACATAAGATAAATTCGATTGTAAATATTAATTAGGAAGATAATAATATTTCCTACATAATAATATTTTATTTATAATTTTTAGACTTTTTATAATTTAATTTATTTATAACACAATGATGATGCAGTAATTACCATAATAGTGAAAAATTAAAATAATTGATATTATAAATACCCAAATAAATATAATTTTAGACTTTTTATTAATTACACTAATTTTTTATGTTAATATGACATGTTATAAATTATTTAATTAAATATTTTCTAAGTAATCATTCTGTTATGAGTTTCACAAAAATCAACTATTGAAGAGTGTCAAAATTGACATAAAAGAGTTTTTTAAACAAATTTTATATTATTAATTGATATTAAATTCCTAAAAATCCAAGGTTCGGCCAAGAGACTTATATCATCTTAGTTGTATCATTAATGGACCACTTGGGGGTCGGTTGGATATATGTATTATGTTTATTAACTATATAATATAAAAATAAAAAGTGACATGGTAAATGTCAAACTAATTAACTGAGAGTTAAAACCAAAAGATAAGGTTAATATAGTAACCCAAACCTGTCTAAATTCTATTTTTTGAATGGTTTTCGTCCTATCCCCACATTAACTTTTGAATAATCAATGTTCGAGCCATTAGAAACTGAATATGAATTTATTATAAATTAATATTTCTAGCTTTTCCAAAGGTTCCCCTCACCCCTGTTATAAAAGGGAACTCCCCCTTCTCATAACTTCACACCTTCAAAGCCTTTTTCTTCGGCCAAAATCTACCCAAATACTCTCCCAAAATCCCTAAATACAACCTATAGGCCTTAGTTTGATCAGAAATCCAACATATGGAGCCCTTTTGATCAAATCAAAAGGAAGAACCCGAAGAAGAGGTTATCATTTCACCACTCTTTTCCAAGTTCCTTTCTTTTTCCACTTATTATTCCTTTGTTATTACCATTATAAAATAATAACTCCAGTATCATATATATACTGTGATGCCATTATAAATATGGTACAACCATATTAAGTATTCTATCCACCTTTTGAATAAAATGTCACCATACGTGCGTACGTACGGCTTACCGTCTCCACGTCGTGGTGTAATTGTTATTCAATGTATTATTATTTGGATGAGTATAATAATGATGTGTAACTCATGTAAATAATAAATATAACATTTTAATTATTCTTTATATATGATATTCTGTCCAATTATATATTATTTTAATATAAAATAATGATATTGTCGCTCGTGCGTACGTACGGACTACCGTCTCCATGAACGCGATGAGATTCATTCTCCATCGTATCCATTCAAGTATAATTACCATTTTATGATTTAAACATAATGTTTAAGGACTTGATATCATTCTGTATATGAGTAATATACAACCTATCCATGACAAACAAGAATTACGTAACAAAACATATAAAAACAAATGAGTAAGTTAACACCCGAAACAATAATAATACTAAGATATTATTAACAAATCACTGTTAAAAGATCATATATTATATCATATTAATATATATGATTCTTGTATAATTTAATAACAATTATTTAACCATTATACAGGAGGTTAACCTACCCTCAACCAAGGAAAAGTGCAAGGTAAGGGTTTATTTCGCAATCTCTTCATTATCGAAGGTTGTTTATACGTAATAATCTACTGAGATCTCTCTATCATCCACATCCATGTTTCATAAAAATTAATTTCAAAAAATTTTTACTATTTAATAGAATATGGGTTAAAGTCATTTATACCCTTGTTTTAATTATATAAGAGGTTTCTAAAGTAATCTTTCCATCGTTTTGCAAACAAGGTTCTTTTTAACCTTTTCGACAAAAATAAGGTAAGAATGTTTTTTTAACTTATACGGCGGGTGCGGCTATTTTCCACCGTTCTAAAAATGTCGAAGCTTCCCTTACAATATTATAAGAATATTTTCAAAGAAAATGTTTTATTTTATAAATATATGACTCTTAAATGATTTCAAAAAAATAAAGAGACATTTCTCTAAAAAGAGTTTTGATTTCATCTATGTCAACATCCTTTGATGGATTTTACGCTTATTTGAAGTTGATTTTTTATGAAACAAAACTTCTATATTGTATTGATGGTTTTGTGATATGTTTGACTGTGGATGTATTATTAGTATACCATTCATGGTTTATGGATGAAAGATTTACATTTCATATTCTAGTTTTAATACGAATGTTTGTGTTATGTTTAAACCTTTTCATATGGGAATGCATTGGACTTAATATGTGACGGGTGGAGCCCGCTATAGCTCCTCGATGCATCTGTAGGTCTCATGATACAAACTAGTGTCTTGGCACAAGGCCTTGGAAAAAACTTATTTTTAGTCTTGGAACGAGGCTTTGTCTATGTGGTTATGATAGTACGGCATTATGCATTCCATTATTATGAAAGTGGTTATTGATATTGCATGTGATTATTCGATTAGTAGAATATCCATGTGAATAAGTAAATGGAATTATTTCATTTTATTTTTGCCATACTATGTTTAAGTTCAAGTTTAAAAGGCTTTTGTTTTAGTTATACATTGCCTTAAATGTTTATTCTTATTTATGAAAGTTTCCGCTATATTGTTATCCTTACTGGGAATTTAAGCTCGCCCCTTTTCTATGTTTTATTTTTCCCAGGTTATGAAGAAGTAAATTATGAATGACCTCCAGGGATAGTATGTGGGGATATGAGTGTGGAATATGGAGACAATATATTGTTGTAGTAGTTTTTCACTTTATGATGTAATGTAAGACTCATTAATATATCTAGTGTTTCCAAGGCTACTAAACCAATCGGTCTTTCGAGATTTGATCCTTCTTGTGATCATGCCAATGTTATGTAATAATGCACCGACTCTAGGTAACTAGGTTTGGGGCGTTACAGAGGAAAAGTAACGAGGTGGTGTGTTCCCCAAGAGTTCCAGTCAATCCTTTGTTTTGTTTATGGCTAGAAGTGGCCTCCTAGATGTAGGGTTCAAAGGCGATCGTTTCACATGGTGTAATAACCAACGGGGGGAAAGTTCACTAGGTCCCGCATTGACAGGTGCTTTCTTAATGAAGAAACCATTTCCATTTTCCCCGTCACTAAAGTTTTACACCTTGTTCGATGGCTCTTGGATCATTCCCCACCGATTCATAGTATGTGGTTCGGATACTCACGGGAAGATCAGCCCCAATTCTCAAAGAAATAGGCCAAGGACACTGGTTTCTACGACCCACTCTGTGAAGTTTGTTTTTTCACTTACACGGGGAACCCGTGGATCACCCTATTTATGAAACTCATGTGGCTTAAGACTCAACTAGGTAGCAAGAGGAGATCCATCTCTGGTCAAGATCAGGATCATCACATGCTTAGTGGGGAGGTGGTGTGCATGGAGTCCTACCATGAACTGGGATGGGTTGAAGCTCTAATTAATGAGCTTAGATCCATGAAA
Organism: Viscum album; assembly: GCA_963277665.1. NCBI lineage: Eukaryota > Viridiplantae > Streptophyta > Magnoliopsida > Santalales > Viscaceae > Viscum > Viscum album. Next base: position 1,319,344,250 of record OY728158.1, read on the forward strand.
GATCGCTTATCTGAGATCCTCATGAGGCAGGAGTGGTTGGCCAGAGAGAGTTCTAGGGTTCACTGGATCCGTGAAGATGATAAGAACACATGTTATTTTCATGCTTGTATCAAATAAAGAAGAAGAGGTCACAGTCCTAATATTCTCAGAGGGGATGGTTCCTTCTCCAATGATCTGAATGTAATAGGAGGAATGCATCATGATAATCTCAAAGAGATTCTGACTGGCCCTAACTCTGCATTCCTTACAGGCTATCCAAGGGGGCCAGTGGAGTTTTTTTGATGATATCCCTTGTTTTGTTTCCTAGGAGAATAATGAGAGCTTGAGAAGCATTCACGATGATGACAAGGTGCGTGAGGTGGTTTGGTAATTAAAGCAGGATAGTGCAGTAGGGCCGGATGGATTTCCAGGTTCGTTTTATAGGCTGGCATGGGACACTGTTAAAGGGGACGTGATTCATGCACTACATGACTATTTTAGGGGAGGGAACCTGCCGCATGTAGCGTGTGACACCAAGATGGCCTTCCTCCATAATGTTTTCAATCCCTAATCAATTGACCAGTATCAGAAAATCATCATGTGTAACTTCCCTTATAAGGCCCTCCCTAGTATCATCAATATGAGGATGGATATGTACCTAGAATCATGGTTGGCCTCGGAGAAGCATGGTTTTATCAAAGTCTTGTCCATTAAGTGGTAATTTCCCTCTCGCATGAAATGTCCAGTGACATCAACCAAAGGATCATTGGAGTTAACCTGATTGTGATGTCGTACATGAGAAAGCCCTTTCACTAGATGGAATAGAGCATTATTCTCAGGGGTTTGGCCAGCATGGGTTTCGCTCACTGACCTACAGATATCATGTTCTTCTACTTCAGTTCCGCTTGGATCTCATCATCGTTCATGGTAAAATAGTTAGGCATCATCAAGGGCGGTCGTGGCCTCAGAAATAGTGACCCCCTCTCCCCCATTATCTTCATCATCTCCAAAAATGACTTTATTTACACAATCAACCAAGGTATCTGTGCTGGTAAGGTCACCACCTACAATAACCACTATAATTCCTTGAATATTTCACACCTGATGTTTGCCGATGACTCCATCATGTTCTGAAATGGTAATATGAGATTGGTGCAGGGCTTATACAGCATCATTAAAGAGTACTGTCAGTGGAGTGTACAAAAGGTGAACAGGTAGAAAATCTTTTATTATACTACCAAGAAGATCTCTATGATGAGGGAATTAAATCTTGATGTTGGTCTGAACATGAAGAGGGGACAATTTCCCATGGAGTATCTTGGAGCTCCAGTCAGTCCATACTCCCCAAGAATACATCATTTTGATAAGATTTCCAAAAAGATCAAGGGTTGTATCTATAACTGGATGAATAGACATCTTTCCTTTGGTGGTCATATTGACCTTGAGAATCATGTTCTTGTGTCCTTCCCCATGCATGTTCTGTCCACCCTGATGGTGCTTAAAGCCTTTATTTCCAATCTGGAAATAATCATGGTTTCCATTGTTTGGTATGGGAAAATGGAGGTTCATTTCCTCTAGGCTCCCAAAGAACGCATGTCGAGATCTATCATGGAAGGCAGCATCAACATGAGGAGTGTTCACAACACAGAACTGGGGATTCATGAAATGTTCATGTGGGATGTTTTGGTTGGATGTTGTTTATGGGATAGGTCCACGAATGTTCGTTACCGCTGTCACATGAATTTGAATAGGCCTCTCCCTTCTTCTCTTTGGAAGTTGGTTCACCCTCACGTCGATCTACTTTTTTCCACTCGAAGTGAATCATGAGTAGAGGTGATCTAAACTTATGGATCCAGGATTGGGGTGTCGGCCAGCTGTGTTCCCCAGGATGTCCTATTCCATTAATTTCATTTCAAGAGGTAGTTCAATACCACCTTTTTTCTCCAAGAAGTTCTGAATGAATGCCAGTGTGAATCATTAAATAACAATGTTCCTAGTGAGGAGCTGGACGACTTGATCTTTACGACTTCACCTTTAGGCTCGTTTTCTGTTAAGGACTTCTGGTGACTGGGAGAGGTTCTAAATAGGGGTCATCCGTTGGGGGAGATGATGTGGTGTAAGGAAGTGCAGTGAATTATAAATTTTCTGCTTTGGCGGGTATGTCTCAATGCCTTTCCCACTAACGACAGGATTCAATGCGTCAGCATTAGCCTAGCCTCGCGGTGTTGGTGTTGTAACCATCCTCAACCTGAATCAGTCAGTCATCTTTTTCTGGGCAGTGACTGGGCCCAGAAAATCTGGAATATTTTTGGGCTCCCTTCTAGCGAACATCATGATAATTCTGTTCTAGATAACACTCTCTCTTCTTGGATCATGGGTTTGGGTGTTCAAGGGTCGGAGAGGCTTTGACGCGTGTTGACTGTTCTGGAAGGGTGTTGGACAATATGGAAGGCAAGGAATGAAGCTCGTCACAACAACATGCCATGAATGCTCACCAGTATTGTTTTCAAGATGAGGTACACCCTTCTGGACTTGGTTATCCTATGTAAGGGTTTCATGGATGCTCCTTCAATCAAAATGTTTAGGACGGATCTTGTCATTTCCAACCAAGTTAGCACACCGGGGTAGGGGCATTGGGTGCGTTGGCTTCCTCCAAGCTAATGTTTCAAACTCAAAATGGATGGATCTCTACTTAATGGAATGATGTGAGGATGATGGGTTGTTCGGGACTGCAGGGGTTCCATCATTGATGAATTCTCGGCCTTCTTTGGCGAGGGTGATATTCTTCGGGATGAAACAATGGTCATGGTCACCGGGCTTTAATTATGTGAGCAAAGGGGCATCGGCAAAGAAGATTTGGAGACTCACTCCCTTACCATTTTTAATGTTCTTTTAAGGAAGGTCAAGGGCCCATGGAATATCACTTATTGCATAAGAAAATTAAACATTCTCACGGGCGCAAGTACCGACATTTCTCACACATGGCGGGAGGGGTACATAGTGGTAGACTTCTTGACCACTAAGGTTCCTCCAAATTGGGGCCCTTACTACTTCTTGATCCTGGTGTCCTTTCCACTTGAGGGGGTCCATTTCTTGGTTAATTATTTTATCGGCCTCCATTATTTTCGGCCGCCATGAATCTTCTTTTGTCTAGCCTTTAGATCTATTGATATTCAATAAAAATGATTATTTTCAAGTCATGTCATGTTTTTGATACAAATCCTATTTATTTTATTCCCAAGGAGTTATGTATGAGATGTTTGAATTTGATATATGTGGATAACATGAAAATTAATAAATATCAATGGTGCACCTTAATATCCCTGCAATGCACTTTGTAATTAATTTAATCTAATAAGAGGACATGTTTTTGATATCATGCTAAATAACCTAGACAATTATTTCGATACCTCAGTGAAAAACCATGACACAATATTTATGAATGTAGAATTTAAATGTTGTCGATACTCATACAAGTTATTATTCATGTTATTATTATTATTATTATTATTATGTTCCTATTTATTATACCTTTAGGATATTCCTCATGTTTTCATTAATAATTCAGATGATCACCAATAAACTATTACTCTTTCTTTCCCTTACTGGGACTTATACTCACCCTTTACATTGATGTATGTCTCCAGGTTATGAGATGTGTTAATAGTAATTAGTATAAACCTATGAATAATCCTTTCAATTGGATTAGAATATTTTATAAAAAATTCCAGAATAATGTGACTCTTGTCCCAGACAATAATCATCAAAAGATCCTTAGTATTTTACAATGTAATAATAAATTTATGTAAATAAAAGGTCGTATTCCAAAATTGGTACCAATGGATGGTTTATCTATTTGTTAAAATTTTGATTATAAAAAAGTATGATTAAACCTATTATGAAGATTATATACTGGAAAAAAAGATTGGTATTTTTTTGAATTAGCAAATATTTTTTCCTATGAAAATAAATCCATATCTCCATATGAAGAAGTGGATGTGGAACTGGCACAAATATATATAGGGATTAAAAATCTGACAAGGTGCATCGAGCCTAACTCATCATTACCTAGTACATGACAATGGCCTTTTCTCCACTCCTTGTTTTACACCCCTATGGGATATGTTTTCTTAATCCCAGGCTTTTTCAGAACCATTATAAAGTGTTTATAGAATATGTAATTATTGATTTGGAATATAATATATAAAAATGTTGTTTTATGAAATGACGATCCTTTTTAATTATAACATTATTATATTAAACTCTATTTACACTAGTGTTTTCATAATTTAAAAAATGGTGGGAAATATGTTAAACTGTGCAAATGGTAAATGTAGAAGAATATGAACTAATGACCTTTCGGTAAAATATGGAATGGAATATTTCTTGAGAATTTGGAATCAACTAACATGAGTTATAGTGAATAACATGAATCAATCACAGAGACCAGCTTCACCTTGAAGGGGGTGGAATTCTATCAACTCATCTATAAATCTACAAACACCATTATTCATTAAGTCTATCAACCCACTGATTGTTGAAAATTGGGTAATCATGATAGAAAATATCTTTTTTTACTCAATTTTTTATAATAAGAGAAAGACGTCGTAGAAGTGTACCCCTTAATGGGAGAATCAGATCATCAGTGGACATTTGTTATAAACACATATGGAAGAGGGTAGATGGAATCTATGGACTGGGAAGATTCACATGAATATTTTTTAAAAAATAACCCCCAAGTTTGATGTGATTGAAAATGGGGAAAGAAAATAATAGAACTGAAGCCGAAGGAAAACATATATGTGGGAAAAGATGAGATGGAAGTCACATGTCTTTCAAATTACACCACTACCCTTGTAATGTATCTTAATGGGATGGTTTAGAGATTATTCAACGGATTAAGAACCAATCTATGGATTAATCAGGACCATTGAGACTATGAATATGATGAGGAGATCATGTGGAGTTACAAGGAAGTTGATGTAGACATTGGATATACACAGTGGTATAATATATAAAATAAAAATAAATCATCATTGGAGCCAAATGCGTGGAGGATCTTTGATAAAAGAGGGGGAGGACAGTAATTTCAAATTTCCACATGCAACAATTGTGAGAAGAATCATTCAAGGAACATATTTCCTGGGAGTAGGAAATGTGGAAAGTGTGGATGGGGAGGTTATATTTCTATAAAAAATCATGGAAAATTAATTCCTCAACATATTAACACTAACGAACATGTGAAGATGGTGCATCCCTACATTAAGTCTAATTCTTCTACTATGGAGATCTTGGTCACTTTGTTAATCACTTCACAAATCCGAATTAAATGGATGGGAATCACCATCAACCAAACTCTAGGGCAATGGGGAATGGATGTTCTTTTTCTATCATAGAAGAAGAAGTTGATGCTCCAAATTTTGTGGTTGTAGGTACTCTCGTTGTTGTCTCACAACTATAAAGTACATTGTTTTATTCAGTGACTACACATTCCATTATTTCTTCTCTATTAAAAAATAATATCAAATCCATACCTCAACTACTAGAAGTTTAAATATTGGTTAATAATTCTAGTAGGATTATCCAAGAATTACATTTATAAATAAACTCTATTGTTATATAATTTGGTGAGAACAAACACATCAAAAATCTAGTTTCCATTCCCATGTTTAATTTTAACATTATACTAGGGAAGAAATGGATATCAAAGTATTATTCTAATATGAAATATATTAGAAAGAAAATATTATTATTATTGAATGGAAGACCTATAGATGCTTTCAAATGAAAGATAGCATGACCTACACATTTTCTAGAATCCCTACCCATAGAATTATATATACAGACGGTTGATGAAAATGATGAAGGAAATGAGTGTATATATATAATGTGTAACGATTTATCATTAATATATTGATTTATTTTTTGAGGATTTACCCATACCTCCCCTATAAAGATAGATAGTGTTCTCTATTTATATCATGGTAGGTTCCAAGCTGATTTCTATGATCTCATATAGAGTGGAAAATGTGGAGATGGAAGAATTAATGAAACAACTCCAACATCTTTTAGAGAATAGGTTTGTCCATCCTAGTGTGTCTCCTTGGAGATATAATTTTCTATTTGTGAATAAGAAGGATGAATTGATGCATCTTTTCATTTATTATAGATAACTTAATATGATCATAATGAATAACTAGTATCCACATAAAATAATTGATGATTTATTTGACCAACTTTATAGGGATATATTATTCTCCAAGAATTTTATTTGAACTGGTTTTCATAAATTGAAGGTGTATAAATAAGATATTCAAAAGTGCTAATTCCAATCATGATATGGGAATTACGATCTTATTGTAATTTCCTTAATCTTGACTAATGATATAGATATTTTTATAGACTTAATGAATTCAGTATTTAATGACAACCTTGATAAGTTTTTGGTAGATTTTATTGATGATATTCTGATATATTAAAAAATTCAAGAGGATCATGAGGACCATCTAAGGGTTATATTGAAAACTATGAGGAAGGATAGGTTAAGTTGGAAGCTCATAAAATGTGATTTTTAGTTAAACAAATTTTCATTCATAATGAACATTGTAACCAATGATTGAATCACAGTTGATCATTTTAGGACAATGGTTGTAGAGAATTGGATTCGTCTAACAAGAGTAATTTAGTTTCATAGTTTCTTTGGTTTAGTAGGATATTATAGTATTCTGGTGAATCTTTTCCTGAAAATTTCATCCACTAGCCACGTTCACTAAAAAATAGTTATGTTTGTGTAAGAAACGAGTGTGAAGAATTTTTCCCAATGATAAACAAGAGATTGGTTACTTCACAGTTGTTAACATTACCCAGTACAAAAATGAATTGAAATTTTTTAGTGATGAATCTGTAATAATTCATGGGTGAATCCTCATAAATGATTACAATGTGATTGTTTATGAATCTCGATTATTGAAGACACATGAGAATAATTATCATTCAAATGAGTTTGGTATGGATGTTTTTTTCACAATAGATATAGAGGAACTATTTATATAAGGGTAAATTTGATATAATAAGAGACCATTAATCATTGAAGTATATTATGAAGAAAAAGGAGTTTAACATGAGAGAGAGGAGTTTGTTAGAACGTCTCATAGACTATGATTGTTAAATTCATTATCATCCTGAAATAGAAAACCCAGTTGTTGATGCATTATGTAAGAAATAACCTATTATTCTAGCTATGATGAGTTTTCATTGAGATACATTGAACAAAGGCGTACTAAAAATGTATATGGGAATTATAAGGGATTTTAAATCATCATTTCTATTCCAATTGAATTATCAACTATCATTACAATAGAAGATAATGAAATATCAACGATATAATCCTTTTTCGAAAAATAATTTAGAGACTATGACGTTTGGGATGTTTCGTGAGTTTAATATTGATTGTGAAGGTGTAATGATATTTCATAGAGGGCTATGTGTTCGATATATTCTGGAAATAATGAAATAGATGATTGATGAATATCATATAATTTCTTACTCTATACATAGATGATGCATGAAAATGTATATTGACATTCAAAATCATTATTATTGGGATAAAATGAAATGTGAGATTTTTTATTATGCTCCAAGGTTTCTGGTGAGTCAACAGGAGAAAAAAGAGATAACTATTATTAAATGGGTACTACGACCACTACACATACAATCGTGGAAGTGGAAAAATATCACTATATTCATATTCATTGTTCTCCCTCAAATAGCGAATAAAAACAATTTGATATTGGTTATAGTGGCCTTTCTCACCAAGACTACCCATTTTATAAATGTTTTGAATGATTTCTATATTTTCTATCCTTCCGAGATATGCATAAATGGTGTGGTAAGGATATTTTGAGTTCCTATTTCTATTTTTTTTATAATCCAAAGATTACATAAAAAATATAGGAATGTATTTAACATGATCTAAATAAAATATTTATTTTTAGTATGTCCTAAACCCTCAAAATAATGTCCAATCTTAAAGGAATATACAAACACATAAAGAAATGATGAGAACAATCTTGATCCAATTTATAGGTGGATGAGATCAATATATCACATTACATGAGTTATCATATAAAAAAATATTATATTCAAGTAATCAAATAGAACCTAATGATGCCTTATATGATATTGGATTTATAACTCTTCCATGTTGGGAAGAAGCTGGTGTACGAAAGTTTACTGGCACTCATCTTGTAAAAGTGATGAAAAAAAGTTTCATGTCATCCAATAATACTAAAAGGACGCCTTGTGTATATGGAATAACTATGATGTCAACCACCAGAGGAACTTATAGATTGATGAGGGAAACAAAACCAGCTTTCTAATTTCACTATGGAAGAGAATTATAATGATTGTGAAAAATAAGAAGCCTAGCCACACGTATAGTGACCACTAGGAAATATATAATCATATAAGATTAGTGTCCAATGTACTTTAACTTCCTATTAATCTAGATAATGTTGATGATGTATTCCACAAATCTCTCATCAATATGTACCTAGTTCACCCATCATATTTACTAATTCTTGATGTGCTACAACTGGAACATGACAACTCTTATCAGGAGACGGTGGTGGAGATCATGGACCATAGAGTCAAGGTTCTACCCAACAAGACTTCCCACATCTTAAATGTGATTTATAGAAACAATAAATGTATGGAATCTATTTGGGAACTAGAGGAGACAATGATGAAATACTTCCCACACCTTTTCCCAACTAAGGGAAGAAATTGAATTTTCAAGGTTGAAATTTCTTAATGGGGGAAAATGAAATGAACCAAACATTTTGAAGAATATTTTTTTTCAAAAATGCGTGTTATATTATTTTTTACTCAATATAAATATACCTAATTATTAATGGACTGAGAAAAATTGGAAATGTGAGCATAGGGTTTTGACTATTTTATAACCATTGTTCATTTACAACCATTATTAAATAAAACCATTGGAATCTATACTCTTAATAATAATAATAATCGTATAATTATTATTTATACATAAAAAGGTAAACGGAAAATTAATATAGAAAGAAGAGTCAATGGACTCATCTATTATAATCATGACATATGAAGCCCATATTTTGGATCATTGTAGGGTGTTAAAATCAATGTGCTAACTCATGACTATTCACAATATGAGATTCAATATGTTAATCTAGAATAATATCACCTATGGGATGAGTTCAAGTTAGTAGAAATTAACACTTAGGAAATGATTTTCGATCCGGTCTTTGAATATATTCCCACCGCAAACCCCAAACATAGGTTGTATAGTTGTTTTATAAGTAGTTATGTATTGGGGTCTTAGTTAACTACTATATATTCTCATTGTATTGTAAAAAATTGTAAATTTTAGTTAATGTTTTAAATTATTTGGGATTAAAACGAGTCAGCAAAAATTGACAGTTTGTGATTTTGAGGCTAGGGGTGCCCATTTTGAAATTTTGAAAAAAATTTAAGGTACATTCAGTAAACGTGCTTGCGATGTTTTCTATCATTTATGCTAGTGAACATAATTGAAATCCGAGGACCCCATTGAATCTGTGCCACGAGGATTCACGTAAGGGAAGATTCACTTTTACACCAGTATGTTGGGTGAAAAAGATAGTTTTGTGGCTTTTAATGAAATATTAAAATAACATTGAGATTGCTATATTTTTTTTTTCTACCACTTGTTGAGCGGTGGTGTCAGGGACCATAGATGTAGTTATACATTTAATATGGGACATTAAGTTCCCAGTTACAGTTTGGTTGTGTAACCATCCCTCGTCAAATTAATGTAGCACATTAATAATGTCAATTAATAAACCTCATATATTCCTCTGTGCATTACTCACCCTTTTCCGCCGTTATTTAAATGGGTCTTAGGGTAGAGTTTTTTGCCTGGATTCATCATTCGATGAACCTCTAAGAATGTTGTGCAACACCTTCCACCAATGATCTGGTGACAATGAACCTAGATTAATGAATGGCAACAACATCATTAAACACAAAATCTCAAGGTAGGGGTTGTATTTTAATTCAATAAATTCCATCAATTATTCCACTAATTTGGAATTCGCATGTGGAAATTGAGTAGAGATTGAAATGGGGTTTATCATTATTTTAATGTGATGTATAAATTACTCCCACATGTTATAATTCTAACATGGATGGCTCCAGGCAAATGAACAAGCACGGAAACTCCACCGCATGATTTTCATTACATTATTCAGAGATGGGTTGTTCCAACATGACAGAACATTGAAACTGAGAGGCGTTAAATGACGGCGGAATCCTGAGAGGACCATAGGCATGTACAGATGGAATAACGGGCCACTAGCTCTCACCCCATGGGCCAAAAAAATATTTTCTGGTGCGGCATCGGGGCGGCGACTAATGCTGGCAGCGAAGGCCGTAGCTGGCGCGCATCGTCTACAGTAGAGGGTGGAACCACATGGCGCCATGGAGGTCCCAAAGGGGCAGCTGAAAACCATCCAGCAGCGTTGAATAGGTGGGGAGTTTTTTCACAACACCATAAAGGATCCACATCATCGAAGCCACGGAATGAGGGGGACCAGTTCCCCAATTGTACCACAAACCACTTGGTGGTTCCACATAGGGCCATAAATTGAAAAGTCAGATGACTCTTCTTGAACCGTTCGGGGAGCTGGTAGCCACCCGACAGTCAAGAAACACCAGCACACTAGGTTGCATTGCCCGATGGATCAGAATCATACTGGTTCGGTGGGGTTATGTTGGTCTTACCATGTTGGCTCGGACCTAGACCCCTCTCGGGCCCAGAAACACATAAAAGGTTGTATCTTGCGAACCGGACGTCTGTTTGACAAACCGTCTTCGGCACTAGAATCCTATGAGATAGAAGTTCCTTTTGAGATATTACAAGACTGTTTTATTGAATGTTGGAGTAGAAATAGGTTGTATCGACTCTGAATCCAACCGGGCCCTCGTCAATAAAATTCCTATAACATATAGACCAGATGTTAGGTTGATGCATTATATATTTCTTTGTAACCCTTATGACACGAAAATTCATTGGATTTATTATTTGTGGGAATTCGAGCCACATGAAATATGACTGCTGAATTGAGGATTGGATTCTACTAGAGACATGAGTATTATGATCGGTAATCATTTGTTTGGTTGGGATGTGAAGAATTAAGAGCGGTTTTGTGTGAATCAGCACCGATGGATTCATTGTGAATCATCACCCATAAATTCTATGTAAATGAGCACCCATCGATTCTGTGTGAATTAGAACTCGGTGTTTATGTCTAAACCATTTCCTGACTATTATGTTTGAATCAGAATTCCGCGATTCTCTGTGAATTAGCACCTAGTGATTCTGTATGAATTAGCACCTACAGATTCTGTGTGAATCAACTCCGAACGATTCTGTGTCAATCATCACCTATCGATCCTCGGTGGGTTTTTTCAGTGTTAGAACCTATTGATCCTATGTGGGTCAACAGCTATTCCTCTTTACATTGTAAGCTGATCTAGCCTTACGGCTAATCATCTATATTTTTTTACTCAATTATACCTAGTTTGGGCTGTGTATTTTTCTTTGTGCTTTGTGATTGTGATCAAGTTTTTCATTATCCTTTTGTGAATTCTAAGTGACCTACAGGGGACTCGGGGTCCCTGATAGTTATTGTTATACTCGCCCCTAGATGGTCTTCATCCACACCTTGTTTTGTCTTGTGCAGACGATGGGCAGTTGTGACTGGGACTCCGAGAGATAGGACCTAATGGTGGAGGTTGGTGAATGTTTACATGGAGATATGTGAAGAGGAGTTGTACCTAACCTTCTGGTAGGATCATTGGTTGGCGATCTTAAGAGATGTTTTCATATTTCTTTTGTAGTCATATCATTTCAGGTTGGATTTTATTCTGGCCCCCCTTACATTCAATACACACTTTAACTACAACAGTATTACTTCATGGTTTCTTAATTTTATGTTCTAGTATGTGTGATTGTACATTTTAAAGGAAATGTCATCACTTTTTAGGGATATTCCTTTCTGGTGCTAGTCGACAACAAATGTCCTATGGAAGGTGGGATTGGTGTAGGAATGGCATGGGCCCTGGGGGACCGGTCATGACAAAGCAGTATCTCAGGAGTGGGTTCTACCATAGAATTAGGACTCTGATTTTTCCAATGGAGTAATAGTGTTAAGTGTTTAGAGTGTGATTTTTAGTTCGAGGAGTCTAGTGTTGGTGCAGTGGCTGACATATCCATATACTAGGACCCGTAATTCTGATATCTGACTAGGTTCCTGAAAACACTTATTGCATATGTTTTGGAAATATTTTTACTTTGATCTCTTTTGAGTCAGCTCACCATGTTTAACTTATTGACCATGGGACACCTGTTTCTTTTCAGGATGTCATCACGTAGGTAGTATTCTAGGATTCCTGAGAGAGTATATGATTATGGCCCACCGAGTGGCGAGGCATCAGTGAAGGGCCCTCTTACATTGATTTCACCTTCTTGGTGGTGTGTTGGAAAAACTACCACTCGGAGGGAGGAATTTTCCACTAGCCCCACTAGCGGATGGTGCACATCGATGAGCAAATTACAAAATTTTCAGTGGTAGTGGCCTTTGAGGTTTCTTCACGAGACATATCCTCATCCAGTTGAGGACTAGATGGAGTTTGTGGGTAATGTTTTTTTCCTAGTTGGGACTCCATCAGAGTAGATGGTGATTCTACCTACTAATCTTTTCATGGGCAAGAAAGGAAGATGGTGGATCCTCACACTAAAGTTATATGATGAGGCGAACCTCACCTGGATGGTCTATGAGATGCTCTTCAGGTCAACATTTGATCAAGAGCCACTATCCTCTGTGTCTATCTAGGAGCTAATGCACTTACAATGGGGAAGCTTATCAGTGACCCAATACTTGTTGAGATTCACTGAGGTCTCATGCTACTCCACCAACATGGTATGAGACCCATTATTTAGGGCCCAGGCCTTTGATAAGAATCTCTAGTGAGAGATCAGTGCATCGATCATATCCCTGAATATCTCGACACATGTTTGATTGTTTGGGAGAGCATTGTGTTTGAGATCTTATTAGCTGAGGAGGAACCAACAGTCTGAGCCACCATCATATGATAGGTACTTGAGTCATCTATAGGAGGAAGTAGCCAGTTGTTATAGATTTCCATGTGGGAAAAACCTTCTAGAGGGTGACCCCATGATGTAGGGTCGGAGGATCGGACTTCGTGAGGCAATGGTGTAAGCAGAAATGAATATTGAGCTTCACGTGCGGCGGGCAGGGCCACATGGCTCGTGACTTCATGACCCTCAATAGTAATGATCAGAAAACGGTTGAAGAACCATTGAGGTAGTTTCCAAAGTTCCAGGGAGGAGTTTTTTCGGGAAGAGGATGTGGCAGAGGAGCATGTCATGCAGTAGGTGGTGGACAACAGTTTGAGTTCTACCACCACCACCCCCAGGTGGTCCACCCCGTCAATAGAGAGCATGTGGATAGGGGGGATAAAATCTTCAGGCAGTATAGGCCTATGATCGTGGTGCTCTAGAGATGATTAGAGGTATGATTTGTTTCTATTACAACCTAAATGTAGTACTTATAGACATTGGTTTGAGACACTCTTTAATTTACACAACACTTGTTAAGATATCAAAGATTCTGATGGATCCATTGGCTCGATCCTGGCGATTAGAGAATCTTATGGAATAAAATTGGACTATTATCCATTGGTGTAAGTTGTGTGTCCTCACTCTATGAGGTGAGAGAATCGGCTGGGATCTCCTAGTAGCAGTATCGAGGCCTTACGATCTCATCTTGGGTAGGGAAATATTGTCCACATTCCATGCTCATATCGACTATTTTAGGTGCAATGTGTTGTGAGTATACAAGGATAGGATTAGGTTTACCTTATTTGGTGAGGAGGAAACCTTTACAGAACATGAAGGACTATCATGGATAAGGGGGTAGAGGATCACTCATTAGTTGGCTATCCTCACCCTAAGATAAGTTTATGTGAGGATTCTGATATATCTCATAGTGGTGGACAACTATGTTAATGTCTTTCTTGATGATGTTCCTAGAGTACATCCTCACAGAGAGGTTGATTTTCATAGAGTCCAACACTCTAGGACTACACCAATATCTACACCAATATATCAGACAGTTCCCATGGATCTTCATGAGATAAGGGTATAGTTATAGGGCTTGTAGAGAATGATGTTTTCAAGGCCCAGTTTTTCTCATTGAGCATCCCAGATTTTGTTCGCCAAGAAAACAGATGGTAGTCTATGACTTTGTGTGGACACTTGGTGCCTGAACTAGGTGACCGTGAAGAAAAAGTATCTACTACCTAAAATCATTGATCTCTTCAACCATATAATGAGAACTCATTGTTTTTCAAAGATATACCTCAGATCTGGCTATCACCAGCTCATGGTACATTACAAGGATGCGTCAAAGACAAACTTCAGTGGTCGGTATGGACATTACGAGTTATTTGTGATGCCTTTAGGCATGAAAAACACTATATCAGTGTTTATGGGGCTTATTAATAGGATATTCTAGCCATACCATGATCGCTTCATGGTGGTATTCATTGATGACAACTTTATATACTCGACATCAGAGGAGGATCACTCCACACACTTGTAGATAGTTCTGGATATATACCAAGTTCACTAGCATTATGATAAGATCTCAATGTTCCATTTTTGGATACAGTAAGTCAAATTCCATGGGAATGTTATCATGGAGGTCATTGTTGTAGTGGTTCCGACTATTATAGAGACAATACATACTTGGGAGACACCCTGGAGTGTGACCGATGTTCGGGGGTTCATTGTATTGGATGGGTACAACCGGAGACTTGTACTTGACTTCTATATGTTAGCGTCACCATTTTTATCTTTTACGAAGATGTGGAAACCCTTCAAGTGGATAGTGATGTTCCAAAATAGTTTTCAAAAGAAGAGGTAGAGACTGAGGAGTACCCCTATATTGAGGATACAGGAAGAGGACATTGGGTACGTAGTCCACTATAACACATCAGAAACCGGACTGGATAGTTTCATGATGTTGTAGATGGGATTGATCTCTCATGGATCACAGTAGTTGAGAAAAGAATAGTGGAACAATGCTACCCATGAACTAGAGTTAGCAGCAGTGGTCTTTGTGCTGATGATGTGGCAGAACTAGTTGATAGGAGACTGATTTATAGTCTAATCTGATCACAAGTGTCTTAGGCATATCATACCATAGAGGAAATAAATGTGAGACAAAAATGATGTAAATAGTTCCTCTAGGACCATGACTTTAAGATGGTCAATACTCCCGGGAATGGGAATGTAGTAGGAAACACACTAAGTGAGAGTTTTGGTCTACAACTATTGAGTAAGGTGACCGAACTGCTTGTCATGTTGTAGATATCCTTCATGGATTAGGATGGAGCAACTTACCTATAGTATATGACTGTCACTCCCCCAATCCTTCAGCATCTTTGGGAGACATAGCATGGGGACGTAGACTGTGAGACCCAACATCCACATATATCCTCAAGAAATGCTAATGGATGATATTCTGAATGTGGGGAGAACTTTGTCCCCTTTAGAGGAAGCATCATGGTGCTAGTAACGCTACGAGAGGAGGTGTTAAGGGAGTTCGATACACTCCCTTTAGTGGTACATCCTATTGTGAAAAAGATGTACCATAACCTCCGACTTTAGTACTAATTACCAGTGTTGATGAAATAAACGGAAGAGTTTGTATCTCAATGCCTCACTTGTCACCACGTAAAGGCCGAGCATCAAGTACCAACACGAAAATCTCAGCCACATGAGGTACCAGAGTGGATGTGGGATGGTATATCAATGGTCTTCATGTTGGGGATACCACATACGTTTAGTGGCCAATATTCCATATGTGGTATCATGGACTACTCACCAAGACATACAACTTATTACCCATCTGAGAGCAGGGATATGACAACTCTGCTTTTAATACAAACATAAACATGATTTATCACATAAACTATTCACTTTATTCAACATGTCAGATCAAGAGGTATAGTGTCTTTGGGGCTTAGGATCATTACATAACAACTTAAAACATGAAATACAACATATTTATAGAAAACTTCCTTTACATGACCATTACATTCCCTCATACTTAACATTTCATGGAATAACCTGATGACAAGCATAAGAAAAGGGTAAGCTATTGTCACGACCCAACCTAACGGGGCTCGATCCGTGACTCCCCAAGCCCGCCTCCAATAGGCCAGGGGCTGGCGACCAGCGCCGAGTAGGCTATCACACACATGGGAGGCATTAGACTAAGGTACCTGTACACACGCACCCACAAACACCTCCATGTAACAGTGCAGAGATAAAACAACTGAAAAGTAAATGCATGCATACAATCTATCCCAAACCAGAGTGCAGAAGCAAAAGTACAAGGGCAAAACAGGGCCCACCAAAAGAAAACTACAAAGCGCGTCCAACCTGCTCTGAAGAAGGGGAACGCTGCCACAAACACCCGCCAGAAAGCTCGCTCGACACAGCTCCGGTAAACACCCCGGTCAACTCGCTCACTAAGCTCCGCCTGCTCCGGGTCCTCCTGAGACTCCGTCAAAAGGCATGTGGTCTGCACAAGACACAAACATGTGCGGGAAAAGCCCGTGCAGGGGTGAGTATAAACATACTCAGTAGGCACCCCAAAAACCCAAAACCCAAGGGACCAACTGAAAGGCAACAGTCCGCTCAACCCAGCCAGAGGGAACCCAGACGAGAGAGAAACTCCATCTCGTGACCATCCTCGGCTAAACACAACTAGTCAGCTCAGCTCAGCTCAGGTGTATGCCCATACATACACCTTGAACAATCCAGATATACACAGCTCATGCCACAAAGCCACAAGAGGTACCGACCTCATCACCAGCAACTGTCCACAACCAGGAGAGTACACCACGAACACTGTCATACCAGATGACACTCATCCGAGATATACACTCCATCGGGATACTCGCAAACATCTCAGACGCTCACCCGAGAGACCACACTCGTCAGATAGCATCACTGAGGAAACATCACTGAAACAACATAACCACCAAACTCCTCGGAGAGGGGATCGCCGCTAGGGTCCGCTAGGGGATACCAAGGCCCACTCCGGTATACGTAACTCATAGATAGGGGATCACTCCCAGGGTCCGCTGGGGGATACCACGACCCGATCTGGCATACGTAGTTCTCACAGATGGGGGATCACACCCAGGATCCGCTGGGGGATACCACAACCTGATCTGCACTCGACAGAAGCTCCACACTCAGATAGAGGATCATCGTCCATATAAAGATGGTCACGACGATACCGGAACCCTATCTGGTATAACTCGCGATGTAGGGGATCGAACCGACGATGCCGCAACCCTACCGAAACCACGCGCTGAGTAGGGGATCGTATAACCAACGATACTGCAACCCTACCATAAACATCATGCTGAGTAGGGGATCGTAAGCCCGACGATGCCACAACCCTACTGTGCACGACCCACCGCGTAGGGGATCATATGTCCGATGATGCCACAAACCCTACGGGGATAACCTGCTAGATAGGGGATCGCTGCCCGTGAATAAGCGGTCACAACGATACCAAGAACCCGATCTAGGGTAAAGATGCTAGAGGATCCACTCCGGGCCCACCGGAGGGATACCACAACTCTAACAGTTTAAACATCCCATCGAGAGGATCGCAACCCATATGAAGGTTGTGATTCCACACGAACCCTCGTAGGAACGAACCAAGGGAGAACCCTCAACCACTGCTGGTCCAAACGTCGCTAACCCGAGCGACTCGCCCCCAAGCCACACTGCGCACCTCCGAAGCCAAAACCGAGGCCACCATCGCGTTCCACGCGGAAAAACACGCAGGATAGGCTGTTTACTCGCCCGAAACGGAGCACCGGTGAAAACAAAACTATTCACCGTAGCTAGCTCGTGCGGGGCCCACACAACGATCCCGAAACCCATCGGGTGGATCACACCACGGCGATCCCCTCGGAAAAACAAGCGGAATCGACTACTCGCTCACCCAGAACGGACACCCGGTGAAAAGGGTACTATTCACCGAAGGCCGGCTCGAGTGGGGCCCACGCCTGGATTCCGAAACTCATCGAACTGAATGCACCATTGCGATCCTCTCGGAAAAACACACAGGATCGACTATTCATCCGCCAAAATCGGACTCCTGGTGCAAAAGCTACGTTTCTCCGCAAACGCCAAAACCCAGCCTCATGGGGCCCGCACCCCGTTCACAGTTCCAATACCCGGAAACCATCTCAAAAAGTCTGTCGTACCATCAGGGTCACAACGCCACTGACGACACATCAATCGGACGCTCCGGGTAGAAGTTACAACGGTCCGAAGTCGTAAAATAATAAAATAATATTATTTTATACGACATTTCTAACTCCCGGGCCACGATCCCGAACCATAAAATTCTCAAGGTGATTTCAAAAGGTCCGTCTCGACGCAAGGAGCGCGTCGCTGCAAACGGCTCGCAAATCGGAGTTACGGTTTGCGAGTTACGGGGGTTTAAAGAACCCCCGGAACAAACTGGCCGGACCACCGTAGGGTCGCCGGAAACAACCGCGCCGCCGCCGGACTCCGCCGCGCCGCCGCCGCCGCCACCAGAAACCGCCGCCGCGCCGCCGCGCCGTCGTCGGATTCCGCCATGGCCGCCGCCGGAAAACCGGGTTTTCGCCGGAAAACTTCCGGGAGCCACCGAGAGCACCCCGGTGCTCCAAATTCAGATCTGAAAAATGTTTTGGAAAGCTCGGGACCCGAACTATACAAATCTTATGAAAATTTGAAGAAAAAAAACACAAAAATGGGATCCGGGATTTTTAACTCAAACCGCCTACCTCGCGGGCGAAACGCCGACGTTCTGCCTCAGATCCGTGCTCCCGAGCTTCCGTTGCGCGCTCCTGGAACGTCCGCCGTCGAATTCTGAGCTCGTTGGCGCTCCATTTGCTCGATTCGGCGGAGTGGCGGCGAAAAACGGCGAAGAACGACGAAGAACGATTAAAAGGGGGGGCGCTGATATTTATATCAGCCACCCGCCGGCGCCAAACTCGCCTCGGACCCGACGCCTGATGCAAACAAAAGTAAGGTCACCCCTAGGGTAAACGCGTCGTTCTGAACGCAACGGCGGTCTCAGATTTTCCATCCGAGACTCCGTTCATAAGTTATTCGAGCCGACGCTCGCCCACTAAGTTGCTACTTATTTACGGAAACGCCCCTGGTGGCGTTTCTCACCGCAGGCCCGCGCCCGCAATGTTTACACCCCGCCTAGGGTAAACGGCACGTTCTGGACGCAACCGTGCCCTCAGATTCCCATTCTGAGCTACCGTTTATGAGATATCACACCCCCGCCACGTGCATAGTATAAAAATACTTAATATTTTTATAAAATTAATTCCGAGCACACCGGGCCTCGGAATCGCACGCCGTATTCGCGCCTAACTCTGGAATTATTCGTAGAAATATTCCAGAGTCTGATAGGGCCGAAAACCCGAGTCGCTTCATCCTCCCCCCCTTAGAAATTTTCGTCCCCGAAAAGCCCCAAGCACAAGGAAAGCGACTGAACTCTCAACTGGGTCTCACACACCAGCGAGCTCACCAACAACAACCACTCATGGTCTTACCAACGCCCTGAACAAAACTCGAGCAAGCAACAAAAGGAAAGAGTACCGCTAAACAGTGTCTGACAAACTACTGCAGTAAGTAGAAAAGACACAAGGCGTACCTCTATCCATCCGCGGTGCCTCTGGGTCAACAGCCTCCAGGGTATGCAGCTGTCCTCGCCCTCGACCACCAGCTCCCTGAGATTTGCGTGGACCACCTGGGGGTGGGGGTGGTGGCAACTGGTACTGCCTACCACCGCCTCCCGCTGCACCAGCTCCGCCGCCACGTCCGCCGCCCTGCGGACCTCCTTGCTCGAGACGCTACCTCTGCCAAGGCGGACCATCGACCGGCTCCCTCTCAGCAGCATGTCGGGTGGGACAATCTCTAGCAAGATGTCCCCAACCATCTCAAGCGTAACACCGCCTCTCCTGCGGCTGACCAAAACTGGCCTGCGAGCCCTGTGAGCTCCGAGGCTCAGATCCTCCATCCTGGGGTCGCCTCCTGTATTGTCGGCCACATCCAGACCCCTGAGTCTGACGTCGGCTACCAGATGTCGATCCGACCGATGAAGTCTTAGCTCTCGAGTGCCCAACACTAACAGGCGAGATTTGCTCGGCCAGAAAGATCTCCACCACCAGCGCTCGCTCCAGCACTCCAGCATAGTTGGGCAGGCACAAGGAAACCACACCTCCTCGGATATCCCTGCGTAAGCCCTGCTCGAAGGTCCGAGCCCTAAAGAACGGGTCCCGAACCATATCCAGGGAGTAGCGCGACAGGTCTGTAAACCTCGCTGAGTACTCCGACACAGTCATGCTCTCCTGCCGAAGCTGCAGAAGCTCCTGGATCCGCACTGACCTCAACGTCACCGGATAGAACTCCTCCCTGAAGAGCCGCTCAAACTCTGCCCACGTGAGCGTCTCCTCATCATGGGACTGCATCACCAAACTCCACCATCGCCCGGAAGAACCATACAGAAGGCTCGCCGCTAGGACCACCATCTAATCTGAAGGTGTCCTCACTACGCGGAAAACTCGGGTAACTGCCTCGAGCCAGTCATCAGCTGCCTGGGGGTCTGGATCACCCCGGAACCTCAGAGGTCGCTGCCTCTGGAACTCGTGCAGCGCACTCAGCCTGCGCGCAACCTCGTCCTGCCCTGCCGTCACAACCAGCTGCTCGACAGGTGGTGGCTCAACTGGAAAACCACCTGGAGGTGCAACCTCAGAACCTGAGCCCTGCTCCACAGCCACTACACGGGGCGGGTCATCAGCCCAATCCTGCTGCAGAACCCTCGCTGGCTGTCGTCGTGGAGGCATCCTGAAATACATTCAAGACACACCACAGTCAAAGAGTACATCTGGAGAGCTGACTCAAGAAGGACAACGAAAAACCAAAAACCCAGTCCTATATGATGCATGTACCATGATGTCCCCGCGACCAGTGTACGAATGTCCCGAGTCGAAAGGCAGGTTATCAGAGTCCTGGTGTATGGATACGTCGGCCGCCGCACCAACACTGGAGTCCCTGGCCAGAAAGCCGAAATCGAAACACCCTAACACTGCCGCTATGCAACCCAAACCAAACTCACAGCTAGACCAGCTACGCTCTGAGATCCCAAAGGTGGAACCTCCTCTGATACCACTCTATCACGACCCGACCCAACGGGGCTCGAGCCGCAACTCCCCAAGCCCGCCTCCAATAGGCCAGGGGCTGGCGACCAGTGCCGAGTAGGCTATCACACACATGAGAGGAATTAGCCTAAGGTACCTATACACACGCACCCACAAACACCTCCATGTAACAGTGCAGAGATAAAACAACTGAAAAGTAAATGCATGCATACAATCTATCCCAAACCAGAGTGCAACAGCAAAAGTACAAGGGCAAAACAGGGCCCACCAAAAGAAAACTACAAAGCGCGTCCAACCTGCTCTGAAGAAGGGGAACGCTGCCACAAACACCCGCCGGAAAGCTCGCTCGGCACAGCTCCGGTAAACACCCCGGTCAACTCGCTCACTAAGCTCCGCCTGCTCCGGGTCCTCCTGGGACTCCGTCAAAAGGCATGTGGTCTGCACAAGACACAAACATGTGCGGGCAAAGCCCGTGCAGGGGTGAGTATAAACATACTCAGTAGGCACCCCAAAAACCCAAAACCCAAGGGAGCAACTGAAAGGCAACAGTCCGCTCAACCCAGCCAGAGGGAACCCAGACGAGAGAGAAACTCCATCTCGTGACCATCCTCGGCTAAACACAACTAGTCAGCTCAGCTCAGCTCAGCTGTATGCCCATACATACACCTTGAACAATCCAGGTATACACAGCTCACGCCACAAAGCCACAAGAGGTACCGACCTCATCACCAGCAACTGTCCACAACCAGGAGAGTACACCACGAACACTGTCATACCATATGACACTCATCCGAGAGATACACTCCATCGGGATACTCACAAACATCTCAGACGCTCACCCGAGAGACCACGCTCGTCATATAGCATCACTGAGGAAACATCACTGAAACAACATAACCACCAAACTCCTCGGAGAGGGGATCGCCGCTAGGGTCTGCTAGGGGATACCAATACCCACTCCGGTATACGTAACTCACAGATAAGGGATCACTCCCAGGGTCCGCTGGGGGATACCACGGCCCGATCTGGCATACGTAGTTCTCACAGATGGGAGATCACACCCAGGATCCGCTGGGGGATACCACAACCCGATCTGCACTCGACAGAAGCTTCACACTCATATAGAGGATCATCGTCCATATAAAGATGGTCACGACGATACCGGAACCCTATCTGGTATAACTCGCGATGTAGGGGATCGAACCGACGATGCCGCAACCCTACCGAAACCACGCGCTGAGTAGGGGATCGTATAACCAACGATACCGCAACCCTACCATAAACATCATGCTGAGTAGGGGATCGTAAGCCCGATGATGCCACAACCCTACTGTGCACAACCCACCGCGTAGGGGATCATATGTCCGATGATGCCACAAACCCTACGGGGTTAACCTGCTAGATAGGGGATCGCTGCACGTGAATAAGCGGTCACAGCGATACCAAGAACCCGATCTAGGGTAAAGATGCTAGAGGATCCACTCCGGGCCCACTGGAGGGATACCACAACTCTAACAGTTTAAACATCCCATCGAGAGGATCACAACCCATACGAAGGTTGTGATACCACACGAACCCTCGTAGGAACGAACCAAGGGAGAACCCTCAACCACTGCTGGTCCAAACGTCGCTAACCCGAGCGACTCGCCCCCAAGCCACACTGCGCACCTCCGAAGCCAAAACCGAGGCCACCATCGCGTTCCACGCGAAAAAACACGCAGGATAGGCTGTTTACTCGCCCGAAACGGAGCACCGGTGAAAATGAAACTATTCACCGTAGCTAGCTCGTGCGGGGCCCACACAACGATCCCGAAACCCATCGGGTGGATCACACCACGGCGATCCCCTCGAAAAAACAAGCGGAATCGACTACTCGCTCGCCCAAAACGGACACCCGGTGAAAAAGGTACTATTCACCGAAGGCCGGCTCGGGTGGGGCCCATGCCTGGATTCCGAAACTCATCGAACGGAACGCACCATTGCGATCCTCTCGGAAAAACACACAGGATCGACTATTCATCTGCCAAAATCGGACTCCTGGTGTAAAAGCTGCGTTTCTCCGCAAACGCCAAAACCCAGCCTCGTGGGGCCCACACCCCGTTCTCAGTCCCAACACCCGGAAACCATCTCAAAAAGTCCGTCGTACCATCAGGGTCACAACGCCACTGACGGCACGTCAATCGGACGCTCCGGGTAGAAGTTACAACGGCCCGAAGTCGTAAAATAATAAAATAATATTATTTTATACGACGTTTCTAACTCCCGGGCCACGATCCCGAACCATAAAATTCTCAAGGTGATTTCAAAAGGTCCGTCTCGACGCATGGAGCACGTCGCCGCAAACGGCTCGCAAATCGGAGTTACGGTTTGCGAGTTACGGGGGTTTAAAGAACCCCCGGAACAAACTGGCCGGACCACCGCAGGGTCGCCGGAAACAACCACGCCGCCGCCGGACTCCGCCGCACCGCCGCCGCCGCCCCGGAAACCGCCGCCGCGCCGTTGCCGGATTCCGCCATGGTCGCCGCCGGAAAACCGGGTTTTCACCGGAAAACTTCCGGGAGCCACCGAGAGCACCCCGGTGCTCCAAATTCAGATCTGAAACATGTTTTGGAAAGCTCGGAACCCGATCTATACAAATCTTATGAAAATTTGAAGAAAAACAACACAAAAACGTGATCCGGGATTGTAAAACTCAAACCGCCTACCTCGCGGGCGAAACGCCGACGTTCTGCCTCAGATCCGCGCTCCCGAGCTTCCGTTGCGCGCTCCTGGAACGTCCGCCGTCGAATTCTGAGCTCGTGGGTGCTCTGTTTGCTCGATTCGGCGGAGTGGCGGCGGAGAACGGCGAAGAACGACGAAGAACGATTAAAAGGGGGGGGGGGGGGGCGCTGATATTTATATCAGCCACACGCCGGCGCCAAACTCGCCTCGGACCCGACGCCCGATGCGAACAAAAGTAAGGTCACCCCTAGGGTAAACGCGTCGTTCTGAACGCAACGGCGGTCTCAGATTTTCCATCCGAGACTCCGTTCATAAGTTATTCGAGCCGACGCTCACCCACTATGTTGCTACTTATTTACGGAAACGCCCCTGGTGGCGTTTCTCACCGCAGGCCCGCGCCCGCAAAGTTTACACCCCGCCTAGGGTAAACGGCACGTTCTGGACGCAACCGTGCCCTCAGATTCCCATTCTGAGCTACCGTTTAGGAGATATCACACCCCCGCCACGTGCATAGTATAAAAATACTTAATATTTTTATAAAATTAATTCCGGGCACACCGGGCCTCGGAATCGCACGCCGTCTTCGCGCCTAGCTCTGGAATTATTCGTAGAAATATTCCAGAGTCTGACAGGGCCAAAAACCTGAGTCGCTACAGCTATAAAGCCAAGTAAGGGAATATACATGGAATATATGAGGAGTAAAATAAATGTTAAACAATATTTATATCAATAGAGCACAAGATAAACATGTAAATAAAGTCATGATAAATCATGAGAATCATAACATGGAAATTTGGCAACAACACTTAACATGGAATTACCATGATCCAAGGCTCATTGCACATGGAGGATGAGTAAATCCTCATTGGACATGAAGCACGAGTAAACCATAGTTTCACTTGAATTATCCTGAGTCAACACTCATTGCACATGACGTATCATGATACTATAATTTACCCACTGCATTGGAGCGCTATAAGGGCACACCCTTCTTAAACATTTAATTTCATGCATAAGTCTGCCACATGGATCATAAAACATGGATTCATAAAACATAATCATTTATTCCACAATAAAGGAATGTGGAATTCATACATGAAAAATTATAATAAATATGTAAATGGGCATAAAGGTGAATACCCTTTATGGAGAAATGGTCATGGTATTCACTACACAATGGAATTGGCTTAGAAAATCAGTGTGATTTCTGTAGTGTAACGACATGACATAAGAATTCATAAAAATGGTTGATGATAGAGAAAGGGGTTCCTCATTATATTTACATTTAATGGAATGTGTGAAGTCATATAGATACATGTCCCAATAATTGTAATTTAATTTAGGTTCATGATACAGATGTATTGCTTGAATGTAAATGAGGAGAGAGAATTTCCTTTCTGAATTTCGGCATAGTAACAGGTGTATATGGGAGGCATTTAATGAGAGAGAAAGGATTTTCCATCATTCAAACATAAATTAAGAAATATATGGAAGGTGAAAAACCATACCTCAACATTCATAATTGAAATAAAAAGGAAAAAACAACATAAAGAAAATTGGAAAAAATTGAGAAAGGAAGAAAAAAACCCTTACTTGGAAGTGTGCTTCCAAAGGCTTGAGAGAGGCTTGAGAGAGGCTTCATGTGAGATTGGGGAACCTTGGGATGATTCTAGAGATATTAGGGATGATGGTCGATGAACTCAAATGTCTTTGAGTGAGGAGTATGTGGGAGCTTTGGTGGGTTTATATAGGAAAGTTGAGTGAATTCTTTATTATTTAGGTTTGGGACCCCTTACATTAAACAAATCCAAACCATAAATCAGCTCATGGTATTTTCCCATGGTTTTTGTCAAAGGGGAGAGGAAAACAATATTTTATATGTCCAAAGTCCGAATTTCTTATAATAATGGGGTTGCATGTGTGGAGGTGAGTCACACTCCCATGTAAAAAATTTAAAAAGACAAGATGTTTAATAAGTCTTGAGGGGTCCATTAATGCTTTGAAAAATAAGTCAAACAAGCCCAAAATCATATTATTTTAATGGTAAAACATATATTGGCCGAACATAAAGCTTATAGTATTTTATTACATCAATATTGGGTGTTGATGATGTCATAAAACACATTATATATTTAAACGGTATTTAACTTTTACCCAAAACATTGACTGTCTCAAAAAATAATGTAAAATTTACCGATGGATAATTTCGACATACTGATTCCCAAAATAACATTTATTTTATCTAATAATTTTTCTATATATGTTATTTTTAACTTTTAAAATAAAAACAGACATTTATTGAAAATTCACTGGTTTTGACAAAAATGGCTTTCAAACCTTAAAAAAATTACAATTGCATTCATAAGATTATAAGATTATTTATTTTTAATAAAAAATAATTTAATAATAGTAATAATATTTTATTAAAATATTTTTTAATTCAAAAATCCCTTAATTTAATAAAATATAATTCTTAATTAAATAATAACTAGACACACTATTTGTAGTTTAAAAACAATTTACAATGTATCAATAATGACAAGAAAGTATATTCACTATTATATACAAAAAATAATGTACATGAACATAGTAATAGAGATTTTTTAGATAGCCTATTAAAACAGCCGCATAAGACCTATGGTTAAAGTATACGATGGTGACAGATTCATGGGGTGGCTCAGATAACATCGCTCGAGTGGTAACCTTTCTCAACTTCCACCTTTCCTGTAGACGGTCTCCATAGAGCTTCACATGGTGAAGCCTAGCTTGGGATTGGTCAAGAGTGAAACCCAAAGATGCCACCTCTTTTCCGAGCTCTGAAAAATGGGCTTCGTATGAAGCAATTCTAGTGGATGAGCTCATCGCTTATTTTGTCTGAGTAAATTGGGTTGTTAAAGCCTTATATTTATACTAATCATGTGATCACTGTTCAACGACTATAAATGTAATGGTCACAACTCTTAACATAAAACCATAGAATTTGACATTTTATAGAAACATTTTACATAAAGAGACATTTAACTAGATCAAGAGGAATTTCAATTAATGAAACATTGGGTCATTACAATATTCCCCCTTTAATAAATTTCTCCCTCAAAATTTTCCTTTTCCCACACTAAAACAGATATGAGTAACTCATCTTCAACATTTCCTCTGATTCCCACGTCGCTTCTTCAAACTTGTGGTTTCTCCACAACACCTTGATGAGGGGAATTGTCTTATTTCATTGAACTTTTCCCTACGAACTAAGATCAATACTTGTTTCTCCTAATAAGAAATATCATCTTCCAATTGTACCACCTTAGAAGAGAGTACACGAGAAGGGTCCGGTATGTACTTCTTTAAGAGGGATACATGAAAGACATCACGTACTTTGTCCATGGTAGGTGGAAGTGATAGTCAATAGGCCACAACCCTGACACGATCAAGAATCTCAAAGGGGCTGATGTACCTTGGACTTAACTTCCCTTTCTTTCCAAACCTCATGACCTTATTCCATAGAGATATGCATAGAAAAACCATGTCTCCAACTTTAAACTCAAGGTCTCATCGACGGTTATCTGCATAACTCTTATGTCGACTCTAGGATGCCTTGATATGCTACAGAATGACTTTCACCTTCTCCACCATTTCATTGACCATTTCTAGTCCAAGCAGCTTACGTTCACCGACTTCATCCCAACACGCCAGTGTTCTGCACCTTTTTCCCATATATGGCTTCATAAGATTCAATTTTGATGCTCGAGTGGAAACTGTTATTATAAGAGAACTCGACGAGAGAACGATGTTGATCCCATCCTTCTTTAGAGTCCATTGAGCACACTCTCAACATGTCATCAAACGTTTGGATAATCTGCTCGGATTGGCCATCAGTTTAATGATGATAGGACATACTGAAGATTAGTTTAGTATTCAGAACATATTGAAGATTCTTCCAAAACATAGAGGTGAATCTTCGATCTTGATCAGACACAATAGATAGTGGTACTCCATGAATCCTTAACACTTCCCTGATATATATCTGTGCCAGTTGATCCAGTGAGAAATCCTCCCGAAAAGAAATGAAGTGTGCAGTAATTTTAAGACGATCCACCACAACCCAGAATGCATTGTTGTCTTTTTGTCCTCGGAAGTCTGGTGATAAATTACATGGTTATGTTATCCCATTTCCATTCGGGTATGGGAAATGGTTGTATCATCCCCTTAGACTTCTTCCTCTCTGCCTTAACTCGCTGGCACACGAGGCACTTTGATGTATATTCAGCGATCTCCTTATTCATATTATCCCACCAAATGTTTTCTCATAGATCTTGATACATCGTTGTGCTCCCTATGAGAATAGGTAAATTTGAACTATGTGCATCATCCAAAAGTTCCTACTTCAGCTCTGGACTTGATAGAACACATAGCCTTTTCCCAAAACACAAAATTCCCTCTTCATTAACATTAAACTTTGAGTATTTCCCTTTTTCGATAGCATCAAGTTTTTCTGGAATTCCCACATCACCCTTTTGAGCATCCTTTAACCTTTACAAAAGAGATGGTTGAGAATTCATTTGTGAAAGGATTCATGATTTTTCCTTCTTTATGATTCCCATGAACATCTTCATCAAGTCTAAGAAGATTGGATCCTTCTCAATTCTCATCATTGATAGAATTGTTGGGTCCTTTCTACTTAGGGCATCTGCCACATTGTTCGCTTTCCCAGGGTGGTAATATATTGAACAGTCATAATACTTGATGAGCTCTATCCATCTTCTCTAGTTCATATTAAGCTCTTTCTATTTGAATATATATTTAAGACTCTTGTGCTCAGTATATATCTCACATTTCTCCCCATAGAGATAATGCCGCCAGATTTTCAAGGCAAAGATCACCGCAGCCAACTCCAGATCATGTGTTGGATAGTTTTGCTCATTTATTTTCAACTACCTTGAGGAATAGGATATCACTTTATCATTCATCATCATCACACTACCTAATCCCTTCTTTGAAGCATTGCTGAAAACCACAAAAGGTTCCCCACTTGTGGGTAAAGTGAGCATGAGCACAGCGATTAGACTCATTGTCAACTCCTTGAAGCATTCTTCACATTAATCACTCTAAGAAAACTTTAATCCATTTTGAGTTAGCTTGGTAAGAGGGTTGGACAATCGTGAGAAATTTCTTACAAATCGTAGATAATATCCAGCTAACCCCAAGAATCAACGGATATCCTTTACCGATGTTCGCCTTAGCCATCCCTCAACTGCATCTGTTTTGGAGGGATCCACAAATATCCCATTACATGTGATGATATGGACCGAGAATGAGACATCCTTCAAACAGAAATCACACTTGTTGTAATTTACATATAGCTTCTCCTTGTGAAAAGTCTCTAGTACAGTTCTTAAATGCTCCTCATGATCCTCCTCGGTTTTGAAGTATATTAGAATATCATCTATAAAGACTACCACAAATTTTTCAAGGTAATCTCTAAAGACTCTATTCATCAATTCCATGAAGATTTCTGGAGAATTATTGAGTCTGAAAGGCATTAATATGAATTCATAATGCCCGTATCTTGTGTGAAAAGCAGTCATGGGGATATCTCCCTTCTTCACCCTTACTTGATAAGAGGAAGACTAGGTAGTTCCTCGGGAAACACTTCTGTGAATTCCCACACAATAGGCATTTCTTCAAGGATGGTTTCTTCCTTGGACTCAATCATCTGAGCCAGATTCCTGGGCTCATAGGGTAGTAATATCCATGCTTGAGATGATGGTGCTAAAGGGGATTCATCTTCCACCTTACACTTGTAAAGAATCGGGGGGTCGATTCTCC
Source organism: Viscum album (assembly GCA_963277665.1). NCBI lineage: Eukaryota > Viridiplantae > Streptophyta > Magnoliopsida > Santalales > Viscaceae > Viscum > Viscum album. The sequence goes on from OY728158.1 coordinate 1,319,374,133, forward strand.
ATATGTTGTGTGATTTCCCTTTCACCAAAATTTATGTTTTCTCTATATAAGGAATGCCAATCCATGACAAGAATTGCATCAAATTCCACCATAGGGAGTATGACAAGGTTCACCGGGAAATTAAATCCACATATTTTAACAGAGGAGGACTTATATTCATGGGATGCAATGATTGCCCCATTTTTTGTACTCACCGACATATTCACTTACATGATTTGGGGTGGTGTTGGGATTGTTCTACTAAACTTTCAATATATAAAAGAATGCGTAGAACCCGAATCAAAATATATGTTCCCTATTATTGAATGAATAACTAGCGTACCTGTCACCACTTCATTGTCGGGGTTCACTTCAGAAGAAATGATGGATAAAGCTCTACCTTGCGGCCTTGGAAGTTATTGGTTGCCTCCGAAAACCCTTCGATTAGGGCACTGATTTGCAAGATGCCCTGGTTCATTTCATTTGTAGAAATGAACAATACGTTATTGTTCAAACGGAGCATTCCTCTCCTCTGTCGCAGTCGTGGGTATTTCTTGCGGATAGTTAACAGCTAGGTTCCCTTCTCTTCCATACCTGAAGCATTTCCTCATCCCCTAAAGGCAATTTCCAGGGTGCTTCTTTCCGCACTTTTGGCCAGTGGGGTGCTATATCTTCTTAGCACCATTGGATTTATCCATCAGAACACCAGCATTGAAGTACACCTTACGCTTGTTATCCCCATGATACCCCTATGATTCTCCAATCTCCATTTCGACCTTGAGGGCACATCAAACAATTTCCTCATAGCTGTCGAATTCACGGATCGCCAATGCTTTCCATAGGCTAGGCTTTAACCCACCAAAGAAGCGGTGAACTTTGCATTCTAGAGTAACGTCCAAGCTGGAAGCCTATCATGCAAGCCTTGGGAAGTTTTCCTTGTACGCTCCAACAGATTCTTCGTCTTTTTTTCTTGAGGTAAAGGAAGTCCATTTCTATCTTAAGCAGGAGGGTGTGCGGAAAATATTTATCGAAAAACAACTTCCGGAAATCCTTCCGTTCCAATGCCTCGATCTCCTCCTCACGCTTCGTATTCTTTATCAATGTCCACCATTGATCAGATTAAACCTCCATATGATAATCCACCAATAGAACCTTCTCTTTTTTAGAACTTTGAAGGATGAAGAAGATATTTTCAATGGAGTTGATACATTGTTCAACGATTGTGGGATCGGATGATCCACTAAAAGTAGGAGGCCTTTGTATCATGAATCTCTCGATAGTGACTTGTTCTTTCTTAGGGGGTTGAACGTTACTATGGACCTGTGTTTCTATTCAATTCTTAAGTTAGATGAGAGAGAAGCATGAAAAATTTCACGATTCCTGGTATTATTGGATTGGGCATCTCATTAGTACAGTCATCTCACTGATCTTCACATTGGTTGTTAGAATGAGTCCCCCTATTATCGGCCATTGGCTGGAATAAAAGGAATGTTAGAGGGTAACACATAAAGGGTAATCCAAAAATAAAATTTTATGACTTATAAATAAACTTTTATTTCCTTAACTCAAGAGTCTATAGGCTTCAGTCTAGGCTTTTCATGATCTACTTTCTACACTATTGGAAATTAGGTCTACACCCACGGTTTTCCAAAACCATGGGTTTAGGGATAGTATGTGAACATATACCCACGGTTGGGCCAAAAATTGTGGGTATATATTTCTTTTAAGACCTATACACTTGGTTTTGGAGAAAACTGTGGGTATAGGGTATTTTCCATAGACCAATACCGACGATTCATCAAAACCGCGGGTATTGGGATTTGTTTTGAAGACCTATACCCATGGTTCTCCAGAACCGTGGGTATAGCTTTCCCGTATTATGGTGGGGAAATAAAATAATGTGGGACATGGAAAAATTTTGGTGGGAAGGCATTTATTCATGGTTGAGATTATTATATTTACGTAAATACAAATATATAACTTTAAAAAATTTGTAGCTCAGTTTGTTAAGTGTTCTCCGCTACTGATGTTGGTCGCGAGTTCGAATTCTGCTTTTTACATTTTTCATAATTAGAATACTATTAATATATATACCTAGATTTATATATATTTACCAGAATAAAATGGTAGCTTGGGTGGTACTTCGGGGATGCGCATACGTGAGGCATTCTGTATACCCAGGTTTGAATCTCACCGACAGCGTTTTTGGAATTTAAATACCGCACTGATTCATATTAATATATATAAGTAGATATATCTTTATATACCAATTAAATATGATAGCTTGGTTGGTCCATTACTGGGGCGCGCCTGTCAGGCTATGCGTGAGGTGCGGGTTCAAGTCCCCAAGCTCGCAAATTTTTTGAATTTAAATTTCCCACGGTTTTCAAACCGTGGGGTCTGTTGTGTGCCACGCTGGAACAGGCGGTGTGCCACATTTGACTCCTCAATACCCACGGTTCTCCCAAGCCATGGGTATAGAATAATACCCCTATACCGATGCTGTTATATCCCATGGTTCCCAAAACTGTGGGTATAGGTTATACCCACGGTTTTGGGGTTATACCCATGATTTTGAACCGTGGGTATAGCTCATTTTTCGAGTAGTGCTAACATATATCCTTAGGGTCATTTTTTTAATTCCCTTAATAAGGGTTAATACTATGCTTGTGAATTTATTGAAACATATCCCCCAGGAGTGTCATAACCAAGAGTGCAACAAGACCCGTTGTCGTGCACCAGTTCTCATTCGAGTCTAGCTCAAAGCGGTGTTTTCGGGTTTTACCCCTAGGAAACATCTGTGCCAGAGCCGCCTCTACCTGCTCTTATCCAGACAAGGAAATATTTTCTTGATAAACCACTTACTCAATACTCACCAAAACATAGGGACATTTATATTGTACTTAGTCTTGTCTCTAAGGCTTTACTAGGGTTTTCTAATCTTAATCCGGAAAATAACTAAACCTATCCTCTGATACCAACTATGCCAACCCTTCTTTTAATACAAACTTAAACATGATTTATCACATAAAATATTCACTTGATACAACATGGAATATCGATAGGTCAAGTGAATTTGAGTATTATGATCATTACATAACAACTTAAAACATGAAATAAAACAGCTTTATTGAAAACTTCCTTTACATGACCACTACATTACCTCGTACTTAGCATTTCATGGGATATCCTGAGGACATGCATTAGAAAAGGGTGAGCTATAAAGCCCAGTAAGGGAATAAACATGGAATAAATGAGGAGTAAAATACATGTCAGATAATATGCATATCAATAGAGTACAAGAGAAACATGGACATAAAGTCATGACAAATCATGATAAAGCATGATAATCATTAAATGTAAATGTGGCAACAACACTTAACATAGAATTAGCATGAGGCAAGTCTCATTCCACATAGAGAATGAGTAAATCCTCATTGCATATGAAGCACGAGTAAAACCTATTTTCACATGAATTAGCATGATTCAACACTAATTTCACATGACGTATCATGATACTATACTTTACCCAATGCATTGGAGCGTTATAAGGGCACACCCTTCTTAAAAATTTCATTTCATGCATAAGTGTGCCAAATGGATCATAAAACATGGATTCATAAAAGATAATAATTTATTCCACAATAAAGAAATGGGGGATTAATACATTAAACTTTATAAACAATAAGTAAATGTGCATAAAGGTGAATACCCTTGATGGAGAAATGAGCATGGTATTCACTACACAATGGCATTGTCTTAGAAAATAGGCACGACTTCGGCAGCGTAACGGCGTGACATAAGAATTCATAAAAATGGTTGATGAGTGAGAAAGGGGATCGTCATCATATTTAGATGTAATGGAAAGTAAGTAGGTCCAATAGATACATGTCTAAACAATTTTTATGTAATTTAGGTTCATGATACAAAAGTATTGATTGAATGTAAATGAGGAGAGAGATGTTCCTTTCGGAATTTTGGCATAGTAACGGGTGTACATGGGAGACATTTAATGAGATAGGAATGGTCTCCCATCATCTAAACATAAATAGGGAAGTATTTGGGAGGTGAAAACCCGTACCCCAACATTCATAATTGAAATTAAAAGGACAAAAAAACTTAAAGAACATTGGAAAAAATGAGAAAGGAATAAAAAAACCCTTACTTGGATGTGTGCTTCCAAAGGCTTGAAAGGGGCTTGAGAGAGGCTTCTTGGTAGCTTAGGTCACCTTGGGAGGATTATAGAGAGAGTATGGAAGTGGTTGGACGAACTAAAAAGGCTTTGAGTGAGGTGGAAGTTGGAGCTTTGGTGGGTTTATATAGGAAAGGTGAGGGAATTTTTTATTATTTGGGTTTGGGACCCCTTACATTAAACTAATCAAAAACACAAATCAGCTCAGGGTTTTTGCTCATGGTTTTTGGAAAAGGGTAGAGGAAAACAATATATTATAAGGGAAAAATTACTAACTTCCTAAAATAATGGGGTTGCTTGTGTGGAGGTGAGTCACACTCCCATGAAAAATAATTTAAAAAGACAAGATGTTTAATAGGTCTTGAGGGGTCCATTAATGCTTTGTAAAATATGTCAAACAAACCCAAAATCACATTATTTTAATGGTAAATCATATATTGGCCCAACCTAAAGATTATAGTATTTTATTACATCACTATTGGGCCTTTATGATGTCATAAAACACATTATATATTTAAACGGTATTTAATTTTTACCCAAAAATTTGACTATCTCATAAAATTATGAAAAATTTACGATTGGATAATTTCGACATCCTGATTGCAGAAATAACATTTATTTTATCTAAATAATTTTATAAATATGTTAATTTTAACTTTTAAAATAAAAACCAAAATTTATCGAAAATTCATTGGTTTTGAAAAAAATGACTTTCAAACCTTAATAAAAATTACAATTGCATTCATAAGATTATAAGATTATTTATTTTTAATAAAAATTAAATTAATAATAATTAAAATATTATATTAAAATATTATTTAATTCAAAAATCCCTTAATTTTATCAAATATAATTCTTAATTAAATAATAACTAGAAACACTATTTGTACTTTAAAAACAATTTACAATGTATCAATAATGACAAGAAAGAATATTCATTATTATAAATAAAAAAATAATGTACATGAATATGATACTAGTGATTTGTTACATAACACCTTAAAATAGATGCATAAGACCTAAGGGTAAGGTGTACGATGGTGACAGACTCTTGGGGTGGCTCGGATGACATCGCTCGAGTGGTAATCTCTATCAACTCCACTTTTCCTGTAGACGGTCTCGTTCGAGCTTGACATAGTGAAGCTCATCTTGGGATTGGTCAAGATCGAATCCCAAAGATGTCACCTCTTTTCCATGCTCTGACAAATGGGCTTCGTATGGAGCAATTCAATTGGATGAGGCCATCGCTTCTTTTGTCTGAGTAAATTGAGTTTGTTAAAGCCTTATATTTATACTAATCATGTGATCACTGTTCAACGACCATAAAAGTAATGGTCACAACTCTTAACATAAAACCAAAGAAGTTGAAATTTTTTATAAACGTTTTACATAAAGAGACATTTGACTAGATTAGAGTAATTTCCATTAATTAAACATTGGGTCGTTACAATAGATCAGTAGAGATCCTAAGACATCTCTAAGAACAAGAGATTATAAGAGATTACGGAGTGCATTCAATGGTCGTCTCAGATCGCGATGCTAGTTTTACATCTCACTAATCTATGTGATTTCAGGTGGTATTTGGGACTCATCTATAATAATTCATACCCTTTAATCGTCAGATAGATGGTCAGATAGAACAGACCATACAGAAACATGGCGGCATGCTTCGTGCTTGTGTCCTCAGTTTTTGAGGCATTTGGGAGGGCCAACCTACCCTTGTGAATCCACATAAAACAATAATTATAACTCCACCATTTATATGGCTCTATTTGAGGCCATATACATGAAACCTTTTAGATCACCACTTTAGTAGACATACCTAGGGGATTCATCACTCATGGGACTAGAGTGGGAATTGACTACCATATAGAAGGTGCATATGATCCAAGAGTTGATGAGGACTCCACAGAACTGGTAGAAGTCTTATGCCGACAGAAGAAGGCAACCCTTGGAGTAGGGATACCATGTCTTCATATTGGTCTCACACCGACGCGGATTACAATAATTGGGCCACCATGTCACGCTATCTCTATGGTTCATTAGACACGTTCATATCCTCAACAGAGTAGGTGAGGTGGCATACCATCTGTCTCTTCCCCCATAGATGTTCTGGGTTCATAAGGTTTTCCAACTGTTTCAGTTGATGAGATACATGCCTGATCCATCACATGTTATTGACAGTGATGAGCTGGACATCGACGATGGGGTGACATTTTCAGAGTTCTTGGTAGAGATAGAGTGTTGACCTGAGCGGGTCCTTCATGGTCAGATGATTCCTTTGTTATGAGTTTTTTGTCCTCATTGGAAACTCTGAGAGATCACATTAGATTGGGAGGCTCATATATGTGCTTAGTACCCAAATTTGATCTTGTAGTTATTTTTATCGTTTTCGGGGATGAAAATCCCCAACAGGGGAAGAATGTAAAGACATAGAAAATTGATTAATTTTTTTAAAATTATTTGGGATTAATACGAGTCTATGAAAATTGAAGGTGGGTAGTTCTAAGACCCGGGGTGACTGGAATGGAATTTTGAACATTTTTTAAGGTACATTCATTGAACGTGCAGGCGGAATTTTCTAGCTTTTATGTCGATGCTCAAAATTGAAATATGTGGACACTTTGGAATCTGCAACACCAAGATTCGATTAAGGGAAGCATCACTTCAACAGTAGTAGGTTGGGATAAAAATATAGTTTTTTCTGAGTTTATAGAAATATTAAAATAACATAGATATTTTTATTATATTTATTTTTTTCCTAACACCTATTGAACGATGGTTGTGGGGACCATAGAGGTAGTCATACATTTATTATGGAATATTAAAAGCCCAGTTAAATTTTTGTTGTGTAACCACCCCTCATGTAATTAATGTGGAATAATAATTACGTCTATTAATGTGTCACATTAATTATGTCAATTAATGCACCTCATAAGATCCTTTGTGTGTTACACACTCTTTTCCACCTATATTTAATTGGGGCTTGGGTAGAGATTTTGGCATGGCTTCATCAAATGGGAAACCTCTAGAAAAGTGACACGACACCTACCGCCGCTGAAGACATAAGCCTGAGAGACAATGAACTGGGATCAAAGAACTCCATCGACTTTATTATATCGGAATCTCGATGAAGGGGTTGTCTTTTAATTCAAGAGATTTCATCCATTCTTCCCCTCATTCTTGAATTTGAGGGTAGAAATTGTAGGGGGATTTAAATGGAGTTATCATTATTTTAATATGGGGTATAAATTACTCCCACTTGTTATAATGATAGTGTTGAGGGTTCGGGCCGACGAACAAGGCACATACCCTCAGCCACTTGATTTTCATTACGTTTTCTGGGAGGGGGGTTATTCCAACTTGATAAGACCTTGAAACTGAGAGGCTGACAGTGAAAGAGGCATGTTGATAGGATAATAGACTTGTCCAGAAAGAAGAATGGACCATCGGAGCTCACCTAGTGGCCGGTAGAAGATTCATTGTTGCAATAACAACACGAGGACACCAGAGAACAATGTTGGTGGCCGGTGCTCACCAGCTGTGTAGGAGGGTGGTGCCGCAGTTGATCCAAAGGGGTGGCTGATAACCAGTTGGCCACATTGGTGAGGTTGTCCGTCGTCATGTGCCACAATGATGGATTCGCTGAACTGAAGCCATTGTAGGAGGGGGACCCATACCTCCTAGGTCCCGCGGACCACATGGCGATGACACTAGGTGCCGCTAATTGTAGAGACTAATGACTCTTCTTGAGCTGTTTGGGGAGATGGCAGCCACCCGCCTGGTGAACTATGCATTGGCACCGAGCCACATCACCGGATAGGTTGCGCCTAGCCTATGGTATTGGATAGTCCGCGGCCCATCTGGGCGAGCCTACCACATCCCAGACCAGTAGTGCTTGCCCAGAACGGTTCGGGCGGGGTCGGGTCAGACCTAGTCATACTCTGGTACACCCGAACTGAGTGGTGTAGGCCCTATTCGGACCCCTCTCAGGCCCTGTAACACATTAATGGTTGTATCTGGTGAACCAGACATCCGTTTGATGATCCATCTGTGGGGATGGAATCTTTGGAGCGATATAATCATTTTGAGATACTCTATGAGTGATGCGATTAATGTTGGAGTACGACAAGGTTGGATTGAATATAAATCCAACCAGGCCCTCAATAATAATATTCCAACATAATACATACTAGTAATTCGATTAACGTGTCGTCTATTGAAGTGTAACCCATATGACGTGGTAGTTTATGAGGTTACTTCTTCATGCCACTTCGTGCAGGTTGAAATATGACCGATGTATTGAGGAGAGGTTTATCCTAGAGACAAGAATTCTATTATTGGGAATCCTGTGTCTGGATGAGATGAAAAATGTGAAGAATGATTCTGTGTGAATTAGCACCGAGAGATTCTGTGTGAATCTGCACCTTGCGATTCTATATGGATCAACACCCATCGATTTTGTGTTAATCAGAACATAGAAATTTTTTGTGAATCAACACACAATGATTCTGTGTGAATCAGCACCCAGTGATTCTGTGTGAATCAGCATGCAGTGATTTTTTTTGAATCAGCACCCATGAATTTTCTCTGAATCACAACCCAACTATATTGTGTCAATCAGCACCTATCGATCCTATGAGGATCTTGTGGGGGTTAGTACCAATCGATCATGTGTGGGTCTTTTGGGGGATATTACCTACTGATCATGTAGGGTTCTGTAGCTATGCCTCTTGATAGTGTAAGATGATATAGACTTGTAGCTAATCATCTTTACTACTGCACTCAGTTATACCTAGTTTTAGATATGTCTGTCCCATTGTTATTTGAAATATATATATATATATATATTATTCTTGTTGGTTTCCATTGTTATGTTTTGAGAGACCTTTGGGGGTCATGGGGTCCCTACTGAGTATTGTTATATTCACCAATACATGGTCTTCGTCCACACCTAGTTGTGTCTTGTGTAGACAAAGGAGATCCTTGACTGAGACTCGAGGTTCTAGGACCTAACAGTGGATGGTGGTGATGGTCGACATAGAGGGCTGTGGGGAAAATGTGTACCAACCCTTCAGGTAGGATCCCTAGTGGATAATCTCAAGATCAATTTTATGTTTTCAGTTATTTTCATATCTTTTCAGTTGGGCTTGTATTTCCTCCCCCATTATTTAACTACAATATTTTACTACTTTCGTATTACTTTGTGGTTTCATCATATTTCATTCTAGTCTATGTGATTGTACAGGTTTAAAAGAAATTTCATCCCCTTTTAGTGATATGCCTTTCTGATGGTAATCGCTAACCCCTGGCCTATGGACGACGACTTTGGGGTTGTCACGGAATGGGCCCTAGGAGATGGGTCATTACATGTATAAATAAAATTTATGTTCTGTCCATTTTGTTTTATTTTAGTTCTTCTTTAACATATGATGAATCTGATTAATGGATTTTTTTTCTGAAATTATACTTTTATTAAATGAAATATTATGTAAAATAAACTATATTATTTTAAATCATAATTATTTTAATCATGTTGTATGATTAAAAAATACTTATATAAATATATATAATAAAATAATTTAATATTTTTTTCAGGTGTGTGAACTTTAACTATGCATATTCTATCTTGTAATAATATTAATTAATATGGTTTTTTAAATGTAAAAATTATAATTTTAATATTTTAAAATTATTATGATAAAATAATTATAATTTTTTTATTTAGAATATCGAAACTAGGTTATTCTGAATTTATGATAATTTTCTAAAATATATTCATTTGTAAATATTCAAAATTGAATTTTGAGTGTGAGTTTGTTTAATGACTCCATAAAAATGTAATAATTATTAAAAAAAATTATTCAACACTTTTTTATTATAATAAAATATTAGTTGTCCTTTGTGGCTAACACTAGGGAAAATACAGTGAGAAGGCTAATGGTTTTTCAAGTTCCACTATCATGGTGTTCGAAGAAATCAATACAAAACCCATCACTTTTCTATAAATACAAACATATTTCTCTCTTAGATGTCATTTCTAATACATCCATTCTAAATATCTAATTGTTGTACCTTAAAAGGAGTCATATCAATGTTTTTTCAAGCACCCAATGTCCCAATCATCGAGTTTTAGTGTTTACTCATCAAGGTAAAGAAAATCTCAAATTCTCTTTTCCTTTCAAGATTCTATATTATTTGATATGTATATAAATTTCCCTAAAATTTTATTCTATATATTTTATTATATAAATATATATAATAAATAATATTTTATTAATGTTGTACTTTTTCCCCTATCTATAAAATGTTTTCTGAAACCATGTTTCATACAAGCAATGCAGGCATATTTACTTCATAAAATATCATTATTTTTCTTATATAAATCATTAATTTAATTTTTTGAATATCCTATCCTCATTATATTATATGGTTATACACCTATATTCTAAAATTATATTTTTTATTTAGGGATTAAAATATATTAAACCCTTTTCCCCTTTCCATGGGTTTATTAAATACTTAATGAACATGTCTTGAAGAACATTTTATAACGTCGTGATTTTGAAAAGAAATACATTTATTTTATTCTCCATGGGTTGTTTATGAGATGTAAAATTATGATATATTTGGATCACAAGACAATTAAGACATATTAATTGTTCACACTTATAGTTCTCTAATGAATTTTTTATAAAGTTTAATCTCTAGAAATGACATGTTTTACGATCCTTTGGAAAATGACCTTGGTAATTTTTATGACACCTTGGTCTCAAAACATGGTGATATGTTAATGAATATAAAATTTAAATGTTTCATCCACATTTCAATGTTATGATTAATATTATTACATTCATGACTTTTCCCTATCTCTTGACTTTATGATATTCCTGATGTTTTTTTTAATTATCAAGATCATAAGTAAACAGTATATATTGTTTTCCCTTAATGGGCCTTATGATCACCATTTCTTTGGATGAATGCCACCAGGTTATGATATGTAGTAATTATACATATGATGAACCTATTATTACTTCATTTATGTATATTATAATATTATTTTAAATTTCCGTGTATTTTTTACCGTTTCCCATGAAACTATACATTAAAATATCCTTTATTTTATACAATGTAATGAAAATTTTATTAAAATAAATCGTGGAATTCTATACTCACTATGTATACCCTTTCTCACACTATCCCCTTTAGTTTTATTCAATCAATGGAACCAGAAAAATATGTTTTAACATTGATTAAATATGGTAAGACTATACTCATGGGATATAAAATGAAAAGAGAGATAGAATTTGAATAATTATAATGTTTCTAAATCATATATATTGTTATATAATTAAATATATATACATAACTGAGTTTCATGACACACATAATTACAAGAAAATATAATATATAGAATATCATAGAATAATGAATATTTTGATTCATATGTGTCAATAATATACATGGAAGCATTGGAGGGTGTGTCTCAATGAAATTGGAAGATGATTTTAGTGGGGAAATAATGGGAATATATAATTTAACTTCTAAAGAAAAATTATTATTTAAATTGCGGTAATTAAATATTATCATAAGGTACAGTTAATATTTAAAAACATCATGTGTGTGGAATATGGGAATTATCCAAGCCATTTCCCTAATACATGTTTTAACTCCTAGAACAAATAACTATATATTTATCGAAAAATAATTAAGGTATAAGATTGATGTGTTTATGTATTGGGATTCAAAACTTATGTCAATTATATTCGGGGTTTTATAACATTCAAACACCTATGGATTCTTCCACATTAATATTCATTATGGTTTTGAAAACATATATGGAATAGTAATAATATAAAAAAAATTATAATCTTCATTTAGGATATAAATCTTATTAAAATTGATGGTACAGTATTTTTTACTTTCAAATTTGTAATTGATTTGATGATAAAGTGATTTTGGTCATCATTGATAATGTTTATTTAATTATTTATAACACCATGCGACTTTAAATGTTGGACATCATGTTTTTTATTGTATATGATACGAAAAACCAATATTTGAAGATAATTTAACACCTCAATACATTAGGATATTTTTTTTAAAATAAATCTAATATCTTTAACATCTCACAATGCACAAAACCCGGGGTTTAAATGAAAGATGGTACTCTTTAAAAATATTATTATTTAGACATTAACATTATGATGTAACCATTAAATTAGTGGGTATAAATAATGATAACTATATTATTATTATTATGTGGTTTTAAAATAATATAAATAAATTAAATATTTCTCTATTTATTATAAATAAATTAATAACCATTTGAATGAAAAAGTCATGTTTTCTAAAAAAACTAAATTTTTTAAAAGGCATTGTATTTGTACCATCAAAAAATAATTTAAAAATAAATTTTACAAAATTTATAATATTTTTATGAGAAAATAAACTTAATTTATTATGTATAAACATAAAAATTATCATTGGGTAATGTTTGGAGAATTTTCTCTATAAGATTAATTATTTTATGAATTGTGGAAAATAATGAAATTTAATTGAAAATAGATTTTTTTTAAATTATTTATAATCATCAATTATATTTTCTATTTTCTATTAAAAATAGTTCAATAATATATATGTTAATTCAGTTTTGTTAATTGGAATCATTTTTTATGAATTTAGATTAAAAAACATTGAATTTTTTAAATGTTTTCTTTGAAAACATGCTTTCTCCTCATATCTATAGGATTGATTTTTAAATAAATATCTTATATCTTATGGTTAAATTCAAAAAAATTTATTATATTCTTAAATTAATTAAAATTCATATTATTCAAAAGGGTCATATTGTTTTTTTTACAAAAATGATATGTAAAAATAGTACAAATTTTTTACAGTGGTTGTGGTAATATCTAATTTACTAGTGGATAAACTAAGATGCTATGGGATAATAATTAACAAAAATTCCCCCCAAAACATTATTATGGACTTATTTTCACAATATAAATTCTATGCCTCCAGAATACTCCATTTTGTTACATTTTTTTATATTAATAATTTTGATACATTTTTTTGTTTTAAAAACTTTCAAGTATCCACTCACTATACATATAAATTGCATTAACTCCCCTATCCACATCAAACCTAAAAAGTGATTCTATTCAGAACATACCTACAAAAATCACTTCCCAACATAAATAACCTTATATGAGATTAATTGTTTTGGTTTTAAATACATTATAGCATTACATTATGTATATTACATAAGAGGTGCTTTTATAAGTGTAAAAATTTCTAACAATGTGATTTGTTTTATATCATATTCCACCTCTTTAATTACATATTAATATATAGTCATATTATTACAAAATTATATACCAATAATGAGATGTAATTATTTTATATAAATTTACCTATATAAGTCTCTTCTTCTCTAAAATGGGAAATGATAATTTCACTCATGTTTATAAAGAACTATTGCCTTGCAAATTGATATATAATGTTCTTCATCAACACCACTCACAATTGGTATTATAATGGTTATAAATTATATATATGATATATAGAACATAATTATACCTTTATAGTAATTATATCACATATTCTATTTTACATTACAGTCCATATGGGATACGATAATGGCGCTCGTGTATACGGTGGACTACCTCCTTACAAATTTATGTGATTCGTTTTTCACTAACACATTATATGAAAGGTAATAAATATATATTTAATTAATATATGTCATATAACTTAAATAATTATTATATTAATGAAATATTTATTTATATAAAATAAAAATATATTATTTTATGTCTTTCCATTTCACTCAATCAGAGAGAAAACATTATTTGTGCACGTGTAAAGAGTTGCCTCAAAGAAGTGATTTGTCACTCTTTTGATCACCACACAAAATCGATTATATAAACAAGTATAGTTAAAGAAATAATACTCTATTAATTATATTATTATAATTATATAAATATAAAATATTACTTACCTTCTTTCCATAATGATCATTTAAAAAAATGTTGCTAATGTGTATGTACGACCCGACATCTCCATTATCATAACATGTTTGCTTTCTAAAAAAATATTTAATTATTTATATTAATAGTATAATTTACTTATTAATATTATAAATATTTCATGATTATTATTTTTTATTTGTTTAAATAATTAATTCTTGACCAATATTCTACCAATCGATGCATGTTTTTACACACAAGTCAAATATCATCGAAACAGCCAATGTAAATAAAATTAAAATAAGTAATTTTTAGATATCATGGAAGTAACTCATTAAATTTGAATAATAATATTTAAAATGTATCATTGTAAAATAAATAAAAAACATAATTTAATTTTTCAGGATGTTGAATTATTTAAGTGTTGAGTTAAAACAAATTTAAGGGACTAATACTGAATTTGTCTTCATTGAGGAAAAATGTAATTTAGTGAACATATATTTTATTATATTGTGTGAAAAATTTAAAATAATATAATATTATCATTTTTAATAATTAATTAATTATAATTAAGGATTATATTTTAATTATTCCATTTGTAGGGATTTTGAATAAATCATTACCTTGTATAAAAGAATTTTGTAACTCAATTACATTAATGGGTTATATTACTTCTTCATTACCTTTGAAATTAAAATATTATGAGTATAATTAATTATGATGATCCTATATTTTTATTTACAATTTTTATGTGTCTTTACATTTTGTAACCCTTAATTGGTTCATTTGTTAATCATCACTTATGTTTTATGATATTAGTAAAGGTTTATTTCACTATAAAATTCTAATAGAGAGTGTTTATTTATAAATTTAATATGAAAAAAATTATTTAATCATTACTAAACTAGTTTCTGTTTCCTATCATATGATTAATAATGCCATATTCTTGTAATAAATCCATTATTACAATATTTTTTACATAAATTAACAAATAGATGTTAAAAAAAATCCAACATCATTTCTCTATCTTGTCAGAAATTCATTTTCTTCAAAAACCATGTTGTATAAAAATGCATTCATAAATGTTTTTATACTATTAAAAATGATTTATTAGAGACATTTTTATTAATTTTAACTATTTAAAAATGGTTTCAAAGGAATATTTATGTAATTTTCAAAAAAATTCTCATTTCTCTGTTAAAGAAATTAGAAAGGATGAATTTTATTCAATATTCATTAAATAAACATAATTTTATACCGTCTTGAAAATTTAAAGTTTTAATTTTTTAAATATATTAATTTTTTTGAAATAAAATTATTAACAAAATGATATGTAAAATTTTTATTTTATAACTTTGCGTTCAAATTGAAATGTGTTTTCTCCTTGAAAATGATTTTGATGTTATTTTTTTGGTATTTATTTTCTTCAACGACATGAAAACATTGTTTTACTTATACTCCATTAGAGGTATTTTGTAATGAAAGAATAATTATTATTATTTTAGATGGTTTATGATTATTTAGATTATTGAGAGCCATGATTTATGTACATGTACATTAAATTGATTTCTCATAATACATAATACATTACCTAGTAATATTCCTAAACACTATATAATTTTAGTGACATTGGAAACATGGAACACATATCATAACTTGGTGAACAATCTTCAACATATTTCATAATGACCTTATCATTTAGTCTTCCTTCCTAAAACGATTTGTTATATCATAGGAAAACAAATAACATGAAAATTTTTATAAAAAATGCTGAGTAAAGGTAAACAAGAATAATGTCATACAAAAGATAAGCAAAAAAACTATCAATATGAACCAAACTTTTGAATTTCAAAATCGTGAGTCATGAAATAAATATTGGCAGTACATGTAAAATAAATCATAAATGAACATGAACCCTAATTAAATAAAAATGGAATAAAATATAGATTTACAGAAAATATATAAACATATAAAATCATTTTCATGTCATCCATGACTCTTTTCCAACAACATCATAGTGGAAAAGGTACATTACTGAACCATGTTTACACACCGCTATAGCCCAGTATTACTAAAAGTAATTTACACTACGTTACAGTAATTTCTATCCTAGGAGATATAAATAATTACCCAATACTTTGGAGTGAGATATAAGTCCCACCCAAAATATAATGAAATCCATATACATGTGTTCCAAAAAAACATCAGTTGTCATCGCATAACCAAAGTTACAAAATTGGTTTGTTAAACATCATTTTATCATAATGCACATAAATAATGGATTTCATAAATAGTATTTCATCATAAAAACATTCAAATATTAGTAATAATGGGTATAAAAACATAACCCCATTTAAATAATTACAACTTTTATGTTAAATAGTTTTGATAAAACACAAGAAAATAATTGTTGATGGACATAAAATTTCTTCGTTAAAAACATTTTGTTTTCTCAAAATGTAGTGAAATTTTAAAATAAAATAATTTCCTTGGAAATAAAAATCAACTAATGAAAATTATGTTTCATGTAAATGTGGAACTATGAAATTGTAATAATCTATTGCTGCCGTATAAGATAAAAACAGATTCTTCTCGGACTTTGCCTGAAAAGTCATAAAGTATCTCATACCGAAAATGACAAATGAGTCATTTCATAAAATTTAATAAAAATAACCAAATGTGTAATATTTACATTAAAAAAATTGTATAGGAATATAAATAATATTACATAATTAGGAAACATGGATGAGGATGATAAATGAACATAAATAAATACTTATGAATAAACAATCTCAAAAAGTAATGAGATTATGACATCATCCATTACCCTTGTTCCGTTATCCATTGTACGTATCGAAACCTCATTTATAATGATCTAAAAATTTAATTCTATAATTCTAGAATCAACTAAATTTTTATGATATCATATATGATCATATTGCCATCTGTTTAGTGATAATATTTCATTTTTACTCATTATACGGGTACTAAATGCGTCATTTTCTCATGAATGTTTTATCGAATATGTCATGTATCTCTATATTAGATCATTTTTATTTCATTCAAAAATTATATTTATATAATATATATCATATTTATTAATTCATTACATTTATATACTCTTGATTTAAGGGTAGAATGAATGGCATCACGTCGTAGAGATGGCATGCCATATGTACGCCCAAGCGATGATATTACTCATTTAATTATGAAATGGAAAAAAGTGGATAGAATTTATATTGTTACAAAATAAATAATTTTTTATAATAATAATATATTGTTATTATTTCTATCATTATTCTCATACAAGTGAGGTGGTGTTGGAAAATAGATTACGCCACGTCGTGGAGATGGTAAGCCTTACGTACGCATGCGTGGTGATTTCATTTTTCATGTGATGGATAGATACTGAAATTTTGTTGTTATATAATCTTAATAAGATATTTTAGTGTCCATGTGATATTATAATAAATAATTTATAATGTAAGCAACTCATTAATATGGTGTATAAGAAGAAATAATTTGAAAGAATAGGTAGAGGTGATTTCCTCTTCTTTGATGAGCTCCCTCAAGATCACTACTTAATGGCAATAGAGTTTGACTTTTAAGAAGACCAGAACCTCTAAAATGTGATTATGGAATATTAGAAGGGATATGGGTGAGGTTGGATGAAATCTAAGTCTCATTGTAATTTAAAATTT
Organism: Viscum album; assembly: GCA_963277665.1. NCBI lineage: Eukaryota > Viridiplantae > Streptophyta > Magnoliopsida > Santalales > Viscaceae > Viscum > Viscum album. Next base: position 1,319,391,976 of record OY728158.1, read on the forward strand.
TCTGGGAGGATGGTCTCAATTATAATAGAGGTTAGAGTCAAATTTTCAATATCAAAAAATATTAATTTATAATAAAGAAAAAAACACATCCAAAAACATTAAAAATATCATATTTTCTAATATTAGAAGATATATTGTTGTAATATCATCATTAAATGAAATTCGGACATGTTTTAATTTCAATTTAGACCGTATCAATTTAATTTCACAGTGATTTATTCTATTTTATTTTAACAAGGGTAAGAATTAATTCAATAATAAAATCATGAAGTATTTAATTATATGATGTAAATAAATTATAAATAAATTATATGGATAATTTTAAAATATATAATTATTATTCTATATTTTTTAAAATGTTTTTTTATTTTTAAATAATTTGATAAAACATTGTTTCTAGAAAACCACAATTTAGACACTATTTAATTCATAGATTTATAACAATATTAAGATAAACTTTTATCATTAAATAAATTTATTTATTATATACCAATGGGGTCTAGGGATTCAATAAAATTCAATTAATATATTAATTATTCAAAATTATATCTACTTTAGTATTTTTAATATAAATAATTAGATATTTCCATTAATAAAGTAATTACTACATATAATTTTTGTAATTATTTAATATACATTTTATTAAAGAAGATACTAATAAAATACTTTGATATAAATAAATCTTATATATTTATTTATATTAATGTTTGTCGATTATATCTTCTAAAAATACATCATTAAAAATTATATACTTATTAAAACATGAATATGAAATCTTTAACATTACTTTAGTTAAAATATGTTAATTTTCATAATCTATTCAATGTGGATTAAAATGGTCAATATTTCAACACCTGGATGATTATGGTATATATATAATCGACTAATAATATTGGGAAATGTGTCTTGGTATTTTTATATTTATTATAATTTTAATGAAAATTATTTTATTTATAATGCATCAATTAAATAATTTCTCTATCATCAATGCATAACCCATTAAGGTAATTATGTATTTCATAAAAATTACATCTAAATTGTCATGTAAATTAAAAATATTTTTGATTTATAATCAATATTTGTAGTCAAAATTATCATTTGTATAACCATATATTAAAAAATATATGTTTATTTAAACATCACTGTGATATTTTAAAATTATAATAAATAAAACAATATAAATATATAAATTCTTCCCAAGTTCCCCCAAATGTCATAACTAAATTTTTGTTATGAAAAAAAATGATTTTTAATTTACAAATTTTCATTTCAATTCGATCATAATAGAAATTTTCCACCCGGTGGATACATAATAGGTATTAGAGAAAATAAAACTGAAACTTCGTGCCATCCACTGATTTAAAAATTAAAATATTCATTTTCACGAAAAAATGTACGTTAAATGAAATAATTTTGAAACTCAATTATTAATGGTTGAGTTTTATTAATAATATTAATTTTTACTATCTTTATCAATATTATAGACTGCTTAATTATACTTTTAACCTAAATTACCTAATTTTCACATTATTGTGGTAACAAAATTTACCACGGTTAATATTCATATTGGAAAAAATAAAAGGGACATACATACACATATTGACCTCATGAATGCAAATTTTTCATCAATTTTTCCAAATTCATTAGACACAATTTGTAGAATTATATAAAAATTTAAACTGATAAAATTTCATGAAAAAATTATTTTTAGAAAGTTTTTAATTCTAAACAGAAAATGTTTTTACAATAAATTTTTTTATAAAATCTATTTCTTAAAACATATTCAGATAAAAATTAACTAATTAATATTTAAAATTATTTCATATAATATTTATTTCATTGAAATAACTTGTCCTAAAATACAATTTTTTTCAAAAAAATATGTATTTTAATTATTATAATAAAATAAAAAATAAAACACATCTGAAAAAATGAAAAAATTAACCCAATGTTAATTTTTATACTAAAATTACCAAGAAGACGTTTATGTTCCAAAATATAGTAGAAAAAAGATTCAAATCGGGATTTAAAATGTTGCATCCATCAAAAGGTAGTAAAACCACATTTTTTTAAATATCCTTTTTATCCTAAGAATTGAGGTTATTCTTGTATAATATATACAATAAATATAATATTAATTATAGATATTATATTAAATATAATAAAATATATTTCTTGAAAAAATTCAATCTAGACTGATTTTATTATTTTATGAACTCATTCTTTAAATTTAAATAGTTATTTAGAATAAAGTCAATATTATTCATACCCACCATTACAACAATAATTTTATAAGGTAACATAATAATATTTATTTTTTCACTTATATTATGTCATGCATGAAATTAATTATATAAAGATAATTTTTTTTGCAACTCAAGAATGTTATAGTGTTGCATATACAATAAGTTAAGACATTGTTTCATACATAACAAGCTTATCTTGGTGTGCCATACATCAGAAACCATAAAAGATTTTTAAAAAATATATCTAATAAAAATCTATAGTTGTGACATTCTTTAACCATTAAAATGAATTTATCCCTCGAATGTATATCTAGGTTATAAAATGATTATTACTTGAAATATTCTTTCATAGAAAACCACATTGTAAAAATGAATATTGTAACTTCATTTTTTAAAATAGAATGTTTGAAACATAATGGTTACACAAATTAACTCTTCACAGGGTTTCAACATAGAATAACATAGAAGGAAAGTGAAAACATTGATGTGAACGAAAAATAAAACCACTAATTATTGAATGAGATGGATAGAAAAAAAGGCGCAGAGAAATTTCAGAATCCTAAAGCTATAAATATATGATGATTTAAGGGGACATCTGATTCACCGTAAATAATGGTATTATGGTAACATTTTCAGTTTAAAAACACTTTCCCTCGATCTAGATATCCATAAATAGAATTATAGTCGATTTCATTTATTTCAATCACAAAAAATTGTTTCACAATATATAAAATATGCATTAGACTATATATAGTGAGATAATACATTAATCTAACAAAATTCATCCAAGATTTAAATTATACATTCCATAAAGGGATGACATTACAATCCTTCTAAATGATGAAAATCAAAATCATTATAAAGAGGGGAACTAAATCATCTTAAAATTTTCTACTATATATCATAAGTTTTATCTTGTTGTTAACATTCCAAACATGTGAACACCATCATCATGTTTTCCCTTGATAATAACCCGATTTACCATTCACCCATATTGAAAACCATAATATTTTTTTTAATTCCAAAAATAAATAATCTTCCTTCATGATAGCATAAACCACTTTTCAATAAATCCTTAATCATTTCTATGGAAATCAATACCATATAATTTACATATACGTAACCAAAATATCGTTATCTCATCATCATGCTCGTATTAATGTCCATCCTTCCCATAAACTAGTCTTTTCAACATATTACCCCAATAACATTTCACGGTTACCATTACCATTTATAATATACATTCAAATACCAAAATAAAAACAATATATTAAATATCCTTAGATATTTTGTTATTCTCTAGCGTCATTAAATTATTTGTACAATATAATTTCTAATAAACATAAATTCATTCCACTTTCTTCTCAACCCGCTGTCCATGCATTATAAGTTTATTTTTGAACAAATATTTAGTCTCATGTATCGCTCGTAGTCTATTCATTGTCAGCAACATAAATACTATTCATACGACCATGTTGATTCTCATCATGAGATTTTACCCTAGGGAATAACTTTTTATAATTTTCATTAATTCCACATTTAAAACATTTTACCACCATTTATGCCTTACTAATAATAGTATTTTTAATAATGACATTTCCCTTTTCAATTAAAGGACATTTTTCTGTCTTTTCCATAACCAAATAATACTATATTTCATTTGAAACATTCTCCATGATTCCTCTTTCGATATAATTTACATCTGGAAAATTGAACCTTCTTTCTAATGTGGTTACCATGAAACTCCACCTTTCTATTATTAGGTGGGTCACTAGACTCATGGATGTTGATATTATTTAACATATTATGAGATTGTTGATTAGGAATAATAACAATGTTTTCCTTACAACTACCATTTTATTTGGATTCTCACAAGGTATATCATTCCAATGTACTCCATTTTCTCTATTTAAATGAATATTCATATTTCCACCCCTTTTCTCAAACCCCACAAGAAATGTATCAATAAAAATAATCATATATCAAAAACAACATAATGAATCAAAATTGCATTCAATATCTAATATGTTATGTTTAATCCTAGGTTATTCTTGATCGATACTATAATTCTAGGACTGTAACTAAAAATTAGACTTATCAATAGGACAACCCTATACATACCATAGAATTATCTCTAAAGATACCATAAATATTTGTCCATCCTAGTTTTCAGAGGTTTAATATACTCTACCTATGATACAATCTGAAGAGACCCAATAATAATATATATATAAATAACATTACCTTGGTGTAATACTTAACAAATTACTCAAAAATACTCCCAAACAACATATTAGTTTAGTTTCTACGGAAACTAGGAACAAATTATGCTATCTTGGTTAAAGATCTTCAACATCTCTCATAAAAGGCCTTCCCCTTTAGTGTTTCTACCTGAAACCCCTCCTTATATACTATGGAAGATAACATATTAAAAGGGTGAGATTAAATTCTTAGTATTGGTAAGAATAGAATATACCATATGAAACATTAAAATAACAATACAAAAACAAAAACATATCTTTTTAATATCAAAATTTTGAGTCATAGAATAAATCTTACCATTATGTAAGGCATAAATCATAAAGGACTATAAACCCCTATAAAATATAATTGGAATAAAACATATAATTTTTTAAAACCCATAAACATAGAAAATAATTTCGATATTAACCAAGGAAAATTTACGAGGCCTTAATAGTCGAAAAAGTCGATTATTGAACCAGGTTTACATACCGTTCCAACCATGTAGTACTGAATCGGGTTTACAAACCCTTCCTAACACGTATTACTGAACCATATTTATATATAATTCAAGCCCTATATTATTTAATAAATTTTAATTTTCATTCATCCAATTTCAATATAATGAGTTTTATATCATTACACAATGCATTGTAAGGAGATATAGGTCCCACCCATCACATAATGAAAACCATACATATCTGTCCCACCAAAACATAAATCTTTTATCATAGAATATTCCATGGAATAAAATATGTTTCTTAACCTCCATTGATCATAATCCATATAAAACAAATGGATTTCATAAATAGAATTCCATTATAAAAATAATCAAATCAAAGTAATAATGGGTATATAAACATAACCCCATTTAAAGAATGTCATCTTAATATGAAAAATAATTTTGATAAAATACATGAAACATATTGTTGATGAAAATATCATTTCCACTTCAAAATACATTTTCTCTCTCAAAATTCCATGAAATTTTAAAATAAAAGAATTTAATTGAAAATAAACATGCAATATTGTAATTTAATCTTCATGTAAATAAATAGCCATAAAATTGAAATAATTTATTGATTCCATATAAGATAAAAAAATAATTTTGTAATTTTTTTTAAAAAAATTAAAAAAGTACCTCATTCAAAAAATGAATAAAATATTCCATTCATAAAATTTATAAAAATTACATAATGGGTAAAATTATATTTAAATTTTTTTAGAATAATTGAAATAATACTACATATTTAGGAATCATGTATGGGCTTGATAAATATAAACCACTAATCATATAAGAAATCTCAGATAATAATGAGATTGAAAAATTATCCATTACCTTAGATCTGCTATACATTATATGTATCAGAACACCAATATAAAGATTTAAATGATATCATTGGATTATTCAATAATCATAGTCATTTTTATGATATTATATATGATAATATTTTCATCTTTTTGTTAAAAATATTTCTTTATCAATCGTTATTCAGGTATAAAAACCTGATTTTCTCATGCATGTTTTCTCGAACAAGTTATTGTTCTACATTTTAGATCATAGTAATATCATTCAAAAATATATTAAAATAATATTTATAATATTTATTTATATTTTAAATTTATATACACCTAATTTAATGGATATCATGTAGAATAAATTACATCGCATCAACAAGTGGGAGGCCAATTGTACGCACAAGTGATGATATAATTCTTTTAATAATGAAATTTTATTAATGCGTATAGTATATATATTGTTACATAATAAATAAATTTTTATAATAATCATATATAGTTATTATTTATATCATAATACCCATCTAAGTCACGTGTTTGTGAAAAAAATATTACACCACAACTTGTAGATTGTAAGCCGTATGTAGGTATACATGGTGTTTTTTTCATTGGACGGATAGAAGGAGGAATATAGTTTTTACATAATATTATGAACATATTATTAAACAAGTGATAATGTATTAAATATTTTATAATGGAAATAACTCATGAAGCTGAACTAGAATAAGAAATAATTTTAAAGAATTGGTAGAGGAGATTAACTCCTCTTCGACGATCACCCTATAGATCTCCTCTTAAAGGCACTAGAGTGGGACTTTTAAGAAGGTTAGAACCTATAAAATGAGATTAAATAATTTTTTAAGTTAAATAGGAAGATTATGGTCGGGAATTAAGGATCAATGTGAATTTAAATTTCAAGGGATGATGTTTTCTTTTATAATTCTGTTGTGAGGAACATTTGGAATCTCAGAAAATATTAATTTATAATAAAATAAATCCATATCAAAAAACAAAAAAATAGATTAGAATTTTAAATGAGATAAGGCATTACTTTTATCACACAATAAATTTTGGATAAGTTTTTATTTCAATTAAATCCTTACCATTTTAATATAACACCATGTTATTCTATTTAATTTTTACTAAGCTACCAATTATTTTAATATCAGAATTGTGAAATATTAATTTTTTTGATTTAAAATAAATCATAAATAAATAATATGGATCATTTTGGAAGATATATTTTTTATTATATATTTTTAAAATGATTTATGATTTTTAAATACTGTAATAAAATATGTTTATGAAAAAACAACAATACTGTTGGTTTTGAGACTATTCAAATCATAGATTTTTAAAAATATAATAACAACATGTTGTCATCGAAAAAAATATATTATTATATTGACATGGGTTCTAGGGAATCTAGAAAATTAATTGGATTTATTAATCACAGAAAATCATATTTAATTTAGTATATTTAATAAAATTAATTTGATATTTAAATTAATAAACTAATTACTACTTCTGTTTAGGAAAAACAAATAATATACAAATTCGTTCAGTAAAAATTAAATATAAAATACTCTGATGAATATAAATCCACTATATTTAAATATAATACTTCTAGTAAAAAATTATATGATATAAAATCCATAATTATAAATGTTAAACTTATTAAAACATGAATATGACAACTTTTACATTATATTAGATAAAATATTACAAATTTCATAATCTATTCAATATGGTACCAATTGATTGCTATTTCATCCCTTTTATTACTATGGTATATATATACATGACTAATATTATTGGTTTATGTTTTTTTTATTTTAATATTTATTATAAATTTTATAATATTTATTTGGTTCTATAATAAATGTATTAATTTTTACTTCATCAATGTATAGGAAATTAATAAATTTATTATTTTCGTAAAAATAAAAAATAAAATACTCCAGTAAATAAAAACAACTTACATTTATAATTACAATTCTTAGTCAAAATTTATTTCTATATTTATAAATAATAAAAATTATATGCTTATTTTTACATTAAAGTGACATATTTAAAATTAATATAAATAAAACTACATTAATATCTTAATTTTACCCATGTGGCTCAAAATAATAAAAATAAAATTATAAAATGATAATATGTATCTAGAGATAATTTTTTGTCATTTTTATTCATTCAAAAAAGAAATTGGTCCCCTTGTTTTCAGATAATATATATTAAAGACAAAGAAAATAACACTTTGTGACTTTTATTGATTTTAATATTATAGAATCCATTATCATGGAATATTGTCCATTAAATTAAATATTTTAGAACCTTTATTTTTAAATGTCAATTTTTATTCATAATATAAAATTTTAACATTTGTTAGGGACATTTATTAGTCTTTATAATTTTATTTTTAACGAAAATGCCCTAATTTACCATTTAATGTGGTAACAAAATTTATAACGGTAAGGATTATTATTGGTAATAATTAAAAGGTACCTACATTTAAAGTATAGATCTCCTAAATCCAACATTTACATTAATTTTTTATTTTTTAATACAATGAATTTTGAAAATCTTATTTTAAATAATACTGCTAGAATGTGCAGTAAATTAGTTTTTGGAAACATTCCCAATTAATACGGAAAAGGTTTTTAAAATAAATTCATGTATAAAATCCATTTCAAAAAGCATAATGGGATCAACATGAATTAATTAAAATTTAAAAATAATCCAATACAAAATTTGAACTTGAATATAACATAACATAAAATAACATTTTTAATAAAAATATGCATTCCACTATTTGTAAAATAAATAATAAATATAACATATCATAAAAATTAGAATAATTAATCCAAAGTAAATTTTTATACTAATATTTAAAATAATAGGTTTATTTTTTAATGTCGAATGTAATAAAATTTCTTTAACAAGATATAATACGATTGCGCCTTCAAAAGGTGGAGAAACTTTATTTTTTGAAATACTCTTTTTATCCAAAACAAATTATTTTTTAATGATATCTTTGTTAGAATAAATATAAGATGAAATTTAAACATTATATTAAATACATTTAAAAAATATTTAATTAATAAAATCCATCAATAGTTATTTTATTAATTTATAAACTCTCTTATTTACATTTTCAATGTTTTTTGAAAAATAATTTTAATATTGTTCATACCCATTATTATAATGATATGGTTATAAGGTAACCTAGACATATTTATTTGTTAACATATATGTGGTCATGAATGTAATGAATTATATCAGATGAACATGACAATTTTTTGTAACATAACACAACCATAGAATTGGGTATACTACAAACCATCCTGGTGTTACGTATTTCGAAAACTTATCTTTGTGTAGCATTCAACAAAAGACCTAAAAGAAATTTAAAAAAAATCTATCTCATAAAAATATTACTATGTTACATTGACTGGTGATGTTATAATTTCATACCATTTAAATTACCCTAGATGGTTTATGATTACTTTTATTATTTTGGGTAATTTCTAACCATTAGTATTCTCTTTTTTTAATGAAAATGTTAATGTTATTTACATTTCAACCCTTACATAGGAAGAATTCATTGTAATTAGTATGAAATATGTGGGATTGGATTATTAATACATCTTTCATGTATTATATGGTATCCAGAGAAAAGCTAAATTATGTTTTGGCCAAGGCCTTAACCATTCTTTTAGATGTCAGGGTAGAATGACTCAATTATATTTTTTCTATGCCTAACATTTTTCATACCATCATTATGATTAAAGATATAAATTTTAAATATGATTAGTTGCAATGTTGGAAAATCAATGGTTATGTTTTCATGATTATTCTATTTTGTATATTGAAACATTTGACTAAAATTTATTCCTTCAATATTTTTCTCATGTTATTGATGTAATGTGAAGTGATCTAGTTATTTATTATTCCATATTGATTATTAATTATTTATTCTTAGATTATATTATACTATTAAACCTATTTATCATATGATCTCACCCATTTCATTTGATTTATTAATAATAATATGAAGATGTTTTTTGTGATTGATATATTGAGATACAATATTAACGAAAAGTCATGTTCTCAAAGAATATACATTTTTTATGATTATAATTGGAATGATAAATTGAAATTTTGTATTTAGTATACCAATAATAATAATCAATTTTATCCTTTGGGATATGATTAATTGTATCTTATACTAATGTAAAAATGTGTACACCTACTCTGGGATACTAGGGTCATGGTCTCTAAAGTTTGTTTTAGAGGAAGTCTTGTAGATACCTTATGAACTAGATTTAGGAAAACATTGATTAGTAAATATAACCATATGATAGATTTATATGATATGTATAGAAGATCAAACTAGTGTTTAAGAAAGTAAGAGTTTAGGTGGTTTTCCAAGAAAATATATACTTTTCTTGATACTGTAAGTGGTCCTAGTTATATACGAGATGTACCTTTGGGAAATAACTCTAAAAAGGGTGCATTATGTGTGACCCGATCATCACTCGGTGTAGAATAACATGTCTTACTATGAACCTAGCATAAATTTATAGGAATATATGCATAGTTTTAATAAAATTTTCTGTATAAACCATTATAAAGGAGTTTAAAATAAATATATAGCCCAAGAAACAATTTTTATGATTATGATACAATCTATGAAGAAAATGTTTCAATTTATGTTTAATATTTAACAAGTATTTGGTTAATACATTATGTTTCATAATTTTGTCATCTAATATAGTTTATTACATCATTTATAAATAGAACACAGTGGAATTACCGGGAACCATATAAAAGCATGTAATCCTATGAGTAATAATGACTATTTCATTGATGATCTTATAAAAATATTTCGGTTTAAACTACTCTCCCAAACACTGTCCTCATGAAAAGAAATAGTAATAGGTGTCATCAAGACAAAGAAATCATTCTATATGTATTATTTATTTTAAGGGAATCCATAAGAGAATTCAAAATAATAGAAGAAATTTTTAATGTAATCAAGGGAATGTACTATTTTACCCCATGTTATACTTGTTTAAGAAAACATCTTAGAACATGCATAAAAAGAAAATGATTTTTATTAATGTGTTTAGAAAAAAGGCCACCATGATCTTGATTTTATGGGTAAGAAAGAATATTCCAATGCGTAATTTATCCACTATAAGTATATGGGGAACAATATAAATGAACAAAACCAAAATCAATGGAATCTTCCACTAAAGAAGCAAACATTTTATGGTCAAGAAGATAATATTGATACAAATAATGTAGAATAATTAATTTTATTTTTCATTTGGTTTAATGAAATATATTTTACAATTACTTTATTAATGATATTATCTTTATAAGAATCATGTGGTATGTAAGGATGGTTTTATAGTACTATTTATTATATGATTTGAGATAATATGTTGAGTGGTACTATTGACCAAAAACATTATTTACTGAAAATTATAACCACTTGGAAAACACATCATTGTGGAAGGATAACCATCCATACAATCACGATTGTGATAAAATAGTGGTTTAATTAATGTATAGTTTTGTGTCTATAAAATTTATTAGAGGTTCAAGGGTCTATTGAATCTTTATTATTGTTCACTGCTTGTATTGATATATTTAATGTATTTTTAAACATCATATTTTATTTTAAGAAGAATAAATGTTTTAATTAACGATTTATATTTATCAACGTATATATATTTTGAATGTGAAAATAAGAGATACATTATATTTTTTTAGGGATTATAATTTCCATTTTTTGACATTCCTTATAAATTAGGTTATATATATTTCATAATATATTTAAATATTACTATTTATTGAAAGGATTAAGTTTAACGTATGGTGTTATTGAATAATTTTGTCTAAAATTTTGGTTTTAGTAAATAAATGATGAAAATTTTTGTACACTTTTATAGATCTTATAACCAGTTAAAAGTAAATTTTTTTTCTTCAAGAATAAATAAAATCATATTTGATATTCATTTCTTGTAGTAAGAAATAAAGTGTAAATTTATTGAAAGAAAACATAATGTTTAATTTGTTAATATTAAATATTTTTTTACTAGGTATGTTTATATTCATATATTCTCAATCAATATGAAAAAATAATTCATCAAATATAGGAAAAGGATATTGAAAAAAAATCCTAATACACTCAATTATGGTGAATCTATAGATTTTTAAATCATCATAGATTTATGGTTTTGAGGGTCTTAAATTTATATTGATCATTCACATTCTTGTGATATATTACCTCTATCACTCTTATTAATTATTTATTCATTCCATCCATGTATAAATATTTACTTTCCAACAATTTGGTCCTACTAAAAAACAAAGCCATGAGTTAATCTATATAACCATAATACATACCTTCGTCTCTAAACTAGAGGACTTTTGATAAATTAATCTCACAATGCGTGATTTGAATAATGGTTTTTTGAAAATGTAAACCCATTAATTACTATGATCATGGTTAAATTGTTCGGTGTAAATTTTTTTAGGGGTGGTGTAACATTAAATACATTAAAAGAGGAACATCATGTTTTATTATATATATGACACAAAAAATAATATTACATGATAATGTAAATCACAAATATGTTACGGAATATTTAGGTTTAAATAAATTCAATATTTTGGTATGCATCGAATGGGTGCAACACTGGTGTTGAATGAAAATGATACACTATTATAATATTATTATTTAAAAATTTAAATTATAAACGTTCCATTAATTTAGAGGGTATCAATAGTTATAACTATATAATGAATATAATATTTTTAAAAATTGTACAAAATAAATATAATGGTTATATATTGATAATAAATCAAATAAGACTAATATGATAGAGAAAGTTGTTTTTTAAAAAAAGATGTATATTTTCAAAGGCAGTCTAGTCACGTTATGCTAACATAACTAAAAATAAATTTTTAAAAATTATAGATTTTTTTTGAAACAAATAAACATTATTTATAAAAATAAATATATAAATTCACATCAGGTGGAATTTATATAATTTTATAAAATTATTTATTTTTATGAATAGTTAAATATAATAAATTTTAATTGAAAACATCATTTTCATTTACAATATTTAAATAGTTATATTATAATTTATATATTTTTTAAATGATAAATTTGTAAAATTATATATGTAGTAACATAGGTTTTTTCATTTGAATCATTTTCATACTAAATTTTAATATAAAATTTTGTTAACATTTGATTATTTTCCCTTTAAAAACCCGCTTTCTCACCGTGTTTGCAGGATTAATATGAAATTAAAATTTTATTATATTTATGAATTGAATTATAAAAAATATAAAAAAATATTTTTAATCATAATAATTTATATTATCTATTAAGGCCTGCATAATTTTTTAACAGAATTAATTATAAAAATAGAAAAAACTGTTTACCATGATTATGGTAAATACTGATTTACTAGAGGTTATACTAAAAATAAAATACTTATAATTTACCCAAAACATGTTAAAACCCCATTTTATGAAAATAATTATACTTTATAATGCCTAATTCATATGTCTAATTCATATTTACCCTTTATGCATGTGAAAGAGTTGACTACACCATTGTCTTTTAAAAAATTATATAGGTGTCACTCTCCTCACATATAAAATGCCACTCCAATAATCTCTTATTAACACCATTAAACCCATTAATCAGGGAAATTAATACCCAAATGAATTTTAAAAAACATTATTCTCATCATATAAGCCTATTATTGGTCAGAAATCCAATTTATGAATATACAATGTATAATCATAAAGATGTGGTCCGAGGACCGATGCCCTAGGTCTAATGCCGCCAGTTTCGGCTCCCCCCTCCCGATCAGAGGGGGAGACTTTCGATTTTTTCTGCCGGAGGAGAATCCGTTTGATATTGGCTCCATACTGCCCTTCCCGACAATCTCCATTTCGCTGAAGGTCCCCATTTTCTTCCAAGAGGCTCCTTGGATTTCTTTGCTTCCAGTGGAGCATAATGGTGCATATGATCTTTTCATGCTTACAATGGTAGCCCGCTTCCATCTCCAGTGGCCATTGATCGAATCCTTTGACCAATTCTTCTCTGAGTCTGTGAAGCTGTAGGAGCGTGCGATCGTCAGTTTGCTTGACCAAAAGCACTTCATGATTTGCCTTGGATCAGAAGAGGATTTAATCTATGTCTGGTCACAAGCCCCCCGAAGATGCAATGGTTCGTCTTTCTATCTATTCCGATAGAGTTTTGACTTTCACATACGGTGTGACCCTTCGTCTTTCGCGTTCTGGGTAAGTCTTCCGGGGTTGACTCTCTTATTTCAGAATCCATTTATCTTGTGTGCAATTGGGAACATGATTGCTATGTATCTTTTCTCGGATTGGCCTACTGATTCTGTTTGTCATCTTATCTGCCTGATAATTTGCGTCGAAGTTGATCATACACAGTTTCTAGTCTGATGCGTTTGGATTATAGATGACAGGAGTTTCGTGGGAAGAAAGAGGTGATTTTTGAGTCGTGGATGCATTATTGTGTGTCTTGCAACCAGTGTGGTCATCTGGTGCTGAACTATCACAGCGGGAGGGTGAATTGTTACTCAAAGGTGATGGGGATGAATCACAGAGGAGGGTGCGCTACTACTGGTATGGAGATGGACTTGAGAGTAGGTCAGTTTGGGTATGGTTTGACAGCATGAGTGGGTGAGGTGGGAGGTAGGCTGACTGCTGAGGAGGGCGTGGGGTGTGTCGGGTGTGAAGTTGTTGTTGGGCAGTCTGCTGGGATGTGTGAGCCTACAAATTGCAGTGCAGAAAGGCGACAGGGGCATCAACTCTCATGAAGTAGCTGGTTCAAGAACTTGTGGATAGAAATGCAGTGGGAGATGAGCCAACATCAATAGTGTTGAGGCAGGGGATGACCCAGAATGGTGCCGAGGTGACTCATGTTTTCCCTTCTGAAGAAATGTTGGGCATCCAGGTGGGAGAACATGTTACTGCTACTGCTGGGGTTGACAAGTCTGGTATTGAGAACACAGTGAAGTGTAATTTCATGAAGATGGTGGATCATAGGCCCTAGGACCCGACGGTTAAGAAGGTCTTTGATCATTTGAAGCGTGATCTTGGCATTGAAAATGGAAACACTATGGATGGGCAGGAAGTGGATGTCAGAGGAAGGAGATTTATGGTCTCTACTGGCAATAGATTTCAGGAACCAGAAAATGAGGATGAACGGAATGACAACAAGGATGATTCAAGGGAGGAAGGAGGCCTCTTATAGCTTGCTGCATCTAGGGAAGAGTTGCAGGACCTTGGGGATCAGCCACAATGTCTTTCCTTAGTGGTTGATTACAGTCAAGTCCAGTAAGAGGATGGTAATGGATTTGAAGTAGTGTTGGAGCAGCATGATCCATCTCTTTTGCAGGGGGTGAGTAGTACTGCTACTGTTATGGTGAGTTCTGGGCAGTCTGTGTTTGAGGATGTGGGGCATACTGGCAATGGGACCAAATTGCAGGAGATGGCTTGCAATTCCTTGGAGTCAGAGTTTGTGACTGAATCTTTGTTGGAGGATGGCTATCAAGATGTGAAAATATTGGGAGAGTGGGGTGATATCTCGGATAGTGACAAGGAAAAGAATAATGGTGTGATACAACTTTCTTACAGTAACATTGTTCAAGGTGTAAGGTTGAAGCAACAAAGGGAGGAAGGTTCTCAGACTGCCCCAGCATGGCATAGAGCGAAGAAAGATTATTCTTATCTTCCAAATCCAATTTCTACTAGATCTTCTGTGGGGAGGGAAAGATGGGATATGCAATCCTCAAAGTAATTTATGGACATGGAGAAGCTGAATCTCAGATGGAAATATGCCAAGGTTCTTAAACAATATGAAAGTTCAGAGTGGGAAACTAATTACGCAGAGGATGTAGTTTCTAAAGGGGGGTGATGATGAGTATGTTCTCTATGATATGTAGTTGTTCTAAACTTTATGTACCATATATGATTTTATTTTATTAATAAATGGTTCGAGTCTTGCCTCTGGATGAGCGTTTCTGGTAAAGATGTGGTCTGAGAATATATAACATTTATAACAATAAGTGTTTGTTTTATTTATTCTTCCACCTATATACAATATTATTAATGTATTATTATACAATATAAAACAATAAAACATATAACGAGATTTTATTATGTTAATTTAATTACATATATTTGTCTCCACTTCATTCAAATGGGAAATAGTATCATTATTTGTTTGTATTGTAAACTACAACCTCACAAACATATGTGTAACTTTTTCCATCCCCACACCTGATAGTTGGGTGTAATGATGTACATGATTTAAATGTATTATATTTATATCATAATTATACATCAAGAATCATTATTTCATAAATACCATATTTATATATATTATGTAGTGGATATGATAATCTCACTTGTGGGTACGGAAGACTACAACATCTCAAAGCGATGTAATTTGTTTTTCCCTAACGCGTTATATTGAATGTAATAATAAAACATTAAATGAATATATGTGATATAATTTTCATAAATATTAAGAATTGTTTATCATTATTCATAGATATTATATCATTTTAATTTATTCCCTCTCCACTCAGTGAAAGATGCTAACATCATTTGTGTACATGTGTCTTACCTCCTTCATGATTTGTTGTCATTCTCTTTTCATCACAAAACTCAATTCATAAAATATAAAACTATAATTTAGTAAATATTATTATCCTTATGATATTATGATCATTATATAATTATATTATATTATTTACCCTCCTGTAATTACCATTTAAAATAGAGACATTTTTCATGAATAAATACAGTCTCCAGACTCAATGATAATAACAAAAAATCTTTCTCAAAACCATATTTTAGTATTTTTATTCAAGATATAATTTATGTATAAATATGATAATAATTTGATTATTTTTATAAAGAACGTCCCTTAAACATTACATAATGTTGAATTATGTTAATAATTCATGCTGATGATCTCTTATTGTTTATATATTTAGAGAATTATATCATAACATATACATAACAACTTGAATATTACATGTAGACACATCTTCACAGTATCCATTTTTTCAAAAAATAAAATCTCTTGAAAAAAGAACCAGGTATAGTTCAATGTTTTTCATATCATGACATTACCCAATGCATTGGAGAGATATCATGGGCTCACCCTCCCTAGGTTTATCACAGAACCACCTGTATACGTAAACAATTCCAAAAAACCATAACATATTTATAACACATAATAAACGTAAATGAATGACGAAATTTCCACATTTCAATCAAAATATATCATTTAAATATATTTACATAAAAATACATTATTAAAACCATTTTCTATACAAATATATGTAAAATATTATATGGTATTTATTTTCCTTATAAAAACATTACTGCTTGTTATGTAAGACATAAATCAAATGTTACTCGCGGCGGCGGAAAAGGACATTGTCACCGCATACGTTAAAAGTAACATTTTTTCATTTAGTAAGATTATTCATAGAAATAGATACCCTTTGAATGAAAATAAATTTAAATGATATTTATACAATGTATAAAAAAATGTAATTTATAAAACAAAATATGCCTCAATGAAAATATTTTGAGAGGAAGTCCCATACCTTGTTCCTAACTTGACCCATTTGTTCATTAATCTCTTCAATAAAAAATTAAAGTGAATTTATACTTGATTAAGAACCTTTTCAATTTTATTATTCATTTTATATCACCTATTACCAATGTGTAAACATAATGTAATCATTTATGTTTATAACAGTCATTTTGTCGATATCCGGTACTTGAGTAAAAAATGAACTTCTTATAATTTCAAGTTGTACATGAGGTCAAAATTCAATTATCTTCATAATTATATTCATGATTTATATATCATATACATAATATATGTATATTATATATATATATATATTTATTTATAATAGTACATAACATTTGAAGGTAATAAATGAAATGCACCATTCATGGAAACGATAATCCGTACATACGCATGAATGCTACATTCTTTTCTATTTCCTATTTAATGAATAAAAACATAATGATACATAAGAATATTATAATTCTAGTATAAAACCATATATAATTTCAGTAATTCAATCATTTATAGGTTCCATGTATGGCATGAACGAGTGATATCACATTAAGGGGGTGGTAGTCCACAATTCCTCAAATGAAATTACAGCATTTACCCCTTATGAAAACTATAAAGGTATTATATGAATGAAATATACAGAATAATAGAAATAATATAAATAAAATATGTATTACATATAAGTACAATTCCATTATAATGGACACCATGTGAGGATGTAGGAGATAATTTAATTATCATCATTTCGCGAGGCATTAGTCTGTTGTCCACAAGAAACAATATATTCTTCACCTATTAGATGGAGGTGTGTGTAAGTGTAGTTATAATCCTTCTCATAACAACAACATAGTATATTGGGTATAGTGGTGTTGTTTTATTTCAATATAATAAATATAGTCTAGGGGATTAGATAAGTTAAATAAAAGAATACAACTTAAGAGAAGACGTTACCTTTAAATCAGGTAACTCCCTTTGGTTTGAACTAGAAGCATTTATTGAAGTGCCTTCTGTGATGACCCTAAATTTTGAATAATATTTTTTTTCCTAAATTTGTGTGTTAATAAATTTTATTCTCCACAAATCAATATCCTTTAATTAATGATGTGATAATGTGGGGTTTTGACTGTTATATGATCATTGGTCAGTATGAACATTTGAAAATAAACTCTTAACATTACAATTTATTTTTATAAATACATGTGATCTCAGATAATTAATTTAGAAATAAGATTCGATGGCCTCATCCAGTAGACTTGGGCCATATGAAGCCAATTTGTTAGATCTTTAGAACGAGGTTCCATCCTAGGGTATTGTTCTAGATGAAGTCCAAGCGGATCTTCAACATGTGAAGCATGAACAGAATCGCCTAAAGGAGAAGTTAGAGCTGATAGATCTCACCAATCGGGAAATGCTATCCGAGCTTCCGCATGATTATATCACTATAATATACCTTACAATTTGGTCCTATGAAGGTGTTATAAGGGGATATGTAATTAGGCATTAGATTATTTTGTAATCTATTAGAATAAATAAAATTGTTATTTATTATTATGGTAAATTTAGTGATTTCCAAATGTCCGGATAAATTTAGAGTGATGTTCTATATTTTTGATGAATTTATAAAAAAAATGGACATTTTAAAATACTTTTGTAAACTATTAAAAATTAATAATGCGAAATGATTTTCAAAAAAAAGTCTTCTACAGTTGTGATCAGTAATAAATTTAGAGTCTAATTTGATCAACATGATTTTTATTGAATAGTAAATAATCAATGGTAATATACCCTTATGAATAGATATGAATACTAATTTATAGTAAATCAGACACAAAAATAGAAACTTCATCCTTGAATGTATAAATATAATATAGGAATCTTGAAGTGAAAAAATTGTCATAATATAAGTATTGGAATTTTTGTATGTCATAAATATTTTAATTAAAATTTTATAAATAATTTAATAATATAAAATAAAAATTTATTTTCATAAAATGTAATCATAAATTGTTACTTTATTATCTTATGGTTATACTGTAATTTTATGGGACCTTGATTACTATTTCGAGGTGTTATAAAATAAGTTATAGTTTTAGCGGTGTTTTTTTGAGATAAATAGTGACTTTATTTTAAAATTTAATTAAAAATATTTAAAAAATTATTTTCATAAAATGGAGTTCATTTTGGAATACATATCATTGTCATTAGGTTTCGGTGAATTTTTGGGATTTTTCTGAAACATATGAATTTTTGGTGAATAGTAAAAATATAGTTTTGAGTTTCTGGTGTTTAATGACATCATTGATTATGTGATAACTTAGGTATAATTTTGAATAGTAAGATATGTAATGAGCTATCCCAAATGGTAAACACCATTGAAAATACAAAGGGAAATCCAAGGGTTTTTCATATACCACTGATGAGTTGTCCCATGAAAATTATTTAAATTAACCCTCACTATTCCTATAAATCCATTTTCATTCCCTCATTAATTTCATTCTTAAATACTCCTCAGTGAAGCTCTGGACATTATACCTCCAAAGGTTCCCTAAATCCCCCATGGACCATACCTTTGAGGTTTCGAAGATACTCTTCAAGGTAAGGGAACCTTCGACCCACCACTTTTTAAACGTCATTTCATTTATGTTATGTCTTCTAGTTTCTATATTATTATGTGGGGGTTTTATCCTAAAAATTATTATTAATATACATTTCATTTCTAAATGATGATAGAACCTTTACACTCTCATAAATTTATGTTCTGAATTTTTAAGTGACGTCGTTTGGCTGCTGAATTTTTTGTAAAAGAAATAGTTTCTTCTCTTTTCTTTCATGCTTCCTTTTCAAGTGGTATGTCATTCAAATATCCATACCATGATCTTATTATGTACCTTTACAGTATGATGAATATTTTATGAGTAGTTTAACCTTTTCAACTATCATTATATTTTTTTTAAAACGATGTTTTGTAGCCGTTATGCTACAAAATGTTCTTCTCAAAATCTATATGTTATTCTCAAGAAATTCAACGGCATTATTTATGTTGATACCCAAATCAATTTTCACTTCTATGGGTATTCATTAATACATAAAATTGATCTATTTTATTCTGGAATTGACATACATATAACCCTAGCTCCCTTTCCATGGGTTATAAAATACATAACGATCATGTTTTTAAATACTTTTAAAACATCGCAATTTTGAAGTGATACACATTAATTTTACACTCTATGGGTTATTTATGAAATGTATGATTATGATTTTTGTGGATCACATTGAAATAATGATATTTTAAGGGTTCAACCTAATAGCACTCCAATGCATTGGGTTTTGAATTAATCTCTAGAGATGACATTTTTCACGATACCTTGGTGAATAACCTTGGTAATGTGTAATAAATCCTTTGGAATGAACTTTGGTGATCTGTTCATGAATGTATAAGTGAAATGTTGTAACCACATATTGAATTATATATCCATGGTATTTTTTAAGGTTGTTCTTTTTTTCAGTTCTCATGTCTTGTGGTTTTTATAAAGTTCTTATTGATATCACAAGTAAATTGATTCCCTAGATTTTCTTACTCGGCCTTCTGCTCACACTTTCCTTTGATATATGTCTCCAGGTTATGAGATGAAGAAATTGTACATAGGATGAACATATTATGAATCCTTACAAGTGTATTGAATGAAGGTTTTATTTTTTTCATGTTTTATGTTACTAATTGCCACGACACTAGATTTTAATGATCCTCTATTAGTAAAATGTAATGAGAAGTTATACTAAAAAGGAGAGATTCCATATTTTGTATCAAAGGATAGTTTTGTTATTTATGGAAATTAGGATATGTAAACATTAGAAGGAACCCTGTAAAAAAATTTATATATATTGATACATCATGGTATTTTGGTGAGTATTGAGTAAGTGGATGATCTAAAAAATACATCCATGTATGGAAACGAGCATGTAGAAGTGGCTTTGGAAAAAATGTACGTAGGAGTGAAAACTCAGACAAGGAGTTTCATGCATGACCCGAGGTATCCTGGTATACAAAAATGTTACTTATTGCACTAACGTTTACAACACTACTGGGGGATATGTTTGGTTAATCATAAGCTTTTTATGAATCATTTTGAAGGATTTATTTCGAAAATGTAATTGATTAATACATGAATTTTTAAGACAAAAAATCCTTAATAGTTAAAAGATTCGTAAATAAAATAAACATACCACTACATTTTTATTTTTTTTGAAAATGGAAGGCAATTGGAAGAACCGTTCAAATGGTTACTGCAATAGACCATGTGCTAACAACCCTCTGATGGAAGCCAAAATGGAAACATTCATGCAAATGATGACCCAACCGACACATGTTATTGGAAATAACATGAATCAAGCAGATAAACCGATCTCACCGTTATGGGGAAAACTATTTGTTGGATCCTTTATGCATCAATGACCACCATTCATTAGTGGATCTTCCAATCGGTTTATTAATAAACAGTGGATCATCTCTATTGAGATGATCTTTTTTGTGCTCCATTTTTTAGAGCAATAGATTGTCCCCTTGGCTATCTATCACTTATAGGGAAATGCTTATCAGTGGTGGGAACTGATTAAAAATGTGAGGCCAATAGTGGATGTAAAATCCATGTTGTGGGAAGAGTTCGAAGGGATATTCCTCAAAAATGTATTTCCCGAGATCGATGAGAACAATATTGGAGAAGGAGTTTCTCGAGATGAAGTAGAAGGAGAATGATTTTGTGGGAATCTATGAGATGAACTTCATAGGGCTTTCATGTTACACCTCTACGTTTTTCAGGGATCCATGTGGTATTGTTGACAGATTCATCAATGGACTGAGACCTCATCTATGGATGAATCTAGCCATCCATGAAAATGATTGATATGAAGAGTTCGTGTGATTTAGGATGAATATCGAACTAGATTTTGGTGAGAAGATCTCATCTCATAAATCCCATGACAAGAAAATATTGATGGACACATTCTTATTGATGAGATTTTATTAGGGAAGGGTAGGAAAGAAAGTGAAACATCCGACGTGTAATAAATGTGGGAAGAAGCATTTGGGGAACTGCCTTCATGGGAGTGGGAAATGAAACAAGTGTGGAAGAGATGGCCATATTGCACAGAATTGTCGTAGTGAGGTGAAGCGACAAATTCGAAATACTAACAATAAAGAGATGATGTTGTAGGCCCTACCAGATGTCAAATTATTTTAGTGTGGAAAACATGGGAACATTTCCCGTCACTCTCCAAATTTGAGGGTAGTGGAGGGGAATCAGCATCAGCCTCAGCACATGCCAAGGTTGTAAAGTTGTTCTTTTGAAATCACAGTGGCTGAAGTTGAAGCGCCAAATGATGTGGTGTCAGGTACTCTTGTTGTTCTCTCAAATCTAGAATGTACATTATTTGATTCAGGTTCTATAGTTATAAAATTTTATATTGGTTATGAAAATCCATTAAAAATAGCCCCCACACACCCCCCAGCATCCCCACTCCCCTTGAAGTAGCCAACTGCCCCTCCAGCCCCCCTACAAAGACCCCCTAG
Organism: Viscum album; assembly: GCA_963277665.1. Classification (NCBI taxonomy): domain Eukaryota; kingdom Viridiplantae; phylum Streptophyta; class Magnoliopsida; order Santalales; family Viscaceae; genus Viscum; species Viscum album. The sequence goes on from OY728158.1 coordinate 1,319,415,008, forward strand.
GAGGCCCCACCCCCGTCCTAGACATCTCCCTCCCCTGCCATAAATAGACCCCACACTCTCACCTGGACTGCCCTCGTCTTCCCGGACAGCCCCCCCCCCCCAAATAGCCCCACCCACTCCCCTACACAGCCTCCCATGCATCCCCCTACCCCACAACAATGCCCCCGTCCTATATAACCCACCCTACAGTCCTCTCCCTCCTATACACCCCCTCCCTCATAGACACTGGACACCCCCACCCTAAATAAACCCCCTCCCCCTCCCCCATATATACCCCTCCCCTTGGAAAACCCCCAATCCCACTGTAAATCCCCCTCCTGGACAACACCCCCTTATAGGCCACACCCTCCCACTTGGAAACCCCTCTCTCCTAGGACACTAACCCCCCTACATAATCCCACCTCCCCCTCCTCTGGACATCACTCCCCCTCAAACCCCCCCTCAAACCCCCCCTACATCCCCTCTCACTACAAATCCCCCCTCCTGGGCAAACCCCTACATAAACCCCATCCCCTAGACAACCCTCGACTCCTACATACCCACACCCCTTATAGATTTCCCCACCCCTCTCCAAATCCCCCATGGACTGCCCCCTCTCCCCTGCAAAGCCCCACATATGGACAACCCCCCTCCTCCCCATCTACAGACCCCTCTCTCATATAAACTGGACACCCCAACCTACATGACCCCCCCCCCCCCACCCCGACATCCACTCTCTCATATACCCTACAAATCCCCCTGCATCCCCACTTCCACCCTGTATATCCCCACTCATAGAAACCCCCCTCCAGGACACCCCCTCCCCCTACAGACCCCTACCTCTTGGACACCCCCTCCATCCTTGACAACTCTACCCTATATAACCCCCCCACGGACACGGGACATGCCACCCTACACAACCCCCCCCCCCCCCACACACACACACACATGCACCCCCCCCCCCCACCCATTCCCCACTACACACAACCCTTGTCTCCCCTGTTTCCATGTCCACTCTCTCCAGGAACCCCTGCTATAGTCTATGCATTCCAGAAAAATGGTAGCATGCATATTTTAATACTTTCTCACAAAAAAACAAAATTCATGAAGAAATTCCTAGAATTGTTAGGGTGGAACACGCAACTCATCCCCCATCCCCCAGCACACCCCATTCCCCTTCCCCCACGTGCACACACCACCTACCCCCAAGACTCCCCCTGCACCCCCCCCCCAACTGGACACCCCCTTCCCTCACCCCACTCCCTCCCCCCCCCCTCCTGGACCCTCGTGCAATATCCTATACATTCTAGAAAAAAATTTGGTATCCTGCATATTCAAATCCTCCACATAAAAAAAACAATGTTCCCACAGAAATTAGAGGAAATCTCTAGGTGGAACACCCAACTCATCCCCCATCCCCCAGCATACCCCCCTGCCCCAAGGCCCCACCTACACACCCCCACCCCTACCCACACCTGCACCCCCCTCCCCTTGCACCCCGCACACCACCTACACACCCCCTACCCACCCCACACACACCTAAAGATGTTTATCAGGAAGATAAAATTACTAAGAAAACTACTCTTATTCATGGAAAATGACCAATTGTGATTATTCCTAGAGTTTATACTGTAGATGGAAGAGCTAATCTAGAGGTTGTACATCAGTAAATGCATCCAATTATCCTTGGATCACTTACTGATAGAGATAGAACTAATGATATGGTTGTGGAAACTGTTGAACATTCTTACACACCACCAATAACATCACCACCACCTATTGTGCAAGATGAATAACCCTCTATTAGTAACATCTCATAATGTTATAAAATGTATTTTTTTCCTATGATAATATAAATGTGATTGATAATATTTGAGTAGATTATAATGAGTTGAAATGTGAGTTAAAATATACTAATGATTATATTAGAGATCTTAAGAAGTCCTCTATTCCAAAGGTTGATTTTTAAAAGTTTGTTGGGTTAATAACTACCCAAAAAAGATTATTAAAAGTCTATAATCATTCCATCCTTTTCAAAAAGTTGTTCTTGAAGTAAGATTCAAAGAGCTTAAGGACAATAATGATCTAAATATATATATTAAGGATGTCTATACTACCATGTCTGAGTTCAATGATCTAGGTGTTATGGATGAATCTGAAAGGTACATTTTCCAAAGTCATTAAATGGTTCAACTAGACATGTCTCAAGATGTTCTTGATGATGTTTTGTTTATCAGGACATATATTAAGGGAATAAAACACTTTTTATAAATTGTTATATTATAATAGTTTTACTTCAACAAAATGATTCAACTCTATATAACATCCACATCATAAACTTCAGTGGTTCTAGTTATTTTACAGTGGATTTGAACAATTTATCTTAAAATTGAATTATGTATCCTTATAGATTCAATACCTATAGTGTGATTTGTTCACAAAATTCCTTATGCAATATTTCAAGAGGAATATTATGAGTGACTTCCATGATACAAGAGAAGTTCTCAGGAAGCTCGGTATTTCCACTAATATACCATAAAATTGACTGCTGGTCTTTTATGATGAATTTTATGGAAAGATGAATGAGATAAAGAATGCCTTTAAGGATTATCAATTTATGGTTTTTAGATCTATTTTTCCTAGTATCTATAAACTAATTGCATTTGTTAACCACTTTGAAGATGTCCTATAAATATGTTCCATGGCTATATTCAAATTCATCCATGACAAATCTAGTGGTTATTAGAAATTCATTTATTAAAAAAATAAATCAATTTTGGAAACATGTTTTTAAAACCATGATGAAATTATGTAATTCAAATTAAAGGTTTAGGTAGTCGGAAACTACCTCAACCTCATGGTGCATAGAATTTGACGATGACCACTCGAATATCCATTTTTTCCTCTTGCATGCATAGGAAACATCACATATATATAAGGACACCTAGCACCGATGTACATATTTTCATGGAAAAATGTGCACAAGGGGTCCATAGATATATGTTTGTACTTGAATATAACCCTTTACACATGAACATGTTTTCATTTTTCATATCTATATATAAGCACACCTAGACCCAATATGTATATTCATACCACCGTTAGAGAATATATATAAAGGGGATCTTATATATGTATATGCCTACCTATGCCTACACATGTAAGCCTTCGTCAATGTCGAGTCACATCCAACATAATGAAATACAAAATGCAGTGCAAAAATATAAAGTGATCATGAATGTATCTAAAGATGATAAATTTATAGTTTTTAGATATCTTCTCCAAGTATCTAGAAACAACTGGAATTTGTTAAACTCGTTGAACGAGGTATATAAATATATTCAAGGGATATATTGATATTCTTCCTTGAAAAAGCTTGTAGTTATTAGAAAAATATTTTTTAAAACAATAAATAAATTATGGAAATATGTTTTTTTAACAATCAAGCAATTATAGAATTTGTATTAATGGTTTAAGCAGAATAAACCTTCCTCCACCTCAGGGTGTGTTGCTTTTGACGAAGACAACACAAATCATCATTTTTTTCTCTTGCACACATGTGTAACTTCACATATATATGGGGACACTTAGCCCATAGGTACATATTTTCATGGCCAAATATGCACAAGTGGGTCCTTAGATATATTTTTATACTTGCATATACCCCTTTACACTTATAGATGTATGCATTTTTCATATCTATATATACGCACACCTAGCCCATATATATATATATATATATATGTTCATAATGTCATAAGTAAATATATATAAAGGGGGAACTTATATATTTATATTCCTAGATATTCATACACATGAAAGCATTCATCAACAACGATTCGAATCATCCTCAATGAAATCCAAAACGCAATGTAAAAATATAAGGAACCCAAAAATAAAAAATGCCCCAATTGAATTTGGGCCAAAGAATAAAAAATGAATAAACCTTACCCAAATTTGATATTGAACTCACTTTCATTGATGGTGGTGGATAGAACATGCCTCATCAAACGAAACTAATTATACGACAATAATGTGAAAAAATGAGATATAACTAGTTCTTATAAATATGTGATCAGTATGTCAACTGTTCTACATAAATGATACATGAATCCATAACCAATAATTAAAAAATAATATTGTGAATGTTTTTTACATCTGAATACTAAATAACATGATCATTAATAAACCTCTTTATTACTCAATCACCACCTTCAATTTCAAAATAAAAAATAAAAATTCACAATGGGAATAAATTAATCATCCATCATCACTTAAATGTGAGAAATAGGGATTAGATATTGTTCATAACCATGAAAATCTATTACTTTAATGTATACAATACCTAAAAATATTCATTCCTATGTCCTTCTATATTTACTAAATTGAAACCTCATTTTTAGCATGTTATTCTTCGGGAATTGACCACTGTTCATAGATTATATTAGTTTATCAATTTTATAATGTAGATACTTTTACTTCTTTTATTCTTACTCAATCACCGATACTCCCCTAAACCATCCCCCCTAACCCCCCCCCCCCCTACATCACCACTACCCCCACCTCCCCCTATTCTAACCACCCACCAAACTAGTCCCCATCCCCACAACCATCCCCTACCCCCTATCCCCTACACCCCCTCCCCCCGCAACCCAGTGCATGCACCAACACCGCATCCCGTATCATGCACTAAACCCCAAACTCCTACCCCAACCCCCATACCCCTCGCACCCCCACCTCTGCCTATAATAGCCTTACCCTCAAACTAATCCCCTCCCACACAACCATCCCCTCACCACAACCCCCTACACCCCCCTCATACCCGTAGACTACAACAACACCCAACCCCCTAGCTAGCACAATCCCCCAAACACCTACACCAACCCCCACCCAGGTACTAGCCTCCCCTCAAACTAGTCCCCTCCCTCCAAAATCTATCCCCCTCCCTTAACCCCCCTCCCCCAAACCCCTAGCCCCTTAGCATGCACCAGCCCCCCCAGACCCCTAGTCCACACCAGCCCCCAAACCCCCAACACCCATGCACTAGCCCCCCAATGATCTTGTATTTCCCAGTAATATATTTATGGACATTGATGTTCTAGGGATTCCACCAATGGTTAATAACAACACTTTTAATTCCCAATCTGATAGGTTAGGGGAAGGATGTTACACCAGTGGGAAGAAACTGTATTACATATATGGTTAATAACATCATCATCTTTGAGGCCCCAACCCCACTGCCATACTTCTTCCAATTATATTTGATTGAAATTCATCTTCTACTTATATTGGGCCTATTTATATTGATCGTGAAATGGTATCTATGGGACCCGAGTACAATGTTATTGACAGTACATATCTATATCCAAGAAATGTCAAGAAATATGATCACCCAAAAAGTGACTAATATGTGGTATCTATTTCTCAGGCCTAACCACATTCACCCACCCTCACTATGGAGGTTTGGTTTCAATACTTGGATGCCCCTATCCAGTTTCATATCGATCAACTGCATAATCTATTATAGGGTTAGGGTAATTGTTCACCAAGCTAGTAGTCCACCAATTTATCTCCATATATTCTCCATGGCCTTGTAGCCTTCCTCTTCCATTGACTTATCACCCCTATCACTATTCTGGCTGAATTCAGGGGCCCAAAATGATGAAACTATATTCCAATTCCTATTCATATCAGCAGCAGAACTACCCAACATGAGTATTGGATGTCTTAAAAAAGTTAGGGAAAGGAACATGCCACCAAAAATGGTGAAGATAACTGCTTTTTTGACCATCATACCAAAATACAGAACATATTTTCATATTATAAAATCACTTAATGAGTATCCCTCAACATAAACTCAGACACAGGCCACAACCACATTTTAATATTCACTAGTAATATATGAGCAGGATGCACCCAGTACCAAGAATAGATTCCACTTATTTTAGACAAACCCATTATAGACGGGTAGCCAGTTTCCACCTTGGTTTCACATTATCCATAATTGGTAACTATTCAATCTATTGATAATACGAACCATCTTAAGTAGCTCTCTTCTGATGAGAAGGACACTCATATGAAAGACACCAGGTAGTGGATGTGAATTGAGAGTCTTAGTATATTCTTACTCCCCAATTTTTATCTATATTTAACTTATCTTGTGTTGTATATATATTTATTTACACTTGTGTTTATTGTTTTCCTATTTTATATGCCATTAATGACCATATTGGATAATTATTTAACCACCTATTCTTTGTATGTGTATCTTTTTAACTTTTTTGGCCTCACCACATTAATGTAAATGAATTTTATGATTGTAGACTTTCCTCACTTTGACCACAACTAAAAAGAGGTTTACAAACACACCATCATCATTTTTTATTCACCAAAATTCCTACATATCCCATGAATCCATACATGGAAATATTAACATTATGTAGTGTGTATCTCATAACAGCGAAACCAAATTAAGTGAATCCTAATGATCACCCAAAGGGTCATACCAATTAAAACCTAACTCTTGGTTACAGTGATCTAAAATCATGAACTCTTCCCCAAAACTGACCAAAACTTGCAAACATAACTGGTCCTCACGAGAACATTTCACAAAAATTACCTTCAATTATCTATAAATGGAAAAAAAAATTAATCTCTGCTCTAAATATTAGTAAGATCCGTGAATAAGGAAATGACTACCCATGAAGATAAGCACTCCCCTTTAACACAATACCTTTCAGAGATGCCTTCTTTAATCAAATAAAAACATATACCAAACTTTTTCATTATTCTAAAACAACATCAAATGGTCTAAACCATTAGGATGGTACAAAACCCATATTTCACAAGAAAAAAAGGACACCAATATTCAAAAAAATACATTTATTTAAAAAACAATACATTCCCGAATAAAAAAAATCCAATTTCTGATAACTCTAATGTCATCACAATCAAAAAACCATTTGGAAATTTTATTTATTTATTTTAAAATCCTACATTAATAGGGAGTTCCAAAACAATTTATCTGGATCTTAAAAACCACTAATTTCTTAACAATATACAGAATCAACTCGAATGCCCAAAAACTATTCTCCAAAACATTTTCAAAAAATTTCACCAACAGTTAATTTTTCTTTTAATTATTAACCGCACCATTATCATCCAATGAAAACAAAAAATATTCTTTGGAACATAGATGAAGGGATAAAAAATTATCATACAATTATATAACCAATGATTTTTAAAACTAAATCATTTTCCAGATTACATAACCAAATCAACCAATATAAAAAAAACTAATAAAAGAAATTCAATTTTATAAAAAACATAACTGCAGAACCCCCAAACCAAAAATCATTCACGAAATTCAAAAGAATATTATAGACAAGTTTAAATTGTTCATTAAAAAATAACTTTCAATAATTTTTTTTATTAAAAAAGGTTTTGAATAATCACACAAAAATTGGGGAACAAAAAAAAATCCATGTAAAAACCAATTTACATCATCAACATCAAATAAGACCCATGTTGACTATACAACATGTGACATAAATTTTTAAAGGGTATTCTAAACATCTAGTGAAATGCGATAAAGAACTATGCTCTTTTGAGCCTTGAATTTTGATAGGTTATGGGCCATTTATCTAAAATTCCCTATAACATCAATAAGGTTGAGTATTTGTTCACATTAAAATTTATCCAACCACATGAACTAACATAATTCTATTGAATTTTTTTCCCATCCAAAAAATTTAATCTGAACCCTAAGGTAACTCACACAATAAAAATGAGGATTTTCACATCATCACAAAAAAGGAAGTGAAATTTCAAATTCATAAATAAATCCCCACTAAATATGGAAACTCATATGTCATTATGAAGGGTAGTGACTATGAAACCCAGTCAGGACCATCCACCGATGTCTTGATGATAATTCCAACTAAATCATACTCAATTTCCCCAAATAATAATGAATGGATGGGAGAACCCTGGTCCCTATACTGAATCCTAGGATCTAACACAATTTACAATGAATTGTCCTAGATATACCATATCAATAGACACATAACTTAACCCTGAACTATCCCAAAGGGGGTTCCTGATACCCCCATGCTTGAAACATATAAATGGGTCTTGAAAAAAACCTTTTGGGAATGATTTCTCCCATTAATATTATTGTAATAATAAACAAACAATGGAAACAAGAATGAAAAATTCTTACAAACATAGTATAAGAAAATATCCATAAATATATATATATATATATATATATATAACTGAAAAAAATATGGAAGAAGATACATATATATAAACGGATAAAAATTTCCAATACAACAATCCAAAATGAAAATAGATAGAGAAACAGAACCAAAAGAGCTCCAATAAAAAACCTATGAAATCTGACGACTCATCACATCCCACTCATACATTCATAAGTAATACCAAACCAATGAACTGAAATAGATAGCCATTTTCAACCAATATATGTTGAAACACTATAGAATCCATAAGGTTACATAACTCCAGTGAAATGATTAATTCTAGAAAATGGGACCTCAATCGCGAAGATGGGCAGTTTGATCGTGTAGAGGATGAGGAGCTCAATCTCGAAGAGGGGAATCACAGGCTCACACCCCGAAAGTAGGTGGAGCTCCCCAAGAAGGGCGTGGAGGAAAGAATGAATGTGAGATGGGTGGAGGAACTGAGAATGGAGAATCTAGTCAGGGATGGAGGAACCCCAAAGGAGAAGACAATGAGGATCTGATGAGGGAGAATCGATCAGGTAAATATCTGTTAAGTATAATTTTTGTGGGAGAAAAAATCTTTACTGTGAGGGTGGGAGTGGAAACCCAAGCACGATGGTGGGGGAGGAAATCATGAGCAGAAGGGTGGGTGAGGTGAGAGGAAACTCGATTGCGAGGGTGGGAGAAGAAAATTAGAGGAGTTGTTTCCACATGGGAGTATGTCTTTGTGGCATTATATTACATATAGCCATAGAAAAATTAAACTAGGGCTATTAAATCATTTCAATATATCATTTTTCTAGTAGTGGTAACAAACTCATCATTTCTATAAGGTAATGCAGAAACAAGAGAATTCAAAAATCATCATTTCAATTCCTGAAAACAATCATCACATTCTTTTGTCCAGATAATCGTAACACCTTTTCAAGTTAACATAGTAAGTGGGATAGATAATCGAGAAAAATTGTCAATAAACCTCCATTAATATCTTCTAAAACCAATAATATTATAGATCACGGTTATATTTGTGGGTCTTGGGCATTCTTCAACAACTTTGGATTTAGCAGGTTCGATAGTTATGCCCTTCATTGAAACAATTTGACGAGAGAATGAAATTTTTTGTAACTAAAACTCACACATGATGAATTTCCCATGTATTTTTATTTATATTAAGGTTTCCAAGACTACCGTTAAATTACATTCAGGGTCCACTTTACTTTTAGAATATGCCAATATATCATCAAGAAACACAACCAAAAACATATTCAAAAACTCACCCAAAATTCTATTCATAAGATCCTTGAATACGGTAGGTGAATTGGTTAACCGAAAAGGCATAACTAAAAATTCATAGTGGACATATCTAATAAGAAATTTGGTCTTCAGAATGTCTACTTCCATTAATTTATATAGATGGTACCCCAAACTCAAATCAATATTAAAAAAATAATGAGCTCATAAGAGCTGATCAATCAAATCATTAATATGAGGGAAATGATACTTGTTTTTAATAGTTGTGTAATTTAGTGATCTATTATCAATGAATAGTCTCATTGAACCATAATTCTCATTAACAAAAAAGGAAAGAGTACCCCATAGTTATGTGCTAGGTCAAGTGAATCCTTTTTCTAATAACTCCCACAATTGCATCATTAACTCTAAATGTTCAATTTGAGCCATTTGAAAAAGGGGTCTTGAAATATTCATAGCATTAGGAACTAAGTCAACAGTAAATTAAACATCTCAATCATGTATTATACCAAGAAACTAATTAGGATGAAATCATGATACTAATTTACCACTGCCACATCATTAATCTATACTGTTCCTTTTTTCTACAATATGTGCGTGGTAACATTCATTTCCATCTTATATAATTTTCTCAGTTTTCTAATATGTTATCAAATGTAATGGATCATTCTTGTACAAAAACAGAACATCATTATGAAAAGAACAAACTTTAGCTCTAAAATCAAACATAATATGATAAACAGAAATCCTATTAATATCCAAAATAACATCAATATATAATTGAGGAAATAGAATGAGGTTTATAGGTAGATTATTTCCTCACACAAGGAAAAGAAGGTTCTTATAATTTTTTTGTCTCAACGTTTCCCTCAGTGTTTTTACCATAAATTCATGATTCATACATTAATATGAATTTCCCAAATTTCTAGAAAACTTCTTACAAATGAATGAATGTGTAGACTGTGAATCAAAAAACACATTGGCATAATCTGAAAACAAATAGTGTACCAGATATTACTTCAATTGATGGACCATCATCTACTAAAGTAGTTGCTAAGGATCTCACCACCCCATTCTTCTTGCAGTATGGCTTCATTCCCTCTGTTGAATTCTTATTTGGACACTTATTTTTTTAATGACCCATTTCATTGCACTTAAAACATTTTAAAAATTGTAAATTAGATTTTTTCTTACCATTAATCTGATATTTTCAGTGCAATTTTGATACTTATGTCCCATTTTACCACATCAGTAACACTTACCATAATTCAAAAGACATACCCCAAAAGGATTTTTCCACAATTTTCTTATATTTTGAACATAAGTTTCATACCATCATTCTTTTTTGAAGATTTAATCCCATTATTTGGCCATCTAGACCTGTTATTATGTTTTTTGTCAAAGAACATATGATCTTCAAAAAACTCAATTTCCACCTTCTCCGCACATTGAACAAGTTTTTTATAACTTTTCAAATCTCGAGAAGCAAACTCACTTTGATACCTTGGCATTAATCATGAGTAAAAATGGTTGATTTTACCATCAATATCTTATATAAAGTTTGGAGCATATCTTTCTAGTCATGTGAATTTTTTTTCATAAGAAACCACTATGTCATCCATGTACCTAAATTCCAAGAATTTTTTTTCCATCCTAAGATGAACCTCCATTGAAAAATATTTCTCACGAATCATACCTTTGTATTCATACAAATAGAAATCATAAATCTCTTCATTATACCTGATATTTTTCACCATATACCACCATAGATCGGCTTCACCTTCATAACAGTAAATAAAGAGACTATATTTATGATGTTCAAAACACCCCCTGACATCAAACATCTTTTCCAGTGCTTTAATGCACCCTTCTTCTAGAACAGGTTCATTTTATCCTCTAAATGATATGGGATGTTTCCTAATTAAATACTCCACTGCTAACTTGTTCCACTGTGGCTGATCTAAAAGATCTTGTGCATGGATACCACCATCATTTTTAGCCTGAGTCAACTATGACATTATTGAAACAAACTATTTAGTTATGATTCTGACCATCTGAGGCTACTGATATGGAATGTTGTCTTCCTCCAAATTTCATCCCCTCATAGCTTCCTTGTTTCCTCTATGGAAAACCATTCTAAACATAGAAATATATTTGGTGACAAAACATGGTTATCATTAAATTCTATATCATTTCAATTTGAAAATAAATTAATTTATGGATATTAATTTAACAATATTATACCTCTTAATGTTTTATATACTAACCTATGATCCCATCTATGAGGACCCACCATAAAACATTACATAATATTGAAATAAGTAAATAATTCACATCGAGGGTCTTTTCAAGTTTATAGATTTATATTATTAGGTCATAACATATACATAAAAACCAAAATATTATAAGTATACTCTTCTACACAGTATCCAATTTTTTCATAAAATAAAAACTATTGAAATAATGAGCCTTGTCTTGATCCATTTTTTGGATTGCATGACTTATCTTGGATCCCATCCGTGACCCTATTCATCTTTCTGTACTGTGAAAAATATTTCAAAACATGGGATGAGCATAAAAATCTCAGTAAGAGCTATAAAACAAAGAAAGAAAAAAATAGTTCATCAATACATACATAACATCATATCTTTATCATACCTCAGAAAATCATAAGATTTATGAATAACACATAGTAATCACATCTCATAAAGGTAATATGTGGCATCTAAAAAATACAAACGTAGTTGATTTCACAGTTACGTAGGGAGATACATTTGGAATATCCATAACATTACATTCCCTATATCTCTTTGGAGAAACATTCACATATAACTTCATCATGTTATCCATTTCATAAAAGATCTATCTCAGACTCACCCATCCTAGTTTTATCATGGAACTACTCATATATGTATACAATTCCCAAGAACCATAACATATTCATAACACATAAAATAAACATAAAGGAAAGAAATAATTTCCACATTTCAATCAAAATATATCATTTAAATATGTAGACATAAAATATCCACTATCAAAACCATTTTCAATACCAAAATATGTAAAACAGTATATGATATTTATTTTTCTTTTAAAAACATTAGATCTTGTTAAGAAAGCCATGATCAAATGATACTCACGGCGGAAGAAAAGGTCACTATCACCACTTATGTTAAAAGAAACATTTTTACCCTATTGTAAAATGCCTCATATAAAAAAATATCCTTTGAATCAAATGAAAATTCAATGATGTTTATACACAGTATAAATTATAGTTGCGAATAAAACAAAATATGCCTCAATGAATAGAGATTGAGACAAAATACCTTACCTCATGTCTGACTTGACTCGTTCGTTGTTTAATATCTGGAATAATAAACTAATGTTAATTAATAATTTCTTATGATCGTTTTTCAAGTTTATATTTTCATCCATATCACTAATTACATGTTTATTAACATTATGTAATCATTTATGTTAATAACAATCATTCGGTCGATATTTGTTAATGGAGTCCAAAATGAACTTCTTATAATTACATGTTGTTCATGTGGTCAAAAGTACATTATCTCAACAATGATATTCATGATTTAGATATCATATATATATTATATATCATTTATTTATTTATTTATTTATTTATTTATTTATAATAGTACATAACGATTGGATTTTAGAAATGAAATGCCCCATTCTTGTAGGTGGTAAGCTATGCGTACACATGATTGATACTATAATTTATATTTCATATTTAATGGAATGAAATATTATTGATACATAGGTATATTATAATTCCATTATAATATCCTATATAATTTGAGTAACTACATCCTTTTTAGGTACCATGTATGGCATGAAGGAGTCATATCACTTTGAGGGGTGGTAGTGTGTACTTCGTCAAATTAAATCATCTTGTATATCAAATATAGAAAACAAAAATGTAAGAAATAAATGAAATATACAGAATCATATAAACAATATAAATATTATATATATTACAAAAAAATATAGTTCCATCATAATGGCCACCATGAGAGGTGGTAGGTGATAATTAAACAATCATCGTTTAGTGAGGCACTAGTTCACCGTCCAAAGAAACAGTATGTTATTTACCCATTATATGTGGGTGTGTGTAAGTGTAGTACAATTAAATCTCATAAAAACATCCTAGTATATATATTATACTGGTTTGGTTATAAAATAACATATAAAAAGAGTTTTGGGGTTTTGATAAGTAAATTAAAATAAATGAACATAAGAGAAGATGTTATATTTTAAATGGGTCACTCCATTTGGTTTGAACCAAAAAGAATTATTGAAGGGCCTTCAGTCTAAGGTAAAACTTCTAGGTGGAATATCGGGATATTGAAAGCTTATTTTGGGAGAGGATGGATGAGCCATGGTGATTGAGAGGTGTGAGTAATGGGTTAGAGTTGACTGTTTTTTATAAGGGGGCTCTTTGTGAATGTTTGAAAATATTATGTTATTATATAATGATTTTATGTTTCTAAATGTCCAAAACATATAAAAGACAAATATAATATGACTCTTGTTAGAAATAAAATCATAAAATAAGAATTGGAAAGGTTTCAGATTTTTTTTATTGTTATATTCTTACATATTTAAATCCATCATTAATGATGTAAACACTGCATCATTAATGTGCCATAAAATATTTTATTTATTTGATATCTAAATATTATAAAAAAAATACCATAATGTAGGAAATAATTGTGTCATTAAAATGAATATTTATAATCAAACAGAGAACTTATATAACACCATTAATGAATTGATTTACTAAAAGATATTTGTTTTTGTCAATTTTTTCATTATTTTAAATTAGTTAATATAGTTTGTCACTATCACTCATAAGTGGCTCCATGGGGATAAGAATCCACCCAAGGATGCAAATGGTTATAAATGTATCAAAAATTAGAATTAGGACACATGTTTGGGTAATTTAATATTATTATAACTTTATTTTTACCTTGAATTCCACTGTTTACCTTTAATAGAGGTAAATAATAGTCAGAAGTCAATATTCACCACAAATTGTTTTAATCATATTGAACCACATCTTAAAAATTGAAAACATAAAAGTATGTTATATTTTCAAAATTTATTTCACATAAGAATAAAATATTAATTGAAATAAACGTTTTAGTTTCTTAACTACTACTCAATATTTTCACTATTCTTCAAAAAGTGAACTTTTTCAACAAAATAACAAAAGTACTGGCCAAGATATATTTGATATTATGAATTCAAAAAATAATGTTAATTTTACCAAATTCAAAACATATAAGTTTCATTAATTAATTTAATATTAATTCGTGTTTGTCAAAACAAAAAAGCGTATTTTTAAGAAATAATAACAATCAAAATATTGACAGGTTATATGTTGAATTTCAATGTGAAATTACATTCAATGAACAAAATTGGACTAAATGGTAAAAATAAAATCTAATTAAACATTAAAAAAAATAACAAAGATAATATATATATATAAATGAATTAGGTTAAAAATCAGTATTTAGTTAAAATTCAGTATATTTTTCCTATTCATTATAGAATGATTTTTTTCAGAAAAATGCAAAAAAAATTACCCAAAGTAATTTTTTATGTCACAATTCGAAAGAAAATTTTATTTCATCAAAAATATCATATAAAAGTGGCCAAAACTATATTTAATGAGGGTTCACCAATTAAGGGTGGTCAATCGACCTTTTAAGGGATATAAGAGTATTTATGATTAAAATTAGATTCGTCCACATTTTAAGACTTTAAATTTTATTGGATAAATGTAATAAAATTTTAAAAAAATGTATAATTATATTGTAGTTATTTATATTCATTATTTCCAAAACAATATCTAGGTTTTATCTAGCATTTAAAATAATATAATATTATTATTTTTCAGTATGTCACAACATTGTGTGCAAGGTAAGATTTAAAAATACCCATCGTTGTGTGTCAGCTATGACATCAAACATAGAATCCCCTTTAATATAAACTAATATTTATTTCAAAAATATGAAAATGTATTATTATTTATTTACCAAGGATTTTATAATTTATATTGATGATATTTTTGAAATTATATCTTCTCAGAACAATATTAAACCCGTAGATGTCTTTTTAATTAATAAGTCAAATTTTATCGAAACACTAGAAGTAAATATAATCGGTAATGTAATTGTATAAAACATAGTTCTAAGTTATATAAAAAATTCTTAAAAATTTAAATTTTCTTAAATAATAAAAAAATTTACATATGTTTATTATCCAAGAAGATAGTTAACTTACATGATGAGGTAGACTCAATGTAATTGAATTTATCTAAATTTAAATTCATTGGGTAAAATTTAAATACGAGGCACCTAATTTATATTATATTTTTTTATATTTTATCAATTAGACATTTAATATAATTATTAATTAATAAATCAAGGTATTTCTATTTCTATTTGAATTATTTAATCTATAGGGATTTTCACATAAAATTTAGAAAGTCGTCAAATATTTCATAACTCAATTTGCCTTCATTAGGATATATCACTTCTTAATTTTCATGAATATTATTAGATTACATGATTAATTAAATTTGGATATATTAAGTTTCTAATCATTAATTCTATGTGTATTTACTTTTTATACAAATAATTTATTCATTGATAAATCCTCACATCAATGTTTTTAAATTTTTATGGTTCTATTTCACACTCTCATTCTTATCGATATTATTTATTCTTGAATTTTAGTTGAAGTAAATTATTTTATCATTGTATAATAATGAAATTTAATTTAATTTCCCTATTTGTATTCATGATTGTTTTATGTAATATTACAACTTTCCCACTATGTATAACTTAATGTAATCGAGAATATATTTTATTGAAAATTTGGCTTTATTTCCATCATCGATTGGAAATCGATTTTCTTATAAAACTATATTTTAAAAAAAAATGATTGGAATTTTTTTTACAAAAATTCTTAAAATATTTATTAAATAAATTTACACCCACAGGTATATTAATTTATTTTTTGAATAGAGTAATCATGTTTTATAAAAAAACCATATGTCGTTTACCAAAAATGTCCTGGAATATTTGTTTTAACACGTAAGGTATAAAAAAAATCCATCATGAACACTATGTGTTTAAAAAAATATTTTAAAAAATATTCGGTATATATTGAATTATTTGTTTGAAAATATTTGTGTAAAATTCGGTTTGAAAATATTATTTTCATAATCCAATAGTTATATTCCTAAAAAACAATTTATTTGTCATGTTATAGTATTTATATTCATCAAAGACATCATCAATTTATTGTATGTATGATTCATTGGGGATATGTCGAAATGATACAATTGTTATTATTTATCTAGAAGGATTATGATTTTTTCACTAGGGATATACCATTTTGATACAGTTCATATTACACTAGATGGTTTAGGATTATGATTATTAATTAGGGTAATTTTTAACATTTCATATCATAGTTTTTCATTAAAAATGTTTATGTGGATTATGTTTCACCCTATTAAAATGATTATTAAATTTTAAATTGTATTTTACATTTGTTTATCGATTATACATATCTCATAGAGAATCACTAGGTATCATGAGAAAATTAGAATATGGTTTCAGCCCATATGTTACCAATTAATTTAGTCATCTTGAAATAATATCTTGGGGGTATATTTTAGATGCCCAACATTATGAATTCCTTCATTATGAATTTTCATGTTAGTATTTAATTTTATTATTAAATTAAATAGAATATCCATGGTAATATTTTCAAATATATGTTTTACTTATAAGAAATTACACGATCAGAATTTAGTCATTCTATATTATGCTCAAGCTATTTATTAAATGTAATTTTTTAGTTATTTAACATTATATATTGAATATGAAATATTTCTTCAAATATTATATTATACGTTAACTGTTTATGAGAATATGATAACACACCATTCTTATGATTTATTTTTTCCATGTTACCAATAAATTTTTTGTGGTAGTTATGTATTTATTTTCAATGAGTAATAATTTAAATTTCCTACAATGTAACATCTTTATTATATTTTTTCAATTATAATAATATTTTTAATGTATTTAGTTAACCAAGACTAATAAACTATTTTGTATATTGATATGTTATTTCTTGTATCTCATTCTAGTGTAATAATGATTACACCAACTACAAGAAATAATGGTCAACGCATAAACATTATTTGTGTTTTATACTATATTCATTGGTTTAAGATTTTTTTGAGGAATAAGGATTAGATTCATCTATGTTTTAATTAATGGATATTATAGAAGTTGTGGATAACATATTTTTTAATAGTGTTTATTTTTATCATATGTTCAAATCACAGACACCATTTTCTACTGTTTAATGTGATGGGATTTTTTGGTGATTTGATAATTTTATTCTGTTTCAAATATAATACTCTATTAAGGATTACATAAACTACTGTATTATTATATAATTTGATATTACGTTAATTATAGTCTATTAGATATTGAGAAATCGATAATTTTGATTGTTAAAACATGATACATTAACAAGGAAATATTTTTCTATTTAATGAAGGTCCTGTTAAGGATTATAATATAGTTTATAATTCAAATTTTATTCATGTTATTTTGGTAAAGTTTACTAAATTATAAGATTTATAATCATGATTGTTGATATTTTAGGATATTTCTCAGTGGAATTAGGTATATATTACCATAGTGTTTAACATATGATAAAATAATATTTTTTTAATAATAAGACAGTTAAAATTCTAGGGATATGACAAGAAATCTATGAGATCAATTTTTTTTAAATGATCCTTTAATTTTGAGGTTATTAGGGTTATATTGGATGTGTGTTTATTTATAAAGTGATTCTAGTGGGTACTTTGATGTAATTTTTTAAAAGTTATAGTAAAATAGGTTAGTTTATAAATTTTGGATATTATCATACCTTGTTCTAACCATTATGATTTGGTTTATATTTAATGGAATGAGGAATATCATAATATCTTTTTTTGAGGTTTAATTTAGTTATTTGGGAAAAATCATTTTTTATACTCATCATTTAAAAAATTGATAAAATTGAGGTGGAAGTCGATGAAATGAATGAATAAAAGATTTTATGTAATTTTAATTTATTATGTTCCTAATGTAGATAAAAAGATAATGAAACAACACATGGAAGTAAATCATATAAAATTTATTGTTACATTAAATTATTATTAATTCTTTATCTTTTAATACTTCATCGATTAATGGTTTTGTGGTTGTAAACTGTCTCTTAATCATTTAATTTCTGATCATCAATGTTCTTTCTCACACTCAATCATTATTTAGACATTGAATTTTACTACCATTTCAATATTATTACTTCATAATAATGTTTTATTCTCTGGAAAAAAATATATGATTTATTATAAATGACTTATTTATTTGAACTTATCTCATTTAAATAGGATGATTTATTAACCCTCTATATAATTAATTTTTTCTGAAAAGCAGTTATCAAATATAAAACTCTTGAATAGAGATATATAATTAAAAATTGAAAGAATTTAATTTTTTAATGGGTGTTGGGAGAATTTAACAGCAAGATATTTTAGAAGAATAAAATTATATTGATTTCATGTAGGACATGAATTACCAATATTAAACGAACTACAAAATATTATAGACTAGATGTTTAATTGAAGGATATTAATAAGAATTTCCACATTATGATAAATATATATAAATATATAATGGTAATACTCAATATAAATTTATAAATTTATACATAGGATATAAGAATTCAATTTTATTGTAATACTATATTATTATAAACAATACATTTATTATTTATATAATTTCTTTAAATTTCTATGAAACGTTGATGAATTAATTCTTCATTTAATAGATAAATAAAAAATGATACTTTAAGTATTAGATGAAATTTTACTTCAATGAGTTATGGTGTTAAAAGAATTTCAAAGATGAAAATAACATTATTGTTTTTTTAGATTTATTGGATTCAAATTCCAAGTTTTTAGTTATGTTTTTAATTAAAAATTAATTAATAGTGTTGAAATTTACAATAATGATATTTTATCAAAATAATATTTAATTAAATTATTTAAAAATACTAAAAAACATGAAACACGAAATGGTGGGAAATATATGGTTGAAAATGTCCCACATTTTCTATTTATGATATAATTTTATCCACTTCTTTTCAAGTAGAACCACTTAAGGGAGACTATTTTTTAGCTGCATAAATGTTAAATTAGGATAACTAATGGAATAAACCAAAAGATAAGATTTTAAACATATCATTAACCAATTGAAATTATATTTAATGATGGGATGTAAATTCAATAATTTCCAAAAATGAAATAACTATTATTTAGGAGGAAATATTTTCACATAATTACTTATTAATATTTTAATATATTTAGATTTCGATGAGTCACCTTCCCCTAACTTAATAAAAGCAACCAGGGCTTTCCCATATTAACACCAGTTTGATGATTTATGCTCAGGAAGCCCCTGAAAAAATATATCATTCACTATCTTTACAACATTACATATGTTATGGTCTTCCCAAATAACAACATCAATTTTCCTTAATAGTAGATATAATGGTTTTAAAGCAATGAAGATGTGGGTTGACCATGAATTTCGAAATGTGAGACATTAGGTTAGGGATTTATAATTGTAAACAATTATAAATAACATTGATTATGAATGAATTTCTATTAAAAATATATGATTTTTATCAGAAAAGAAAAATAAGTTATCATATAATCTTGTTATTTCATAATAAATACTTTTGTTCATTCCATTTTACATAATTTTATTAGACATGAAAATAAAATAATTTTTTAAGGAAAAATAGCTTTGTTTTTTAATTCACTTGAAATAAATTCTATTATATGTACATGTTTCATAAATATCATTGTATAATGTTTTTACTATTCTCTAATTATCATTAATTTCACTTTACACATATTTTTATTTTAAAAATTATTTTTTCAATGGGATCGTCGTGGCATTTTATAGAAGTTGTACGTTTTGATATTTTTCCAAAATGTTTAATAAATGTTTTGTTTCAGATTTTATTGTATTTAGATAATTTCTTACTATCATGCCTTAGCAATAGATTGAAGATAACATAAAAGGTTTCCATATAAATTCCTAAAAAAAATTCACTATCATTTTGAAAAAATTTTAATAAAAAAATTATTTCAAAATTAAAATAAAATTTTCCACAAGATTGATATTAATAGTATTTTTAATAAACAAGGACATCAACAATTGGTGTTTCTTTTGTTTTACTAGTAATTTGATATGTTGTGCATCAACCCTGATTTCAGGTATATAACAATTTCGTTGTGATTATATATATATAATGTATAAGGGTGAAATATGGTACGGTTTGGAGAACGTGTTGATAGTTTTTGGGTCTGAAAGGATGGTGAAAAGGTTGTGCACTGTTTTTCCAAACCTCATAAAATCCTAGTAGAATCCATACAAAATGTTCAATGATGGATATAGAGCTTTGGAATGGACAGCCCAAAATTTATATATCATATAAAGAGGTAGTTCTAATTCATTCTTAAGGCAGTAGTAGGAGGATGGTTAGCACCTGGTTTCTATAACAGTGAGATTAAATTGTGCTCTATTTAAATACCACATCTTTAAAAAGTAAATCTTGGTATGCTTTCTATTTACCAAGTCGTTTTTCCTCAAAACATCTCTAACTATGGATTTTTCTTCTTCATATGCCAATTAAGGATCTCCTGTCATTTTGGAGGGGATACATAGATTTATCATACTGTTTATAATCTGATTAATCATGGTAAGTTCTGATTCACCATCATTCTGGTCACGTTTTCTTTGATCCGCTTAAATATAATTCTCCTCCTCCCTATATTTCTCATATATATTATCAATGTGGGTGGATTTGAGGTTTTATTTTTAAAAAATGATGTTATTTGGTATCATTTTTTATATTAGAAGCAATCTAAGGTAGTTTCATCGAATTATTACATGGTATCATGAGAATTTTTTTAGTTTTCTATTTTTATCAAAACACTCACAGAAGGTGGAATCACTCAAATAATCTCTCTAGAATTTAATAGATTTGATTTAAATTGATTTAATTTCATGAAATTGATTATGATTTTTTTTCAAATAATGAAATAAATATTCTCTAGTGATGATTTATGGTTTTGATAGAGTTGTTTACTTTTGGTCAATTTTTCCATAACGCTGCATTGCTTCTTGATTTTAATGTTTCTTTTAAAATATGGGTTTTATAGAAATACTAAAATGATTTTTTTAATTTCTTTTTAACAAAAATTCTATTTTATTAATATGGATTGTTAGAAAAGGGGATTTCAATAAAGGGGTGACATTATTGGAATGGTTTTAGCATGGATTATGGGAATACTTGGTGTTTGAGTTTATATTTCCTTTTCAGAGCATGTTTGAAATATGAACTTATTCTATGTTCCAATGGTGTAATGGAATATGAGATACAATTACCAATTGATGAGTTGGTATATTGATGAGAAACTGCTCATGAATATGTAACGGTCCTAATAAATCATGCATGGTTGGTACTGTATATGTTGAATGGAATGGTTATTCAAAGGGGATATTTATAAATGGTTTCAAAGTAGCAGTTTGATTTTATCATGAAGATATTATTTTTCTTAAAATGGAGTTACATTGGAATTAGATTATATTTAGTTAAAATCTGGTTTGGATGTATCTTACAAAGGTTTTAGAAGTTTTTTATATTTATTTATAAACTATTTTGGATATTATTTGATATAAATGATTTTATATAAATTTTTCTCTAACTCTTCTATCTTATTGGCATTAGTAGGGAAGTCATCGGGGAAAACCTAATGGGTTTTTTACTCACCATTGATTTGGTACATTGTTTCATTTTCAAATTTCATCTACTGAGACATGGGAAAAGGTAATGTATCACATGTTTATGAATACTTCATGATACTATGGTTGTTTGTTTAGGTTGGAGCATGGATCGTGGGAGCATGTAGTCTTGTTGTCATTGTTTCGTTCTGGTTTTCGGCCACAAAATGCCCAACAGCTCCATATCCAATGATTGATGGACCTGCTTTCCAAAGGCAGGAATTCACCAGATGGTCTGACCTAGAACTCTTAAGAACTCACATTGGTCGAGATGATGGGAAGTCAGGCTCATCGCACCCTTTTTGGGGGGAAATTATTTCCTGTTCCGGGACTCTCTTATAGATTTCAGACGTATTCATATGTTCGTGAATCTTTGGTTTATACCCAAACATAGTATCCACGGATTCAACCATGGTGGGCAACGGTCAGTATGACACAGGGGTTTGGAATCATTTATGCCCTAGGTTTACCATCCCTCATTGGATAAATGACCCTGAAGGGCTGGAACTCGCTTGAGGTGGCACTAGGAGTGGTGCAGTGAACTGACATGGAGATGGTCAGATCAACCGGCTGTTGGTCTTGAACCTCAGTGAGGCTTCCTATGTACCCTACTTAGGAAGTCGAGATCAAAGTCCACGTAGTTCAGATAGGTTTTGGGGAACTGACGTGAATATGGACCAGGTGGTCCAATGGGTGGTGGGCTTGAACCTCATGGAGGCTTCCTACGTACCCTGTCTAGGAGGCAGGGATCAAAGTACATGTAGTTCAGATAGAAAGTTTAATGTCGTGCTGGATGAGGGTGGAACTCGACGTGAAGAAACGACCGAGTGGTGGGATTGAACCTTGTAGAGGCTTCTTACGTAGCATGCCTTGACATAGATCAAAGTCCCTATAGTTTTCTTTGTCTTGGGTATTACGCTCTGGGGAAGCCCAGAATGATGGTTTAGGGATTACACTCTAAAGAGGACCATAATGATGGATTGGGTCTTACACTCTGAGGAGGCCCATAATGATGGGTTGGGTATTACACTCTGAGGAGGCTAATAAGAGGATGTCTTGGTCGATTCATACTCTAAGACCACATGAGTCATGCTCGGTGTGAGAAACAAGAGGCAGTAGGTACTAGACGATCATGTCACGAAAGGTGCGTTCGTGAGAAGCAGAGTGGGGCTTACGCATTAAGGCGGCCCAGGGTGATGGATTGGGGCATACACTCTGAGGAGACCCAGAAGGTCGTGGGTTACTCCGGGATGGACGCCTCGGGCAGCAAATCCCGGCGGGAGAGGGAAAGGGGGGTGCTCCTATTACCGTCTCCTCTCTTGTAGAGATAGAGGGCTTCCTTCTGATGGTTATTTTACCATCTTCAAGGAACCCTCAACAAGTGGAGGGGCAGAAAAAGGATTCCAGAGCTCAGACTCCACATTACTGTGGGAATGTGAACCTAGGAATGCTTTGGGAATCTGCTCAAGGGGCGGGGCAACCCCCTTTCCCCCGTTTACCATGGGTATGTGAACTCAAAATGGCGCACTGATGTGCCTGAAAGTTATACCACGCAGATCTGGTGGCTGTGGTGGGGGCCTCGGCTCGGGGCCGATGAATAGGCCAATGAGGGAGTCGCGGAGGGTCTGGCTGGATCGGAATGATTTTACCTGACTCTGGAAATGATAACACCGAAGTACATGGAGGGCCACCGAGAGGTATGGGTGGAGGCGCCCTTTGCGTGGGGAAGTTCCACACAGTTGGAGAAGATGTCCGTGAACCAAGGTGGTCCACGGACTGATTGACGTCCCGTAAACCAAGGTGGTTCACAGTTTCAGGTTCAATCCGTGAACCAGGGTGGTTCGCGGCTTCAGGTTCAATCCGAGAACCAGGGTGGTTTGCGGAGGGTTCCATTTGGGCCGCGACGGCCAAGGGCAGTGCCGATCGGAGGCTCGTCGGTCGGGGTTTCGCCCGCGAAGGAGGATGCCACGCGGTACGACAAATGGGAAAAGAGGCATAAATTCCCTGGTCCGTGGGGAAGTCATCCGCAGAGGGGGTATGGTTCTCAGTTCTCCTTTTTTATTATTTAGGTTTGCGGTTCACTAAATTATTATGTTATTTCCAATTCCTTCATAATTCATATACCTTATGTGGTTCGCGTGTGAGAATTTCGTTGTTTGTGAAATCCGAAGCCTTCCTTCAACCGATCTCCTTTCCCTTCGAATCTGATTCTAGTTCTATGATCGTTTCTTCTTTCCCCCTTGGTGTCCTTTTATAGAGTGGGGAAAGGAATGTATCAGTGGCCATGTGACACCTTTTGTGGAGGGCCATAACTAAATACATGGTTCACAACTGACTTGGTCAATCTACGATTAGTGGTGGGTATAGATCGCTCCCCTCCTCCGTGAGGTGAACTCATGGAGTTCTCTGTGGCTGCAGAGGTTTTCGCCTCCATTCCACGAACGAAAGCGGGTGCGGCTTGAGCCGGTCGACGCGGCCCGCGGTTGGGGCGGTTCGTGATAATGAACCGGACTGGAACCCATCCTGCCTCGCGACCGTGGAGCCTCTCCGCCTCCATTTCGTGAACGACAGTGGTTCACCGAGGGGGTGTTTCGTGGCATCTGGCCACATCGCGCTTCCATGGACCAGTTCGTGGACCGGCCCTTTTGTGGCTCTTTTTTTCTTACTTTCCCCCAATTATTTTGGGGTATTTGGGTAAAATCTCCTTTGTGGAATTTTAAGGACCCTACAAATGCCCCACATCGGAATGGGGTCCGATTAGAATGAAGAGGAGGCCATTCTGATGCGAAGAAGTCTTGAAACTGAGATGGTTTGCAGCAGAAAGGCGGACCTGGTAGGGGACCATGCCTATAAATACAGGGAGCCCCCACTTTGTCCTTTACCGAATTCTTCGCAAAACCAGAGCTTCTTCGCCTCCGTGTGTTTGATCCTTCGCGAAGTGCCTCGTCTCTGAAACGATAGTGACTTTCGCGAACCATTTCTTCTTCACAGTTGCCTTCACCCACTTACCGCCTTTACAACCGTGAACCATTACTCTTAATTAATTAAAAATTAAGTGATAATTGGTTGCAGAGAAACTTGCTTCGTGGTTTCGATGCCCCGCGGACTAAAAAACATCTTGAACTTTAAAAAGTATCTGAGTCTTCTGAATAAACTCAAGATGGAATTTCTGCAGAGCGACTTGGTTCGCAGTTTCCTCGCCATCACTCTACGGGCCAGGGCTTCACAGACTGATTTCGCGAAGGGATGGTTCATAGGATGGTGCATTCGCGAACCTTCCTCCAAGGCTTCCATGTGGGATTTGATTATGAAGGCTCCATAACCATTAATTTTGGTTATTCCTGCCCAGATTTTTATTCCAAACTGATTTCTCTTATTGTGCAGGGATAAAATATGGTTCCCCCTCATTCTGCACCGAGGCCTTCTGCAGAAATCCTCTCAACCACTGATCAACTCCTGAAGGACATGGCTGGCTCTGTTTAAGATGGATTATGTCACTCCCTATCATCTTCTTTCCTCGCCGACCGGCTCTACAAATCACAGCAATAATATCCTTTCTATAACAGCCTTCCTACCTATGGGTTCAGTTTATTGTCCAATACCTCGATTCCTGATCCTTCTCGTGACAATACTCTCGATCCATGGATATTTACCACCACTATTCCTCATTTCGGGACACCTACTGGCGGGCGTCCTGCCTCAAGGGGCACATCTGTAGGATCTATGTTGAATCACCTTCCAGTATCTCTGACATGAGGACCACGTCAACTGGAAGGAACCATCCACTGCTATCGAAGTATTGCTCGCAGCACCATGGTAAGCGACCAGCACGGCTGGCCGGCGAATTGGGGTCTCCGGCCGGGAGGGGCATTTAAGTCATTGGATTGGGGTTGGCCCTTTTGGGTCCGTCAGAGCTGCACAGAATTTGGGGCGGAGTTGCGAGTCGTGGGATTTTATGAAGCTACATGGTTTTCCCAAACCTATACCCACAGGCCTCACGCCCTCGCCAAGCAAATTATGAGTCGTTGGAGCTCAGACACCAACACTTTCCATCTGGTCCATGGGGAAATGGGAATTATCCTATGGGATGACTTTCAGATTTTGGGGGTCCCCGTCATTGGGAGTATGTATGATGAGTTCCTACTTCCTTCCTCTATGTGGGAGAATGAAGAGAGGACTCCCCCTTTAGTGAAGCAGCTCATCCACCAGGCTCGGAAGATCTCAGAGGATACGTCTCCAAAACAGCTCGTCCCATACCATGAATGGGTCACGACTTTTGTGAGAAAGAAGAAATCTGACGAATCTGCGGCTCTCCCCCACATTCCCATGACTTGTCCTATGATGGAGTCCCATAAGCAAGGGGGCAGGTATTGGATGACTTTAGATCAAGTCGTCTTTCTTGGATGGGATTGGGAGCTTATTCCGGATGTCCATCGATTGCTCCACCTAGCAGCTTTTATGGCCATGTTCTTAAGCTGCTTGTAATTACCCATGCGCGAGGTTGGTGGCATTCGAGTCAATACTTTTTTTAGGGTGGAACACTTGGCTACCTATAACGTTATCAACATAGTCTTCCTAGTGCTGTCATGGATTTTCCGATTACTTGGAAATATTACTTACAAGAATCGGCCAAACCGAGTGGCCGACCCTTTCCAAATTCTATGGGGATGGTTAAGAGTACACATCAAGAACTGCTACACCTTTATCAACCCTCTTTAGATTCTGAGAACCACATTCCGGCCGTACATGCAACTGACCAGTGGGGTTATGTACGAAGAGTGGGCTACCAGAGAGTAGTATAGCCATCAGACAGTTTTGAATAGGTGTCTGTTATCAAGTTGACTTTCAAATTATGACATTTTCAATTTTCATCCGTTTTCTTTCCCGGCTGGTGCAATTACGAATACCATAACAGAATATTTTAGCAAGTGGGGCTACCTCCTCTCCCTCCGAGGGGGTATTATGGTGGCTCTTATCGGTGGAGAATTGATCTTCCTCGAGGACGCCATGCATTTCTTATCCAAGAATTATGCTGACTCCTGGGTACAATCGTACACAAATGGCCAATTAGGGACATTGGTGCATACCATCTCATGTCCAAAACCAACAAAGGGAAAAAGTAAGCGAAAGGATAATGGTGCTCCAACTTGGCCGGGCAAGATCCTTCATCACTCGACTGGTCCTGTGATTCTGGGGATGATTTTAACAGATATAGGTGTATCCTCTCATACCCTTGAGTCTGCCCGGGGGGGGGGGGGAGTTATTCTCGCTGATGTTGCCTTTCCAATGGCCTGGGTCCAATGGGATGAATTCAAAGCTCAATCAGCCTTTCGTAGCCAGTACCCCCATCCCATGTGGTAGTATCTTCAGGAATCAGAAGGTATCTTTTAACAGGCTGGGCTACATATCTTCTCCCGCTGACATTCTCTATGACACGGATTCTGAAAGGGCCATTCAATATATCAAAGACCTTGAATTATATATTCACGCACGTCGGGGTTATGCGGTATTGACACATCGAGTCCAGGGCATGATGCATCCAATTACTAATGAGGAGGAATAAGGTAGTGACCGCTCATTATGGGGCGATGATTCCGATGATCTCTAAGTTACAGTTGAAGCCAGTTAATTCCCCTCCCTTCCCATGAGGTCCCATCCATCGATAGCCCAAGAGAGTTTTAGGGCAGTGGCGGGATCCAAAACGCAAGAACGACCATTAGTTCACTTAACAGCTTCTATCACTGCCCGACCTCCTTAGGTCGATCCTCCCCATTTGGTGATTCATTCCATGGCCGTATTCTCAGAGGTTTGGAGGTTTTGGGATGCCCTAAGGGTCAGTGGTCCAGATGAAGAAGTTTGGGAGTTTCATCAAACATGCCCTCTTAAACTTCCAGGTATCAGGACGATCTTCACTTCAACCCACATGCAGTTGTAAGATGATTTAGATGAAATAGTCGCCTCATTAAATGAGAGGGATGTGTACATTCATTCACTTCAGAATCGCCTCTGTGGGAGCATTCGGGTGTTTATGATGATTAGATGCCAAGAATTGTCTGACCCTGAAGAAGAGGTTAATCTAATCGCCCATTCTGACTTCTCCCCCCCCCCCACCTTATTGTGGAGTTTCTAAGGTTTCTTCCTTTTATATAGAATGCCGAAGAATCTAAGGGGGTGATTCCTTCTCCGGAGTATACCACTCGCGGTACCGAGGCGGGGGAGTATGTGCTTTCATCCACAAGGGTCATCAGGGAAGGATCCCCTAGAGCAGCTGAGCTCATGGAGGCGACCATTGCAGATTCAACCAGGGTCTTTCCTCCTCCCGTCCCTTCCAGAATTCTTGGAGATCTGTCCCCTGGGCAGATCCAGAAATGGAAACAGGCGTCCCGTTTATTGGAACGCCTCAAACAGGGAATGTCGGGTAATCATGAATTCCCTTTTTCTCGTTCTCCAACATGCATTCATAGACTTATTCATTGGTTAACTGTTTGACGTATGGTGCAGGACCACTCGGGGATCTGGCTGTGGCTGCCCAAGTGGTTCTACCTTCCACCTCCTTGTCGTCTACGGAATCACCTGTAACCATGCCTGGTCGCGACGAGGTGTTGAGCCCTGCTGGAGAGGCCATAAAAATGGAGGCTTTACTCCCACCCTTATCAGTCAGAGTTATTCCAGAGGAAGAACCATTGGTATCTGATATCCTTGCTGATCAGATAAATTTTTCAATTACGGAGGACGACGGGGCACCCATGATCGCTGAGGGGGATTCAGATCTCACGGATCCAACCACACCAGGCTCAACAAATTCCATGATGATGGAAGACGAGTATTCCATTAATCTGGTTGCTGGTAACCCAGAGCGGGTTGTTATCTTGTTCACTGAGTAAGTGATTTGTTCGAGCTTAGTCTCTTTAGGCGACCTATTGGGGACGACTTTGGAGACTGCGGGCCTTATTCATAGCCCCAATCCCTGGACCACTCTGGGGGCTCCCCAGATTCCCTTGCCTATCGAAGATATGGAATCATCTTCGAGTGGCTGTCGTGGAAGTGCAGAGCTTACGAATGTAGATGCGTCGTTGATTAGGAGTAAGTTCCTCGGTCATCTGCTACTGACTACGTTTTCTTCCCTTTTTCTAATTAGGGGTACTCATCGATCTTAATGACTCTCAGCTTCAGGACCACAACCTCTGGTGCTGACAATGGTGTCGCCAGACCCGTCTATTCCCATGACCACAACTGTCAGGGTCGAAGCCGCCACAGTGCTAGATTTTGCGACCGAGGCTGCCTCGGGTCCCTTCTTGGTGATGTTCATCCCCTAATATCTGTCCTCATCTGGGAGTGATTAGGAGCTCGATCAACAAGTCCTCTCCAGCCTTCGACCCACTCGCCAAAGGGCTTGGGAGAAAATCTTGAGAGTGATCTCTCAAATTCCCTTGGACGAGATGCCGACGAAATTATCAAGGCTATGCAATTTGTTTATGCAGCTGAGATTTGATGGCTTCGACTATCATGGTATTTATGACATAGTCAAGAAGGTATTAGCTGATCGGGAGAGGATAGGTGATTTTGAATCTCGCCTTTCTGCTTCCCAATATAAAGCCTAACTTTCTGCGACTCGACAGCTTTTCCTTGCAGAGGACCATGCCCACGCAGGGGTCGTCGCAGGGCTTCAGAGATAAGTTATTTACCAGCGTTCTCATCTGGAGGAACTGAGAAATGAGATACATCGGCTGCAATAGAAAGAGGCCAACGTCGCCGCCATGATCAGAGAATGGGAGCGGTGGATGGAGGAGGAAATAAGGGCATGCACAAAGGCAGACCGGGAGGTAGAAGAATTGCGGGATGGCGCAGAAGCTGAGACGACTCTACTGCAGAATCTCTCTCAGGAAATCGAGGCTTCTCACCAGTACCTGATACAGCTTTGTGAATCTTCCGAAAAACACCTGTAATTACATTTCTCACTATAGGAGGCTCCGTATTGTGGATTCCCTTCTTGCCCACTTTGTTATGGAATACAGAAACATTTATCCTTAGTGCCCTTGTTGCCTTTTCCTATGATATAAACTATTTGATACGATTGTCACATATGTTAATTCCCCTGAACAAAGAATAATCCGAGTCCAGGACTAAAAGTAAATCAAGCTCTAACTTTTTATTAGACCATGTGATCCAGTAACCATAGTCTGAATGTTGCTAGGGTTTTATAGGAAAACCCTAAAAACCTTTTTTCTTTTTATTCTTTATATTCCCTGATTTTTTATGGGACCCTTAATGTGTACCCAGTGGGTATAACCCCGATTTTTCTTAGGATTCCCTTTTTGGGTTTTCGGCCTAATAGGCTTTGTGCCTCTTTCTTTTGTGAGCAGTTTAAAGACCCACTGACAAGACTATCATTAATGATGTTTTAGGTCGAAAATCTTTGACCAAATAAAGTGGGGTGAGGGCCCCAATAGGATTCAACTGATTAAAATATGTCTTAATACCCTTCATATGCACGTGGGGGGAACATATTTGGATTTGAGTGGCATGCAGGGCATGTCTCAAGGCATGGGAGCCATGTCGGCTTATAGAGGCAGGAAGAGAATTGCCTAAGGAAAACTTGCCTTTGGTAGACATGGCAGGGGCAATTAATATGCAGAGCCGCTGAGGTCATGGTATGCATAGTCATACAAAGGTCTCCTTATGTCAAAGACTTCTCCATTTCCGATGTCCTGGGAAATTTATGGAATTCAGGATTATGGAAAACATGATGGGTGGCATGGAAAGAAATGAAAACCACCAGGGGCGGCTCAGAAGGGGAGTGTAACATCTGAAAGGGTTTTGGGAACATTATTACTAATCAGGAGTGTGGTCCGGAGACCACCTCCCTATGCATTTAGTTAGTGTAAGGGATGGTTGAGGCCTGACGCAGTTTAATGTCATGCAGCTGAGACATCATCTGAAATGGAACAACTTCTCATGTTTCTGGGTAATCTTGTCAAAGACATTTTTATGCATTTAGGTAGGCTTGTGAAAGAGGTTGGTAAACTATAGCTCAGAGGGTTTCCGAATCTCGGGATAGAAATGGGGGCTCAGAGACCAAGAGGCGTACAGAGAGAAGCATTGCCCAAGGAAAACATGCCTTTGGTAGACGGGTCAGGGGAAATCAATATGAAGAGCCGCTGAGGACATGGTATGCATAGTCATACAAAGGTGTCCTTAATTCAAATACTATCCACTTCCGATAGCCGAGAAACTTCTGGGAAGTTGATATTTGGAACCACCATGGGTGGATTATGAGAGTTCGACATTTTTTGAATATAGAGTATAGTTTATGATGAGAGGGTGCCTGAATACCGTGGAAATATCTAGACTATACTTCTTGAGAATAGGTGGAGTAATTATTTCTCACGCTGTTGTGAGGTGGTGGTTCGTGCAAGTCTGACCCATGCTATGCAAGATAGAGAAAGGCCTATATATATATATATATTGTTTTTACTGAACCCGTGAGGGGTTCGACCATGCATCTTAACATCATGTGTTAAGGACGAGGAGAATTATTTAAAGGTTGTCGTGCAGTTTAACGTCTTGTGGCGAGGACAAGGGTCATTTTTGAAGGTCGTTATGTAGTTTAACGTCATGCAGTGAGGATGACTTCTGTGCAGTTTGGCATCATGTGGTAAGGAATAAGATATCTTTAACAGTTTCCATGTAGTTTAATGTCATGAGGCAAGGACGAGGGGCATTATTGTTAATGATTCTCTTCATCAGAATATAATTGGGCTTGAATACCTCGACATTCCCCTGACGTGGAAGGGGGTTGATTGGTGTAAATCATGGTTCTGAGGCTTCTTGGATCCGGAGAAGTGATATGGGAGCTCTGAGGCCAGTAAGCGTACGGAGCTAGGAGAAGTACCACCCGAGGAAATATTTCCATTGATGGACGAGCCATGGGCTATCATTATGTAGAGCCACTGAGGTCATGGTATGCATAGTCGTTCAAAGGTGTCCACTGGTCGATAACTTTCCACTTCCGATGGTCGTGAGTGGACATGGGGATCCACGATTGTCCGGGACACGAAGTCTGTCATCTGGTGAGGAAATATCTAGGCATGTCAGGGACATCCATCCCCGGTTGGTGTTAAATCTTAAAGAGCCCCCCTACGATGATTTATCTTGTTCGCGGGGTGTGCCTACACTCTGTGTAGTTTAATGTCGTGCGGTGAGGATGAAGTACTCCTAGTTTATCGGTCATAGAGCTCGGACCATTGGGTGACTATTACTACAGTCACTTGAAGGATAACTAGGTCAACATGTTCTGAGATACTTAGAATAGGGTGGGGGATGAAGGTCGTAAACTGAAACTTTGAGCTTTCCCGAATCAGGATGTATGATGTGGCTTCTCTGAGGCCAGTAGGCGTATGGAGCTAGGAGAAGTACTGCTCGAGGAAATCTTGCCTTAGATGGATGAGCCAGGGGTTATCATTATGCAGTTCCGCTAAGGGCATGGTATGCATAGTCGTAAAAAGTAGTTCCCGGGTTGATGACATTCCACTTCCGATGGCCATGAATGTTTATGAGAATCCATGATTACTCCCAACACAGATTTCGGCATGTGGGGATAATGGTGCCTAGGTACACAGAGAACATCTTTACTGCAATTTTCTGTTGATTCAACATAGCCTAGTCTTGTCTTGATGTTTATTGATGCAGGTCGCTGTGTGAACCACTGGTGGACACACAGGCTGGCCAAATAGGGAAACCCTAGAAACAACCGAATTTGAAAAGGGGAATAAACTTGTAAACAACTTCTCCATAAAATTCTGGATCAAGAGATGTGGTCTGGGGGCTCTGAGGCTGGTAAGCGTACGAACCTAAGAAGAGTGTCACCGGTGGAAATATTGCCTTTGAGGGACGAGCCTGGGGATATCATTATGTAGAGCCGCTGAGGGCATGGTATGCATAGTCGTACAAAGGTGTACATGGGTAAATGACTTTCCACTTCCGATGGCTATGAGTGTTTATGAGGATCCATAATTATCCGAGTGGTGGAGTCTAATGTACAGAATGGTTGTATCCAAATGTGCAAGGAGTATCTCTACCTCAAATCGTCATGTGTCTTGGGTGGTTCGTGACGAAGTCCGTGTAGTTTAATGTCATGTGTTGAGGACAAACTCCATGCAGTTTAACGTCAAGCGGTAAGGATGAAGGTGGCCCAATGTGAAAGAAAAAAGGGGTCTACGTAGTTTAATGTCGTGTGACGGGGACAACTTCGGTGAAGTTTAACATCATGCGGTAAGGATGAGGATATACACCACGTGCAGGTCTGGTCCATACATGGGGGAAGGGGCATTTTTAAAGTCATTGTCCATGCATTTTAACGTCGTTCGGTAAGGACGAGGATATACACCCCGTGCATGTCTGGTCCGTACATGGGGGAAATGAGGCATTCTTAATTTTGAAGGGCTAGGCCAAGACTGGGGATCATGGCATCGCTATGTATCTTGTGAGGGCATGAATCTTGCCGTACATAGTTCTCTGTAAAGACGATACACCCCGTGCAGTTCTGGTCCATACACGGGGGAAAGGGAAGCATTTTTTTTGAAGTTGATGGGCTAGGATAATGATTCCCGGCGTCGCTACGTATCCTGCGAGGGAAAGAATCAATCCATATGTAGTTCTCTGGAATCCATGCATTTTAACTTCATGCGGTAAGGATGAAGTCCGCACAGTTTAATGTCTTCTGGTTAGGACGAGGGGAATTATTAGATTCCGTGCAGTTTAACATCGTGCAGTAAGGATGAACTCCATGCAGTTTAACATCATGTGGTGAGGACGTGAATACACCCCACGCTAGTCTGGTCCATACACGGGGGAATGGGCACTTATATATATATATATATATATTTGAGGTGGCTGGGCTAGGGTGTGGAATTCTGGCGTCACTACGTTTCCTGCGAGGGAAGGAATCAAGCCGTATGTAGTTCTCTGTAAAGATGATACACCCCGTGCAGGTCTGGTCCGTACAAGGGGGAAACGGGACATTTTTTTTAAAGTGGCTGGGCCAGGATAGGGAATCCCAGCGTCACTACGTATCCTGCGAGGGCAGGAATCAAGCCATACGTAGTTCCTTGTAAAGATGATACACCCCGTACAGGTCTGGTCCGAACACGGGGGAAAGGGGATATTTTTTTTAAAGTGGCTAGACCAGGATAGGGAATCCCATGGTTGCTACGTATCCTACGAGGGCAGGAATCAATCCAGACGTATTTCTCTGAATTCCATGTAGTTTAACATCTTGCGGTAAGGTCATAGATTCTTCTCGATCTCTATGAGAAATAATTCTTCTGGAATCTCACGTTGGTAGGAGACGTAGTGAATTGCTCGTCCATTGAGATCAGGGTGCATGCTCCGTTGGAGTAGAACTTTTGTATAACATATGGTCCCTCCCACTTGGGCTCCAGCTTTGGAGGATTCTTGCTGGGTATCATTGGGGTCTGGAGGACCAGTACTAATGTTCCTTCCAAGAAATAATGGAGGCGGACCTTTTTGTTGATGGATCGTGTGATCTGGTTCTGGTACACTTCCATGTGGTGTAGAGTGTGAAGCCGCTTCTCATCTAGCTGTTCTAATTCACCTAACCACTTTGATGACTGCTCATCATCAGATAATTGATCAGAGATGGCAATTCGGAGTGAGGGAAGTTGGAGTTCAATGGGCAAGACCACCTCCGTGTCGTACACTAATGAGTACGGGGTAGACCGAGTAGCGGTGCGGATTGTGGTTTGATAAGACCACAATGCATTGGGGAATTTATGCAGCCATGAATTCATGTCTTTGTCCACCATTTTCTGGAGTATGTTGGATATAGTCTTGTTTAAAGCTTCTCTCTGTCTGTTTCCCACTTCATGGTAGTGGGATAAGTGGCTAGCCTTGATACCATACTCGTGGTATGACTTTTCAAACTCAGCAGAGCAGAAATTGTTGTCGTTGTCCATCAGTATAGTATGAGGGACACCAAATCTGTTGATTATATTGGCCTTCACGAAGATGACAATATTTCTTGCTCTGACTTCCTTGAGGGGTATTTCTTCTTCCCATTTGGAAATGAAATCGGTCGACATGAGGATATACTTCAGTTGCTTGGCTGTGGCGGGAGGATATTGTCCCACGACGTCCATCCCCCAGATGGAAAACGGCCAGAAGTACTTATCTTCATGAAGCAACTCCAGGGGCTGGTGTATGAATTTGGAATGGATCTAGAATGAGTGGCATTTTCGGTAAAATCCTCGTAGTCTCGTGCCATTGTGGGCTAGAAGTACCCAAGACTTCAAACCTAATGGGGAAGCTTGGTCCCTTTTTGATGCGGTCTACATGCTCATGTATGTACTTCAGTCATGACAGCAGCGATTTCTTCTCCGTAAATGCATCTGAGGAGCACTCCATCGAGGCCTCGTTTGTAGAGGACCTCTTGCTGACCCGTGCCGCCATATAGGTTAAAATTGATTGCCCTTCTTCGTATTTGCTCTCGTTCAGCCCTATCTAATGGAAGATATCCCTGTTGAAGGTAGTTTGTGATGGGAGTCATCTAGCCGGTATCAGGAGCATATGGATCGGGGATAGGACTGAATTCATGGATCTCTTCATCTTAGCTTGAAAAAATGGAAATACCATTCAACGGTGAGAAATACAGATGACCATTACAACCCGGTCTGGGTCGGCTAGGGTCATGGCCACGTTGGCTAATGCATCAGCCTGAGTGTTCTGGGACTGGGGAATATAATTCAATGTCGGTTCATTGGAGTACTCGGCCCATAACCCTCGGACATGGTCAAACAAGGGGATCAATTCCACATTTTTAATAGCATGGTCACCATTGACTTGCTTGATAACAAGCTCCAAGTCACATTTTACCTCAAGGTGTTGTACTTGTTCCTGGAGTGCGAGTTCCAGGCCTGCAATGAGGGCTTGATATTCTGCTACATTGTTTGTACACCCCTCTGACAGGAGGAAGGAATAACGAAAAAATACCTTTTCTGTGGACACGAGTATTATCCCTAGACCCCCTTTTTTGAATATGGGATCCTCCATCCTCTTCCCGATGGGGATTCACGACGCGCCGTCAAAGTACATTTCCCATGCTGGGACCTCCTCTTGAACCAAGAAGATATCTTCATCAGGTAGTTCAGCGTCTAGTGCAGTGGTCCCTGTTAAGGGTGCTCTGCCAGAAAGTCTAGTAATGCCTGGCCCTTGATGGATTTTTGAGGCACAAACCGGATGTTGAATTGCTGCAGGATGACTGCCCATCGGGATAGGCGTCCGGTTAGCATCGGGTGACTAAGGATGTACTTGATTGGGTTACTTCGCGAGATCAAATGGACCTCCTGATGCTGCAGATAATGTCACAACTTTTGAACCACAAAGACCAAGTCCAAACAACTCTTCTTGATATTTAAGTATCGAGTCTCTGCATCAATCATGGTTCGACAGAGGTAATAGAGATTGTTTTCGCTTTCGGCGTCGTTCTTCTGTCTGAGGAAGGATCCCAATTAACTACATGATTTTGAATCTAATATCTTAATTTTCACCAACAAATCCAAGTGGGCTATCCTAGATATTTTTTTGGATAACATTTACTAGAAGCATCACTTTTTTATAAACTACATGAATTAGAATATGATTATAATCATGATTGAGTACACAATTCCTCATACATATGAACTGTTTTATTCTAGATATCTCTATCTCGGGATGAGAGATATATATTCTTCATTATGCAAATTTCAATATTGGATTTGTAATTTAGAGTATATGTTGAATATATTTGTGTTAAAAAATACATATGTGGTATTAATGGTACTAATGAACCACATAATCTAATGTATCATGAATATTATTTTCTTGGTAATTATATATGATTTACCAATAAATTCTATGATTATATAATTGTATGTAGACAATTCATGAGATATTTTAGGAACATTTTGTGAGAACATTTTCATTATTGAATTTTCCACACATTGTTTATAGATCTAAGGGATAATTATTATATGGCTTCTGTTATCATAACACAATATCATAAAGGATATAGAGTAGGTTATTAATATTATGACATGGGAGGATCATTAGAATTTCAATATAATAAGGAGAATTATAGGACCGTTATGACACTTTAGGTCAATCCTGAGGGAATATAATAGGCTTGAATCTCCCTAACTAATCTTATCAAAAAAGGGATAATGTTATAGTGCACCAAAATTTGTTAGGAATCCATTGATGAGTTGCCAAAATGAATGAATTTTTATATGACCATAATTTTTTTTGAAGTTGGTCAATGTTCTATGGTATAATATTATGTATCATGTATATGTCATGGGTGTCTTCATTTACTAGTTAATCTTGTGGTGGATAATGAAACTATCCAAATCGGACAAAAAAAGAATTGACTAATACACCCCCTTGATCTTCACTTCCATGATGCATGTTCAAAAAAAATTTAGCACTATATTACGTGTTAAATTTTCATACTCTTTTCACATGAAAAGGTTTAATCTATATTTTCTCCAAGAAAAACCAGAATATTATCAACTAGTAATGATTGGAATTCATGTATGGACTTGACTTCGACATCACATATACATGAAGAATGGTAAGTGTGGTTTCTAATAAACAAGTTTATAAATTATATAATAATGTAATAAAGGATTCCATTGATTAATACTTTAGGATGGATCTCTTTTCCAAGATTAATCATGAAGCAAGCAATAAAAAGAATATAGAGATTCTTTCTAGGATCCATTTGAGTACTTACATTTCCATGGTTATTCATGGTGATAAATCAAGAAATGGGTAATGGAGGTGAATTAATATATTTGAAAATTTATCGGAGGACATTGGTTGTTGTTATTGGTCTCTTAATTTTATCCACAATATTGGTATTAGATGATGTTCCAGTTATCTATGGTCAAGGTTGAATTACCACCCTCATATTTTGTAATGTATTTCTCTTTAATAGAAAATTGTGTGTTATATCATGTGAAGCATGAAAACCTGATATGTGTTGTGAAATTATTATACACTA
The DNA here is from genome assembly GCA_963277665.1 of Viscum album. Classification (NCBI taxonomy): domain Eukaryota; kingdom Viridiplantae; phylum Streptophyta; class Magnoliopsida; order Santalales; family Viscaceae; genus Viscum; species Viscum album. The sequence continues at coordinate 1,319,453,497 of OY728158.1, forward strand.
TAAAATAAAACACATTATATAGAATTTAAATGAAATATAATTTTTGAATATAATTTTTTTTATTTTCAGAAATACTATTATCCAAAATATCTAATTTTATGTATTTTGATTATAAAAATCATTTTATAATATATGTTTTATTTAAAATATTCATTTTTATGCATATCATAATTTATAATTTAAAAATTCATAAAATGAATTATTTTTCCTTTTTAATATTTTAGAATTTTGGATTAAATAATTATTATGTATAAAATACATGTTTTGTTTAATAAATTCGATTATACACAAAAATATTTTTATCATAATAAATTAAATTAGTTACTATAGATGATTTACATTAATGTAAAATTTTGATAAATTCTTAAGTAAATATGATAAAATTAATTTAATAGTTTTAACTATAGAAATAATTTTAACAAATTCATTGGTATGATATTAAATTTTTTCATTGTGATTTTTGTTCTTGTTTTATAATAATAATTTTCCACATAATTGAATTAACATTGATAATATTATATATATATTTTAAATGATCATTTAAAAAAATAATGATTCCAATTTCATTTTTTATCCATAAAGAATAATAAATATTGTAAATATTTTACAAATTTTTTCTTTAAAAAAGTCTTGAAAAGGAGTTAAAACTAAAACACAAGGATTAAACAATCCAAAAAAATAGAATTTAAATTGGTGGATGATATTAAAAAAAATTAAATTATTTTCTTCTAATTTTTCACTTGTTTACACATTATATTGAATATTAATTTAATATATTTTAATGTTTTAGTCATTTATAAGTTTTCAAACTAACTCACATATAAAAGGATGTATTTTCCCAGTCATTCCCCCAAACAATTTTAGCCATTTAAATCTGCCACAGACTACACGAATATATTTATAAATTCACATCCCATTTATTGGATATTAATTTATTTTCTTAAGGCCAAACATTAAATGATTAAGGACTATAATAAAGGATGTTTTTCAAATTAGTGGAAATTATCATTACAATTTTATTTTGTGCTTCATTCTCCCTAAACAACCATTATACCATATGTGAGCATATTGAAATCACTAAATACAAATAATTAATATATTTAAATGTTGTTATTTTAATTTTACAACTATTTTCTATGAGATTTAAATCCAAGGTGAAATGGTAATGACATTCATTTCATTGTGTGGACTACCATGTATACTAGGTGATGTAATTCGTTTTTCATGTCCATGAAATGTTTCATATAATATGATTAAATTTTATGTATATATATCATATTTAAAAATTATTATTATTCAATGATGATATAAAATTATTTACCTTTCTTTATTTCCATTCATAGTAATACAAAATCATTACTCATTTTTACATATGAACTAACTTCTTTGTGAAGTGATTTAATTAATTTTTCATTACCACCTTACATGTATGATTATAAATGTGTATGTAATAAATTAATATGAAAACTATATATTATTATGATTTTAAATATAATTATATTATTTACTAAGTGTATGATATGGTAACATCAATAAGAAACATGAATGGAAAACTAATATGTTTTCTACAAAGTTTTTATTTTTCTGAAATATAGATCAGAATTATGTAAGTAGAGATTATAATGGAATGATATGTTGAATAAAATTATGAATAATTTTTTATATATGATTAATAATTTTAAATTTATTCTATAGTTTATTAAAAAAAATATAAATTATTTGAAGACCTAGTCATGGGTCGATGTTGCAATGCATTTTTTTAATTAAAATTATTTATGCTTGAATCTTCTTTATAGAAAATGTATTTTATTTATCTCTTGAACTTATTATATGTTCTTATCTATTATTTATATATAATTATATATGGTTTTAATCTTACTATTATAATTATAATCTCTTTTAACATAAAACTATCACAAAATATTTTTTAATGAAATGTCCACACTATTTTCTAATTGGCGAGTAATCATTTTCTACCACGTCCAAATTATATAACATATTTTTAAGAATATTATATTAGTTAATCACATAATTATTTAAAGTAATTTATAAAATATTTGGATTTATTTTTTATGTTTAATATATATATTTCATTCTATTTTTTAATGAATTGATTTTTGACATTTTACCAAAACTGTTAAAGGAATTATTGTATTTACAATTAATACAAGAACAAATATTCACAAAATCCAAAACATTCTCTTAAATTAAGATTCATTAATATGTTTATATGGTTATTTTTAATAAATATATTGTTCCCAAACTCTTGGTAATTTTTATTTTTATTCATATTAATGGACAAAATATTTTCTAATGTTTTCAAAGATATATTTAAAATATATTTAAAATATATTTTTCATTTATATAAAAATAATATTTTATTATTATTTAGAGAGGATATAATATAATAAAAAATCAGTTCTTTTATAGATGGATTATGAGTATGTGATGATGAACTTTTTATGAAACCCCTATATTTTCTAAAGGTTATTCTATAATTAATTGAGGATTTTTTTACAAATCATGTGGAAGACATATGTGTGGTTTACATTGTCTGGTTTTTTTTACTTTAAAAATATCTAATAGAATGTCTAAGGATTGATATGTAATTATAAAATTTGGGAGTTATATGGAGTCAACATAGTTTAGTAAGTTTATCTTTCTAATATCATAGTTTTAATAGTGATCCTTGACTATGGAAATTATGAAAAGGGGTGTTAAATCAATTTTATATTGGACTTTGAACAATGTTATAGTGTTGGATTGAAATCCTTACTAATGAGATGTTTTTCTATGATGTAATTTTTAAGACAATACCAATGAAATATTCCTATGATTATACAATTTTTACATGGTTCAAAATTTATTTGAGATGATTCATCACACTTTTGACTAATTTATTTTGAAATTCATACTATTTAGTCAAATACTAAAGATTAATTATTAATAACCAATTAGATTTGAATGTTGTATGTTATGATAAAAATATCATATATTTATTCTTATATAATTCTTCTATTTGATAATCTTTTGAATTCTTCCATTCTTTCCCTTAATAAGTATATAATACAATCAATTTTTCATCATTTCCACATGGTTATGAATTATTTGTTAAATTATAATATTTAAAATAATTTTAATACTAGAGAATAAATTTGTTTGATATATTTAATATAATTCCTGAAATAAGTTGATAATGTTATTATTTTTCAAAAATAATAAACCATTATATCCCTTTGGTGTGTATTATTGTTAATTGTGTTGAATAATGATCCAAAATAATTCAATATTGAAATATATCTCGCTCGAGTAAGAAATGTTGGTATTATTGGAGGGTTTAGTTACTTTAGAGAATATGTTATCCATATATGTGGAAATTAAATAATAAAACCCATGATAAATAGATTTTTATATAGAGAAAATCTAAATGTTACATTGGTATCAATGAATTTTCTAAAATTTAGGATGTTTTGGGAATCATTTTCATTATTAAATAATTTCTTACTCACTTTATTGTATCATGATGTTTGGATAATTCTAATTGGTTTTTTAAAATTTCAACATCCAAAAGGAATTGTGATAATAAGGAATTTGTAAGACAATGAAATGATTTCCCATTAAAGAACCAAATATAATGAGACTTAGAAAATAAAGTAGTATTTTTATTCTCACAATACACACTAATTCCAAGAATCAAACTGATTTTTAATATTAGGGAAAGTGGAATAAATAAATTATTGAGTATTTCATAGCCAGACACAATCCTTCTTTTATTAGGTCATCTGATCAACATATTTTGAAAAATGGTCCACTTCCACTAAATTGATAATTTTATTTTTTATATCTTAAATCATGATAAATTTTTCCTTTTAGTATATCATTTAAAAGGTGAATAATATCATTAGAGAAACATGGTTTAAAATTTGATGAAGAATGAATAATTTTAGTCCCCTAAATTTGATGAATCTTAAATTGTAGTTTTCTATTTGTATATTCCCTTAAACAATTCATATGAAAAGTTAATAGATATAGGATAAGTTTAAATATTAGTATGATAAATATATTAGTACCTATGAAGAAAACATTTCAATAAATATAATGCATGCTTCTAATTTTAGCATCAGCATTGAAATTAATATATATCGATTCTTCAGTGGATGAAAATAAAGTATCAGAATTGAACTAGTCATAAGGGAAATCAGTAGATATTAATAAATAATTAAATATACTCCCAAAGTAAAAAAATGAAATATATGAATCCCACATTTATCATTTTCCTGATAGGTATGGAGTTATTAATTTCAAATGAAATTCCTCTAATATAACACATGGAGTAATGAAAATGAATATTATATTATGGAATATGTGAGTAAATAGTCATGGGGGAAATTTTTTACAAGGGAATAATAATGGGTTCAAATGTATATGTGATGGACATCAAGACCGTGAATGTTGAAGATAAGTAAACAAGAATGTTGATTAAAATAAATGGGATGAGGAATAATTAAATCCACTATACACTCTACAATGAAAAGAAGGTAGAGAGTATGTTCATTATTCCATCACACACCCATATCCATGGGTTATTTATGAACACCTACATCATAAACAACTTATTCCATTGCATATAAAGAAATATATTAAGATAAAACCCACTGAAGTGGTTCTGATATTTATGTGGGGAAATGTAAATACATCCTACACTCTATAACATCATATATTTTATTTAATTCTTGTTGTATCTACTTTAATATATCATAATAATATGATTAGTTTGTTTTATGACACCAGAATAATTAATTAGTGAATTATAAATGAATACAAATAATTAAATAATTATCAAATATTTTGTTTATATATCCTCACTAAGAGATGTTTATGGGAATATATATCCTAAAATACATTTGACTCTCCCTAAGTTGAATTTTATCTGATTTTTTGAATATAAACACTCTATGAAATTATATCCCCAATCAAAGAATAAGGAATGGATTGAAAATTTTGTACTCAAAATCTCCAAATGGTTTTCTATTTTAGTGATTGATATTATGAACATCCAATGTAATCTACCTACATTTAATATAACAACTGAGATTCCATTATATTATGATTTATTTTATTTACAAATAAATAATAATCTAGTGTAGATAGATTTATTCATAAATCTGATTAATAAGTAAAAATAAAAATATAAAAAATAAAATTTAACAAAATAGATTTATTTTTTAAAAATCATCATTTTAAATTGAGATGAGGATTTTTTATGATATTTTTCTGAAATAAATTACTTTTACGTCCCCCGAGAATATTACATATTTTTTAAAAAAATTACATTTTATGACTTTATTTATATATAATATTAATTTATTGCTTATAGAACCATTTTCTAGACCATATATGTAATTAATACTTTTTATAATGAATATAAAATTACACTCTTTAGGTTACAAATATATTCTTTTCATTTTTTGAAATATCAGCAATGTTATTGCTCAAATTGAAAATCATAGTTATTTTATTGTAATCAATAATTTACAATGTACCATTTAGATTTTTCTTTTTTAATAAAAGGAAAACAATAATAATTTTATTTCTATTAAAAAAATTATCTCAATTTGAAAAAACATTGTTCTTTATTTAGTTAGAAAATAATGTTAATGCTAAAGATATTCAATTTTCATAAAACATTTTTATTTTCATTTTGAGAACTTATATTAAAATATATTTCTTAAGATATTTGGATTTGAATAATATAAATGGATTAAATAAATTTTTTTAGTAAAATTATTGTTAGGTAATATGATGATCATAATTTTTTTCAAAATTTATTGTAACTATGAAATATATTTTCTAACTTGGTTAGGGGAAACATTTATTAAAAGGGATTAAAATAATATGATATGTCTTAATGATGAAAAAAAGTTAACTCTCATTTTTTGGGTTTATTTCAATATTAACATTATAATACCCAAATATATGAAAATTTAGTACCAAATATATAAGAAAATAACTTTGAATTATTAAAATCCTTATGTAATTTATTGTATGTACCTCCACTCAATTATAAAAGGGAACATGTTCTAATACAATAAAAAAACTATTTAATCCCCATAGATATTCTAATACCTAAAAAACATTACAAGGTCCCTTCCCTTCATTATTAGCCTCCAGTTATTAACTTATGTACATCCGATGATGGATAATGGTGTAATACAGCGGTGGTATCTCAATGAATTTTTAATAATCTTACTCGGTCCTTTGAATGATTATTTCATCATATAATACATATAATTTTTTTATGTATAATATCATTATTAATCCATTATAAAATATACAGAGTTCTTATTAATATAATATGAAAATAATTTTCTAACACCTTTATATCATATGGAATATGAAGACATCAGTCATATGTACATAAGACTTGTTGTCAACACATAGTGGTGTAAGTAATTTCTCATCACATATTATCAGATATTTATATGAATATTGATTTAATAAAATATATAGAATAAATATTTAATTTCAAGAATTCTATAAAAATATTATATCTTTTATATTCATACCCACAAATCTGTTGGAAAATTATAATTTCTCTCATGGGTATGTGTAGACTACCACCTCCACAAAGTAATGTGATTCATTATACTATTAAAACTATAAAGGGATGACCTTAAATATATAAATTGTGATAGAAAATTATATAAATATTATAATAAAAATAAAAATAAATATGAACCATTTCATTTGAAAATTATCCATGTAAAATAAAATGAAGTAACTCTATATAAATTGACTAAAAAAACATTATAGTGGTCAAATAATAAATTGACTATTCATTGAATGAATTTAAATCAAATTTAAAATGTCCAACAAAGTGTAATATATATTAAAAAAGTTAAAATAAATGATGTTGAATAAATTAAATTCACTATATATGAGGGTCAAATTCATATAATTAAGAAGAATTACAAGGCAATGGATTTCACATACAATCCCATCAAATTTAATGATTATTTATATTCATAAATCAATTGAATAATTTATTGTAGCCTTATATTCTAAAACCCAAAAATTTTATTATCCAATACTATATATGTATTTTACAAGTTTATTTACTATTTATTATCATGTTATATAAATAATCAACAAATATTCTACAAGTATGAGACACTATTTTAAAAATATTTTTTTTTATTTTTCCATCAATCTTCTTCTCTTACATGTCAATATATTCATTGAAATATTTAATCTATATTTTTACTATAATAAAATGTCATTCCGAAATAATTTCTTCCATTTTCATACATTATATAAATGTTCATATATGGAAATTAATTTTTATTTTTCAGAACAATGTATTTTTTTCCAAATCTATGAGTATAATATTTATTTTACCACAAACATAATGAAGGAATTGTACAACCAACATGAGAAATTTTTTAAATAATTACATTATAATATTATATGAATATATTAATTGATAAACAAATATTTTTAAAATTTATAGTGAATGTTGAGTTGAAATAAAAGTGTATTTTTTACTAGATTTAATAAAATTAATTTTGAAAACTATCTTATAACTGAATTCATATATAAATATCAAAGGTGGTTATTTTTAATGAATTTATTATATTTTTTCATAATGATTGGTCTTACAAAAAAAATTATATCATATGAAATAATGGTATTCTATTATAAATTTTTAATAATAGATTATAACTTATATGGAAAACTTTCACTTTTTTCTGATTATATTTTCTATCACTCCCAATTGTTCATTGCACGTTCCTTTTCTCAATCATATCATTCTTTTTTATAAAATGGATTTAATAAAAATAATTTATATTACTCTAATAATGCATCAATTGTATTCCATTCGAATATATGGCATTAATTTATGGATTTATATTATGTAGATTATTTATTTTATGAAGTATATATTATTGTTCTTTTTCTATGATTCATCACGGATAAATATTGAATTATATGAAATTTTGAGAATGAATTTTTTAATATTCAATATATGACAAATTTATAAGATGTTCATGTGTTTGTGGGGAAACATTATTAATCAACCTTTAATGCATCAACATCTCTCCTCAGACAAAAATATAAAATGGTATATTATATTTTTATTTGGTCTTCACATACAAATTTAAAAAGAATAGTTACATGGTATGACTCAATGATAGAAATATTCAAGATAGCATTCCTAAGGCATTGATTAAAACAAAAATAATGTCTACCATTATGAATTTGTTTTATTATAAATACATTTTTCATATTCCATGGGACTATTATGTAGATATTTTCCACAGGTTTCTGCGTAACATATATTATTCATTAGAAAGCATGTGTTTTTTATATCTAATATTCCATATTGATTATAAATTATATACTAATTATAGAATCCAATATACATAAACCATAATAATAATTTAGCATCACCCTTTATTAATTTACATTTTTATTGGATAAGAAGAATAATATTATGAATTATCTCATGGATAAATGAATTTTTCTTACGCTATGTTTTTATGTTGCCAATTAATATAGATATTATTTATAAATTTATTTATCAGGGATGTGAATATGTATTGAACAAACATGGTTTGATCCATTTTATTTGGTATTTGTAAAATTAATTAAACTGTAGATCTTGGTTACTTGTGTTGTGGGTGTCAAAGATGGTATCACAGAATGTTTTGTAGGAAACATGGGAACATTATTTTAAATGAAAATCGTTAACATAATAATTATGAAAACTCCTTAGTTTATAAGAGAAAATTCACCCTAATTTGATTTTTTATATTATGGATAAATATTTATTATGATTATGGGATAACCCATTAGGTTCCATTGTTTTGAGATATTTCATAATGGGAGAAAGGTAATGAACTGCTATAGTCAATGTTGTAATTACCATACTATGAATGATAATAAATTTTCAATTAGTACTGAGGAGATCATGACAATTCTGGGTAGTGGACTCAGGTTATAATGATACCCATTCCCAAATACAGCCTCATTTTGTGAAGAATCATAATGTACCTATGTTTCTTAACATCATGTGATATTTTCCCCTACTTATTACTGGAACTACTAATCTATTATTAGGTGATAAATTTGTAGTGTCCCTAATTTATATGTATAGAATTGGTATTTATTGAAAAGGTAAATATTTAATCTTTATGTCTATTTTTTTGAAGGTAGATTGGGAAGAATAGTGGTTGCTGATGCCAAAGAGAAAAAATTCTAATAAAATAGAAATGAATTGATAAAGAACATTTAATGTGATATTTTTCAATAATTTATTTATCATGATTTTTGAGCTGAACCATAGTATACTTTTCACACTATATTAAAGAAAGACAAAATTTTATTTATAGAGTATGATGTTAACATTAAAGGATTATACAGAAAACATTTATTGTCCTAGATAATCAACAAAACACTATTAACAATTCCATATAATGGAATAAGCCTTTCCCTCAAAGGGAACCCATTTCTAAAAAATTACTATTATATTATTATATTGAATCATGTTCCATGATGATGTAAAAAATAATTTATAGTCTATATATCTTCAAGGGAATTCATTAAAAGAAGAATATAGTAGTTTTATAAGATTTAAATCCAGTGAATGACGTTAAAATAGAATATGTGTTCTCCACATTTTAAAAATAGATAAATGAAGCACTTAATTAAATTCATTCAAGATAACAAGTTTGTTTTAGGTGTATTGAAATTGGTCAAAAGTCTCATTATTACATTTTAAATAATGAAATCTCTATTATATATTTCTTTAATGTTAATGAATTTTGGTACTCATAAAAAAATTCATAATAATCAAGGGAACCACCCACATATGATTATAAATGAAGAATGATACGAATATCCGATTATTTTAGCTGAAATTGATGTTCCATATGATGTGCTGGTATGAATATTGGTCATAAAATGAAATTTATGTAATGAATTATTTTTTAGAACATTTCAGTCTTTTATATCTCCAATTATTTTCATCAAAATTGAATATTTACCTTGAACAATAATTTTGGTGTAGTCAATCATGATAACATGTAGATATATTAGCACAATGATGATGTGTTTATTTATACTCCTTATGATACATAGATATATTTTAATCAGAATCATTTTCAATATACCTATGATAGACTTTCATACCATCCTGTTTAGGAATTAAATTTAAATTAAAAATATAAAGATTATTACATAGAGTACTTGATTTCAATTCAAGATACATATGTGGAATACATATCCATCAAAATAGATACTACATCATTTGAATCATGACCGGATCTATCAGAATTAACACATCTTAAGGAAATTAGTATAGAGGAAGTGTACGCAAAATCTATGAATGAGAAATAAATATTTAAAATAGATGACAAAAATATTGAATTATAATTCTTATATGTGTTTCATGAAGAAAAACTATATATCAACATGATAATGAGTTGTAAGAATTCATTGATATAATCCCTCATGTAAAACCTATGTCTATGTCTCCATATATAATTTATAAAATTTCATTAAATAAACATATGAAACAATAATATGACATGTATCAAATGTAATTTATACAATCTAGCGTTTTACAATGTAGAGATCGTGTTATTTATAGGAATAATTATGCATCTATGATGTCTTGGATCAATTAAATTTTACCAAATATCATTACTATAAACAAAAAACCATTTCCTTATATTGATGACATTTTCAATCGACTACGATGAGTGAAATATTCTATAATGAATGATAAAAATTGTAGTTATCATAAAAAAATTTATAATTTATGAATACATTTGAATGATGGATGTTCATATATAGAATTTAAATTAAGAAATTACAGTAAAAAAATTTTGATTGAATCATTTTTCCCTTATTTTAGGGAAATCCTCTAAATCCATAATGAATTTGATTTTAATTTATATTTGGAAAATCCATTGTTTTACGGGGTTGAGTGGAAACCATTATATTACTCATTGACCAAGATGCATTAGTCCTAGTACATGACCCATTATCCCATATTACATATGGACTCATTCATAAAACTCTTGGAGAAATAATGGTTTATCTATGATTTTGAAAATGTATATTCAATATTCAAGGATATTCTTTTTATATGGATATTTTTTGAATTTTGACATATCATTTTGTCCATTAAATATATTGTCTATGATGTGAGGCCAAAAAGAAAAAAATATTATAGAGATATATAATTTATATATATCAGTAGGTAAACATCAATTATATATTCAAAATTCAGTATGATTTTATAACCTATTAACCAAGGTGAAAAATAAAGTAGCAGAGTTCATATTATAAAAATTAATATGTTTTTTTAATAGTTGAAAAAGATACTGATAAAGTTGAATATATTATCATTACCATCAGTACTAGGTTTTTTAGGGTTATATTGTTATATAATGTATAAAATACAATTATATGTCCTTATATAGCATGATAGAGTCTTTCCCAATAAAATAATGCAATAAGAAATTAATGATCATATTATCAAAATTTGGGTGGGATCGTCGGATTCCATGATTATTTGGATTGTGCATATAGTCATGGTTATGATTGAACTTTTAGACTACTCTTTTGTTAGTTCCTCGTGTTGATGTGTTTTGAGAGGATTTAGTTACTGTCTAGTTTCTCTTTTGGGTGGGTCTGGATTTGGATGTGGCTCCAAATTCCTCCTGGAAATGGTTCTCATTGATTGTTCGGTTCTCACTAACCCAAAATGTTACTTGTTTGAAAAATAAAAATAAAAAGCAGTTTCAGAATGGATAATATAATATTAAGAATAAACTTCTTAATGAAAGAGAATACTATGATGAATTTTTGAGTATTATTACTAAAGCGACCCAATATAAACATACACAAATAATAAATTGATGACATTGTTTAATTATTACTTCCACAATTAAATTCATTACCCAAGGATATAATTATTTACTATCAGGGTTACAATAAACATAAAAATACATATATCACATGTTTTTATCATTTCATAATAATATAAATTAACTCAATGTAATTTTATTGGAAATAATCCACTTTATATAACTGGGAAGGGAAAACATAAGATTGTGTGAGGTCAAATGCTTATTGATGGATAACAAAAAATGGCCATAACATTTATATTATAGTCATGTGGAAGAAATTAAATAATGAAAAAAATATTATTTAAAATGAACATTAATCAATAATTGATAACTATAAGGATGCAATATTGGAATAACATCCCACACTATAACACATTTTTCATGGTATTGGAAAATAAAAAATGAAGAAAATATCAAGACCCATGTACCATTAGAAAGAATTTGGCAGAATCATAAATATACGAATTTATATATTTTTGAACACAGATACTCTCTAACCCATTCACTCATAAAAGTTTATGTATAGTTGTATTCTATGATAAGGACCTTTTTCAAAACCAAAATATTTTTAAACCCATTGTCATAAAATTTATACGTCATTTGATATAATCTATTACATTATACATTAAAGGGGGATATATTTCCCATAAGACTCATAATCCATACATTTCCATGCCACATAAAAAGTAGTCATAAAATCATAATAAAGTCAATAGAAACAAATATTGTTCCATTTTATTTGATAATCGTCACATAATTAAAACTTGGAAATAAAATTGTTTTCATAGAAAATATAAAATGTAAATCATTCATTTATCCTAAGTAACCCATGGAAATCAAATGGGTTTCATATAACCAAAAGAAAGTATAAAATTACATCATGAATGAAATCATTTTAAAAAAAAATTCACCAAAAATAAAAATATTGGGTAAAATAAGAAACATAACTCCACTAGAGATTGGAAATATTCATGGTAATGAAGGAAATATATAATAAATAATCCTTAGAACTATTTTATTTTTTATTGTAAATGTTATTTTTATAAGTCATTTTTAAATAGTATACATTATCTTTGAGAAAAATAAATAGAAACCATTAAATTATATATTATTTGACAAAATCCCATTTACTTATATGTAAACAAAATAATCAATTAAATTGTAATTGCAATGAAAGGTGTTGTTCAAATAAGAAAGTATAAAAGTCGTATAAATGAGTATATGTTATAATGTCCCTTACCTATAACCTTGATATTCATGGATGAACTATGACCTCTATTATAATATAGATTAAAAGATAAGTTAACTATATTTATACTTATTGATGTATTTGAACATCTATAATATTTATAAATTATAACAAACATCATATATTAAACTGTTGTAATATATTATAATAAATGATTGTTAATAAATATAACTATCTTGTACATGTTTTGTAAGATTAATATCCTGATCCATAATTTCAAACAATGTTAATTATTTATATGTAATTTATTAATAAAAAATATGTAACATATATTGGTGTATAATTTCATATTTTATTCTATGTGGGTTTTGATTTTTTTATGTCACTAATGAACTAATAGTATAATATTTTGGTAATTTTAGAGAACAGAAATGTTATTTTATTAATAAGATTAATATTAAATATATCTATTATAAGATAAAATATTAATTATAAAAAAAATTACATATTTTCTAAATATTTTTTTCTTTTCAGATAGTAATCCGTAATTAGATTTTATATTAATTTTCACATTTTTGGATAAAATGACCAAAAACATAAACACACTTTAACATGATGAGTTTATATGGTTAATGAGTATATTATATTCACGTAATATCATTATGAAATAGGAATAATTATATAATTTTATATTATATATTATAGTGAAAAATATTTTATAATGGTTAAATAATGTATAAAAACATTGAGAAAAAATTAAAAATGAATTATTATAGAGATGATAATCTATACATATAAATGATTATCAATGCATGAAATAGATTCTGGTGAATATTAAATTGAATTTTTTGATTCAAAAGTTTATTTTAGATATAATAATATTTATCCCAATACACAATCATGACCATCCATGATTGGCAGTAGTGAAAAATAAATGTTGTCACATTACATAGCTGTTTTTTCATGCAACACACCGATGTTTTTATTTTGAATTTCTTTATGGATGAATTTTAATAAATATTATTTTTTAATTTTATAAAAAAAATATTACTAATATATTGATATCCAATTCATAATATTATTATTTTTATAAGAATTTTGGATGATTATGAATAAGAAAAAAATATTAATAACTATATAATACTTATATTAGAGACTTCATTTTCCAGTGGACATTTCTTTGAAATTGATTATCACATGATAAATATTACTGATCTAGGGAATATCGGTTTTGGAGACAGATTTATTTAGATATAAATTATTGATATCATTGGAAGAAATCTAATTTTTGTTTTTTTGAAGGGTTCTTACTGGTCCCCATTTATAAGAATGGAAAATGCAACTTTGGTAAACAGATATCATATATTAATAATGAATTCACACAATTCCAAAGTCAATTTCTATAATGTTTTCATATTAACTATTTATATGGTATTTGGATCTAAAATGGAAAAAAACATGTTATAACATTCTTATTTTAAACATTTCATATAGTTTTTAACATTAATTATTTACAATTAACTTGTTACATTTAATCCAGAAAACATACTTTTAACTAAGTGATTTTATTTTTCATTTACCTTAAAAAATTACCAATATAGAAAAATTTGTGTGTAATAGAACTGAATATTAGATGTGTTTAATATAATATATGATTTATTTATTTTAAAATGAACATATAAATTAAAACATATACTTATTAAAAAAAATAGGATTTGTTTTACAATAAATTTTGACTATTATGGATTTTCAATATTATTTATCAATTACTGACCAACTTATTAGTGTTTATATGTTTATTTATGTTATTATAAATCCAATTATAATAAAAGTTATAGTATCTAAATTTAATATATTTGATAAAAATTTCTTGATATTAGTATTGGAATAATTATTATATAATTGATTCATCATTATCATTGAAATTATCTATTATCATAAAAATATAAATTTTATGACTAAAAATTTGATTATATGAGTTTAATAGGAGAAAAATATTCTCTTAATTAAATGAATCGATTTATCCTGCTAAATTTCTTTATAAAGTGAAAATAATATTAACTTTAGTGTGTGTAATGTGAAAAAACCACATTTTTTTAAAATAATTATTTGTAAGAAGAAATGATATATTATTTTGATTGAATAATTTAGGTTATTGATTATATTGTTTGTAAAATAAATTTTTTAGAATAATCGTCTATTTAATCATTAAATCATTCAATAAAAACCTTTCATCGGGACATTATTAATTAAAAAAATACAACTAAAAATCAATTTTCATTAATTTGAAACTAAAACATTCAAATTGATGTGCATAAGTTTATAAATTTAACACTGTATTTTAAAAAAATTAAAAAAAAATAATTTAAAATATTATTAGAAATTTATTCAAATGTTTTCAATTTATTCATATCATTTTCTGATAAATTATTCTACATTGAAAAAATCACCATTTTCACTATTCAACTAAATATTAATTATTAATAAAAAAAATATTTATACTATGATAATATAAAAATAAAAAATCCAAAAATGAAATATATTTTTTAGATTCACCTACCAATATTAAATGAAGGAAAAATAATAAAAATTGAAGAATATCTTGAAAAATATTTTTTTATAAGAAATCATCATTTGAAAGGTTCGGTATTATTTTAAAATTATTGAGAATCATAAATATATAAAAAATGTATAACATAAATTTTATAAGTTAAATTACAAGAATAATGATTTTAATTATTTTATTCATATAATTACTAATTCTATTTATATTTAAAGTGAATATATATATATATATTAAAAAAAATCTATTGTTTATACGTATTAATTTTACTACCACATCATGTCGGTCTATATTCATTTTATGTTCATGTGGTGTTTATTGAAATACAAAAAATCATTTTTACTAAATAAAATCCCAAAAATAATTCCATTACATTTTCAACCCTTAAATATATTTCATTCTATAAATTTCATTACACGGATAAAAACAAGTGACTATACAATTATTTCATCTTATCCATATATTCTAACATAGATTCTATAAAAATATTATTTTTCCATAAATATTTTACGAGATGAAATGTGTTGTTCTATAAATTTTTATATCTCCAATCTATCATCATAGTTGGTAATTCTTTATATGGAGGTCGTGATCCAGTTATCCAGCTTCCGATCATAGAAAATGTGAGGGGTCGAGTATATTCTTTTTTAAAAAGTGATGTATGGATCACATTATGTAAATATGATATGTTTTTAGGAAAAAATAATTAATTTAATAAAACCTAAAAATGATCAAGGATCATGATGGGGTTGATCTATCAATTTATAAGATTCCATTTATTCATAAATCTCAAAACCAATTTCCATAGTTGTATTCCAAAAAAATATCACCAACTTCAAATTATAGATTCCTTGTGTGATTTTCATCATAACTCTTCTTTAAACATTACATAGCTTTCATATATCAATAAATAGTTTGGCTATAATCGTCATTTCATTGAAAATATCAGTTCTTATATGATTTATAAACATCCTTACATTTTAGAAACATGAGTTATTTCCCAAATAGAACCTCATATAGTGTCATTTGGATGCTAGAATGGAATCGTTTGTTACATGACCACTCTATTATAGGGAATATTTTAATCAAATAATAATTAAAAAACATTAAAAAAATATCCCACCAAATCTAAGGTTTTTTTAATGGATCTATTAGAAATACAATCTTTCATTGTGTAGAATGTTGTGAAAAAATCCAGCCCAGTTTCCAAAATATGATGATGAATTTTTCATAATCTCGATGTGATTGTTGGATATGGAAAAAATAAAATAGATAGTGGTAGTCCATAAATATTGAAAAAACTCCATTTTTTCCATGGAATGATGATCCAGTGTGAAATATTATTTTATGGGAATAAAACTAGCTAACATTTTAAGGCAACCAATTAGGTCAAATATTACATTATAAAAACTTGACATTTTTGGGAGTCCAATGATGAAATATATAGAGATTTTACAGTTTAAATACCTATATAGATAATATTTATGTCATACTATTAGGATTTTATAAGACCACTGTACATTTCTAACATACTAACCATTGAGATATTTACTTATTGATTTTCATCTTCATGTTATCACACCTGAACATTTTCATCAGATCATTCAATATATATGTTACATCAAGAAGGATATTGTGGGATGTGTTATTTTATTCATTTATAATCTTCTTCTTTTTTAGTTGTGGTAGATATAGGATTCATATCAAAGTTTTAAAGCATATAAAAATTTATTTGTTAATATTTAACATGAGGAAATTCTATATCATCTTCTGTAGCTCTATATAATCCGTATATGCTTCTTTTATCCATACATAAATATAGGGTTGTTCAAAAACAAGGGAAAGGTTATATTTATCCAATTTCATTATGAAATCAATATTTATCTTTTGATTATCTATGATTATTGGTCCTTTTTAAGTACCCATTATAGATAATGCGGCACTATCTGTAATCTTAAATGTATCAACAACCTTATTTTCTCATCGAGTGAGGAGATGTATAGAGAATTCATAATCATTTATTATCCATAAATTTCACCCCTATATATTGGTTAATATCTTGATTGTGATGATATATTTCAAGAATATTCTAATTTTTCAATTGAGTCATTAATTGGGATGAGGAATATGAAATTACCCATTAATTTTTCGTGGGGACACATCCCAATAATATTATTGATACATACCTATTAATTAATAACCCATCAATATTATGGGGTAATGTAGGAATAGGTTCAGTGAACAATGCATCCTTATGCTATATGATGAATTCCTTGAAATCGTTGGTTAACATTTAATTGACAAGATTAAAATATAAAATGGTTAATTGATATGATATAGGTGAGATATTTCTCAAAAGTGATTATAATTTCCATCTTACCAAATAAAATAATGTATTTTAATTATAGTGGTATGCTTTGTCCATTTAATAATATCCACATCCATTGATGAATCTATAAATATACCATCTATTTTAATGAAATGAACCATTAATGTTTTGGAATTAAATTTATAATTAATTTTGGTTTCTACCATAGTCATTAATATATTTCCATGATCGTACTTGATTTTTAAATATATATTAATATCATTTTTATATAATACACAAAATTGGTCTATATAATTTGTATAAACTACATTTATAATATCTGTAATGACATATAGAGAAATGGTGATTCAAAATTGAATTTATCTAAACTAGTCGGATCTATAACATATATATAATTTCATCTTTGGAACATCCAGTAGTTATACTCTTAGATGAGGATATTTAACCCTAATTTAATACATTATATTAGTTTTGATTCTATGATTTTATGAAATAATTCATCAATAAAGGGTATATGATACATATTTTTTAATTATATGTTATCTCAAAAAATAATTTTAAAGACACATTGACTCATCTAATATTTTTATAAATTGGAATTTGACACCCAAATGTGATACAGTAGGGAGTACTAAACCCTTTAAATTATATTCATGTTATTTCATAATTAACTCCATTTTCATAGAGGAATAAAATTTATAAGTGGTCAATGATATTGGATAATTCTGAGGAATAATCATACTGATAACTCCAACTCATGTTATGGGGGGGACTGACCATGAAATAAATCAAAAACTATAACAATATATTTCAAAAAAATGGATCTTTTATTAGTGTTCAAATCCACCCCAAAATTAGTTTATATAAACCCCATGTCGTTTAATAATGAGAACCATATTATTGAATTTTTTCCAAAGAAAAAGGATCATCCTTTCAATGTTTCCTGAAATTAAAATGATTATGGATATAAAAAATTATTTAACATTCTAATAAAATGATAAGATATATATATATATATATATATATATGAAAAGACATTCCATAAATAGAATTATATAAAGTTAAGAAATATGGAGAAAAAACCAATTATATAATCATATCTCCAAAAAATCAAAAGCAATGTTATTTTATAGCTCGGATTCACATAGTTTACCATATGGTATTTTCATAGATAGATCAATATTCAGTGAATCAGGTAGAGAATTCATATTCATTGAAATAAATGATAAAAAATAATGTGAGGAACCATAATAATTATTACAATCACATTTACATAGTGGGAAATCATTATACCTTTCACATCATAGTTATTTCGGCCAATTTATCTAGTAGTATTTTCATATCCCCCTTACAAACTAATTTTACGTTGTTGTTGTAGCATATTTCGATCATTAACATGGGAGTTAGGGAATTAATTAGCATAATTCGAAAACTCACTTAAGTTATACAATTTAATTTATGATGGAGAATAATTTTGGGGATTCTTTCCATCTATGGTATTATTTAGACTTTTTCCATTTCTTCTCTAGTCATAAGATATCTGGCATTATTTGGGACACATATACCACTTCCCATAACTTTTAAGGAAATTACATCTGTTTTTACACCCTTATAGTTTTTTTATTCCAAGATATTCCTTCTTACAACAATGATAAAAATAATTATGAAATTATTGATACTCTACCTTACTATTATATTATCAATATTCATGTTTGTCTCTATCTTCAATTTCAAACAAAATTAAGGACCAAAAAATTCATATTATCATCAAAATATTCTTAAAAATAATTTAATTTTAATACATATATATATATATATTCCATCATATAATCAATCCATACTTTTTCAATTATATAGTTTGTCTTCTAGTCATTCCATTATATCCCCGTGATTTTTTCATCATAATATCCTACATGCTCAAGTACCTTTTTTTCAATTCTAGGAATTCTTGTTTCATCATCACGATAAAATTAAGAGTTAAATATTTATTGAGAAATATTCACATAAAATATTCACACTTTGTAGAAAAAAATTCACTCCCTGATAATTTATTCATAAAATAATTATTCCTTTGGTCAGCCTCACCTACTAACGAGTTGCTGTCAAAAAATTCATTCTTACAATCTGAGCATCAATTTATATAAAATAACTTTTCCATCATATTAATCCATTTCTAAAATGTTAATTTGTTTGAACGAAAAATTAAATAAGGTGTATATTGAAAACAAAATACATGATAAATAGCCTATATATTCATATTTTTTGGGATCTCTACTTTATTAATGATATCACTAATAACATGAGAGTGTTAAGTATAAATTTACAAAATATGTTTAACTCTATTTACAATCCCATTTGGATAATCATCACATTTTCTATTTCATTAAGAAATTGATAAGATCATTCTTCTTGAATTTATATCATTCTTATTGGAGTTTTAATTGTTATAATAGTTATATTAGAAACATATAGAAAATAAAATAATGTTCGAAAATAATATAAATTCAAAATTATTTGTATATTCTCCCTTAACAACTACAGAAATATCAATCTCTATTGAAATTGATTATTATATAGTATAATATTACATAACAGTGACAGTTAACATGATAACCCAATAAATCAAATGGTTAATAATGAAAATTTTATTTTATATTAAAATATTTTGTAGGAGTTTTAATATTAGTATATATTTTGGTACCATTTTTTGGTTATTGTAATAATATTCATGATATTCTCAACCAACGTTTTTCGGGGCTGTTACACTCAATATGTATCTATATCAAAACAACATCAACATATAATATACATGCATGGATTCATTTCTAAGACTACCAAAAATCCATAATTTTCTAAAGTATTAGGATGTTATGAAAAACAATTATTGGGTTCAACAATGTATGAGTTATTATCTCTAAAATAAAAACACCTCACTCTAACACAAACTAATAAACGACGTTAAACAAACATGAATCATAAATTGATAACATGGATTAGTTATTTCATAAATTTAAATTCCCAATTCTTCGGATGGAATGGATTATTATCATGGAGAAAATAAACATAAAATCACTTCTTCCATAGGGTATCAATATTTCATCAGAATTAAAATCCTGTAATAATAGTTCCTTGGGATATAATACTCTTCAAATAATGGGTAATGGGAAAAAATAATGTTTGTGATAAAATGATTAGTAATGGATAATGAAACTTGTTTAATAATATTTTTATCAAGTACATGAATAAAATAATTAATTGGTAAAAATATATAATTAAAAGAAACATTAATTAATATGTTTTGGTAATAATGATGGATGATTAATAAAACATATAAATTTTACCAATTTCAACATAGAATGAGAAAATAAATCATGAATCATATAACATGATCCATGAACCCTATAAATTAATATAAAAAATCATAAAAAAGGGCATCACTATCATTGTGAACCTGGGTACATTCCAACCCATTCACCTGAAAAATGGTGAGTAATGATAAACCCTATAAAACTCACCCATTGCAAAACTAACTTATTTATAACAAACCCCTATTATGTTTTTATCGTATGATATATATGAGTTTAAAAAGTTATTAGAGGGAAATATATGTTTCAAACATCTCATAATCCAAAAATTCTTATGGCACATAATATATAATCATCACATAACAAAAAAATCTACATAAATAAAATAATATTCGTGAAATTTAAAAATTATTTTATAAATTACCCATGAAAATAAAAAAATCCTTCATAGAACGTCCACATTACAAATCATTCAAATTTTATAATTTTCCATGGAAACAAATTAGGTTTCATAAACATAAAATGATATATAATAACACCATGAATTAAATAATTTGATAAAAAATTAAATTGAACAAACAATAATATAAAAAGAATAATATAGTTTGAAACGTGAAACATAAATCTAATAGAATAATATTATTAGAAATAAGTAATTTAAAAAAATTAATAAAATAACATTCAAATAAATTTTTAATTTTTACATTACGAATCTAATTATGATGTGTATCTTTAATATTGGTTCATTTATCTTCGATATAATTTGAAGAAAATAATTTTATGGAAATATAATTGGTGAATTTTTTTTACCAAGTTATAACAATATAAACCCCATTAAAAATTGTGTGAAAAATAAAAATAATGTTCAACTAAGAAATTATAGACCACTAATAATATATTTATTTACTATGTCTCCAAACAATACCCATTATTTCCATGGAACCTATTTAACCTCATGCATCATAACGGTTAAAATATTAATTCACTATTTCACAATATTATTTATTTATACTCCCATTTATAATTTTTATTAATAATATTTAACTATAATTATTATGTTTTTGTATCCTATTTTAAACACAAGTTGTTAGTAAATTCAACTATTATTCTCATATGTTATAAATTTTAAATCTAAATAAATAATTATATACGAATTTAATTAAAGATATATTATTTTGTGTTATCCAATATTACAGTTATAATGGATTAAATATTGTTTATTAATTCTTTTTTATGTTATGTGAATACTAAATTGATATCTAATCATTTTTCTATTTTAATAGAAACAAATATTCACATTAAAAAGAGATAAATATGTAATACAATATGTTCATAAAAATAAATAATAAACATTTTATTAATATTTTATAATATTTTTATTTTTTATTTTCTCATATTCAACCATAAATTAATATTATATTATATTTTACATAGGTGGATAAATTGACAAAAATGAAAACACCCATTAACTTGATGAGATTATGTAGATACATAGGTGTTTACAGGGGTATAATTTCATTATTAACTAATAATAATGAAATTAGTTTGATGTTAAATGTTCTTAAACTATATATTGATATTTTTTGATAATTAATGAAAACATTGACGAAAAATTAAAAAATAAATTCATCTTGGTGGATGTAATCCACACATATTCACAAATAGATTCCTATTTCGAAGTGCAAGATAGGGGTGATATAGTATATTATATGTATATTTACAATTATTATATATATATATGTATATATATATATATATTCTTCCTTGAAATCCTTTTCATCAACCATTAATGACAGTAATGAGACAATAATAATGTCACATTTTTGGATCTGGTAGTCCATGTAATGCAAAAAAAAATGTTCTTTTATTTTTCTAGGGGGATTGATATTAATAAATTAGGGTCTCAATAAGAATATAATAATGTTATAGTGTAAATATTATTCTTATTTAATCATTTCATATGGGTGATAAAATATTTGAAAGACTTATATTAAGAACAAAACACATAAGAAATTGATAATTCTTATATTGGAGACATGATTTATCATTTGATGTATTGATGAATTTTATGG
Organism: Viscum album; assembly: GCA_963277665.1. Lineage (NCBI taxonomy): Eukaryota > Viridiplantae > Streptophyta > Magnoliopsida > Santalales > Viscaceae > Viscum > Viscum album. The sequence continues at coordinate 1,319,476,873 of OY728158.1, forward strand.
TCTTATGAAAATAATTATTATCCATAAGATTAATCATATGTGATAGGGTTATATGGAGTGTAAAATTTTAGTTTTTAAATGAGTAATTCTAAATTTATGAGTTTTTAAAAGGTTGTATGTGGTCCACTTTTATCATATAGGAAAATTGAAATTTTGAATCCCTCATCATTTTTAAATATTTCATTGACACTATTTCATAGTAAATGGCTTCATATATTCCAAATTATGGATTTGGGAGTGTATTTTGGTATTCAAATGGACAAACATGTTTTTCTAGACCCCTTTTTATAATTTTTTAGACTTTTACAGTTATTTCTGTACGCATTACTTTTTTACTTTTAAACTATAGAATTATTTTTACCTATGTGATTTTATATTTTTTATGAATATAATGTGACCCATATGACCAAATTTGGGTATTATAAAAAACATTAAAATCAATTTAATCCTATTGAATTTATAAATTTTATTAAAATAAATTTTTTATTAAAAAATAACGTACAAAAACCTGTTTTAGTATAAAAAAATTAGACAATTATAGATATGTGATATTGTTTAATATTTATTATTAGTTAAATGATTATTAATATGTATATTTATGTGTTTTTAAATCGTATTATATCAATTTGTTTTTATTTAATTTTTTACGTGTAAATTCCTTTGTAATAACATGGTAATAATTGTACAATAACTAATACATCATTATCATAGTAATATGCATGAATCTAGTCAATATACCATTGACAATAAAAAATGAAATTGGAATGATTAAATAGAATTAAAAATACATCATAAATTTAAAAAAATAACTTTATCAAATTTTCTCTGTATTTATAGGACATATATTCATAACTTTAGTTCATGTTACTTACAAGATTCAATTTTTTCAAAATTATATTTATGCAAGGAGATTTATGGTTAAGATAGAATTTTTAATTAAATTTATTTCAAAAAAATTTAAATAATATTTAAAAAAAAATATTATATATGTAATATTAAAATAAATTAAAAACTATATTTATATATTTAATAATTATAAAGGAAAACATTTTAAACATAACATCAATAAATCACTATATTAATAGGGAAAATGTTTATCACAAGTTTATATCTTTATCATCATATAATAAGAATATTTATTTAATTTTATAATATATATTATTATAGTCAATTTTTTTGAAATGTTAAAGTGTATTCATATAATTAAATAATTTTATATAAGTATTGTAATTGTTAAAATTAGTATTTTCATTATTCTCTAGAAAATAATCATTTTCTAAAAAATCCAAAAAAAATCACCATAATATAATATGACTATAAATAATTATTTTTTTCATTTTATCAAATTAAAATCTTATGTTTTATAAATATATCATTGTCATAAAATCATAAAATATTCTGAAATAAAATTTGTTTTATAAGAAATCCCTTTCCATTCTATACTCATTATATTTAAATTTTCTCTATATATTAAAAAATAAAAAATAAAAAATAAAATTTTTATAAAATATATTTATAGCACAATGATTTATTTAATTTTATTATGATCTACAATAATTTTTTTGATATTTCATCTGAACCGATTAACTTTTATATATGATTCATAATTCTGTTTCTAGACTTTATACCCACTAATTTTTTAGAAACCTCATATAAATAAATATTAATTTATTTTTAGTGATCTGTTTGTAAAATTATATATAAAAAATAATAATTTAATGTGTAATAAATGATTTTCTACAATTAATGGTCAAATATTATGTTTTCTCCATACATTACCACCCCGAATATTTAAATAAGGCATTTAACATGTTGAGTAGTGATGATCGTGTAGTTTTTACTAAGATAATATTTTAAAAATATGTTATATTATTTTATTTAAAAATATTTTGATGGAAATCATTATAAAAGGTGAATAAAAACAAATCTTCCAAATTAATTTTAAATTATCATTATTGTGGAAAACATGTCATTTTAGCTTGAGGATAAGAATTTGGAAATTTTAAAATCAATGATTTGAATAATAAGATGTTGCAAAAAAATAAACAATAATTACTTTATAATAAAATTTGGAAAGTGTTTATATGTTCCACTGAGGAATGATCTAAATATATAATTATTAAATAAGCCTCATTGATCGAATTCATTTATAAACCCCAGTAGAAATGAAATGTATTATGATTTATAGGGGCATTTGTTGGGGGGTAATATGAAATGCGAAATTTTAGTTAAATTGTATAATGATTGGACTTCAAATACTTATTGTATACGAGAGAAAAAAACCAAAGGAGATTCATGTATCCTATGACAATTCCTATGTGAAAATGGGATGATATTACTATGGACTATTTCATTTGATTACCATATACTCTAAGAATGAATGATGCCTTATTAGTTATTTCTAATCAACATACCAAGTATACCCATTCAATAAATATAATAGAATATATACCACATGATTACCACATGTAGATTTATTTTAATGAGGAGATGAGACTTCATTTTGTATCTCTATTGATTGAATATGATCATGACCAATGTCGTATATTGAAATCCAGAAGAATTTTTCATAATGATATTGAAAAAAAGTTATATTTTAAAACATATTATAATTATATCATAGATAGATAGTATAATAATATCATTAAGTATTTATAAGATATGTGGAGGTAGTACACAAATAAATTTAAAGAAAAATGGGGTCTTTTATTTTCATTTAATGATTTGTTTACATATTAGTAGCGTTAATTCATTAATAAAAATTAAAAAATGTGAATAATTTTATGTGAATTGATTTTATACTCTAATTTTTTTGGATGATTTTTGTGAATGTTTTATTTTAATCTATGAACCCTTATTAGTATTCATAGTCAAATGTGATAACTATTCTATGTAACATAATTTTATATCAATGCTAGGAAAATTTCTATGTGGACAACAAATATAAGGATCCTGAATATCATTTAAGGTATCATGTTATCATTATTATATCACCATGGATATGTGTTATATGTTTTTTATATAAATGTAAACTATGTTCTATGTAAAAACGGCCTATTGAAATTCATAAAATAGATGATTTTATAGTCTATTAATTAGAAATTCCAACAAGACTCCAAAAAATTCATGATTTGTTCCATGTTACATTATATGGGAAGTCCATTATAGAGAAATTTAATTTATCTCCATTATGTAAATATATAATATCCTAACTTATATTATTATAATTATTCTATCTACATTATTGAATATTGATAATAAGTGTTACTGAATCATATTAGTCAATTGGTGATGAAACGTTAGATAAATCATAAAATAGAAGAGTAAAATTGAGAAATAGAGGAATATGTGATGGAATAAATACCAAATTCAATCATCAGGTGATATTCTATAAATCTCAAGGAATATGTTTTTGAAGGATGTAATAATGTAAATTTAATGATTCAACTATATAATATAATCGTTTCTTTCTATGAAACTGTTACAACCTACCTTCACCAAGATGAGAGAAGGGACAGCTGATTGCCAGACCCTTCCTTATTCAAGTTGAATGGGAGATAATGACCACTAAGACCCACCTTCAATAGGTCCTGGAGTGGTGACTAGAACCAAGGTTATAGAATGACACATTAGAAGGAAGGCATTACCCTTTTTATTTATTATGATCGGGAGATAAGATAATAATTACCAACAACACAAAATGTGGAAGTACAAGTGAATCCAAAACAATCCATTCCCATATGCTTGTTCTAAAGATATTCTACAAAAGAACATGAAAACCCAAAAAGAAAGTACCAATGAAAAGAAAACAACAACAGCAACCATCCCAACATTTGAACTAGTACAATCATGCATGATCCATGAAGTCCCCCTGGAAACATGAAAGCAGTTTTATATACATCAGGTGAGAATACAAGTATAATCAGTAGGGAAAACCAAAAGCTCTCATGCACAAGTGGGGAGGAATTCTAATGCCCCGTGAAAAAAAGATAACCGAAAAACAGAGCAAGGAAATCTTCCCACCCAAGCCTCACCAAGGCACACTCCCAAAATAATGCAAGTAAAGTAACATAATAGTAATAACACATCGACATTTGGGTACCCCGCGCCACATTCCCATGGGTTATTGAAGACATCCTATGCGTCAGACCTCTCCCGCCATTCTCACTACAGTCCCACTGCCATACCCCGCTCGTACACACTTGGGCCATCATTTCACATCTCTCCGGCAAACACCTGGTCTATATCAACCACACGTAATGACGCCTGTAAACACCTGGGCTAGACCAACCACTGCCACACTCGAAGACACCTGGGCCTCATCCCAAAGACACCTGGGAAACAACCTTCCCTCACACAGCTGGTACAACCACCACAACTACCATTCCATAAGAATCATGGGATATAATGGACCTATAGCCATCAATGCCTACTCGATGAGTCTTGGGATATTCAGGAAATGGAGAAAAAATGATCTAATAACCAGCCACTCATAGCAGTGTTGGGAAAAACACTCTCCCCCCTGAAATGGGGGTGTTCAGCATGATGTGATCAACATGGGTGGGGTGCGAATAAGTAACATATAAACTACAATTATATTTATAGGTAACAAGAATTCATTCTGGCCTAGGGGTTCCAAAACCAACCTATGAACAAACACCCTCGTTACTATTCATTCTTAAAAGGGCACACCACTCACAGCCAAGTCACAACCCATTCCTAGAAAAAATTTCCCATTCGACCCATTCTTGGATTAATGTTCAAGTGATTCAATTTAAGTAAATTCTGCACTACTGGGAAACTAACAGGCATAACCACAAGCTATGGAAAGGAAAACATCCAAACAACACCTATGCATTCACACTCGGTCCTCTTGTAATATTAAAACAAAGGGATCTGTGAGATCCCTCAAAGTACTGGAAAGAAACCAAGCCCCATGATACCTCCCCATGTGGCCACAGATCCAAAACCAAAAACCGTACAACAACCGAAGATCCCATCCCCATCCATATCACCCCATAAACATCCAGAAGAACAAACAAACATACCTCCAAGGCATAGCAAGGAATTTTAAATACTCAATTACATCAATCATTATGTATTTACATTATGTTTAGTTAAACATGGTTATCACACAAGTATTTTTGTTCACTGGGAATCCATTTAATCAGTCGAGTTTACATGATTAACCAATTCTCATGTTACAGTCATTCAATCACATGAATATAAAAAAACATAAGTTCATTAGCCTGGAAGAAAAGACCCCCAAAGGCCATGATTTTCAATGTATGTAATCCCGTACAATTCACCACACATAATCAAGGATAAAGAGTACATTAGAAACCGAGCACACACCCTTTATTATTTAATGGTCCCTTTATTATCTTCAATAATGTTTGGTTTCATCCATCCCCACAGAAACAATAGCATACCCACCCCCACATGATACATAATAAAGATATACGAAGGAAAAAACCCTACTTGGATTGATCAAGGATTGACGTTTTAGCTCTGTGTTCCAAGAACTGGGGATGCACAACTTATAGGGGAGGAACTCCAGGAACTCTAAGAATGAGTAGGGAAGCTCCAGCATAGGCACACCAATTTCCTCGAGAAGGATGTGGACTCCAAAAGAATAAAGAAAGAAAAAAGGAGACCAGCCAAGAATAATTAGGAATAAATTCTTGCATGATTTAACGATGAGACCTCGTTGTTAAAGGATATATAATTTTGAACGTATCTAATGTCTTATCATGGTTTTCTACACAGTTGGGCGGTTACACATGATGGAATAGATTGTAATTTAATAATTCTCATCAGAGAGGTGGCTATAATAGTTGTGCACATAAATGGTTTCCCTTAATTCATGCAATAAGGGAAGAACTGGATGTATAAGAAAAGGATGTGACATCGAGGAAAATTCAGACGTTTTGGTAAGTTAAGGGTCGGCCGGATCTTGGGGGATTTTATATATTATTTATGGATTCTAAATGGATTTAAGAGGTGGTACTAAATTAAGTGTACGTAAAAAGATATGGTAAGGGAGCGGGAAAATTTGGAAGTTGGAAAAATAATGAAGATCACTTAGTGAGGACCTGATGCCACCGTCACAGTTTCACCCTTATGGTGCCAAGGTCACGGTGCCACGATCACGTTTCCACCCACACGGTGCCAAAATTTTGGTGGTACTATTTCATGGAACCGTGTTTTTCCAATGTACTGGACTAGGAGGGTCCAGGCTATTACATCAGATACCTCTCAAACTATTCATGTCCCTGAGAATTGAAACTAGACCAGGAGAAAATAGGGGGGTCCGAACAACCACCTCGAAAGATACCTCTCATGAGTAAACCTCATCTATCTTTTGAACAACAATGGATACCCAGCTACTCCACTTTCCCCAAGGAAGAACACAAAAAATCAAGGGTCAAACTGTCTAGTAATATGGATTAGGGAGTATTCTTCAACTATGTTAAGATACTATTTTTTTGGCAACACTGACTTGCTTGCATGGGTTTAATCACATCCACTATAATGCGTCTTGATTAGGGATCAGGTCATCGACTCCCAATAGTAAAGAATCTTCACTGATATTCAGATAACAAGGAAAAAAACATTCCATAGTTAACAAGGTAAAAAACCTTACTCAAGAACCCATATATAAAATAAAATAGAACATAACTCAAAACAGATATGGGTACTGGGCATGCATCTGTGCCTCCCTCTCCCAGGTACTCCTTTTGAGCCCACCATGCCTCCATATCACACGAAAAAAATGATATGGTTCATCCACAGAACACCTTCATCTCACGATCCTCGATCCTCACCAGTATTTCTACAAACTTTGTGTCGGCCTCGATATCGAGTTTTCCCCAGTCAAGGATGTGTGAATTGCTGTGTGGATACCGTCAGAGCTGAGATACATGGAAGACATCATGCAGTCATAGGAGTGGCAGTGGTAGCGCTAACTGATAACCCACTTCACCATCCTACCGTAGCACTTCGAACGGTCTGACGAACCTGGTAGATAGCTTACTCCCCCTGTCGAACCTCTGTTTCCCATGTCGAGGGGAGACCTTCAAGAACATGTGGTCCCCGTCCTCGAATTCCAACGGTCTCCTCCTATCAGCTGCATATTAATTTTTCCAGTGCTGGGCTGCCTTCATCTTCTCCCATATAAGCTGAACCTTCTCTTTCTTGCTCTCCACCACCTCCGGGCCAAGAACACCTGCCTCCCCGACCGCTTTCTAGCACATGGGTGAGCGGCATGGCATTTGGTAAAAATATTTAAACAGATCCATTCCAATGGTAGAGTGATAGCTATTATTATAGGAAAACTCTCCCAGAGGCAAGTGTTGTTCCCACAATCCCCCAAAGTCTTACACAAATGCTTGTAGCCTATCCCCCATCATCTGTATGGTGAGTTCCATTTTCCCATCCTTTTGGGTGTGGAAAGCAGTGATGAGGTATAACTTGTTTCCAAAAGTATAAGGCCCTGACCTTAAACCTTACTTAATATTGAATTAAATGAATAATTCACATTGAGGATATTTTCAGGTTTAGAGTTTTAGAGAATTAGAACATAACTATTACATCTCAAACGATTTCAAAGTAGACACTTCTACTAAGTTTCCATAATAAAAAATCTCTTAAAAAGAAACATGTCTACTTACATGTTTTGTATAGCTTGACATTCCCTTGATCCCATCCTTGACCTTATTCCACATTAAGTCCTGTGAAAAACATTTCAAAAAAACTTGGGGTGAGCATAAAAAGCTCAGTAAGGGATACACAAAGAATGAAAACTGTTAGTTTTTCAAACATCAAGTAAACCATGTATACTCTATCAAAGTAATACCTTCACCTTCATGAAGTAGTAAAAACTATTCACTGAATAAAGTATCATTCTTACCTTTTTGTAACCAAAGGATTACCATAAAACCAATATAAAGAACACATAACATATATAAAGGTAACTTGGGACATAAACATACTTAAGTGGAATAACCATACGGTTGACTTCCACACATATCACTTAATGGAATAGACATACGGCCAATTTACATACATACTTAATGGAATAGCCATACGGCTGACTTCCATACCCAATGCATTGGAGGTTATAACGTAACCACCCGTCCTGGTATTCATGGCACCACCCGTCATATGGTTTATTACGTAACCACCCGTCAAATTTCCAAGTACCAATCATAAAACATAAAACCAATATAAAGGAATGATTACATTTCCACATTTAAATAAAAATATATATAATAGAATACTTTATCAAAACCATTTTCAAAACCAAAATACATAAAAGAGTATATGGTATTTATTTTATTTTAAAAACATTACGACTTGTTGAGGAAGCCAAAGACCAAATAATACTCGCGGCGGCGAAAAAGGTCGTTGTCACCGCGTACGTTAAAAAACATTCCTTTTTGTCATTTAGTAAAATGATTCGTAGAAAAAGATTCCTTTTTTATAAAATTAAAAGTCAAAGGGGTTTATACACCGTATAAAAGAAAGTTGTGTATAAAACGAAATATGCCTCAATGAAAGGATATTGAGACGAAGTCCCTTACCTCGGGTCTGAATTGACTCGATCATTCTTTAACATCCGGAATAATAAACTTGAGTTAATTCATATTTGATTAAGTACCTTTTTAAAGTTCATTATTCCTTTTATATCACTTATTGCCATGTTATAAACATTATGTAACCATTTATGTTAATAATGTTCGTTTTGTCGATAATCGGTTCTTAAGTCGAAAGTGGACTTCGTACAATTACATGTTGTTCATGTGGTCAAAGCTTCTTTATATCAAGAATGAAATTCCTGATTTGGATATCATATATATCATATATATCCAGAATATACATGTATTTATAATATTACATAATCATTTAGAGTTAAGAAATGAAATGCACCATTCATGGAGAGGGTAAGCCATACGTATGCATGAACGCTACTTTCATTTCTTTGTCATATTAATGGAATTAAAACTAAATGAGAGGTATGTATATTTTAATTGCAGAATTATATTCATCATTTAGATATATCATTCATTATATATATCCATTTTATACATGTACTTTTAATACTACATTACATTTGAGGATAAGAAATGAAATGCATCGTTCATGGAGACGGTAAAACGTACGTACGCATGAACGCTACTTTCATTTCAATCTCATAATTTAATGGAATGAAATAATAATGATATAGATGTATATTATAATTCCAGTATAACACCATATATAATAACTTCAAATCCATCCTTTACACATCCCACATATGGCATTAACGAATCACATCACTTTGAGGGGGCGGTAGTCCGCACTTCCTTAAATGAAGATATCGTGTTTACCAAAAATGGAAACCATAAAGGTATGCCCAAAATGAAAAATACATAAGCTTAAGGAAAACATAAACATATTATATATCATATATAAATATATTGTCATCTTAATGGCCACCTATGAAGGTGTTAAAAGAATGTTGAACAATCATCGTTTCGGGAGGCAGAAATTTGCCATCCACGGAAACAGTATGTTCTTTAACCATTAGATGTAGGTGTCTGTAAGTGTAGCTATAATCCTTCTTATAACAACATACTAGTATATTGAGGATACTGGAGTTGTTACAAAAGTAATGAATAAAAAGAGTTTAGTGGGTTGGAGAAGCAAAATAAAACAAAAGGACTCAAAAGAAGACATTACCTTAAAATCGGGTAACTCCCCTTGGTTTGAGCTCAAAGGCTTCCTTGGAAAGACTTCTGACCAAAGTGAGGCTTCAAGGAGTTAGAGAGGGATGTGTAGAGCCAAAATGGGCAGGGTTTGGCCGATCCAAAGGCTTTGGGAGTGTGGGAAAAGAGGTAGAGGTGGGGGCCTTTTATAAGAGGAGAGGAGGGGCACTCTTGGAAAGTAAAGAAATATTACTTTATTTGAAACTGATTTTCGGATTTAAATGGTCCCACATTGATATAATTCGAGGATAAGGTGATAAGGGTTCTAAATACACACATCCAATAGGTTTTGGACATGTGTAGGTCATAGATGTTACATTATCTTTTCATTTTATTTAAATCCTTTATTAATGAGGTAATCACTACATCATTATGATGTCATAAATACATTTATTTATTTAATGTCAAAAAAATTATATAAAAAATACTATGATGTAGGAAATCTTTTTATCTTTCCAATTAATATTTATAATCAAATATCTGACTTGTATAACCCCATTTTAAAATTGTTTTCGGAAAACATATTATGTTTGTGTCATTTTTACTTTTACATTAAATAAAAAGTTATTTATGTCATTTCCCAACCAAAGTTGTTTCATGGGGTCCCCAAGTTGACACATGGCTTGTCTTGGTCGGCCTTGACACATCCAATAAGGGTAGGACATGTGTCAAGGTATTTTAATTTTATTATAATATCATTTTTGCCTTAAATTGCACTAATTACCTCTAATCGCGATTAAAAACATAATCAGTTACCATTCACCAAAAAATTATTTTTATCTCATTGAACCAAATTTTACTTCTTAATGACAACCATGTATGTCGGATTTTTGAAATTCAAAACACAGAAGTGGTAAAATTTCATTTAAACGAAAAATCAGTTTTTATAAGTACCGCTTAGTGGTTTCACTATTCATCAAAAAATGACGTTTTTCAGAAAAATACCAAAAATTTACCCTAAGCTATATTTGATATTACTAATTCAAAAATGAAGTCCATTTTTCAAAATTCACAACAAATATGTTTCATTAATTAATTTAATAATTAATTCCCGCTGTCAGAGCAAATAGCGTGTTTTTATGAAACAATAAGTATCAAAAGATTGACACTAGTTTAAGTCCAATTTCAAAGTGAAATTAATTCCAACAACCACTATTGGATTTACTGGTAAAAATATTTTCTAATTTCACTTTAAAACCAATTCAAATGATAATCTAATCATATAAATAAATTAGATTAAAAAGAGGTTTTGAATTAAAATACAACATTTTACACTATTCATTAAAAAATGAACTTTATCGGAAACATACCAAAAATTTACACAAAGTAAATTTTGATGTCCCGATTCTAAAAAAGAGTTATATTTGGTCCAATATAATTTATAAGATTTATCAAAACTACATTTAATGACGTTTTGTCGTCAAAAGGTGATAAGTGAACCCTTAGTGAAAATTAGAGTATATAAGCCTAAAATTGAATTCTTTTCGTATTTTAAGCCTTTATCCTTTATTAGATAAATGTAAAAACATTTAACAAACATATATAATCATATTTTAGTTATTTCTATCCATTCCCACCAGTACAACGGCTACGTGTTAACTAACATTTAAAATAATATTATTTTATTCCTAGTGTGCAACGTAAGTTTTCAAAAGAACTCATTGTTGCGTATCGGGTATGCTATCGAACATAGCAACCCCTTTAAAGTAAAATTAATATTTAATTAGTAAATATTAATAAATATGAAAATGTTTTATTCATTATTTACCTGGGATGTTACATCCGTCCCCCCTTTTGGGAATTGCGTCCTCGCAATTTTATTCACTTATCAAAATAAGTGGGGGTATTTATCGCTCATAGCATTTTCAGATTCCCACGTTGCCTCTTCAACCATATGGTTTTTCCATAAAACCTTTACCTGGTGGATTACCTTATTTCATAACACTTGCTCCATCTGGTCAAGAATCTGGACCGGTTGTTCCTCATAAGGGAGATTCTCTTCCAACTGAACTACCTCTGGGCACAAAACATGAGATGGATCTGGCATATACTTTCTCAGCATCGAAACATGAAAAACATTTTGTACCTGAGATAAACTCGGAGGTAATGCCACTCTGTATGCAACTGATCCAACTCTCTCCAGAATTTCATATGGTCCACTGAACCTTGGACTCAGCTTTCCTTTCTTACCAAATCTCATCAAACTTTTCCATGGAGAAACCTTGAAAAAAACATGATCACCTACCTTGAAAGATAGATCCTTTCTCCAGTTATCCGCATAACTCTTCTGCCTGCTCTGAGTTGTTCTCATGTGCTTCTGAATCAACTGAACTTTTTCTACCATCTCTTCTACCAATTCTGGTCCCATCAGCTTCCTTTCACCCACTTCATCCCAAAATGCTGGAGTTCGACACCGCTTCCCATATAATTCTTAAAATGGTGCCATATGTATACTGGAATGAAAACTGTTATTATAAGAAAACTCCACCAAGAAAGATGTTGGTCCCAACTTCCCTGATAATCTATCGAACAAGCTCATAGCATATACTCCAAGGTCTGAATTGTTCGTTCTGACTGCCCATCTGATTGAGGATGAAAAGATGTACTAAAATTTAATTCAGTACCCAACGACTTCTGAAGGCCTTTCCAAAAGTTAGAAGTAAACCTGGGATCATGATCAGACACAATGGAGAGAGGAACTCCATGTAACCTGACTATCCCTTTAAGATACAAACGGGAAAGTTGATCTAAGGAAAAAGTATCTCGTATAGAAAGGAAATGAGTAGATTTAGTCAAGTGATCAACAATAACCCAGATTGCATTATTACCTCGAGATGTCTTCGGTAATCCCACAACAAAGTCCATAGATATATTCTCCCATTTCCACTCTGGAACTGGTAAACGATGAAGCATACCTTTTGGTAACTGCCGCTCTTCTTTAACCTGTTGACATGTCAAACACTTCACAGTAAAATCTACAATATCCCTTTTCATTCCATCCAACCAGTAATACTCCCTCAGATCATTGTAAATCATAGTACTGCCAGGATGAACTGAAAACGGAGAACTATGAGCTTCACATAACAACTCTCTCTTCAACTGTGAATCACAAGGCACACAAAATCTCTTCCCAAATCTCAAAACACAATCACTATCAATGTTGAATTCAGGCAACTTACCCTTCTGAATCAGCTCTACCTTTTTCTGCAACTCACTGTCTTCTCTCTCTGCTTGCTTAATTCTGTCTGATAGAGAAGATCTCACTAATACCTGAAACAAAACAGAAGGACATCCTGCACCAACAACTTATATGCCAAAGTTCTTCAAATCCTTAACCAAAGGATAAAGTTCCAAACACAACATCGTTAATGAAGCATTACTTTTTCGACTCAAAGCATCGGCCACTTTATTTGCTTTTCCCGGATGGTAGTGAATTGTAAAATCATAATCCTTGATTAATTTCAGTCATCTCTTCTGTCTCATGTTCAATTCTTTCTAATTGAATATATACTTTATACTTTTGTGATCAGTATATATTTCACACTTTACTCCATACAAATGATGCCTCTAAATTTTTAAAGAGAAAACAACTGCAGCTAATTCCAAATCATGTGTAGGGTAATTTACCTCATGAGTTTTCAACTGACATGAAGCATAAGCAATTACCTGATCATTCTGCATAAGGAAACAGCCAAGTCCCTTCAACGAAGCATCACTGTATATAACAAACTCACCATTCCTGGAAGGATGTTCCAAAACTGGAGCATTCACCAATCTTCTTTTCAACTCCTTCGGTAGTAACCTGATACAACTCAGCCATCACTTCAACAAACAATTTATTTCTGATTCTGACCATCTCAGGATACAGATTTAGAAGTTCATTTCCCCCTGTATGCATTCCTAACATAGCTGACATGTTTCCTCTGTGGAAAACCATTCTTAACATAGAAATATCTTAGGCGAAGAAACATGGTAATCATTAAATAATATATCATTTCAATCATACCATAAATTAATTTATAATTTAACAATTTTCTAACTCCTAAAGTTGTCTAAACCGACCTTTGATACCAACTATAAGACCCCGGCCTTAAACCTTACTTAATATTGAATTAAATGAATAATTCACGTTGAGGATCTTTTCATGTTTAGAGTTTTAGAGAATTAGAACATAACTATTACATCTCAAATGATTACAAAGTAGACACTTCTACTAAGTTTCCACAATAAAAAAACTCTTAAAAAGAAACATGTCTAGTTCCATGTTTTATATAGCATGACATTCCCTTGATCCCATCCATGACCTTATTACACAATAAGTCCTGTGAAAATCATTTCAAAAAAACTTAGGGTGAGCAAAAATATCTCAGTAAGGGATACACAAAGAATGAAAACTGTTATTTTTTCAAACATCAAGTAAACCATGTATACTCTATCAAAGTAATACCTTCACCTTCATGAAGTAGTAAAAACTCGTCACTGAATAAAGTATCATTATATACCTTTTTGTAACCAAAGGATTACCATAAAACCCATATAAAGAACACATAACATATATAAAGGTAACTTGGGACATAAACATACTTAAGTGGAATAACCATACGGTCGACTTCCACACATATCACTTAATGGAATAGCCATACGTCCAATTTCCATAAATACTTTATGGAATAGCCATACGACCGACTTCCATACCAAATGCATTGGAGGTTATAACGTAACCAACCGTCCTACTATTCATGGAACCACCCATCATATGGTTTATTACGTAACCACCCGTCTAATGTCCAAGTACCAATTATAAAACATAAAACCAATATAAAATAATGATAACATTTCCACATTTCAATCAATATATATATAATAGAATCCTTTATCAAAACCATTTTCAATACCAAAATACATAAAAGATTATATGGTATTTATTTTATTTTAAAAACATTACGGCTTGTTGAGGAAGCCAAAGACCAAATAATACTCGCGGTGGCGGAAAAGGTCGTTGTCACCGCATATGTTAAAAAAACATTCCTTTTTGTCGTTTAGTAAAATGCTTCGTAGAAAAAGATTAATTTTGTATAAAAGTAAAAGTCAAAGGGGTTTATACACTGTATAAAAGAATGTTGTGTATAAAATGATGTATGCCTCAATGAAAGGAGATTGAGACGCAGTCCCTTACCTCGGGTCCGACTTGACTCGATCGTTCTTTAATGTCTGGAATTATAAACTTGAGTTAATTTCTATTTGATTAAGAACCTTTTTAAAGTTCATTATTCGTTTTATATCACTTATTTCCATGTTATAAACATTATGTAACCATTTATATTAATAATGTTTGTTTTGTCGATATTCGGTTCTTAAGTCGAAAGTGGACTTCTTACAATTACATGTTGTTCGTGTGGTCAAAGGTTCTTTATATCCAGAATGACATTCCTGATTTGGATATCATATATATCATATATATCCAGAATATACATGTATTTATAATATTACATAATCATTTAGAGTTAAGAAATGAAATGCACCATTCATGGAGAAGGTAAGCCGTACGTACGCATGAATGCTACTTTCATTTCTTTGTCATATTAATGGAATTAAAACTAAATGAGAGGTATGAATATTTTAATTCCAGAATTATATTCATCATTTAGATATATCATTCATTATATATATCCATTATATACATGTACTTTTAATAGTACATTACATTTGAGGATAAGAAATGAAATGCACCGTTCATGGAGATGGTAAGCCGTACGTACGCATGAACGCTACTTTCATTTCTATCTCATACTTTAATGGAATGAAATAATAATGATATAGAGGTATATTATAATTCCAGTATAACACCATATATAATAACATTAAATCCATCCTTTACACGTCCCACATATGGCATTAACGAATCACATCACTTTGAGGGGGCGGTAGTCCGCACTTCCTTAAATGGAGATATCGTGTTTACCCATAATGGAAACCATAAAGGTATGCCCAAAATGAAAAATACAGAATCTTATGGAAAACATAAATATATTATATATCATATATAAATATATTTTCATCTTAATGGCCACCTTGGAAGGTGTTAAAAGAATGCTGAACAATCATCATTTCGCTAGGCAGAAATTCGCCATCCAGGGAAACAGTATGTTCATTAACCATTAGATGTAGGTGTGTCTAAGTGTATCTCGAATCCTTCTTATAACAACATCCTATTATATTGAGTATACTTGAGTTTTTACAAAAGAAATGAATAAAAAGAGTTTACGGGGTTGGAGAAGAAAAATAAAACAAAAGGACTCAAAAGAAGACATTACCTTAAAATCGGGTTACTCCCCTTGGTATGAGCTCAAAGGCTTCCTTGGGAAGACTTATGACCAAATTGATGCTTCAAGGAGTAAGAAAGGGATGTGGAGAGCCAAAATGGGCAGGGGTTGGCGAGCCAAAGGCTTTGGGAGTGTGGGAAAAGAGGTAGAGGTGGGGGCCTTTTATAAGAGGAGAGGAGGGGCACTCTTGGAAAGTAAATAAATATTAATTTATTTGAAAATGATTTTCGGATTTAAATGGTCCCACATTGATATAATTCGAGGATAAGGTGATAAGGGTTCTAAATCCACCCATCCAATAGGTTTTGGAAATGTTTAGGGCATAGATTTTACATTATCTTTTCATTTTATTTAAATCCTTCATTAATGAGGTAATCGCTACATCATTATGATGTCATAAATACATTTATTTATCTAATGTCAACAAAATTATAAAAAAATACTATGATTTAGGAAATCTTTTTAACTTTCTAATGAATATTTATAATCAGAAATCTAACTTTTATAACCCCATTTAAAAATTGTTTTCGTAAAACATATTATGTTTGTGTCCTTTTTACTTTTACATTAAATAAAAAGTTATTTATGTCATTTCCCAACCAAAGTGGTTCCCTGGGGTCCCCAAGATTACCCATGGCGTTTCTTGGTCGGCCATGATACATCCAATAAGGGTAGGACATGTGTCAAGGTATTTTCAATTTATTATAATATCATTTTTTCCTTAAATTGCACTACTTACCTCTAATCGCGATTAAAAACTTAATAAGTTACTATTCACCAAAAAAATTATTTTTATCTCATTGAACCACATTTTACTTCTTAATGACAACCATGTATGTCGGATTTTTTAAATTCGGAACACAGAAGTGGTAAAATTTTCATTTAAACGAAAAATCAGTTTTTATAAGTACCACTTAGTGGTTTCACTATTCATCAAAAAATGAAGATTTTCAGAAAAATACAAAAAATTCACCCTAAGCTATATTTTATATTCCGAATTCAAAAATGAAGTCCATTTTTCAAATTTCACAACATATAAGTTTCATTAATTAAGTTAATAATTAATTCCCGCTGTCAGAGCAAATTGCGTGTTTTTATGAAACAATAAGTATCAAAAGATTGACACTAGTTTAAGTCCGATTTCAAAGTGAAATTAATTTCAACGACCACTATTGGATTTAATGGTAAAAATATTTTCTAATTTCACTTTAAAACCAATTCAAATGATAATCTAATCATATAAATAAATTAGATTAAAAAGAGGTTTTGAATTAAAATACTACATTTTACACTATTCATTAAAAAATGAACTTTATCGGAAAGATACCAAAAATTTACACAAATTAAATTATGATGTCCCGATTCTAAAGAAGAGTTATATTGGTCCAATAGAATTTATAAGATTTATCAAAACTATATTTAATGACGGTTTGTTGTCAAATGGTGATAAGTGAACCCTTAGTGAAAATTAGAGTATATAAGCCTAAAATTGAATTCTTTTTGTATTTTAAGCCTTTATCCTTTTATTAGATAAATGTAAAAACATTTAACAAACATATATAATCATATTTTAGTTATTTCTATCCATTCTCGGCAGTACAACGGCTACGTGTTAACTAACATTTAAAATAATATTATTTTATTACTAGTGTGCAACGTAAGTTTTCAAAGGAACTCATCGTTGCGTATCGGGTATGATATCGAACATAGCAACCCCTTTAAAGTAAAATTAATATTTAATTCGTAAATATTAATAAATACGAAAATGTTTTATTCATTATTTACCTGGGATGTTTCAAAAAGCATGTTGCAGTCCCTTCCAGACCCTTGTGGTAAACCAGGTATCCCGATCAGAGACTATGGACCTCAGACCGTCGTGCAACCGAACCACCCCATCCACGTACCTCTATGCTATGGAATCCACTGTACCTGACTCCTTGATCGCCAGTAAGTGATCTGATTTTGTCAGTCAGTCTAACACTACCCAGATAACACCGCAACCGCCTTGAACTCTGAGTAGTCATGTGGCGAAATCCATCAAGATGTCGTCCTACATCCACTCGTTGACATTTAATGGTTGTAAGAGTTATCCCGGGATGTGGTGTTCATACATCACATACTGACACACAAGGCACTTTTCTACGGACTCTGCCACTACCCATTTTACCCCGGGCCACCAAAAATGACCCCTTAGATTCTGGTACATCATTTATACTCCTAGGTGCACCGCTAGGGGTGAGTTGTGGAAGTCCCCAAGAACTCTCTCATGCATTCCCACGGGGATGAACAACTTCCCATGAAATATCATTTGATACTTCCCATCTCCTGACCACCCTTCTGGAGCATCGCCTAGGTTAACCAAATCATGCATCACTTCAGTCTTAGAGTCTCCCCACTGAGACTCCTCTACCTGATGCGACATATAGGACTACACTATCATCTGAAACAGGCAACCTATACCACCATCCATATTTGCTTCCAGATGTAGGGAAACCAACTCCTCCATCTCCTTCCAAGCATATGTTGATTCTCAAATCGCATCCTTCTGCGAACTGCTACTCAAGGAATCACCCACCACATTCTGCTTTCCTGAGGTGTTGGAGATTTTGAGGTAGTAGTCCTAGAGGAACTTCATCCTCTTTCTTTGCTGCAAATTCAGGTCCCGCTGGGAGATGACATAGTTCATGATCTTGTGATTCGTGGAGACCATGAAGCACTCCCCAACGAGGTAATGCCACCACAAATTTAGTGCGAACACAACCACCACAAGTTCTAGATCATGGCTAGAATAGTTACACTCATGGGGACGTAACTTCCTAGACCAATAAGAGATCACCCCATGTTGGTGAATCAGCACACACCCGCGGCCTTTTCCTAAAGCATCATAGAACACCTCATACGCTACCCCTTCTTCTGAAAACCTCAACACTCAGTCACTAACCAAAATCCCCTTCAGATAGCTGAAGGCTGCCTCACACTGCCCATTATACATGAATGCCTGGTTCTTCTTGGTCAAGGCAGTCAAAGGTGTTGTAACTCAGTAGAATTTGGGCACAAAGCTCCTGTAGTAACCCGCCAAACCTAGGAAACTATGAACTTCTTCCACGTTCTTGGGTGCTTCCCAGGAAACACTCTCCTTAACCTTCGATGGGTCCACCAATATTCCCTACTCAGACACCACGTGTCAAAGGAAGTGCAATTATCGCATCCATAACATGCACTTGAACAATTTCCCATAATTTCGGTGCTGTTGGAGGACCTATAAAACCATTCATAGATGCTCAGCGTTATCCTTTTTTGATCTCGTGTTGATCAGGATGTCTTCAGTAAACATGACTATGAACTGATCCAGGTATTCCCAGAAAACGGAGTTCAAGAGCCCCATGAACATATCTGGAGTGTTTTTAACATTGAAATGCATGACCACAAACTCAAAATGGCCATATATGCACCTGAAGGCAGTCTTCGAGATTTCATCCTCTTTCACCATCAACTGGTGATGTCCTAACCATAGGTCGATCATGGAGAACCATCATGTCCATTTTAACTTGTCAAAAAGGTCGTCTATTCTCGAGAGAGGGTAATGGTTGTTGACCATTATCGGGATCAGTCTTTGGTAGTCTATGCATAGTCTAAGACCACCTTCTGCATTCTTTGTGAATATGACTAGAGCACCCCATGGTGACGCACATGGTCGAACAAAACCCTTTTCATCAGATCGTCAATCTCAATCTGCAACTCCCGTAACTCAGAAGGCGACATCCTATTCGGAGACATCGAAATAGGATGGGCACCCGGTTGCAAGTCTATCCTGGAACTCAACATCACATCGAGGGGGTCGATTTTCCACCTCTTCAGGGAAGACATCCATGAACTCATTGACGATCCCTGAGACTTACACCATATTTATATCTACTGACTCCACTGACAGTTCAGCTAACAAGGAATGGAGGGCCTCCACTTGCCGGTTACCCTCCTAGTAACCCCGCTAACCAATGAAAGTCACACGCGGACCGCCCATGTCTGAAAACATGATCCTTCCTCAGAAGTATCCAATAACGGCACATACCGAGAACAACCAGTCAATGCCTAGGATGACATCGTATGGATGTATCTGCAATAGTTGAAGATCCCTGATTGACTGATTGGCCCTATCATATATCTACACCCTTGAATAACATAAAACAAGACGTTTTGACCTCCGACTGGTGTACTCAACACTGGGGAACTGGAAGTCTCTCAACGTCTAGACCCAGAGCATGGGCTAGACTGGGCAAATCAAAGGAGTGTTTAGCTCCTGTATAAAACAAGGTATATGGAAGAGTACTAAAAATTCTGATCATACCTCGAACGACTTCCGGCCCAGCGGGAACTCCTGCCTCTGCGGCGTGCAACTGCCCATAGCCAGCTCCCCTGCCCCTCGTTTTCAATCCACCTCTCCGACCACGCCCTGGTCGAGGTCCCTGAGGGTCACCCTGAGGTATTCCACCTCCTATGATGTATGGCCTCGAATGAGCAGGGGCTCGCTGTCCCTACTCCGGCTGAGGTGGGTGCTGCATCGACCCACTCCCACCGTACTGCACTCGGTCTGGGCACTAGTTCCGAACATGCCCACTGCTTCCACAGATGAAGCATCCCGATCCAGGGACCGAAAGGAAATGTCAAGGACCAAGAGATCTGAACTGGAACTATTGAGACCTACTTCATAATGGTCGAAATCTAGAGGTCACTGATGCTGGAGGCCTACTGCTGACAACCTTCCCCTTCAACGAGCCCAACTGTATTCACTCTCACGATATACCTCCCAGTGTGTGCATCTTTTCCACCACTTCAGCCTTCTTTTGGACCTCCAAGTACGTTGGTAGGGTGAAGTGGATAACTGTATACTGAAGGGATGGTCGGAGTGCCTCCTATAAACTTCTCGCCTAAAACTCCTCATCCAAAAAGAGGTCTGGATCAAAGCGAAGGAGATCCTTGAGCTTGATCCCCAAATCCCTCATTAACATACACCCTTTTGGAGGGAGAGTAGTTCCAGCCTCTTCTAAGACTTAATCGTGGAAGAGAGAAATTCTGCCCTGAACTCCCTCTCGAAGTCATTCCATGTCACCCCCGCCTCCTCTTCTCCCCAACATAAAGCATCCACCACTGAGGTGTTTCTCCACGCATCTGTCTTACATCCAGAGGAAACCAGTACTCCTTCAGAGCCCAGATCAAGATGAAAGCTATCACCAACTCATCTAGAAAGATCTATGTCCCCATGTCAGAGATGATTCCCTCATTATTCCCGAGGGTCTGCAGCTGAAAGGCACGAAGCGTCCTCTACCACTAATCGCCCTCCTCCTCTCGGTAATCCCCATGTCGATCAGCCAAACCAACCTCCCTCTAATACCATTCTCTAATGACCCACCTTCACTAAGATGAGAGAAGGGACAATTGATTTTCAGAACCTTCCTTCTTCAAGTTGAAGGATAGATAATGACCCCCGAGATGCGCCTTCAATATGTCCTAGAGTGGCGACTAACACCAATGGTATAGAATCACAAATAATATAGAAGGCATTACCCTTTTTATTTAGTAGGATTGGTAGATAAGATTGTAATTCCTAACAACACCAAAGGTTGATGTTCAAGTGAATCCAAAAAAATCCATTCCCATATGCATGTTCCAAAGTAATTCTACAAAAAGTAAAAGAAAACCCCAAAAGAAAGTACCAAAGAAAAGAAAACAACAATAGAAATTGTCCCAATATTTGAACTAATATGATCATGCATGGTCCCTGATGTCCTCCTGGAAACATGAAAGTTGTTTTATATACATAGGGTGAGCATACAAGTATACTCAGTAGGATAAACCAAAATCCCTCGTGTACAAGTGAGGATGCATTCTAATGCCCTGTGAGAAAAGAGATAACTGAAACACATAACATGGAAATCTGCCCACCCAAGCCCCATTAAGGCACACTCCCCATATAACACTAATCAAGTAATATAATAGTAATAACACATCGACATTTGGGTACCCGTGCCACTTTCCCACTAGTTATTGAAGAAATCCAATGCATCGGACCACTCCCACCATTCTCACTGCAGTCCCACTTCCATACCCCACCCGTACACACCTGGGCCATCACCACACATCCCGCATGCAAACACCTGGGCTATATCAACCACACATAACGATGCCCGTAAAAACATAGGCTAAAAGAACCACTGCCATTCCCAAAGACACCTATGCCTCATCCCGAAGACACTTTGGAAACAACCTGCTCGCACACACCTAGTCCAACCACCACAACTACCATGCCCGAACAATATTGGGATATTATTGACCTCAGGCCATCATAGCCAGCCCGATGAGTATTGGGCTATTCAAGAAAGGAGCAGAAAAGGATCTAATAACCAGAAACCCATAGGAGAGTTGGGAAAAACACCCTCCCCAATGAAATGGCGGTGTTCGGCATGAAGTGCTCAACATGGGTGGGGTGCGAATAAGAAACATAAAAACTACAATTATATGTATAGGTAAAAAGAAATCATCCCGACATAAGGGTTCCAAAACCGACATAAGAACAAACACCATCTTTACTATTCATTCATTTTAGGGAACACCACTCACAGCCAAGTCACAACTCATTCCTAGAACAAATTCCCCATTGGACCCATTCTTGGTTTCATGTTCAAGTGATTCCATTTAAGTAAATTATGCACTACTGGGCAACTAACAGGTACAACCACAAGCTGTGGAAGATAAAACAGCTAAACAACAAATAAACATTCACACTCGATCCTCTTGTAAAGTTACAACAAAGGGATCTATGGGAACCCTCAAAGTACTGGAACCAATCCAAGCCCCAAGATACAGCCCCAAGTGGCCTCAGATCTACAACTAACAACTGTACAACAACAAAGAATCCCATCCCCATCCATATCACCCCATAAGCATCAAGCAGATAAAACAGACATACCTCTAAGGCAGAGCAAGGAAGTTTCCAAACTCAAGTACATCATTCATTAAGTTTCTTCTTTCTATTTGGTTAACTTGGGTGATCACACAAGGATTTTTATTCATTGGGCATCCATTTAATTAGTCGAGTTTACAAGATTAATCAATTCTCATGTTACAGTCATTCAGTCATGAATATAAAAAAAATAGAGGTTCATTATTGCGCAAGAATAGACCCCCAGCAACCATGATTTTCAATGTACGTAAGCCCATACAATTCACAAAACATAATCAATGATAAAGAGTACAATAGAAACTGATCACACCCCCTTCATTCTTTAATGGTCCCTTTTTTATCTTCATTAAGGTTTGGTTTCATCCATCCCCCTCATAAATAAGATCATACCTACCCCCAAATGATACACAGTAAATAGAGGAGAAGGAAAAACACTACTTGGATTGATCTATGATCGACATTTAAACTATGTGCGCCAAGAACTGGGGATGAGCAACTTGTAGGGGGAACTCCGGGGACTCCAAGAATGTGTATGGAAGCTCCAGCGTAGGCACGACACTTTCCTCCTGAACGGGGTGGACTCCAAACATACAAGGAAGGAAAAAGGGGACCATATAAGAAGAAGAAGGAAAAAATTCTACCATGATATAAAGATGAGATCATGTTGTATCAGGATATAGAATTTTTAACGGCTTTAATGTCGGATCGTGGTTTTCCATGCAGTTGGTCAGTTATGCATGATGGAATAGATTGTAATTTAATAATTCTCATCAGAGAGGTTGCCATAATAGTTTTATGTTTAAATGGTTTCCCTTAAATCATGAAACAGAAGAAGAATTGGAAGATTGGGAAAAGGGTGTGACAGTAAGGAAAATCCACGCGTTTTGGTAAGTTATGGGTCACCCGACTCTTGGTGGATTTAGATATTATTTATGGGCATTAAATGGCATTGAAAGGGGGTATTAACTAATTTTTTATGGAAATATATACATCGCAAGAGCAGAAAAAGTTAGAAGCTGGAAAAAGAACAAAGACTGCTTGGTGAGGACACGGTGCCACCATCACAGTATCACCCTTACGGTTCCACTGTCACGGTGCTGCCGTCACGGTGCCACCCATATGGTGCCACCGTCATAGAGCCACCGTCATGATGGGAACCTCATGGTTCCACCCTCACAGTGCCACCGTCACGGTGTTGCCCACACTATGCCACCATCACAGTGTCAACCTCACGGTGCCACAGTTTTGGTAGAACCGTTTGATGGAACCGTGTTTTGGGAATGTACTGGACCAGGAGGGTCTGGGCCATTACAGAAACCTTAAAATGAAAATATAATTATTAAAGAATATGATTACAACCTAAATTACTAATTTTTTTTAAAATGATCTTTAATAAATAAAATAAATAATTCACTTCACCGTGTCAAAATATGACAATGAATATTTTTTATAAATTTTAATGAAATAGTTAATGTTTAGGTTAATATTTAAAAACATGATTTTACAAAACTATAATCTTGATTAAATTATAATTATATAAAAATAAAATGAATGTTTTGAATCATTTTTGATAATAAAAATATGTATTAAATATGTAATATAATTAATAAATTTTTTCCATTTTATTTTATAAATATATGATTATCATTTTGGAGATCAATGTAATGTTTTTTTCAAATAAAATCCAATTTTAGGCCTTTTATTATTCGATATGATTTACATGGTACCTTAATAATTTTGTTCCATTGGGGTGGAAAAAAATTATCAAAATATTTAGAATAGTATAATTATTCACATTTTTTAACAATGTTTTTGGTTTATTATTTAAATAATATTGACTTATAATGAAAAATTTTTGATTAAAACGTTTTTGTTGCATTTTTACGATCTTATATTAAAAATATTCAAACAATCTTATGGGATGAATGTTGTCAAAGGGATTAAATATTTAGAATCAATTTAATTAGTATTTGATAATAATATCAAATTAATTATAGGTCATAATTAAATGTGACCATGTTAAATATATATCACCTCGGTTAAATATAAAATGTGTTAAAAGAATTAAAAATATAGACATAGGTCTTCATGAGAATGAAATATATTTCCATAAAACTCATTTCATGGATTTATTTCATCGTAAAAATTATCATATTGAAATATTGGATGATTTTGGGCCACATGAACCTGAAAATGTCTTCTTATGATTAAAATGATTTATGTAATTACATGTTTTTCTCAACTCCACTTGCAATATACAACATATTATGTACCATTATTCACAATCATTAATCACTATATATCTTCCAATACCATCCCAAAAACCCATTCTATGTTACTTTTCATTTGTATTGATCTTCTGGTGTCACTAAAAGATAGTCTAGTGAAGGTTTAAGGTGTATTCCAGTGGATATATCTCAAATAATACATAACAGTCTTAGTTGAAACTTTCACAGTTTATTTATTATTATAAATAATTGAAATCTATTGTATCCACCTTACCCAAATGACTAATATATCAAATGTAAAATAGAATTTTGTAATTATTATTATTGGAAAATAGATTTCTACCTTATAATGCTTGACACCAGATGCCCAGAGTTGGTGCCTTACAATATTATATTTTTATAGATATTAGTTTCAAATTCCAAAGGACCGAATAGTTTAGATGTTTTTGAAAAATATATTACTTTCAAAATATCCATATTACATTTTTAATATAAATTAAATCATATATAATGTAAAGGAATAAAATCCTTGAATCTCATTCCAAGAATTTATCTTCAAGTACAAGGGTTAGGAAACAAAATAATTGTGAGCTCAAATGCTCAGTAAGGTTAAATTACAGTGGGATAAACATTAAATCAATAATCATAATCAACATGAAAGGTTAAATAACTAAGAACACATTCAATTTATATAACTGGATATAGAGTAATCAATATGGAAAGGTAAATAACCTAAACATGTTCATTTGAATTAATCAACAGACAATGAAATGATTGAATAGATAATATCAAGGAGAATATCTCACGGATAAAAAAGAACAATAATGAAATTATGAATGAATGAAAATCTTAATTATTGTTTGTGATGTAAGAGTCCCATGAAATCCTACACCATCAAGACCATTCACAATAATGTTTAAAAAGACATATTGAAAGTCATTTAATTTTATTAAATTATTTGTCTCATGATTACATTTCTTTTCATCAAGGGTATATATAAATTTTGCGCCCCACCCATTATTACAAGTCTAAATTATTGCTCATATGTAAATTAATCAATTTAATTTAAAAACAATATGCCTTATCTAGTATCCATATTGAATAATGAATATATATTTATCAATAATTCCACCGATAATCAAATAATTATTAATGTCAACGACATATGTAACAATATTTTATTGTTTATGTAATTATAATATCCATCACCATATAGTCTATATTTTTACGTAAAATTTATTTTTCAAAGAAAAATTATAACAATAAATATATTTTTTCATGTATATGGTAACTATCACAAAAGAAAGTGAGATTGAAATGATAAAGTTACCACATGGTAATAAAATATTCAAAACCGTTGGGTGTGATATTTGAATGTGAATGTTTCAATATTTTGATGTATGAGTGAATCATGATATTAAATGAAAAATGGGATGTATATACTCCATGTTAATGTGAAGTTTTGAAAACTGAAAAATAAGTCTCAATGGAAAGTAAATTGAATTGAAATCCCTTACTACTTTAGTAACATTTTAGTCATGATATCCATGAAATAAATAAATAAAAATAAAAATATCCATATCATTAAATATTTTAAATCCATGATATAACCTAATATGTGGAATTATATACCCATAACAATGGAAACGAGTGGTGAAAAACGAATTAGCATCACATTAATAATAGTGTGACTAGAAATCCCATTTCCATGAAAATAATTTTGGTTTAACTCCATTGAACCTCATGTATATTTATTTTAATAATGTTATTGTCTTATAAAAGGAACATATTATTTTTGATATTTTTAAATACGTTTTTATTATAACATCAGATTACCTATTTATTAATAATTCATTATTATATTCACTATTTCACGTTCTAATTTCTTCATTTTTCAATCCTTTATTGACTTGATTGTTTATATTACCTAGATACTAATTTCATAATATATTTAATATAATTCATGATGTAAATATCCAAAAAATTTTATTATATGTTTATTTATATCAATTCATAATATTTGGAGATATGAAATGAAATACATTTTTCAAGGAGACGGTTGGTCGTATGTATGCATGAATGATATTTCAATTTTCTCTTCATATAAAAATAATGGAAAGAAAATGATATTTATGTATATTATAATATCAATATAATATTCACTTAATATTCATAGAATACTTTTTTATTAATACCATATTTAATACATTCTTTGTTATATGTGAATGAATCACATCTCTTTGAGGAGGTGGTACTCCACACTTCTCCAAATGATGTTACCATATTACCAAGAAATTGAATATAATGAAGGTATGTGTTTTATAATATTTTAATAAGAAAAATAAATCAGAAATATAATATATATCATATATATATATATATGTACTAATGTAGGATTTTTCTATCACGTGTCACCTTCTTAGGGTCTCCCTTCCGCACAGTGTTTCTATCCTACTTTCCTCCTTACAAATCATACGACATCCCAATCACGACTTCCATCTCCCAAATCTATTATTTTCACTACTAATCCATTAATAAATCCATGCGGTCTACTTCCTTTATCACTATCGATCTTCCTAAACAAGGGTTCTTGCTACTCCTCTAACCAATCAATTGTCCTCCCCATCGTGAGTTCTGTCACCCCAATCTATGGTTTCAACTGCTCCTCTAATATTACTTCCTTGCATCTCTCCTCGTCACGAATTCTATCCCCCCAATCTCTAGTTTCTTATGGTTCTCTATTATTCCATCCTTGTATTCTAAAACATTCAGCTTATTTGGTCCTGCCCAACTATGTTTTCCACTACGTCTCCAATTTCCCTACTTCACCTTGGTAAGACACCCCAATCTAGAGATTCCTCTGCTTATCCATTAGGTCACCAAATTCCATATTCTCTTTTCTGTCTTCATATTCTAGGGATTCAACTACTTAATTATTAATGAACAACTACTCATCTATATTTTTTTTCTACCTGTTGTACTCTTATATCTCGCATGCGAGTACCCTCAGATTCTCTTTCGGTTCACCCCCCTCAATGCATTCCATTGCCAGTTGTAGTGACAACAATTATTTGCGATGATTGAAAAACACTTGTAGGTCCACCTAACCATCAACCATACATTCTTCAGACAACCTATAGAGAAAAATCTCCACAACAATTATGTTCACCTTCTTTCCATCAATAAAAATCCCTTTTATGCATATTTTATTGATTTCATGTTATCAAAAAGTAATGAAATAGTCATACTAATTATTCCAATTTTAATACATCAAGTACACATGATTAATCTTCTCATACTTTATTTAATGATCATTCACTAGTATTCAGGTTTGCATTGAATTCATCATAGTATGTAATTGTAACATGTAGAATTCTGACCTACAAGTCTTGTAGTGATGTTCCTTATGATTTAATAGAGATTAAAATATAGTCTGCACAATATTCAGTGATGACATGATCATTATAATGATTGACTTTTATTAAAATATTAATTTTCTACAATATTATCATAGTACTACAATCTATGGTTCTATTATATTCTTTTACAATTAAAGGAAAATATATAGAATAAAATCACGAACTCTGCGTCGAGATGTAGAGATAGAATATTTCAAATAAGACTTCTATGAAAACAACATCAATCAGGTCATGTTATTTATATTCTATATTCTTCATATTGTCCAATTATTTATCAATCAGAGGTTTATATATTTTTAATAATCTCACGTGTAAAGGAAGAATATATCTTGATAAAATTGACGCAACTGATGTCGTTACACTAACATGAATAATTCAAATAAGAACATGTATGGATTTTTCATCGCTACCTTGTAATGGTATGTTGAATTTAAGAATTCCATTACTTTTTCTTTGGTTATCATTTTCAATTCTAAATATCATAACTCTATAATACAATACCTTACTAATGGAAATGTTTGTTTATGCATTTTGGACTCTTTTTACCATAATAATAACTAATGGAAAAGTTTTTATAGGTGTGAATTGGTCACACAAGCTAATAGAATAGAATGATGTTTATTCATTCCATTATCACCTATATCCACTAATGGTTAGTTCTGTTCACAATCACAAATTAAATTAATTTTATTTCATACATAAAAATAGATACCCATGTCATTCTATAATTTCTCATTTCCTAGTTCCACATTCCCTCAACACTATTTAAATTTATCAATAATATGTAGTGAATTAAACAATGGAATAAAATAAACAGATACCATTATACAACACAATTATTCATTATATGAGAATGTTTTCATATAACTTTTTTTACTGAGGTGGTTTATATGATACACTTCTATTTAACAACTATCTATTCCATTATTATTATTTTTAAAAGGTATTAATAAAATTGGTCAAACATTTACTAAGTCAGTCATTGCCTCCTCACCAAAAAAAATGGTCCAGTACAAAATTTCCTCTCTATCCGTGCAGTATAGATTCTTAGCCATGTAACTACTATGACATACAGTTCTCCTTATAATCTCATTGCAAAATTCAATCATTTTCATCCAAGGTATGTTATACATTCCTGAAATCATATCTGGATTCCTTTCTATATATCTATATATATATATATACCCTTTATAATATTTTATAACATTGATGACATTGATGTTATTATAAGGATGTATTAATAACCATGCAGTTTTTACCCAGCTGCCCGAGGAACAACATTCAATGGATCATACATTGATGGGAACTAATCCTAGAAGAAACTCATACATAGATCCTGCATACAACTTCATTGGTCTGTCAATGTAGACCCTATATTTTCAACATTGAACTGTTTTTCATTTCCTATTGCAAAAAAATACATCAATAACACATCATATGAATTTAAATGTTGTAGATAAGTCACTACAACTTGAAATAGCTAAACATACATGTTATTTGTATTTACATTTCTAATATATGACTACATTGACTATAAATACACATTTTTGAGTCTATTATTTCATTCCCAAATAACATCAAATAATTTCTTCCTTTGTTCCCTCAACACATTCAGATTTTGGGGACCCTTTAAACATTTTTCAGTACTACGGTTCATCATCTTTCATTCTTTAAATTCGTTTTAATTATTTTTTTCATAAACGTATGGCTTATCATTTTTTGTACTAAACATTATGTGTTCTCTGCATACAAATCTTCGTAATAATTTTTCTTCATGTGGTTAGCCATAAAATTTTCATTTCACTGAATTATTGATTTGTTCATTTTATTATAGATGATGCTGATTATTTATCTTAAATTCATTTCTATAACTATTTCTTCTTTCACTTCCAAAAATTTCAGAAAGGAGAACTTTATTTTTTTCTATGATCTCAATAAGTGAAACTACATCTATTTGGGTTCATGTATGAACAATTTGCTTCCCTTCAACATTTTATTTCTAATTTTCATTTTAATTGAATTTATTTGTGTAATTTTATTTATTCTAATTTATTATCTTTATTCATTTTTTAGATTGAAGTTTTTCATATATATTTTTGAATGAAAATGATTTATGAAAAAATCAGTGGTAACTTACCATTTGAATTACACTATATATACTAATTTTTGTATTATGGTAATTTTATAATTATATATTTTGAATATTATTGTTTCATAAATTGTTAATATATTATACGTATAGACTCATATAACAGTTAAAATGTTTCAATGAATTTCTTATATTAGTACATCTCCTACATATTATAAATTATTGGTTCAATTACATTGACCACTAGTTTCAAATAAACCATACATGTTGTAGTTATTACTATGTGACTTTTAATATCTGGTTTCATGTATTTTCCTATAATTTTATTTAGTAATAGATTTCATGTTTCAATTCTAAAAGAAAAAATTTTCACATCATAAGATGTTTATATCCTTTTTCCTACAATTTATATTAGTATCAAATAGTAGTATACTGAAACTATTATCCTTTTATAATATAATATAAAATATATATTCTACTAATCAGATTCTATATTTATTATATTGTGTACTCTTGTTAAATGTGTAATCCCCTGCAATGATTGTATAATTCAGTTTTGACCTGATGAGTTTGGTTTCTCATTCTCAATTATTTATGGGGTTATAGTTTGTATTGAAATGATGCTCATGTTTATATCCATAAATATCATAACAGAAATTTTATTTATAGTACCAGGTAATTAATACTTCACTAATGTGTCTATAGATTTCACCAACTCCTCTAATGAAATGGGTTTGATTAAACAATCAAGATGTCGAGAACGCCACTAATTTTATACAGGAGGTTATTGAGGAGATCAGGTATTTTGAGAAGATGGTGGAGGATTCCAAGAGAGAAACGGAAGGTCTTCAACTCCTATGGATGCATAACACAAGTCCAAACTAGTGGGTGGATGCAATGACATGTGTGTTGGACATAGATAAGCTAATTTACAAATCGTAGTAGATGGATTCAAGAATTTTCATAGTTTGTTGTTGGATCGAATCCAACAAGTCAGAAAAAATTATATTAGTTGAAGGGTAAAGAAGTTCTTATTTAAAAATGGTAAAATATCATCATGATATAATTTTATAGTATAAATGTTATTCAATTTTCCAACAAACCATAATTGATCTCCTCATTGAATCATATTTCAATGAAATACAACTTCATTTGGAATCTTTTAAAAGAATGGATTTTGGTGGAACTAAAAGTGGATGGAAATAATATTCTAGTAGTTAATAATAATGTTAGAGAACATGAAATATTGATGTCTTATTAATCTCAATTTGGGTTTGGTTAACATAAAAGTCACATGTTATCAGATTTCTCAAAAAAGAGAATGAACTCAAATTATTTCAATGGAACCACCCAAATTACCCCGCCTTTATTTCAACAGTTATATGTACATGGAACATAAAAATATTGTATATTGTATAAGTTCATATACATGAATCACTTGTTAGATATTGTATAAAATAGATTACTATTTGCAAACTAGCCACAAATTTTCATTAGTTTTGGAATAGTAGAATTTTTTATATAACACATGATGATTGTTGTGAAGGATCTTTAAATTACTAATTCCAATTTATATCAATTTTTTTATTGAATCCCTTCTATGAAATATGTTCTAAAAAAAACTTGTAGAACAATTCTTTCATCTTGGGTACAATGAACTCCC
Source organism: Viscum album (assembly GCA_963277665.1). Classification (NCBI taxonomy): domain Eukaryota; kingdom Viridiplantae; phylum Streptophyta; class Magnoliopsida; order Santalales; family Viscaceae; genus Viscum; species Viscum album. The sequence continues at coordinate 1,319,509,302 of OY728158.1, forward strand.
ATACATGAAGCTTCAATGAGCACTATGGTCTGTGATGATTCTAAAACACTAATTGTATTTTCTGGGGTGTCCATGCCACATTAGTGGAAACTAATTGAGTATCAGTCTAGAATCCTTTTGGATGGGAGCAAGCCATTGCATGTACAGTTCTCTGATGGTCAAGGTGATGTCATAACCTTAAACTCTATTTACATTAGCCTCACCATGACTTATTATCCTGAAATTTTTTTTCATTTTTTTCAGTTATATGAAATTAAATTGATCATTAAATAGTATAATGATCATATTTTGAATTATTGATTTGAATCATATTCTGTTTTATTTAATTGACTTATCGATCTTGAATGTCCAATATAAATTTCTATTCCTTATTAATTCAAATAAATATTTACTAATATGTTTTTTGATTTCTCAATAATTACACTAACTTCTATTGATTTATTATGTACCAATCATTCATTTTGTAAATATATTCAATATTAATACAATTAATAAGATAGAAAAATGAAAATTTATTATTGAATATAAAAAATGTTTAGTAGCGTTGTTGGAATGCTTGGGCAGAGTACTAGTATATTTACTAAAGTTGGTATTTTTCTCATTTTGAGTAACCTTCCCATGCATTAAATTCACCACATATTCTGTATCCATCCCTTTAAACCGGAAAATACATCCCATGACCCCGACCCCGATCAGGATTTCCCTTAGATAATAACTCCCCTCCCCAAATCCCCACCTCGATTCCCCTCTCCCTACTCTAGTGTTACTTCACACCTCCCAAATCCCCCCTCCCTAAATCTTCTCACCCACTCCCCTCCCCTCCCCTAATTGACCCCATCTCCAGTTGTGACTCCACCTGCATTTGATCCGTCTTCAGCACCTCCGACATCGACTCCTTTGACTATGCCTTCTCAGCAACCGGCGACTCCAACCTCATCATTCCCATGTTCGGGTCCTCTGCTACACCCAGAGTTACTATTCCCTTAAGCACGTGATTAGAAAGACCAGGTATAAACTAGTGTCAGACATATAAACCAGTGTCCAAGATCTTCATGTCTCTATGTTTTTTATTTTTAGGGAGTTTTTATTAGATGATTAATCTTTATTCGTTGCCATGGGTGATGGGTCTCTAAATCTAAACTATAATTCAGGATGACAGATCTCGGAATAGAACATTTGGTGAAGATTTGCAATCATATAAATTAATTATACTTGAACAGTTATAAGGTATATTTTGAAATCTGAAATAATGGATTATCACATATCTATTCATGCACGTAGCTGGTCTTGTGTGTGTGTTACTGATAGAGATTCTAAACACAATCACATAGTATGAGTTGAAATGTGTTTAAGAAATGATCTTGGTATTCTGGAAGATGGTATTTATGTTTCAAATTGCAATTGATTTGGTGTTTCCTAATCACCTCGGTGTATGAAGGACTTCCTTCCTTAGATATTTTGGAATGATCACATTCATACCAAGGAATATTTTTTATGAATCCTCGTATATATTATATGCATCCATTTGATAGAAATTATTTCTGGAAAAAAATAACCTCCATCAAGTAATTGATGGATTTTGTAACACCTGGAAATCAAAAATTCCCATTAATGAAGTACGGAAATCCTTGAAACAAGTATGATAGATTTCTGTTTTCTGGTTAGAAAGCAGACTTTTCATGTTTGGGGACCAATTATATTTGGAATTATGATTCCCTTATGTATATTATTCCTTTTTAATAAGTTGTACAATTTAATTTTTTGGATATCATTAAGATTCTACTAGATTTCCAAATTATTATTTTTATTATGCCTGAAATATCTTATATTTATCATTATAGTGCTTATATTTAATTATTTCTCAATGAAAGAGTACGCTACATCGATGTTTAATGGACATTTAATTCAATGGGTATCATTTTACTACTATTGGAGAGCAGCAACATGTCATCATTTGGTGTATAGTATACACATGAACTCATCCAATGTGACATGAATCTGAATTCTTCCATTTTAACTTCTCATTGATGAAAAAATTTGAATTACTAATACCATAAAAACAGAATGTCCTCAAATTGTTCTTATTATTGTTGTCCACAATTTGACTATTTAATATTTTATTTGATATATACTTACCTGCATTAATACTGTAATGGGAGCTCTATTATTTATAGAGTCCATCATAATGGGTGGAATGTACCACCACTAAAAGGTTACTTCTGGTTTATTTTTGTTTTCATTTTAATAATGATGATTACATTCAACTTATGGTTATTAAATACTGTTATTCATTTTTCCGTTATTATTTTCATTTTACATATTTAAATATAAATATGGTGTTTGATTTAATGTATGCATACAATAATTTAGTTATTCATGTTTCCATCAAGACTCATGAAACACTATAATCAAATTTATAGAGCTTTATGGTCACTATTACAATGTAATTTCATTCTTCATTAATTGTTCTTTACGAGTAAGCATTTAAAGGTAATTATTCCTATTATAATTTTTATATTTTGGTATTCTTCCAAATTTCTAATCTTTTCATTCTATATACATGTTATCTTTCTCTAAATACATGAAATATGAATTCTTATTCATAACTCTTGTGTTTTAACATACCTTTTCATTGAATCGTATCCGAATTTATTTATTTTTAATTATGGTTTTCCAATTTGACAAATTTATTTTATTTTCTTAATTTAGCATTTTGGTCGCGTAATTTATGTTCATGTAAGGTGGAAACCATTAATGTTGGATAATTTTAGAGGCTATATAAATGGGTAAAGTGTATTACCACTTGAAGGTTTGTTCAAAGTTATTTTCATTCTCATTTTAATAATGATGATTCCATTAAACATAATAATGTGATCATATATTTATACATTTTTGAATTATTCTTTTCATTTTATAAACTTAGTTACAGATTTATTGTTTCATTTTGTACATGAAAACACAAATTTAGTTATTAATATTTTGTTTAAAGCTAATTATTCCTATTATAATTACTGCATTTTGTAATTTTACAATATTTCTAATATCGTCATTCAGAATAAAAGTTATATGTCTCCAAATAAATTTAATATGCATTCTAATTAAGATAACTTACATTTGAAATTGCCTTTTCATAGAATCTCATTCAACAAATTTATTTATTTTTTATTATAGTATCCAAAATTAACTATTTTTTTCTTAATTTGGAATGTTTTTTTGGGAATTAGAGTGCATATAAGTATCCAACCACTAATCTTGGAGACTTTTAAAGGCCACTAATATTAATAATTGGTATTACCACGTGAAGGTTAGCTCTAATTTATTTTCATTTTCCTTTTATTAATGATGAATCCATTAAACTTATCAATGTGGTCATACAATTATTTATTTATTCATTATTCTTTTTAGTTTATAGATTTAATATTAAGTATATTTTATCATATTGTACATGCATACACAAATTTAGTTTTTCATGTTACATTTTAAGGTAATTATTCTAGTTATAATTTTTTTATTTTGGTATTTTTCCATATTTTTAATCATGTCATTCTGAATAGATGTTATATGTCTATAAATATAGTTAATTTTCATTCAATTTCAAAGCATGTATGTTTCAACTTACTTTTTATGGAATCTCCTGCCTTACTATTTTTTAATTTTCAGTATGGTTTCCCAATTTGACTAATTTATTTTTCGGTTTTCTCAATTTAGCATGTATGTTGGGGAATTCAAATGCATGTATGGTTGAAACCATTAATGCTGGATGAATTTGAGAGGCTATAAAAATCTGTAAATGATCCAATATTTGAAGGTTATTTATGTTTTTTTCTTTCATATAAGGTCTCATGCTCTTTCCAACTAATAATGAATGACCTCAATGTTTCATTGTAATTTTATGATGAAATAAGTAACATTATATTCAATTTTATTACATGAATTAAGTGAAAATCTATGCCATAACATGAAATTAAATAGTTTTGAAAAAGCCAAACTATTATTCACTCCATGATGATATTTAGATTTGACACAATACAAGGGAACTCCATCGAAATATGCTATAGTCTAGTTGATTTAGAACGAATTTTGCCTCTATTTGATTCCCCATCTTCTCCTTCTGTGAATCCAGGTCACCAGCTATTGCACATTTCTGTTGAATATAGACATCATGTTGATGTCTTTCGTACCCCGTGACATGCACAAGGCATAGTACCAGTTCACATAGGAATGTGTCTTCTCCACTATGTTCGGCGTCATGGATTTTCTAAGGACCCTTACCCAGCTAGAGCCTTTGACATGGCTCACTACTACCATTGCCTCATTCCATGATAGAACAATTGATAAGTACCCCCAATGACTCATTAAATACTAGTATGTTGTACACTTTTAATATTTTGGATCCACTATAGTCACGTTTCCAGTTAGTGCGTTATGTTTACAAGTTTTTCTTGGATGGAATGATATTTTGTCTTCACTATTAATATATTACATTCAATATAAATTGATTCCACTATATATGTGTTTCTATTCAATTTTAGATTACTATATTCACTTTTAGTTTGTTCGTTCTTAATATGTAGTGTTTCCACTATTATGATAAGTTGTAAACATAATGTGGAGTGGAAGTCATGTCTTAGGTTAGGAATTTCATGTAATGTGTGTCACTTCTATGGGAAAATAGATTTAATTATTTATATAAAGATTCAAAACTTTTTTAATAGATTTAATATATAGACACTTTAAACAATTACAAAGTTTTAATGAATTTCTTGGATTAATACTTCTTCTTCATAATATACTATTTCGGTAGAATTAAATTCAAATCTAGTTTCAAAAAAACTATACATATTTTTTTCAATAGATTGTTTTTTTAATATCTAGTTTCTTACATTGTATTCCATGAGTTTTGACTGGTATAAAATAGTAGTACAATGAAACTATTTATATTTCTATACTATCTCTATAATAGGGTTTTATATGTTCTACTTATTGGATTCTATTTTTATTATATTATTTTCTGTTGGTACATGTGTATACCGCTTCATTGATTTTAAAATACAGATTTTTTCTATTGAGTTTTGATAGGATTTTGTTTTGATGGTTTTTATATTCTGCATTGATTGTTTTTATACACTCTGTAACATGTTTTTTATATATTTTTCTGATCGAATTTTGTTTTGATTCTACACAGATGAAGGCATTTCCATAGTTGGTGTTTGGAATGAATGAAGCACGACAAAGTGGACTCCCAAAAAAATTTAATGTGAATGTCAATTTGAAATTTTCACCGTAGCTATTCTATGGATGTTTTTTTGGATATTTTTGAAGCTCATTTCTATTATCTGTGTTTAATGATCGATGTGTATTCTCTCATTGGTGGTTCTTTATGTAGGTGTTGGTGAAAAAAATACAATGATGTGTTCCTATTTATTTCACACAGTGGTGAGAATACAATTTGGAATGAAAATATGCAATGAAAGATTGAGGATTCTTAAAATATGATTAATTATTGTAAATTTTTTGCTATAACTGTAGCTTTCAGAAGGAAAATTTTTAGTGTCTTTTTTAGATTCATAGAGATTATATAAAAGGAAGAATATGAGTGTTCATATGGATCCTCTATTAACATAACATATTGGAAGATCATATAATTGGATATACAAAAGATAATCCTTTGAAATTTTTTATAGATGCATACTGATAATCCTTTTAGAACTAATGGTCTTATTTTTGAATTTGACACACTTAATAACTCAATGTCACATTTAAAACCAATAGTTTCACTATTAATAATGGGTTCATTGTATTACATTAGAATGTTAAGATTTATTTCAGTTTAACGGTTTGAATTTTTATATTTAAAAATGGTAAATGATTATCCTGTTATAATTTGATAGCTTTTGGGTGATTCACATGGCCAACATACAATAATTCTAGTCATCATTGAATCATATTTAAATGAAATAAAATACATTTATATACTTTTGGATGATGGAAATTTTTAGAAACAAAATGTTGAAGGTAATAAAATTCTAGTTGTTATTATAACTATTGGGAACAATAAATATTGATGTTTTAATATTATTTATTTTGGAATGGATAACGTAGATGTGATAGGTTAATTTTTCAATGGTTTTCCTTCTATGTTTTTTAGTTTTCTATATGTACATTATATCCGCTGCACACCTTCCAATTAACCCATATTTCATTTCAACATATTTATGTACATACAACATAAAAATTTTATAATGTATACATTTATATACCTGAATCACATTTTAGCTCATTTATAAACCTGATCAGTATATTCAAACTAGACACCCATCTTCATAATATTTAAATATTATTGACAATAGAAACATATTTCTATATTTTATATCATAGTTTAACACTTTAACATGCATAAAATGATTCAATCATATAAATTCACTTTTCATCAACCTTTGTTCCCAATGATTATCCATTTGCCTTTTTATATACTCGTTTTTTATCTTCTCTATAAGATGATATGCTATAGCATTTATGATCAGTACATTATATCTTCTTTAAAATTTTCTCTAGTACACTTTTTAATAAATTATATTACATGTTTTTTATACATAAATATGATCAATCCCATGATAATAGGGTTATAAAGTAGTCAACATGGGATTATATTTAGTAATCAATGTTAATGTATTTGTTTTATATGGTTCTGAGATGATTGTGTAATGTTTTATTGTACACTATATTTTGGGTTTGTATTATTTTTTTCAGTTTCATCATATTTAAATTCATGATAAGGGGGTGCATCCCAGGAATAGATGGTGAGAGGACATAACATTCCACTAGATAATATTATCTCAACCAATATACCACATAATTTAAACCATCCAATGTCCATGTGTGAATATATATTTATTTATATCAATTAAATGATTTTAAATAATATTCAATAAAAAGGATCTCATAAGGGTGGGATACTATAAATTCAGTATGTTATTAGTTCTTTTTTTAATCCATGATCACACTCACTCCTTTTATTTCATTATTTTTTAGCTACATGAAATTCATTCCTACATTAAATATTATAATGAACATAATTTGTATTATCAGATTTAATATTCTTTTCATTTATTTAATTGAATTTTTTATCATGAATTCTCAATATAAATATGTAGTCATTACAAATTAATATAAATATTTACTACTCTGTTTATGATTTCTAAAGAATTTTCTTACCTTCTATTCTATTAATTTTTACAAATCATTATTCTTTTAAAATATATTAACTATAAAAACTAATTAAGGATTTTGATAAATGAACAACTATTATTGAAAATGTGAACTATTTTATAGTGTCGGGTGAATGTATGTGTTTATTAGTAGTTAATTGTAAAGACATCATTATCCCCAACATTGAAAGGTTGTATTGTAAGAACGAGCGACTACAGTTTATGAGGTGGTTTCCCCCCGTAAAATGAATGATGATTGTCTAACCCATTTGACATATTTTTTTTTGATGTTTTAGATAAAATTATTATAATATCTACATATTATTATATTTAAGATAATTATGTTATTTTATAAGTATTATATAATAATATTTGAAGGAGTAGATAAATAAATGAAACTCAACTGGTCGTTAATGAATGTTGCCTTTTCTTTTGGTAACTCCATTTGTTTTATATCTATATAATTAAAAGTTTTGATTTAATAAAAAATTGAGTCTTTTTGGATTAGTGGATTGATGTTATTAAATTTTTTCTTCAGGTTTTGGATGATCCAAAAGTTATTATTTGTGTGAATAAGGGAGGGTATCAGCTCCCTTTAATTGTGTATGAAGATTATCATTATTGTAAATAAAAACCAATCACCACTATTTTCATGTATAACATAAATATTTTACCTCGTATAATGAATAAAAGTTGATAAAATATATTATATAGTTGAAATATGGTCATCCTATGGGTTTTTGGAAATGTTTCTATGTCATTTGGCCCCTTAATGTTGCTGTTTAACAACTATGAAAACTCATTTTCTCCTCAATCATTGTAATTATTTTTAGTTTCATTCAGTAATAATTTTGGCCAAAAACTATGCTTATCTAAATAGATATTATAAATTATTTTTATTACAAATATTTATTACATTTGGTAAAATTATAGTCATAGACGAGGAATAAATTAATTTAAAATTAATCTCACAAACAGGACAAGAAATAATGTTTTAAATGTGACAATGTTCTAATGATGAAAAAACATTTATATCTAAATTAAATATAAATATTATTAAAATGACTTAAAAAATAAGTAATTTATGTAAAATTTATATAATAATTCATTAAAATAGTTAGAATCATAATTTAACAATATATTTTTTATAGGAAAAGACATTTTTTAAATTAAATTTCAGTATTTTTAACTGTTGATCAAAAATGTAACTTCATAGAAAAATACCAAAACATCACCTTAAATTAATATATAAGTTATTAATTAAAAAAATAATCTTATTTTGAAATATTGAATTTATAAATGTTCCATATTTTTGTTTTAAAATAGGATCAATATTAAATGGTAGCAAAACTTCCTTTACAAAATATTTTTTGTGTGAATAAAATTAGATTTGTTCATCTATTATACCGATAAAACCAATTATATGAATGAAAAAGAAATATTTATTTAATATATAATTTATAAATTTCATTGAAATTATCCATTAATGGTAATTAATTAATTTCCTCAAATAATTTTTTTTTCACAGCAAAAATATTTTACTATTAAAACATTTAATTTATATTCATTTGGATTCTATATAGATTTAGATGTAATTATTAACCATATAATTTTATAATCTTATATAAACAAAGTTTTCTAATTTAGTAAATACTTTTCATACATCTCATTATAATGGATATATGATAAATGTCAAATTAAATGATAATATTAATAATATATTGAATTTTCGTAAAACATGGTCCTGTGTATAACACAAACTATTTATAAATTCCATTTTTGTGTGTAACACAATATATATTTATGGTTTCTTATATATCATGCAAATAATAATTTCATCTGTAATCAAAAGTAAAATCAATGTTTCATGTATTATAAAATTATCTTGGTGGTGTGTATAAATAATTCTAGAAACAATGTTAAATTTATTCTAAAAGAAAACTATTGAAAATTTCTTGGTTTTTACATACCTTATTGCCATCCAATGAAAAATTAAACCATTACTCCTGCATATATCTAGTTCACAAAATCCATATAGGTATGTTAATCATTTTTCATCAACGTTCTACATTGATGGATATAAAGATGTACTTATGGTTGTATATAAGATTGTTATGAAATAATTATGATTCTAGTAGTATATGTTTTCATCTACTGTCTTACCCTTTCATACATTAGAGAATGATTTTGTATCATAGGCGAATATGTGGAATACATCCTCCATGAAGTATTTTAGTTTTAATTCTATTACAACGATTAATTATTGATTATAATATTAGATATAATGAATCAAAATTTAATTACAGACACTGTTAAAATTATGGATAAATTAGAACAATTTCACGAGACCTTTAACTATGGAAAATATGGTGATGTGATTTTTGGGAAATTGATTATACACCGTTAATCTGGTGAAACTAAGAATGTCATAAACAATGAATTTATTAAAAACAATTACAAAGTGACCATAAAAATAGATTAAATATGATAACATTAATTAACTCTTTATTTGATATATCTAAATTTATTGTACTTTAGTAAGAAAAAAATATGACTAAACGATGATCCATGGAAATGGACATGTGTTACACTCTCATTCTATAAATTGATTGTTCATAAAATCTACATTTTTCAATAATTTTTTGATCAATATATTTTAATAAAAAAATATTATAATCTTCTATTTATGTTAGGGATTCCATTTTTTCTTTCCATTTATTATCTTGTTTGATCAATAATCAAAATTTTTATTACATGAAATTTATTTGTATAAAAAATAATTATTTTTATGCTTTCCTTCAAAATATTTTTCTTAAATGTCTATATAATCTAAAAAATATTAAACAATATTTCATTGTTGTAAAAATATATGTTAATTTAAATTTTACCTATGTATTACTTTAATATAATTGTTTAAAATAAATCTTTTAGTCATTTTTTAAGTGATTTTATTTTTTACTAATGTTATGAAAATATTCATTTCATTAATATAAACCACACATTTGAATTTTTTGAATGGTTAGACAATTATTTTATTTGAATATTCCATTTTATGTTTCCAAGGATCTTTTAAAAGAAAATATATCTCTCAATATTTTCTGAACTTCGATTTCAATTATATCCCCGAGAAAATTGTATTATTTTAATAACTAAATGAAAATAAATTTAAATATTAATTTGAAACCCCAATTCATACATGGTTTTTCAGGGATAATATTTCAAATGAATATATTTTCTTTTATTTTCTATATTCATTATTTTACAAAAAGAATTTAATGAATTTTTGGATATATATCATAATTTAATGGTAATGAATTAAAAAAATTAAATTAAGATCATTCTTTATTTTCAAGTTCTTAGTCATTCTCTATAATTAATTCGACATTAAATTTCCCCTTCTTATCAATAGTTTTAATAAAATTGATAAATATTTAAATATTTAAATTAATTTGTTTATGGTTTAACAATATACCACTTCTATAATATTATCTTTTGAGGGACACTTTTTGTGCATGTTATTTCCATTTATATAAAAAAACATATGTTATGATTTCTTGATTCAATATCTAATTTTTCTACATATAAGTTATTTTGAGATCTATTTTTACTAGAAATTCAAAATATAATAAATTAATAGGATGTCAATGTGATAGTTTGTGTCTAATTATTGAAAACCCCTTAATAGATCGGTAACAATAATGTAAAAAATAAGAAATGACATATTAGATTGGTGTTTTGGTTTACAGCTACCAATTTATTAAGAATGATTTATTCATTGAGAATAATTGATTTTAATATTCATGATAAGATTATTGAAGACTATATGGAAAGTTTATTATTTTTTATATTTATATAATTCCATTAATAAGTATTTTTTTTCTATTGTCCATAATATAGTAATGTTTAAATTCTAAATTTATGTTCATTAAACTAAATTTGTTTATTAAATGGCATATGTTTTGATTTTCCACTCTTCTATATTGATTAGTCTTTATTTACTAATGATTTATTACACTGTATGATTCTCATCCATATAATATAAGTTAAACATTACTTTTTTCCATTCTTATGATTTTAAATAGTATATTATGAATTATTTCAAGGAATAAATAATGTTGGTATTCTATTCTTTCGTATTTACATTGTTTTATAGGGATCATGTATTTATATATTTTTACAGGATTGAAAAACATATATATCATGTGTTTTGAGATCCCTTGCAGAATGTACAAATATATTAATTTATATAAATGATCATTGTCTCTAGATTTAGGGTGTTACATGTTAAGTTTCACAAAACCTATCAAAGAGTGGTATATTTTCATATGGTAGATAGAAACTCAATAATTATGATATTACTATTATGCTTGAATATGCAGTGTATTTCATGGAGCATTGCATAATCATTCCTTAAAGAGTAATATTGGGTGTTCAATACAACTCGTTAGCAAGGATTTGACTAATTCAATGACTCCATATAAAATTTCTCTAATTTATTTATAGTAAATAATGAAATAAATCCAACACAATCAAGACAAAATATTTATTCGGACAAGTGTGTCCCTATTGGGTACACCTAGTCAATTTATTGCGAAGAAATATAGGTTAGTAAAGCATTTCATGGATTATTATAAACATTAAAATATTATTATCAATTAAAAATATACTTTACACATTATTGATATTTTTTTATCAATGTTGAGGTGGTATAAACAATCCAATAATTGAACTTTATTTTGGATATCATCAGTTGAGGGTCAAAAAGATAAAATATTAAAAATATTCCTTTATTTGTGGCATGGAAACTTTGAAAATATAATTAATAAATTTTTACATACCATTAACATATCTTTATTCATGGAAATAATGAATATATTATTTAGTGATTAGATTTATTAGGTTGTGGAAGAATTTATATATGATGTTCTTATATATTCCAAGATAAAGGAAGAGTTAGAATAACATATGATGACCGTGTTATTTATCTAGAAGAAGGATAATATGTATTCAATCATTAATGATTACGAATTTGATCTAATGAATGTATCATTTCATTATGTAATTTATATAGAGGTCATATCTGAGTATGCTTTACTGATGGAAGATATTGAACAATGGTATAGACAAACCACGATGATTGAAATCTTTATTTTTATTGGGAGAGATTAATTTCATTGAGAGAAAATTATAATGGATGTAAATTAATGTTCAAAAAACCATATATAAGGAATCCATAATAGCTTATGAATATTATTGTGAATTAAAATTGAGGGAATATTTAGGATGGTATGTCAATGAACCTATTCTCAAACTTCCAAATAGATGAGAATGGTTTTTATCTATATGAATTTTGGAAAGAATATAATGGAATGTGTTCTAATGTAAAATGACAATATAGAATCTTATGATTCTTTAAATGTCCAGGTTCATGGGAAAATCACCTAAATAATATTATTTTACCATTATTTGTAATGTTTCTTAAATGATATTGATGAATTTTAATTATATTGAATAGTTTTACAATCATTCATATCATAAATTATTTATCTATATACTCAAAATGAAATAGTTGAATATAACCTCAAAGAGATGGTGGGAAAAAATTAAATATTTAAGGCTAAATAGCATTACAAATATTGTATGGATTATAGGTTAGTTAATTTTTGATTTAAAAGAACCACACATTATCATCCATGACCATGATTAAAAGAGATCCAAAGTATACAGATTTTTAGAATATGTAAATGAAATAAAAAGGGAAATAGAATTATCATGTCTTTCATTGAATAATAATCTAGCATCATTTCATGTGAAAATGAAATAGGTATATAGGGAATATGTGGATCCATAGATATAGGTAAGGAATGTCACTTAATTCAATCATGATAGTGATGGAATAACTATGTTTACAAAAAATGTATGTGTCTTGTAAATAAAAAATTGATAGTATAAATGTAAGATAAAATCATAGTTTAATATTATTGATTCGTCCTATAAATAAGATGATTTATAGTGATATTAACTAGAATTTTGTATGTTATAATAATAAGGTATACATCTAGGAGAACATATATTAGATGTTAATAGGATATAAATTTAAGGCCAATAAATAGAGGACCAATGGGTTGCTACAACTGTTACCAATTCCATAGTAGAAATGGGAAAATAACATAATTTATTTTTAGGGGGATCTAAAATACATATAATTTGTAGAATTTTAGATTATATTTACTCAATATCTTTATGAAATCAGTACATATAATTTCCATTGAAGAATATTTTATTATTGACCATTTCAATAGATTATATGTTATGTATGATGTGTTTTTTTTGTAACACATTCAATTTTATCTAAATATAATTTAAGGATTACAATGAAACATTGGAAATGAAATTATTATTAATTGAATGTATTTTATAGTTTTATCATTACATATCATCTCTATCTACCTGGTCAAAATGATAAGATAATTCAAACTCAAGAAGATATGATGTAAAATGTTTCTTAGAACATAAATTTAGATGTGAACTACCAAAATAAACTTATCAAATTTTCATTAAATAATATAATTTACTCAAAAATTCATATAGATAATAACGAATCCCTATAAGGAATTAAATTTAGGACTCCAACAAGAGGGGTTGAAGTTTTAGAATCAATTCTAAGGGGACCAAAGTTAACTGAGGGAATTGTAGAAAATGTTAGATATATTTAATAATATGTTAGATCTTGTAAGATTCAATAGATGATTTTTGCTAGAAATATTCTACAATATCCATAGTTTAGAAAACTGATAATGTATTCTTCTAGGTTTTAACTCGAAATAAGGTTATGATATTTGGAATTAAAGGTATTTTAAGCCCCAAATATATTGGTCCCTATTGGATTCCTGATTTTATTGGGATGATATCTTATAACTAGGTCCTTTTTTCAAACCACTCCCATGTTCATAATGTGTTCCAGGAATCTATCCTTATATTCTATGTACCAAATAAATTACTTGTAGAGAACTCTGTGGTTATATAATTAGAAAATGATCTTTCATACGAATAAGAACTTGTAGAAATCATATATTTTAGAAAAAAAGGGATACATAACAATACCACTCACTTTTTTATTTTTCTATACTGGTATTATAATTTTGATGAAGTTATTTACATAACTAATGATATTTTTTGGAAAATGTATTCTAAATAGATTATATTAGTGATAGTGATTTTCAAGGGTGAACTTCTTTTATAGTTGTAGAATGTTACAATAAATGTTATTTGAATATATTTCTACCAAATGAATAATGTGTTCAAAATATTTTGAAACCAAATCATGAAATTCTGTGAATATTTATTACAAAATTTTAAATAAATTAAAATATATTGAAATTATTTTAAATATAATTATTTAAAATACATTCTCAATAATTTTTTTAAATATTGTTTATCCTAATATATTATGTAGATGTATTTTCTATGTGGTAATTTATTAACATAAATATTTTATTTAATATTTAGAGTACTAAATGTATTACATTCCAAAAAAATATAAGATCAAAATGAAATAGTTGGTTATAAATCAAAATTAAATCATTTGAATGCCAAAAAAGATGTGTATTTTTAAAAATTAATGTTTTATTAGTTTTTGTGGAAATAATAAATTAATTTATTTTCATGTGTGATTTTAATCAAATAATAGGATAATATACTTATTAATATAATTTAATCTTCATTTAATTGTTTTCATTTTGATGGGAATCCATATAAATTCATAGTTTTCCTTAAAAATTCATTTTTTTCTAAAATTTTGTTCATTATGTTTTTTGGCTTATTTTATAATAATTTTTTTAACTTTTATGAATTTAATTGGATAAATTGGTTTTTTATATATAATAATCATGCTAAAATTATTAATTTATTCCACTTCCATTTTAGTTTATAATGATTTTTAACTTTGCTAAATATTTTTCACCATAGTTAATGTTAAAAACTGTTAGCATGGGTGTTCAACATAATGTTTAAAAATAAGAAAACACATATAAATGGAATAATTTAATTTGATTAAGATATTTTTAAAACAAATTATCATATATTATATAATGAATCCACATAGATATACATTTACATGAATATTAATTTATTATATTTTAATGTTTTAAGTATTTACAACTTTCCCTCCAACATAACTTATAAAATGATTTCCCATCATTATCACAACATACCGTATTTTGAGCCTTCTATCATGTAGTACACATAATGAAATACCATATTAACATCACTTAACATATATTAGGTATTTTGTTCTTCTCAAAATTCTATTCATTAGAGGATTAAGTTGTATATCTATTGAGGCTTATCAAAGAAAATGTGATCCAATTTACAGATATTTATTGATTTTAATATTTCCTTAATATTTAATAAATCATATATAAAAATATTAACATGAATAAATTCGATTAATTAAAACATAAAAAATATATGTTAATAGTAATTCTATTTTCTTCCCATGTTGTGATATATAATAATTATTTTTGATTGTACATGTAGGGTACCACCTCCATGAAGAGATGTGATTCATTTTTCAATACCTCCACCAAAGGATGGTAATAAACATAGCTTTAATTAATATATATATAATTTATGTTATTTTTATTACTCTATAATGATAAATTATAATTTTTCATTCATTATATAAATTAGTTTTCATTCAATAATTGTCCTCAGTTGAGGGAACAATCTACTTTCACCACAAAGAGATGTAATTCATTTTTCAATAACGCCTTATATGAATGGTTATAAATGTATTTTAAATAAATTTAAATGACAAATATAAAATGATTACGATTCTAGTGATGATGTAACCTTAACCAATTTTAAGGAAACAAAACTATCAACCAAATAAATTCTTCAATAATTGAATATGTTTTCCTTGAATATGAGTTTTAATAAAAAATAATTTGAATTTTTTATTTAGAACTTGTATGGGAATGTTAAATTTTATTAATATTTTTATTATGATTCATGTATTTATGTATGATAAATATTTATTTATTACAAATGATAATAATAAATCATATGATAAAATATAGGACTAGTTCCAAGGTTATCTGTTGTAATCTCCTTTATAATCAAGATATTTAATGCTTAAATTTACATTGGAGTAAAAATACAATATTTATCACTAAATTAACACATATTTTATAAAATTAGTATATCATTTGATAATAGTAAACATATTATTTCAATTGTTTCATGTTTTATCAAGAAATATCCTAATAAATCTATGTAATTTTTTTTTTTTGAGTTTTTGCAGCTCGGGCTCAATCGTGGTAGAGAATCAGCTTCTCTAACAATGATATGGAGAATAAAGTTCCCTATAATAAAACCAAATGTCTATATAATTCCATATTGTAAATTTTTAAATTTACTTCACTTTATTGAGAAGGTATTTAGATGAGTGGACCTTTATAGTGAAAATCACTATGCACACAAATAAATAATTTGTGGAATGTACAGTGCAATCTTTATTCCCCTAACCGCTATAAAAATTATTTTGTTCCTTACCATTTTCTATCTAATTCTCCAAAAACCATACATAAATTGATATTTCATATCGTTGCAAACCAAAGACTATTTTAAAATTTAAAATATATCAATATTATTGAAAACACAAAATTCACACCTATGAATCTTTTTATTATTTTGACACTACATAGAATATTACAAATCATGGAATGGTAGTAGTGGTGTTATGGTGGGAGGATGACCCATATGTATCATGGATTTCGGTATAAGTTCTTTTATCATTATTAGGTGCAAGTAATAATATCCTATGACCTTTTCTATAGGGCATATTTATCACCATATAATGTTTTTTACTTCTATAAGAAATTATAATATATTTTATGCTTGGAAATTAATTTTATCAAACATATTAGTATGATATAATTAATGTATTAATTATGAATAGATTATGAGTTTATAAGGAAAACCATTCCCAAAAGTGATATATGATGAACAAGATCTCGTAGCCAGCCCATGGGTGTGAGGAACACTCTTCAACCCATGAAATAAACTCACCCAAGTTCCCATGTTAGGGTACGTTATCTTTGGATCATTTATAAGATGACCAACAAAGAATTGAAAATAATTTTGAATTAAATAAAATAGTGATTCTTCAAATATAATATATTAATTAATAGAAATTATGAGAATAAGTAATTTACATAGAGTTGTATTGATACTAGAATTATAGAGCACATCACTCTAGATCATTGTTTTATTAAAATGGAATATGTGAACCAATAAGGGGTTTCGGTGATTGGGATATAATATTTAGAACAATGTAATTTGAAACAATCAATCATTGTTTATTTAAGGTAAAAAAAGGGAACACATGATCAAATCATATGTTTAGATTTAGAAAAATGGTTTGAGGGTGGGTAAACAAACAGTACAAAATGTGCATAGTAGTGTTGGGTGCTATGCTAGCCCATGTGGATCCTTTTTTATTTATTTTTTTTGTGAAATTAAACATTAATATTATTATAATGTAATGTGGTAATGTTATGATATTTTTATTAATCCATTACCTTAGCTTTGATTTCTAGGGCTGGATATACTTATGTTTAAGAAGAATTTGATATATTGGGTTAGATATTTTAATTTTAATTACATCTGAAGAAAATGTTTTCAAAATGTATCAGTATAAATATTTTTGGGGTGTGTTATTTATAATAGTTGGGAGGTGATTCCACATAGAGGGATATATTTCTTGTATTGATGAATATAATTTGTACCCATGAATGTGTTTGATGAATTGATAATGTGTGATACAATCATAGGGATGTGTTTGATATAAATCATGGAGTATTTCTAGAATTTGGGTGGTGATAAATATGTTATTGGGTTTAATTACACTCATGGATAGTGTAGTTATGTTTGTTTGTAGTTTCATGTAATGATGGCCGTTAGGGGATGCACGAAACACAAATTGTTTTAAATTTATCAATGCTGTTATTATGATATTTTGGATAATTTTTAGTGTAGTTTTTAATATATTTATTTATGTATAGAGTATTAGTGAAAATAATAACCCATTATTTTTTATAAAAAATTATTGGTTGTACTTATAAACATAGAGTTATTATCCATGTTAGTTTGATGTACTTACGAACATACAATACATTGTTCATCAGTTGGGTGTACTTTGAAATGTGATTATTAATCAATATTACATTGGATTAAGGTATGATATCTTATCCACCATTATTATTTTTATATGAAATATTGATACATTACTCAAATCCTAGCCAACATATTTATGATTGATCTAGTGTGTCAGGTTAGAAACTAAGTATTTGATATGTTATTATTAATTTTCATCCTATGGTTTCCATGTCTTCATATTTGGAATTGATATTCTAGGTTTTATTTGGGACACTATTGGTTGTAGACTACAATTTTCTTCTCACAAAATAAATGATAATCTCATTGCATGTGTATATTTAAACATTTTTGACTTGGGTAATAGGAATTGGCCAACATGGAAAGGTTAATCTATCGGTTATATGTTAAAGTAGTGGGATTTGAAAATATGAAAACATGATACATACTTTAATGGATGATTGTCATTTCTTGTTCTTAATAACATTATTATTATTTTTGAAGGACCCAGTAGTGATGGTATTTAGTATTTTATAACTCGCATGACTTTATAAGTGATCATTCTAAAATCTCATGAATATTTTGATTTTTTATACTCTTCTCATTTCTATAACTCTAAATTTAATTTAGAATAATTGTTTATTTATTTATTTTCAAAAGTTATTATTGTCTATCTTTACAAGAGTATATATTGTCCCCATAATAATTCATAAACAACAATTACTATTCAATGACCTCATGATTATGAAAAGATATGGATGATTTTAAATGATTATGTTTTATCAATGTTTAATTAATTAGTAATTTATTACAAAAAAATTTTATTCTTGGGTTTTTTTGGATATGTATTAATTTTTTTTCATGGTTGTTAGAGAAATAATTTTTTTAGATTCCTATATTGAATTGATGAATGTGACTAGAAAAACCAAATACAGTAAATGCATGTCTCACCTAGTTTTAGATTATTATACTTAGATTATTATTTTTTAAAAATTAATATTTTTCATGAATATGATGTGTTATATGTTGTTTTTGGGATTACCAATTTCTTTATGTGAAATGTGGGAATGTGTACTTGCATCATTATTTTCATGTTAGATTAAAATGACATTTAGTTGATTACATGTGATTATGAATTTGATAATGAAATTTAGTTTAGTTAATTAATGTTCCAATGTGTACTTAAATATTTCCTTTTTACATGACATGATTGTGGAGTTCTACATGACCAAGTTCATGTTATATTTATTTTATTATAATTTTTTGGTATGTTATGGGAATTATGAATACTTATATATATATATATATATTACTTTATGTCAATCTCTAAGAAAAGGTTTTAATTGATACAAAGTAAGTACCAAAGTTGTAAAAACCAAAAAGGATTTGAATATCATGTAATATGACACTATACAAATTACTAATTAAGAAAATTTAATATATATATTAAATTTTGAATGAAATTTTATTTGACCACATTTTTTTAATTGTAGTAGAAAAAAATTATAATGAACTCCAAAATTTTATTATGAGGGAAGGCATGATCCTTCTCGATTGGTAGTTGATCTTGAACACAATTTTGAACTAATACTAATAGTGGATGGGTATCACATAGATAGTACACACTATGTTACTAAATTTATAGACAGAGATGATTAACAATACAATTATTTTATATATGATTTAATAATATTTTTTATATATTTAGTACCCACTCGGAAACACTTGTATAGATAGAGCCCATATTAGTGAATTTTATGTGATATATAATAGGGTTTCATTAACTATCCATAGTCACTTCTTGAACGATGGATGAATCATACTATGTTCGTATTTAGTGAAAAAATTAGAATATTTGAGATTTATTTTAAAAATTGTTATGATGCTTTTATATATTAATTTTCGATTTTTTTATATTATTCATTATTTTTTTGGAGTTTTGGGTCAGAACTATATAATTATTATGGATCATTCAAGTTTACTTGTTTTGTGAATGGTCAGTACTATCCCGAACTAAATAATATAAAATGTCAATTGGGGTGACCAGATCCATTTTTTAGTGTTACTGCATGATTTTTGCGACAATATTGCATTCCCTAAGGAAAACATGGAAACCATTTATTAAAAGAACTATAAACTCGGTGTTTGGAACATAGTTTTAAAATTAGTGATGTTAAACCACATGGTCAACTATGTGTGTGTGTGTGTGTTTTAATATTAATTACCATTTTCCCATTTATTAATTAAAAAAATTATTTTTCATTTATTCTTCCTACTCACATATGTAATCCCCTAATATACATAGAAGAGTTTCTCTTATTACTAATTTTGTGTTCTCTCATGTATTAATAGTCTAATTATTTATGGTAAGCCATTATTTAATTGATATGGCACATCATCACTTTCTATCTCTAAAATTTATTTATTTCATATGATTAATTGGACCTTGATTCAATATGTCTGTTAGACCTATAGAATATAGTCGTGGTTAAAAAAATTATCATTGATATATATTTCAGAGGATCCTCTATTCCTGTTCCATATATATTTAAATATGGCATAGAATTTGCTTTATATTTTTGGTATATTCCTCCTAATAATGGTTCATAACAAAAATATAATTTAAAATCATGAATTTACTTCGGTAAAAATTAATTAATTTAAATTATAATGATTTAATGAGGGATATAATAAAATTATGAATTAGGATTTCTTGAATATGTTATATTTAAATTTATTTCAAATTTATTTCAATGAATACTTACTACACACCTTATCACAATTTTGTAAGAATTTTTATAGAAGAAAAGAGTTTTGAAATGGATTTTAATAAATGGGATTCATATGGAAAATTCCATTTAATATTTTTTCCTTTTTATTTGATTATTATCACAAATTAAATTTATTTTTGATTATTTGAAGCACATGTGAGTCCGTGTTTTAGTTGGTAACATAAACGAAAGACACCCCTAGTGTATATTGTGTGATTATTATGTATTTTTTCCTCATTATAGAAAATTTGAAAAATGGATGGATTATAAACACATCAAGTCAATTGAGCTCTTGTGGAAGAATTAATTTGTTCTCTTTTTTCACACATTAGTTCATAGGTATAGTCAATATTTAGTTAGACACACAGGTACATAACATAGGGATGTTGTTATTTAGCATATTTTCTTATTATTATTGAGTTTAGTACTACTTATATCCCATTTTTCATCATTGTTATTAATTTATTATTATTATTATTATTATTATTATTAAACAATGATTTATTTTCTTCTAAAAAGTGATATTTGATCTATTTTATATGAATGTTATTTAAAATAATTATTTTCAAACTACACTAAATAATTGCATGGAAATAGTCATTAGGAGAATTCATGTTGGTATCTTAATATTTTTGGGTATCACACCATGAATATTCCTTTTGGTGTGTACAAAAATGGTTTTCTATGATATTAGTAATGGTATGTAGACTATATAGTTTTTTAAATCTTCATGAGGCTCTTTTTTCATCCATGTACATGTGATATTAGTGAATATGGGTCATGATGAGTTATTGTCTTATATGGATCAATATGGATGTCTTGTTTATTTTTAATAATCTTGTATCATTCTCATTAAACTTAATTTTGATTTTAAAAATGATTATTCTAAGACTAATTTTTTGAGTATGGTACGATGATAAATAGAAATTAATCTGGTTTAGTCTTAATTATTGTGATATTATGTTTTTATGTTTTTTATTTTGATTCACTACTTTCAGCATGTTTGTTTTATCACTAGATGTGTCAATTCTAAAACTGGATTTCAAAAAATGAGTTATTATTTTGGATTTTTTGGGTTAAACTCTTACCAATTGGCTATGTATATAAATATATTTTTTTGGTTCTTCCTAGTAGAATGTGGTGATTGAGAATGAAATTATGGACTTGTTGAGAGATGGATCTGGAGTCAAATTAGGTTAACTCTATCTTGTTCATTATAAAATAGTATAAAGGATAACTCTTTATTATTGGACTAATGTTAATATAAAACTAATTTTGTCATAGCATGAGAGTTAGTCATAGGGGAGTGACTAGATAACTCTTCATCAAGTGTAACCACAACATACCCTGATGTTTATGGATTTTTACATTTTATTTGATTTTAATCATGGAGTTTTAATAGATTTTACGATTTTTATTACTTGTTATAGATTTTTAGAATAAATCAATTACCCTATTTATGAATTTTATTAGGGGGAATATTTTAGTAAAATTTGATTATAAGGATTTATAGGATAAGTAGTTGAAACATATTCAAAACATTATTTTCATCTTTTAAATCCACCTACTTTCATTTCACGTGTTTGGAGCATTTTTTTTGTAAATTCTGAATCTAATACAAGAGAATTTAAATTAATGAATGATAATTTTTCAATACTGAAATATTTTAAAAATCAATGATATAAATTAATTTTTAGTAATAATAATAATAATAGAATATTGAAAATATAATTAAATTATATAAGTATAATGTAGATGTTATATGAAATATATTTCCAAATATATTTCCGGGAAATAATAATGATGGTAAAATGAAACAAATCACACAATATATATATTGAAGGAACTGAAAATTTGATGTATGATTTAAGGGATTTTAATAGTTGAATTAATATGTTTAAATATTAAATTTAGACAATAAATTATGTTATTTAGGAATTATAGTCATTAATAATTATGAATGTTGTAAATTTCTATAATAATTTTACTATTTGGATTAGCTTATATTAATTGTAATAGTGATAGTTAATTTTTAAATACTTGTTGAAGGATTTGAGTGACTAGTAGGATTATACTGTATTATGTTCATTTATCCTAGAATAGGAAGGATGCAACATTCATAAGGTTCACTAATTATACATACCCTTAAAAACATAAAAAAATAAGGATTTTTTTAATTTCCAAAAACTGTCTCGGATAACCAGACACCGTGATAAAATATCTGATCATGCATAGAATATAGGTTATACATTATCCCCATGGGATAACAACTAGATCCATGAATCATAAAAAATAAATGTGGGATAGAATTTTCCAACAAAAATTGTGGAATATGAATATATATATCAGTATGTTCAAAAACTCCAAAAGGGGACAATACCAAAAACCGATTAGGCATATCAAATACCCAAACAATAAAGATTAAAAGTACTCATAATCTTTCAAGATTAATATCAATCATCATAAGGTAATAAAACTCCCTACCCAAAAGGGGACAAGAACATCAACTTCTTCCCGGAGGAACATTCCCTTTTGAAGGACCTGGAAGATGGAAATCTATAAATGGTTAAAGGAAATGTGGGATATGAGCTAAAAACAAGATAGGGAATCAACATGTCTTCCATAAACTGACTGCATAATAATATACCCATTTATAAATTCATTTTAAACAAAATACAGAATGAAAATAAATTTTCATATTTAATAAGAAACATTTTATCATATTAATTTTATGGATAAACATTTTTGCAAGATTTAAATAATTTTTATCTAAAATAGTTTATATAAATAATACAGCTTAGTAGATAAGTTTGAAAATAACTGGAATTTATAATCAAAGTAGTCATAATACACACCATGGCCATATTCCCTATGGTTCAATAGTTTTTAGTTATAGGATCCTCAAACACTAAAAATGTTGATTACATATAAATATATTCCAAAAATCCCTCAGGCTCAAGCAGAATATGACTCCCAAATATCCCATCAGGGGTAATCATGTCAAAATAGTGTTTTGAAATATTATTCATAATTAATTCATTTATAGGGAATTACAATAATAGAGTTCGTATCTAAAAACAACAACTAAATTCATTGGATCATATGTTTTCAATCAATAAATATAATATGGGGGGAATCATTTCATTTCAAACCAATCTTCATTCATAGTTCAATTTCCCAATTTTACTTTACAAATTTTCAATTCATATTTAAATTAAAATCATAGGTTTTTCCGAAATTAAATACTTTCCAATAAAAAATTGAGGGTATGCAACAATTCAATTTAGTCAAATTTTTTTAAAATAAATATCAATCAATTTAATGAATTCCTTGAATTTCAAAGTACACCACATATTCCAATACCATTGGAATCAAGGGTTTTCCCCAAAATCCATAACATATTAATTCAATTATTATTTTAATAAAATTTGTTTTTCACAAATCATTTAAAGGAAATTTTAAATAAATAGAAGATTCAGGATCACTAGAATAGCTTATATTAAATTTAACCAACTACCAATAATCATTGTAAGAAACAACTAAATTAAGACACTCTAATGGAAAACGTAGGCATGATAGATCAATAAAGAAACCCTAGAATCTGGATTTAACAAAATTTAGTTGTAATCAATAAATCCAATGTTGATATCTAAAAATCCATGTATAATGGATAAATGAAGACATAGGATATATAAAAACCACTTACCCTAAGATATTCACAAAAAAATTATTATCAATCACAAAACTGATGATCCAGTGGGATTAGAGATCTCCAAAATCACTTAAGAAGAATATCCAACTCAAGTGAAAAGTTCCCTATATGAATGAATTTATAATTTCATACAAACATTGTAATTAAAACTAAATAATTTTATATTACATATAGTTTAACCCAATAACATATTGTTTAATTTTTGAGTAACTCAAATTCTAGAAAACACATTCCTTTTTTAAATCTTATTTTTAATATTTTAACATCATGTAAGCTATACACAAAATGTGTCCTTCCAAATTGTGTACACATTTCATTGAATTTACTAGGAACTTTATACACGTTTTTTAACACCATTACATGAAATATAAATCCCTAGAATCCTACAAAAATTGAATTTTTTTTATTATAAAATTATAGAAAAATTCCTACCTTCATCATTACATGTATCCACCCAATTATATATCATTATTACTCAACAATTAAAATTCGAAAAACAAAAAAAGGATAAAAAAAATTAATGTATGGTAATGGGGAATTGTAACCTCTCCACCATAGAAAATATCTATGCTTGGAAATCCTATAAATAAGATTTCTTATAAAAAATTTGAGGCCTCTTTTGTCTCAGTAGTTCTTCACATTCCCTCGTCTCATCAAAATCATAACCATGATATCATAACACATGGTTCATAGGTATCATCCTCTAAAAAAGTACCTTGGTCATAGAATAAAATATCTATACTGTATTCATAGTCATAGATAAAGTATACTCAACAACAATATCACTACAAATCAAAACATGGGATTGATTAGAATGATAGTTCCAAATTTGAGATACATGAAACACCTAATTTTTGAATTCCAATTGTGAACGATTTTCTAAAAGATACATGAATCTCACCATATTCTCAAAAACCTCAAAATTATACACATAATTCGGATGACGTATCCCTTTCCCCACTATTCGTCAAAGACCTAAATAATGTGAAACATTCAAGAACACCTGATCACTATATAAAAACTATAATGGTCTTTGTCGATGATAGGAATAATATTTATAATAGTTATATGTGGTCATAATCATATGATTAATCAACTAATTTTTGTGTGTGTCTATAATAATGCTCAATACAACTGGGGCACTTCAACGGATCCCTGACCAACACAATGAATATTTACTAGACTGGTAAGACATGGCCTCAAATTTATCCATTCTGATAATATACTATTAACAAATTATATTTGAAAACTCTAATATTCTCAAATGGACACCATAATATCGATAAAATTTTAGGATCTATTCAAAAATATTATATTTTAGAATATGTATATCCCTCTCTATCTAGCCATCTATCTTTAGATGGTAATAAATACTATAACAAACCTAATATCTCAGTGCCCCCAGAAGACATCTCCAAAATAGAGAAGTATAATATGGATCTCCATAAGAGAATATATTAGATGGAAGTAAATGATAATTAAAAGTATCTCTCACATATTAATTTTCTAGATCCTTGACATCATTTGTATCACGAATTGGTATAATGTGGTCTGATTTTTTTATCCTATTGATAAAAAACCCTGTCACATTCTTTTTTCACTATGTACATGGAAACCTAACTATAAAGTCCCTATAAATTTCATAATGCTTCCATGTCTTCATCGTATATAGATAAAAGAATCCTGATTTTATAAAATATACATCCATGGAATGTTTTCTTGTATAATAGTGTCAAATTTTTAGAAATATATCATCTCATACCTATCCACCCGAATCGTCACCAAATTTCATTGAACATATTTTTGGATCTTGGGTTCACATAAAATAAGGAATTATGAAAATCCAAATCACATCCTTTATCCTAGGTAATGGCATGAAAAAATGATTCTAAAATCATAGAATACCATTTATGGTGAATGAACACACATTAGTGGTCTCCAACCAATATGATAGTCTTTATTTCTATGGAACTCATAAATGGGATATTTTTCCTCCATAACCATATCTTGAAGAGAAGAGGTCAACTGAACACGTTTCAATACAACCTCAACCTCTATTTATTGAATTCCATTATGAAACTATGAAAAAATATCTATCAATTTCCAATATCACAATGATTATTTCAAGTCATTTTTAGAAGATTCATACTCAATTCATCATAAGGGACATATCTATTCCCTAGTGTCTAATAAATATCAAAATAAAAAGTCTTAAGGAAGTCCACACAATTCCTATATTATAGATTTAAATCTATTTGATAGAAGATATTACTCAATATATTGGGGTCAAAATACATGGAAAACCTTTCTATGAAATGTTAATGATTCCAACATATAGGTACATAAATAAAAGCTACACATTATAGTTCAAGTGTGAGATAATTTTTGTATTGTTTCATAATATATTGATATCCATATGCAACATGGTTATCACCATCTATAAAAACGTAGTCCATACTCAAACGTGTTCTATCAAAGAAGACCTCATTTCCTTGGTTGACATATGGAAGAGTCAACAACAGTGTAGAAGTCAAAAACTATTTCATCTCATCAAAATAAAACTGAAATATTACATCCAAAAGAACATAACACAATTCCAATTTAGAGTCGTAAATGTGAAATAAGACATCGAGAAATAGTTTACAAACTGGAATTAATTTGAATATAAACACAAGAATATTTGTATATCGAAAACATTATGTGGATTCTACAAAATCGTAACATCTTTATCCATCTCAAGATCAAAATATACCATTTTACAATAAAATGTTTCCCAATAACTTCAAAAAAAATAACATAGAAATCTAATATTGATTGCATGGCATAAAGTCAGTGATTACTCAGAAAAAATTAGTACTTTTCTCCTATGAAAAACATGATCCTATTCTATATTATATTAAACCATGATACTAATTATTAAAAATAATTGTGAAAAATCATGTCCATCTAAATCAGAAAGACCACAAATGCATTTTTGAACCAAATGGAATTAAAAGGTTGTCATGATATACATACCAACATTAGAATTATTTTTTCTAATTGATTGATTTGTTTATTCTCAATTGGTGGTAACCAAACAAATGATCAAACGTCAAGAACAACTTATCCCCTTTTAATTGGAGAAATATCTCCTCAATCCATTGTAGGAGATACTTTTTATTTGTCATTACTCGATTGATTTCTGTTTATCAATTCTTAGGAGAAGTGTTACATTAGATTTATTATAAATTTGAATAAGTGTTTCCCATGGTGACTCACGTCGGTGTATAAGTACATTTTTTATCAGATCATCCATCAGAGTGTTTAAATATTTCCTTTGAGATCATCTTATATTGTAATAAATAATAGATAATGGTTGAGTTATATGAAATGAATAAATATAAAATTATTCCACCGTTCATGTGGATATCTTTAGATGTTAGATGTGAAAACACTAGGATACTAAGTTATAACTATAGGGAGATAATATCTCAATGATTCATACTAGAGATAAAAATAAAACTGTAATATTGTATTCCCAAACTCTGTATTAGACAGTCTGTCTCTAAACAATCTTAGGTACCATTCTCC
This sequence comes from Viscum album, assembly GCA_963277665.1. NCBI lineage: Eukaryota > Viridiplantae > Streptophyta > Magnoliopsida > Santalales > Viscaceae > Viscum > Viscum album. Next base: position 1,319,537,720 of record OY728158.1, read on the forward strand.
CTAAAATATACGGAACACCCTATCAGGCCTAGTAAAAGAGACAAATTGAATATAAGAACAATGCAAGAATAGTTTGAAATTATTCAATCCATCTCAAAAATCACATCAAGAGATTTCTTATCATGATATAGAAAATCCAACGAAATTAGATTCATGAATATGTGAAATCATAAGCAGGTCAAAGAAGACCCTACTCTATAGTCATTCTAAGGGTTGTAGCAATATCCATCACATAGGATAAAATATCCATAGTAATATTTAGCATGTTCACAACATGAGTCAATATAAATGAATGAGAGGAACTGGTGTGAAATAAATTTGTCACTAAAGATGAAGCTATAGTGATTGTACCTCTCACTATCACTTGAACCACATCTTATTCATCTAGTCAAACATCCACTATATGAAGAAGCTTCGGTATGAATTCTTGTGGTTGAAACACCTTATATCATGATAAATTTGATTACACTAAAATAATTTTTTTTGATGTGGACATGCCAAAATATGGGGTTTAGAAGGTATAATATAATTTCTTACAGGTTTCCTAAATAACTGTAAGAACCATATATCTTGGGTGACTTAGTAAAAACCTATTTTGAATGTTGATGCATTCCATACTAGAAGAATGTCAAAGGGACTTCGACAACCACTATAAGAGGTTAAGAAGAAACCTGTTGTCAAAATCCACCATGAGACTCATCGCACATTTTCTTATTTTTATGGAAACCCACATTACTACCACTGGGAGAAAAATGAGCTCCCATTAACCCTAACTTAAAAACCAGATCATGTTTTCACATTACTTCCCAATAGAGAATTTCGTTACAAGACGAGATGAACTACAAGAAAATATGAAAATGAATATCATATATATGTCCAATACAAAACAATTAATTTTTCATCAACTCAATAGATACACTCTATGGTGAAAAGTATATAATATTATCCTAATTATTTTCATATTCTATAATAATCCAATCAACTTTTTCGAGTTTGAAAAACTCTATATGCTTAGAAATCACCATAGAATCTAGAGGGAACTATTAAATTAATGGAACCTTAATGTCCTTCCAGTCTAAATACTCATCTTTCTTCTACAACAATATCAAGTCCCACCATCTAATTCTATGTATTTATAGCTTCATGGTTTCACATTTTAGCGTCATTGACATATAAATTTACAAGAAATAAAATGTAGATCTATCCTTCTCAAATAATCCTCAGCCTATTGAGGATCATTAGATCCATAGAATGAAGATTACTTTAGGAAAAGAAACTATTTAGCACAATTCCATAATTAACCTATCTCTGGTTCCACAACTATAACATGTATACAAACAAGTACAGGTGCCTATCCCAGAACATGTACATCATTCACAAGAACACCATGCATATTATTTTCTATAGGATGATTATATTTATATGTTTTATTAACAAATTACATTTGAATTTCATTGATACATCCTTTCGGAGTCAATATGTTACTCCATATTCGAAAAAAACCTTTGAAGGCATCAAAATAGTACTCAAATCCAGACTCAAACAAGAGTAACTGGTAAATAAATCAAATTGGACATTATTTTTTTTTAATTTTTATCAATATAAACATCATATTGCTAAATGAATAAAATTATTCTCAATATGACCCTCTAAAACAACCCATGTTGACTTAAGGCTCATTACGCTGATAGATGGGTTAGAATTCACTCACCACTAGCTCCAAATTAGTGAAAAGATATTCCATATAGTACCATGAAAACATCGAAATATGCTAATTCAATAGCTCTGATACCACTTTACATGAATGGAGTGGTTCCCAACAATTCCAAAAGGGTGTTTTTTATCCCCATTGGTAGAATAATAGCACTAGAATCATGAAAAATAAATATGGGAACAAATTTTCCACCATACAATGGATCATAAAGATAAATATAATTATTCATAAAATTTATAAAATGATATACTAACACAAACCAAATAATTATATCAGAAATTAAAATAGTACAAAATCAATGTAATCAAAATATTCTAGGATAAAAATAAACCATCCTAATGGAAATGAGACTCCAATCCCAATGGGGTAACGAACATCCCCAAACTCTAAGAGGTGCACCCCCTTTGATCAGACTATGAATATTTTTTACAAATACTATAAATAAAGGTAGAGTGTCATTCATAATGTACATTAGGGTCAGACCATGTGTTCCTTAAAAAAATTCTATAATAATATACCAAATCATGCACTCATTTTTTAGGTACTAAGGAATTGAAATACATTTTCAAATTTATGATAAAAATATGATTACATTTCATTTTGTTGAAAAATAAAATCAACATTTCATAAATTATAATTTTATATACAATTATTATATAAATCAATAGTCCTGAGAAAATAAGTTTCAAAATAAATTGTGTTTATAATATAATCATTAACAATAAGCACCAAATTAATCTTCACATAAATGGAATAGTTACTAGATATAAGATAACAACACTCTCAAACGGGTGATCCCAACTGATCACATCTGCAAACGTTCCCCAAGATATGGTTCAATATGAATCATAATTATCCCATCATGGATAATGATGTGAAACTAGGTTTTTATTTGAGTTTCCATCATCATTCCATTTCTAGATAATTACCATCCTAGTGTTCTTACCTAAAATAAACAACTAAATATCCAGAATCACATGTGGTCATTCCATCAATAGAAAAATGGAGAAATCATTTAATTTCAAATAAACCGTCATTAATAGTTCAATTACACAATATTTGTTTTCAAAATTCCAATTCACCTTCAAAAATAATAATGGGATTTCATAAATTCAAGAAATATCAATACAAACTAATTCATAGGTTTTTTACAATTCAATGTAATAAATTTTATAAAAATAATTTTTCAAAAAAACTCACATATTATATTGACCTTAAAATACCCCCCAAATTTTGAATCCATTAGAATTGTGGTATTTTCCAAAATCCATTCCAAATCAATTCATTCTCAATTTGTATGAATTTTTTTCCTAAATCAATTGAAATAATTTTAAAACATGAAGAAAATAAATGTAAAATATAACTTACAATATTAAATGGAACAACATACCCATAATAATTAATGGAATCAGTAGAAACCAGACATTCTAATATAAATCGAAGGTATATATGACCACGGATAAAATAATATAAGCAATATTTGATAAAATAGATTTTAGATCCATCAATCCTGAGACAATATAATAATCTCTCAGTAGGTAATATGTAGAGATTGCAGACACAAGAAGACCTCTTGCTGAGAGTGACATAACACGACCAATATAATGAACAATTACTTAACGTATGATCTAGAGGGATTAGAGGACTCCAAAATTATCTACGAATAACCTCTAGTTAAATAGTAATGAATCCTATTGTAAATAAATGTGATTTTAAGTCCAACCACCTACGTAAAACCAATAAACAATATTTTATAGGGTGTCTAAGCTAATTACACACCGTTTAATTTTTGATTCATGCATACACCAAATGATAAGTATCCTTTTATAAAAAAATTATAATTTTAATATTTAAACTTTCTGTATGATGTACACAACATTGAACCTAGCTTATGTGTTCCTATTTTACTTAATATTTGAGTTGATGATTACAAATCGTGTACCTAATTACATGGATTGTGAATCCCATCTAGAGTAACAAAACAATAGTTTTTATGTTGACATTTAAACCAAATACATCACTTCACCATTAATGGTATCCTCCCAATTCCTACACAATAATTCTCAACCTATTTAAAATCTAAAAATAGGATAAAACATACATCAGAGAAAGGTAATGTGTCATTAGAAAAACAATCTATGATATAATTTCAGGATATTTGAAATCACCTTGAGAAAAATGTTGGCTAAACCACACCATGGGAGTACAACCATTACAAACCTGGCTATCATAGGTCAGAAAATTAAGCGAAGATCATATGTATAATGGGGTTATGTAATCTTAACAGTTTTAAATATATTTAATGTATAAATATTACGTACTCCAAAATATTTTTTTATCATGTGTTTCATCACTATATATCATATTCAATGTGCAGATTTTACGAATGAATTTGATAATATAGATTAAATATTTTTAGTAGGGACATCAAAAATAGCGTATGGTTAATTTTCCAATATTCTCCAATAGTGTTATGTATTTCAATAAATATTAAATTATATTATGAATATTCATCATTATTTAGGACATAATTATGATGTATAAATGAGGCTATAATTAGTATTTGGGAATTAATGACTACAAATGTTTTCTTATTAACACAATATATTGTATTGAAATAAAATCATTTTCCAAACCTATAAATAAAATTAAAATTTTGAAAATGTTATTTGCTTTTTTTTAAAAAAAAATCATCATATATTTCATTCCAAGTAATAAATTAATTGAAAATTTGGAATTTCAGTTATCAAAGCAAAATATATAAAAAACGATTCCTTAAATACCAAAACCAAATAGATATATCCATAGGTGTGATAATTGTTTTTTATTTTCTAGAACAGATATTTTGATGGTTTATATTTTGAAATTAAAAAAAGAATCCATCCAAATTTCCTATAATTACCTATCCATTATCTCACTAAAATAAAAAATTAAATTCATCATATATTCCCACTAATTTTTCCTTTCAAATTCCACTCAAATGAGGTATCAATTCAATAAGGTTATTATATCATGATATAAGAAAACACCCTCAAATTTAAGGGACCGTAACCTATTATTTTTCATTAATTGTTTTCTTTTTTCCGATTACATTAAATTTCAATATAAATTTTAGTATTTATATTTTCTAGAAATTCCTTATTATCATTGTGATGTCAATATTCTGTCACGTCAATCAACATTCATATTTTATTATAATTCTTAAAAATTCCCATTGAAATAAATATATATCTAATTTTAGTAGATAAATGTATGTATAATTTTAATAGTAAATAAATACCTCCACGGATAAAAACACTGGTAATTAGAACTATAATATATATCATATGGGGTAATAACTAAAAAATATCATGTTATTAAATAAATATTCACTCATTGTGTGATAAGTCATCTTAACAACATAAATGATTCAACACACATATGGGATATTCTATAGATAAATCAATTTCTATCTTAAATCCTAATTACATATTTTATTATTTTATATCTAGAATAATTAAGTTATATATTTTTAAAGGCATCATGCCTTTTAATATAAGTGTACTATAACAACCTTGTACTATATTTTACTATATAAATTATCTATTACATTAAATAATAGATAAATAAACTTGAAAGATCAAAACATGTAGTGTCTTTGTGAATTAGGTACCTCGCATTATAAATTAAAATTGTAAAAAACCTCATCTTTATTAAAATCATCTTTATTATTCTTGAACATAAAACTTCATGGGATAACATCAGTCATACATAAGAAAGGGGTGATCTACAAAACCCAATAATGAAATAAAAATGTAATTTCAATAAGAGAATAATACATGTTAATCAATAGTAATATCAAAAGCAGTAAGAATTATAAAAATGAAAAATTATATATGACATATAATGATATTCATAAAGGTAACATGGGAAATGTTGCAACAAAAACACATTTCTTCATAAATATATATTATGGAAACCCACAGACATAAGAGTTGAAAAATTACTATAATGGAATAAACATCACTATATATCATATCTTTATTTCTCATGAGACTAAACATTAAAATTATTCATTGTAATTCAATAAAATTCCATGCACACTTATCCTTTTTATTTCATTCTAATGTTTAAGTGTTCCACGTAGATCAAATAGAATGGATTCATTATTCATCATATTTTACTCCAAAATTATCGAGTTTTGAATAAATAATTGTATCTACAAATTAAAATATGTTTAAGTTTATAATGGTGAACACCATTGATATGAAATTGGTATGGTATTCACTATATAATTGTTTCGTATTGGAAAATCCTAATCAAATTTATGAATCATAACATCGTCACATAAAAATTCATAAAATTGAATTATGAGAGTGACATGGGTCTCCCAATGTTATAAATAAAATACTTGTAATTGGGATTTGTAAAGGAATATCCCAACATATTTAATTGGAAATAGAAGACATAAGATAATATGGAAACATTAATAAAGAGTAGAATGTGGAGACCCCTTACCTAATTGTGGAACTCCAAATGAATGAGAGTAGCTTCTTTTGATGTTGGTGGTAACTTTAGAGTGAGCAAGAGAGTGGAGGATAGAGTATGGACGTTGTCCAAGATGTTTTAGTGATGATAAATGGGATCTACAATGGTTTTATATAAGAAAATGATGGTGATTTTTTATTATTTAGGTTTTTCACTCTACATAATAAATTAACCAAAACCACTAACCAACCCATGGTTTTTCTCAGGGTTTACAACAAATTTATGTGTTTATCATTATTTTATATTTCCAAGGGCCTAAAATATTAAAATAATTACCTTGTTTATTTGTTGGTGAGTCTCATTCATAATGGAAAGATTAAAAAACATTAAAAATTATTTTATGTTTGGGTGGATTCATAATGGGTTTATAAAATAAATAAAATATTCATAAAACCACATTATTTAAAAATAAAAATATAGTTTTCATGGATACCTATTTTTTGTTTTAATAATATCATATTTGGGTTATTGTGATTTCATAACACACAATGTATATATAAATATTTGATATTCAATTTTCACCCAAAAATTCCACTATCTCATAATATTTTGAAAAATTAACTATTATGTAATTTATACATTATGATTACAAAATTTATATTAATTTTATATAAATAATTTTCTAAATAGGTGAATTACCATTTTAAATTTTTAATAATCATTTATTAATAAATTTATGGGTCTTCTTGAAAATAACAGGTTTTGAACCCTTATAAAAAATACTTTTGAATTCAAATAATGTATATGAATATTTTTATTTAATAAAAATTGGTTCATAATTATGTTTTATTAAAAAATATGTATTTCAAACATCCATTATTTCATGAAAATAAATTATTGAATTGAATTTCAATATTATCCAACAATTTTGTTTGCAGTTTATTATATAAAAATAATAATCAGTTACATAGTAAAAATAATAGGACGAAAATATATCCATTATTATATAAAAAATAATTTACATTATAATATCATTAGGGTCATGATACTTATCAATTTAATACACCAAATAATTCTTAAGAGTAAGGCCAGTGATATAGTTTCTTTAATGGTGTTGTTCTACGAACATGGTTTGGGTTGTGATTTAATGATCTTGAACATCTCCCATAAACGGTTTATCAAAAGATTATGTTTTAGGATGTCAGCTTGGTAATGGTAATTTTCAATGAAAAAGGATGATATCTCCTTTTAGGATCGGATAACTGGGATTCGTAGGGTACAATTCAACAGTTTGATACCATCACTTCCTTAATCTGTTTTGATTAGAGTGGATAAAACCCTATATTTATACAAATCAACTGATCACTATTCAAAATCTATATTATCAATGATAATTTTACTTATTGATATTTATATAGAATAAAATAAAACAAATTACTGAAAGTCTTTTCTATAAAAATAATACATAGTAAAACAATTTAATTAAGAAAAATGGGTAATTTTGTTTCTAATCGTTTGGGTGGTTAAAATATCCCTCTAAGGAAATTTAACACTATATAATTTCATTTCCCAAAATAAGACATATGAGGGTATCTTTGTTTCATCACCTCCTCCCATTCCCATATTTCTTATTCAAACATTTTTTTCGCCACAACACTTTGACCAGGTGAATTGTTTTATTCTGTAGAACATTCTATCTATGATCTAAGATCCTTAATGGATATTATTCATTGGAAAAGTCATTATCCAACGGTACTACCTCTGGGTTGAAAATATGTGGGGAGTGTGTTATGTACATTCTCATGATGAATTCATGGAATATAGAGTATACATGATACATGTTTTGTTGTAGTGAAATTTGGTAAGCCACCACTATGATCTGATCACGATTATCAAAGGGGACTATTTTTCTTGGGATAATAATTCTTTAATTTACAATTTACATCCCTTTATTAATTGGAGATATGTAGAGGAATAAATTTTATCGAAAATAAAACCCTAGGTCTTATAGATGATTATCATAAAATCTCTTCTACGAACTCTAATCATCCTTGTTGTGTTGTTGAATGGTTATATCCTTTATCACCATTTCCTCATCCATTTCAATACCCAATTGTTTTCATTCACCAACTCCATCCCAGCATGTAGGTTTTCTGCAACATATCCCATAAATGGATTCATATGGTTCTATTCAGATGCAAAAGTTGAAATTTTTTTGTAATAGAACTCAAAATGAGGAAGATTTAGGTCGCATCATCATTTTTTGTCTATTGTTCATGCTCTAGGAATGTCCTCATGTTTTTAGATTATCAATCATGACTTTAAAAGAGTTAGATGGTGATAAGTTGTTCTGAGGTTCAACATGGGGTTTAGATCACATATATTTCATTTTTATAACAAAGAGATGAATCTCATATCTCGGTCGAATACAATCATTAGTGGTACTCCCTGTAGCCTCAACACATCTCTGATGTATATCCTAACATGTCGACCGAAATAAAGTGTTTAGTCTTTATAAGATGATCCACGACAACCCAGATATCATTGTTTCCCTTCAATATCATCAGATGTCCACTGAAAAATGCTATTGTGATTTTTTTCCTATTTCAATATTGGTATAGGTAATGATTGAATTATCCACCTGAATTTTTTCCTCATGCCTTCACTAACTAACATACAAGATATCTTGATGTCTATTATGTGATCACCATATACTTATTTTTCCACAAAGAGTTTTCTCAGATATCATAAAACATCTGTGTGCATCCTATGTGGATAGAGATGGTTGAGATATGTTCATCATCCAACATTCCCTTTAAATCAGAATTTCATGCTAGACATAGTCATGAACATAATTTCACAACACCTTCTTCATCCACATTGAAATCCAGGTATTTCCCTTTTCTTATAGTTACCAATATCTTTTGAATTCACACATCATTTCTATGTGAATCAATTTTCTTATCTAGAATGTTGAGAAATGCATTGTGAAATTGCTGACAATATTCCTTCTTTATTATTACCATGTCCAACCATTTCAAATTCTGAAGATCAAATTGATCTAAATTATCATCAATGCTATAATCTTCGATACATTCTTCTTAGAGAATAAGCCACCATATTATTTATACTAGGATAGTAATCAATTGAGTAGTAATATTCTTTGATCAGCTGTTACCATCTTCATTGGTGAATATTTTTAACATTCTATGTGAATACATATTGGATAATTTTGTGATCCATATGTATTTCACACATCCCCAATGAGATAATACCATCATCTTTTCAAAGAGAATATCAATGGTGATAAATCTACATCGTAAATTTTTTAGATCTATTCACTAAATTTCAACAACCATGAATAATACACTATGGATTTTTTATTTCTCAATAACAAACAACACAATCCCTTCTTCAATGAACAACTGTATACAATGAACAATTTTCCACATTTTGGTAGTTTGATCATAGTTGCAGTGTTAAGCCCCATTTTTCATCTCAATTAATATATCTCAAAATTAATAACATCATGTAATATTGAATCCATACTAAGTTATCTTGGATATTGGATTTGATAATTGTGATAAATGTCTCCCAAATCTAATCCAATATCATGTTAAAAAAAAAATTATAGACATCTGTCACATATTATGGCCTCGTCCGGCAATCAATTGCTTCCATATTTTATAGATATATATATACATATATATCTTATTTCTTGTAATTATTTTGAAAAATGATTGATACTTCCATCAACTAGAACTCACAGTTGATGTACTTGAAAAAATGCTTCTCATTTCACAATGTCTTTAGAACGATGTTCATATTTTCCTCATGCTCCTCAATGATTTTATAGAATATGTGAATATCATATATAAATACTAACATATATTTTTTGAGTTAATATCTAAAGTCTCTATTTATAAAGTCCATGAATATTTATAGAGAATTAGTGAGTCAAATTAAAATTATTATGAACTCATAGTGCATGTACCTTGTATAAAAATTTGTCTTGGGGATATCCTCAAACTTCACCCGAGGATAGTAATATCCTGATCAATGATCCAACTAGGATATGTATTATTACTTATAAAGAATAATGAAAAATTAATTGATCCTAGGTAGGTGATACTTTTTCTTTATTTTCTTCTTCTAAATTTCACAATTATCAATGGAAAGGTACATTGACCCATCCTTCTTCTTCAGGAAGTGGATTGGTGAACCCCATGGTGAAGCACCTGGGTGTATGAAACATTTATCTATATTATACTATATTTATGTCATATTTTATAATAATGTTTGGTTAATGGTAAGTCCATAGGTATAGGTTCAATTTAAAATTCAACCTCTTTGCTTGGAGGGAGAATATTAAATTCCATGGGAAACACATCAACATATTCCAACACAATTGGCATTTTTCCAGGGATGGTTCCTTCTTTGGAATCAGTCATTTGAGAAATATGATCATTATCATATAGAAATAATATCCATGCTTGAGATTTTTGTTCTATGAAAAATTCAGCCTCCTCCTTGTAATTGTACAGAATCGAGGGTTGATTACCAATATAGATAATGATTTCCTAATCCCAGATTTTTATGTTGGATATATATAGGTAAATCCAATCCATACCCAAATTTCATTAAATTACACCAAATAGAGTATAAAAAGGTTTCATGGGATGACCAACACATAAAATTTTAAAATATTGGATTTATATACTTGGGATTTAATACATTCCCATTTTTTATTGTCACTAAAATCTCTACTTCCATGATTTGTGGTGTTGTTTGAATTGTTATTCAAAACAAATGTTATATAAAAGAATGTGTACAACTAGAATAAAAAATTATATTCTTTATTTTGGAAGGAATAACTATATTATATGATACCAATTCATTATCGAGATCCATATTAGCATTGTTTATGGACAATGATCTCCATTACTCCCATGTAGTTTAATGGTTGTCTCCAAAAGCCTTGGCATTTGACATTGGTTTTACATGTTCCATAGTTCCTTACAGTTGGTGAAATAAATAATGTGTTGATGGTTGGAAGCCACATTCATTTCCAATATCACAGTAGCACATATCTCATTTCAGTATTCATTAGCTTTCTGTCATTCCTTCCCACACCTAAATAATTTCCTCGTTCCCCTTAAGCAATTTACATGGTTCTTCTTTCTCAACCTTTGATGAGTGGGATATTGAAATTTCATAGAACTGTTAAACTACTCCATCAGGCCTCTATAATTAATTTTTTTTAATTCGTATCCCCATTATACGCTGGAGATTCTTCGATCTGTGTTTCAACTGTAAGGGAAAATCAAACAATTTTTTCATAGCTATCAATGTGATGGGTCTCAAGGGACTTCCATTGCCTAGGATTGAGACCACTAAAGAAGCAGTCAACCATGCATTCGTTGGGTAATGAAAAATCCTGAGGTGTATTATGCTATTATTGTTTGGTATCCTGCAAACGTGTTGATATATTCATCCATATTTTACTTAAGGGAAATTAAAATACATCCTATTTAATGTTCTAGAGTGCGAGAAAAATATTTATCCAAAAACATTTTCCAAATTCCTTCCACCACATCACTTTTATCTCTTCCTCGTGATTTATATTTTTTACTAATGTCCACCACAAATTAGATACTCCATCCATATGATAAAAAAAATGTTGAAACCTCTAATTCTTATAAAAATTAATCATGCATATGATTTTTACAATGGAGTTGGTTTATTGTTCCAAGATTAAGGGATAAGTTCATCCATTGATAGTTGAAGGACATTATGACATAGAGACTCAATTATAACTTTTTATCTCTGATGGGTATTTGGATAATCCTCCTGATTTGTGTTTCTATTGAGAACCTGAGTCTTATGGGAGTGTATCGTCATAAATTTTGTGATTCAAACTCCCATTGGGTTGGGAATTTTGTTAGAAAATTCATCATGTTTTATGTCGAATTGAATATTTTCGTGATTCTTCATATTTATAGAAATTGATTACAACAAGGGGAAAATTAGGGATTATTATTTTATAACTATTGAACACATAAACAAGAATTTAGATACATAAAAACTATAAATTATAAAATACATGTATTTACTTAACTTATTGATTTATAAGATTTAATATACGTTATCCATGATCAATTTCATGACATATAATATTTTATGAATTCTTTTCTATTAAAAATGATTCATAATGATCTTATGAATTTAAAAAACCATATCCCCTGGGATTCTCAAACTTGATGCACCATAGGGCCCATTTTCTTGTACTATGTTATAATGAGTTAGACACAAAACACCATTTCGGAGTTGTTACCCCTATGTTCACCCTCAAAATCTATTTTTTGATATTTTTTAATATCCACTTCATGGGTATGTGGTAACTGTACATCAAAAGATTCAAAAGACTCCATCATCATATAATAACGCACCACATTCCAAGCTAAAGAGATAAATATCACGTCCTACTTCTTCATAACCAAAGTGTCACAACATAAACATCAAATTCAAATTGCAAAGTCAAAATACCGATTTTAGACCACGTGCCAACCACATCAGTAGGTGTTGAACCAAGATCCACCATGGGTCATGTAATTTGCTCATCTGACTTGATTTGAGCCCACTGAAATCCAACATCCAGTCACCTCCATCATCATCGCTTCTTGCAACTACCACCACCATCGATGCAACTATCATCACCAGAGTATCCCACAACATCAGCGTCATGTTGTGTCTGATGTGACATCCTCACATCACTAACCTAGATCTGTCATCTTCTACGTGTCAAAACACAACCTACAAATACTTCAACCTTCATGCCTCATAATTTTCATCCACTATAAACCAAACACCTACACCATCGAAATAGGTTTGCATTGAAGAATATCACACAGGATATAGTTTCTCAAACTCATGTCCCATAGGACCTTAGAGACCACCACAATGCTCTGCCTAGGATAGATTTTTGGTAACCTAGAACTAGAATAGAGAAATGAGAAGAAAGTGGCAGGATGAAATTTTAGACAGACCAAGTATCAGTGCCATCACTTCACCTTCACCAACATCACATCCATTCGAGCATCACCATCATGTACCTAAAATCAACAGCCAAAATAAACCACTTGATAAAAAAAATATAATTGAATTTGATCCACCATCCCCACCATAAATTGTAAAACATAAATGTTTAATGACTCACTGATCCCCAAAGACGCCACATGCTAGATAATGGAGAAATCCATATAAGCGCTTAAACCATGACAAAACCTTAAAACCCAAAGTAGAACTAGATAACATGAAAAATCACATTGGGAGATAAGTCCTTAAATCCATAACATAATGCAATGAATATATCCAATAGAAAACAACCATAACATGGGAGAACTAAGGGTGCCTTTTGGGACACCCAGAACGAATGAATGCTCCTACCAAATCATACATGCAACTTGCACAGCTGACTCACTAGGAGAGAAATAATCAGAGCGTGAAGCCAGAGAATTGAAGGGTTTGGGAAAGGCTTAAACTGACAAGAATCAAACGAAACCATCAGCCTCATAGAGCACCAATGACCAGAAAAACCACACTTCCCAAAACTCTGAGAAACCATCGCTTCTAACCAACTATGAGAGCCACGCAGGGTCTGAAGGCCATAGAAGTCGTTAAATATGGCTAGGAAACCAAAGGGAAAGCATGACCTTGACCAGACCACATACCGCTTCCGGTGAAGCCACCACCGAGTGGAAGCACTAATTGAAATAGAAACAAAGATAATCCACAAACTAGATGAAAACATGAAAGCATGAAAAGACTAAGGAAGAAAGGAGAAGAATAGGGGGGAGGCGAAGCCAAAGAGAAGGTCACCTGCCACCCCAACTGCAAAACCACAGTAGAACCCTAGCAGTGAGGAAGAGAGGGATAGATTCCGCTCAGAGGTAGAATTTTTACCCCTATGTACATTCATTTCAAAAACTCATCCCATTATAGTATCGATATGGGGATTTATTTTCTTGATAAGACACATAATATATACATACAAAAATGTAGGGATGTTTTTATACTTATTATTATTCCTAATACGCTATCTAGAGTTTTCTAATCCCAATACCAAAATTTCAAAACATTTACTCTAATACCATCTATAAGAAATTAGTTTTTTATTAAACAATAATACATGATTTGTTACAATAAAGTAAAAATAATAAAACCTTATAATTGAGATGTCTAGTGAAATTGTGAATTATGAACATTAAATTACTAATTAAACCATGAAAAATTCATCATCATTATAAAAAAAACATCATTATCATGATCACACATAAAACTACATGGGATATCAAAGGGATTTACATAAGGTAGGGTAAGGTAAAAATCATAGTAATGGGAAAAAATTGAATAAAAAGAATTCAATAATAAATATTTGACAATATTAGTAAAAAAATGAAGTCAGAATCAAAATCATGAACAATGAGACACAATATATCATGATATTCATATAGTCAATAGGGGAAATGTGGTAACAACATAAAATATGGTATCATAAACATTGTTCAAGGATAATATCCAAGAGAAAAGGATAGAAAATGTCCCATTGATGAATCAAGTCACTCCATAACTGAATATTAAATATCATGAGACTAAATATTACCCAATGCATTTTATTGTTATATTATTATTTGAACACTCATCACAATAATTTCATTCTAATTCTTATGAGTGTCAAATAGATCAGATAACATTAATTCATTAATAATAGTATTTTATTCCATGATTAAAGAGTGTTTAATAAAAACAAGTAATTACCAATTTAAGGAATTATTATTTTTTATTGTCTAACAACATTGATAGGAAATTGTCATGGTATTCACTTCACAGTTGTTTTGGCATGTAAAATCATAGTGAATTTATCAATACATAACCAAGTAACATAAAAAACTTAAAATGGTTTTTTAACAGTGAAATTCGAATATCATAATTTTCTAATCAAATAAGCAGTAACAGTTATATGTAAATACATATACTAACATAAGGTCTTCTAAATATAATACATAATATAATATAGACACTAGAAAAAAAATGTCAGTATCCCTTACATGATTGTGTGACTTAAGTGATTGGGAGGATATTCATGAGTGTTTGGGGAGGGGGGCTTGAGAGGAATCTAGATAGTGAAGGGAAGAGTATGATAATGATAAAAGGACTTTTGATTGATCAAAAATGGAGTATCAGTTGGTATATATAGGAAATTTTGTGGCTTTATTTATTATTTTGGTTTTGGTATCTATATAATAAAATAAAAAACCATAGCACATATCATGTGTTTTCCAATGGTTTCAGAAAAATTAGATTTGTCTCATTATCTTGTAATTCCAAGGGTCAAAAATATTAAAATAGTTCCCTTTATATTGTTTTGGTGAGTCATGATTTTATATAAATTATTTATAAACCTTCAAATATATAATATATTTTGTATATTTTCGAATGCATTTATAAAATAAATAAAATAAAAATAAAAAATCATTAACGTAAATTAAAAACATTGATAGAGAGGTCAATAACATTTATAGTATTTATTACATCACTTTGGGGTCATTATGATTTCATAATATGCAATGTATATTTATACATTATTCAATGTTTAACCAAAAATTTTATTGTCTGAGAAAAATGGGATGTATTCAGTATTGGATAATTTGGACATTATGATTCAAAAAAAAATATATTCAGTTTACACAAATTAATTTCTCTATATGAGACTTTCCATTAATAATGTAAAACCATGATGTATTAAGAAATGATGGGTTTTTTACCATTCAATTTTTCAAACCATTATAAAAAATACATTTTTCTAAATAAAAAATAATATGATCTTATATATTTAATAAAAATTAAAAAATAATAATTTTTGGTTAATTTTTTTTCAAAAATATATTAATTCATCAAAATAAATTCCATAATTGATTTTAAATATTATAAGAAAAAATATATTTTGGTTTTATTATATCAATATTAATATCATTTATAATTTAATAATAATAAGATTAATATATATATATATATATATATTATAATATAAAAAATAAACCAAAACATCGCTAGGTGTATGATTCATGATAGTGATACAATAATGGGTTGGTTCTATGTACATGGTTTGGGTCATGGCCTCTATGAGCATTAAATTCGCCCATAAATGGTTTCACTCATGCTTCTGTTTTTGGATCTCAACTTGGTACTGGTCTAGGGTAAATCATAGTGATGTTATCTCCCTTGGAAGCTATGATAAATGGCCTTTAGAGGGTATGATCCTACTGATTGAGGTCAACACATTATTTGAATTTGTCAACTGGATTTTTAAAAATACTATATTTATGCGGATCACATGATCACTGTTTAAATACTATATTATCAATGATAATTTTGCTTAATAATATTATAAATAGAATATAAAAACCCAAAAAGAATGCATGTTTTTTCTATATTCCTAATACATTATAAAATATTTTATTTAAAACAAATGGGTGATATTATTTATAACAGTTTGGGTGATTACATGTACTCTCTTACCTAGATATGTTTTTTTATATTAGTTATTTAATGAACCCAATATCAATTGATTAATATTAGTCACATGTTACTGGTGTTTATTTGAATGGTGTGAATCCCGAATAAATCATTATATTAGTCAAACATATTCACCTAGTTATCCTTATTAATATATTCACTAGGGGATGCAATTATCCTAAACGTAAATCCTTTATTTTGTAGGAAAAAATAATGCTTGATAAACCATATTTATAATTTTTTCTTTCTTTTCGTATATTATTCAATGTTGATAATTAAACCACCATTTTTTAAGTAATTTATTATATTTATTTTCAATGGGTGGGTACTAAAATATTATATCCCTTAGTGCACTGATATATCTTAGGATACAAAAATTAATTGTTAATGGGGGAATAATTACTCTTTATGTATTGGGTCTTGGTATGAGGCCTCGATAGTGTTTTTATGATTGTTGGAGTTATTATTTCCAAACATATCTGTACTTATGGTATCATTTACAAATTTATTTTATATTCCATAAATCTATTATGTTATATGGAATCAAATTTTTATTTATTCCTATTATATTAGTGTTTCCAAAATAACTTGTGTTTAAGGATATCTCATGATTAGAATTAGTGATATATCATAACTTTTGATTCCAAATTACCTATTAAATGCTGTTAAATATCATGGTTTAGTATACATGTACATAAAGAAATAGAGACATGAGTTTTACTCAAATGTACCAATTTTTTTGGTGTAATATAATATTTTTATATCATTTATAATTATTATAAATGTAATATCAGATTTTTAATCCTATATTATTTATTCTGAATACTAGGTAATAAATTACCCAATTGATTTGGTAGAACTATGTATGAAGGATTATTAAATTTAATATATAATACTTTTGTAGAAACAATAGATATTTTATTTGAATAAAAATTTAAAAATAAAATATATTTTAACACATAAAAATTGTAAATATTAAAAAATTAATTGTTTTTTATTCTAAGAATATAAATTTAATTTAAGAAGTTATTATATATGTTTTTAAAATATATTAGTATTTTATAATACTATTTACTAAGTAATGATATTTTATTAACGATTGATCCTATTAGAATAAAGGGGAATGAATTTACAATTTAGAATAATGTAAGGATTTTCTGGATAAGAATCATAATGGAGTTAATATTGGTGATGAAATAATTATTATCATACTAGATTAATTACATCATGTTATGAAAATTAAAATGGAAACAATGATTAAACTCATTTCCATTAAGTAATTATTAGATCGTTTAGTTTATTTTATTTTTCTACAACCTCCATTTTTTAGTTTTTCAACTATTACCAAAGTGATTGATCAATATATTACATCAATTGAAAAAAATTGTATTGTATCATCCTAGATTAATTTAAATATATTGCTTTTTAAATTTATAAAATATTATATTTTCCCTTCTATTTATATGGTGTTTTAAGAGGTATTTGTTAGTGAAAATGCTCTAAAGACTGAAAGTGGAAAATTTTGTTAAAGGATTTATCAAGGGGAGGATCTAAAACAGTGGTTGGATTTTTAGTGGAAACTACCATGTTTGTATTGGAATCATTGGCCTTTCGATGGGTTTCATGTAAGAATTTGGAGTTCGAAAGACCCCCAACCCCAATTCAATCTATGGAGTGACAATAAGAAACCAGTAGTGCTAAAATATCTTGATATTTATTCTATGTTCTCCATCTAGTTACTGTCTAGTTACCAGCCAGTTGATGGTGCCACTAGGTCACTGGTCAGCCCCCATGGATTTTGGTGATCATTTTTTAATGGTGCATTAAATACACCCAATTATATTTTATTAAATTAAATTTTACACATTAATTAATACCAATTTCTAAACATTAATTCCTTAATACAAAATTTATGGTTTCTCTTATGATACCGGACATCCCCCACACTTTACCCTTGGTCCCATCAAGCTTTGACATATACAGATATTCATAGATACTTAGTTCATCTTAGATAAACTCTAATTTTATCCTCCTTCTTGATATATAAGCATGTATCTATTATAGGAAATTGAAAAAATGTTTATTCTGTAATATATTAATCTTATATTCTTATATATGTGATTTATATTGATATATAATGACATCACACTACCAAAAAAAGACATACAATTGATAATGAATGATCTATGGGTATATATTATTGAATAATATTTCTATATATCTTCTTTATGGATATTTGATTATAGAAATAAAATTACTTGATCATGCTTTGGTAGATTGGATGAATTTTTTTCATGTAAACCCCAACATAGAAATCCTCTCAAACCGGTACCTAACAAGAACCATCACATACACAATGTGTTATAGTTGGTTCCCTATAAATAAATGCTCATAACGTTATGATAACAGTGAATCATTTTTTTATATTAATAACCTACATATTGCATCATGATATTTCTTCTACATGGTCTATCATTTCATAATATCCTAAGAGTGGGCATCACACTGAAATGTGTTATTAGTTCCCAGTTATGATTACAAACCAAATGTGTCAAAATATTATTTTTAAATATATTTTATATAGCCAGATTAAATTCCTTTAGGGAAAAAATTGTGGTTTTTTAAGTGTGGAGACTCATAAAACCTTGAAGAACCTTCTCATGTTGTATTCCATTAGTAATATCGAGTAATATATATTATGAAAAAAAGGAATTCCAATAAGAAATCTTCTTATATATAATAATTGGATGTTCCAATATGTGCAAATGTGTGTAGAAATTTATATTTTAATATTATTATTAATTAATATATTAAGTCACATCAATTTATGTATAAATAAAAATTGTGACAACAAATGTCTGTGGGGAGGTTGTATACGTGGGTTACATCATGAGTAATATTTCATTATTGAATAACATTTGAAATTCTTTTCCACTTCTATAATTCAACGGAAGTTGATAAATCCGGCCCATTAATAGAAAATATATAGAAAAAATAAATCTATGGACGTGGTTCTATATACACATGTTCGATATCTCAAAATTCGATGAATGATACATCGAGCACAATGGTCGGTGGAAACCCTATGAAAACTACTTGATAATATATATATATATATATAGATTATATTACAAAGTGAACATCCCTATAAGGTATTATTTCGTTTTAGAATTAAATTCATTCACTATTTATTCTTTAGTGTGTGTCTAGATGATTCCCATGGATAGTTTGCTACTTCGCCAAATTCTTTTTGGAAAGAGGCCAAGATGGTCTAACAGTAGGTGTATCTAGAATAACATTTAAATAATATATTAGTATAATATATCTAAAAAGTTGAAAAATTATTTTTCTCTCCTGTGGGTTATAATTTATTTAGGGTTTCTTGATCTCATATATTCAGTCACCACCCATTAGAGAGAATATTGTTTAGGGTAAATAATTAATGAACATGTATTTTCTATTTATTCAGTTTAACATTAATTTATTTATTGGTGAATAATGAAATGTTATTTATTATTTAAATAAATAGTTTTCATTCAAGGAATGATAAATATTGTGGAGGATGGGAGACCGATTTAATTGTCTTGTAAGAAATATTATATATTTATAATTTTTTAATTAAAAATTATTTAATGGCAAACATGACTTTAGCATATGTTTAATACAATAATATTATTTTTATTATAAACATTATCTTCCACAAGAATTAAATAAATATTAAATGGAAGATGTCAAATTATTTATTTCTATCCATAACTATATAAAAAACTAATTATATAATTTTCATGAGATCCATTCCATTTCTCTTGTTTTTCTCAACGAAATTCAGATAATCCACTCAAAGTCATAGAGATATCCCATATATAAGAACACATCTAATAATGGATAGAAATCATCCTCCACCTTCAATTGTCGAGTCTAGAGAGACTAGAAAGCATCCTTTGGATGTGATTCTCAGGGCGATGAAA
Source organism: Viscum album (assembly GCA_963277665.1). Lineage (NCBI taxonomy): Eukaryota > Viridiplantae > Streptophyta > Magnoliopsida > Santalales > Viscaceae > Viscum > Viscum album. Next base: position 1,319,558,444 of record OY728158.1, read on the forward strand.
AGTGGAAGACAAATTTTTTTGGATCTATCATGCTATTACCCATATATTCCTATGAAGATATTCAATTATTTTTGGAACACATGTGGATTACTGTGAGAGGAAATATAATAATAATTACTACCACTCAATGATCATTTAACATAGATCCATTTTTCGATTCATAAATGAATAAATAATTTCTCATTACTTATTTATTTCATTTCATAAATTAACTAGAAATAATATGTGACAATCCCACATATTGGTCAACAAATTTTATCCATTTTCTAAAATAATTTATTAAACTCTATATTTCACAGTGTTTATGATTTCATAAATCTCCGATTGATCATTGATCAAGAAAAAAGAATTTCGGGAAAACCCCATCAAATGATTTTGATGTGTTTGAATCCCTTAGGAATGAAATTCATGATTTACAAAGCTTTGTGAGTAGTTCCCAGGCCTCAAAAAAACCATAGGGAACAATTTTTTCCACCATAATATATAAAAATTAATATATATATATATATATACATTCAAACACACACGGCTGGAAGAAATATTTTACAAGTAAAAAATAGTATATTCTTCATGAGAAAAAGGAAACAATTGAAGCATAAAACAACTAATATATTTCTAAACATCCTCCATGATAAATGGAAAACAAAAAATCAAAAAAATCAAAAAAAAATTAACTCCATGTGATATAATGTAAAAACCCTTAAAATCTCACCAACATATTCCCAAACAAAGTTGAAAGAAACTCAACTTCCTAATAGTGTTGTATTTCCCTTCCCACTAATGAAAGAAAAAATATGTTGTATTCACTACAACTGGGATGTATAGTGGGTGAGTTAAACAAGATCAGTAGATTCCTACATAGGTGTTAAATATAATTTCAATGTACAATTATCCAAACATGTTCGTATTTAATGAAACAAGTCATGATAAACAGATTAATACATTCCATATCAAATGAATGTTATTACATTTTACCTCTTCCACATTTTCAAATAATCGTGGTAAAATATTTGGCTATTAAATGTCATGTATCAAAAAATTATAATAAAATCATATATCAAATCTCATATAAATTCAATATACATATATGAAACACATAACATCATTCAAAGGATCACTACATACCAAGCTACTAAACAACTCATACAAAAATAAATGACTAGTGCACACTCAATTCTTTAAAGTACTAACCTAAGAAGCATCTGAATACCCCATGAGTGAGCCCCATACAATTATAATAATGTCTCTATAATAATCTTCCTAGGTAGTATAGGAACGCTTCATGATTTAATCACTATAACTATATAGATAATGGGAAAAAGATACACCATCCATCTAAGTACCAAAGGCTTCCCATGTGCTAAATATTCCAAACCAATTATTTAAAACCATTCATTAGGAAAAATCATAAATTAATTTCAAATTTTTTTGATAATTCCTTTTCATTTTTCCAAAAAATTTGGAAAAAAGTTTCACAAAAACCCATTTCCACACACAAAAATAAATATATAAATCATCCCTGATAATTATAGAAAAATAAATAAAAACTATAAAAATAAAATTCATCCAACTTTATCTTGATATAGGACCACCTACCTCATACCTCGGTCACAAGCATCCATAATGGGATCAAAAAACATATAATAGAATAAGGAAAATAGTGGATTTCATAAAATAAAACATTAAATTTTATAACAAAATCGACAAGAAATATTGTTAGGTTAGTGGATAGATCAAAACATACCATGATGAAATATATAGACAACGCAAAAACCAACACTATGGTTAAACTCTAGAATATGATTTATAAATATATATATTAATGTTCATGATGATTATTATAATAGAACAAAAAATCCATTAACATAACCAAAAGTGCTACCATGATCAATGGAAATAAATACGAAGAAGGATTACTGACAAGAATTGACACACCACAACCACAACAAAAATAAACAATTCAACAAAATGATCTACCAGGAGTGATGATTTCAAAATTATCATGTGAGATCTGGTGGGTCGATGTGAAAAATCCTATGTTATAATAAATTGTGTGGTACCCATGATGCACCCTAAGAAGAACCATCGATGAAAAATTCATGACCTGAAAATGGTTCACGATATTAATTTCTGAAATTTAAAAAGGCAATGAAAAAATTACACCACAAATTAAATATTACAATTTTAAAACAACACTTTAAGTTACAAATTTATGTTATGTAATTGATTTAAAACTTGAACCAATTCATAAAAACTATCCAATTAATTATTCATGTTGTGTTAACTATTCATGTTATGAAAATTCTAGAATACAATAAACAGACAATATTTTGAAAAAAAACCTAGACAATATCTATTTTTCTATATACTTAGGGAGAACACTAAAATTCCTTGGAAACATTTGAACATGAACTCCAAAAATTAAATAAAAAATACATCCCTAAACATTATTCCATTTTATTTAGAAAATAGTCAATATCTTTAGTGTAACACCCCAAGATTTCATAGTGTGTTACTTATTCAAAATAATTCAATAACTTGCACTACACACAACATCGAGTTCAAGCGCACCATGACTTACCAAACAAGCCGTTCAAAAAAGGTTATGAATAGTATTAACAAAATTTTGAACTTTATATTATCATTCTAAGTTTAGAATCCATATTATAAGTTTCTTAGACATAATGTAAGAACAAATTCATTTTTTCAGATAAAAGAAGTATTTTTCAAAAATGCACTTTTACCAACTTTTAATAGTGAACCCTTTTTAAATCCAATATTTTAAAATTTTATATATTCAATTTGACTAAATAAATTTATTATTTGGAATGGTGAAATCAAAAATTTACAATAAAATGCCCCATGATTCCATGGTACGCTTCTCCTTTAATAAAATAGTAGCGTGTGTTGTACGCAACTTCGACTTCTAACACACACCACGACCAATCAAACTAGTCGTTATGAATAGTAATATCAACTTTTTGAAATTTTATACTTTTTATCTCTCAAAATGGACTTGATTTTTGGATTCAGAATATTGAATTTATCCTAGGGTGAACTTTTGGTACTTTTCGAATAACTTTTATATTTTGATGAATAGTGCAAATTACAAAATTTTAATTAAAAAAACTTTTTTAATCAAAATAATTAATAGTGATAAATTATGAATTTGAGTGGTTTTAAAGTATATTTAGAATATATTTTTACCATTTAATAAAATTTTGGTCATTGTACATAATTTCACAATTAAACCGGACATAAAGAAGTGTCAATATTTTGATAGTTACTATATCATAAAAACACGCTTTTTTGTTTTGACAGCGGAAATTAGATTTAAATTTAGTTCTGCCACTTCTGTGTTTTGAATTTGGAAAAATGGATTCCATATTTGGAATCAGTATGTCCAAATTTTGTGAATAGGTAACTTTTATTTTTAGACATTTTGAATAATTATTTCGGTAAATATTTAATTTACCATGGTTAAAGGGTAAATCCGGTAAATAAGTGTTAAAAAGTAATATTATAATAAAAATAAATTACTGTAAAACATGTCCTGACCTTATTGGTGGATACATGTCCGACCATAGGCATCTTTGGGTCAATTTTTGGGCCCCCATGAAGCCACTTGTAGGTGATAGGGACACTTTATTTTAATTAAGATAAAGTAAATACAAAAATGACAAAAGCTTATATCTTTTGGGAAAACCATATTTACATAAGGTTATATATGTTATATTTTCGATTATAAATATTCATTAGAAAGATAAAAATATTTCTTACATAATTATATTTTATTTATAATTTTTAGACATTGAAAAAGTAAACATATATATGACGCAATAACAATGCATTATTTTCTTTATTAATGAACGAATCAAATAATTGGTATTATAAATGTTAAAATAAATATAATTTGAAATTTTTGCTGACATACACGAATTTTATTAGTTAATATGACATGTTAGGATTTCTTAAATTAAATATTTTCCAATTATTAAAGTTGTTAAGACTTTAAAAAGAATTATTGAGTAGTGTCAAAATTGACATAAATGAGTTTTTAAAACAAATATTATATTATTAATCTATATTCTATTCCTAAAAATATATGGTTCGGCCAAAAGACTTATATAATTATTTTTGTTTCATTAATGTACCACTTGGGGGTCTCTTGGATGTTTATTGTATGTTTATTAACTATATATTATAGAAATACAATGTGACATGGTAAGTGTTAAACTAATGAACCAAGAGTTAAAACTAAAATATAAGGTTAATATAATGACCCAAACCTATCTAAAATTTTTTGGTTGGATGTATTTAGACCCATACCCACCTTATAAATATAATAATCCATATTTCATCCATTAGAAACCGAATATGAATTTATTATAAATTAATACTTTAAGTTTTTCCTAAAGAGCCCCTCCTCCCCTTATAAAAGGACTCCACTTCTAACCAATTCCTCACACCTCTCAAGCATTTTGGATCATCCAAACTCTGCCCAATTAAGCTCGCTAGATCCCTCTCCTCCTCTTAGAAGCCTCACCTTAGTCAGAAGGCACTTCAAGATTCCTTTTTGGTTCAAACCAAAGGGATTTACCCCAATTAAAGGTAACGATTTTTCTTAGCTTCTTTTCCTTAATTTTACTTCTCCAACCCCTAAACTCTTCTAATTATTTTATTTTGTAACAAAACCAGTATCCTAAATATTCTAGGATATTTTTATGATAAGTATTTGAACTAAAATTACACACACCTCTATCTAATGGGTGAATAACATAATTTTTCTGTGGATGGCAACCAAACACCTCATGAAACTATGAATGTGCAATTATCTCCTACCACCTATCATGGCACTAGTGCAGAAAACGTTTTTTACATCGATTATTTTTCATTTTTTACGTCAGTTTCTAGCTGACGTTAATACGTGCGACGTTATAAATAAGGTTTTTGACGTTGGTTATTTAAAAACTGACGTCAAAAACATAAAATCACGATGTTTATCACGTCAGTTATTTTAGAACCGACGTGATAAAGAAAATGGGAAGGGTTTATCACGTCGGTTATTTAACAACTGACGTGATAAAAAGGGGCGAGGGGGGTTTATCACCTCGGTTCTATAAGAACTGACGTGATAAACCGGGGTGAGCGGGGTTTATCATGTCGGTTCATATAAAACCGACGTGAAAAACCGAGAGAGGGGGGGGGTTTATCATGACGGTTATTCAACAACCGATGTGATAAACCATTGTCCAGGCCATTTATCACATCAATTATTCAACAACCGATGTGATAAACCATTCTCCAGGACATTTATCACATCGTTTATTAAATAACTGACATGATAAACCATTCTCCAGGCCTTTTATCATGTCGGATATTTAATAACCAATGTGATAAACCATTCCCCAGGCTTTTTATCACGTCGGTTTTTAAATAACGGACGTGATAAACTATTTTCCAGGAATTTTATCACGTCGGTTATTAAATAACCGACGTGATCAGCTATTTTCCAGGCATTTTATAAGGTCGGTTATTTAATAACCGACGTGATAAACCCAATTTTTTTTAAACAGAATGCAGTCATCTTCTCTCCACCAGAATCAACCAGAAAACTAATCAAGAAATCATACCACAAAAACAGAAGTAGATCAAAATTAAGCATGTACATAGAGAACATATAAAACATACCCCCTAGACAGCCACCACCCTCATTTATACCCCATGGACAGCCCTCCCCCACCCCGTTGGAGCCCTTACCCTCATGTATACCCCCTAGACAACCTTCCCCCACCCCATTGGAGCTCCCACCCTCATGTATACCCATTGGACAACCCTCCCCCGCCCCATTAAAGCCCCCAGCACACTCTTGGACTTCCCCCTGACCCCCGGACACCCCCAAACACCCCCCGACAACCCCCACCCGCCTGAACAGCACCCCTCACCCCCTCACCCCACTTGACAGCCCCCACCACACCCTTAGACAGCCCCAAACACCCCTGGACACCCCCCCCCTAGACAGCACTCCCACACCCCTGGACTTCCTTCCCACACCCCTGGACATCCCTGCCACCACCCAGGACTGTCCCCCCACCCCATTGGATAGCCCTCCCTGACCGCTGGACACCCCCCAACCCCACTGAACACACCCCCACACCCTTGTAACCCCTCCCCCACAGACCCAAATCCATACCAGAAATACCATCAAAAGTAGACCAAAACAAGAAGTTGAGAAAAATTAAACACTCATTTATATAACATTCAAAACATACACTGTCAACTTCAAAAAAACTAAATCCAACCTAAACAACTACCAAATACACAATTAAAACTACAATATTTAAAATTACATATTACATTACAAACAACTAAAATTCAATCAAACCTGTAAAATAATTTGACCACTCCACTTGTACGTGTTTGATGTCTTCAGAAGTATAGGGTTGAGGGTCATCAAAAAGCTACAAATGAAAAAGAAGATAGTTAATGTGTATAATGAATAAATAAAATTGAAATATTATGGCAAAGTTTATGAGGAAATCGTACCAGGTCAAAATTCACAACTGTCCCAGTTGTTATTATTTCATACATAAATCTTAACATATAATATCCGCATTCGATGATGCCTTGTTGTTCATGACAATTCTATTTGAATGAGTGTAAATTCAATATATTATTTTTATGTAATAAATCAAAAAGTACAAATTATAAATGGAAATTTACCTTTGCATTTACATATTTGATCTTTTCATTTCTTTTCTTTGTGTTTATTCGAAAGTAAACCCATGCACTGTTAGAAAATAATACGAATGGGGTAAATTTAAAATTCATTATAATATATAAAACTATTGAGAAATTGAAACTTACTTTTCCAATATATTCTTAAAACTTTCCCACACATCACCATGAACAGAGCATACCCAATAAAGAGCTTTCTCCCTTGGGAAAAATATACCTAACATCCAATGATCACTTATAAAAGGAAAATTAATGTTAGTGGTTTTTTATGTTAAAATACAATTAACTCTTTGAGAGAAATGTGTTTCATACCTCTCACAAAAAGGCATCATCCAACATTGTGTGATTATATTCTTTTCAAATATTTCAGTAATATAAACCATTCTTTGTTCCTCATTCAATGCACATGCTTCAGGGGAAATCAATTGTGGGTCCATGAATCCATATACTTCTGTCAGCTCATTCCTATTACAAATTTTATAAAGATACATAATCCAAAACATACATAAGTATACATTTTTAATAAATATAACGCAGGGAAAGGTGTTAAGACTTACATGGAAAAACAATTCACCACGTTGATGCCCAACTTATCTCCAGTAACAAGCTCCATGATATCAGTTTTTGTAATCCCCGCACTTATTTCACATCAAAAAACATGAGATTCCATTGGAAACTCATAAAAACCCAACAACAAATGTGAAGATCTTGATAATCTGTCAAGACCACTGGAATCTGTATCTGATGTCATAGCCTGTTGTCTTTGTTGTTGTCTATACAGTATTTCTTTACCTTTGAAGTATTCCTGTGAAATTTTTTTTGAAACATATAGTAGTTTCCAAATGATAAAACAACTTTAATAAAAAAATAAAATAAAAGATATAACATTCATACCTATATGGTAATGAGTCGAAGAAGTCTGGATGGACAAACTAAGAAATGGCTGATACTCTGTCCAACTGTCACCACCTCATCTGTAGGTATTGGTACCCTAGTTGATCTATCTATAATATCCTGTACAGTGACCCTCTGATTCTCTACCTCTAAATGTTGATGATGAACTGTATCTCCTATACACTATACCAACTTGTATGCTACTATATGATGTTTAGTATCATCAACATACAACTCGCAATATGTAGGAAGCTGCAGCGGAGGCGTAGGATAAAAAATGGGGTCTGCAGGCTGAGGTGGGGGAGTGGGAGCTACTAGAGGAGGTGGAGGATAAATAATTGGGTCTACAGGGGGAGGTGGAGGAGTGGGAGCTGTAGTCTGAAATTGTATTTGCATTTCTGCAAACATAGACTGCACCGACTCTCTAAACTTGTCCTCCATCATCGCATTAATATTTTGAACATCAGCCTCCAAGGATTCTATTTTTTATAAACCCCCTCAATGTTAGAAGTTTAAGAACGTGGAAACACTTTTCTTACCGATACACCTGCCGGATATCCTCTTACACGACCAGGATGTTCGGGACTTCCCAATGCTGCAAATAAAATATCTTCCCTCTCAGTAGCTATAAATGTCCCCTCTGAACTCTGCTCCTCAAGAGAGTCCTGTATTAATTAATTGAACATTTATGTAATAATTGAAACTTATATAAAGAAAAAAGTTAACATAAAAAAATTAAATAGATATCTTACAATCCTCTCAGCTACGATTCTCGATTCTTCCGAAAGATATTTCCCTTTTTTCCCTTCCGAGGTCTCTTCCATTTTTCATGTCTAGATGGAGGCGATGGTGGGGCCACCTCTCCAGAGCTTGAAGACTCAGCTCTTAGTTGTTGAAATTTTTCCGCTATCATTTGTTCTTCCAATAATGCATACCCTCCCTGAGATAAACTATGAGGGTATACATTTTCGGATTGGATCTCCTGATGAGATTTCCTTGTTTTCTATAATTTAAGAATAAGAAATCATTAACAAAACATTAATAAAATCATTTATATAAGAATGTTTATAAAAGTTTACATTGCCCTTACCAGAAATGACTCTTTTTTTCAACTTTCAAAAAACTGTCTCCATGTGTCTTCATCTATAAAAGGATATATGCGACATGGATTGTCATGACTCCTATGACCATAAATGAAATTAGATGAGAGGGTTGATTTCAAATACCTCCATCTCCTGGCAGCCAACGATAAGCATTTCTTCCTGACTCCTCCAGTGTCTGGAATATCAAATGTCATCTGATAAAGAATAGGTTAAACATATTATATATACTAGAAACATTAAAATAATGGTCAAACAATGACAAAAGATCATACCAAAATCGTCTCCCACAACTGAGAGATAATCGCTTTATCCACAACTCTCCATTCATCATACAAAATGCTTACTTTGGTCTTATCCTATGTTGCAACAAAACTCTTAAAATCGTTGGCATTCGGACCTCAAGGAATATCATCATCATCAAACTCAACGACTATCCTCTGATCCTGAGTATGAGCAAGTGATAATTTTGGTAAATGTGTGCACCCACATTTACCAACCTTTGAACTCTTTGTCGTAATAGGAGCATGTGAATGTTCATCCCCAGAGGTATGACCAGCAATATGCTCCTCTCCAGAATCATGTGGTTGATCATCTGAATGATCTGTCATTATCCTTCAAATCAAAAAAACAAACGTCAGTTCACAAATATACAAATTAAAATATTTTTATACTACTGTAATCAGAAAATAGAAAAGTGTACTAAGTTACATAATAGTAAACATTGGTAATATGGTAAGCATGTTAAACAATGGTAAATATGGAAAAGATGGTCAAGATGGTCAAGATGGTAAAAATGGTAAAAATGGTAAACCTGGTAAACATTGTAAACATTGTTAAGTAATTGTCAGTGAACAAAAATAAGCATTTTAAAATTCATGTAATGGTTATAAACATGATAAAGTAAACTAAACAAACTTAAAACAAACAAAAACATATACTTATTTTATTTTAAGACATGTTTTAATAAATAAAAAACTTACAATATCTAACATTTATGGAAAAAATAAATGTAATCAAGAAATAAACATTTGTTACCTGTAATTTTAGGAATTTACAAATGGATTGTTTTCCCAAATTCCTTCGTTGTGGTCATTATTTATGGCACAAACTATGTCTTCAACATGATCATCATTATGTTCTGTTAATATTTCCATGGAAGTAGGGATCTCACATAAATCAACATATTCATCATGTTCATCCTCACCAAAATATTGTTTTTTCCCTTGTAAAACAACATCCCACTGCATATTTGATTGATCTACTACATAGAAAATTTGTTTTACATGTGTTGCCAATATAAAAGAATCAGCTGTGTCTTCCAATCTATTCAGATTAACAAGTGTCATTCCAAATTCATCGTGTCTGACACTGTTGTTAGTGTTAAACCATATATATTTAAAAATTGGAACTTTAATTTTAAAGTAATCAACCTCCCAGATGTCTTCAATCACTCCATAATATGCACTTGATGCATAAATTGGGTTTTTTTCCTTAGCACTCGAAAAATGCATTGCTTCTACAAACACCAATACACCACTATTCTGAACTGCACTTCTGTTGTCCTGAGATTTTGTATGAAATGTATAACCATTAATGTCATAACTGGACCATGTTATCACATTTAAACATGGACCACCCACTATCCATTTTAATGTCTCTGATACATCTGATCTACCAATAAATGTCTTTTTAATCCATGAAAAAAAGTTTTGTTGTGCTCATTCAAAATCCACATTTCTTTCTTCTTTGGATGGCATTGTTTCAACTCATTAATATGCAATGTGATATACGGTTGAGCATCATCTATGTTATCCAAGATGTATGATTCTAACTTCTTCATCTGTTCAGTTGACAATGATTTGACTTTCAAGCCGTGAATCCCCTTTCCCTCATTATTAACTCGTTCATGGTGAGATGGAGGCAAACCTATGTGTTGCGCCGCATCCAAGTAGCTCGTACAAAACTCTGCTACCTCCTCAGAAATATACTTTTCAATAATGGAGGCTTCAGGTCGATATAGATTTTTAACATACCCCTTTAATATTTTCATATACCTTCAAAAGGATACATCCAACGAAGATATACAGTTCCACAAAGCTTTATTTCTCGAACCAGATGAATCATTAAATGAATGATTATATCAAAAAAAGTTGGAGGAAAATACATTTCTAATTGACAAATTATAAAAATTGCATATTTTTCCAAAATGTTCAAAGCATTCACATCAATCGCCTTATTACAAATTGAATTGAAAAAACAACACAACTTCATTATAGTCTTTCTGACACGAATGGGAAGTATTCCACGCAATGCAACTGGTAGAATTTGTTGCATCATGACGTGACAATCATGTGATTTCATACCTATCAACTTCAAGTCCTTCAATGAGACAAAATTTTTTACATTAGAAGAATAACCTTGAGGCACTTCGGTATCATGAAGACACTGACAGAAGCTAATTTTCTCCCTCTACGATAATGTATAAAAATCCGGGGGAAGAAATGTTCGTCTTCCTTTATGAGTGGGAGCTAACTCCAAACGTATTCCCATTAATAGTAAGTTTAATCTTGCCTTCAACCCATCTTTTGTCTTCCCATTAATATCTAACAATGTTCCAATCAAAGAATCATAGATTTTCTTCTCCACGTGCATGACATCAATATTATGCTTAACTTCATGATACTTCCAATATGGTAGCTCAAAAAAATGACCTTTTCTTCTAAATATGTCTATCATTACCATATTTTTGTGTCTTTCCCAATGTCACGTCAAGGTTCATCACCCTCTCAAAATACAGATCAGGGGATAAAGGTTTTGGAGCAGTATCAAATTCTTGTGAGCCATTGAATACATTTTTTATTCTTCTATAAGGGTGTTCCATAGGAAAAAACTTTTGATGACCCATGTACACTGTTTTCCTCCCATGATGCAATTGACAATATGACGTCTGTTGTCAGCAAATTGGACATTCATTATGCCCTTTAACACTGTATCCAAAAAAAATTCCATACACTGGGAAGTCATTTATAGTGAACAGAAGCACTGCATGCAGTTGAAAATATTCCATTTTATAAGAATCATACACCCTAATACCATCATCCCATAACAGTTTCAAATCATCAATCAACGGTGACAAGTAAACATCAATATCATTACCGGGTTGCTTTGGACCAGAGATCATTGTACTCAACATGACATATTTTCGCTTCATACAAACATCAGGAGATAGGTTGTAAATTACTAATAAAACATGCCATGAACTATGTGTGCTACTGAGTGTTCGGTATGGATTCATTCCATCTGTGCACAACCCTAGTCTGAGATTTCTAATTTCATTTCCAAATGTAGAATACTTTGCATCAATTTTCTTCCATTGTGGAAAATCAGCTGGATGACGTATTTTTTCATCACATACCCGCTCTACAGCATGCCATCGTAACCTTTTTGCATCATGTGAATTATCAAATAAACATTTGAAATGATCAATTATAGGAAGATACCAAAATACCTTTGAAGGGAGCTTTGTAATCTCTACATCAGCCTGTTATTTTTCTTTCACCTTATACCGTGATGTCCCACAATTAGGACACTCTGACAGAAATTCATATTCCTTCCTATATATAATGCAGTCATTCGGACAAGAATGTATTTTCTTGTATCCCAATCCCATCGGGCATAATATTTTCTTGGCTTTGTAATGTGAATCTGGAAGATCATTATCTTTTGGAAGAATGTCTTTCATCAACTGTAGCAGCTCTGTAAAACTTCTGTCACTCCATCCATGCTTCGCCTTCAGGTTAATCAATCTTAACACTGCTGACAAAACTGTAAAATCAGTACAACCAGGCTATAATGGTTTTTCAGCATCACCGTATAGACGCGCAACTGTCGGTTCTATCTGAATTTGTTCTGATACAATATCGTGAATCATTTATTCAATTCCATCGGAGTTTCCATCTTGTGAATCATCATCAACAGTGACATTCCGTCCAGTTTCACCATGCCCAATCCAAGGGTTGTAACTCGGATTAAAACCATGACAAATCAGATGATCTTTTATCTCTCTACTTTTCAACTTCTTCATATTCAAACATTTCAAGCATGGACAGAAAAAAATGTTAGTACTTGGAACATTTCGTTTTGCAAATTCCAAAAAGGAATCAACACCTTCCTCAAATTCATTGCTCATTCTATGTGCCGTAATCCAACTTCGACTCATCATTACCTATAACAAATATCAACAAAAATATATATATTTAAGATAAGACAAATATATTTTTATATGAAAAAATCATAATTTGAATGTAAAGCAATTTAAAATATAAAACAAATCTATAGGTATTTAAAAAAATATGCTTGAATATTATTTTAAAAAAAATATAGTTAGATATAACAGTTTTAAATTTCATTGAATCAAAGAAAACCATGACTCCTACATAGTTTAATATTGATTGCGGTTTTGATGTTTTAATATATTAGATAAACTACCTATTTAACATGTTATTAATGGTTTCTGTAGACCCTAAATCCATTTTGTAAATATTTTCACACAATTATAAAAATCAATGGAAGTGTTTTTGTCAAGAATATGTTCAATCATTTGATTTTGATGTCCCATATTCTATAACAAAAGGCAATGTGGATACCAAATCCCTTAGTTTGGTTTTTTATTCTCAAAGGGTTTGTGATGAAAAAGAAGAGTATAAGTTGATGTATATGATAAATAAAATACAACTATATTTTATTTATGGTTATGATATAATGAATTCATACCATATCATTTAGGATTTTATCCCACAAAAGTAACCCTCCTCAGTTCGAAATGAATAAATTTAGATAATTATGCATGAATTCGTACATGTATTGTTGTACATAAACCAAAAAGAAGATTATTAGTACTAAAAGTAAAACTAGGAAGAAACAATAAACTCTATATACTCATGAAAGCTACTCCACAACACTTCTATGCTACTAACATCTATAAAAAACTACAAATTTCTTTTAAAAACCAAAAAAAATGATTATATTTATGTATGGTGGGCATAACATGTATACATAGTAAGATCCTCCCTAAAACATCTCCTGAAAATGTTGAGGAAGCACACTAAAGCCCTATGAAAAAACGAATATAAATCATCACCTAAACAAGGAAAAATAGTTTCATATACTCACTATGGATCACTCACAAAATAATTCATATAAATAAACCTTTTCGTATAAAAAATAATATATATATATATATATATATATTGAAATTAAGGTTCTCAGATACCACTTCTCCACTAGTTTTCCTCTCACACCCCAATGCGCTACTCCACAACACTTCCATGCTACTAACATCTATACAAAACTAAAAATTGATTTTAAAAACCAAAAAAATTGTTTATATTTATGTATGGTGGGCATAACATGTATACATAGTAAGATCCTCCCTAAAACATCTCATGAAAATGTTGAGGAAGCACACTAAATCCCTATGAAAAAAGGAATCTAAATCATCACCTAAACAAGGAAAAATAGTTTCATATACTCACTATGGATCACTCACAAAAAAATTCATATAAATAAACCTTTTTGTATAAAAAAATTATATATATATATATATATATATATTAAAATTAAGGTTCTCGGATACCACTTCTCCACTATTTTTCCTCTCACACCCCAACGCTAATGTCATGGTCTCACCCTGCCCAAAAATCATCCTAAACCATGTGAAATTTTATCACTTCCATCAATGAATCATATGTATCTTAGATTATCTCATCACCATATTATCAAAATAGTAATGAGGTGCATACTTGGAACCCACTACATCTTGTTTACATTAAATGTACAAAAATCGCAAAACATAATTATAGAACATCCGTGAAAAAAATAAATGAAATAAATTTGTGGGGCTTACTTGAATGCTGCGAGTTGAGATGATAGATCCAAGAGGAGTGAAGAAGATAAACAATGAAGCCAAAATGAGTTTAACACAGGTCGATCGATGAGCCGATTAGGGTTTACAGCGCGAGAGAGACGAGCCGACGGACTGTCAATCAAAAAATCATAAATGATAGTCCACGGGGCTTTAATTTCTTTAAATGTTTTATAAGGTCAGTTATTATATAACCGACGTTATAAACTATTTTCTTAATTTATAACGTCGTTTATTTTAAAACCGACGTAAAAAAGCTCCCACGCTTTGGTTTTTTACATCCGTTATTTTATAACCGACGTAAAAAATGCGTAGATATCTCGTTTTTTACGTCGGTTATAAGATAATCGACGTAAAAATAGAACAGGCGCGATTTGTAACATCGGTTATTAAAATAACCAACGTTAAAAATCTAGTCGCCGCATTTTTACGTCGGTTATATATAACCGACGTAAAAAATGGTGACGTAAAAAACTATTTCTGCACTAGTGTGGTGGCCATTATGATGGCACTATAATTAAATATGATATTGATGATATTTATTTTATATATAAGCATCTTTAATTTCATTTTATGTCATACCATTATTCGTTTCATGTTGTATATATATATGATAATTTCATTTGAGGAAGTGCGGACTACCGCCCCCTCAAAGTGATATGACTCGTTTATATCATACATGGAACATATAAAGGATGATATTAATGAACTTGAGTAACATATATAGGATATTATATTATAATGTAATAATAATATACCTATGTATTATTTGGGTTTTATTCATTTTAAAATGAAAAATGAAATGGAAGTAGTGTTCGTGCATACGTACGGACTACCGTCTCCACGAACGTGATGAGATTCATTCCCCATCGTATCCATTAAAGTATAATTCCCATTTTATGATTAAAAATAACGTTTAAGGACTTTATATCATTCTGTATATATATAAGATACAACTTATCCATAACAAACATGGCTTATGTAACAAAAAATATAAAATAAAATGAGTAAGTTAATACCCGAAACAATGATAATACTATGATATTATTAAGAAAGAAATGTTAAAAGATCAAATATGATATCATATTAATGTATATTATTCATTTATAATTTAATAACAATAGTTTAACCATTATACATGAGATTACCCTACCCTCGACAATGGAAAACTACAAGGTAAGGGGTTTTCATCTCACTCCTTATTCACGTGCGATTCATGCCATATTTCCACTATTACATTTTGTGTGGTGTATGTACTTCCCATTATTGTACTCCTTATGTAATAAAATTTAATATATGTGTATTTACATATTCATTGTATGATACTTCTTTGATGGGGTTTATGTTTCGTATGTTACTAAATTGGTAAGGGTTAATTTCATAATCTCATTATTATCCGAGGTTGTTTTGTGTAAGTATCTACTGGGACATATATATTATACATGTTCATGTTTTATGAAAGATTTTTCAAAGGGATTATTTTAAGGGACATTTTACTAAAACATCATTTCAAATGTTTTAAATATTTATTCTTCTAAATCTATCTCATTTATGTCCAAGTCTTGAAAATGGTTTTTAAGGATTTATTTATATGTACATGAATGTTTTTAAAATGATAATTCCTTTCAAAAGTTTCAAAGTGGTATGGGACACTTTGATTCAAAAATGTATTCAAATGGCTTCTTTTCCAAAATTTTTTACTTTAAAATGTTTTCATTGAAAGGGGTATTTCTATCAAAGAGTTTTACAAATCATTTCCTTCTATTTCAAATCCTTTTATGGATTTTAAACCTGTTTTAAAGTAGAATTATTATTATACAAAACTTCCATGTTGTATTGATGGTTTTGTGATATGTTTGATTGTGGATGTGTTATTTTTGTACCATTCATGGTTTATGGTTAAAGTATTGACATTTCGTATCCTAGCTCCTATACGAATGTTTGTGTTACGTTTCATCCATTTCATATGAGGAATGTATTGGACATTGTAAGTGACGGGTGGAGCCCGTTATAGCTCCTCGATGCATCGGTATGTCTCATGAGACAACTAGATATGGAATTGGCCGAGGCCCTTTCCCAATTTGATTTATGGTTTTGGCCGAGGCCTTAATCATTTTAGACATCTTGGCCGAGGCCATGAAAAAATGTTTTAGAATGTCTGGTATTATACATTCCCTCATTATGGAAATAATATTGATGGTTCATGTGGTTATTCGAATAGTAGAATAACCATGATTATATTTTATTATGGAATTATTTACTCAACTCATATTCTTGCCATAAAAGTATTCATGTTTATTATTGGTAAAATCATGTGGTTTCAATTATTCACCATGATTAATATTTAGGTCATTTTCCACAGTATTGCTTACCCTTACTAAGTGTTTGTGCTCACCCCTTTCTATGTTTTATTTTTCCTAGGTTTCCAAGGAGTGTATTATGATTGATATGCAGGGTTAAGCTAAAGGGAATAATAGCATTCTCAAAAAAATATTTATGCTCTATTTTATGTTTGAAATTGTAATGTAATGTTAATGTATGTAATCTATTTTCAAAGACTTCTAAATTGATCGGTCTATTGGCACTTGATTCCTTGTAATCATGCCAATGTTTTAAAATAATGCACTGACTACGGGTAACTTGGGTCGGGGCGTTACAGTTGGTATCCGAGAAATTTTATCAATAACCTTGGAAACCAGATTTAGATAATCTCTGATTAGAGAAAATTACCCTAAGATAGAATTTGAGGATTATTAAAGAAAAACATCCTATAATTTTGGTATTATAGAGATTTTGTGAGTTTTCCGAGCAATACGTCCCTGTCTAGATAC
Source organism: Viscum album (assembly GCA_963277665.1). NCBI lineage: Eukaryota > Viridiplantae > Streptophyta > Magnoliopsida > Santalales > Viscaceae > Viscum > Viscum album. Next base: position 1,319,575,933 of record OY728158.1, read on the forward strand.
GAGAAGGTAGAGGCGGCTCTGGCACAGATGTACCTAGGGGTAAAACCCAAAAACACTGCATTGAGATAGACTCAAATGGGAACTGGTGCACGACAACGGGCCTTGCTGCACTCTTCGTTACGATACTCTCGGGGGATATGCTTAGGATAATTCTCTTTTTCATTACAAACCATTATGAAGGGTTTATGAGTCTATAATTTCTCAAAGAAGACATTTTTATGATTATGTATTATATCCATAAACTATTTAATTTTTTTTACGTGTTTTACAAGTTTGGGATTAGGTATTTCTATTTTCAAAATAATCTGATGTATTCCATTGTTTAGAATGGTTCCCAGTGGAAGGAATGAGAACTCCAGCAATACGAATGATCCAAAGAGTAAGAAATACCATATCGTTCATGGTCTTAAGCTATAATTTTGAAGGGAAATAGTCTCCCATGTGTTATCATCGTATGAAAAAATAGTATCATGTGTTGATAAGATAAGTAATGAATTCTCGGAGTCCTATGGGTTTGAAGGGAAGCCAGAAAAGGAAAGGCTGGTAGAGATAAGGACACATAATGGGAATAAGTTAAAGAACAATTTTCTCATATGTGATAACTGTAGAAAGAATCACCTTGGAAAATGGTTGAAGGGAATCGATGTATGTTATAAGTGTATAGAAAAAGGAAACCAAGTATGTGACTGTAAGGGATATAAAAATATTTAAAATATTCAATGCTTCATCTGCAAAAAGTGTGGACACTACGCGAACCAATGTCCCAGTCATCAGACTATGCCAAAAATGATGCTATTGGATAATAATAAAGTTATAATACTACCACATATGAAAGGGAATGACTAGTATTAGTATGTTTTCATTAAAGAATTATTTAATTTTTTTTGTATCAACTATGTACTGGTTTTATGAATTATGGAGATAAATAAGGATTGTACTATACTACTATTTTGTTGAGGATGTGAGATTATATGGTACTATGAAAAGTGACTCAAAAACAAGTTAATATTTTTTTTTGAAAATAAATGGTTGAAGGAAAGGTAATCATTAATATGGTCTTGATACCGAGGTAGTAATTTTGGAATAAGAGATGGTTGATTTGGATAAATTGTATTGAATATTCTTGACTACCTTGGCACTAATTAATTGTTTGTTTATTTCATCATTGTTGGAATATTCAAAATTTTTGGATATAAGGAATATATATAGTATTATATAATGAATAAGGGAGCATGAATGTAATCAATAAGGTTTTATGGTTATTCTGGGTGTTACCATATTTTAAAATAATACATGATGAATGTATTCACATGTTATTACGTGGCAAAAAAACACCTTTATTATATTTACCTTCCTTTGAAATTTTGGACTGTGAGTTTGGATAGAGGTAATTTGGATAAGTCTAAAGGTTATAATGGATTATATTTTTCATTTGATAAAATTGTTAGAGTTAAATCATTTCTGAAGATTATTTTCGAATTGTTATAAAAAGGACAACTCGGAGGTCAAGTGGCAACCCGTCACGTTTGGCAAGGCTGTGAGACTTGAACCCACAACTGAAGGGCGACAACGGTGTATCACCTACCACTGACCACAAGATGTCTTGGACTAAATAAAGTAGTTTATGTTAATAAGGTCTAGTATATGAATTATAAATTCATTTTTTAACCCCAAACGCATAGCATAAATATAATATTTTTTTAAGTTCTATTATCTTTTAGAGTGAAAAATGAGTTTGTGGTAGAAATTAGTTAAAGGATGGAACTCTACATGTCAAGTATATATTTTTTTCTCCTCTTATTCTATGAAGATATTAATTATTATACTGTATTTAAGGTATCTTAAAACAAAAGATTTGTTATCCTAATACCTTATGTTTCATTGAACCGATGGTATTTTAAATCATCATAGTTTGATGAATTTATGGACCTCAATTTTCAACTTGTTTGTGATTGATGACCTCAATCACTACCTATAAATATTTATGTTTTTCCTCCAATTGTATGTCTCCAATTTCCACTACTGTTCTCCTAATTGAGATCATAATTTGGTGGTGACCCTTTCATTTCTCTTTTTCTCTTATTAAGACGAAATTTTATTAACCAAATTTCTGATGTGGGTTTTCCCACAATGATATTTTCTATTTTCAACCTTTATTTTGAAGAACAATATCAAATTGCAAGGACACAATTTATTGAATTAGGGAAGAATGTAACACCCCACGATTTCATAGTGTGTTACTTCTTCAAAATAATTCAATAACTTGCACTACACGCAACACCGAGTTCAAGCGCACCATGACTTACCAAACAAGCTGTTCAAAAAAGGTTATGAATAGTATTAACTAAATTTGGAACTTTATATAATCCTTATAATTTTAGAATCCGTATTTTGAGTATCTCAGACATAATTTAAGAACAAATTCATTTTTTTCAGATAAAAGAACTATTTTTCAAAAATGCACTTTTACCAACTTTTAATAGTGAACCCTTTTTAAATCCAATATTTTAAACTTTTATATATTCAATTTGACTAAATAAATTTATTCTTAAGAATGGGGACCTCAAAAATTTACAATGAAACACCCCAAGATTCCATGTTACTCTTCTCTTTGAATAAAATAGTAGTGTGTGTTGTACGCAACTTCGAGTTCAAACACACACCACAACCAATCAAACTAGCCGTTATGAATAGTAATACGTACTTTTTGAAATTTAATAAATTTTATCTCTCAAAATGGACTTCATTTTAGGATTTGGAATATCAAATTTATCCTAGGGTGAAATTTTGGTACTTTTCGGATAACTTTTATATTATGATGAATAGTGAAAATTACTAAATTTTAATTAAAAACAACTTTTTTAATCAAAATAATAATTAGTGATAAATTATAATTTTGTGTGGTTTTAAAGTATACTTAGAATATATTATTACCAATTAATACAATTTAGGTCATTGGACATTATTTCACAAATTAAACCGGACATAAACAAGTGTTAATAATTTGATAGTTATTATATCTTAAAAACACGCTTTTTGTTTTGATAGTGGAAATTAATTTTAAATTATCTTCTGCCACTTCTGTGTTTTGAATTTGTAAAAATGGATTCCATATTTGGAATAGGTATGTCCAAATTGTGTAAATAGGTAACTTATATTTTTAGACATTTTTAATAATTATTTCGATAAATATTTTATTTACCATGGTTAAAGGGTAAATCCGGAAATAAGGGTTAAAAATAATATTATAATAATAATAAATTAACCTAAAACGTGTCCTACACTTATTGGTGGATATACGTCCGACCATTCGCATCGTTGGGTCTATTTTTGGGACCCCATGGAGCCACTTTTAGGTGATAGGGACACTTTATTTTAATTAAGATAAAGTAAATACAAAAATGACATAAGCTTATATCTTTTAGAAAACGAATATTTACATTGGTTTATATATGTTATATTTTAGATTATAAATATTCATTAGAAATATAAAAATATTTACTACATAATGATATTTTATTTATAATTTTTAGACATTGAAAAAGAAAAAATTTATAAGACACAATAACGATGCATTATATTCCTTATTAATGAATGAATCAAATAATTTGTATTATAAATGTTAAAATAAATATAATTTCAAATTTTTGCTGACATACACGAATTTTATTGGTTAATATGACATTTTAGGATTTTTTAAATTAATTATTTTCGAATTAATAAAGTTGTTAAGACTTTAAAAAAAATTATTGAGTAGTGTCAAAATTGACATAAATGAGTTTTTAAAAAAAAATATTATATTATTAATTTATATTCTATTCCTAAAAATTTGTGACATGGCCAAAAGACTTATATAATTATTTTTGTATCATTAATGTACCACTTGGGGGTCTCTTGGATGTATATAGTAATATTATTAACTATATATTATAAAAATACAATGTGACATGGTAAGTGTTAAAATAATTAACCAAGAGTTAAAACTAAAAGATAAGGTTAATATAAGGACCCAAACATGTCTAAAATATATTTTTTGGAAGTATTTCGACCAATAACCACCTTATAAATTGAATAATACACTTTGGAATCATTGAATACCGAATAGGAATTTATTATAAATTAATTCTTTAAGTTTTTTCTAAAGAGCCACTCCTCCCCCTTATAAAAGGACACCACTTCTAACCAATTCCTCACACCTCTCAAGACTTTCGGATCTCCCAAAATCTGCCCAATTAAGCTCCATACACATATATAATCCTCCAAGGATCATCACCTTAGGCAGAAGGCACTTCAATATTTCTTTTTGGTTCAAACCAAAGGTAGTTACCCCAATTAATGGTAACGATTTCTCTTAGCTTCTTTTCTTTTATTTTACTTATACAGCCCTTAAACTCTTCTCATTATTTTCTTTTGTAACAAAAACAGTATCTTAAATATACTAGGATATTGTTTTGAGATGTAATAGAACTATACTTAAACACACCACCATCTAATGGGTGAAGAACATAATGTTTCTCTGGATGGGAACCAAACGCCTCACGAAACGATGATTGTTTAATTATCTCCTACCACCTCTCATGGTGGCCATTATGATGGAAATATAATTAAATATTATATTAATGATATTTAGTTTATATGTAAGCTTATTTAATTCCATTTTATGTCATAACATTATTTTTTTCATGTTGTATATATATATCATAATTTCATTTGAGGAAGTGCGGACTACTGCCTCCTCAAAGTGATATGACTCGTTTATATCATACATGGAACATATAAATGACGGTATTCATGAACTTAAGTAACACATATAAGATATTATATTATACTGTAATAATAATATACCTATTTTTTATTTGGTTTTTATTCCTTTTAAAATGAAAAATGAAATGAAAGTAGTGTTCGTGCATACGTACGGACTACCGTCTCCATGAACGTGATGAGATTTATTCCCCATCGTATCCATTCAACTCTAATTATCATTTTATGATTAAATAGAATTTTTGAGGACTTGATATCATTCTGGATATGTATAAGATACAACCTATCCATAACAAACATGGCTTATGTATCAAAACATATAAAATAAAATGAGTAAGTTAACACCTGAAAGGACGATAATACTAAGATATTATTAAAAAATAAATGTTATAAGATCATATATGATATCATATTAATTTATATTATTCTTTTATAATTTAATAACAATCATTTAACCATTATACAGGAGATTACCCTACCATCGACAAAGGAAAACTACAATGTAAGGGGTTTTCATCTCACTCCTTATTTTTGTGAGATTCATGCCATATTGCCACTATTACCTTTTGTATGGTGTATGTACTTACCATTATTGTATTCCATGTGTAATACACTTTAACATATGTGTATTTACATATTCATTATATGATACTTCTTTGATGGGGTGTATATTTATTATGTTACCAAATTGGTAAGGGTTATTTTCACAATCTCATTATTATCCGAGGTTGTTTTGTGTATCTACTGGGACATATTTATTATCCATGTTCATGTTTTATAAAAGAGTTTTAAAAGGGATTATTTTAAGGTAATTTTTTCTAAAACATCATTTCAAATGTTTTAAATATTTATTCTTCTAAATGTTTCTCATTGATTTCCATGTCTTCAAAATGGTTTTTAAGGATTTATTTATATGGACATGAATGTTTTTAAAATGTTAATTCCATTCAAAAGTTTCAAAGTGGTATGGGACACTATGATTCAAAAATGTATTTAAATGAATTATTTTCCAAATTGTGTGAATTTTAAATGTTTTCATGAAAAGGGGTATGTCTATCAAAGAGTTTTACAAATCATTTACATGTATGTCAAATCCTTTAATTGATTTTAAACTTGTTTTATAGTTGATTTATTATGATTCAAAACTTCCATATTGTATTGAAGGTTTTGTGATCTGTTTGACTGTGGATGTGTTATTTTTATACCATTCCTGGTTTATGGTTAAAGTATTGACATTTCGTATCTGATCTCTAATATGAATGTTTATGTTAAGTTTCATCCTTTCATATGAGAAATTTATTGGACATAGTAAGTGATGGGTGGAGCCCACTATATCTCGTTGATACATCAGTAGGTATCATGAGACAACTAGACGGGGAATTGGTTACCGCCCTTTCCCAATTTTATTTATGGTTTTGGCCAAGGCCCTAATCATTTTAGAAGTCTTGGCCGAGGCCTTGACAAAATGTTTTAGAATGTCTGACATTAATCATTTCGTCATTATGGAAATAATATTGATGGTTCATGTGGTTATTCGACTAGTATAATACCCATGATTATGTTTTATTATGGCATTATTTACTCAACTCATATTATTTCCATAAAAGTATTCATGTTTATTATTGGTAAAGGCATGTGGTTTCATTTATTTACCATGCTTAATATTTATGTCATTTTCCGCATTATTTCTTACCCTTACTGAGCATTTGAGCTCACCCCTTTCTATGTTTTATTTTTCCCAAGATTCCTAGAAGTGTATTATGATTGATTTGTAGGGTTAAGCTAAATTGAATAATTGCATTTTCAAAGAAATATTTATGCTGTGATTTATGTTTGAAATTGTAATGTAATGGTAATGTATGTAATCTATTTTCCAAGACTGCTAAATCGATCGGTCCTTCAGGACATGATTCCTTGTAATCATGCCAATGTATTAAAATAAATCACCGACTCCAGGTAACTATTGTCGTGGAATTACATTTAGAAGTCCCAAAATAAATGCAATAAAAAAGGTAAGACAAATAGGTAGAAGGGATATACCTGGAATAAGGTTATTAGGTGTTATAGAAACTCTACTATAAAACCTTCCATACATGGGAAGTATTGAGGAAGATGATGTATAGAAATTTTTTTACCATTTCTACCACAACAACAACTCGTTCTATTAAATCTTCTGAGAAATGGATCTTTGTTACCACAATAATTTTATAAAATGAATTAAATTTTTTAAAAAATGCATTCAGTAGAGATTTATTAAATTCCACTAGCTCATCTACAACATAATTGTTTCCTATAATTCAGTATCCTCCCAAATCAGAACAAGAGAGGGATCGAGATGTTACTTTCAAAGAAAAAATTTATAGAAATCATCTTGAATACCCATGAAATAATTTTTAAATTCCTATAATTATATCATTTTCACAATCTGATCAATGATGTCAAATGATCTGATATATCGTGGATCATAAATTCACTATATTTTAAGAAGATGGTGACCCATCTTTGGAGAAACATTCATGAGAACCCGATCACCAATGGAAATATTCAATTGAAGAAAATTATTATCCAAATTTTATTTTTGTCTACTTTGAGTTATAACCAGATATTGGTTTATATCTTAAATCCTCACTAATATAACCTAAATAAGAATCAGTCTTATATGGGTGGCCTCAACCATATATTACCAACAATGAGGTGAACTGACTAGGAGACCATAAAATGGATCAATGGGATACATTATGATCAAATATTTATAAATTTTGTTATATTTAAATATTTCCAATCCAATATTCTTCTCTGATGATCCACAAAAATCTTTGACATGTACATGGAGAATATCCTCTAGGATCTGAGTATCACACTCCTTCTAGACGTCATTCAATGGATGGTATATTGTACTCATCCTAAAATGAGTCCTCATATCCTCCTAGAGACTCTTACAAAACTGTCAGGTAAACCTATATTATGAAATAATGGCAGAGGTGTCCCTTGTAACATCACAAAATCTTGCACATACAACGATCCTAGTTTTTCAAACGTAGTGGTGTACCTAGTCAGAATTAAGTATGCTGTCATTTTAAACATATCATTCAACTCATATATATAATTCATCCATTAGTGATTCAACTGAAATATAATAAACAATTCTATTTATGCCTTGTATCCTTTCCAAACAAGCACTGTAAAAGGAAAGAAAAGCCCATAGGGTTTTAGATGCACTTCATTTATCTGTAGGTAGGTGTAACAATGGGACACATAATAATCAATGTCACTCTTCATAATCAGACACCAAAATCAATGTCTTGTATCATAATGCATCATCATGGTTCTCGTATGAACAACTCATCAAGAATAATGAAATTCAAACGAAAATGATCTCCCCATTGATACTGTGTTGAAAAACTGATTCCCAAAATTGAGAATACCTTTTAAAGTGATAAATCATCAAGAAATGGTCTCCCACCATATAGGGTTTCCCAAATTCTCATGAAATAATCATCTTATTTCTGATCAAATAGAATACACTAATGGAGAGACTATTATAAATAAAAAATAGTCATAATCATTAATAAAACCTACTCCCGGGCATCCAAATGTAACTAAGTGGAGTTCCTTTAAGGTTCCACTCCTCCTTAGATTCCATAACATCTTAGGGTTGTGAATTCCTATTGTGAATGTCTACAAATACATTCATCTTCCCCAGGATGTAGGTGTTGAAAATTTGATTACATGAATGAAATCCACCCACTGCATCTATTTTTGGTTTATTTTATTTTGAGAAAAGATATAACTGAAACTCTTATTGTCATAGAATACAATGAACCTCTCCTAAAATGATAGTGCCACCAATAATTATATACAAGAATATCCATGAAATGTTCAAAATAATGAGTGGTAAAATTCTTGTCTTGTGTTTTATATAGTGAAGATCCATATTCCACCACATGATCATCATTAATATAACTAAAGACAAAACTAGAATTAAAATTATAGAAAAAACCTAAATCATACCAAGACCATGTAAGATCTAAATAGTGGAATATGCTTGAATTTATCTTATTTCATCAAATGAAGACCAAATGATGTTAATACTCCTGGAACATTTGATTCATCAAAGCCACGAAAACAGAAAGAGCTTTAGTTAGACCAAATGTTATTAAAATACTTTTATAATGTCCATACCTACTCCTAAAATCTATTTTTGGTATATTAGACTCTTGAACATTAAGTTGATGATAACTCTACTTATGATTGGTCTCAATAAAAACTATTCACCACATTAACTACTGAAAAATAATTTGCATGAGGAATGGGATACGAAATCATAACTATTTCCTAATTAAATTTTCACTAGTATATGCACAATCATAGTGAACCTACCATCATGGAAATACATATAGGGGAATCCAAAGGAGAAACACTTGGTTGAACAAAACATTTCACAATGCAGTAATTAAATAGAACCACAATCTCTTTCATCTTTTCTGGTTCTATAAGATTAGAGGGTAATGAAATTGGCTTCATACCAAACACTAGGTCAACTACAAAACCTGACTCCTTCTCTGGATGATTATGTGATAAATCATAATGAAAATAATTCACAGAAGTCTCAAACAATAATTTGATATCAACAATAGATGAAACTCCCTTAGTGACCACTAAAATAAAATATAAAAAATTCATCATCTCTTGGCGGGATGGTCCAGAGTAACTAGGCAACGAATCCCATTCTCTATGAAGCACACAATAAAGACTATACTCCAAAATAAGTGAAACATGTTGATGATAATAAAAAACCTAATTTTGATGACTGAAATCCAATCCATTTATTTGATAGTTCAAAAAAACAAGATACAAAATGAGGATATATCAGACTAAATTTTCCCATATCTTGATAATGAAAAATGAAGAAAATGAATCCCATACTCTTTTCACTTCACAAGAGTTATCTCTAACCCAATAAAAAAATACATGAGCAACATTAAATATTTAAGACTATCAAAATATAGACATATATAAATTAAAGGAACTATTACTAAATAAATATGTCACTATTGAAGAATAAATAAATAAGGAACCTATCACTATTTCAAGATTGATGTCTACCTTCACTAGAAAATCATCAAATAAGTGACGTTTCATTACTTATATGGAATGTGTATGGATCCCTATAGTTAATGAAGTATCTAACTACTACATAATATCCTTCAAAGCATTATATCCATGGTCATAACATGTTGTATTCATTGATTTCAAAAATGTTTTAGATCGGTGTAACATCTATAACAATTACAAATCAACACATGTACAAAACATTTACACCGTGTGTTACCAAAATTTCAACAGTAATATCATGTTAGTGTAATAAAACTTGGTATTAATTAATATTTTTAAAGTAATATTCATTTAGAACAATGTCCACCACTCTAATAAAAAGCATTCAACTTCAGATTTTTTCCCTCAACCCCATGAAATATTAAACATGGTGGAAGAGAATGATAATAATAACAAACAAAAAAATCAATATTCATATCTTCCATAAATTTTCTAAATAATGACCCTATAGATGTTGAAATATTCTGTATAAAAACACGAGATATGATATTCAGTAACTAACTCTATAGGTATATTTTTGCCTTCATCTGGTCATTCTCTATTACCTTTAGAAATAAATGGATAGATATTTCAAACCGATCGGTGTATAATGACACCAAAAACTCTCTTTAATTCTAGTAGAGGAACACTATAGAAATTTCAATCATCAATGTCACTAAACAATACTATTGGAATAATAGGGTCTTGAAACCCATCCAATAAAATCTGAAGGGCCAATATTAATGCACGATAAAATACCACCATCTATGATGGGGACCCTCAGGTACTAAAACCACACACTCCAACATTATACTCCTAGGGTTATCCTTAAGGTAAAATATATTATCAATCTTGTAAATCCAATACTCAAACTATTGTACTTCAATAGTACACTAAATGGATGGAATATTCTTGTATAATAACTCATTTTATCAATAATTGTCTCTTATAGTTCTATTTATTACCACAATATTGGATTTTTGAGATGGAAATTCATTTTGGATGATATCACAAAGAACACTAATGGTATCCTCAATATGATTATATTCTCGAGGATAATTCCATTTATGAGAATCTACTGCGCCCATAAGAGGAACATTTGGAAGATGTATTAGAGGCATACTAGTGCACACTAATACAAAATAATTATCATACAACAAGGTAATTTCAACAAAAACTAGAAAATCAAAATAAAAAATAGATATTAATATCAAGAAACAAGAAAATGAGGAACACATCCAAACATCCCATGGTAACTTCAGCCTCCTCTCAATAAGAGATAGACACGCACTCATCACAACCATCATCTGAAATCATAAAAATCCTAAATCCAATTCATCAAAATCCCAAATCTGACTGAAGTACACCCTTTTATATTATTTTATGATGAACATGACAAGGAAACCCCCCAAACCAATACCTCAAATATACCATATCTTACCTAAAGAGAATACCCAACAATACTGGAGAGGGATTAGATCCCAGACATCATCAACATGTAAAAGGAATGATTATTCCCAACCATAGGAGAAAAACATAACATATATATCTAGACAATGGAAAAAAACTTCATAAGAGTAAAAAATTGAATATATGTCAAAAAAATTAAGGATCAGAAGAAAAATTACTCATATATAGCTAAATAACCTCCCATGTATATTCCAAACGCTAAAATAGTAATAAAATGGAAATATAAACATGATGTGACAGTGTGACATAACTCCCTCAATATCACCACCTGCTACCTAGACACAACTTATAGAAACCATTCTCTCTTGATGTAACACCATTACGTTCCCTATATTGATATTCATAACAAGGTCGACACACAATGTGCAGGTTTTGATCTAAATTGACTCAATGGGATCCCATCATTGTGTTTCATATCAAGTACCACTATAAAAATCCAAACAATATAATATAAAATTAAAATTAATCATGATAAAATATTAAACAATTTACATATCAAAATAATTTTAAAACATTTTCCCTTTTTCCACATTTTCAAATAATTTAAGTAAAATGGTTTTACAGAATATACAATATATTTATGTACTCAAATAAAAAAATGTATCAAATGTCATATAAAATACAATAATATTAAATCACATATAGTTTTATTCCAAGGACCAATATATATCAGGCAAGTATTATACTCGTACCACAATCAATGACTAGTGTACACTCAAGTCCAAAGAACATAAGCCTATGGAGTTGAGGATCTATCAATGATTGAATCCCCACCCCCTCAAATATATCATGAGCCTATAGGATATCAAGAACTATGAGAATATAAACACACCTTGAGTGCACCATTTTATAAATCCATTTCATGGGAATTTCTGTTTGCATCATTATTCAATGAAAAATCATTAAAACCATGCTTTGAAAACCATTTCATAAATCCATTTTAAAGTTTCTGGAAAATACATTATTTACCAAACAAATGTAGAAACCAAAATTTTGAAAAAAACACTTTATGTACTCAAATCATATAATCAATCATAAAATATATTTATTAAACAATTTATAGAGACATGAGCTATGAAGTTCAGCATATATATTCTAGGAATTGAAAAACCGACCTCAAAAAAGTTTCACACATACCCAAAATATTAATTAAAAAATTTATGTTCATAAGGAAAGTAATGGAAATCATTGAATCAATCCTTAAAATCATAATCAATTCATTTATAATACTAGTTGGTGTAGATAATAGATAACAACATACCACAATGAAATTATCATGTTTCACCACAACCGACATAAAAGAAAACAACTACAAGAAGACCACACAATTTATCTAAAAAGGGCCAAGAAAATTATAATCATTGATCAAAAAATCCATAAACAAAATAAAATGGTGCATCCATGGTCCATGAAAATGAGAAATAATGAGGATTTATCACCTATAGAGACACACATAAACCAAAACAAAGATCAATTTCTAAATAATATGGTCTAAAATGAGTGGAGTTCCCAAAAATCCGATAGTGATATCCTATAACTGAGAGGTAAATCTTATAGGAGAATAAATGTCTAAAAACCCATGTAGATCCCTAAGAAGAAAACCCCCCAAAACATTGAGGTCATGAATTAATTTAAACACATTCATTTATCATTTTCTAAATGGCACCGAAAAAAAAACACCTTGTAATAGAAACAATGATATTACTATTTTATGATGTGATAATTAATCATTTAGTTTAAACCATTTATTCCTTGAACTATTCAAAACATATCCCCAATGACTTTTTCTCATCTTATTAACCAATTAAAACATCTAAAATCCTACAATATGATAAAAAGACCATATTATGCACCAAAACCCAAACTATATCTAGTGTTCCCTAGACCCATTGAAATCCAAAAAATACATTTAATTAATTTATACAAGGACTCAATTTGTTAAAAAAACGTAAAAAAAATACATTTTTTCATTTTACCAGTAAATGTATCTCTTTAATTTGGAATCTGAAAATGCACACAAATTCGAAAGGAAACAGAAAGATAGAGAGGGGGTATATCTGAATGATTGTAATGGGATGTTATATGACATGCCAATGAAATACCCCCAAGGGGTCATTATTCATCCTGAATGAATGTAATATCCTAAAATATCCTTGACAACATATTTATCATGGGGATATTCAAAGAACCATATATAAACCTACAATATAGCATTGTGACTGACCACTGTGTCCCAGATAAGGAAGACATTCCAAATTCAATAGTGGTCTTCTAAAAAATCATTTTTTTGTTTTTAAATTTTGAAATTACAAAACTAAAATAGAATAAAACATTGTTTTAAATCACAATGATCATGAAAAAATATTATATGAATAAGAAACAGTGGAGAAAAAAAGGAAAAAATACAAAAAGATAGGGTAGAATGTCAATAAGAATTAGGCTAGATCCAGGTTGATACATCCTTAATTCCTTATCACAAATGTTCCTAAAAAGATAATTCAAAAAATATCATCATGACTCATTTCATGGTTGATGGCTAAATGAACAGACATTTACTACCTAAAACATTTAGATCCATGGAAAAATTCACAACCACAATAGGATTAGTCCCACAATGTGAAGAAATAACCCAGTCATGTAACTCTAGAAACGAATTTTTCCTTTACTCAACTGATCTTCAAAGGGTCAAAAATTTCACAACCTAACCAAAAAACTAGTTTGAGAATTTTAAATAAATTATTATAAAATTATAATGGGGAAATAATAAAAAACCAATCCCATGACAAAATGAACTCACACAACATCTTGAATCACCTTCATAATTTCTTAGGAGGAAAGATGGATTGATGAACATAATAAAGATTATTTATTCAGGAAGTATAGAGTTTATATAACTAAATATATATATGAAAAATAGATCAAAATGTATAGATAATTGAGATCATAATATAGTAAGTTATAATGAAAAGACAAACATAATATTTTTTAGAATTAAAACAGTAAAATAAATTTTTCTGGAATACAATAAAATTAAATTAATGATAATGGGAAGATGAATAGTTTTGGGTTAACCGTATTCAGTTATTTAAGATGGTTCCAATGTATGGGGCTATCTAAAATCGATTACACATGATCCTAATATTAATTTACAAAACATGTGACATAACTAACTAAAAGGAAACATAGATCAATGTGGTGTTCTATTACATGATAATCCTTATCCCCAATTAACACCTCTATTAAAATAGATATCCTCTTGCACGACACTACATCCCCTCACATTTTCCGATGAGGATTACCACCCCTAAATTTTTTTATCCTAAAATAGATCAATCATTATTGAATATGATAGTGGTGTGATAACTATCATTCGACGGGGTTCTATGCTAGTGAGGAAGTTCTCATGTTAGGTTGAAATAGATTTAGTAGATTACGATTTTTAGCATTTCATGATATTGAATGAAGTTATTCATTGGTGAGGCTTTAGGATCCATGGAGTCTGATCGTGGTGGCTCATGAATTTGGTGATCTTAAATAGTGAGGTGATGAGGTTCGACTTTAGTTCACCTACAACTACTTATTCATCAATTGTTTGATATGGCATGTGATTTGGTATTAATGTTTCATTTTCATATCAAGAAAAATGTATATTTATGGGGATTCTTTTTATCATGGTGTATGTGTTCTATGGGTCCAATGTTCTTGGATCATCTTCGGTGAGCTTAGTGAGTGACCAAACTATGGATTGGTGGAGGATATATAATTTGATTTTTTGAATGGTTGGTGGATGGGGTGAAATAGTGGAAGAGTAAAGACCAAAATTGTATGCCATATTTGATGGAGTATTGAAGGATTTTTGTAATAAAATGGTGGCCAATAATGTGTGAACTGAATTTAGTTGCAAGGGTGGAGGCCAATGGTTGAAGGGATTGTGGTGGATGAGACTGGTGGATTGGTGATAATGGTGGGAATGTGTGTTGTGATTGGATTAGTGTAAGGGGTAGTGTTTGATTAATTGTTTGGCCATTGTTGGATGAGGTCATGTGGTAGAAACACTATTGTTATGGTTGTGTAGAGGTATGGTGGTTGTATCACCCGGGTGGTGGTAGTTTAGAAGGATGAAAGAGAATAATGTGGTTGTAGCACCTCTTTTTTAGTGGTGTGGATTCCATGATGGATCACTGCACTAGTTTATCACTTCAATGGTGGACCACTATAACGGTTGGTTATTCAACTAAAAAATATATAAATAAATAAGGTAACAATTTATTTATTGATGATAAAAAAATATATTTTTATAATTAAAAATTATTTGTTTTAAAAAATAAATTATAAATTAACATATTTACATAACAAATATTATAAGTTATTACATAGAAAAAAACTAAAAATTATAAAATAAAAAATTAGCATGAAAATTTAGAGCATATATTATATTTCAATAATTAAAACAAAATAAAATTTAATAATTATAGTTACAATTAATATAATTTTTTAATTAAACAACTAATAAAAAAATTAATATATAACATAAAATTATTATTTATACGTTAAATGGAAATTTAAATTGGCGGGTTTCATTAAAAAAATATTATTTTGGGAGACCAACAAACAAAAACTAATTAAATAATTAATTAAATGAATCAATAAAATTCATTACCAATAAATTAATAAATTATAATGGAACGCATGATTACAATCAATTTATTTATTTACCAAAAATATAAAACATGACCAAAATAAACAAATTAATTGATATTTAAACCAAAAAAATGTAATAAAAATTAAAAAATAGATTATCAATAATTGAAATTATGTCAATAAATCTCATTATTTTGACTTGAAACCCACAATAAATTACATTAATATATGTAGTTAAATTATCAATGTAAATGCCACATCGTATTCTTCCACACAGAATCAATTACACTCCACATAAATTCAATGTATTTATTTAATTACATAGACAAATAAAAATGACTGACCTTCTTTTTTCAATAGCACAATCCAGAATTAAATAAAATTAAAAACTACTCCATTGATTGATACTATATTTCCAACTATTTTATTAATGGTTAGTGTTCTACATCACCGCAAATTCCAATTCAATTTTTAGTTTTTCATAAAAGGGATATTTATGTGGAATTAAATGTATAACAAGAGTAACTTAAATCTTTAATTTTCTCCCATTGAAACAATTCCAAATAATTTCAAATAAAAAATTTCCCCTTTTTTAATTTGGGTTTAATATTCCCCTAATATAAATGAACATAATTTTGAAGAGGGCCTTTGATTAATTATTCCATGGAAAAATTATTTTTCACGATAGTGTGAATAGAGCTTATTAATTTTGGATTTATTTATTAATTGAAACAATACCAGTTACCTTGTCTCCTAAACTCATCATGGGAGTAAGATCCTACATTTTATATGAGGTATACGTCCTTTAATTTCAAATTAAAAAACATTTATTTGGCTCTAATATGAAATCAATGTTTGTATATAGAGTAATTGGTGTGTCTGATGATTTATTTTAGTTTGGAAACCCAACCTATAGATGAATACACTGGGACACGCGGTTAGTAGAAAACATTCATTCCATCCCTCTTGGTTTCTCCTTATCATGTATGGATTTTTATTCATAGGAATAGATGAAATGATTCCAAAGAAAATGTGTCAGGGTTTGCTTGTGCATGTAGATTCTGTACAGATTTTAGCAAAGGAATATAGTATGGTTTGCAAAGGATTTTCCCAACTATGTGCATGAACTATCTAGGTCCTCTATATTAGTATTATCTTAAGAAATTTTTTCACACACTTTAGAAATCTTTGTGGAAAAAATTTTAGACAACTAAAATGGGGAAACAAAACATTTTTCCCTTAAGGTCATATAATTTTAATTCCTCCGCTTGTTTCCTAATTCTATCATGTATCGTACTCAATCTCCATCACAGTGATAACTCATGTCTCTAAATATATGTTCATAGGCAACATTCCCATTCAGAATCCAATTTCACATCTGATTGAATCATTGTATAAATATTGTTATGTTCTCTAAAGATTTTTCACCCTTAGTTGTTTCTCTTCCTCTCAATATAGATATTTAGGTGAAAGGTTATATGAACTGTTTTCCAGAAATTCATCTATTTTATTTTTTTCTTCGGATCTGGACGAAACTAAAGTCCAATACTAGAATATTTCCACTAATAAAGGAATATGATTAGTTTTTTGGAATTTATCAGTCAATTTTGATATGATATATATTATGTGTAAGGTGAAACACCCAAGTTTCACAATGTGTCACCCCTAGATTCAATCTTCCTCCATTATAACCCTTAATTATCATCATTATGACTCTAATTGGGCACCATTGATAGTTTCAACCCATAAATGTGTTCTGATAAAATTTCAATTTTTTATAACAATATTATTAGAAAACCATCTTATATAAGGTTTTATTACTTCTAATTATTATATCAAAAAATATATGGATGATTATTGTTTTCAAACATAGATAACACACTTATAAATATATATTGAATTGAATGGATGTGTGTAATATGACAACATCAGTTGATTAAGTTAGAAAATGGTTACACCATTCTTAATATGGAATTTTAATGAATTAATGAACTATCTATTGAATCTTATTAAATCCAATGATTACTTTTTTACTTTCATGATGTTGGAAGTGGTGACTCATATGTGTTATATTATACTAGAAAATAATCCCTTCTATTGTTATTATACGTGGGTAAGGCCCCCCTTCCAGTAATGTTATATATTAGAATAATGACCCTCATAATTATGATATATAAGCATGCATACCCTATAGTTATGATAATGAAATGGTGAATCTGTGATTATGATAAAAACATGGATACCCCTAGTGATATGATTATAGGATTACATTCCATATAAATATGATACATCCATATTGAAAAAATACTATGAAATGGTTATAGAGACCCCTATAGAAAATGATGTCTGGGCATGATAACCCATACTTATGTTAGAAGGAATTAGAGACCTTTATAGAAAATTTTGTATGGGAATGAAGATCCAAACTAATATTATTTGGTCATGATAGCCCATGTGATTCTGATATATTCATAGTGACCCTTACTATTATAATTTGGCCATGGTGACCCTACTATTAAAAAAGTATTCCTAAGGTCCCCTATTCTTTTTATACTAGAAATATCATCCCTTGAAACCTGTGATACTCATGTTACAACAGATGAATGGATATGATATGATTCAGTTCTAAACTAGTTTGAGTATCCACATATACAGTTGTCTACATCACTATGTAATGAGTATATATATGTGTATACATGGTATTACTTATTTAGAGATAACATATCATGAGACAAAGCAGGTAGAATAAGCATGTAGAATCTTTCTATTATCATTATAACCCGCCTTTTTTACCTTTTACTGCTACATACCTTATTACAACCACACCTCATATTATATACATATTCTAGATATATATAGACACTATTGGTAGCGGCCTACTTGGTTTAGCTTACACCCTATCAATGCCACTGATGGTCCCCAAAATGATTATATGGATTCAAGTAGAGGTAAGGGAAATCTCACAGCTATGGATAATTGAGTTTTTTATATCCTGGGAATGGTAAAGTTCATATCTTATCTATGGCTCATGATGATATTTGATCTAGACAGTTGATGTTTTTGTTATTTTCATAATTTTTTTACAAAAGGTTTTCATGTTCCTTTTTGTTAGACTCCTGACATTATATAATTCTATATATGATAATGGAAATGGTTTTTTCTTGTTATTTCTTACATATTTATGTTTACCTTCAGCTATTAGTTAATATTTATTAAAATTATATTATATATCTATATATTTTACCATTGTTCTACGCTGATAATCAATGTATATTCTCTCCAACATGCCACCTTGGGCTCCCGCTACTATTATGAAGCCTCTGGAATGTGGGGAGGTCCGCATGAGGCCATGTGGCCAACCATATTGAGACACTATTCAGGGGAATCTAATTGAGGCTGTCACAAAGTGATTTTTTATCATTATTTTTCCTTTAAATTTGAGAATATTCGACAAAAATATTTGAAATTTGTCTGAATTTGGTTATTTCATGGGTATTGGAGTAGCTTACCCACATATAGGGAAATAACAAATTACATGGTATGGGACATGTAGTTATGTATTCATATTATTATAGATGATTATAATCAACAGTTGGGTGACCAATATGATGTGGGATATTCCTTGTTATGATTTAGGTTTATATTTTATTCTTTTACTAATATATAAAAGAAGAATAACTAGGAATGACTTCATGTGTCATATTGGATTTATATATTGTGAATTTGTTCATAACATGTTTACTTACAACATGTATTTCTCATAGCTTGTTTTGGTTCTGTATTTATATATTCATGAATTTATAAAACATTTCATTTTGTGAGATGATAGGTGATTTTTCACTATTGAATATACTCCATACATCAATTTACATGTTGTGTAGGTCCTCATAAATTGAAAGTTTAAATCCCTATAGTTCAACATTTTAAAAATAATGTTATACACGTGATAATAAAATAAAATTGAATTGAATTATAAAATGAAATAGCTTCCATTAAAAATGGATTCCAACTAATCATTCAGGGATTTATTCCTCTATAAATTGAAATTGAATCCCTATATATTAGGATGTTGTAATAATATCACAAAGCATGACCTATTCGGGACATTAGTATTTGCAATTAGGAATAATTAGTTGTGTTCTGGTAATTGTTCTTATCAACCAGACCTAGATCATTGAACATGTATGGGTGTGTGACCGTTATGTGGGAATGCTTGTACTGATCCTATTCATTTATATATGATGTTATTGTTATTAAATAATATATGATACATGTATTTTCAATTTTCACTAATATACCAAAATGAAATCAACTAGTCGTATGCTAAGAGTGTGGTCATAAAAATGATGTGGAGTTGGTGTGACTTGAGCCACCTATGATACCCCAAGTATTTCTCTATCTGGCACACCCTTTTATCCCAAATGTGGGAAATGATTTTTTATTTCAATGGGTGTGTTTATGTATTGTTTAGACTATCCCTAAAGCTCTGTCACCCACTAGTTCATTGGTAGAGTGGATTTAAGAGTTACTGTTGTAGCATCTAGCTACTTTTTCCGGGGATGGTGGCCCCCAAGATATAGAGGTGTGGATTATATTGGATATATATCGCTTCATTAATATAATGAAATATCATGAGAAGATAGTGAATATCACCACAAATTTTCTTCATGGATCTTTAAAATGTTGGAAGGATGTTTTGAAACAGAAAGGTCAGTATTAGGATGTGATTTGGAGGGATTTCCAATATAGATTATATGAATACAAATACTCTATGTCTTTAATGGGTGTTCATGATAGTGAGATCTGGGAACTATTGTAGTGTACTATGATAGTTATGAACTACTCGTCATGTTTTATAGTGATTCATCCATTTCCACCTATCTATATAACTGATGAGGCAGTTAAATAGACAATATTTGAGGTTGTCCTTATGCATCCTAATTAGGTGTAGGTAAAATTATTTCTGTTCACAACCCTATGTGATATAGTGATATTGACTATAGTCTCTAAGAGTAACCTATGGTAGGAAGATATTTTGAGATAGTGATGTTTAGAACTAAGACGTCTTACTGGTTCTACTAGAAATCAGATTGGTATCATTGAGATTGTGAGCATGAGAAATGACTAGCATGTGACATCCAGAAACCATCATGTGGGTTTTCTCCACTATTTTAATCCTATGTATAAGAATCCACATTTTCTGAGAAACCCCAAAAATTTTCACAGATTTTGAATATTGGGGAATCATCTTTTTTTTGGATGACCCTCACATTGGTACATAGTGGGATATGATTTATATCAACTTCAAATTCAACATCTAGATTAGTAGTACCATTCATTGTAGCTAGTTTGAGATTTACAAGTCATACTAACAAAGAAGGAGGTATTGGTAGTGGTAGCCCAACATTATATAAAAATACAAAATATAGTGGTCAAAGTACAGGTAGTTAAAATGTAGGAAATGGCCATGGTTAATGCAAGACTTATTTAGTGTACCCTATGCCAGAGTATAATGGTGTCCATCCATATACAATTCAATAAACTATTCTTGTAGCCTCTAAAATAGTAATTTTCTTTTTTGATACAGGTGATTAACACAGATTTATCTCTATGGATATTATAGAATTAATTTGGATTTATATTATGTAATATTGTAGAACTGTGACCCCTTCCACCTATTTGCGTAAACATTTAGTGAGTGTGATATGGTGTAAAGAATTCACCCAAGAGATTTGAAACCATCATTTTTTGTGGGACCTCGTCATCCTTGAGATTAGAGGCCTTGGTTTTATTCTCACGATGGATTGTTTAATCCCGTATCATTTCTATTTTAACTATTATCACTGAATAGTGTCATTTACATCACCAAAAGTTGATACCTATATTTTCAAAGGAGTGTGGTATGTTTATAATGTTATATCCAGTTCATAGAATAATGGGCTAGGTGGAAGGACCTCCCAAAGTGATATTGTTTACATGGATTTTAGGGACCATGTCAGGAAAACATCCATTAAATAGTTGAGAATTTAATGATGTTTCCCCTAATGACTTTTCAGGACTAACTATTGTTTGTGTGAGAGATATAAAGATATAATTTACTATTGAGATAGCTCCTCAAGTTTCACTCATAACCTTTCCATGTTATATAATAGATACAAATGAGTAGTAGGAGATCAAGATGTAACTAGAGGATTTATAGTCCAACTGATTTATATGGTCAAGTACTTCTCCACAGGGTTATCCTATCATTTTCTCCAAGAAGTTTTGCTACACCCTCAATCCATTTGTGGATTTAAAATTGATGAATGATATATAATTTAATAACACATATCAAAAAACATATTTTGATAATCTCTTCCACCATCTAAGAGTAGTGAGAGTATTCTTGATGTTCGAATTGAGATTCATCTAGCACTAGGTGTTTGTAAGTCATTCAGATATACCATTTTTTTATTTACATATCCAATATTTTTTTCAAGAATACCTGGTTATTCAATTATAACATTTGGTCATGTCTGTTTTAATTATGGATTCGGTGAATAGGTTTTTCTTTCCAGGTTTAGATTCCTTTCTACAGGTCATTAAAGTGGTCATATTTTTTTATTCTCAAAATAGAAAATTCCATGAAATTCATCTTGAGATCATTTTAATTACCTATAGAGAGAACCATCTATATTCTATGCATCAAAAAAATTAATATGGATAAATAGTGTACACTTCCTCATTCATACTATCTATGAGGAAGGAGTTTCATTTGTCCTTGAGAAAGTGAGTAAAGAAGTCACCTATGAGAATCCAAAGAATGTATTTGATATTAAATGATTTATTGAGAAATATGTATACTACATGAATTAATTTCGTTACTTATTATACAAAGAATAACCTATTACGATCTAGACAAAGAAGGGTGTAATGATTATTGGGAAGGAGTCCTATGAGATAGCCTTTTAGGAGATGAAAGGGAGATTAAATTCAATTCAGTTCATGATCCTTCCATAGTTATGTAGAATCTAGAAAATTTATATAGATGCATCTTTTATCAGTATAAGAGATTTTATAATATAGAAAGATCAATTCATTCAGTACAGGTCTCCGAAGATGAGGCCTTGTGATTTTAATTTCCAAATTCAGGATCTTGAGTTGGATGTAATTTTTCACGCCATTCATTATTGGATGAAATATTTTCTAAGATATATTTATATTTGGTTTTCATATAATGAAATATTTTTGTATATTTTCTCACAGAATGAATTGAATATCTGGAAATGAAGTTGGGATGAATACCTTCAGACCATTGAATTCGATATTCCTTATATGGCTGTTAAGGGAAAGGCTTTTCCTAGTGCCCTCGAAACAAAAACTCAATTAATGATGGTTTGGGAGGCTATTAGGGAGTTCCAACATATGTAATTATTTTCAACTATGAACATAGAGGTTCAAGACCATCATGGATTTTTTGTACATGCATATCTATTAGTAAACTCTTCAATTATGGAGAGTGTGAAGATGAGTTATTTTTTATATCATAAAGGCTTGGTCCAGTGGGAAGGTATTTCAGGAGAAGACCCAGCTATAGATTGGACTGTTGATGATGATGAAATCCTATTACTAAATGTGAATATCAGGGTCCCAGTAAATATGATATATTATTTGGTAAAATAATTACATTATATTCTATGGTAATTTCACCAAAGTATCTCTTAGATGTATCATTAAATTCACTTATTGTATTGGTGTCTAGGATGAAATGATTGTGAGTGGGTTTTATCCCTAGGTGTTCCACCTGTCAATATGTTATGGAATAACACCAGTATCCCACAATATTTATATGTCCATTTGAGATCCTAGAATGGAAATGTTAAGAGGTATCGATGAATTTTTATGTTGACTTACTGAGGTCTCATCAAGGTAGTGACACCATTTATGTAGTCGTGTATAAATTGAAGAATTTATCTCCCTCACATTTAATATTTTATAATTTCATGGTAAATGATATAGGAGTACAATATTTTCACGAGAATATCCATTTTCACAAGTTCCACAATAGTATAGTTCGATAGAGGTATTTTGGTTCACATTGAGATTTTAGCAGGGGATGCCAAGATCATTATATATGCAGGTGTTTCGTGACACATATTCTCACCATCATAATAATAGATTATTAGAAATGGCTACACAGATGTTAGATGAAATAATCTGAGCATGTTTCCATGACTTCTTGTGTTATTGGGAGAATGATATCCCTCTTATCATGTTCTCCTATAGTAATAGATATCAGGGGACAATTTGGATGGATTCTTTAGAGGCCCTTTATAGAAGTGCATTTCATTCATCCCTATGCTAATTGTAGAAGGAGAGGTAGCACTATAGGTTTCTCATCTAATTCTATATACATAAGTATTTGTTCAATATTTCAGGATGTTTTATCAATACTACTAAGTGTAGAAAAAAATTATCTGATGAATGTCATCTATGACCTCTTTAGTTTTAGGTCAGGCATCATTTTTTTAAGAGGGTATCATAAAGATTTTTGTATTGATGGATACATAGGCAAGGAAATATATCACCTCCTTATGTAGGTGAATTAAAGATCTTGTAGGGAGTAATACCAGAATCTTATCAGTTGATATTACCTTCGTGGTACTATTCCATTCTCAATATCTTTTATTTGTCTACAATTATACTTTATCATACCAACAAATTTGCTATTTTTTATACAAATTTTATGGAATTAGATTATAATGATTTTTTTTATGAATATCGCATAAACATTGTTGATTAGATCATGATGGATCTATGTGGTCATTTTATCCCATTAATGTGAGTGTTATGGAGGAACAATCATGTACCAGACATTTCATGGGAGTGTGTGGTAGATGTATGTGCTCAATGGTCAGAGTTATTCTTATATTTCATTAAACCACCCTTGGAAGTGTAACATGGTGACATGTTCCTTTAAGGGAAATACATTAATGTCATTGTTTTCTATGATGTAGGAATATTTATATTTATAGTCTATTTTTTGGGTTTTAACTAATATGAATTTTTAGAGGAGATTTTGAAGGAATACGGGTGTCTGGGGCTTTTTGAATCTTGGAACCCATATTGGCGGAAGAATGCACTATTACACATGGTTAGTAGAAATGTTTCCCCCAAATCTATGTGGTTTCTCTTACCCATTTGTGGCATTAAATTAGTAGAATAGGGTGAACTATTTCCATTAACCATGTTCCGCACTCCACATTATTGTATAGATTCTATGTCATTTTTAATAGAGGAATATGCCATATTTTGCGCATAATTTTTGAAATTGTGAACATGTACCATGAGGGTCCACTATATGGTCAGTGTCTTTTGAAGGTTTGGATCATCAATTGGCCAACCTCGCAAAAAAACAGTGTAACCCATAAATTTCAGATGGAATTCCCATATTTCCCTTAAAGGATTATAGTTTCATTTACTCCTCTTATTTCATCATTACAATGGTTAGTAACCTAAATAATGATTCCTTTGAGCTTTCATGGTTCCTGCGCAAGGTTCTAGGGAAACCATTTAGTCAAATCTCATATTCAATTTCTGTTTTTCTCATTTGGTAGCTCTTGGTAGTCGATCCAATCATGTTGTGGCTTTTTTTGGTTGTCATCCCCTCGATAGAGTTATTTATATGACGGCATGTATGACCTATTTTTTAGGTGTTCATATATATTTACATATTCTTTGAATCCAAGAAAATCAATGGTAGACACTGGATGAGTTCTCCTCTACAGTTATAATATTGTTGGTATTGTATTCATCTATAAAAGTTGATATTATTTATATAATGTTTTGTGTTTCACATATTGGTCTCACCAGGTCTTTCCCCTATATTAAATCGTCCTTCAATTGGTTTCCTTATGTGAAAACCTTATGACTCTTTTAGGTATTCATTGATAGATTATACCCCTTAAGGTGTTTTGATTAGATATCTCTTATTATTATAAATGCCCAAGTGGATAAACTATTGTATGGTTTTGATAACTTATAATTGTAGTATTATAAACAAAATTAAAGATTGACATTGTTTACCTAGTCTAACACACTTATACATCTATGGTAAACTAAATTGAAGTGAGTGGTATGACCACATCACTTGGGGAAGTACAAAAATTTATAGGACATTGTTAATAAAAAAATTAATGTGTAAATGAACTATATATTCAATTGTATTGAATAAAATGACTACTTGTCACTATTTTTACGATGATAATATAGAAAACTAAGCTATATATTGTATGGGCATGGAATACCTTATTCTAGTTTTATATATAGACATAAAATCCCTTCTTATAATGTATTATATGGGCCTAAATATTCTAATAATAATTATACATGGGCATGAAGACTCATAAGATATGATAGGTTCATTATTACATAATTATTGGGATATGGGAACAGATACATCAGTGATATAATTTGGGCCTGACATCCCCTGTAAATATAATAGTGTCATGGTGAGCCTGATGAAATGTAATGGGAATGGTGACCCTTATTGATTATGATGCATGTATATGAAGACCCTTACTTATATGATATGGTCATGGAGACCCTTATAGATTGTCATTCATGAGTATAACGATCCTTGTTTTTATTATACATGGGTGAAGACCTAGGTTGTTTTGATATGGTCCTAGAAACCCTTTATATTATTATTTAGGCATAGTGACACTACTCTTAAAATACAGGCTATGAAATCCCCTACTCATGTGTTACCAGGCATTCATCCCTTGAAACATGTGATACTCATGTTATAGGTCGTGGATGCCTATGTTATTCCTCAGGTCAAATCTAGAAGAAATAGAAACATATAAGGTTGTAAAACTCACTCTGTATATGGATGTTATATGTGTATACATGTGATTACACATTCAAGGATTATCTGTCATGGGCTGAATTAGGTAGTGTCAGTCAGGTATCCTTTCAGAATCAGATCTAGCATTTTTCATCTTTTATTACTTCTTACCATATTACATACACACTATCATAGTATATGAACTAAATGGATATTTATAAACATCATTGGTGGTGGCCTAGTTTGGTTATCCCACACTATATGTGGTCTACCAATGGTTACCGAGTATATTATGGGGATAGAGGAATCGAAAAGTGGAAGAACCATGTTATAGATTCTTGAAATTCTTAAAACATGGGAGAGGGGAAGCATAAGGTGTGCATATGGGTAACAATTATATTAGGGATATATTTTTTGTGGTTTTTCATTTTATAAATGTATTTTTTTGAATTATTTCATGTTTTTTTTGTTATACATGTGAGTTTACATCAATCTATACATGACACTTTTTATAGTTGATGTTAGTTATTCATTACCATGGTAGTTTTTTATTTCTACTTCCAGTTATAATTTAATAATAATCCTCAATTTAAATATTTTTCCACTATTCTAATATAATATTGAGGGTATTGTCTCCCCATTTTACCATCATATACCCTAGATACTAGTCGAATGACTCTGGAATCTATGTCGGTGCTCTTGGGGCCATGTAGCCCCTTGGGTCATGGAAACATTTAGTGGCGGTTTGTATAGGATGTCACAATGGGTTCCAAAAAACCCATTTTACTACACTTATAAAGGATTAATATTAATTTCAATTGTTTTAGGTCACAAATTTGTTAAATTTTATAGCGACCCTAGCCTTTTTCAAATATAATTACATGAATCTATTCATAATTATACATCATAATTCAAGATAAGGAGCATAATGTATAGTTATATTGAATACTAGAAATATAAAACTTAAACCATAAAAAATTTCATTATTTAATCTTCATATTGAGCTCCTAACTTCCATTATACTAATATATCATCATAGGATAACCTTGGGATAACATGAATAATAGGCTAAGCTAAAAATCCCCGTACGAGAACGAACATAAGGATAATGCTTTAGAACATTGTTTAGGAAGCATGACATAATGATATAAAAAGGAACATAACGTAATTGAAAATATGGAACCATATCATGTATTATATGGGATAACATAAACATGGAATCATAATAATGGGGAAGAAACATAAAAAATGAATTTATCACAAGTCATGGATCGTTTCACATAGATGAACACAAGTCATGGTAAACCACGAAGACCATTGCAGGTGGTAGCACAAGTAAAGGAAAACCACCAAGGAAGATTCACATGGGAGAACAAGTCGAGGATAACCTCCAAGACAATTTCACAAAACGTCTCATTAGACTCAAATTTACCCAATGAATTATATTTCTATCTGGGTGCTCCCAACATAAAATGTTCTTGAATATGAATTCCACATACCAAATCATATATAATCAATCTTACATAAAAATAATGGATCCAATGTTATGAAATGGGTATCATAATCTTTTAATAAAGAATAATTTAATTGTTGTATTGTAAATGTGTCCATGAAATATTGGAATTAAAGAATACATGGAATTTCATAAGGGAAATAGGCATATATAAGGGTATTTGTTGTAAAAATAAGTGATAATATGTAAAAAGAGTATTAGAGAAATTTTTTCATTAAAACATTTTAGTGCGGTTTTAAGGGAAATAATAATGAGAATTTAATATTGAAAAAGGAGTAATCATTCATATATAACCATAAAAAAGGTTTTAATAAAATAAATATGGATTTAATAAATACAATTTTGATATAAAATAGATGGTATAGTGCACACGAAATTGGGTAAAAATTAGTGAAGTTCCCAAAAAATGGGTTTTCATATCAGGAAGTATTGATGAGGGAATCACATAAAGGAATGTATATCCTGAAAATATAATGATTAATGGATATTGATACATGAATTTTTACATATAAACAATAATTAGAAAACATAAATAAATAGAATATATTATTTCATTTGGGTAAAATTAGCGTATGAACAACACAAAAGAATAATGGTGGTTCAGGTAGAATCGGTTATCTTATGTTTGATGGGTTTCCCCACATGATATTAAGGACATAAATAATAAAATTATGTTCCAAAATTAATAATTCTAGAAACACTTTT
This sequence comes from Viscum album, assembly GCA_963277665.1. Lineage (NCBI taxonomy): Eukaryota > Viridiplantae > Streptophyta > Magnoliopsida > Santalales > Viscaceae > Viscum > Viscum album. Next base: position 1,319,604,945 of record OY728158.1, read on the forward strand.
ACATGTAAGATATTTATTATAACCTTTTTAATTTCATTCATGGCATTTTTTATGGGTGAAATTGTTCAATTTCATTATTCAGGTCTGTTTGTTTATTGATCATTTTACTTATATATGTGAACGAATAATCATCTCAAACGAAGATGGTTGTCCATAATTTGAGTTATATTTTATTAATGAAAATCCATATGGTTACATTATTGTAAATTTCATTGGTTTACAAAGAGTTGTAATGATACATTATATAAAACCACAAGGATATCCTTTTGGGTTCATTGGTGGGTTTTGATCACATCGAACACATTTTCTTTTATAAATAGAGTCAATTTGTACAAATAGATTCCAGAACCATTTATGGTACATAATAAATATTTTATAGTCTTTTTCCACCATATGAATAGTTTGATGACCATAATTGAAGATGGTAACAAAAACTGAAAATCCCACATCCTTGAATGGGGTAAATTAACACATCTTAGATGGTGTTTTTACTACATGTCTAAGGGATGGGTAAAGGAGAGATGATAAAATATTATAACATTATCATAACTACATTCCATAACTTATATGTTACTGGATTTTTCATATCATTTGAATGTCTATATTTATAGATTAATGGGAAAATAAAGTAACTTAATGGAAAGTAAAAGATTTGAAATGTGGAATTTACCTCTATAAATAATCTACCTTGGGAGCCACTTCAGTGGATAAGACATGATATTTGGAAGATACCAAGGGATTCATGAAATGGGGGATGATATTGGGACAATATTTTTGGAGAATATAGGCACGACAAAAGTCTTCAGGGGAGTGAATATTTGAGGGGAGTGTGGGTGTTTTTTATATTGGTGGAGAGTAGGGTTTTCATAATATTTAAACCAAAAGATTATCATTTTTATATAAGAAAAGTAATATTGATGTCTCCAAGTCCAAAAATAGTAATATAATAATGTGAGTTAGAAACAATGGTTATTACATTAGAATAACATCACCCATGAGTCAATAATTAATGTATTTAGCTTATTTTGTAAATTATTGTTTTCACTATTCATCACAAAATTCATTTATTTCACAAAAATCCTCAAAATAAACCCTAAATATTTTTTGACATTTAGAATCCCAAAATTATGTCCATTTTTAAAAAATAATTACTTATATATGATTAATTTTATTTTATATTAAACTCATAATTTACTTGAAAAATACAGATTTTAAAACTATAACTGATTTTATAATGCTCTCAAATATTACTTAGAGGCATATAAGTTTATCTTCAAACAAGAAGACATAAAATGTTTAGTTGATGAACACCATTTAGGAATATCAGTTTTCTTATAAATTTGTTAAATAATTTTAATTAATTATTTATGACATAAAAATATATATATACATTTACTATGGTCATATAATCAGTTAAAAAATGCTTATATATTATATATACATTCAATGATGAGGTTACTATTCTTTTGTAAGATTTAATATTCATAAGAGTAGGTTAAAATTCATATGGGGAGGTTACTATTCACCAGAAAAAATATGTTGGTTCTAAGAAACCCCAAAAATCACCATGAACACAACTGTGCATGTAAGATTTTCGAAACACAAAACAAAAAAGTGGAAAAATTCTATTTAATGGTCACATAGTACATAGTATCTTGACATGAAATTGTGTTACATAATGTGATTATAAAATAAGGAATAATTACAACAAGGTTATTTCAATTGATTAATCTCTATGTCGTTACATTATTCCCCACTTAGGAAATTCAATCCATATAATTTAGTTTTACATTCTCTGTCATAAACAAGTGTGGTTACTTTTCCTTTATTGCCTCCTCCAGTCCCTATGTTTCCTTTACGTACTTATTGTTTTTGTATAGTATGTTGACCAGGGGAGTAGTCAATAATATTGAAATTTATTTCTACAATCAATGATTTTTAGTCACTGCTTCACGTAAGAACAATCATTATACAACTATACCTCCTCTGAATATAGTACTTGTGAAGGATCTAGAATATACATTCCTAAGAGGGTTACATGTAAGACATCATGTACTTTAGACATGGTATCCTTAAGGGCTAGTCAATAATCCAAAACATCAATGCGATCATCAATCTCAAATTTGATGATGTAACTGTGATGTTTCTTTCCATTAATCCCTAACCTCATGACCTCCTTCCAAGGAGATATGTCGATAAATACGATGCCTCCAACATTGAACTCTACATATCATTGACTATTGTCTGCATAAATCTCTATTGACTTTGGGCTCCCTTGATGTGCTTGTGAATGGTTTACACATTCTCTGCCATTTCTTATACCATTTCATGTCATATAAGATTACACTCACATACATCATCCCAACATGCTAGTGCTCTTCACGTTTTCCCAAAAAGAGATTCATATGGTGCAATTCTTAGGCTAGAGTGGAAAATGTGGTTGGGTGATAATTCAACCAGTTGAAGATGTTGGTCCCACCCTCCTATGAAGTCCATTGAACACATTGTCAACATTTCATCCATTTTATAAATAGTTCAATTAGATTAGCATTATCATTGATGATGATAGGTTGTACTGAAGTTCAGTTTAGTGCTCAGAGTATGTTGTAGATTTTTCCAGAACATCATGGTCAATCTCAGATATCTATCAGATATAATGGATAGCGGTACTCTGTGAAGCCTTACAACCATTTTGTTATATATCAGTGAATTTGGATCTATTGAGACGTCTTTTTTAATTAAGATAATGTGAGATGTATTTGTATGATGATCCACAATAACCCATTTAGCATTGTTTCCTCTGGATGACCTTGGATGTCCATGGAAAAAGTCTATTCTTATTTTCTCCAATTTCAGTGTTGGTATGGGTAGTGGTCGCATCATCCCCCAACAAATCTGGCTTTCTTCCTTCACTTTTTGATATACGTAAAACTTTGATGTATACTCAGCAATATATTTCATTATATTATCCCATCAAATGTTGACTTGGAGATCTCAATAAATCTTTGTACTCCCTGTGTGAATAGATATGTTTGAGCTATGTGCATCATTCACAAGATATTTCTTTATCTCTGGTTTTGATGGAACATATAATAGTTACCCAAATATTACAAATCATTCATCATAAATCTTGAACTCATAGGATTTCCCAATTCTGATAGCTTCCACCCATTTCTGAATTTTTACATATTTTCATTGAGCATCCATTATTTTCTCCATGAAGATTGGATGAGTAATAATTTGTGAATCGATTTATAATGTTCTTGTCATAATGATTTCCATGTCCATCCTCCACAAATATATGAAGATTGAATCCTATTAAATTCTCATTAATGATAAAAATTATTGATCCTTTCTACATATAGAGTCACTACTAGAAAAATAACCTATACCCACGATTCAAAACTATGGGTATAGCCCCATAAACTATGGGTACAACCTATACCCATGGTTTTAGGACATGTTTGCAACCAAGGTGTTAGAGTAGCTCATTGACCTATACCCACTGTTTGGAAAACCATGGGTATTGGTTATTTCCACTGTGTCATTGGCTTATACCAATAGTTCTCGAACTGTCTGTATAAAAATAACTATGATTCCAATAACCACAATTTTTTTAAAAACCATGTTTATAATTTATTAGAAAAATTTATCAAAAATAAATTAAATGCAATTTCTAAGAACTGTTCCCATTACCTATAACTCAAAATCCTACATCCTAACCAACTTATCCACTCATCTTATATATGTATATATAGCTACATCTCGAAATATATATTAATATACTGATTTTTTATTCAAAAAACTAGTTATAACAACTTTTCATCTGAAGACCTTCTGCAAGAATACGCCATCTCAGAAACATAGTTGTGCCAATTACATTTTTGTGTTTATATGTCTTCTTAATTATATTAATTCTAGTGCCTGTAGAAATATATTAACAGTGGGTTCTGCACCCACACTGATCTGATATAGCTAAGGTCCAGTACCACTACCCTAATAATAGTATGTTTAAAATTTAAATATTTGTTTTTTTATATATATATTTAAAAAACTGGGAGTAAAGAATATTACCATCCGGAGAATAGAACCCACATCTCTTCTACAAGGGTGATCCATTTTATAACAAAATTAACTGTAATTACAATTAAATACAAATATATTATATTATATATACTTTTTTCACTGAAAAAATGGGATCATATACCCGTGGTTTAGAAAAACCATGGGTATAGGTTACAACTATACACACTGTTTTCAAAAACATTTGGTGTAGGCTTTCAAACAAAATCCTTTACTCACGGTTTGAAAAAAACTGTGGGTATAGGTGGAATCTATACCCACAGTTTTTGAAAACTGTGTCCATAGGTTTGTATATAAAATTATATACCCATTATTAATGAATACAGTTGGTATAGATACCACCTATACCCACGGTTCAATGTAAACTGAGGGTATAGGTTTTCCCGTGGTATTACCACGCAATGTTTTTGGCTTCTCGTGCTTATACAGGTACCCTCTACCAACAATTTAGCATGAACCATGGGTAAAGGTCAAAAAAAATTCACCTAAACCAAAGGTTCAGAAATACCATGGTTATAGGTGAGTCTATATGAATAGTTTCTGGGGAAATGTTGGAATGTGACCACTTTCAATTACTGAATCATCCAAATTATTTTCCTTACCAGAATTCTAGTGGATTGAGTATTCATAAAACATAATGATTTATAACCATATTCATGTGTTAATATTATATTCCTACCATGTGGATATATATTTGTGACTATTTTGATCAGTATATATCTCATACTTCTCCCCATTGATATAATGATGCTACATTTTTATTGCAAATATCCCAGTCACCAACTCCAAATCATTCATAGGATTGTTTTGAAAAATAATTTCTTTCTTCAAGAGTATTATGTCAATTTATCATTTTCCACTAGTACACAGTCTAATCCTGTGTATTTAGCATCTCTATACAACACAAATATTTCTCCACCTGTTGGGATTGTGAGTACTAGCATAATGATATCCGTCTTTTTGATCTCTTTAAAGATTCCTCATGTTCTTGAGTCTAGAAAAACCTAACCCATTTCTGTGTCAGCATGTTCATTGGGTTCGAAAATCATTAAAAGTTTTCCAAACATCAATGGTAATAACCAGATAGACCAAGGAAGCTATGGATCTATATTACAGATGTTGTCAATGGGAACTCTTCAATTACCATTGTCTTAAAAGGATCCATAGATATTTCTTTTATAGTGATAACGTCCCCCAAGAATGATACATGCTCCATCTAGAACTCACATTTACTATACGTTACATACAGCTGTCAGAATATCATTGACAAAAACTACCACAATTGTTTTCATGTAATCTCTAAAGACTATATTTATTACATCCATGAAAATTTTGGAACATTAGTGAGTTTGAAGGGTATCATTATGAAATCATTGTTTGCATACCTCATTAGAAAGGAAATCATGGGAATATCATCCTTCCTCAACATTAATTAGTGATATCCCAACCGATGGTCCACCCGTAGAGAAATAACTTTCCCTATGATGTGGAACAAACTAGTCATCTATTCGTGGATGTGGATACTTGATCTTTTTAATAATTTTATTGATCTCAGGATAGTCTGTGCAAAGATTCATTGATTTATCCAACTTCTTGACAAATAGGGCTCGTGTACCCCATAGTGATGCACTCAAACATACAAAACCCTTCTCTAGATGCTCATGTAACTACTTCTTCAGCTTTTCCATCTCTATTCTGGCAATTCTATAAGGTTTCTTCCATATAGAATGACATCCAATAATAAGTTCAATTCATAACCCATCCTCTCAATCAGGAGGAAGACTAGTGAACTCCTCATGGAATACATCATTGTAATCCCTCACGATGGATATATATTTGAGAAGTATTATCTCATTTACGTCAATAATTTGAGCTACACACTCTTTCTCATAAGGCAGTAATATCCACAATTGAGATAATGATTCTAAAAGAGATTCATCATCATTCATAAACTTGATATTAATTTTAGAATGATTATGGATGTGAAGAGTGATCTCCCTTTCTAGGGACTTGAGGTTGGCTTTGCATAAAGATAGCCAATCCATGCAAGAGATAACATCTAACTCCAGTAAAAACATGTATGATGAGATTTTATTGGATGTTTATTCTATATACGTTAACTTTGTAGGAATTATAAACCTTTAAATGCAATAATTTCCCCATTTTCTATTCTCACATATACCTTATCATCCAAATTTTGTAGTGGTGTTTGAATGGTTCACATAAACACGCAAGATATGAAAGAATGAGTAGTAGTGATATCATAATCACTTCATTGTTTGAGAATATTTGACCACATCATTGTCCATATAAACCTTAGTAGTAGTGATATCATAATCCCTTCCTTGTTTTCATGGATGTGGTCATTGATTGATTTTGAGAGATCATAGCTTAGATAAATTGTTATCATATTTCCAATGATCCTTTTAGTCTTACCACTACACCACTGATTGAGAATTTATCTATACATTACTTTATAATTCCAAATTAGTGGGATTAATCATATCACTTCAGCAGCTTTTAGACATATGTCCCATTATTTCACATTTGAAGAAATTTCGGGTTCCCTTTAGAAAAATCCCAAAAGATTCTTCCCACAATTATGACACATGGGATGTTAGATCTTATTTCCATCATGGGTTTTATTTTTCAAACCACCCAAATTAGATTCAATATTACACATCTTACCACCGAGTCCATGATAAAATTGTGATTCATTGGTCTCCAGTTCAACCTTGATGGAGAAATTGTAAATCCCCTCATAAATGTCAAAGTCTCGAATCACCAACAGTTTTAGCAGGCTTAGATTTCATCATATAATGAAGCGATTAACCTTAAATTCGATGTACAAGACATTTCCAGATGTGTACCATTCAATCCTTTTAAATTGGGCATCATACAACGTTATGGAATCAACATCCTTCTACTTGAGTCTGAAGAACTCCATTTCGATATTGAGACAGAGGTTTCGAGGAAAATATTTATGGAATGACATTTCATGAATTTTTAATAATCCTTGGAATCAATTTCCTCTTGGGACATTGTATTTTTGATCAATTTTCACCACTGATTACCTTCCCCAAAAAAATGATATACCACTAGTATGACATTATCTTTTTCTGGGCAGTAGAGGATGGAAAATAACTTTTCAACGGAGTTAATCCATTGTTCCCTGAGGTGGGGCTCAAAATATCAACTAAACCTAGGAGACCATTTCCACAATAATGATTCAATGGAAACATTCCCTTTCCTTGTAGGAGGAGGGAAGTCGACATGATTCATGTTATAATTAATAACTTGAGCTAGCTAATAAAGTTTTGTATTGATGTTTTGAGCACCCGCTTCAATCATATTTATCATTACATTAGGTCAATATTCACATTCCACATCACATTTATTTCCAGATAATGTTCTTCTATTTCCCTCCATTATCATAGAAAAAGAACGTACAATTTGGGGGATTAAATACACAGATATTAAGCATATATATGAAACATTGGACATAAAATGATAAACATTTAATAGATAAGTATATCCTAACTTTGGATTCCCTAGGTTTAAATCTAGGTTATCCTAGATCTATTTATTTACATATATTCTTATGGGATCGTTTTTTATTCCATTAATAATTGTTCGTTCGAAGATCTTGAATTTAACAAATCATATCCCATTGGAGTATCAAACCAATAGTGCTTCAAGTTTCATTAATGTGCACCAGTTCCCATTCGATTCTACCGAAAATTTCTTCTTTCGGGATTTACCCCTAGACAAATCTATTCCAGAGCCACCTCAACCTGTTTGTATCCAGAGAGGGATGTATTTAATGATAAACGATTTACTATATACTTAACAAAATCTAGGGATGTTTTCATATACTTAGTCTTATCCTTAATGTTCTTACTAATGTTCTCAATTTCTAATCTCTAAAAACAATTAGACAATCATCTGATACCAACTATATAATCCCTAGAATATTATATATAAAATTACATGATTTAATGTAGAATTATTCTTTGGAATAAAATCCAAGGATTGTGAAGTGTAGTGTATTTGAATACTAAGTACATAAAATTAAAAACAAAAAATATTTCATTATTTAATCTTTATATAGATCTCATATATTCCATTGTACTCATTCATCGACATAGGATAACCTGTCGATAACATGAACAAAATGATGAGTCGAAAACCCTATAAAGGGATTAATCATAAGAATAATTCTTCATCACATTGGTTAGGAATCATGAAATAATGATATAAAATTTCCCATAACTTAATTGAACATATGGAACCCTAAAATGTATAACTTGGGATCATATAGACATGAAAACATAGTAATGTGGAAGCAAGGTAAAACATGAATTTAGCATGAGTTAAGAATTATTGGGCACAGAGAAGCTCAGGGAAAGGCTAACCAAAAAAAATATTCATATAGTAGATCAATTCATAGCTAACCTCCAAGACCATTGCACTTGGGAACACAAGTCAAGGATAACTTCCAAAACTATTGTACATAACGTCTCATGAGATTAAGCTTTACCCAATGCATTGGAGCTCTATCTAGGTGTACCCATCATAAATTGTTCATGAATATGATTTCCACATAAAAAATCATATATAATCAACAATACATATATTATCATACAATTTAGGCAAGGAGAATGTCTAGAGGAGAGTGATAGAAGATGGGAGTGTGGGTGGTTTTAATAGTTGAGGGGAGCAGTGTTTTCTTAAAACACAAATCATTAGATTTCCATTTTTCCATAAAACAACTGATACTAATATATCCATGACCAAAAATAGTAATATTAGAATGTGAGTTAGAACCAATGGTTCATACATCATCATAAAATCGCCCATGAACCAATAATTAATTCCTTTAGCTTATTTTTATAAATTATCATATTACACTATTCATCAAAAATTAATGTATTTCAGAAAAATCCTAAAAATAAACCTGTGAATTTTTTAATGTGTAAAATCCAAATGGGAAATTCATTTCTCAAAAATAGTTCTTAAAATGAGATTAATTTATTTTTTAATTATAATCATAATTTTCTTGAAAAATAAATATTTTAAATCTATTACTGAATTTATAAAACTTTAAAAAGGTGCATATTTTCTTATAATATTATCTTAAAACTAGAAGACATAAAGTTGAAAATTTATAAACACATTTTTGGAACATACAATTTCCTTTTAATTAATTAATTAATTATAATTAATTATTTATGAGTTACAAAAATACCCATACTTTAACTTTGGTCATTATATCACTTATAAAATTCCGAAATTTAATTTATACATTCAAGGGTGAGGTTACTATTGTTTCGGACGGTTTACTAATCATAAGGGTTATATTACTATTCATAGTGGTAGGTAATTATTCACCAAATATTATATTTGTTCCATAAAACCCCAAAATCACCCAAAACGAAACCATGTATGTAATATTTTTGAAACTCAAAACACCTATGTGAAAAAATTATGTTTAAAGGTCACATAGTACTTAGTATCATGATATGTCATTGTGTTTCCAAATTTGATTATAATGTAACGAATAATTATAACAATGGAAGTTCCATTGATTAATCTTTGGGTCATTACATTATTCCGCTCTTATGAAATTTCTCTACTGAAATTTCTTTTTACATTCTTATCTGTATACAGGTGCAAGTACTTTTCCATCATTTCTTCCTCAAGATCCAATGTTTCCTCTTCATTCTTATGGTTCAACTATAGTACTTTGACAAGTTGATTTTTTTTGTTTCATAGACATTATCTCTAAAATACAATAAAATCACTTGATGCTCCTCATAAGAATGATCATTCTCCAACTGTACCACCTCTAATGAAAGTACATATGAAGGATTATGTATGTGCATTATTAAGAGAGATACATGGATGACATCACATAATTATGACTTGGTTTGTGGAAGTGCTAGTCAATAGGCTACAACTCATATACGATCATGAATATTGAAAGGGCCAATGTACCAAAGAATTAGCTATCCTTTTTTCCCAATCCTCATGATCTTAATCAATTGAGATATGAGGAGAAATACAATGTCTCCATCTCTAAAATCAAGGCATTGTTGCTGCTTTTTTGTCTAACATTATTGTCAACTTTGTGCTTCCATGATGTGATGCTACTTGGTTTTCACCTTCTCCACTATTTCTTCGACCATTTCAGGTCTGAGCAGCTACGCTCACTCACATCATTGCGCATGCTAGTGTTTTTCACCTTTTCCCATAAAGGTCTTCACATGGTCCCATTTAGAGGCCTCTGTGGAAAGTGTTTTTGTATGAGAATTATTAATGTATAAGATGTAGGTCCCACCCACCTTTTAATCCCATTGAAAACACTGTCAATAATTCTTCTTATATCTGAATTTTATTCTCATATTGGCCATCAGTTTGAGGACATTATGTCGTAATAATGTTCAATTCATTGTATAGAGAAAGTTGGACACATTTCCTGAACATTGAGTTCAATCTCTGATCTCTCTCAGATATAATAGATAATGGTAATCTATGCATCCTTGCTACCAATTATATATATATATGTATATATATATCTGAAAGATGACCCAATGAGAATTCATCACTAATTTCGATAAAGTGAGATGTGTTTGTTACATGATCTACAATGACCCATGGTGCATTTTTTCCTCTATATGTCCTTGGACATCCAGTGACGAAGTCTATGGTGTGGTTCTCCCACTTCCACGTTTTTATGGGTAGTGGTGATATCATCCTTTTAGAATTATGTCTTTCAGATTTCACATGTTGACATACCTGCAACATTGATGTATACTCAGCAATCTCATTCTTCATATTGTCCTACCTAATGTTCTCTTTGATATCTCATTACATCTTTGGGATCCCTTGGTGAACAAAGAAGGATAGAGTATGTGAGTCATTGAAAATCTCTTTCATTGTCTAGTAGATCAGATGGTAAATATAATTCTGACCCAAATCTTAAAACTCCTTCTTCATCAATCATGAACTCATAGGATTTACCATTTCTTATATCATCCACCCTTTTATAAATTTCCACATCATTTCTTTGAGTATCCTTTATTTCTCCATGAGGGATTGATGAAAAATAAATTGAGAAAGGATTGATGATGATCCTCCCTTAATGATTCCCATGTCCATCCTCTACAAATCAAATAAGATTGGACCCTTTTCAATTATCATCATTTTTAAAGATGCATGATCATTTCTATATAGAGCATCATATACCTTATTTTCCATTCTCAGAAGGTATTGGATGGAGTAGTCATACTCCTTGATGATCTATGACCATCTTCACTGGTCTATATTATGATCAATCTGTTGGAATATATATTTGTGACTATTTTTAATATTATATATCACCCAATTATCCCCATAGAGATAATGCCGCTATATTTTTAACATAGATATCATAGCCGCCAATTCTAGGACATGAATAGCATATTTTTTCTCATTGATTTTCCGATTTCTTGAGGTATATGATATCCCTTTATCATTTTTAATTAGAACACAACCAAATACCCTCTTGAAAAAATCACAGAACACTATAATTATTTCTCCACTTGTTGGGAGTGTGTGTACTAGCATATTGATAAGCCTCCTTTTGAAATTATTAAAGGTTTACTCACATTCTTGAGTCCATACAAACTCCACCCCCATTCATGCCAGTTTTTCCATTTCGTTTGAAAATCATGAGAAATTTTCCACTATTCATTGGAAATACCTAGACATACCTAGGATGCTATAGATAACTGTTATATATGTTAGCATAGGTCACCCATAATTTTCTTTTTCCTTAGAAGGATCCGCATACATTCTGTTTCTAGTGAAAACAATCCCCAATAATTATACTTCCACTATCAAGAAAACACATTTAAAGTACTTTGAATAAATATTCTCCCTTTTTAATGTCTTTAGCATAGTATTTAATTCTCCTCATGTTCCTCTTGGATCTTGGAGTATATTATAATATCATTGATAAAGACTACCAAAAATATTTCATTTTAATCTCTAAAGACAATATTCATTCAATCCATAAAAATTGATGGAAAATTAATGAGTCTGAAAGTAATCACTGTGAATTCAACGTTTCCATACCCAATTAAAAATTCATCCTTAGTAATATCTTCCTTCCTCACCTTTATTTGGTGATATATAAACTGAAGTTCCACCTTAGAGAAATAATTGGGGTAACAATGTTGATCAATCAATCATCTATCTATGGCAAGGAATACATGTTATTTATCAGGATTTTGTTGATCTCATAGAAGTTAAGGAAAAGGAAAATTGATATATATTTCTCATTGATTAAGAGGACTCACACACCCTATGGTGTATCACATAGGATAATAAAACCCTTTTCCAAATTTACATGTAACTGCTTCCTCTATTCCAGATCTATAGTGGCCATTCTATATGGTGTCATTGATATAGGCAGAGATCTAGGAGTAAGATAAATTAAGAACTAAACCTCTTGATTAGGAGGAATACCAGGAAATAATTCGTGGAATACATTAGTGTAATCCCTCATGATGGGAATATATTCAAGAAGTATCATCTCCTTCGTCTCAATCATTTGCGCTAGACATGCTTGACCATAGGGTAGTAATATACACACATGAGACAATGATTCTAAAGGATATTCATCTTCCTCCTTACACAAGTAAATAATTGGAGGATGCTTAGGGATGTGAATAGTGATATGCCTTTACTGATAGTTAATTTTGACATTGTACAATGATAGACAATCCATGCACATGATAAAATCGTACTCCACTAAAGGAAGTATGCTACAAATTTTTCAGAGGTTTATTTCACATACATTAATTATGAAGGATTTTTAAACCATAGATGCAATAATTTCCCCATTTATGGTTCTCACATATAACTTATCCTCCAAATGATCAAGTGGTGTTTGAATAGTTCCACTAAACTTTCAGGATATAAAAGAATGCGTAGAACCAATATAAATTAATATTATTACTATTATTGAACATATAACTAGCATTTCATTCACCCTATAATTTTTTGGATCCACCCCAACAGTAGTGATAGAATAATGCCTTCCTTGATGCCTTTGTGGTTGTTGTTGATTGCCTTAGGCAACCCCCTTTTTAGGGTAATTGTTCTGATAATGGCCTCATTCCTTGCAGTTGTAAAACTAAACCATTGTTTGAGAATTTATCTAATGCTTTCATTCATATTTTATATTAGCGGGATTCTTCTTATTCCTTCATGATTTTTAGCTAGATTTCACATTCTTCACCATTTGAAGTTATTCAGGGGTCTTTTACACAGTTCCCATCATTCTTCTTCCCACAATTTTGACACGTAGGAGGTTTGATCTTTTTTCCATCATGGGATTTATTTACCAAACCACCCACATTTGACCCCATCTTACTGTTCTTTTAATCAAGCCCATAAGACCATTGCAAGTCTTAGATCCCCATTTCAACTTTGAGGGAACAATGGAAAATCTCCTAATAACATATAAAGTCTCGAATCACCAACAATTATAGTAGACAAAGCATTAGTCCTCTAATGAAGTGATCCCACTAAAATTTGGTGTTCATGAAAAATCTAGAGGAGTACATTGTAAGCCTTGTAATGTGTATTTCATACACCCTGATGGAATCATCTTTTTTCTGCTTGAGATTGAGGAATTGTCTTTATATCTTAATACTGTGGGTTTGGGGAAAATAATTATTGAATAAAAATTTCTTGAAATCCTAAAGATCCATGGAATAAATTTCTTCTAGGAACATCATATTCATGATCAGTTTCCACCACTTATTGGCCTCCCCATTAAAATGATAAAACACAATTATGACTTTCTCTTCTTATGAGCACTAGAGGAGGGCTCTTATCTTTTCAATGGAGCTAATCCATTGTTCCATGAGGAGGGGATCTAAATACCCCCCTAATCATGCGAGTAATTTTCTACATGAAGGATTCACTTGAAACATTCTCTTTTCTTAGAGGATTAGGGCGTTCCACTTGATTGAAGTTATTATTCCTAACTTGATCCATCTAAAAATGTATTATCATGATGTTTTTGGCATCCATTCCAATGAAAATTCACATATCGTTTGGGAAATCTCCATATTCAAAATCACATTGATTGTTTAAATGTATTATTCTATTTCCCTCCATTAACTAATAAAAATAACGTACTATTAGGGAGTTTGAATAGTATGTTATTAATCAAAAAAAGAAAAAATTGATCGTAAAAGGACAAACATGTAAATAAAAAGTATTTCCAAAATTTTGATTTTATAGGTTTAAATCTAGATTATCCTTGTTCTATTTTATAACATATATTCTTATGTGATATTTCTTATTCCGTTAATAATTGTCCATAATAAGATATTGAATATACCAAAGTGTATCCCATGGGAGTCTCAAATCAATAGTGTAGCAACGATTGTTGTCATGCATTAGTTCCCATTTCAGTCTCGCTCAAAGTGACATTTTTGTGTTTTACCCCTAGATACATCGGTGCCAAAGCCACGTCTACTTGTGTATATAGAGTGGGATGAATTTTATAGAAAAAAATATTACATTATATTTACCAGAGTCATGGGATGTTTTCTTATACTTAGTCTTATCTTTAAAGGTCATACTAATGTTTTATATTCTTAATCGCATAAAATAATAATATTATCCTTTGATACCAACTATAGTGACCCTATCCTATTTCACATAATAATAAATGGTTTGATTCATATTTATAAAATCAAATACAATCCCCGGATTGTGAATTCTAGTGTCACCGAAGACTAGGTACATAAAACTAAAAAGATAAAACATTTCATCATTTCATCGTCATATTGAGCTCATAAAATATATTTCACTCATACATCAACATAAGATAGACCAGGGTTATCATGATCAACGTGATGAGCTATAAATCCTAGTAAGGTAAGAAAAAAATAAAGATTTATCCCATTGGTTAGGAAGTGTGAAATAATAATATAAAAAATCAACATAAAGCAATTGAACATATAGAACCATAATATGTATAACATGGGATCATATAAACATAAAATCATAGTAATCTGGAAAAAACATAAATCTTGAATTTAGCATGAGTTATGGTTCATTGCACTTAGAGGAGCTCAAGTCAAGGTTAAACCACCAAGACTGTTAAACCTGATAGCATAATTCAAGGAAAACTTCCAAGACTATTTCACATGGTTGAAAAAGAAAAGGCTAACCGTCAAGACTGTTTCACATAACATCTCATGAGACTCAACATTACCCAATGAATTGGAGTGAAATCTATGTGCATCGGTCATAAATTGTTCATGAATATTCCTTCCACATATATAATCATATATAATCAATCATACATTAACAAAATGTAACCCATGGAATGAAATTTGTATCATAATCAAGTCATAAAGCATAATTTAAGTAGATTGTCATAAATTTTTTGATTAATGAAGTGAATAGGAACAATCATGGTCATTCATAAAATAAAATATTCATAGCTAATGGTATGTGATTTCAAATAGACGTGATAACATGCAAAAAGTGTATTTTATAAATTTTAGAAATAAAACATTTTAGTGTTATTTTACAGAAAATAAAAAAGTGCATTTAAAATATAAAAGTGAATAAAAATTTCTAGAAAAACAGAAGTGAAAAAAAATTATAATATATTAATTTATTTTATAAGAACAATGGTGGCCTAAAAATATTGTAGAGTTTATCTGAAATTTGGTAAAAACTCGAAACGTTCCTTAAAAACGTGTTTTCTTATCAAGAAGTATTGAAGAGGGAATCACTTAATTGCAAGTATGTCCCAAAATAGAAGTATTAATGGATCATGGTGCATGATTTTTGAAACATAAAACTCAATTATAATATGTAAATAAATAAAATATAGTATTTCATTAGGGTAAAAATTGAGTAATAACAAACTAATTGAATAGGGGAGGTTCTGGTAGAATCACATAACATAAGTCTAATTGTGTTCTCCAAATTATATTAACGAACCAAATAATAAAATTATGTTCATTAATTGATAATTTCAGAACTTATTGTACATGTTATTTATTTATTATTACATTATTATGTTCACTCATGGCCTTTTTGATGGGTTATGAGGTTCAATTTCAATGTACATGTCTGTTTGTTTCATGATCGGTTAACTTAAATACACGAACCGATAATCAAGTAAATTGAATATGGTTTTCCCAAATTGAAGGTATATTTTATTATTTAACATTAAAAAGGATTCATGGTTTCCAATTTCATTAGTTTACTTGGAGTTATGATGATTCATTATAAAAAAATTAGTGATAACATTTTTTGTTAATTTGCGTTTTTTGATCACATCAAAATCATTTTGTTTTATAAATAGAAACAATATGTAAAAACAATTATTGAACCATATATGAGATATAATAAATATATAATAGTCTGTTCCAACCATAATAATGGTTTAATGACCATAATTTAAGACTTTAAGAGATATTGAAAACCCATCATCCTTGAATGTAGTAAATAAACTCATCTTAGATGGTGTTTTAACAACCAGTATAAAATAGGGGTAATGGTTAGATGATAAACACATATTCCATTATCATATCAACATTACAGTATGTCTAAGTTATTGAATTTATAATAACATTTGGATGAATATAGGTAATGATAGAAAATAATGTAATTGGACCTGAAAGGAAAGTAAAAGAATTGAAATGTGGAATTTACCTCTTGAATTAATCGTCCTGAAGATCTGCTTAAGGGGAGATTATTTTCACATTTACAGAGACCAAGGCCTTATCTATGTGGGGTATGAGCTTTTGGAGATATTTTTATATAATTTAGGCAAGGTACGAGGCTTGAGATATGTAAAGATATCAAAGGAGTGTGGGTTGTTTTTATAGTGGATGGGAGGAGGGTATTTTTTAATATTAAAATATTTAGTTTATCATTTTTTCCTAAGACTGGAAATAGTGAAGTATTCCTCAAAAAATTCTTTAATATTATCTTGTGATTTCTAAACAATGTTTCTATCATCAATAGAGCACCACCCAGGACACAATAATTGATGTATTTACCTTATTTAGTAAATTTCTATATTTCACTATTCATTAACTATTCAAGTATTTTAGAAAAATACAAAAAATTAACAATAAAGGTTTTTCGACATATATGATCCCAAAAAATAAATCCAATTTTCAAAAATATTTTTCAAAATATGATTAATTTAATTTTTAATTAAAACCATAATTTACATGAAAAATACAAATTTTAAAACTATATTTGATTTTATAATGATTTCAAAAATTTAATTATGCATTATAAATTTATCCTAAAAACAAAAAAAAAATTATTATAAAAAAAATTAAAAAAAAGTATTATTAAACTTATTAATTTATTGTAATTATTAATTAATTACTAATAAATACCAATCCTTTAACTATAGTCATATTAAGACATATAGAATTCTTAAATTTTATTAATACATTCAAGAGTGAGGTTTCTATTCTTTAAAAAAATTACTATTCATAATGTTCATTTTAGTATTCATATAAGTAGATTACAATTCATTAGGGCTGGTTACTATTCACCAAAAATTTTGTTTGTTTTGTCAGACCATAAAAATCACCCTGAATGCCACCGTGTATGTAATATTTTTGAAACTCAAAACATATAAGTGGATGATTATGTTTAAATTATTCATAGTACGTAGTGGAATTTTATTCCATTGTGTTTCCTAATGTGATTATACTATAATTCATAATTATCGGAGGGGAGTTTCCATTGATCATACTTTATGACTTTTCTAATTTTCCCAAGTATAATTTAATAGGATAAAGATGAAACTTCTATTTACCTCATGTAGCATTTCAAATTCTACAAACATGTATCCTCTCAAACATCAATTTATAGTTATAAAAAATTATTTACAAAACAATATTGAATGATATAACCATGAAGTTACACAATTTTAAAAATTTCAAAACCAATGTTATCCCTTAAAACAAGAATAAAATTTTTTTAGGCATGGAACAATCACACTTTTGTTTTTATCTAATCTACAAAAAATTAAAAAAAATTAATGCATGACTGGGTGGAAATTTTTAAAAATTTAAGGGGTTTTATGGGTTAAAATGAATGATATTTTATCTTAAATAAAACAACCCTCTACCTCACACATAAAACTCATTAGTTTCTTCATTTCATAATATTATATTAATAGAGACAATTAAAAAACATCAAATGTAATTAAAAATGATGCATAATAAAATATTTATTGGTTGTGTTTAGAGAAGATAAAAAATTCATTTTTCCAAAACAAAATTATTTTTAAATAGAAATATATATACATAATCCCTGCTTTCCATAAAAACATAAAAAGTGAAAAAATGTTTTTCTTTTTTTTATTTCATGCTATTTTCTGTTACAACCAGAAAATTTTTTTTCTTAAATTAAGTTAAAATAGAATGATGGTGGGAAAATTTGTAGCAAAAAATATCACTTGGATTTCAAGTTGATTTATAGGGTTCTATACAGATTATGAACACTAATCAAATTGATTTTTAAATTACTATAAATAATAATTCTAAACACTTAGAAAAGAAAATCATATTCAAAATTTTGACATAAAAAGGGTAATTCCCCCATACATAATCAATCAAATTAAAAAAAATAATTTATAAAGTAATGTATTATATTAAACATGATAATCTTGTTATAACTCTATAAGTGGATTTATAAATTGACTTTCTATCATTGAATGGAATTTGGATCATCACAATTTCAATGGCTAATGTGGACTCTAAATTATAAACAACAAGATATGATTATTTCTATCTTCTAAGACATAAAATTATCATAGATCACATTTTAAATCTTCAATAAAATCTCTCTACTTGATATTGGTGTATCCCTTGTTCAGTGATGTTGTGGAAAAAAAATATGGTGGACTATTTACTGTATAATATAGCCATATGGTCAGTGTGCAATAGTTGTAAGACTTCATCGCTAAGGTGAATCATTTTTTTTGTTTAGTGAAAAACATGGATTATTCATTATCAAAAGGAAATTTATCAATCCACTTTGTGACACAATTAGTTACAGAAGGTTATGTAGATGGAGTGGGGGTGAATCAGGATGTGTTAGATTAAAACTACATTCCCTTTGGTCATATTTTTCCATTAAACAAAACATATTTCTCTTTTTCACCAATAGCTATATATATATATATATATATAGAAATTAAATCATTCACATGACACAAAAAAATTAAATGGTTAACCCTCACTAGGATAAATTATATGATCATACAATAGTAATTTGACGATTTTTTAAATAAACATAAAGCATAGTACTATTTACAAGGTTTAGTCTAGATCACTTTTATGCATAGGCTAAATTCCTTTACAAGGATTAGGTTTTTCTCACTATATTCCCAAGGGTCACTACCTATGTGTATTTACATAAAACACTACTACATTAAAGGATCATTATCTTCCTCTTCCATTGATCACTACTCTTGGAAGGGATCCACTTCCAGTTTATAGACCTATAGTTATTTTATTCTCTCTAATGAATGCATTTTCCACTATATGTGTATTCTCTATTTATGTTCAAATTTCATCCACAAATAAATAATACATTACCAAAAATGAACTAGGAAACCCCCAACATTCTCAAAAACTAGTGTTAACATTAATTAATCATAAATTCATGGAATACATGTGTCTTCTTTATGATGGAAAACCATCTTTCACACTACTCAATACATTCATGAAACATCTTTTTTTACATGCAACTCGCTATTTGAGAGAAACTCCCTTTGGGTGTTCAACATCTAAGAAACTCTCTATTTTATAACCACATTTTAAGAATTATGTGACCGGATGTCTAATATTCCCTAGGTGTTAATCTTATTATTTATTGAAGGGGGAAAGAACCTATATTTATGCATCATGTCAACCTTGTATGCAAGGAGCCCAAATTTTCCCACAATGTGCAACTCTCACATTTGCACAACCTCACCATTCACTAAAATCCAAAATAGGGATCCCTTAATTCCATAACAAAATTTTGATATAGATATATTGAAGAATTATTGGTGCACAACTTTCCAAACCTCTTTCCCAATTTTTCACAACATCGTTTTTCAAAAAAACATATATCTACTCTCCAATTTTTGGAAAAGTATTTTTTTGAAAACACTGGGTAACAACACGACCTTGTATATGATCATTTTATTCCACCTATTGACTATTTATTCGTTTTTAATGTTTAATTATATAATTATTTAGTCAAAAATATCTTGAGAACTCCAAAACTTAAAATAGATACCATATTTTACAATAAACACGATAATCCAAAAAATGCATTAATGTTACATTGTGGGTTTTTCCCTACAATATTCCATTTAGGATTGTTGACAAATCTTCACACATAGATACATAATGAATGATTCTTCCATAACCTACCTCCATTCTCTTTCTTTATTTAAATAGATATCCAAGACTTACTTAACACACAATTTAATCTCACATGAGTAATTCATGGCTTGAGAAACAGTAGTATAATTTAAATTTGATCATTGAATCACTTTGTTTCATTAAAAACATTCTTCTTATTTCATCATGAACATATTTTGCCATTATATATAACTTTTGATTAATCATGTATAGCACCATCAAATTTAAAACTCCCTCTATCTCATTTCTCCCCCTATATTTTTTCTCCACCAATAAGTTTCTCCTCATGTCTTGACTAATACATTTTCTCCCATATATAGCCATAATTTCACCCCCATTCAATAAACAATAATGTTACATCAGCAATGAACCCGAAAATCACTTCATTACGGTCTGAAATAAGGTAAAACATTAATCATTCTATTAGGGGGAAAACACCCTACAATGTTGAGAGGGTCCCCATATCAATACTTTTTCGAGTACAATGAGTCGACGAGGCTCCCCAAGCTAGTCGATGGGTTACAAATGCTTCTTTCGGTAAAGTCGTTATCCAAATGTCTATAACCGGTAGATATGTAGGTATATACTCCAACATCAGAAGTCCTTGATCTACCTTCTCCACAATAAAATAATACTTGATTCCAATGGGCTTTTTTCCTTGAGTGGTGGTGAACGTTTTTTAAAAGATTTATATAACATGAATTATATCAATGGATTTTGATCAGAGACTTCACCTCCACTATAATATCATCAATCTTATTTTTCATCCACAATATTTGTTTATATTATTAAGTAGTCTCAATATATTTAGCTTCTATGATGATCAATGTAATGTATTATTATTTAATTCTTTTCTATAAAATACATAATCTTCCAAGATAAAAAGCACCACGTGACATTGATTTCATGGAATCTACTAAACCAACAAAATCATCATATGTATATCCCAATAACTCTCGATGACATATTTTATAATACATAAATCCAAAAACTACAGTTCCCTTGATATAACAAAGTATTCTATTAAATATAAGCATGTGCCTTTCTTTTGAATTTCATTTATATATCATTTCAAGAAAAGCGAAAAAGAATATTTGGTTGTGTTGGTGTTATGTAGAACAAACTTTCAATGACATTCTTGTATTCTGTTATATTAACAACATTTCCTTCATCAAACCATGACAATTTCATCTGGTAATCCACAAGAGTGGTCAAATTCTTCTAATTAACCTTTCCAAATTACTTTATAATCTCCATGAAATATTTTAAAAGAGAAATTAATGTGTCATTCCTTCGTTGTATCACCTGTAAAGTAAGGATAAATTTCCACTAACCAATCATTTGAATTTCATACTCACATATCGTGAATTCATAAAAAAGTTTAAAATATGATTCATTTGATCCACTAATGATAATATCATCTACATACACCAAAACCATCATACTTTGATTATTGTCATTGTTTACCTAAAGATTGTCATAAAAACACCATGCTGAAAACTGAGCTTCTTCAAATACAGATTTAGTCTTGAATACTATGATCTTGTTGCTTTCATTAACACATATAGATCCTTATTCAGCCAAAATACATTGTTCTTATCTTCATGAATGAGAAAAACATCTAGATTCTTGAAATACACTTCTTCTTCCATAACCCAATTCATAAATTATGACTTGATATCAATATGATAATCATTAAACAGTACTTGAAAAAAATAGAAAAAATAATTAAATTATCTATAGCCTTGAAATAGGTACAAATGTCTCATAAATGTCTCTAATAAATATCTCAGAGTACAATTTTTACAAAATATGTGATTTTTTTCAAATCACAACACCATCTTCATTAATTTTTTTGTGAAAGACACATTTCATCTCAATGAGAATATTTTCTGTTGGTATCAAAATAATATCTCATGTTTGATACTTCTCAAACTGGTCATGCTCTTCATTCATAGAATGAACCAAATTATAATATCTTGTTGGTTCTCCAAAAATAATTAGGCTCTATTAGTGATTAGTATGATTTTTTCGGTAGATGATTCATCCTCCTTATCTGTACAAGCACTATTTGATCAGCAACTATGTTTTGACTATAAATTTTAACTATACTCCCTAGTCTTTGGTTAGTTACTAATTTATCATCATCCTTCTCGTCATCTCAACTTTCTTATGAATTGTCCCATAGAATATCAAAATCCAATGATCTTTTTATCTCATCATCACTATTATCCTGATACTGGTCATTATCCTAGATTGTTATTGAAACATTCAAATTATTTTATTTTGTTTGAGTAGCCATGAAATATCCCATCATATCCTTGTGATTCTACCATCTTGTGTTACTCCTTATAGAAAATGTATAACATACTTTAGAAGACATGAAATTACATAAAATATGGCTTCATTACGTACCATATATCATATAGTGTCTTCTCCACTTTTGGAAGCAATAAATATCTATTCGATGTGTAGACTGATGTCATCTCTTCTACATTCCAAAAATTCTTTGGATGTTATTTATCAATGAAAATTTTTCTAGTAGTGTTATTGATAATAAATTTATTCTCTCAACTACTCTATTTTGTTGTCTAGTTCATACTACTGATACTTGATTCCTTCTCCTATGTTTCTTGATAGATTCCTTGACATAGACATTTGTGAACATGCTTCCATTATCTGTTCGGATCTTCTAGACATTTTTAACTATCTTATTCTCAAATTCCCTTCCGTGTGTTATTATGAAATGAAATATCTCATATTTTTTTGTGTTTATTTAAACCCATTTCATTCTTCTATAATAACCAATTAGTAGAAAATAATATATCCTCTAGTAAATATTCCTTGTTGAAATTGTACTACATACATCAATATGCACCAAATCAAGTGATTTTGTTGACCATTATTCTTTTTTCATATATTTCAACCCAATTTTCTTCCATTGTTGAAATGCATCACATGTTTGGGTAAAATCACATGATAATATATGGTGATATCAAGCTACACCCTATTTCACTAGATAATCCACAGACGTGTGGCTCAAGTAGACAAGAAGTATTTTGCATGACTTATTTTCATCTTCCTTAAAAAAGAGAATATCATATTCACCACTCACATGGTAATGATTCCCATAAATATTTATTCATTGAAAATCAATAAAACCAAAATTTACCTCTATCACACATCATTTCTTAGGAATTCATATGGAATTTCCTGAGTCATATAATTCACTAAGACATTGAATGTTATGATTTGGTCCTTTATCAACCAACACATATTCACATCTAATGTCTTTTCACCAAACCATTTCATTTCCACATCCATTAATTTTCAATCCCTCATCATACCAAATGTTACTGTACCTTCAATATTGCACATAATCCCGGTCACCATTTCTTTATTTATTGTCATATTCAAGGTGCATCCACTATCAATAATCCATATTCCAGTGCAATATATTTCACTAAATGAAATACATGCGACCAATTCTTGTTCTACTATTTTATTCATGATCCATAATTTTAAATTCATATCACGTTTAGACTGATAATGGTTTTCTTCCACAATGTTTGATGTACATGCTTAATCTTGAAAAAATGCAAATCATTTTTTCTTTTTACGCATTCTTGATTGTTCTCTAAATTTCTTCTTGAATGCAATTTGTTTTTTCATTTAAACATTTCACTATATGGTTCATGTACAGTATTAGGCATTATGTCCAAATCATCCATACAAATACAAATGTCCCTTAAAAGATGTTCTATAGTGTTTCACTTTTTTTGATTTGTAATTCACCAACCCCAGTTACCCAGAGTCGGTACATTATTACGTAACATTGGAATTATCACAAAAGATCAAGTGTCAAAAGACCAATTAGTTTATTAGCCTTTGAAACACTAGATACATTCATAAATGTGACATTACATCATAAAGTGAAAAATCACAATAACATAGTCTTTATAGTCCACACTCAAATCCCCTTCAGACTATCCCTAGAGGTCAGTCATAAAATATTTCTCCACTTCCTGGGAATATAAAACATAGAAAGGGGTGAACTCAGATGCTAAGTAAGGATAACAATATAGTGGCAACTTTCATAAATAAACATAAAAAATTAAGGAAATGTATAACAAAAAAGCCTTTTTAACATAAACTTCATCACAATATGGAAAATATAAAATTAAATAATGCCATTTACTTATTCACATGGACATTATACTAGTCTAATAATCACATGAAATATCAATAACCATTTTCATAATGATGGAATGCATAATTACAGACTATCATAACCACATAGTCAAGGACTTATGCTAAGACTACAAATAAGATTTTGTCAAGGTCTTGTGCCAATACACTAGTTTGTCTCATGAGACCTACCGATGCATCGAGGAGATATAGCAGGCTCCACCCATCACTTACTAAGTCCAATGAATTTCTAATATGAAAAGTTTTAAACATATCATAATCAATTCCCAAGAACCATAACATAATCGTATCACATAAAACATGCATAAGGAAACATAACATTTCCACATTTCAATCACAAGATATCAATACAAAACATTAATATAATCAAAACATTATCAAAACCATTTTCAATACCAAAATAAAAGAAAAGTAAAACATGGTATTTATTTTTCATTTTAAATAAAGGTACGACTTATAGAGCAAGCCAAAACTCAAATAATGATCATTGCAGTGGAGATGTCGTTGTCACCGCATACGTAAGACAAAACATCCCTTTGTCGTTTAGTAAAAATGCTTCGTATAAAAAGATTCCTTTTGAATAAAATTCAAATTCAAAGGGTTTTATACACTGTATAAAATAATGTTGTGTATAAAACAAAATATTCCTCAATGAAAGGATATTGAGACGAAGTCCCTTACCTCATGTCCAACTTGACTCAATCATTCTTTAATCTCTTTAATAATAAACTAGAGTTAATTTATACTTTCTTAAGAAAAATTTTCATGTTAATTATTCCATTTATATCACTTATTACAATGTTATAAACAATATGTAATTATTTAAGTTAAAAACGGTCATTTTGTCGATCTTTGGTACTTGAGTCAAAAATAAACTTCTTATAATTACAAGTTGTTCATGTGGTAAAATATAAATTATATACAGAATTATATTCATGATTTAGATATCATATATATCATATATATTGAGTATATAAATGCATTAATAATATTACATAACATTTAGAGGTAAGAAATGAAATGCACCGTTCATGAGGATGGTAAGCCGTACGTACGCACGAACGCTACTTTCATTTATATTTCATATTAAATGGAATAAAAGCATAATTATATAAAGGTATATTATAATTACATTATATTATGATATATAATATCATTTAATCTATCCTTTATACATCCCACGTATGGAATTAACGATTCAAATCACTTTGAGGAGGCGGTAGTCCGCACTTCCTAAAATGAAATTTTTGCATTTACCCATAATGGAAATCATAAAGGTGTGACATAAATGAAAAATACAGAAGAATAATTAAAACATAAAAATAATATATATCATATATAAATATAGTGACATCTTAATGTCTATAATGAGAGGTGTTAAAATAATATTGAACAACCATCATTTCGTGAGGCAGTAATTCACCACCCACAAACACAGAATGTTCTTTAACCATTAGACGATGGTGTGTGTAAGTGTAAATCAAATACATCTCATTAAAACATCCTAGTATATTTAATATACTGGTGTTGTTACAAAATAAATTTATAAAAAGAGTTTAAGGGGTTGGAGAAGCAAAAGAAAACAAATGAACATAATAGAAGATATTACCTTAAAATCGGGTAAATATGTTTGATTTAAGAAAAATATTCCTTGGGAATACTTATACCCAAATTGAGTCTTCTTGGAGTAAGAGAGGTAATTTAAAAGATTATTTGGGCAGAGGTTGGCCAAGCCAAATGGCTTTGAAGGTGTGAATAAGGTGGTAGAGGTGGGGGGCCTTTTATAATAGGAGAGGAGGGGAACTATTAGAATGTCATGAAATGTTACATTATTATGAAATTATTTTCGGATTTTAAATGTCCCAAAATGACATATTTATAGGATAATAAGATAAGGATTCGAAATCCACCCATCCAATAGGCTTTAGACAAGTGTAATTCTTAGATTTTAACTTATTGTTTCATTTTATTTAAATCATTCATTAATGAAGTAATCACTGCATCATCATGGTTTGATAAATAAATTTATTTATTTAATGCCTAAAAATTATAAAACAATTTCCATTATGTAGGAAATATTATTATATTTCCAATGGATATTTATAGTATAAAAGATAACTTTCATAACCCCTTGTAATCATTGTTTTAGTAAAACAATACATGTTTGTGACTTTTATTTTTACTTTAAATAAAAGGTATTAATGTCATTTTCTTAACCAAGTGGCTCCCTGGGGTCCCTAAATTTGACCCATGGATTTTCATGGTCGGCCATGAATCATACAAAAAGAGTAGGGCATGTTTCAAGGTAATTTCATATTATTATAACATTATTTTTACCTTAAATTACTCTAATTATCTCTAATCGCGGTTAATAAAACTCAAAAGTTACTTTTCACCAAAAATTATTTTCATACCATTGAACAAAATTTTACTTCAGAATTACAACCATGTTTGTCATATTTTTGAAATTAAATTCACAGAAGCGGTAAAATTTCATTTAAATGAAAAATCAGTTTTTTAACTACCACTTAGTGGTTTCACTATTCATCAAAAATTGATGTTTTTCAGAAAAATACCAAAAAATAACCATAATGTATATTTGATATTCCAAATTCAAATATGATGACTATTTTACCAAATTAAAAAAATATACGTTTCATTAATTAATTTTATAATTAATTTCTATTGTCAAAAAAATATCTTGTTTTAAAGAAAGAATATCAATCAAAAGATTGACAATTGTTTGTATCCAATTTCAATGTGAAATTAATTCTAATGACCACCAGTGTATAAAATGGAAATAATATATTCTAATTATATATTAAAACAACTAAATAATATGATTTATCACTATAAATTTTTTTGATTAAAAAATTTGTTTTTAATTAAAGTTTTGTATTTACACTATTCATAAAAATTTGGAAGTTCTCAGAAAAAAAACGAAAAATTCAACTTAGGATAATATAGATATTTCAAATCCAAAAATGAAGTCCAATTTGAATAATAAATTTTATAAAATTTCAAAATGTGGGTATTACTATTCGTAACGGCTACTTTGATTAGTCGCGGTGTGTTAGAATCTAGAACATGCGTACAATGCAAGCTATTGCATTATTGAAAGAGAAGTGTAATATGGAAGCTTGTGGTGTTACATTCTCCCATCCTTCAATAAATAGAATCCTCATAATTTGATATTGATCTTCGAAAATAAAAGGATGAAAATAGAAAATACTTTTGTGCAAAACCCACATCGGAAATAAGGTTAATAAAATTTAGCCTCAATAAGTTGGAAAGGGAAATAAAAAAGTCACCACCAAATTATGATCTCGGTTAGGAGAAAATTGGTGGAAATTAGAGACATATAATTGGTAGAAAACATAAATATTTTTATGGAGTGATTGATGTCATCAATCACAAACAAGTGTAAAATTGAGGGCCTCAAAGCCTTCAATCTATGATGATTTAAAATATCATCAGTTCAACAAAACATAAGGTATTAGGATAACACATTTTTTGTTTTAATATCCCTTTCCAAAATTTTAAGAATTAATTTATTCATATAATAAGATATAGGTATATATATATATATACTTGACAAGTAGAGTTTCAACCTTCAACTAATTTCTACCACAAACTCATCTTTCACACAAAAAGATAATTGAACTCAAAAAAATTATATTTATCTTAATCGTACAAGGTTACAAATATTAACACATACAATTTAGATTAGGAAAAATATTTTTTAATAACCTGGAACTTCTTGTAGGCTAGTGGTAGGTAATAAAGGCATGTCGCACTATGGTTGTGGGTTTGATTCCTACAGCTTTGTCCGACGCGACGGGTTATCCCCTGACCTGCATGTTGTCCTTTTCCTAAAACTATAGTATTATAATATTTCAAAAATAATATTCAGAAATGTTTTAACCTTAAAAAACACTATCCAATGTTCAAATTATTCAATTCCAACCTTTGTATTTATCCAAAATACCTATGTCCAGAGTTTCTCAAAAAGGTCTCTAAATTCCAAAATCAATTGTAACATAAGATTCCCCAAACAAAGTAATGTTTCTCTTATTGTCACATACTAAAAATATGATTACCTTCATCATATTGAAACCTTAATGAAAAAAACAAGTACTACAGTACAATCCTTACATATATCACATTATTCTTATACCCATAATATAGTTCTTGAGTCAAAAAACAAAAATATAATAATTATTCAACTTCATTTATAGTAACAACATAAGCTTGGCCTTACCCCCTCATCCTTTTCTGAGGTAAGTATCCTTGGCGCTTAGGGAACTCATTTTCATAATACCCCATTTCTCTACAATTGTATCATTCAACATTTACAACCTCTTTCTTTCCCTTGAAATCGTGAGTCTGGTGACCTTTTTCTTCATATTTGTAACAAACTCGCATTTATTTTAGGGAAGTACCGGGGTGTTTCTTACCAAAAATTTCACATAATAAAAAATAATTCTCTCCGTTTTCCCCTTTATCTATCACTTTCTCCACCGTTCTCTTCTTCTCTTACTTTACTTTGTTGTCATAAGACTTAGAGAATTCATTTTCTTTCTTGAT
Source organism: Viscum album (assembly GCA_963277665.1). Taxonomy (NCBI): domain Eukaryota; kingdom Viridiplantae; phylum Streptophyta; class Magnoliopsida; order Santalales; family Viscaceae; genus Viscum; species Viscum album. Next base: position 1,319,634,296 of record OY728158.1, read on the forward strand.
ATCACACGAGACACTATCTTCATACGATGAGAAGGATTGTGATACTAAAGCTCGATGGAGACATGGTTTTAACCCATCACAGAAACGATAAATCTTACTTCTTGGGTTACGTATATAATCTGCAGCATGCCTCACTAACCTTGTAAAGTTATACCCATACTTTGCAACATTCTCATCCTCCTTTTGCCTCAGACTCAGAAATTGTCTTTCCATATCTGCTCGATGGTCATGAGGAAAGTATTTTTCTGAGAAAATCTCTTTGAACTCTCTCCATTCCATACTTGATACTTCTTCATCTTACTTTGTGTTTTGAATCAATGACTACCATTGATCCGAATCTCTAGTGAGGTGGTAAACTACCATGATATCCTTTTCCCTTTAACTACTCCACAAGTGATTGAATATTTTCTCTATGGAATTTATCCTTTTCTCATCTACTAAGGGATTTGTAATCCCATTTAATGTTGGTGGTTGTTGCCTCATGAAGTGATCTAACATTGACCCTCCACGTTGTGGATCAGGGTGCTCCATACAGGTACAGTTATTATTCATAACCTAAGTGAGTTGTCCAAGTATGGTGATTAGCTGTTCAGAACAAGTTGCATCACTGGCTCCATTATAATTAACTTGAGCAGGTGGAAAATCCCTATATAAAGTGTGTGCATTGATATAGTTTACATTCCTTCAACTAGGAACCATTTCTAAACAATGGAATAAACTAGATCAGTTTATGAATCAAAATACATAATTCCATACTTGTAAAACACTTAACATAAATTGAATAGTTAATGGATGTAATCCATAATCATAAAAATGATTTCTTTGAGGAAGTATATACTCATAAACCATTCATAATGGTTTTTAACGAAAATGAGAATTATCCTAAGCATTTCCCATGGGATTTTCATAATAAAGAGTGCAGCGAGGCCCGTTTTCATGCACCAGTTCCCGTTCGAGTCCAGATCAAAGTAGTGTTTTCAGGTTTTACCCCTAGGTACATCTATGCCAGATCCGCCTCTACCTGCTCGTATCTAGATAGGGATGTATTGCTCGGAAAACTCAAAAAATCTCTACAATACCAAAATTCTAGGATGCTCTTCTATACTAATCCATAATGTCTATCTTAGGGCTATCTGCTCTAATCATTGTTTATCTAAATCTAGCATCCAAGGTTAGTATTAAAATTCCTCTGATACCAACTATAACACCCCAACTGTAGTTATCCAGAGTCGGTTCATTATTATGTAACATTGGAATTATCACAAAAGATCAGGTCTCGAAAGACCGATTAGTTTAGTAGCTTTGGAAACACTAGATATACTCATAAATGTTACATTACACCATAAAGTAAAAAAATCAAAATAACATAGTATCCATAGTCCACACTTATATCCCCTTTAGACTATCCATGCAGGTTAGTCATAAAATATTTCTTCATATCCTAGGAAAATAAAACATAGAAAGGGGTGAGCTCAGATGCTCAGTAAGGATAACAATATAGCGGAAACTTTCATAAATAAAAATAAACATTTAAGGCAATGTATAATAAAAAAAGCCTTTTAAACATGTACTTCAGCATAATATGGCAAAGATAAAATAAAATAATTCAATTTACTTATTCACATGGGTATTATACATGTCGAATAATTACATGAAATATCAATAACCACTTTCATAATGATGGAGTGCATAATGCCAGAATATCATAACCACGTAGTCACGGCCTTGTGCCAAGACTACAAATAAGAGGTTGTCCAGGTCTTGTGCCAAGACACTAGTTTGTCTCATGAGACCTGCTATTGCATCGAGAAGTTATAGCGAGCTCCACCCATCACTTATTAAGTCCAATGCATTCATTATATGAAAATTTTTAAATATATCATAAAAAAAGCCTAAGAAGCATAACATAATCGTATCACATAAAACATGCATAATGAAACATAACATTTCCACATTTCAATAACAAGATATCAATAAAACACATTAATTCAATCAAAACATTATCAAAACCATTTTCAATACCAAAATAAACGAAAAGTAAAACATGGTATTTATTTTTCATTTAAAAAAAATATGGCATATAGAGGAAGCTGAAACTCAAATAATGGTCACAGAGGCGAAGAATTCATTGTCGCCGCATATGTAAGACAAAACATTCCGTTTGTCGTTTAGTAAAAATGATTCATATAAAAATATTATTTTTTAATAAAAGTAAAAGTCAAAATGGTTTATACACCATATAAAATAACGTTGTGTATAAAGAAAAATATTCCTCAATGAAAGGAGATTGAGAGGATGTCCCTTACTTCATTTCTGACTTGACTCGATCGTTCTTTAATCTCCTGAATAATAAAATAGAGTTCATATCTACTTTCTTAAGAACCTTTTTTAAGTTCATTATTCCATTTATATTGTAACGACCCAATGTGTTTCAATAGAAAAATCCCTTCTTATATCTATGTCATAAAAACACAAAATAATGAACTACTAAGTGATAAGTGACCCTTAAACATAATTTTGTCACCTCTATGTTTGGAATTTTAAAAATCCAACATACACGGTTGTGTTCAAGATAGTTTTTGGAGTCTAATGAAACAAAAATAATTTTTGGTGAATAGTAACCTAACCTTATGAATAGTAACATGACCCTTATGAATAGTAAATAAGAGGAACCTTACCTATGAATAATAAAATAAAATTTAGACATCTTAGAAAGTGACAATTTGACCTTAGTAAATGTTTTTGGTATTTTATAAGTCATAAATAATTAATTATAATTTATTAATTAATTTAAAAGAATATTTATTTTCCTATAATGTATTCATAAATTATTGAATCAATGTCTAATAGTTTTTTTGATAATTTTATAAGACCCAACGTAATTTTTGAAACAACTGCAAAATCAGTTTTAATTTTTAAAAACTGTTTTTAAGTAAATTATGATTTTAATTAAATATTAAATTAATAATATTTAGAAAATTATTTTTGAAAAATGGACTTCATTTTTGGATTCTACACGTCGAGAAATGGTTGGGGTAAATTTTTGAGATTTTTCTGAGATACATGAATTTTTTATGAATAGTGGAATCCGATAATTCACAATAAAAGCTAAATAATGTATTAATTGAGTCATCGATGATGTTCTGATGATGTAAGCCCACTTGGTTTGGGATTAAATTATAACATTACTATTATTGGTCATCCAAGACTCACTATTCCTTGTCTTAGGTGAAATTAATAAACTAATCAATTTTATATTAAGGAAACCCCTCTCCCCTCCACTATAAAAGCCACCCTTCACTCCCTATTTTCCTCACACCTCTCAAGCTCCAAGACTTCTCTAAAATCTGCCCAAAAACCTTCCCTAGCTCATCCCCCACGTCTAAAAGCTGCTGGTATCATCAAAATACCAATCCTAGCTTCCTTATAGAGGATCTCAAGAGGAGAATTCTAGAGGTAATTTCTCTCCCTCTTCTCCTTTAATTTCCTTTCAAGTTCAAGTTCCTTTCATGATCTCTCCCTACCTATCTTCATCAAAATTGCACTACAAATCCTGTATTATATATCTACTATAATATTATGATTCTAATGTTATATTATATCACCCCACACCCTCTCCCTCTTCCTTTCCTTTTATTAAAGAGAACGCTGTTCATGAGGTGTTAAATTTATCACCTTCAAAAAAACGGCATGTTCTCTTCTACCATTTCTACCATCAATCTGGTCATGAAACCATTTTATGGTTGAACCAGAATATTTTATATGTATTATGTTCTATTTTATGTTCTGTAAATAACCTATGGCCATATTACTAAGTGAAAAGATAAAATGAGTTCGTTGTGATCCAAAAACCGCTCAAATTAACCCAAATAATCTTCATTTAATTCTTATCTAATGATTCGTCCACATGGATCTAATATAACTCATTATAAAATCATTCAATATTCAGTAATATCATTAATAACATGTAATATCAGTTCTGTATGTTTACCCACGATCTACCAAAACATCAATTTAATAATACAAGTGGACCGTTCAAGAAAACCATGAAAACGAACATCCCCGATCAATGTTTTTAAACTCTATAAGTCATCCAAAGGAACATAATATGAAATAATGAAACCAGAATGAACCATATTAATGTATAAAAGGTTCTAGAATTTCTAAATAATGAATATAATGTCATCATACAGTAAATTAAAGAGAAGGAGGCATTCGAGTACAAGGTAAGGGGAAATCTCGAACCCAATTTTCTTCCTTCGGGTTCTCCCTCTTTCACCCCATTTTTGATATGGTTACACCTCAAAGATAATTTGTTCATCATTTCATTTACTTTTATGGGATATAAAAGTTTGTCACTGTTTTTTTTATGTCCATCAAAATGTTTTCCAATAGAACTCTTCTTTCAAGATCTCACCTTTTACCTCTCATTCAAGGTTGATGGTTCTTGTATCAAGTATGTTGTTCCCTCATTAATATGGGAACCCAAAACTTATCAATGTGTTATTATGAAATGAAACCCATTCCTTTCCATGGGTTATTTATGTACATGTTTTATATGTGTTCAATGTGGAAATCATGATAATGATAATGTTATGATGTGATGGGTGCGCCCGGAATTATATAGCGCAATATGAATGTTTTAATGTGACGGGTGCGCCCGGAATTATACAGCGCTCCAATGTATTGGGTAAAGTGATGAATCTCATGAGTAAATTTGAAGTGATGTGTGAACATGATTATAGCTTTGTTCATTAGTATGTGTGGTAGTTAACCACTAAGACATGATGTTTCATTTTTATGCATTTCCACATTTCAAGTCTTTTATTTATGCTCCTCCATGTTCATGATCTTTTACAGATGTTATGATTATGCTCACCCCATGATGTATTATTCATGCCTATCCTCTTAATGGGATTTTTGCTCACCCCTTTTGATGTATATCCTCAGGTTTCTACATGTACTAAGGAGAGGAAAAGTGCTACTAAGAAGCTATAGAAGAAGAAATTAAATCAATGTTTATGCTTGATGTTGTACTTGTTATGTGTAGTCCAAGTTTGCCAAAGACACTAAACCTATGGATCCTCCATGTGTAATACTATTATGTTGTTTATCTTTGAAATAATGTAATAGTAATTTAAGAAAAGGCCGGGTCGGTATAGTTGGTATCAGAGAAAAGGTTTAGTTAATTTGGGAATTAGGATTAGTGAACCCTAAAGAAAACCTCTAGCATGAGACTAAGTACAAATATGTACAAAAGAATATTTACCTATGGATCCCATATGTTTTGTTTTTTTATAATTGTTTAAATTAATAAGTTATTCATGACTTGTTTACTTATGTTTTGTTCTATCCTTTTCTATTTTAGAAAATGGTGGGAACCAGGAGAGGTAATAAAGGAGAAGTACCCTCACCTGTTCTGTAAAGTGAAAATTGCGAAGGTGAAATTTCTTAAGGGGGAAGAATGTAACGACACAATGTGTTTCAATAGAAAAATACCTTCTTATATCTATTTCATAAAAACACAAAATAATGAACTACTAAGTGATAATTGACCCTTAAACATAATTTTGTCACCCCTATGTTTGGAATTTTAAAAATCCAACATACACGGTTGTGTTCAAGATAGTTTTTGGAGTCTAATGAATCAAATATAATTTTGGGGAATAGTAACCTACCCTTATGAATAGTAACATGTCCCTTATGAATAGTAAATAAGAGGAAAATTACTTCTGAATAATAAAATAAAATTTAGACATCTTAGAAAGTGACAATTTGACCAAAGTAATCGTTTTTGGTATTTTATAAGTCATAAATAATTAATTATAATTAATTAATTAATATAAAAGAATATTTATTTTCTGGTAATGTATTCATAAATTATTGAATCAATGTCTAATGGTTTTTTTGATAATTTTATAAGACCTTACACAATTTTTGAAAGAACTGCAAAATCAGTTTTAATTTGTAAAAACTGTTTTTAAGTAAATTATGATTTTAATTAAATATTAAATTAATAATATTTAGAAAATTATTTTTGAAAAATGGACATCATTTTTGGATTCTACACATCGAGAAATGGTTGGGGTAAATTTTTTAAATTTTTCTGAGATACTTGAATATTTGATGAATAGTGGAATCTGATAATTCACAATAAAAGCTAAATAATGTATTAATTGAGTCATCGATGATGTTCTGCTGATGTAAGCCAACTTGGTTCGGGATTACATTAAAACATTACTATTATTGGTCATCCAAGACTCACTATTCCTTGTCTTAGGTGAAATTAATAAACTAAACAATTTTATATTAAGGAAACCCCTCTCCCCTCTACTATAAAAGCCACCCTTCACTCCCTTTTTTCCCCCACACCTCTCAAGCTCCAAGACTTCTCTAAACTCTGCCCAAACACCTTTCCTAGCTCATCCCCCACGTCTAAAATCTTCTGGTATCATCAAAAGACCAATCCTATCTTCCTTAAATAGGATCTCAAGAGGAGAATTCTAGAGGTAATTTCTCTCCCTCTTCTCCTTTAATTTCCTTTCAATTTCAAGTTCCTTTCTTGATCTCTCCCTACCTATCTTCATAAAAATTGCTATGTAAATCCATTATTATATACATACTGTAATATTATGATTCTAATGTTATATTATATCACCCCACACCCTCTCCCTCTTGCTTTTATTTTATTGAAGAGAACGTTGTTCATGAGGTGTTAAATTTATCACCTTAAAAAACGTCATGTTCTCTTCTTCCATTTCTACCATCAATCTAGTAATGAAACCATTTTATGGTTGAAACAGAATATTTTATATGTATTATGTTCTATTTTATGTTCTGGAGATAACCTATGGCCATATTACTAAGTGAAAAGTGAAAATGAGTTCGTTGTGATCCAAAAACTGCTCAAATTAACCCAAATAATCTTCATTTAATTCTTATCTAATGATTCGTCCACATGGATATAATATAAATCATTATGAAATCATTAAAGCTTCTGTAATATTATTAATAACATGTAATATCAGTTCTGGATGTTAACCCATGATCTACCAAAACATCTATTTAAGAATACAAGTGGACCGTTCAAGAAAACCATGAAAACGAACATCCCCGATCAATGTTTTTAAACTCTATATGTCATCCAAAGGAACATAATATGAAATAATGCAACCAGAATGAATCCTATTAATGTATAAAAGGTTCTGGAATATCTAATTAATGAATATAATGTCGTTATATAGGACATTAATGTGGAGGAGGCATTCGAGTACAAGGTAAGGGGAAATCCCAAACCCAATTTTTTTCCTTCGGGCTCTCCCTCTTTCACTCCATTTTTAATATGGTTACTCCTCAAAGATAATTTGTTCATAATTTCCTTTACTTTTCTGGGGTATAAATATTTGTCGCTGTTTTCTTATGTCCATCAAAATGTTTTCCAAATGTACTCTTCTTTCAAGATCTCACCTTTTACCTCTTATTCGAGGCTGATGGTTCTTGTATCAAGTATGTTGTTCCCTCTTTATTTTGGGAACCCAAAGCTTATGAATGTGTTATTTTGAGATGAAACCCATTCCTTACCATGGGTTATTTATTTACATGTTTTATATGTGTTCTATGTGTCAATCATGATAATGGTAATGTTATGATGTGACGGGTGCGGCCAGAATTATATAGCACAATATGAATGTTTAAATGTGACGGGTGCGCCCGGAATTATACAACGCTCCAATGCATTGGGTAATGTGATGAATCTCATGAGTAAATGTGAAATGATGTGTGAACATGATGCTAGATTTGTTCACAATTATGTGTGGTAGTTAACCACTAATACATGATGATTCATTTTTATGCATTGCCACATTTCAAGTCTTTTACTTATGGTCCTCTCATGTTCATGATCTTTTACATATGTTATGATTATGCTCACCCCATGATGTATTATTCTTTCCTATCCTCTTACTGGGATTTTAGCTCACCCCTTTTGATTTATATCCTCAGGTGGCTACATGTACTAAGGAGAGGACAAGTGCTACTAATAATCTATAGAATAAGAAATTAAATGAATGTTTATTCTAGATGTTGTACTTGTTATGTGTTGTCCTAGTTTGCCCAAGACACTAAACCTCTGGATCCTCCATGTGTAATACTATTAAGTTTTTTATCATTGAAATTATGTAATTGTAATTTAAAAAAAGTCCGGGTCACTAAATATATCACTTATTACCATGTTATGAACATTATGTAATTATTTAAGTCAATAAAGGTTGTTTTGTCGATCTTTGGTACTTGAGTCAAAAATAAACTTCTTATAATTACAGGTTGTTCATGTGGTAAAATATCCATTATATCCAGTATTATATTCATGGTTTATATATAATATATATCATATATATCCATTGTATAAATTCATTTATAATATTACATAACATTTAGAGGTAAGAAATGAAATTCACCATTCATGGAGATGGTAAGCTGTATGTACGCATGAACGCTACTTTCATATCTATTTTGTATTTAGTGGAATGAAATCACAATGATATAAAGGTATATTATAATTCTAGTATAATATTATATATAATATCATTTACTCCATCCTTTATATGTCCCACATATTGAATTAACGATTCAAATCACTTTGAGGGGCGGTAGTCTGCACTTCCTAAAATAAAATTATCGTGTTTACCCATAATGGAAATCATAAAGATATGACATAAATGAATAATACAAGAGCATAATGGAAACCTAAAGATAATATATATCATATATAAATATAGTGGCATCTTAATGGACACCATGAGATGTGTTAAAAGAAAATTGAACAATCATCGTTTCGTGAGGCAGTAAGTCGCCACCCACAGAAATAGTATGTTCTTTAAACATTAGACGATTGTGTGTGTAAGTGTAAATCAAATCCTTCTCATAACAACATCCTATTATTTTTAAGGAACTGGTGTTGTTACAAAAGAAAGGAATAAAAATAATTTAAGGGGCTGGAGAAGAAAAATAAAACAAAAGAACAAAAGATAAGACATTACCTTAAAATCGTGTAACTCTTTTCGATTTGAGCCAATGGCTTCCTTGGGAAGACTTCTTCCCAAAGTGAGGCTTCTAGGCGTAAGAGATGGAATTTTAGAGAGTATTTTTTTAGTGGTTTTTTGATCCAAATGGCTTTGATGGTGTGAATAAGGTGGTAGAGGTGGGCGCCTTTTATAAGAGGAGAGAAGGGGAACTCTTAGAAAGTCATGAAATGTTACATTATTATGAAATGATTTCCGGATTTTAAAGGTCCCACAATGATATATTTCGATTATAAGGTGATAAGGGATCTAAATACACCCATCCAATCGTTCATTATCTTACCCAAGTGGCTCCATGGGGTCCAAAAAGATGACCCATGGATTTTCTTGGTTTTCCATGAGTCATCCAATAAGTGTAGGACATGTTTCAAGGTAATATCATATTTTTATAACATTATTTTTACCTTAAATTACTCTAATTTCCTCTAATCGTGGTTAATAAAACTCAAAAGATACTTTTCACCAGAACTTATTTTCATCCCATTGAACCACATTTTACATCATAATTACAACCATGTATGTCGGATTTTTGAAATTAAATTCACAGAAGTGGTAAAATTTCATTTAAACGAAAATTCAGTTTTTTAACCACCACTTAGTGGTTTCACTATTCATAAAAAATTGATGTTTTGCATAAAAATAACAAAAATTCACCCAAAGATATATTTTATATTCCAAATTCAAAGATTATTTCTATTTTACCAATTTCAAAACATATAAGTTTCAATAATTAATTTTATAATTAATTCCTATTGTCAAAACAAATAGCGAGTTTTTAAGAAAAAATATCAATCAAAAGATTGACAATTGTTTATGTCCAATTTCAATGTGAAATTAATTCTAATGACCACCATTGGATAAAATGGTAAAAATATATTATAATTATACTTTAAAACCACAAAATAATATGATTTATCACTATAAATGATTTTTATTAAAAATGTTGTTTTTAATTAAAGTTTAGTATTTTAAACTATTCATAAAAAATTGGAAGTTCTCAGAAAAAAATAAAAACTTAAACTTCGGATAATTTCAAGATTCTGAATCCAGAAATGAAGTCTAATTTGAATAATAAAATTTATAAAATTTCAAAAAGTGGGTATTACAATTCATATTGGCTACTTCGATTGATCACAGTGTATTAGAATCTCAAACTTGCTTAAAATGCAAGCTATTGCATTATTGAAAGAGAATCGTACCATGGAAGCTTGGTGTGTTACATAATTACACTATTATTGTTTTTTTCATTCAGTAAATCTTAGATATGGAATACACATTTTGTGATTGTCCCATATTTCCACATTAATGACACCTAATTCGAGTTGTATTCCTGCGTGTCACTTCCACACTGGTGATTTTCGCTTGGGTTCTCTGAATCATCTAATTCAATATCATCCACAAAGAAATTTTCAATCACGAAGTTGGTTCTTATGGTATTACTTCAATGATGAATACATTTTTCATTTTATTTAGCCTCATGCATTCAATATCATTTGGAATTGACAGTTGCTTCTATTTTTCAAAACCTTTATGCTCTACTTGCATCTTCTAAGTTTTTTGAATGATATTCAATCTTGATTTTGTATAGAGAGTCAATAGTTTTTATTGATCACTAACATTTCATCACAGATAGATTAATTACTCTTCATGTCCTTCAATACGTTTGGTTTGATCTTTTCTAGTTTAGGTTTTCCAATATATTTATCTATTATGTTTTCCAATTTTGATCTTGTAATTTATAGCCTTATCTAATATCATCTGGAAGGAAGATTTCATTTTTTTCGCTTTATTTATTTATCTTGACATCTCTTCTTCCTAATGCTACATATAGAGTGTTCAATCTGAAACCTCATTATTTACTTTATTTTTTTGGTTGTCCAAACTTAGATTTCCTTAAAAGATGATTCTAATTAGACCTGAAGGTCAACTCTTCCTTTAACATCCCCTTCTTCCTTGTCTCTTTCATCATTTGTTACATTATTTTCGACATCTTCCACTATAGAATCTTTTTCCAGATCATTGTAGTCCTCCGTTAATTTTTCCTCTAATTCTTCTAAACTATCATGTTTCCTTCAATGAAGATTATTCTTTTTAATTAAGTTTCGCATAAAATATTTCTGTCCCTCCACTTATACTAAAGTATTTATAATATTAATTCCAACTTCTTCCTATTTATATTCCTGACTCTTCTTTAGGAACCTTTTTTCAATATATTCAATTTCTCTACATCAATATAAAGAATGGGGAAGTTTCCCTTTGATCTTTTATTTTTCTCTTTTGAGATTTTAGTAGATGATTGATGTAACATCATCTTTCTCTTCATCTTCATATCCATATTTAGTTGGTAGATTCCCTATGTCCTTGAATTCCACCTCATTGGATTTCCCCATTTACAGTGCATTGTTTTTTTCATTTCCCATTTCATATTCTACAAGGGTAATATGAATATAATCTAAGGGCATATCCATTAGATCATTATATTAAAATACAAAAAAATTCAAATTGAACTGAGGAGGAAGTTTCCTCATGATATGATTCACAATATTTATATCATCAATATCTTATCCATAACTATGAATGTATTCCACTAAAATATTCACCATTTCATAGAATTCAACAATAGAATCATTTGGTTTCATTCACATGTCTTCATACATGATCCACAAAACCTATATATTTTCCCCTCTAACCATTCATTATCCTTCTAGTATATTCAAAATATTTTTCCAAAAATCATGTGATGTTTTACATGACATCACTTTCATATAAATTTCGTTGGATATGGATCCCCTAATAAATTAATTCCATTATCATCAGTAAAAAAATCACTTTTCAAAGGTTCTGATAAATCCCTATTGTCAATGTTGTCCAAAATATCGGTCACCACTGCTGTAAACACATTCATTCCCCAATATCGAAGTCTTTCTTCACCAATTCTTCCATAACATAAAGACAACTCCATAAAAGAATTGTATAACTTTGTGTTTGAAAACATCAATTTAATTCCATGAGATAGAAACTCTAAAATTAACCTTTTCCAATTATACTAATTATTTGGTCCACTTGGTTATGTACACTAAGAGGGGAGTGAAGCAGGGTATGACATATTAAATCTAATACCCATTTTGATATTATTTCATCATTAATCAAAACAAACTTATCTTCTTCCACCATATAAATATAAAAATATAAATTTAATCATGCATGAGAGCCAAAAATCCTATTTGGTTCACCTCATTGGGCTATAACCATAGAGTATACAATCACAATGTGAAAATTTCCCAAATCCACTAAAATAACTCTATTATATTCAAGGTTCAGTATAGATCACTTCTATGCCCAGGCTCATTGCCTTTACAAGGTTTAGGGTCTGATCACAACATTTTCAAAGGACACTCACTATATCTCTTTCTCCATCTCATTATCGATGGAAAGTGTCAACATCTTCCTATTACTCTACTCACATCTATTGGTAGGGATGAACTCATATGTTATGTATGTGTAGGTCCCTTCATTATCATTACTGAATGCATCATCCTTGCTATGTATATTCTCTATTGAAGAAACCCTTTCATCCATATATGAATACCAATTTACCACAAATGTTATGGTAATCTTATACCATTCAAAGAACCTAGGGTTGACATGAACACATCATTAATAAAAATTCTAAAGTGTTGCCTTTTCCAAGTTAAACCAACTATTTCACTACTAAATACTTGTGTTAAACACCATTTTTACACCCAACTCACTATTGGAATGCAACTCCCTTCGGGTGTGCATCATCTGTGAAAATCTCTATTAGCAAGCCTCTTTCCAACACATGTGTGATCAGAGATATGATTATATATTAGTGTTGATATTCAATTTGAAGGTGGTTTATCCACCTATTTATATGAATTTTGGAATCCTTGTGCCCAAGGAACACAACTTCTCCCTAAATGCCTGATTCTCATATTTTTACAACCTCTCCTTTGGTGAAAGTTCATAACATTCATGCCCTTATTTCCATATCCACGTGTTGACGTATTGATCATGAAGAATGAATGACTCACAAATTTCCAAGCCTCCTTCGCACCAGAGTATAACCTCTTTTTCAAACAAAACTTATATCTATTCTAAATTATTGGAAAAACTAATTTGGTAAACACAAGGAAATGTCATTGCCTTCTGTACAATGTTTCTGTTCAACATTTATATTGTCCTTTATTTTCCATAGATCATTTTTAGAATAGATTTTCAAAAATATCTCTAGAACTATAGAAATAAAAATGTAATCCTTCTTTGTAAACAATCATAATCACCCAAAAATCCATCAATTTTATCTTGAGAGATTTGTTCCCAATAGACGTTCATTAAAAATTATAACTTCAGCTTCATTAGGTCATGCTTCCTCAATAATTCCCATGAAAACATATAGAAAAGATGACTCATAATAGATTATATAGTGATAATAAAAGTAAGAATCTTCTACATAAAACAAAAATTCCAATAAAAGAAAATCATATTCAATAATTTGAATCTCTCCCTCAGTTTTTTCAACATGAACTTCCTCAAGGACAGTAAGTGTAGTAAATTGTGTGTCTAGGGAAGGAGTGTGGTAGTCAACCTTCTCCTTTATCAATTCAATATAAGAAACCTCAGGTGTAGTTACATTCAAGGAAAGCATATTATTTAAGATGGTGGTTAGAGTTGTTATGTCAATAAAAAGTTATTTGATGTGTTATAATAGATTAAATAATCTAATAACATATTAAATAAAATTTGGTCATCCTAATTTTTTCATCGTACTCTATTTTTTTATATAATATCTCCTGGAATATCTTGAAAACATCCTCAAATATGTGCATCATTTATCTCCATAATTTAATTAATAGGAATATCAATGCCAAAACATTGATAAACTAATTCAATGCATAATACTCAGTTATATGATGAGAAAAATTCATATGTTCAGTTATTAAGTCTTCTAAAAATTATATTCAATCATCATTATATTCTTCAATTTGTTTGAAAAAATATCTCAATCCAAAATATTCAAATATTCCTTAATTTTATAATTAAAAAAATCCAACATAGTCCTTTGTGGGTTTTCATGGTCAGATCATATTTTAATATTACTATTTTTTTTAAATGTCAAATTGATTAATAAAATGGAATATGCTTCTTCCCCTACAACAATAAAAAACTTTTATGGGTTCCATGTTATCAAGATGGTAACATAAACAATAATAAACACATTATATAGCATAGTTTCAAATGTTGGGGTCACTCCCACATGATAAGTGTTGAATTTATTTGTGTTATTTCTTAATTTTTTATGTTTTTAATTTTTGAAAGCACTAATAAAAAAGCATGAAAATGTATTGAAAATAACAGTGAGTAGGTTGAAATAGTTAATAGACCATAATATATATATATATATATATAAACATGAATAATATGAATAGATATATTGGTAGAGAAGAACTTAATCATGAACAAGGCCAAATCTAGCATGATCCACCCTCAACACCCTATCAGAGATATTCATAACAATTAAATAAAAAAATCTCATCCACACTCAGTGTAAGGTTGATGGAATGAGGAATATAGATATATCACCCAAAATATTGATTTTTAATGTAGATCATATCTTCCAAAACACAATCATTTTCCCAATGTCAATAAATATCCCAATAAAATCACTCCAACCTTGAATTTCTCCCAGAGTGAAGTTATTTTCAAAAGATTACAATTCATAGAACCACAAATAACAAATTTATTAATAACATTAATAGAAGAAGATGAAAATTATCATGTTTAGTAGATTATAAAACCCATACTATAGAATAATGGTCAAACAAAATACCCCAAATCACTTTTACAATCTTCTAAGAGGATATATGGAATACTGAGCATCATGAAGTGTAAATCTCCCTTAAGATTAGAGTTTTTACACCAAGATTAATCCATGTAAATTAGATATATTTTTATTTATAATAAATCTCATATAATAAGGTGGAAGAACAAAAGAAAATGACATTTACTACAATTAGAATATCAGAATGATATTTATGGGAATAAAAGAAAATGAAAAAAATTAAAATGGGAAGAAGAATAAGAGCCGGTAATATGTATCAATGTGTATGAGATGGTTCCCTTGTCTTCTGGATTAATAAAATAGAAAATTTAAACTATTATTTTATAATACTATTAATGAAATCCCAAATTAAAAGGTATCATAGATAAATATGGAATGCTTTCAAGTGCTTTTCCCCATCCTCATGTAAAATATATGTTATAATCTCTGGCTTCTTAAAAATACCCTTCTTCACATAAAATTTTCCCATGATTATTATAAGTTCCCAAAATTTAAATGGGTACCTATTGATTTATTGTTATAGTATTTTATAGTGTATATATCACATTTCATTAGTTGGGGTTAGTGTAGGGGAGGTGATGCTTTACTTTGACAGTGGTGGCTTCAGAAGATCATGATGGCCAAATTTACTAGGTGGTTCACTAATATGGTTCATTAGAGTGGCTTTGGGATTTATAGAGGAAGATAGTAGTGGCTTGGGTCTTTAATGATCTCTACCAAGGTGGCGATGTGGCTACTCATAGGTTTACCAGTGCCAGTTTCTTCTTTAATAGGCTAGGGTGGTGGAGGAATCAGCTACCATGTTCGACATTCGTAGATATTCTTAAATCTATAATTTTGGGAATTATTATAATTACAATGGTAATTTATTTTGGCTGTTTAAATGTGCTCAGATCATCCTTAGAGTACACTTTGGGTGACCTCATTATGGGATAATGGTAGAGATTTGGTCTGTCTTAAGTGTGGAACACTACATGTGAGGCTGGTGATGGTGGAAGAAGGATGATTAGTAGGGGAAAATTTTTAATAAGGTGTATTGAAGGACCAATGGATGAAAATGGTATCTAGTGGTTGATGGTATGGTAGTAGCAGTAATGGTGGTGGCTAACAGTAGAATTTTTGGAAGTGAATGATGTTGTGGTTGATTAGTGGTACCTATGGGAATGATTTCTTCCCTTGGATCAATGAAAGGGGATTCAATAGATCTTCTATATGTCCAATGGTGGATGAGGGAAGGGGGGAGTAGCACCATGGAAGATGATGTATATTGGTAAGGTTGTGTTTGATGTGACATGAAAACATCTATTTCAACATTTTATAGTTTACAAAGTTGATCAATGTAATGGGGGATCTCAAAAACAATATATCATCAAAATACTTGTTCATTCACTTAAAAAATAAAATAAATTAATAAGGAAGTAAATTATTCATATATGTTAAAATAAATAAATTTAGACTTTTAACAATTAACTAATTTAAAAATTTAATAATAAAAAAAATTATTTAAATATTAAATATTAAAAGTTATTTCTTTTCAATTAAAATGGAAATGAAAAAAATAAGAAATTGAATTGACATAAAAATTGGTATATTAAATAATATTGTGATAACAAAAAATATTTGTAAATTATATAATTACAGAAACAATTGAAATGATTTGTTTATTATATAGATAATCATAATAAAATTTAAAAAATAACATAATTTTTATTAGAATTTATAAGTTCAAATTAAATTAAATATAATGAATTTAATTAAATAAAAATATTTATTATAATTTATTTAAAAAATAATATATATGAAAATGAATAAAAATAAATAAAGAATTTACAAAATATAATTTTATTAATTATGCAAGAAAAAGTTATGACAAGAAATTTTTTTATTTAGTATATATTTAGAATATGACTAAAATAAAAATAATATTAATCCATATAAACACAATACTCATAATTAAAAAATATAATATTAAAAACTGCAAATAATTCAATAAAAATCATTAATTTGACATAAAAAATAATTAATTCCATTATTATATTTGAAAAAATGAATAATGTAAATTCAACATCCATCATCTTGGATATATCATATTTAGGTCTTATCCTTCTCAAATTTCATCATATACCTTCTTTTCAATGCTGGTTTGATGTTGTATTAATGATTTCTATTTAGACCTAAAATTATAATCATGAATTAGGTAGGAATTCGAGATCTATTCCAGAATCAACAATGTATTTGAGGAATTATTTACCCCTATATAGATATCTTATGATATTCGTTCTAATAACAAAATAAATATAAAATTTTATTCTAGGGACCCCTTTACTAACATATAATCTTTATGATTCTCATTTATACACCTATGTTATGGTGAAATGGAAAATAATCTCACCATCATTGATGTTTGATATTATTCTCTTTGGTTATATGATGGGTTCGTTCTTCAATACATGATAAACCATGATTTTCATCAATTAATAACATAATGTAAGAAGTTCCATAACATTTAAGTCTATTTTATACATATGTTTTTTTATTATGATTTTTTTGGAAATTAATTATTTACCATGATTGATAGTGATCATGTATAAATATTTGTGGGTACCATGAGAATATTTTTTATACTTTTTTCTATGAGTAAGGTCATATTTCTTTTCATGTTTTATATTGATCACAAGTATTTTATGACTATGCTATTTATAGTAATGAAATTATCTAATTTACATGTATTCTCTACCATTTTATGTTTGTTATGTGAAATGGGTTGTATTTATCAAGGTTATTTGAATAAGTTGACTATCGTGTCATGGTTATCCCATTGTGGGGGAAGGTCTATGAATTGGGATGATAGTGCTGATAGACCAGGTAATAATGTAAGAATATAACTATGTACCCTCAAAAATATGTAAATCATTGTATCCAAGTGGAATCCATGTGTCATGTTTACTCATATCCTACTGTTTATTGAAATGAATGATCACATAATTCCTTCTAGATGATGATTACCTAACCCACTTGATTCCTAGTGGATATCAAGTGCCTTTTTTCACACATTTTCTATCTATATGTTTACTATCATTGTTACTGGTTCTGTAATTATCCAATTTTTATTATTTTTCATTTGACATGTAGTTCAACAAGTGAATTTTAGTATATATATTAAATTTTTTATCACATTATTTCTCTATAAATGATTTTTATTCTAACTTGCACATTTATGATTATTATTAA
This sequence comes from Viscum album, assembly GCA_963277665.1. Taxonomy (NCBI): domain Eukaryota; kingdom Viridiplantae; phylum Streptophyta; class Magnoliopsida; order Santalales; family Viscaceae; genus Viscum; species Viscum album. The sequence goes on from OY728158.1 coordinate 1,319,652,470, forward strand.
AGAATACTGAAATTACACATATGCACAATTTTTAAGGATGCATTGGTGGTGTCCTGTGGGGTTATATTTTTCAAACCTTACACAAGTGTCTGAATGCACATGTACACATCTTATATGGTGATACTATCAAGTTAAAATGGTCTATGGAATATAGATAAGTCATGTAGAAATGAAATTGAGTATGTGTCATTATAGACTCTGAGTAATTCTAAAATATTTTATTTATTTATCTATTTTTCAAAACTCTTCAATTATGGATTTGCACTGATGGATCGTGATTATCTATTTATATTAAAACATCAGTAAGGTCCAAATTTTCCATTCATCCTCATTCATTACCCTGAGTTGTCTTATTGTAGTTATATTAATCAAGGATGTATAATATACAGAGAGTATTCTCCCCCCACGGGTTGTGTTCAGACAATTATTGATTGTCTGAAATCTCAGGCATTTGATGAGGCACAAAAGAGGTATTGTGGATCTCTAGATGGGAACTAGTTTTTCAAATCATGGAATAACATTTATCAAATTATTTTTTATTGATAGGGTAATCATTTTCATTTTATTGTATTCATTAATGAGAGACACTCACAAATAGTGGTAATTAATTGAGAATATTGTGATTCCATTGGATATTGAATATGTGGAGTGGATGAATTTTTATCTGATTTACCAAGGAAATTTTATTTATCAATGTAAACATGAGGGGATGAAAATGGTTTTTTTAAATTTTTGAAAAATGGGAGAAGAAATGGTGGATACATATGAGGATAATTTAAAAATCATGGTAATTTAATTTTTCGGTATTTTCATTAAAATGAATATAGTATGGTTGATTATTTCTTCTATTTTTAATTCCTTATCATTGAATATTATTGGTATAAAAAAATTTAAATTTTATGTCTAAATGGTAAAATATTTTATCAAAGATAGGAAGAATATTCCACAATCAACCATATAAAATTATGAATATGATATGCATATATTGAATTCCCAATATGTCGTAAGAACAAATACAATGTATAATAATGATATCATGGAGTTCCATATATATAATAAATTTTTCATGAAAAACACAAGGATATACTTAAAAGAGTTGGTTGTATGTTTTAAACCTTAAGTGGAATTTCTATAAAATCATGAGTGAAAAATAAATATTAAAGAACATAATTTGAAATGATACAACTACAGGGTAATGCAATACTTTCGAAATCCATGATAAATTTTACAAGGTAATATTACCTAGTATAGGCCAATAGATTAGTGATGTGATAAAATGTATATTGTTTATGTATTCATTGTTAGTAAACACAGAATTGATTTTGTGTCTATAAACTATTTTATATCATTTATGTTTTCTATGTATATTAAATCCAAACATCTATATTAATGAATTAATTATCAGTTAGAACATATATCGGAACCTCGTATATAAGGAAGAAATATCTAAAAATTATCATTATAATGTTTATTTGTTGTCTAGTTATAAATATAACCATTATACTAATAGTGAAATTGAATATAGCTTTATTATTGGAATGTATTTTTAATTTTTGTAGAAATGATCAAATCAATGGAGACAAAATTTTGAACCTTTGAGCTTGGTATGGAATAAATGGGTTTTAAGGGAAATTTATATATCAAAATTTTTCTAGAACTACACCAAATATCCCATAATAATGAAATAATAATGAATGTTATGGATGAATATTAAACTATAATGTGTAAAATATATTCATACTATAATATATTGCTGTTGGATAGGATTTTATTATTTTATTTTATGGTGACTTGTCTGGATTTCACCTTGATTGAGAAAAAAAGATTCCATATTTATCCTACCCTTAATGAAAAAAGCTATATCTAATCCTCCCTATAAAATAGATACAATTGATTAAGTTTTATTGATTAGGTAATTACTACACTTATGTGGAAACGGTTTCATTATTCTTAGTATTTCCCCATGCATAGATAACATTTAAATAATTATTATATTGGTTTGAACAATGTGGTTATTTATAAATTATTTGGAAATAAAAAGTTATAGTAAAGAATTATTACCCATTGTATTCTATTAATAATTTTTTTTTATTAGATTGATAGGGATAAATAAATTACAATGACTGATCTTCATTTTGGTTATAATCAGTCATTTTTTACAAAAGAGAATATCCAAAATATGAAATATCATATGAGGTGCGGTCATTTTATTTTAATAGTAAATATTTTTTGGTTATCCAGTGCATGATCTGTTGATATTATAATACATAATTATATTAAATTGGATCTTGAAATTAAATTTCAATTTATTCTTGAAAATCATAGGATGAGTTATATATATGGGGAATTTAACAAATGGTAATTGTTTTCCAATATTTGACTTTTATAGACATATTGTATAAATGGATGGTGTATTTTTTAATCTTAAATTTTTTTTCTTCAAATATAAAATAAAAACTACTTTATTGCACATATATAAATTCTTTTTCATAGTACGATATTAAAAATGGGTTGATGAATAATTAACATGATCTACTAATATTTTTTTCAAATTTACTATGTAATTGTGTCAAATTCACATGAACAATGTAATATGATGATAACATTGAGAGGATGTGAATGAGACTAGTATATTTTCATGTATTCAATATAGTATATGGTAAAGGAGGATTATTAATTTATATTAATATATCAAGTAAAGGGCATGTATGTGTTCTAAAAAAAGAATTATATACTGGGTGATTATGAATCATTATAATTAAATCTCCTAAGATTCATTTTACGGTGCTGGATTTGATAATGTGGTTGTTATCCAATGTCTTATGATGTTTAGACCACACCAATATGAAGTGAGATATCATATATGCGTAGGTTATATGAATTTGAAATACATATTTTCTCAAAAATATCATAATAAAAGAAAAAATATATGGTTGAATATACTAAAGGATTATGATTGGGTTATTGGATATCTTCAAGGGAAATAAAAAAGGAATATGATGATTCTAGTAGACATACAATTTATTTTTCATCATAATCGTAATGAATTATCCAATTTTAGTGGATTCTGGAAGGATGGTCATGGGTGTTATTATAAAAGGAAAAATATCACTCTTAATATATATAATTATCCAACCATTATTATTGGGGAGGATTAATAAAATCCAAAATGTTGGATTGTTCTTTTAAAATATGAATATATATGTAATTAATGAAAAATAACATGAAATTATTATTTATAATGATTTATTTTTATGTATTGGAACGAATTTCTACATCCATAAATATTATAGAAAAATAATCCATTGTTGGATAAATATCGCTTTTCTAATTTCCAAATGAATCCCAAAAATAAGACAATGTATTGGAAAATTCAAGAACATTTCATATGGGAAAATATAAAGATATAAAATTGAATAGTATATTAAAAGATACATAGTATTCCAATAGTTGGATGATAAAAGGTATCATCTCATGGTTTTTATTCATACATTAACATTAATAAAGTTGGAATTTTTACAATAGTACTACGTATTGTTTCATTAGGATTTATAAAATGTTCATGGGGAATAATTAATTATGGATTATTATGGATCATAGGACAAATTATACTAATTTTATTTAAATATGGAATATTTACCTCTTGAAAATATTACTAATATGTGTATAAATTTCAAGTTTATTCTTAAAGGAAAACCATTATTAATAAGAATTTTCCTGATCCACGAATTTCATAAAAATATTAGAGGAGCCCATAAGTTAAATTAGATACAAATATTTTTCATACCACATCATATCAACCTAAAACTTATAGGAAATATAAAATTTCAATAAAATAATATGAGAATATGATATGGTTATGATTTCATAACTTTTATTAAATTTTATTAACGTATTTACGATAAGTGGAGTTTGATAGAAAATATATATAGGAACCCATCACTAAAATAAAACCACATGAATCCATTAATTGATTGGTATTTCACACTCCAAAAAAATTTAATGACATTAAAGAATGCAATATATTGGGTTTGTAACATGTTGAAGTGAAAATTTAGATGTTAACATTTATCATTGACTAAGTCAATGTTTCTCAATGTTTTTAGAAAATTTATCCCGAAAAATGAATAAATGCTTGGGAATTATATATTCAGACCTTGTCTTACTATGGATATCTTCAAGGAATATTATCATATTTTTTTGATAATAATGTGATACCAATATTTTGAATTATATTTCCATTAAAATGTTAATGTGATTTTGAATTGTGACATATCATTGGGAATAACACTAACCCCACCTCAAGTTCACGATGAATTGATATCCAAATTTATATATTAGTTTATTTTTTTGTAAATATATCTTATTAGGGTTAAATGGTGATATATGAAATTGTATTATTTCATTTACTCCCAGTTTTTGGTGAAGTTACAAAAACAATGGGTCTTGGATGCAGTGATCAAGTATTAAAATCTTTTGAATCATATTAATTATTGGAAGACTGTAAGATTCAACTCTAACAATTATCGAAACAATATTCATGTTAGTGACTTGTTTCAATAGTGAAACATTATATATTATATTATATAAAATGAAAATAACAATTTTTGGATGAAGAATTTTATTTGGAATTTATATTCAAAAAATAATAGAGTAATTGATGTTGGTGTTGTCCATGTAATATTACATTATTTCATATTGAAAATTCTATAATTGAATACCATTTAAAAACAATGAATGTGTATGAAAAGTTATTAGGGAGGTTATATTATTAAAGGGAATGGAATTATAGTGTACACATGGTTTTTATTATGTTAATTTTTTTGGGACATATACAAAAAAATTGGGCCAAACACTACATTCCTTATAAGGTATCCAACCAACAACATTAGGGACTATATTGTCAACCGTGTGAGAGGTCCATACAAATGATACCTTTATGGAAGTAATGTTTGAATGAACTTTTATAGTCAGTTCAGCATGCTAATGGTGGAATAGTTTACTCGTAGCGGTTCCCATGGACCTTATAGTGGCATGGTGTGGCCCGTGAGGGAATCAGTTGAATAGTGTATTTTAGTGCCCACCCCAATGATGTATTGAACATGCAGTTGGAATAGAATCATTTATTAATTGTAATTCAACCATTCATCATTGTGACGTGGGATGGGAGGAAGGTCATTATTGCTCCTCCACATTAAAAAACACATAGAAAACCATAGATGTATGATTAGATATATCTGGGACTTCTAATCTCTGCATGATTCTACTTCATCATCGAGCCTCATTAAAGGAATTTTATTCCCCATATTATATAAATGGATCTCTTATTATAAACTAGAGGCTTACATGATTGTGTTAAAATTTATAATTCTATAGGCTGAAGGCTTTATACAATATTAATGTATGTCAATTGTCACATTAATGGAGTTATATGATGAAATCATTATTTCCGATTTAATATGGGAAGTACAATGTGATGGTTCTCACATAGATAATCACAAGGTTTTGAAATGATGTTGTATGTAGTTATTAATACAAAAACATGAGATAATCACCACTAAATAATAGATCATAACCTTGTAATAAAAGGTAATGTAAGTTTTATCATAAATTTGAGAATACAAATTCATTTTATAGCAAATTATGTCATCTTTTAAATGTATTATTTTTTAGTGATTCTACGTAGAAAGAAAAGAAGTGAAATTTAGATAATGAATTTTATTTAAATAATTAGACACCAATCTAGAGAGATTTTTTTGAATCACGATCTCCTTGATAAATCCTTCTATCTAGAAAAAATTAGTTTTTAATATAAATTAAATTTGTAAGAAATGAGTTCCATGAGATTCATTATTTATATAAATAGAGGATTACTTCACTCATCCTTATCTCGTTGAATAAAAAATAGTTTCACAATGAAGGAGAACTATAGTAACATGATTTTTGTTCACACTCTCTTTGTGCTTTATGAAGATGTATAGTTCAATAAAGCTGAGGGTTGTTATTATACCACAAACATGTTACATGATGTGAACATTGTCTGTGAATTGTATTGATACCCAACATCTAGTGATAAGAACAATGAAATGTTGAGTTTCTTGAAGGATGAGGAATTCATGTGATATAATTATGTGCAGGTCTTGTGTATATAAACTAAATAGTATAATACATAGATACTTTAAATTGTATGATATAATAAAAGATAGATTTTAACAGGGATATTGAATGGAAGAATGAAGATAGTGCATGTATTTCATGCATATATGGAAAAAAGTTAATAGAAAAAATATATTGTTTAAATGATGGTAGAAAGAAAGTAACTCTAAATTTGTAAAACAATATGGTGAATAAGTTCATGTGCATTGAGAGAATCACAAGACCCCCATTTGGCTCAAATAACGGTGAATTATATCTTAAATTTGATAAGGTTTTCATGAGGATTCCAATGAAAAAATCTCCAAAAAATTATATCACATGCAATTGTAATTTCATGAGGTAGTAGTTTCATTTGATGATGAAAGTATAACATGATGTGGAACATGATTCACTTAGAAGTTGATATTGAATATTATTCCATATTACATTTATACAGGACTAGAGAAGTGATTGTACATTCATTATTGCTAATTTAACAAAGAAGTGGAATTAATTTTGATGACCCTGAGAAGTGTTTTTCTTTCATTGTTTGAACAATCACAACTATTTTTTGGATTCTAGAAATATTTGAAAAAGAAGATTTAGTTTTAATGAACATGAAACAAAAAAAGACACTATTATTCACTACTACATATTATTTTCTATAAAATATTAAATTCATGAGGATAAGCTTATTGCCCAAATATTTTTAGTTGATCTTAATTTCAGTTTGGAAATTTTTTTATCATTCCACAATATATTCATATAATTATTAGTGGTTGAAGTGGACTAATGTGAATCTTTTTGTTTGATACTATGAGTAAGATGAATATTTTTTCCTATTTCTCTATATGTTACCAGGTGATGTTTTTTTTTCAAAAATGATGTAGCACAATGAAATCCGACATAAGTCTCGTCTAGTAGAAATCTTTAATAGTTTTTCAATGTGACTTAAAAAATAAGTGAATAATTTCTTCAAAGATATTATAATGATCCAATGAGAAAAAATATGTTGGAATTGATCTTTTGAAGTCCGTGAAAGAAAAGATATTTAATTCCACCACCTAAAGTGTAAGAAATAATCTTAGATAAAGTCGTATCTCCTATAATAAATGCAATAAGATGATATCTTATTATTGTATATATTTATTGTATTGGTCATCACTATACATGTAATTGACTAGATACTTGCATTAGGTAGTGAAAATTTTAAAAAAATTGTGAGAAATATTTAGATTCATTAAAATACAAGAATATGTTTAAAAAGTCTTCAAAATTAATTCATCTCCCTTAGCAATAGGAAAATCCCAAACATCTCCCTTTAAGGTATATTAGTGAGAGGTTATCATATATTATATTATATATATATAATAGTTACATTTTTTTGATGATTTCAATTTATTTCATTTTTTAATAATGAAGTGTAGTTTGTGTAAGGATTGAGTTATCTCTAATAAGGTGACTATTTCTGCTAATAAAATGATGATCAGATGAAATAAAGACAATATAATTATGAATATGATATCCCTCTTGTCTAATGAATGGTATGTTTCAATATCTACATGCCTTGGATATAACTAATAGACAAAATTCATGGAATATAAAGAGAGTGTTGCTCAAGATTCCACTATGAATTCAGATAGTCTCTCTCCCTCATGTGATCAAGTTATATTTGTTAGTTACGTTCAAAATTATCCGAAATAAGATTCTAGATGAAGTGGTGATTATGATCAATCTATATCCTCTCAAGATATATATATTAATTTATTAAGAATTAACTTACAATTAGTTCCCACAAAAATATCTTATATTATTTGTGGATTCATTCAACATGTTCTACTAGAAATCACCTAGATGGAAAATGAAAAATATATTAGCTATTAAGGATTTTAAGAAAAAATATTGAATTTTTAAGGGTCTCTAATATTAATTAGGTAATTAAATAAAAAAATAGCAAACATGAAATATGTTCTTATAAATGGATTGAATAACATTAAGAGATTTAAGGTTTCATAAATACTCTAGAAGAAAATATTCATGCACAAGAATAAAATTAATTAATAGAACTATTGTCCATGGATTAAAATTTGGAAGAAAAATAAAATAAAATCAAGGAACATGACTCGTTGATTCAGAATTAATTTTGTCTACATGAATAGAAAGATTAATTAATAAAGAATTATTATGAATATAACTTAATTATAATTAAAGATCATGAAATAATCCTAAATATAAAATTTCTTTAATTGGACGTTCAGTGGGATGTTCTTGATATAAAATAAAAATATATTTTAAATAATAAATAAATAGTTTCCATTACAACTCTATATTCATTGGATTATTCTAATGTTAATGGATCTCCAAAATCTAATAAGAATTATATTACTTAATTTAATGATCTATCTCTAGAATATGAATAAAAAATGGTACCAACCACTTCATATTGTAATAATTATTCTAAATATATTTCCAAAAATATTATAGGTTTGAAAAAATGTGTACAATTATGGATAAAGAAATGGGAAAGTAATACTACCACCATGATGTAGATGGATATTGAAAAGTGTTTGAAATATGTATTCCCATGAAGAGAATAATATGTTAGGAAATAAAACCAAATACCACTATATAAAATAAATTAGGAAATCATTATTTGGGTATCAATGTTTCTACATCAACTTATTTTGGACTTTTAAATAGAATTTTTGTTACAATAATATAATTAAAAAATCACATATGAAGGCTATATCTGGGTGGATCAAGCCATATGTGAAGAATAAATGGCCACAGGTCTAGAAAAGTATATATATTATGAAAATATTTGAAAATCTGGATATCATCTTTGTTGTATGAGATAAGAGTGGTAAAAAATATAGTACATGCTCAACCCAAAATCTAACCAAATTTGAAACAGAAATTATACAACAAATGATTGTTATGAATCATGAATCCATGTTAGGATGAAATTAAAAGAATGTTGTGAACATAGATTCTCCAAAGATGATTTCTTGTAAGAAATATGATAATACCTTTGATTCCAATCCATAATTTTGGTTTAATGTTATTCATCCAAAATTATGAAAAAAATGATTTCATTTAGATGTTCCTATGTGGAATATCCAAACATAAAACCATAGTTCTTAATGACATGTTAATCAGCTGGAAGGAATATTTGAAATGAATAATAAAAATTAATGATACACAATCAAAGGATAGTGAAAATTATTAGAACAAATTTCACATGATGAAGAAAAATTGCATGATAGTTTGCTAAAAAAGGGATTCTCTTATATTAAATATGTTCCATGAGATAGATGTATGAAATCAGTTCATATTGAAAAATCATATTTAAACATTATACAATGAAAATAATATGTGCATTAGAGTATTGTGAATTAATTATCAATGACTAATGTTAATAAGAAATAGTATCCACACGATACAAAAAAGAATGTGATTATATCCATGCTGCCTCAACATAAATAAAAAAATAATTCATATGTGAAGTCATCAATTCTGTAGTAAATGGACCAACATGGTTTTAAAAAACCATATCCACCTCTCTATTAACATTGATTAATTATGGGAGGTCCCAAATTAATCCACTACATATTTTTGTATCTTTTTTGTGCTCATAATTCAGGTAATTGAAGGTGTATACTATTCTTAGCTGAATAACCTAAAAACCAATAAGTGTTATTAGTTCATTATAGACTAAATTGAGAAGTCTCCATCCTTGAATTAATTTCCTATTAATATTAAAATGAAAATATGATATATTTTTATCTATTTGGAATTTGATGATAGTATTTTTCATATCATTGATAATAAGGGAAAATAATTTATCATCTTTGTTTTACATTTTACAAGATGTCATGTTTAATATGTATTGAATAATATTATCCTTAGTGATGTTTTCAAATCTAGAAAATCAAAAGTTCAAGATCAATTTTTATGTGTTCTACTAATTGGTTCACCATGAAATCAATTCTTTAAGAGATACATCATTATGAAGATTTTGAGGATAATTTACCTTGAGGGGGAGGCAAATGAAAATTGATGAAGTTGTTTCTAAAATTATTATTTCAATTCTTAACAAGCATAACTATTATTTAAACAGGTTAGAGATCAAGTTATTTCAATGTTATATCTCTCATAATATTTTATACCTGGTTATCAATAATAATGAACTAAATATAAATTGGGTAATTCAATTAATCCATTGATTATGAAAAATGGAAGTGATGTAAATGATATTAGGACACTTATCATGTTTCTTACACATGGGGTTTTTTGATATATTTGTTAAATTATGTGGAGTAGTTTCAGGTTGTCCTTTCTTACAATCATTTAAAAAATTAAAAGCATAATAATCATAGACTGAAAGAGGAAACCCCTTAGTGATAAGTGTACAAGTTATCATTTCATATGTTATTAATATTAGTTGGTAATGGATATCATTATTTTCTAAATCAAATACTATTATTTTCCACAAAAAGTTTGAATCAAGTATAGCCATAGTAAACTTCTAGATGAAACATTATATTAGTTTGAACTAATTTATTATCCCCATGACCATTTTTTTCCTGTTATTAAGGGAGATATAATGTGAAATAAATATTTTTTAAATGTAAAGGTAAGTATTAATGTGAAATAATTCACATATTGAAACATTTATTTGGAAAAAAAATTGAATATACTTCCAATTAATGGAATGTGGATATTAGAATGGACACTTTGTGTATGATTTGTATTTGTTAACAATGTCTATTACTAGAATTAAATGGTGATCTGTGAAAACAGAATATTTTATTGATGTAAATATATTTAATTGTCTATATAAAAATTGGATATTGGATGAAGTTCTCAAGTCTATAAATCTAATGAACAATATAAATTTATTAATGACATCTTGTATCAACTCTACCAGTTTTTAAATTGATCATCAAGTTAATGAATTGTTTCAATTTCTGACACAATGTTTATTCTAATATAAAAGTTGATAAATAAAATGTTTTTATTATTTAGAGATATACGCAATTAATATTCCAAAAATAATAGGGGAAGATGAGTTAAAGAAGTTCATACAATATTTATTTACTATATAATGACAATGCAATATTTGAAGTTCATTCATAAATATACAACATGTAATAATAATTATTGTAGTGGTGATATTAAGAAAGGTATCTGAATTATGTTCGGTATATAGTTTTTACTATTCAATTTTTGTGGGCCATATAAAATAAAATGGTCCAACCACTATAAGGCCTACAGAAAAACCCACAAATGACATGAATTTATATGATGTTAGAATAAATATGGTAACTAAATCATAACTATCATTCATTTTAGTCATTGTGAATTATGAATATTATGAATTGTAATTAAAATTTGATCATTGGAATTGAATAATTTTAATAGTAATGATGATATTAAATTATAATATATGGGAGGAACCCTATCCTCAAGTAGTACGAATATCTCATGTGATGTTCTATTATCTGATATTTGTAAGGTGTTATAATCCCTTGGGTTCATCATTGAACAAAAATTATAACATTGATAAATTAGGATATAGAATAATAGTTTTTGGTTGAGGTTAAATTTAATTTAAATACCAAATAGATCATTTTTGACTAAACACCCCATGAATGTTCTAACATTATTAACCTCAACTATTGCAATAATTCTGGTTTAATAATGGGTTATGATGAAATAAAATAAATTAATAAATTAATTAATATTTAATATTTACTTACCTTGATGTGAGAATTTTGTCATATGAATAGTCCTTATATAAGGTGTATGATTTATAAAATTAGAGGCCTAATTTTTTAACATGAATTGAATATTTGGAATTGGTACATTTAAATTTTATATGGTGAATTTTTCAGTATTTTCCAGAATAATAATGTGGTTCACTAAACATTAAGATAGAATGATCATATTTTTTTGACATAATTATGAAAATTAAATGATTTAAAAACTAATATAAGGGAACATAAAAAAGAGTATTTTATTAATAAAATTTATTTTATAGAATGAAAATTATATTTCAAACATGTACTTATGGATCAAAATTATAACATGGAAATTCAGGTTTTAGAAATAATATTCTTTCTATAAATTATAATCCCACATGATAAATAATAATGAATAGTTGTGTTAGGTTTTAGAAAACAAATATGTCAAAGAAAATTATTTAAATGTCAAAACCCATCAGTCAATACTAAGGTTATATCATCCATTTTTAATTTTACACAACTAATAAATAAAATTCTATAATTTAGAAATTAATATTCTATTTTCCATCATTATATATATATATGATTCAGTTATCTCATTACTCTCTAATGTAAATCTTTTGAGCATTAATCACCATTAAATTTCTCATTATAATGTCTCTCCAAGAAGTTTACATGCCTAAATGGTACTCATCTCAAAATGAAAGAACCTAAAATTCAATATAAGGTTTCATAAACATTTTCATCTCATTAATCATGTCGTTAAACCCCATTCCATTTCATTTCAAGGAGAAATGTTATTAAACCACATTAATATACATTATTTTTCATATTATAAATGTAATCATCATTCCATATCGATATAATACATTCATAAGGAATTTTATAACATTGTCATTAACATGGATGTTAAACAGTCCAATATTATATCAATGTAATATTTGTGTGGTATGTATAATAATGAAATCCATTTCTTGATTAAAACAAGTTGTTTTATTCCCATGAATAGATGGTTGAAGGGGTAAAACCCCTAAAATGTTTAATTGAGTATTAATTTGATCTTCAGTCAATTGAAGGAAACTGGGCCTATCTACACACCTAGTTTAAACCCTTGAAAGAAAGAAATTTGGTGTATCACAATCACATTTCAAAATTACTGAATTATTTTAATATATTATATATAAATTATAATATAATTATCTTTTCACTAGACTCCTGCAATTAAAAATAAATTAATTTGATGTCTTATACACCATTATTATAATAGTCATTTTCACGTACCCAATTACGACAATTTTTTATTGTTTCTATACAAGTGAAACATATTAGAATACTATAAATCTGTTAGTACTCCTTATATGAGTCCACAGTATTCAAAATATTATCAGTTTCAATTTACAGTTTATTAAAAATTTTATTATGTCTATAAAATCCATGATTCTATATGTAAATGTTTTATAAGATATGTGTCACTACGACTTTTTTATATTAATTTTTATTTTTTTCACTCATGAACATTAATATATAAACAATCTATGTGAGATAATTCATTTTGTTATTATATAACTGGTGGGGTAAGAAATCATATAACTCATTATTAAGCTAGTAGGTCATATAAAATAAAACATATATTTAAATGGTTGTTTATTTACCATTTATATTGTAATGACCTGCGTTTTGAACCAGACTAAAAACCTAGGGAATTTGAACTTTTCATCTGCTGAACTGGTCGTTTTGAAGACCTGGCCTCGAAACAAGGTTCTGAACGTTGGAACCCTTCCTTTTAATGTTATTGGGAATGAGAGAAGGACCGTTGACTTTCCTGGGTGGCCTGAGAGGTTTCAGAAGCGTCAGACCCTTGTTTTTAAAAGAGCTACAGAGGGCGCATTGTTGGCGCATGGTTTGGCTAACCGTGAGGCCAAAACCTTGCGGCCTTATTAAAGGAGGCAGTGGATTGTGCATGGACTGCGCAAGATTTCCAAAACCGTGTGCCTAGCCCATGCGACAGATGGCTTGGAGGAAGAAGACTTCGCACAGATTGTCCATGGTTTGGAAAACCGTGTGGGTCAAACCGTGTGGTCGGGTGTGTTTTAGGTTTTTAATTAAAATTAAAATAAAAAGAAAATAAAATAAATAAATCCTAATCTAATATCTCCCTCACCCACACTCGGCAGAACCCCACGGCGCGCCACTCCCTTCTCTCCCATGAGTCGTGTGATGCCCCCCTCTTGGCCTCCGCTGGATTGAGGTCCTCCCTCCGATTCCCAGTTGTTTTTTCGTCAAATCACCATGGTAAGTTCCCCTCCAACTCCTCCTATCTCTTCATGGATTTGTTTCTACCTATTCGTTTCCAAGTGAGAATCGGCCGAACACCATAGGGATTTGGGTTGATCCGATTTTTAGTTTCTTCTTGTTCTAGGTGAGTGTGGAAGTCTCTTGGGGACTCGTTGGTGCGTGTTTTGAGAACCGCCACCAGTGGTGAGGCATTTCGAATGTCTCGGTTCGCCGGATTGGTTTCTAGGTAAGGGTTTTCCCATTATTTTTGTTTTGAAGCACCTAGAAGGATTTCTTTAAGCGTTTTAATGTTCCTTTTAACTGCGGTGTTCTGCGTTGGATGTTTTGGCGTGGTTTCGGGTCGCCAAAGTCTAGGCGGCTCGCCTGTGTAGGCATGTGTACATATTTATATGTATGTGGGTTCCCCTGTCATGCGTATATTTGTGCATGGAAGCGAATATATAGGTACAAGGCTAGTTATCCCCATTGCATACATAAAAAGTTCATGTGCAGGTGAGCGGAGATAGGCTTATGGGTATAAGCATATGTGTAAGGATCCTCTTGTGCACGATCATGGCCATGCAGAGCATGTACATAGAGTATAGGTGTCCTTACACGTATGTGAAATCAGATATTTCTCATGGGGGAGAAGCAGCGGAATCTTTAGTTAGAAAGCGCCAAGAGCCAGAGTGGGAAGATGGATCCACCATGAGGTAGGGACCCTTTCCTTGCCCTTTTTTATAAGTAATGTGAATGTGAATTAAATATTTCAGTGCCTTATTATTTTAATTCTGCAAGTTTAGTTCCGGTTAAATGCTGTTGTGCAAATAGTGTGAATTGCAGGAATAAGATAAAAACGGTTTCCTACTAACTAAACTAATGATTTAATAATAAAACCACTCAATCAGAGGTGCACTGTCTTCAATATAAAAAGTAATGATAGACTTTTTATGCTTGCCTGCTGGATTGTTGTGGTGCCTCTTTGATGCCTTCTATGTGAATTTTCCTTTTTGGGACAAATAGAATGATATGGCCATGATAATTGAGTTAGGGTCAAATTTCCATGTTTAGTAAAATTGTGTATGATGATAACCATAGTGGGATGACTAAATACCATATGACATGTTTCCTCTAGAAGTTATCAAAGGGTTAAAGAATGATAAACATATCCCTTATGATGGGTTGCCTTAATTATGAACATGAGTGTGTTCACTTGAGTGTATGTGGGATGAGTCTTTGAATGCTTATGAGGTAATTCCATAAGTAGTATACCATCGAAATGTTTCCATTTTCCTTATGGATGTTTCTTGAAATCCATTTTCCATGTGAGGTAAATGGGATGGATTGGTTAGGGCTTGGCTAGGATGAGTTAGCCTAAACCCTTTTTATTATTTTAAATGCATGTTTGCTTGAAATGTGATTATGTGATATTGTGAGATGGAAATGCCATGTTTTATTGATATGAATGTTATAAGAAGTGTGTGACTTATAACCTATCCTAATTAATTGATTATGCTTCGGGTCAGGGGTAGACTGTGAGAGCTCCCCTATGATATGACTTCGGGCTAGAGGTAGATCATGGGAGCTCCCCTAATTAAATGATTATGCTTTGGACCAGGGGTAAACAGTGAGAGCTCCACTTTGATACGACATTGGGCTAGGGGAAGACCGTGAGAGCTCCTCAAATTAAATGATTACTCTTCGGGCTATGGGTAGACTGTGAGAGATCCCCTATGATACAGCTTCGGGCTAGGGGAAGACCGTGAGAGCTTCCCTAATTAAATGATACAGCTTCGGGCCAGGGGTAGACCGTGAGATCTCCCCTACGTTGCGACCTTGGGCTAAGGGTAGACTATGACCTCATGCCCGCTTTTTCCTAAAAATGGATGGGAGGGATGCTTACCCCACTCCATGTGTGATCCGAATGATTTATATATATATATAAGTATATATGGTGACATGATCAGGTTACTTTACTGACAATGATCAGAAACTGGTATAACTGTCTGGTCTCCCTTGGGAACCTGGATGGGTGTTACTTTACTTATGTTATTCTGTTTACTTAATTCTCCATACATGCTCACTGTTTAATTATTATACACTGTCTGGATTGGGTTTGACACCGGTGGTGCCGGCCTACTGAGATTTATATCTCACACCCTACTTGGGCCGCCCTTGCACAGGGGTACCTGACTAGACCTTCTTGCTTGCAGGACTTAGGTTGTATGGTGAGCTATTTGTACCTGAAGAATTAGGAGAAAAGGACCAAGAGGGATCTTGGGATGCTCAGGGGATCACCATCGGGCTTTGTTGTCTTTTCTCTTTGTATTTATTGTGAAGCATGCTATAATGTTTTCGGGTTTCAGAAATGTATCATCATATGTACATGCATGCATTGTAAACTGGCATTTTCCACCTTTTATAAAATGGATATTATTACATGTCTATCACTACTGTCTTTCAATTGCTTACTTCTTCCGCTATTGAATGATATTTACTCTGATGATACCACTGCATACTCTGACATGATGGTATATTCTCCCCACTATCATCCCCTGAGACCGTTGCTGCTAGTCAGCAGCCTCTGACAAACGGGGAGAAGTGCTTGAGGCCATCTGACCCACCGGTCCGGCCAGCGGTTGGATGGTAAGTCGGGCCGGGACATTACAAAGTGGTGTCAAAGTTTGATTCTTTTATTTTTACTTACTGTTTTGGGTATGTAGAAATGAGATTAGAAAAGTGTCGAAGCTTGGCTAATAGTCATTCTTGGGACTGATCACCTCATGTATAGGAAATGACCAAGTGGCCAGGGCTGTGAATTTTTTTTCATGTTGTTTGATATTATGGTTCATATGATTTCACCTCGAGTGATTGTTTTATTTCTGCTACTTATGGTTTATGAAATTTCAATAATTTTACCCTTGGCCTGATATGGCTAGGAAACAGCATATCATGCACCATTATAGGCACATGTGGATTAACATGCCATGCATAGTTCCATGCCATATAGTTGCATCTTAGATTGCCTTTAAAATATGCTTAAGTTATTATATTCCATGATTATGTGTTATAACTTGTTTATATGATATAGCATACTTCTATGTTCACTGCATACAAGAACATGCTATTTATGTTTTGATATGTAAATATTTGCTTGGGATAAAATTATTGGTTGTGCTTACGATGGGAGCCAGTTTTCAGTTGTAAGGTGTATGGGCTCCTTATAGCTGGGAAAAGGTAACTCATGTAATCTGACCTTTGGAAAAGGCTGCTATGTTTAAAATTCTAAAGTAATTTTTTATTTTAAAAATGTGAGCCAAATTCCAAACTATAAAGTGTATGGGTGCTCTATAGGTTGGTAAGTGGCCACCCATGTCGCTGGATAGTTGTATGAGAGCATGTTAAATTATGAATTTGGAATCTGGTTTTGATTAAAAGGGGAGTCAATTTTCAATCTATGAAGTGTATGGGCGCTTCATGAATTGGGAAATGGCAACCCATGTTAAAAGAAATGACCATGAGGTGTCTTGAAATGATTTTAAATGTAAGAATTTTGTTGCTTTAATTTGAAATTAATTGGTGAATGTGTCAGTGTAACTGGACCCGAGTAGGTCGGTTGGAGAGTGTTGTATGAGATAACTCAGTTGGGGAGTTTGAAATTTTAAAACAATATAAATAACTACTTTGGGGATGCTTTTTGGAAGAACCTGAGATGGATAGAATGGGACCCTAGTAGGTCTCCCTTTTCTTTAATGGTTTTTTTGCTCAGTTGGTTGATAAAGATGGGATGTCTATGAATGTGAATGTTTTTAAAAGGATGTTTTGGTGAAACATGTCGGTTTACTTTGTTGTGCAGTTGAAAGCTTTGATGGTTAAAGTTTAAACGAGAAAAAATGTTAAGGGTTTGGTAATGAAACCCGTGGTGGTGTGTTGAGACCCTAGTGTAAGTGGTAGTTTTGAGTTCTGTTTTAGTTTCCTTGGAACGGGACCATATGTGTTTCACGTGGGCATTGCTACATTAGCGGTGTTTCAATGATTGGATTTTGAGCCTAGCAAATTTGTTTCGCATGACCCGGTATTAGGGTCGATGTTTGATCTCCGTAAGGGGCTAGCATGTGGTTGGTAGCACCCTTAGAGTTTTCATGCCTTGCTTGTACCGTGGGTTTTCTTACATGAGGTGTCGTTCAGGTGTCGTTGTCCCTTTTTGGACCCTTGTTTTTTTAATGACACCTGAGTTTGGATAGGTGGTCGTTGGGTTTTGACTTTCGTTGCTTCTTTGGATCATCTCCTTAGTAGAGTGGTCCGACTTAGAGAATTGTTTCGTCCCACTGTTTGGGATGGCTTTCGAATGACTCGTGTGTTTTGACATGATGACATCCTTGTTTTGGATCTTCTTCATTAGTTTGGTGATGTGATTGTGGTGGAAGAGCATCACACGATCGTTTGCAGTGTTTGTGTACTAGTGCCTTTGTTCTCAGCTAGGTTATCTCCTTTCCCTTCGGCGACTAGGACACTCCTAAGGTTAGGAGCGTGTCACGTTGAATCTGGTAAATGTGCCCTTTCACATGGAATAGATGATTCTTGAAATGCATTTGGAAATCAGTTGGCTGTGTCTGAATTCCTTGAGGTATACGAGTTTAAAATGTGTGGATGCGTCATTAGGTGAATCTGAGTTCCCTCCTTGAAGTCGACCAGTTGAGGTTCGACTGTTCTTCCATCCAGTATTCTGGTTTGATTAACTGGAATTCGTTTCAATCCTCTTAGTGTATTCTGTTTAGCGATGATCATGTCCCCTATCTTTTTCTCGTTCTAGATGCACTAAGAGAGTGTCAGTCATATCCACACTAATGATTTTAAGTCTTTGGTCTTGACTGGATGGTTCTCTTTCGGTATTACACGCATAATTCATGGTTTCTTGTTTGGATTTATCTTGAAACATCATCCGAAGTCAGGTGTAGGATTCAGTGAACGTGTTTGTGCTAAAGGTGTGGTGCCTTGGAGAAAGGCGGTGTGGTTCTGTTTGAAATATATCAGTCGATTAGGCCAAGTGTTCTTGTGAATAGTCAGCCAGAGATGGCTTGACTCGGGGTTCCTGTTTAATGTCTCCGGTCGGTGACATACCATTCTATGGAACATCGTCAGGTAAATATGAGTGTGGTTTGTGTCGGTCGGTGCCTTATATGAACAACTCGTCTGACTTGGGCCTTGAGGTCAATTGGAATTAACGGTTTGATCTGTTAAAAATCACGCTAGGAGCATCATGGGAACCCTTGGGGCGTGCTTTGAAAGTTAATTCCAATGGTGGTCTAAACCGTAGTTTGGATTTGGTCATTTAACATTTAAAATCTAAGGTGGGAAGTACCTTTGGCTAGATGCTTGTTGAGGAGATGACGAGTTCGTGTCTCTGGGTAGATAGGCTCAGGAAAAGCCATCTTGGTGTTTCAATTGGGAAACGAGTGTTGGCACATGTTTTGGTGACATAAGTACCATAGTGTTTAATGGATGCTTAAGGGTGTCTTGGATGTTTGTGAATGCAACCTGATCATTTGAATAAATCTTCATGATCCATATAGGTTGGGTGATGGGTACATTGTTCCTAAAGGCTTCTTAGGGACGAGAAGTTTTATAGTGGGAAGGTTGTAATGACCCGCATTTTGAACAGGACTAAAAACCGAGGGAATTTGAACTTTTCATTTCTTGAACTGGTCGTTTTGAAGACCGGGATTTGGAAAAAGGTTTTGAAGGTTGGAACCCTCCCTTTTAATGTTTTTGGGCATGAGTGAAGGCTTGTTAATTTTATCGGGTGACCCAAGAGGTTTCGGAAGCATTGGACCCTTATTTTTAAAAGAGCTGCAGAGGGAACACTGTTGGTGCACTGTTTGGCTAACAGTGCGGCCCAAACCCTGCGGCCTTATTAAAGTAGGTAGTGTCTTGCGCACGGCCTATGCACATTTTCCCAAACCATGCGCCTAGACCGTGCGCCAGATGTCATCGAGGTAGAATACTCCGCACGGTTTGCGCACAGTTTGGAAAATTGTGTGGGTAAAACCATGCGGTTGGGTGTGTTTTAGGTTTCTAATTAAAATTAAAATTAAATTAAATTAAATTAAATAAAACCAAGTCTAATCTCTCCCTCACCCACACTCAGTAGAACCCCATGGCATGCCTCTCCCTTCTCTCCCGTGAGCCGCGCGACACCACTCTCTCGGCCTCCTCTCGATCGAGGACCTCCCTCTGATGCCCAACCGTTTCTTCGTTGAATCACCATGGTAAGATCCCCTCCATCTCCTCCTCTCTCTTCTTGGATTTTTTTCGACCTATTTGTCGCCCAGTGAGAATCGGTCGAACACCCTAGGATTTGGGGTTGATCCGATTTTCAGTTTCTTCTTATTCTAGGTCAGTGCAGAAGTCTCTTGGGGCCTTGTTGGTGCGTCTTTCGAGAACCACCGCCAAAGGTGAGGCGGTTTGGATGTCTCAGTTCTCCGGCTTTGGTTCGATGTAAGGGTTTCCCCTCATTTTGGATTCCCAGCACCTAGAATGATTTCTTTAAGCGTTTTAAGATTTCTTTTAACTGTGGTGTAGTGCGTTGGATGTTTTGCTGTGGTTTCGGGTGGAAAAATTCTAGGAGACTCGCCTGCGTAGGTATAGGTATGTATTTATATGTATGTGAGTTCCCCCGGTTTGCGTATATTTGTGCATGGATGCGAATGTACACGTAAAGGGTTATTTGTCCTCATTGCATATATAAAAAACTGCCTGCGCAGGTGAGCAGAGATAGGATTATGTGTATAAGAATATGTGTAAGGATCCTCTTGCGCACGCTGATGGCCATGCAGAGTGTGTGTATAGGGGCAAGGTGTCCTTACATGTATATGAAATCACATATGCCTCGAGGGGGATCTGCATCGACATATTTAGTTAGAAAGCGCCAAGAGCCGGAGTGGACAGATGGATCCACATTGAGGTAGGGTCTTTTTCCTTGCCCTTTTATTTAAGTAAAGTGAAAGTGAATTTAATATTGCACTACCTTAGTATTTTAATTCTTCAAGTTTAGTTCCGGTTAAATGCTGCTGTACAAATAGTGTGAATTGTAGGAATAAGATAAAAATGGTCGCCTGCTAACTAAACTAATGATTTAATAATAAAAACCCTCAATCAGAGGTGCACTATCTTTAAGATAAAAATTAGTGAGAGACTTTTTATGCATGCCTGATGTATTGTTGTGGTGCCTCTTTGATGCCTTGTATGTGAATTTTCCTTGTTGGGACAAATAGAAAGATATGTCCTTGATACTTGATTTAGGGTCAATTATCCATGTTTAGGAAAATTGGGTATGATGACAACCCTAGTGGGACGACTTAAGACCATATGACATGTTTCCTCTAGAATGTATCAAAGGGTTAAATAATGATAAACATATCCCTTAAGATTCATTACCTTAAGTATAAACGTGAGTGTGTTCTCTTGTGTTTATGTGGGATGATTCTTTGAATCCTTATGAGGTAATTCCATATGTAGTATACCATAGACATGTTTCCATTTGCCTTATAGATGTGTCTTGAAAGCCATTTTCCATGTGAGGAAAATGGAAGGGTTTGGTTAGGGCTTGGCTAGGATGAGTTAGCCTAAACCCCTTTTATTATTTTAAATTCATGTTTTCTTGAAATTCGATTATATGAAATTGTGAGATGGAAATGCCATGTTTTATTGATATGAATGTTATAAGAAGTGCATGCATTATAACATATCCTAATTTAATGATTAAGCTTTGGGCCAGGGGTAGACTATTAGAGCTCCCCTAGGATACGACATCCGGCTAGGGGAAAACCGTGAGAGCTCCCCTAATTAAATGATAAAGCTTTGGGCCAGGGGTAGACTATGAGAGCTCCCCTATGATACGGCTTCGGGTTAGGGACAGACCATGAGAGCTCCCCTAATTAAATGATTATGCTTCGGGACAAGGGTAGACTGTGAGAGCTCCCCTATGATATAGATTCTGGCTAGGGGTAGACCATGAGAGCTCCCCTAATTATATGATACAGCTTCGGGCCAGGGGTAGACAGTGAGAGCTCCCCTACGTTACAGCTTTGGGATAAGGGTAGACTGTGACCACTTGCCCACTTTTTCCTCAAAATGGGTGGGAGGCATGCTTACCCCATGCCATCTCTGATCTGAATGCTTATATATATATGTATATATGGTTACATTTTCAGGTTACTTTACCGACAATGTGCTGAAGCTAGTATAATCGTCAAGTCTCCCTTGGGAACCTGGATGGGTGTTACTTTACTTATGTAATTCTGTTTACATAATTCTCCATACATTATCACTGTTTAATAATTATACAATTTCTGGATTAGTTTTGACACCGGTGGTGCCTAGCTACTGAGATTTATATCTCACACCCTACTTGGGCCGCTGTTTCACTAGGGTACCCGAGTAGTCCTTCTATCTTGTAGGACCTAGGTTTTATGCTGGTTTGTTTGTTCCTGAGGAGTTAGGAGCAAAGGGCCAAGCAGGAGCTTGGGATCCTCCGAGGATCATCATTGGGCTTTGCTACCTTTTATTTTTTTATTGATTGTGAAGCATGTTTTAATGTTTCCTGCTTTCATAAATGTATCATCATCTGTACATGAATGCATTGTAAACTGGCGTTTGCCACCTTTTATAAAATGGATATTATTACCTGTTTATCACTTTTTCCATTCAATTTCTTACTGCTTCCACTATTGAAAGATTTTTCCTCTGATGATACCACTTCATACTCTGACATGAGGGTATAGTCTCCCCACTATCATTCCCTGAGACCCTCGCTGCTAGTCGGTAGCCTCTGTCGTACGAGGAGACGCGTTTGAGGCCATGTGCCTCACCGGTCTGGCCACCAGTTGGATAGTAATCTGAGATGGGACATTACATATATGAAATAGAATTTCTTATGTCTCTGATGTTATATTTACAGTGTATTGAATTTTATATTCCAATCATTTACATCCCTGTCGGTCCATATACTAAATTATTTCCTTTTCCATCCATAGATTGTGTTAAAAATTAGATGTTGTTTATAAAATCCAATTGTATTTTGTATTTTATGATATATTTCATTGTATGAAATCTCTTTTGAATCATTTTAGCACACCATACTCTTTTTTTACTATTTCTTTTTGTAATAAATTGGAATACAAAAAATGATAGAACATATGGATACAAATATAGATTGTTGCATTCTACAAAAATGACAATTTTTTAGGATGTAATGTATTATTAATATATATATTCTATTTGGGAATATCAAACAAGGTTCTTCGGAAGGTAATATCTTTTATTCTAATTACCATGTAATAAATAACAGAATAGCTCATGGTTACTAACTCTTGTGGTTTTATTTTTCTACAAAACTATTCCCATTAGAAAATTATTAAAATTATCAATGTATTAAAAAGAATGGTTTTTCCAATTAAACATATTTTGTCTATTAGTTATTAAATATATATTGATTTAGTTTTTATGGTTAAATTGTTTTTATTCAATATTGGATTTTAAAATTTATCGAGATTATTGCTTGTTTTTATATATGATTCCACATAGAATGGAACCTCAGAATTATAGGGAGGAATTTTATATTATGTATTAAAGAATATTCCATGATTAGACATAATAATTTTGGAAATTATCATTTTAACCATTTTTTAATTTTCTCAAGATGTTGGATTAGATAATTCTGAATCTATAGACCATACTCAACAACTTAATATACAAAACTCAATAATATTTCATACTATTAAACGACCTTAAGATCCCATGGAGTGGATAAAAAATATTTTGTTTATCATAAATTTTTGTAATATATCTAAATCACTAAGGTCGATTATTCCAAAAACATGTGGGAGATACCAATTTATCACTGGTTTTAATCTATAGTGTCACCCATGTTGCATGAGGAACTCACCTATACCTCCTTTATAAAAGTCTTTAGCCAAAAAAATTATCCAAAAACAATGATGGTAGAAGAGGGTAATATATTCATTGATTTATTTAATTATATACATTTTTTTATTTAGTATTCCACTCATTTTTTTAGTAAATACATAATTCACATGATCTCATCATGAATGACTATCTATATATAAAATTTTATGAATGGTGTTGAGTCCCAAGTCTATGGAAATGATTATTATAAATTTCCTACTTACCGATTTTGTGGTGGTGGATAATGTTATATTGGAAATGTCTCATATATATGGTTATATAGGCCTCAATATTACCTCATATTTTGTATGAGGTAATAAGAGCTCTTCATATAGATGAAATCGGCTATTGTAGAAGTCACTTTAGAATAATGCTAAGGGTACCCACCATTAATCAAAATATATTCCAGTATCTTCTTAAGGGACAAGTGAATGGTCTTGTTAGGTTGTGGGATATCATGCCATAATAATTCAAAATAAAAAAAGGCACTCTAGGTATTCCACTATTGTTCTTGTACAAAAAATATTTATCACTTTTGTAGAGGACATTCAGTAGTAATCATAGTCAAATCATCTAATTAAAAGATTTATTAGTTTCTCTCTTATGTATCTTTTGGGTAATGAATATATCTATTCCCAAAATAGACTCACATCCTACTAAGATAATGAAAGGTACAATATATTTCTATCTTCTATAAAATGAAAACAATTTTTTATAGGAGGCATATCCTGGGATATCACTATTAAATGTAAATTTATTATTTCCAAAATACTTAATTTCTATTTTTTGATATAGAAATGATAAAATGTTTTATATATTTAAATTTAATGTTTGATTTGAAATTGGGATCATAGATGGTTCCATTTCAATTGGTTATTTGTACACCCTTTGAAATGAAGGTTGTAAAAGTCTTTATATGTCTCGAGTTTCATATTTTTATTATCAATCATGACATTGTATGGGATTTATTAGCACATGACCTACCTTTTTTCAATTATAAATGTGTAATGGATCACTAGTTTCAATACAGTGATCAATCATCATCATCATCATCATCATATGATTCATCTCTCAAGACACGAAGAACAACACTATTCTGGTTGAGTGGGACCCTAGTTCTAGTATAGAATGACATATCATTATAGATATCTAGTGAATTGTAAGATATTTTTATAAATTTCTCGGCCTTTTTTATTAGATTCCAATTAGAAAACATCCATAAATGGTGTATATGTATCATAATAATATTCCATATGACATTTTTAGATTTCCATATTATAATGATTTAATGTTTGTATCTACTAAATTATTAGTATTTTAATGAGTTATTTATCATAATAAAAAATCTATCCCATAAATATAAAAGAGATGAATAACATGAATGATAAAAAATAATTAAAGGTATTTATTAGATATTTTGGGGTAATCGGAATCACTAATTGTCTTTTCAAATAATATTAAGAGAGGTCATTGAAATTATATTGATTATCAAAATCTCAATCAGGTGTTCATTAAGAAAAAATATTCATCACATGGAATGGATGATCAATTTTACCATATTAAGGAACATAGCGGTTATAAATGATATTTATAACATGTCAATTTCACAAATATAGTGTCATGAAATCTAACATCCCAATGTTATCCTTAAAAAGTATGTATGGCCCCTTTTAGCCTTTTATTATTCTATTTTTCCTACACAAATATCATATGATTATTATGAAATTGATGAATCAAATCCTCCATTATTATCTAGATTCCTTCATAATTTATTAAGGATGACATCATTGAACACTCCATGTAGAGGTAGGTATAGGGGGACAATAATGATATTTTCTAGAAATACATGAGAGAGAAGCACATATTATTAAATCAATATAAATGATTCCCTTGGACAAATAATTGAGATTACTATGAAATTTAATTTCTTAAAATGACATGTTGGTAATTATTGATTTTATTCTGGTAGTGATGTCATGTTTCTAGAAGATTAATATGTTTTATATGAGTATCATTCTATGTTACGTGGTGCAATAAATGGTCCTTTTTTACTACAATATCATGAGGAGGAATCTAAAAGCTTTTCAGTGATATTATCCTTACAGTAATAGTTATTTATGAGGTTTTTTACTGAGATGTTGGTGGATGTATAAGAGGTATTTGTGCATGTTCATTGGGAATATTTAAAGTAACCATTTTCTATAAATTATCATGCTAATATGGAAAGGGAAATGATACAAATTTACATTGTACAAGTGGGATTTTAAATTATTAGGAGTGCTAGTATGGTTGGATTTGGTCTGCAAATGATTCTTTTCAATTTCAAAATGGTTTTTTTAATCACAGAAATGAGTCATGATATTATTCATGGTGGATACATATCATGTTTCATCATTCACCCCATGACTACAAATATAGTATATAATATAATACATTTGTATTAGTGGCCAATGATATGATGTTTGGTTAAAAATTCCATATAGTAATGACTCATCTATTAGAAGATCAAGATCCATAATTAAATACCATATATATTGGTGAATTATCGTCCAATTTTATGAATGAAGTGTGGTGATATTTCAATGGATTTCATAATCCTATTGTCATGTACTATTGAAGGAAATAAATTTTTTGAGATTCTTTTGATTCGTTTAACAATTTATCTCAATTTACAACTCATTTTGGAGTCAAAATAGGAAGAGTAGCATGAAAACCTCTATGTTCAAGAGATCCTGACTCTCCAAGGAATGCCTTAATCTGTTTAATATAATAAGGAACCTTAAATCACATCAGAGTTTTTTGCTAGAGTTTCTTATTTCATGGGTTCATAGGAAATGTTGAATGTGATTTTATATTAATAAATATATGGTCCCTCTAATTAGGCATCCAGATCTTCAAGGATGTGTTCCAAGCATGTGGTCTCATCATAGACTCTTATTGAGAGAATTTTATTTTTTTGGTAAGATTTTTCTAAAAATATTTATAAATATTTGACACTAATATATTAATTTGAGGATCTATAAATCAAACATCATTGGTCACCTCTTTCAGTGACCTTTTTTAGTTATCCTTGTAGGGGTTTAGGATATTTTTTTGATGATTGAGTTTTTTGTGTTTGATATAATCTTTTTTGATGTGGTTTTTATTTATTAGAATTCCTATGATTATTTTTTAAACCACCAATCAGAGTTTATAATGGTAAATCTTCTAAATCAATGTGTTTTCCCAATATTGGTACACAATTAAATTAGATGACTATGTAAGATTTTGTTGTAGTATATCAAAATATTTGAGGACCAGGAATGCCTCAGAATGGTAGTGTATTAGTTTTAATTTCCATATCAGATGGTTTCCATCCATAATGCATTTTATTTCACCTTGAAGAAGAATTAACATCAATATTATAAGTATATGATTTAATAATAGGTTCTTGAGGAGGATCCTAAAACATCGATTTTTGAGAATCCTATTCATATCTCATATTATTAAAAACTATTTGCAATTGAAACTAAACTTATTTTTTATAATTTGTTTTTTATTTTGGTTTAGAAAGCTATTAGATATTGGATCAATATCCATTTTTGAGGGACTATGGGCCTCACCTATTCACTACATTAGAAAAAAACGAATTCCTATGATAATGAAGTTGAATAATGGGGTGACTTTTGGCATCTTTAATGTCTCTGGTATGGATATATTTTATATTTTTTATATTATTATTTACACTTATATTTTATTTTCCATTAACATCAAAAATACTGAATTTTGGTGTAGCCATTCGGTGTGAAATGTTAGTGCACATTGGGTAAACATATAATTTGTCCTAAATATGGTTTTTAGGTAGAATGAAGACATAGTTCATGGTCTTCACACAATATATATTTTATAATTTCCTATAAAAATATGTAGATTATTTAATAATGGTCAAGTTAGATACATGTTTAGTGTGTGGTTTAGTAAAACATGTGGGTTTTAAGATTTAATATGAAATATATATATATAAATATTATGTTTTATAAATTTAAAGACTTTTTATATCATATTCCTCTTAGTGGTTTCCTTTTTTTAAATGAAATATTTATTCCAAAAACAAAATAGGTGTTCTCTCGTGATTATTTTTTTATTTCTTAAAGGTTTGACCTAATTGATTTTTGACATCTCCTATACTATCCATCTCTACATATTGATATCCATTTTCTCAAAAATCCAAAAACCAAGTTCGAAAATGATTGGAATCAAATGATTACGAGTACAGGGTTTACTAAATTTATTATTTTCATTGAAGTTAGACATTCAAATCTTCCCTATTCATTTGATATTAAATATAAGAACCATGTTTTGTTACTATTTTAAGATGGTGACTATTCCTAATAGGACATTCCCATAGTGTACTCATAATAATTAATGTTCCATTAAATATATATATAAATTATTATATTTTGGATATATTTTGAGAAATTATGGAATTTATCATTGTAATTTTTATATATTAGGGATTTAAAAAAATTAAATGGGTTTTCCTAAAAATTAATTTCATTCCTTGAATAAGTTTTGTGAAATCTGTTAATATCAAATAATAGTTTCAAATAATGTTGTGATTAGGTATTTTATAATTACTTTACCTTTTACTTTTAATGGAAATTATGAAATAAGTATGATGAAAAAGATTCACAGATGGGGAGTAAATTGTATATAAAATAACAAATGAACAATTAGAAGATGAATATCATTATTTATGTGGTTTTAGAATAATATCTACATCTATGAATAGGATGATACAATTCGTTGTATTCTTGATAAATATTACATGTTGAATTTTTAGTATACTTGAAACCAATGATTTAATGAGATATTAAGGAAATGTGTGGAATAGTAACATGTGTTTATAGTGTACTTTCATATTATGTGAAATATGATACAGTTCCAAAAGCACCCAATGTTCAAGATATTGTATTAATTGTTAGAGGAAGTCCATATAGCTATAGTACCACTCTTCTATAACTCTATAGTTATTATACACTACTATTGCCCTCTTTTAGCATCTTTAGTCATTTTTTAAATTGGTTAAACTATGAGGATTTTGTTTTGGTTTATAGTCTTGGATGCAATAAGTTATCCCATCTTCACCGAAAAGGATGGGGATACACCATTAAAACATGATTAGGTTCTACATTATTTGCATGATTATTGGAATTTATGATATATATTTTTGATTAACTAAATCACATGGAAGACTATGGTTGATTTATTAATTCAAAAAAAAAGAAACACATAGTTTATATACTATATTAAATAAGGTTATAGGAGTAGTTAGAAAAAATGTGATAACATGTTGGATTGGTACCCCATCAAGTGAATTGATCACTAAGGGATGTATGGAATGGTTACTCTATAAAGACTATATTACCTAGGTATAAACCCATTATCCGTTGAGCCATATATCTATACCATGGTTGTTGTGATATATTACCTATTTCTCATCACATGATTACACTGATAATATGTGGTGTCATATGCTTCTATACATTTTAATATGTTTTTATTATTTCCTTAGTTATTGATAATGTATTTTTTCTAAACCATATAAATTAATTGATTATTATCAATCCATATAATTAGAAAACATCATTTTCACTCTATAATTATTAGTATACTTGGTGATAGTCATTATGAAGGTTCTTGGTGGTTTTAGACTTGAAATTAGTTACACACCATGTTTAGAATGGTGGATCATCCTAGGTATCATGATTCTTATTTGTTTTAGTAATGGGATAAAAATAGGATTATGTGGATTTTTTCTCTCTTGGGGATATTTATGGGTTCATTAGTGGTTTTGTGATATAATACATCTAAACAATTATGATATTACTTATATCTATATCCTTTTTGTGGGTATCATAAAATTTTGTTTATAATACTACTACTATAATTATATATTCTGATTTTTGGTTAATTTAAGATCATAATTTTATTATATTTTCTTTTTATATTGTTATGAAACAATTTAATTTTTACCATGAGTGTATTCCACTGAATGGGTTATTTTAGGATTCAATATAGAATCCTCATGTTATTTATATGGATTATAAATGTTTATTCATTCTCAATTGGTTATATTTGATATTATCATTATAATTTCTTTCTTGTGGAATTATAAAAAAAATTCCATGTGGGGGTAGCTTATGTTAAATATCTAGCTGACTTGATCAAGTATGTATCTTGTTTTGGTTCCATTAAACCTATACGTGTAGTTAACCTTGATGGATTTAAAATTTCATTTCAATGAGAATTTCATAAATAATAAAATAATGTTAAAAGGGGACATCGAGTTTATCAGTCACAAAATGTGGGAGATGTATGTTAGGGTTTTTGTAATGTTTCTTATAATGAAATATTTATTTACATAGATGAATATAGGGAATAAGGTATCTGGGGTAAGGACAATTTAGTATAGTATTAGGTATACCATTTATAATTGGGGGAAAATTTTATATCTAACATAATTTTAATGGGGTTTAAATCATGTATTCATACATTAGAGGAAACTAATTAAGGGAAGTATAAATAAGTTTTTTCATTCTTCTACCATTACTAGTAGTGGGTGTTCATGACATATGAATTCTAATTTAAATATTTATAAATATGGAAATGATAGAAATAGTAACTAAAGTTGGGGTTCATCTTCATCTCATCATGGAAGACATTCATTTTAGAGATAATAGGGTGATTTACAAGACCATGTGTAGTTTCAACACCACGAGAATACTATGGAGTTCAAATTATATTTGTTGATGTGGAACTATATTTTTTTGTATTAGTTGTTTATATATAGATATTTTTAATGTTTTTGGGTTACAATGGGATCAAAATTAGGGATTAGTGTTTTTTTTTGTATATTCCCT
Source organism: Viscum album (assembly GCA_963277665.1). Taxonomy (NCBI): domain Eukaryota; kingdom Viridiplantae; phylum Streptophyta; class Magnoliopsida; order Santalales; family Viscaceae; genus Viscum; species Viscum album. Next base: position 1,319,683,494 of record OY728158.1, read on the forward strand.
ATCCATACTATGTTTGGTGTAATTTGTGGTTCCCAATAGTGGGGAATTCAACATTAGATAAGATATATATAATAGGGGGATAAGAAAATAGTTGAATAGACTCAAGGGTATAGTTAGATTAATTATATTTAGAAAACTTCTTCTTTAAATAATTTTTTATCAATATATTGAGAAAATATTCAAATTGTAACGACCCAAAGATTTATCAATGGAAATTCCTTTTTTATAATTATGTCATACTGTATAATCATTGGAAATAACAATACAATGAACAATTAAGTACTATGTGTCCATTAAACATAATATTGTAACCTCGATGATTTGAATTTAAAAAATATGGCATATATTACTATGACCACAAAGATGTTGGTAGTCTGATAAGACACCCTTATTTTTTTGTGAATATTAACTGAAACTTATTAATAGTAATGTTACCTTTATGAATACTAATATGACAATTATGAATAGTAAATTGTCTATGTGAATATTAAACCATAACAAAAAATGTAAAAATAAAATGTCTCTATATTTTAAGTGACAATATGATATAATTATATCATAGTGTTGCTATTTTTATGAGTCATGTATAATTAATTTTAATTTAATGATTAATTTAACAATTTAAAAGGATAAAATATATTCGTCAATAATTATTTTTATCAATTATGATTATATGAAAATTTTAAGAGACCTTCATTAGTTTTTAAAGTGTTATAATTGCAGTGGTAATTTTATTTTATTTCATGTAAATCATGATTTTAATAAAAGATTAAATATCACATATATAATAAATTATTTTCATAAAATGGGCTTCATTTTTTAATTCAACAAGTAAAAAAAATTCGGGTGATTTTTTGGGATTTTTATGAAATACATTCATGTTTGGTTATTAGTAAAATATAGTAATTTTTTGTATACATACATTATATGATAAATATAATATTTATTATTTAAAGGATTTTGTAAGAACCATGGTTTCAAAATCACTTGAAAATATTATTATTTTTCACAACAATAATTAATATCATTTTTCTTGAGAACAATAATACTGTAATGAATAAAATATTGAGACAACACTACTCTCTTCCACTATAAAAACCACCTGCACCCCTCTTTTATTAACTCTTATAGAGCCATGTACCAATTCCAAATTTTGATCATATCCCTCCCTAATCCTTTCAACCACTTATATCATCACATATACTCTTTAAAATACCAAATTCTCTCTCTTTAAGAGGTTCTATAGGAATATTATTCAAGAAGTAAATTCCCCTTTTCATTTATTTTGATTTCATTCAAGTTCCACTCTTTTATTTTTCCATCCTCACCTCCATTTTTCAAAATGTTATGGTATATATATTACCTTACATGTAATATTATTTTGTTATTATAATGTAATAACTCATCATAATCTTTCTTTTCCACTCCTTTGGTACTATAAATGAAAAACATCATTCGAGATGTTTTATTTTATCACATTCAAGGACGACAGGTTTTAAATTTATTTTTCCATCTTCAACTACTGTCATGAATTAATTTTTATGTCTGCACTATACTATAATATATTTATCATGTTTAATTTAAGGTTAAGGAATATTTTTTACGCAATATTTTAATTTATAATTCAATGTGTGTTCGTTGTGATCAAAAACTGCAAATTAACCGAAATAGTTATCATTTATGTTTTATATAAAAAATTATTATCCATAAATATAACCTAATTAGTTTTATAACCAATTAATTTACATCATGATAACTAATAACATATATGTCCAATTCTGTAAAACCATTCACATCTTAAATTTTTATCCTTACATGTATATATGTAACCCGATCACTAAAACCAATGAAATGATCAATGGAATTGAACCAATTAAGCCATCAAAAAGTTCATGAATGTAATTAATAAATTTATAATAAATAATTTACATAAATCATAGGATCTGGAGATATTAATTAATGAAATTAATTTGGTTATCCTAGACATTAATATCTAGTTAAGGACACCATCCGACTTATGTTAAGGGATTTTACTTGAACCTCCATCATTCTTTCGAGTTATTCTCACTATCTCATTAACCAAATAAATTTACCATTTATTTTAATGTAAATATTCTTAATTTAGTTTATATATTCCAAAATCTGGTACCATGATCCACTTACCCTTCTCATTCTGGTATATACATGTTTTTAAATTATTCCATTCTCAATTATTCACGATAAGAAAGTCCATTTTAAGAGAGCTTCCCAAATTATAACTCAATTTCAAGAACACTCAATAATATATTGTATGTAACCATTGTTTTATAAAACCATTATTTTTATAATTTAAACCCAATTGGTTAACTCCATGTCTTATAAAAAATATTATTCCCTTAACTATATTAAAGTATCTTTAGTGTTTTCCTTAAAACCACACAAAATTGATTTAATGCTATAAAATCATAAATATGCTTCTTACATGTTATCAGTTATGATTGAAACCACTTAACATAATATATTACAATTTACCATTGTGAATGTACATGTGTGTTTTATTTCCTTTCTTTAGTTGACACTTGTATGATACGACCATTCATTTTTCTTTATAACATGATTATGATACCCATTTCTTTACATGAGAGAACTTATGTTTTTGTATGATTTATTATGTTTGATTCATTATGTGGAAATAATATTCACGGACATGTTAAGAAGTGTGGATCCAGATAGTGATCTAATTAATTGGGTAATGTTAATTCTCCTGAGACGTTATCTGCAACGGTCTTGGTAGGTATCCATGACTCAAGATACCATGTGCAACATTCTTGGTGGATAAACTTGTCTTTTACTTATTATTATGCAAAGAGCCTTGAATCAGGGTAAATTCATGTTTTATGTTTCTATAAAATTACATTGAATCCGTGTTTTTTTGATAACATGTTTATTTTTTATGATTCCATATGTTCCATGACTTTTTCATATTATTATGTCCTGTCATCTAACCCATGTTCTAAGGATTAATTCTTATTTTTAATCCCTTACATGGATTTTTAGATAATACCATTATTCATGTTATCCCTAGGATCACCTATGAATATGTAAAAACAAAACTAAAGTGAGGATTTCATTAGGAATACTAAAAAATAAATGTTATATTTAATTCCATGTTCTGTATTTAATGTACCTAGTCTTCCAAGACACTTATCTTTAAGATACTTATATTTTAATATTGTTCTTTACTATACTTAAAATCGTGCAAGGATATGGGTAAAAGGATAGTTTCACTATAGATTATATCTGAGGATGGCCTTGTTATTTCTTGGAGATTAGGAGTATAGCACTTAAGTAAGAACCTTTGGAATGAGACTATGTATAAGAGAACATCCCTAAATTATGGTAAGTATAGTGTAAGTGGTTTATTAAGAAAATACATCCATTTCTGGATATGAACAAGTGGTTGTTTCTCAATCATAGATATATATAGGTGTAATACATGGAAGCATCACATTAATCTTGACTTAGAAAGGGAACTGGTTCATGAAAATGGTCCTTACTACACTCCTGGTTTGACACTCCCAAAAGATATGCTTTGGAAAATTCATAAGCTTCTTATGAACAATTATTAATGGATAAAAAAGAGACCATAATGATATATGTTAAGTAAATGATCAAGGATAACCTATACTAAAACATGCTTAGTCACATGTGTGGATATAATTTTACTTTAAGTGTAACTATTTTTATGTTCAAATTTTACTCTATATACTTAATAGCTAAGTATTATAACCCTCTAATCGTACTTTCTTTATAATAGTTAAGGGAGGGAAATAAATGAACATGTTCCAAAAATAAATGTTATAGGGAAAGTGAATACTTCTATAATGATATACCAATTACGATGGGAACATGTGCTCAATGAATTATGATAATAATTTCTCAGTTGGATCATGTTATGAATAATAACATGAGTCATGTGGAACACCCTCCTACCCCACGGAATGAGCAAGTTGTTTTCAAATCCATCATGTGGAAATGGACCCCCATGTTTAGTAGACCATATAATACACTCCTCACTAAATAGGGGATTAAAACCATTAAAAATATATGCTATATCCTCTAGATCTCAAAAGAATAGAAAGTTTTGAAGGAGGCCAATCAATTTTATTGGGAAGTTGATCAAAGGTTGATACTGATAAAGAATATGATGGCCTAGGATCAAATCAATTCCATGGATATGGAGGAATTTAGGAAAATGTTATTCAATAAATATTTTCCCTAAACCCTCTATATCAACATGGAATGAGAGTTCCTTGAACATAAGATGAAAGAAGATGAGTCCATCATGGCATATGAAGAAAATTTTAAAAGGCTTGTGAGATACACCTCTAACTTTTTCCTAATCCCCAAAAGCAAGGTGGATAGCTTCATTAGTGGACTGAAGTTGATTCAATGAAAATTGTTGGATATTTTTGAATTTTAATGTTATGAAGAAATTTTTCTTCTTTTCATCATGGTGGAAATAGTGATCGAGAATCTCACTATTCTTGTAGGACCAATGACTAAATGTGAAACATGGAGTCTTATATGGGTGGTTCGAAAAACAAATCCCATGATGGAAAGAATATCGTACATCCCCTGGGTCAAAATTATGGGAAGAAGCATCCTAGAAACTATATAAATAGATATTTGAATTTATTTTGATGTTTATGAATGAGGCACCTTACTAGGAACTGTCCAAGGGATACGAAGAATACCACTAATATGGAATAAGAATGTTAGGTTTAGATCAATGCTCATCCTATAGAGCAGTGTTACAACTACAAGGAGAATGGGTATTATGAGAACAATTTTCCGAATCCAAGGGTTGTTAGATGAAATAAACAATAACCTCTATAGAAACAAGTAAGGGCATTTGATATCATGACTATTGAGGTGGGTATCGAAAATTATGTGATCAAACTCGCCCTAATTATTCATTCATGAATAAAAAATGTAATTTTTTATTCTGGTTCGATGCATTGTTTCATATCATTCAAGATTGGTAGAACTATTCAAACGCCACCTCAAAATTTGGATGTTGAGTTATCTATTAGAATAGAAAATGGGTAAATTATTGCATCCAAAGTATATATCTCCTTCCTTGTAAAAATTTATGGACTGAACCTCTAAGAAACTCTAATTATACATTCTTTAATGCAGTTCTATGTTATCTTTGGCATGGATTAGCTATCTTTATACAAATCCTACATTAGCTGCTAGGAAAGGGATATCACTCTTCACATCCTGAAGTATATACCAATTCATTACAACTATAATGATGATAATTATTCTCATTTAGAATTATTTTCTCATGTCTGTATATTACTTCCTTCTGGGAAATCATGTCTACCTCAATTAATTTAGATAAAGAAGATTTTAATTCTTGATGATATTCCCATCAAGAGTGATTAAATTGATGTATTTGATAAATAGTTTATTTGTATTCCTCCTACCCGAGAGGTTGAGTTCATAATTGAAATTATTCCATGATTTTTTCTTATATCAAAGACACCTTATAGAATGGCCACCATAGAGCTTGAAGAGATAATGAGTAGTAATATAAGAATTTGGAGAATGGTTTTGTACACCTCAGTGATTCACCATGGGGTGTTCCAGTCCACTTAGTCAAGAATAATGATGAATAAATGCGCATTTTCAATGATTGTCATGATATTAATGAAATCATGATACAGAACATGTATCCTCTACCATAGATAGCTGAATTTTTTAATCGGCTTCATGGTGAATGTTATTTCACTAAGTTAGGCCTTCAGCCAGGAGGTCAACAATAATGGTGAGGAATTAATAAATACCCAAGACTGGCATTCTAATGTGTTATAGACACTATGAGTCCCTTATGATGCCCTTCAGACTCACTAGTGCCCAAGTAATATTCATGGATTTAATTACTATATCCATTAGATATTCCCTCAACAAATTTTTGGTTTTCTTTATTAATGATATTTTGATATACTACAAGAGCATGGTGGAACATTTGGAGTATTTTATTACATTTTTGATGTCTTTTAAAAGGGATAAAATATATGAATACTAGGTTAAATATTAGTTCTAAATGGAGGATGTATCATTCTTTGGTCATTTTATCACCAGTAAAAGGTTATCTATAGACCTTTCCATGAAAAAGGCAATTGAAGTGTGGCCCTTGCCAACATTTGTAATAGACAAATGCAGTTTTCTGAGTCTATAAATTTATTATCGACAATTTTTTAAGAACATCTCATTATTGTCATACCTAATGACCAAGATGACACAAAAGGCGGTGAAGATTTTCTTGAGTCATGAATTTTGTGGACGATTTAATGTGCTCAAAATGAAGCTTATCACTATTCAAATACTCACATGTCTAACAACTGGAGAGATCCTTGTGGGGTACAGTGATACTTATAATAAGGTCTTAGGTTGTGTGTTGATGAAAAATTTAAAAGTGATAGCCTTATATTCAATGTAGCTGAAAATCCATAAGAAAAGTTGTCCCATTCATAATCTGGATATGGAAGCTATGATCATTGTGTTGAAAATATGGTCGAATTATCTCTACGGGGAGATGTTTGAGATATATAATGTTCACCATAGTCTTAAATATATATTCTCATTGAAGGAGATTAATATGTTCCAGCAAAGACAGTTAGATCTCATCAAGGATTATAACATCTAAATCTACTACAATTATGGTTTGGAAAATAAGGTGGTAGGTGCTCTAAGTAAAAAGGATCATATATCATTATCAATGGAGAGAGTTGAGAAGGATCCAATCATCCTAGAATTATAGAAGATGGATGTGGGAATCATTATGGGAGGAACATCATCATTCCATTCTCAAATGGTGTCTAAACCATCTAGTAAGGACATAATGATTTCCCTAGAAATTACCTTCAAATAAATATGACATATCACCCCATTAAATCATAACACAATGAACTACTAAGTACTATGTGACCTTTGAACATAATATTGACACTTCAAGGTTTTGAATTTTAAAAATCTTGACATACACTATTATGATCAGTATGTTATTTGGAGTCTAATATTACCAACTTAATTTTTGGTGAATAGTAACATACCCTTATGAAGAGTATTATTATCCTTATGAATAGTGAGCTACCCTAATGAATAGAAACACAACATATAATATTTTATAAATAATATTAATGTGGAAGTACGATATAACAATATCTAGGAATAAGAAAATAATTTTTTTAAAATTGTTATTTTTCGAGTATATTATGATTTTAATTTAAAATTAAATTAATTATATTTATGAAATTATATTGGAAAATAGGTGTTCATTTTTTTCTTCTACACATATATAAATGGTTAGTGTGAATTTTTGGGATTTTTCTAAAATACGTGATTTTTTTATGAATAGTACAATACCATAATTTATGATAAATGCTAAATAATGGATTTATTAAGTCATTGATAATGATATGCAGATGTAAGCCCAATTGGTTCAAACATAAATGCACATATTACTATTTTTTTCATGAATTCATTACTATATCTGGTCTTCAGAGAAAATAATAAACTAAAAAATTAAATATTATGAAAACCATAATCTCCCCCAGTATAAATACTACCCCTCCTTACCTCTTCTCTTCACTACTCTAATGTATTTTTCTATTCCTATTTTCAACCTAAATATCTCCTTATGTTCCACCCTCGTTCCCAAAAACCCTTTGACACTTAAAAAGACCAAATCTTCTCCCTTTAAGAGGCTCTCAATGAAGGTTGATTCATTAGGTAAAATTCCACTTTTCTTTTCTTTCATTATTAAGTTCCTTTGTTCTCTATTCATTATTAACACCAACTCATCTAAAATTGTTTGTCAAATATAGTAACATAAATTTACAATAATATTTTTATTCTAATGGTATATTTCATTGTCAACTATCCATTACTCACCTTTTATTTGAACGAAATGAAAACACAATTTGAGATGTGTTAATTTTGACATTCAAGGATGACATGTAATAAATTTATTTCACTATAATCAATTATGGTCATGAAATCATTTTTTTATTTAAACAGGCCGTTATATTTTTATCTTATCTTATTTAATGTTCTTCAATCATTAAAAACTCAATATGTAATATAATAATACAAAAAAAATATAATTGTGAGAAAAATCGCTAAAATTAATTCCAGAATTTATCATTAATGTTTTATATAATGATTCACCATCACTCCAAATAACCAAAATAATTCTATAAGCATGAATTATTACGGATTTTGAGTAAAAAATTATATCTTCTATTTATTACAAGCATTATAATTTCACATGATTCTACATTCATGAACATAAATAAACAGATCGTAAATACCAAGAAAACGAATGGACAAGAAAAATGAAATTGAATCACTAAACCCATTAAAAAGGACATGAATAAGCATAGAAAGGGTATACTGAATGAATTAAATATAAAATAGGATCTGAAATTATTAAATCATGGACTTAATTTTTTATTCTGATCTTTAATAACAGTTTGAGAACCCCATCACACATATGGTAAGGTATCCTCTCCATTTCACTTTTATTTAAGAATGTCCTCTATGATATGCCATATTCTGTGTAATACCTAATGATGGGGTAAGATTTCTCACCTCACACATTATAAATTAATGAATTATATGTTATGATAAACCCCTTTCTCTCCTGAATCCAGATTATGTAGACATGATACCATATCGATAATCTGTAAGAGATTCTCCTTGAAACTCCATTATTACTTTGGGTAGCCTTATCAACCTTTTACCGAAGTGAATTTATCATATAATTTTTTTGAATCTTATAAATTCTTTATACATGTAACATATTCATTTATCAATACCATTTTATCATTTTATTTCAGTGATATACATGATTTAAAGTGATTCCTTCACAATAATTCACGATAAGAAAACCTGTTTTGAGAGAACATCCTAAATTCTTACCGGATTTTAAGTGCATTGTATCTTCTGTTTTAAGCCACCATTATCTGTATAAAATCATAATTTTTTATTATGATAACATTTTGGGTTCAATTATGGTTTTTTATAATATTTTATTCTCTTTTATATTTTAAAGGATCTGTAGTGTCTTCCTAAAAACAACTCAAAAATTCTTTAATGAAATCATTCATTAAATTATTCTCCTACATGTTGTCACTTCTACATGAAATGACATCCCAAGATACATGCCTATTTTCCAATATGAATTTCCATTAATATTTCATTTCCTTTCATTCATGGTCACATTTATGTGTTTCCCATTTTTTATGCTTTATTTCATGACTACGGTACCCAATCATTTCTATTGGTGACCCTTATTTATATATATGATTGATTATGTCTAATTCAATTTGTGGAAAACGTATTCTTGTAATATTAATATGGGTACGCCTATATATCCCATAAATGAATTGGGTGATTTTGATTCTCATGAGATGTTATGTGCGATGGTTTTGGAGGTTAGCACCATCTTGTTATACTATTGGAAACATTCATTGATGTTCGAATTTGATCATACTAAATTCATGTTTTAGGTTTCTACCACATTACATTGACTCCATGTTTATATGATTCAATGTTAATATGTTATGATTCAATATGTTACAAGAATTTTTTATATCATCGTGTTATTCCTATTATCCCTTATTCTAATGCATTGTTCTTATGGTTGTTCCATTACTGGGATTTTAGATCATACCTTTGTTCATATTATCCCTAGGTTATCCTATGTATATGTATGAGAATAAGGGAAGATCGAAGCTCATTATTGAGTTTAAATAAAAATTTGTTTTTATAATGTTTGATTATATATATATTCATCCATAACATTAGACTTTACAATCCTTTCCTTGTACTTCGATGTATAATTATGCTCAAACTCATGTAATGTTATATGTAAATATCAATGGATTATATAGTTTGTATGAGTGGACAGAATTGTTATTTTTGGATATTTGGAATAGAGAACCTTAGTGATATCCTTAAGTATGAGAATAAGTATAATAAAATGTCCATAAATTTTTGTATGTATAGAGTAAGTGGGTTATCATGAAAATACATCCATGTATGGATATAAACATGTAGAGGTGGCATTTCCATAGAAGTACCTAGGAGATAAAACTATGATATGAAGTTTCAGGTCGGACCTGAGGTATCCTAGTAAATGACAATGGGATTTTCTGCACTCATTGTTTGATACTGCTGGGGGATATTCTTTGTTAAATTCATGAGAATAATAAAACCCATTATTAAAAGAATAAAAAAATCCCAGAAAAATATAAGTTAAGAGATATATTGAGGATAACCTATATTTGAACCTAAAGAATCACATGTTAGGATATACTTATCCTTTACAAGTTTACCCTTCTATGTTTAAAGGATTCATTTTTTTGTTCAATAATTATGTATTAAATCCATCTAATTGTATTCTCCATTTCTTAGATAATGGTGGGAAATAGATGTACACATTCCAACATCCAATGTGATTGTAAATGTTAACATTTACCAAATTTTATGCCAAATATGGTGGTAATAGGATCTCAAAACTTCAAGATAGTAATTTCTTAGCTATATCAATTTATCAATAATAATGTGAATCATGTGTGACACCCTCCTCTTCTAAGGAAATAGAATGTTACCATTGAGTCCTTCAGGCAGATAGGGCCTCTATAGTTATGTGAATCTTTTGATCCCCTCCTCATGGAACTCTTGATTAAAACCGTTGAAAATACAATCTACATCCTCACATGCTAAGAAGAAGAGACAGTTGTATTGGATGTCTATCATTTTTATGGGGAGGCAGATTAGTGGTGGACACTGATCACGAATACAATGTCCCAAGAGGATATTGATTCAATGGAATGGGATGAATCCCATAGGATGTTTTTCAATAAATAATATCATTGAACCCTCCATATCAATATGGAAAGAGAGTTCATTGGTCTCATGATGAAGGAAGATGTGTCCCTCAGGGTTTATGAATAAAAAATTACATGGCTTGCAAGGTACGCCTCTCTCTTTTTCTTGAACACGTAATGATAGATGGACAGCTTCATTAGGAGGCTAAAGTCAAGTCTACAGAAGGTGTTGGTGATCCGAGACATCGACATTGGTGAGGATATTTCATGTGGTTACGTCAATGTTGAAATGGAGATTGGAGACTCCCATTGGTCTCATGGGTCCGGTGACAAGAAGAGGAAAATGGAGAACGAAATGGGTGGTTCAAAAAACAAATACCACGATAGAAACAATCAAAAATACCCCACTTTTAAATTTTGTGGGAAGAAGAATCATGGGAACTATCGAAAGGGACACAATAATTTATTTCAAATGTATAAGAATGGGACATCTATCCAAGAACTGCTGAAGGGATATGAAGAATCTTTTTAATGATGAAGAATAAATGAATTTTCAGATCAACACTCCAACTTTAGTGCATTGTTACAACTACAAGAATAGTTTCCATTATGAAAAAAATTTCAATAATCCAAGGGTAGTTAGTGGAAATCAACAACAACATCCAATGAAACAAGGAAGTTCTTATGCAATCCATATTTCATAGGTGGATCTAGAAAACGATGTGGTAATAGGTACACTAGTTGTTAAATCATTAATGGAGGAAATTCTATTTGATTCTAGTTCTACATATTATTTCGTATCTTGCACGTTTAAATGAACTATTCAAGAACCACCTAAAATTTTGGAGGATAAGTTATCTCTGATAATGAATAGTGGGGAAATGATTGGGTCCATGGTTTATAACTCCTTCCTAGTTAATATTTTTGCATTATACCTCCCTTAAAATCTTATCATACATATTTTAGTTGACTTCGAAGCTATTTTTTCATAGACTAGGTATCCTTGTACAATGAAAACAACAACTATCTTGAATGTGAGATCACTATTCATATCCCTAAATGTTCCCTATTTCTTTACATGTGTAAGGAGGAAGATGAATCTAATTTGAATCAGTGTCTGAAGTGAATATACTAATTCCTCTTTAGCACAAATTTCCAGCTCAATTTATAGATAGAATGGAGAGAATCATTCTTGAAGACATTCCCCTCATGCGGGATTACATCGATGTATTCCTTAAAGAGTTGTATGGTCTTCTTCCTGATTGGTAAATTTTGTTTTCAATTGAACTTGTTATGGGATCATTGGCTATATCAATGAAACATTAGTTTTTTTATGATACAGAATGATAATTTGACAGCCTACATCTCATCTGAGCTGATAATCCATGAGAAAAACTGTCCCACACATGATTTGGAGTTGGTAGCTGTGATCATTACAAAAAAAATCTGGCAGTATTATCTATATGGGGAGAAGTGTGAGATATATATATATCAAAATACTCTCTATTATATATTCGCACATAAAATATCATAATATGTTCCAGTGTATATGGATAGAGCTCAAAAATTATTATGACTGCTCAATCCACTACCATACAGGTAATGAAAATAAGGTTGTTGATGATCAAAGTAGAAAATAACATGCATCCTTATCAATGATGAGAGTTGAAAAGGATATTGTATTCATATATTTTCTGAGGAATGAAATTGGAATGAGTAAGGGAGGATCATAATTAAAACATTATCAAATTATTTTTCAACTATCCCACATGGAGAAAATAAAGGATGCTCAAAGAAAAGATGTGGAAATTCCGAAAAGGGTTGAAGCCAATAAAAATGGGAATTCCACTATGTTTATTATTGATAAAGATTATATTTTATGATTTTGGTTATGATTATGTGTAAAATACAATCCAATGATAAATAAGGAGATTTAGAATGATGCACATAGCTTGACCTTCCCTATTTACCCAGGGGGCATAAAGTTGTATCGAGATCTCCGAAAAAACCATTATTTTAAATAATATGAAAAGGGAGATTAGTGAATATACATAAATGTTCTTGGTATATGAGAAAGTACAAGATGAAATAAAAAATCCTAAGGGTATACTACAACCACTACCAATACCAACATGGATGTAAGAGAACATTACTATGGACTTTGTCACTGGACTTCCAAGTACATCCCGAGGAAAAAAATGCAATATGGGTAATTATGGATAATCATACAAAGACATATCACTTCATAAAAATTTTAAATGACTTCTTATTTGTTCAAAATTATTAGATATACATTAAAGGAGTTGTAAGGCTTCATGGAGTACAAATATTTATTGTATCTGATAGAGATCCATGATTCACCTAGATGTTTTGGAAAAGTCTCCAACATGTTCTATTCACTAAACTAAACTTATGTATGACTTATCATCCTCCAAATGAAGGATAGTCTAAGTGGACTATTCAGACACAAGAATACATGTTGAGAGAGTGATCTTTGAAATTCAAAGAAGGATGGGACCCACATCATCCACTGGTTGAATTCTTATTCAACAACAGTTTCCACTCAAGCATCTGAACGACACCATACGTATCCCATTATGGGAAAAGGATCAAAACACCGGTCTGTTGAAATGATGTAGGTGAGAGTAAGTAGCTAAGACATGAAATGGTCAAATAAATGGTAGAGAAGGTAAAAACCCTTCAACATGACATCAAGGTTTCCCGTACTCAACAAAAGTATTTTTTCATAAAAATGTGGATGAGACCTTGAGTTCAGAGATGGAGTCTTGGAAGAAGGTCTCGATGTTTAGTAATAAAGGGAAGCTATGTCCCAGGAACATCATCGCCTTTGAGAGTCATGAACATCTTAGGGATCTCGCCTATAGAATAGAACATCCACCTACTAGGTCAAAATTACATGATGTCTTTCATGTATAACTCAAAATGATGTACATACCATATCCTTCACATGTACTCTCTTTAGAGGTGGTATGGTTGGAGAATGTTCTTTTTTATGAGAAGTATCTTGTGAAGATCTTGGATCATAGAGATGAATTTCAAATTTACAAGACTACTAACCTGGTCAAATTACAATGGCGCAACCATATGTACGAAGTGGAAATATGGGAGCTGGAGGAGGCAATGAAGGAAAAGTACACACACATGTTTATGGCATATATTGAAAAAAAATTGAGGATGAAATTTAATAAGGGGGGATCATGTAATGACACAAAGTTTTAAATGGCAGTTTCCTTCTTATAAATATGTCATATAATCACATAAAATAACATCATAATGAACTATTAAGTACTATGTGACCATTGAACATATTCTTTACATTTATATCTTCTGAATTTTGAAAATCTGACATACATGGTTGTGATCAATAAGTTATTCAATGTCTAATATGATGGACTAAATTTTTTGTGAATAGTAAAAAACCCTTATGAATAGTAATGTTACCCTTATGAATAGTTAAATAAACTAATTAATACTGACCTTGCCTATGATAGTATATAAATAAGATTCATGTGGATGTATGATGTATATATATATAAGAATAATAAAATAAATGTTTTAAATTTGTTATTATTCTAGTAAATTGTGATTTTAAAAACTATTAAATTAAATATATTTAGAAAATTACTTTTGAAAAATGGATTTCATTTTTTAATTCTATATATCCAAATAATTTTATAGGTGATTTTTGTGATTTTCCTATAATACTTGATTTTTTATGAATAGTAAAATGCAATAATTTATGATAAATTCTAAATAATGAATTTATTAAGTCATTGATGATGATCTACTGGTGGAAGCCCAATTTTATTGAACTCACATTCACTTCTTACAATTTTTTTCATGGCATCATCATTATTTTTAGTCTTGAGAGATAATAATAAACTATGGAAATAAATATTATGAAAACCCTCCCCTCCTTCAATATAAATACCATCCATATTTACCTATTGACATCACATTTCTAAATCCTTTTACCTTGCCTATATACTTATCAAATCACTCCTAAAGAACCTCCCCCATGTCAAACATTCCTTAGTTTCTTCAAAATACCAAATCCTATCCCCTTAAGAGGATGTCAATGATGTTTTATTCAAGATGTAAAATTCATCTTTTCTTTTCTTTCATTTTCATGTTTATTTGTTCTCTTTTATTTTCTATTCTCTACTCATACAAATGGTATTACAACTCCAATAAAATAATTTTTCTAGGATGTTCATATTCTAAAAATTTAATTAATTATCAAATCTATTATCCCAAACTTTTATTTGATGAAATGAAAACTCATATTGAGATGTGTTAATTTAGCACATTCAAGGATGGCAGGTTATCAATTTCTTTTACTATCTTTAATTGCGTTCTTGAAAATATATTTTTCGTTAAAATTGACTATTATATGTTTATTTTATCTTACTTAATGTCATGTAATCCTTATTCAATCATAATGTAAAATAATAATACAAAGCAATATAATTTTTTGAAAAAAACACTAAAATTAATTCAAGTGTTTATCATTAATGTTTTATATAATGATTCACCTTCACTCCAAAAAACCCAAATTACTTTTATAAACATGAAATATTATGGATATTAAATAAAAACCTATAACATCAATTCTAGAAAAACCTTCTCATTTTACCTGATTCTCTGTTCATGAACAATAGTAAACCAATCATAAAAAACAAGAAAACAAATAGACCCGAACAATGAAATTGAACCACAAAACCCATTAAAATGTTCCTGAATGAACAAAAGAATTGTATACTAAATAAATTAAATAAATAATAGGTTTTGTTATTATTAATTAATAAACCTATATTTTTATTTAGTACATTAAAAATAAGTGGAGAACGCCATCAGATATAATGTAAGGGATCCTCTTTATTTCACTTTTATTCAAGAATGTCCTCTATGTTATACTATTTTATGTTAAATCCATAATTATGAGCTATGATTTATTACCTCACTCATACTTCCTTCATGATTTATAACTGATTAGAAACCTCTTTCTCTCTCATGAATCCCTCTATAGTACACCTGATTCCATGTCGATAATTCTTAAGGGATTCTACCTGATCCTCCTTTATTAGTTCAGGTCGCCTTATCCTCATTTTACCAAAATAATGTTATATTATCTTCTTATGGGAATTTTATAAATGTGGTTTACTTGTACCAAATTAATTTATCATGACCCTTTCATCATTATCTTTCATGTATATAGATGTTTTCTGTGATTCCCTACTCAATACTTCCCAATAAGCAATCATGTTTTGAGGGAACTTCTGAAATTCTTACCCGATTTCAAATGCAATATATATTCTATTTTAGGAAACCATTGTCATTATAAAATCATTTATTTTTATTAAGAAAAACTTCTGGTATCACTTCTATATTTTTATAATTTATTATTCTACTTTCTATTTTTAATGTATTATAGTATTTTCTTTTTAACCTCTCAAAAATGATTTAATGATAAAATTCCTTAACTACATTTCATATATATTGTCACAGGTACTTGAAATAAATTCCCATGATACATGACTATTTTTACTTGTTAATTTCCATTTATACTTTTGTTCCATTCTTTCAAGAACACATTTATGATATGCCCATTTGTTATGCCTTATGTCATGATTATGTTACCAAATCCTTTTAATGTGTCACCCTTATGTTTATATATGATTGATTATGTATGATTCATTATGTGTAAAATATATTCATGGAATGTTAATATGGGTGCACCTAGAGAGAAATGTAATGTATTGGGTAAATTTGAGTTTCATTTGACGTTATGTCTGACGTTCTTAGCAGTTAGCCTTGGCTTGCGCTACTATGTGAAATTGTTTTGGTGGTTATCCATGGATTGTGATACTGTGGGAAATGTTCATGGTGGTTAGCCTAGCCTCATACTAAATTCCTATTTTATTTTTTACACATTAAGATGTCTCTATGTATATATGATTCCATGTTTATATATTACGATTCTATATGTTACATGAATTTTTTATAGCATAATATCATGCCTTAAATCCCATATTCTAATTATTTATTCTCACGTTTATTCCCATATTGGGACATATTCTCATCCATTTTTTAATGTTATACCCAATTTATCCTATGCATATTTTTGGGAACAATGGATGATAGGAGCTTATTATGAAGTTTAAACTAAAATTGGTTTTAATAATGTTTGATTATGTACCTAGTCCTCCAAGACACTAGGATTTTTTATCCTTTGAATGTACTATGATATATAATTATGCTTAAAATCCTGTAATGTTATATGTAAAAGGAGAGGGTCTTTATACATCCCTTATGGTGAAAATATAGGGTGATGATTGAAAATATGTGGAAATTCTGAAAATTGTATAAGCTATCAGAAAAGGGAAATCCCCTAAGTTCATTATTAATGAGGAAGGATTTGTAGGATTTAGGTCACTACTCTGTGTACCATCAGATCTAGGGATAAAGAACTAGATTTTGAATGATGCATATAACTCAACGTTCTCAATTCTCACAGGTAGCACAAAGATGTATCAAGATATAAAAGAGAACATTTTGTGGAACAATATAAAGATGATGTTGATAAATATACGAAAATGTTCCTGGTATGTCAAAAAGTGAAGGCATAATGACATAAGTCCTAGGTGATGCTTCAACCATTACCTATACCATCATAGAAGTGGGAGAATATCACCATGGACTTTTTCATTGTAAATCCATAGAAATTTATAGGATATAATGTCATATGAGTCATTGTGGATTGTCTTACAAAGACAGCTCACTTCATCACAATTTGAGAGGGCTTCTCATTGGATCAACTTGCACAGAAATATATCAAATAGGTGGTATTACTGCATGGAGTATGATTTTCTATTATATGTCATAGAGATCCAAGATTCATAACGAAGTTCTGTAAAAGTCTCCAACATGATCTAATCACTTTACTGAACTTTAGTATGAACTATCATCTTCAAATTTCTTACCAATCTGATTGAAAAATTCAGACACAATAAAAAATGTTGAGATCATGTTCTATAGACTTCAATGTACGGTGGGACCAACATCCTCCTATTTTCAAATTTTCCTACAATAATAATTTCCAATCGAGCATCTGAATGGAACCATATGAAGACCTTTATGGGAAAATGTGGTGAACACCAGCATGTTGGGATAAAGTTGGTCGGTGTAAGATGGTAGGACATTAAATGGTCGAAGAAATGGTGGAGAAGGAGGAAACCATTCCACAACACATCAAGGTAGCCAAATGTATACAAAAGATCTATGTTGAAAATTTTCAATGAGGCCATGATTTTAATGATGGAGACATGATATTCCTCTGTATATCACTATGGAAGAAGTTCATCGGATTTGTGAAGAAAGGAAAGCTATGTCCCAGGTAAATTGTCCCCTTCAGGGTCCTTGATCATTTTGGAGTAGTTTCTTATCGATTATCACTTTCAGCTACCATATCTAATGTACACGATGTCTTCCATGTATCTATTTTAAGGTTGTACATATCACATATTTCACATGTATTGTCTTCATAGGTGGTAATTTGGAGAATTATATTTCTTATAAGGAGCATCCACTGAATATCGTGGATTATAGAGATAATTTTCTACACAACAATACTACTCACCAAGTCAAAGAGCTATTGTAGAACCGTAAGTGTGATGCGGAAACATGGGAACTAGAGGAGGCAGTGAAGGAATGTACCCACCAATTTATAGCTTAGAATGCAATGACCCAATTTTTAATCAATGTAAATTCCCATTTTATTGTCATTTAATATAGTATAATCACATTAAATCACAACAAAATGATATTATAAGTGATGTGGGACCTTTATAAATAATATCATCACTTCTGTGATTTGTATTTCAAAAATTTGATATACATGGTTGCGATTAGTATGATGTTTGGATTTAGATAAGATAAGCTTATTTTTTCTAAACAGTAATAGACCATTATAAATAGTACTATTACACTTATGAATAGTAATAAAACCCTTATCAATATTAAATCATCAATGTTAATATGTAACCATACCAAAGAAATTATAAATAAAATTTATCCATATGATATATGAGAGTATGACCTGCTTATATCATAGTGTTGGAATTATTATGGGTCATGTATATTTAATTACAAATTTATGAATAATATAAAATTTTAAAAGAAAACCTATTTTCATAAAATGTATTCATAAATAATAATTTTTGATGATTTATGATTATATTATAATTTAAAGTGATCTTAATTATTTTTTTAAAATGTTAGAAAAAAATTTTAAATTGTAAATTTGTTTTTTCATGTAAATTAAGATTTTAATTAACAATAAAATTTCACATATTTAGAAAATTATTTTCATAAAATGGAATTCCTTTTTTAATTCTACACATAGAAAAATGGTTCGAGTGAATTTTTGAAATTTTTCTAAAATACTTATTTTTTTTGTAAATCGTCAAATATGGTAATTTGTTTTATAAATACATTATATTAGAAAATACACTATTAAATAAGTCATGGTTGATGGGAGCACGTTAATTTAAAATTAAAAGGCAGAAATTATTATTTTTATCACATGAATCAATACAATTGTTCTTCTTGATAAAAATAATAACATAAAGAATAATATATTGAGATAACCCTCCACTCCTTCACAATAAATATCACCCCACGAACCTCATCATTTCACTCCTCTCAATCCCTCTACCTAATCCAAATTCTAATAAAATCCCTATCAAAGAACCTCTCTCACTTTTATTATCATATGGCCTATTCAAAAGAAAAAATCATATCCCATAAAAAGGTTCTTAAAGAAGATATATTCAAGACGTAAATGCATATTTTCATTTCATTTATATTCATTCGAGATTCATTTTCTATTTTTCTTTCCTCATCAACTTTCATCAAAATGTTATTCTATATCCAATAACATACATATACTATAATATTGTTCTGATAGTGGATTTATTCATCATCATCTCTCATTTCCCCTCCTTTTACACTAGAAATGAAAACACCATACAATATGGGTTAATTTATCACATTATAGGATGATGAGTTTTCAATTTCATTTAACATATCCATTTCTTGTAGAGATACCATTTTTATTGTCGAACTAGCATATAATTTCATTACTATTTAAAATTTATGGTTTTGTAATCTTTTTTATATATTATATTAATTTATAAATCCAAATGTGTTCGATGTATCCAAAAAAATTCCAATTAACCGAAACAAGTATCATTAAAGATTTATATAATGATTCATCTTCATTCCAAATATCCAAATGAATTTTATAACCAAATTATATAATGCATGATCACTAATAACATACATATCCAATTATTTACAACCATTCTCATCTTACATGATTTTCCTTACATGAATATTAGTAATCAAATCATGAATACCAATGAACCAAAAAATGGAATTGAATATCATAAACCATAAAAAAGTCATGAATAAACATAAAAATCTTATAATAAATCAATTACCTAAATAAGAGGTTCTAGAAATAATAATTACAAAAATTAATTTATTTATCCGGGGCATTAAGAAAAATGGAAGGAGACCATCAGACATAAGGTAAGGGATTCTACTTGATTTGCATTATTTCTTTGGGTTATTCTTACCCTCTCTTTACCCAAATGAAATAACCATATCATTTTATGTATATATTATGAATGTTGTTTCATTGTTTCAGACTCATGTACCATTATCAACATATCCTTCTCTTTTGGGGATATACATGTCATTAAACGATGTATTTCTCAACCCGTCCCAATAAAGAAGGCCATTTTATGGGAACATCACAAATTCTAACTAAATTTCAAGATAACTCAATAATATATTTCATGACACCATTAGTTTTGGAAAACAATATTTTTATTATTAAAACTATCTTGGTTCACTCTGAGTTTTATATAGAATATTACAAACTTTTCTATTTTAAATGTTCTTTGGTGTTTTCCATAAAACCGCACCAAACGGTTTCAATGATAAAATTTCATAAATACTCTTATGACATGTTATCAGTTTTTTTTGAAACCACTAACCATGATATTTTTCTATTTTCCTTTGTAAATAACCATGTCTGTTTTGAATACATTTTTTCAGGGACACATGGATGATACACCCATTAATTGTGCTTTTTTCATGATTATGATAACCATTTCATTACTTGGGTACCCTTATGATTATGTATGAATGATTATGTATGATTCATACTATGGAAATCATATTAATGAGATTGTTAAGATGGGTTCATCCATATAGTGCTATAATGAATTAGGTAAAGTTGAGCCTTATGAGATGTTATGTGCAATGGCCATGGCGGTTATCCATGACTCATGCTACGATGTGCAGTGGTCTAGCTGGTTATCCATGTTATGTGCTTCTCTAGGTGAAGTGATCCTTTAATCATGCCAAATTCAAATTTTATGTTTCTACAAAATTAATAAGAATCCAAGTTTATATGAACTCATGTTTATATGTTATGATTTCATATATTCCATGCATTTTTTATATCATTATCTTAGGCCTTCTAACCCATTTTCTAAAGAATTATTCATATGTTTATTCGCTTTCTAGGATTTTTAGCTTATCCATTTTTTCATGTTATACCCATGTTATCCTATGATTATGTATGAGAACAAACGAATTTTGGATCTCTTTATGAACACTACATCAAGATATGTTTTATTTAGTTCCATGTTTTATATTTTATGTACCTAGTCTTCCTTGACAATAGTCTTTATGATCCTTTGTTTGTAATATGATACATTACATTGATTAAAATCATATAATGATATGTGTAAAAGTCTAGGGTCGCTATATTAATTCCATTTTCAAATTAAATTTTTAATATTGATATAATTTTACTATACTCCATTATATCAAATATTTTTCCTATACATTTAGGTTTTATTTAATGATTTTTATGGGATGAATTCTATTGGTATGTCCTTCTTGGTTTAATAAAATGGAAGAATAGATTTTTTATAGGGACATAATGTTCTACGAAGAGGGGAATATCTAGATTTTATGGTGTTAGAGAAGCGTATTTTTATGTGATCCTTGGAATGCATTGGATGACTCGATATTATTGTAAATTTATTTCAATCATATCTGTTATTTTCTATTATTTAAAAATTGTTTTTTTATGACCTGGTTTGGGAGTGTGATTTATTAGAAGAATATTTGAGAAATAAAAACTTGTTTTTGTGGATTATTTTAGACATGTATTCTTCTATTATTTTTGTAGAGGAGGAATCATAGAATATATTATTTTCTTTATTTTTTGATAAATACCAACATGGTGTTCTTAAATATTTTTTAGGATTTCAAATGATATATTATTCAATTTCTTGATCTATATTATTCTAGAAAAAATTAATATATTTATTCTACTATATAGGATAGATCATGTAGAGATAATAGTGATATATGTTTCTTGATGGAATCATGAGGTAAAGAGATATATTAACCCTTGAAAATCACTATAGGATACTTCCATTTTATTTTATAACATGGTGGGTTGTTCGGGATGTTTATTAAAGGAAAGGATGATATTGAACACGGTGACAGTAAAAAGTATATATCATCGTCGTCATCTTGGTGACTTATTTCACAAATAGAGAGGATAAATATTTTTAATAGCCATCTACTATAGGCTTTGTTATCAGAATTTATGTGTCATTTGTTTATATTAGTATTAATTCTACTAGGGTAAGGTATGTTCTATAAGAGTATCTCAATACAACATTCAGAATTTGGAATTTACCGATAGAGTTTATAATCCCAAATGATACATTCTTCCACCCAAACTTAAATTATTTCATTGGATTCATTTTCATTGATAATATAGTATATATATACTGATAATAGGACCATTCGTTGTAATTGGAGATCATAATTGGAAATATAATAGATAATTTAATATATTATACTATTTTTTAGGTATAATATTTTTATTTGAGAGTTTTATTTTTGGGAAATGTTATATTAGTGGTATTAGTTCCTCTAAAACTAATATAGAAATTATCCTAATTTATTAATAGTGAATGTCTAACATTTATGTGTTTTATATATTAAATTATTATAATGGTATTTTAGGATAATTTTCAATAATTCTCTTTTTTGGAATCACAATTGACGGTCCTGACCAATAATGAGGAACACTTCTTATCATATAATCCATATGATGTACTATTCTAGAATATGAAGTCTTTGTTGAGTCATAAAATAATAGTGACATTTCCCATTATAGGTAAGGATTATACCCTTTATTGTGACACATCATATGTTTGTCAGGGGATATAGGTAATATAGGATATTAGTGTTATGGATTATGGATCCCTGAAATTGTGGTTGTATGGGTAGAACATTCTTACTCATTAGTTAATGTCAGATATAATATTGAAAATAATGATTTGATATAAAAAATAAAAAAAATTAACTGTGTTTTTGGTGTATATAGGAAATAAGAGAAAGAATGATGTATTTTCATACTGTATCTTATTCCCTTTCAATGGTATATGATTTTTTAATCATCATAGTTTCAATATAAAAATTCTTATACATTAGAATTTATTTGATGAAGTACTAGTATGAAGACACAAGATAAATTTTTTCATGAGTAAAATGTTAAATAAAAGATGATGGAGAAAATAAAGATGTTAAATCATGAATTCAAATAGTATTAAAGAAAGGAAAACATTTCCTCATTGGATACTAACATCTCACCTCATAATAGTGTGGAAGAGAATTTTTTTCTCTAGCTACAATTTAAGTATTTTGCGGGATTTATATATAGTGGAACGCCTCAAACATAATTATCCAATGAAAATGAATGGATTTAATTTGTTCAAATCATCATTTTATTTATTACAACCTTGTAAGATGAGATGTTACATGAATAACTCGCATAAAAATAGTGCATTCACCCATGGATTATGAATATATATTATATTGTTTGAAGGAATTATGGGTTCAATAATTAAATTAATGATATATTAGGGTTTTCCTCATTAATATTCTCAAGTTTGTTGATGATGGATAAGTATGAGTGATTAAATGTTTTCTGTAGTGATAATGAATTTTTAATTAGATTTTAGTTGAGGTGAATATTGACTTTATCATTTGGTTTTTATTTTCACCTTATAGTAGTGTTATGGTATGATTTGTTATGTAAGTGTTGATCAATGTATCACATTTCCAATTAATAGTGGAATTTCACTCTATTAATTAGTTAGGTTTGTTATATGTCCCTGACATAATTTGGGTGCACAATATGTAAAAAAAGGATCGTTTCATATCATGATGTTAAATTCACTTAATTTATATTTTAGGGCCTTTAAAATAATATATATATATATATATGTTCATTTACGGATGACATACTATTCTATGAAAAATGGAAATATAATAATAATATCAAGGAATTTGAGAATATTGTATGATAATGTTTCCCTACTTTTTATTGTTTATTAGATAACCATAGAAAACATATCTTTTTTCTAATAATTATATTTCTAATTAATTTATTGAGATTATACATTTTCAAATAATGTATGAAATATCCTGAAAACAAACCAATATTATTGCAAGAGGCCTAGGAGTATATGTTTTTTATGTTGAGTCCCATAAAAGTGACATTACAGATCATTCATCAGATGAGGTTGTATGTAATAAAATATGAGATATTTTTTGAATTCATATGAAGTACCAAAAAACTCTTCCTATTGATATTCAAGTAGGAAACTAGGTATTCTTGTGTGTTTTATCATTATTCTGACACTATAATTTTTATATGCTGGGAATCTTAGTGCCCAGTATCAATGAATCATATTAGTTTGATGAAAAGATTTGTATTATGGTTTTGTGATTATCCATCCATAAAATATTTCATTCTCAAAATTTTGTGTTACATTTATTTCAGATCAAAAGATACATCCCTAGTTCATCCCATGTGATCTATTTTAATGATTTCACATAATATTTGAATATCTTGTTTGGGGAATAAATTGAATGAATTAAAATACTTAGGGGGATAAATTGTGTGGAAAACAGTTACTTTTATATCAATTAGCAGAAAAATTATTGTTTCTATGAGGATATATGGAAACTTTATTTAGATATATGGTTGTAGTGGTCATATATACTCACCGTTGATTCAGATGGATGGATATTATGGATTAGTTTATATACGGTGGGGTTTTTATGACACCAAAACATCACCATGCTATATATTTACATATATTTTCACAAAAATAAGTGTATTTGTTTGGTTTTTGGTGATGTAATGAAAGAAGGAAGAATCAAATATTTTTTTTCCAATATAACATCTAAAATTTTGATATAGGGATATTATCCTTATGTAATACAACATATTTAAACACGGATATGTTTATTTGATATATAGTATTATATGAATAAGAAAAACTATACAAAAATTTGGGCAGTTTCATTGTAATGAAATTTAACAAACTCTAACCCCTCGGTTATGAATTTCTGTTGTTGTTATGTAAAAATGTTGGTTGGTACCTTTGAAAGAATGAAATATTTACCTAAATCATTATGAAAATGTAGTACCTGGTGATTATTTGATTTATAAAGAAACAATTTTTGGATGAAAAATACATTACCTTCAATTTATCCAAATCTCAGAGCCTCTTCATTGGAAACTACTTTTCCCTATTTAACTAGCCTAAAATGTTTCTAAGAAACCAATACACCTAGACTATATATGTTTTTGAATGATTCTAATTTTTAGAATTTCCTTTCAAAATATATCCTTCCAATAAATTTATATAAATCCATTGGGATTATTCATTATTTTTTACATTAATAATAAAGAACTATGTCAAACCTCTACTACATGCATCTTTATTGAAGGTGGTGTTTATAAGCCCCTAGTGGAACATCTTTGGAATAAGATTAATGTGGAATAATAGTATTATTAGGTTATAAAATTTGATTCTAAATGTGTATGTTTCTCATCATACAATAACTCTTTACAAATAGATCATTTTTTTATTGAGTTCTTTTGAATATTATAAATTAAATAATGATAAGTTTTTTTGAAGAGTTTCATACTTATCACAATGAAATCATGGATCGTTTGATTATTGAATACACCTTATCATACTTTAGTCCATTATTCTGAGTGGATAATCATTTTGAAGAGGCAAATATAAGGGAAGGATCATAAATGTTGGTGCAGGAGCATGAGACATTAGCAATGCTAATATCCTTTTTATATCTTCAAGTGATTCATGTTCTAGTGTGACTTATTGAATAATAGTATGACAAATATTTTCTCCCCAGTTGTGTATCAAGAATATTTCTAATCAATATTTCTCGTGTATTATGCTTCAATATAGTAATTGATTCCACATAAGATGATTAATCACATTGAATGAAATTTTATTGCGTTAAAGATGAAAGAACCGTGATCATTTAATCTTAGATAAGATGCCTCTCAATCCAATACATGGACAACCAATTCCCTAATATTGGAAGGATGGATTGATTAATAACATATATACCAAAAATACAGGATCAAAATCAATACCTATTATTGATTATACGCATGATAGGATGGAATCCCTTTTAAATGGGTCAAAAATCCTATAATAAAATAAAAATCACTCACTCTCAATTTTTGATTCCTCATAACTATATCATAGTAATTAGTTTTATTAAATGGGAATATATTAGAAAATTAAAATAACGAATTTTATTTTATGAATTTTATATAAAATTATTATCATGGTGAATTTCCATTTTAAGACTTAGAGAATGGGTTACATATTTATTAGTGGATACGTCTAATGAGGATGCCTTATATGCTAAAAATCATTACGTAGATACTCAATACTTCAACAATTATGAAAAATTTAAAATATAATCTTGAATGGGAATATATGTGAACAAAATCATTGATGTTGGTCATTATTCGGTATTTTTATTTATAAAATCCATAAGGTTAAAATATTACTCTATTAATGTCTCATATATGTTTGTGAATACATAAAATATCAACCAAAATTTGAAATTTGGTTAGCAATGGAAAAAAGATAAAATATAAGAAAATTGAGGAACCCACTCAATGAATATTATCCATCCTTCTAATCAGACAGTTGAAGAATGAAATATAGTTAAAGGCTTAGCAGATTCCCCTAATAGATGATTTGGAAAATAATTAATATGAAAACAAACTAAAATTATTCATTAGAAAATATTTAATTATGATCTATGGGATTAATGTGTTGGAGACAAATATGAATTCATCCATTTGAAATAGGAAAATATAGCCCCTCTCTTCATGTTTCACATCCACGGTGTTCTAGAATGGTACATTTATCAACATAGTTATGTCTGTAACGGGATTATTGATAAACAAATTGGAGATTTTTTTTAATTATTTCAATCTATTACCCTATATTGTAATACGACTACTTATTCATAATGTTTTTGTGGTATCCTTTTTACCCATAATAGTGTAACCCTCCTTTCACATTTTATTAAATATGAAAAAATAAATTTTATTGAGAGTAAACATTTTCATTAAATATAGCCGCCACATTACTGTATGGTCAATGGTAGAATCATTACTCCATAAACTATTTGGTCATTCTATGGTGGTTTCTATATACAAAATGCTTATAAATTAAAATAATTGAATTGAACTAATGGATCTTGTTATTTGAGTTTTCCCTCATTCCCCTTAGTTGAACACACCGCATAATACTCCATCCTTTGTACCTCATTTTTATATCCTGGTTTATATTTGAGGTAAGTTCTTTAGAATATGATGTTTCATTAACATATGGACATGTTGGTAACTTTTTAGTCACCATAGATATTTTTATTATGTTAATGAAATATTATATACAATAAAATAGTAAATTTTCTTTTAATTCTTACCCTTTCATAAAGGATTTGGTTTTCCTAAGAGTAAGTAACTATTGCCTATATGTAAGTGGTTTTGAATTAAGGTAACCTTGAATTTATATGGATTGTGTAAGGTTATCCATTTTAGGGATCCATATGTGTATGTAATCCACAGTATAAAGGAATGGGTGAAATCATGTATATATCATAAGAGTAAACCTATGTTTTCTACGGGTAAAAGATACATAATTATGTTTTGTAATGGAAATCATAAAATATGAATGGGTATAGAGTTTGTAGGATAATACTATATAAATTATTACATATGGTTACATAATGGAAAAATAGTTTTTATGTATTTTGTAAGGGTTATTCTGGGATTCATAATGATAACCAATTTTTTCTATGGGATTCTTAAGGCTAATCATGGTGATTGAGCTCTGTAAGTGTAAATCCCCTTACCCATACAAGAAAACTATGATATTTGTAAGGGGAACCCATATTAATAATATGGACCACCCTTTTCAGGGTAAATACCTTTTAAAAATGAATTATATCATCTGATTCATGAAGATTCATTGTAACATAATATTGGTCAATTAAAAATTTGTAAAATATAGAAATAAAGTTATTTATGACTCATTAAAATATATAACACATATATTTAAAGGATTTAAAATATACAAAATAATGAAATAGTTGAAATAATTATTTCAAAAAGATTTAATTTGGGGTCCCCATTCTATACACCTAAGTGCATGTTGTATTTTTAAGAATAATTAACCTTTTTTATTCATTTTTAGTTTTTTATGGATTATATAATTTGGAGACCAAATATTTCAGGGTCGAAAGAACAATTCTTTTGTTGTTTTTATGGGGATATAATTCATCCTATTACTTCTTGAAGATCCATTTAAAAGATTTGTGGTATTTTTTAAAGGTATGTTGTTTTTAATGTATTGTCTATTATTTCAAACCATTAATGATTTCTTAAACTATAATGGATTTAGAATTTAATATCGATATTAGATTTGTTTACATAAAAATTAATAATACACATGAGTATTTATTTCTATGAAAATTATTTCTAATTGTTGCTAAAACATATTTTATTGACTTCTATAAAAACGAAATTAATTAATATAATGATTACTTGAAAAATTATTATTAAAATAAAAAACATGATATATTTTATGATTTTCAATGATATAAATTAACGGTTTTTTATAAATACATTTATGGGTTGTTTTTAATATAAAATGTAAATTTAGTCATTAAGAAAATTGATATTTATTTTCATGAAGAAAGGATGATTTTCAAACATGAAATAAGGACTAATGAATATATGACTAAAATTATTTAATAATGATTAAACAAATGATTTCCCCATATATTTCTTGATTAAATATAAATAACATGGTATAATAAGTAGTTAGGTAAGATTAACACAAGATATCCATGTATTAGATCTACCTATAAATGGATTGATAATGAAAATGAAAATAAAACATGTTTATGTCAGTGAGATTAGTCCATAGGTATCTTCCCCATTTCTTCTAATGGATCTTAATTATGCACACTCAAAGAAATAGTTCACCAACATAGGTGATAATCTCTATTAATTGATTCATGGATAGCCTAACCGTGTTCCAATTAAATGAGATGTATTTTTATTCCATTTTTATAATAAAAATTGTTGAATCATTTTTTAGAAATTATTATTTAATCCCCTTTTGATAAAAGGAAATATTTTTGCATTAATTGATTGAATAAATATTTGAAACCATTTTAATATTTTTCATTGTCATTTTTCTTCATGAAGGTTTTTATATGATGGGTCAAAATATATTCACTATCCTGGTTTATCTACATTAACTCCTAGATGGTTTATGTAATATTGATCTATTAATAAACATTTAATGAAATTCTTTTGGTATTATAGCTCTCGCCATGCATTATTATAAATGAGATTTTAAAATATATTCCACCAGATTTTTAGAAAGGCTACAAACTAGCTTATGGTGGATTTGGTTCCTAACACCTCATACTATTGATGTTAGAATCACATGGTGGATGTGTGATCCATCTACTGTTCTCTTCTTGATATATAATTTCTATGACATTATTTGGGGTATTCATATAACCTTTACTCTATTAGAGTATTTTTCATAGTATTGTTTTTTATATTAGTGTATGATTCATTTATGTTTCTTATATCTATTATGGATATATTTTTCCTTTTTTAGTCAAATTGGATCAGGGTTTATATCCACACACACGTGGGGTTCACAAACAACGATTAGGTCATTTCATAGTCTGATATAGTAATATTTATGAATATTATCTATATTGGATCATGGAATAAAATTATACTGATTTTCATCCCCTTATTTGATGTTGGAATTTCATATATGAATTATGGGGTATGTTATGAGTTGGTTACATGAAATATTTCATCGTAATAATACTAATCATTTCAAGAAAATGATTCTTTTATGATTTTTTTGTTTATATAATTTCCCTTATTTTTTATCTTTTTTTCTCCCAATTCATTTCTTCTTGACAGAGATACTAATATTGGGACACTTTAATAATTTAATCTTATAATTATATTATTTTTTATAGAACAATTCCACTATGTAAACATTCAAATGGATGTTATGAGAGATTTTATGATGTTAAATAACAAATTAAACTTCCAGTTTATCCATACCTTATTGAGGTTGTGGTGCATTAGTCCATGGTATGGGCTAAGTAGCACCACATATCCAATATCAAAATTCAATGGTTTTATCTTTGGAAAAAAAATATTAGAGATCATTTATAAGAGTTTCTTTTATCTATAACCATCATTTGTCTTCTAATTTATGATTATGTGAATATGGAATATTGTTTTATGAATATTTATTAGCTCTTTGAGTTCACCGTTACACAAGTTATGTTTTATTGAAATATACTTCATTTATGAATAGTGGTCCTCACTTTACGTGGTGGGATCAATAATTGAAAAACGGAATAATGGTGTCATAGAGTGTAAGGAAGTTTGAAATATTTTCATGATGTATTTTAAGCATTATTTATTGGGGTTTGGAAAATTAATATATTTCCTTAAACATTAGATTTTTAATCTACTAAAACATAAGGTGATAATAAATTTTCGGAATTTTTTAACTTATCATATGAGGTTATGTTTAATTAGATGATTAAATCCATGAGATTTTATATTTTTAATCCGCATGATATTCAATTTTATCATTTTTTTATTGAACCTCACAACATATCCCAATAATATTGATATATAATTCATGGTTTAAATTAATCCGGATTGGATTTTAGTGATTATAGGTGTTTCTCCTCTTCATTGTGGTGGTTTTAATGGACCCATTAATGGGAATAGGATGATGGATTTATATCATTTTATAATACATGGTGTAGGATCAATATTAATACCACTACAAAATCATATTCATTGTCCATAAAATTCCTTCCTATATGATTTCATTACAGTAGGTCTGTGAAACAATATTCACATTCATAAAGGACCTGAAGAACAATATCTTCTTTGGATTCTCAAGACATTTACAGTGGTTTTGTCATGGATTTATTGATCTATATTTTGGTGAGGGATCTTTAGTTCCATGTTTCAATTTTTAATTATATTTCAAATCAAGAAATAAGCTGTTCTATCTAGATATATTTAGAATGAAGCTTTGTAACATAGTGGAGAAGTCAACAATGGAAGTTGATGAGGGTCCTATGATACTGAGAAGTACCATTACAATTATGCCATCTTATGTGACTGATAATTTCATATTAATTCCACTTATTAATTTTATTTTATATTTATCATGGGATTTATAAATTTTATTATGGATATAACATCTTATGTTATGAAGAATTAAACACCAATCCCGACTAGGAGAGATTAGAGACTATTATTCCCTTCTTATGTTAACTATTATTAATAATTATAGTTTTGTATTATCATTTCAATTAAGCATATATAACATCTAGATATCATTATTGGGATATATTGGTTGATAAATCATAATGATTGTATTGACTATTAGTCTCTACATGCATCCTTTTCAGGCCCCAATAGATTGAGTGGTTTAATTTAGGGATAATCGGTCTTGATATCAAGTCCACCTAGTCATACATTTCTAATGTATGGAAATATGGAGTATATGATTTAATTTAAACTAAATCAGAGAATTTTAGACTGTTAAAATCATATCGTTTATGTTGAGTCTAACTATTTTGTTCAGTCCATCTTTTCTTATATATGACCAATGATTGTGGTTAACTTTTCCATCAATATAGTAAAATTTATTCAACCTATCTCTCTCCCCTTTTACTATATGGAAAAAATTAATGGAGTTGAAAACATATCTTTATAATATATTTTCTAATGGTTTCATCAACCATTTATGTCACATTGGGTAAAACCATTGTATTTTCCTATGAAATATAAGGGGACCCAATGCAAAAAGGTTCACTATCAAAATATCAACAACATCAAAATATGGAATAAATATTCTTTCCCATGGAATGAGGAATTTTTTGAACCATTTGAATATAACAGTAGTTCTTAGAGATTTATAATTGGTTTGGTTATCACATATTTAGTATTTATTTGTTTTATATTCCAAATATTTTCTTAAGGGGAATGTATGACCATTATGAAAACGATATTATTAATTCAGTTCTAACAAATTATCTTTTAATAATCATGGAATTAATGGATAGTATTTTCCATGAGTATCTAGATATATTTTTGGAATTTTATTGGATGATATTATTATATATATTAACATTGAGGAGGAATATCTATGTCATTGGGGAGTATTACTAGATATCTTGAGGTTTCAAATACTTTAAGAAAAAAATTCAAAATGATACTTGTGGACGATGTAAGTAAAAGTGTTAATACTTATGGATTTAGAACGTGATGTTTTTACAGATCATGAGCGGTAAGAAGCTATTATGACCTCATAAAAAAAATAAAATGTCTTTGAGATTCAAGATATATTGTGATCAAAAGATTATTATAATTTTTTGTGAAATATTTAACATAGGTGGCTTCTCTAATGATACTACCAACACTGATGTGATTTAATTTTTTGAAATATAATTTTAAATATTTGTTAACTGAGTTTATGTGGGAGTTGAAAAGATATCCAATTTGTAATTTATTATATGTTCTAATGGATATTTTGTCTTCTGTAATGCATCCGTTTTTTTATTTGGGATACATTATTATGATGTCGTATATTTTGAATGAACCTTAATTATCGATTTATTCCATAAAGAAACTCATAATAAAATCACAATAGATAAAAATACCAATACCTATAGATTAATTTGGTATATTAAATAATAACATGAAACAAGAATTTAAAAAAATTATTTAAAACTCTTTAATATAGAATTAATATTCTATATCTCTTCTAAAACACACCAGGATATCCTAGGAATGTATATTTGAAAGTGGTGTTCCATAATCATAGTGTGGGAATAATAAATGAATAATTAAATGATTTTAATACTTGTTAGTTAGGAGTAAATCAGGGTTATATTATTGTGGTGACAATAATAAACCTGAAATTCGTAGAATTATATAACATAATAACATCAATGAAACAAGGGAATTTGGAATCCACAAAAAATATGTCATTATAAGAATATTTCAAGGATATCCATAAATAAATAATAACATTTTCAACATTGTGAAACATACCATGAACTATAAATGATATTTCCTAAGACAAAAACATTACCCAATTCATTGGTGATCTATATAATTTCAATCCCTCCCACTACATTCATATCGTTTATAAACAATTTTGTTCCACATAGATCACACACCATAAGAATTTTCTTAATCACCTTTACTAAAATGATTTCGTAGTGTGTGATACATACACGGAATTATAAAATCAATTATGGATAGGTAAATTATGGTGACTACTATTTTGATGAAATGGGAATTTTAATTCATAAAAACATGTTGGCAAAGAAAATCACCCGATAATTTTAGCCACAAAACAGCAATACATAGAGATTCCTGGAAAGGATTAATTATAGTAAACTTTGGTATAAAATTAAATTAAATTGATATGGATATTGAATTTTATGTTTCAAAAAACATTCAAAAATGAAAAATTGTAAATCAAATGGAATAATACTAAGAAAGTGATTGTGAATTGAGGAGAAGATAAACATCTTTACCCTGAGAGGATTCTTCAAAATGATTAGGAAGAAATTATAATGATAATATGAAACATTATAGGGTATATAGGGAGGTATATGTATAGGTAATTAAGGATAGAATACTTTTTAGTAATGAGTAATGGTATGATGGTTTTGTATTTATTGTAAAAAAATTAGAATTCATTATATATTTTGAAAATAAGTTTTGGGACTCGACAAGATAAAATAATTAAAACCACAATACTTCCCATTATTTTATATAATAGGCTCTTACAAAGGATTGGTTTCTAATATTTTATAATTTTATCAATTCATTACCTTAAAATACTACCATTCGTGATTTGGATGTGAGTCTTGTTAATAAATAATTTATTTTAAAACACAAAAAGTGTAATATTTGATTTGGTGGATTCCTTAAAGGATTATAAATTTAATCAAACTTCCTCAAAGAAGCATTATATAAAATGGGAAACATAAATTTGGTTATAGATTCCCTTTATATAATTTATTACATTACTTTTCAGGAATTATGATTTCAAAATATTGATAATATATTTATGTTGTATTTAATTATTACCTAAAAATTAAATTATTGAAAAAATATATGAAAACATGTACTTTGATTAATTTCATAACTACATTTAAAAAATTAAAATTTTAACCAAATTATTTCCAAAATATCTAAATTTTCACAATAATATAAAAAATTATATTTAACAAAAACTCTAGTATTTATGATAATATCACCATTATGAATATTTTATAATTTAAATAGGGCAATATTAAAAATTTTATCATTTATATTCATATATATACTATTTAATAATAATAATTTCTCAAAACAACCTTTATTTAAAAATACTTGATATTAACAAATATATTTCTTCATTGATAATATAAATTTCCCAAGAAATAAATTTTATAATTGTTCATATCAATATCTAAATATATACCCATTTTAACAATATTAATAATAGGAATAAATACATTCATTATTTCATTAAAATAAAAATATAAAAATCATACATTCAATGTCTTGATATATAACCCCTTATTACTCTAGTATATTTTGTAATGGTATGGTGTTAAATGGTGGTTCATTCAGGAGGTAGTTCAATGAAATTTATTATTTCCATGATATGTATATTCTTTAATCGTATTATCTAAGTAATTCTACATGACCAATAGTTATATAATCTTGTACGGGGTTGAATCAATGGAAAATCCCTGTGAAAAAATATCCCTTATAAGCTCTCTTAAATGGGCTTCATAGGGTATTACGTGGTAGTCTAGAAATTAATTATACAGTATGTGTTCATTGTATATTATCATAAAACATATAATATAATAATCATAATTTTTATTATATGATGGAAATATTTTAAATGGTCACGATGTATAATGGCCTTTTAAATATGATAGTATTTGATTTATAAAAGTTCCAAAATACCTAATATACTTCATTTATTTTTTATTTCTATATTTTATAATTATGATTTATTTAATTCATAAAATCTTATAATATTTAATTATTTATACCTTCAAAATTTGTCCATAAAAATTTCATTTCAAAAACTTAAACATTTTTTTATAGTTCTATTTCATTACCTCTTCAAGTTTCTATGTATTCTCCTCATATATTTGGTTACATCACATTAATTATGACAGGTGATTTGTTCTATTTCATAGAACATTGTCTCTAAGATAAGATCATCTACACCCACACCTCATATGATTAATCATTCAATTAGGGTACCACGTATTGATTCCGTACAAGTGAATGTTATGGTATGTAATTTTTTACGGGGGCACATGGACGATATTTTTTTATTGATATAGGTTAGGTTGGATTGTTAATTTATTGGAAAATACATCAAAGAGATATATGATACTATATGAGTTTATATAGCTTGGAAAAATATTTCCCTTCTTCCCAATCCCTGTGAAATTATTCTACAGTGATATATAATGGAACACCATATCACAAACCTCAAATACTATGTATCAACAACAATTGTATGTGTATATTTTTCCTTCAAATTTATCTAGATTCCATTTACTATTGAATAGTTTGAACACTCTCTATCGTATATTGGATAATATCAGTTCCAATAATCGTTTTCTCTCGAACATCATTCTATCCTGATGGATTATGACAGCACTTTCCATAGTTATTCTTATGTAGTTATTTGGAATTAAAAAATGAATATTTTTGTTATATGAGAACTCCAATAGGGTATGGTGTTTATTCCAACATCTATATAAATCCATTGAACATGATCTCAATATATAATTTTGGGTGTGAATTTTTCTCCCAGATTGAGTATTTATTTTATAGTAATAATCAATACTGAAACTTAATTATTTATCTATTTTGTGCCAAAGGATTATCTAAAACCATGAGGTAAACCTAGGATATTTCATAGATAATGATAAATTGTTACTCCATGCAGTCTTAACACTCAAACTTTTTTATCATAATTAGTTTTTTTTAGAGGGAAGATTCTTTTGATATAAATGAAATGAACTAACATAGTAAAGTGATTTATTTGCACAAAGATGGAATTATTCTATTCATATATCATATGTATTCCAATGAGGTAATCCTTGGAAATGTTTTCTCATTTATATCTACTATTGGAAATATTTTAATAATCGCCATATACTTCATCCATTATTCATTGTCTTCATGGAATACTAAGAATCAAAATGAAAATTTAATAATGTCACACATTATTTTATACAACATGAAATTTAAATTTAGATATTTTTACATTTTTGTGTTTCTAAGATTAATAGATGAGGAATAACTATGAGAACTAAAAAAATTACCTCTTCTTATCTAGGTTTAATGGTATACAATTCCAAGTTCAAAATATTACAACACAATATTTATTAAAGATGAACTGTGGAATATTAAGTAACTTTTTATTTTTTTCCTTGTCATAATTTAGGAAAATTTGGCCATTTAATTAGTGGATTATAGATAATTTAATTTAGTATTCATGGATGAAGATATATTTATTATTCCCATGTCCATAAATTTAATGTACAGTAGGACTGGATCCCTTTCAATCCCCACATTAGATAAGGTTGTAGGATCCTTTCAACTCATTGAAACACCATTTTGTTATCCTTCCAAATATTGAAATGGATTATTATATCATAATCCTTGATTATATGTAACCACCTTACTTTGTGTATATTAAAATTATTTATATGTTAATATATCCTGGAGGCTTTTACGATATGTATATATGTCAACAATTACCCCATATAGATAATGTCATTAAATTATCAAAGTTAAGATCACTACATCCAATCATAAACCTTTTTATGTATATTTTCTCATGTATATTTAAATGGAGAGAGTCATAATCTATCATTTCGTCTTTTTTACATAAGTACACAACCTATGATATTGTTTTCACATCACTGTAGATCGAAAATAATTACTCACCTATGGGTAATATAAGAACATGTGTTATGATTTTCCTCATATATAGCTCATTTAAACTCACATAACATTAATCTATCAAGAAAAGTATCACTCCCTGCAGAGTTATCTTGGATAGTGGTTCTGAAAATCATGAGAAGTTTCAAAAAATCAATGATACTACACCGAAATTCTAATGAAGATATAGTTATTATACACTGATATTGTTTTAAAAAATCCATCAATTACATATCCTTTTGAAGGATTTAAATATATCTGTATTCTGGTGATAAAATTAAATATAATTACTAAATGTTACATTGGAAACTATTCTTTACTATACATCACTTATAATATTTATTTTTCCATGGTGTTTAGTATAAAATTAAATTTCCCTTCTTGGTTATCCAATAAATTCATATGAATTAGACAATAATACATTCTATAAATATCACAATGAATTTATCTGGGTAATATATAAAGAATAAACTCATTATTTTCATAAATATAATTATAGAGTGAGTGTGTAATAGTTTCACCACAATGAAAATGAAGTGACCAAAACATTTTGGAGAATAAATCATCTTGAAATCATATGTCATCACAATTTGATGATAATATCCTAAACGATGTTCCCCCTTAGAGTAGAACAAGAATCCACAAAGTCGATAAAAAAGTTTTCAATCTGTCAAAGGGGATATATGTTGTTCATGTCGATCTTGTTGTGCTTATGATAATCAATGTTGAGGTGCAATGACCCATCAATATTATTGATTCATCTTTATATATTAATGTCCAAAAATTTAAATGAAATATAGAGAATTGGATATTTGTAATACTCAATGTATATTTGTGCTAAATAACACGCCTCATGACTTGGTGGAAGACAAACAATTAGTCCGGAAAGACATCAGTATAATCCATTATAATGGTCATATAATCATAGATTGTATTTTATTTAGATAAAATCATATGATCAATATATGATTTCTCATAATACAATAATATACACAGTGTAAATGATGATTCCCAAATGAAATAAACATCCATATTATACATGTCTATAATCAGAGGGATTTTCAAGATAAGAATAGAGATTCACATCTGTTAGAAATTTATATATATATTTATATATATATATATATACCTATAATGTCATAATATTCCAATAATGTGGGTATAATAATGTTTTATAAGGTATTTAGTATGAAACCATTGATAAGGGAGATGTTCGGTACATAGGATGTAATAAAAGCCCCATTTTTCATTTTCACTATTAACTCCACTACCATATTTTGAATTGGTTTTGAATAGTTATACCAGTATTCCCATGATATAAATGCTTATGTAGAGATAAAATCAAATATTATTTTTTATCCTTAATTAAATAACTAGTTTATATGTTAGTTTGTTATTATTAGGATCCACCTCATCAATATTGATGGTAAATAGTCTCCCTTTCACTCTGGGAAATTGATTTTGTTCCCTTCGATTTTCATCCACAGCCATTTCCTTAGTGCATTGATATTCATAATATATATGTTCATTATATTTTATTCATCTGTCATCATTCATATTTGTTTACTGATTTTCCCGTACTTCACAACATTTTTTCGGTTCTCACATCAACATTTCAAAGGTATGATCCCTTCTTTCCCACGCCTAAATAGTTTCCTTATCAATGTAGTGATATTTTCAAGATACATATTACAACACTTCTGAATATTTGGATGTTTTACATTCAACCACTATATTATTTCATCAATTTTTCTTCAAAAATGTAATCTAATATCCCATTCCTATCTAAAACCCCTTTGGATTAACTAACTTCTATTATGATAGTTAGAGGTCATCAAAAATGTGTTTTCAAAATATTTAATGAAGAAAATATACAATTATTATTACTAAATCATATTTTACCTACCAAATAGGTGATCATAAATATGTAAAGGGAACATGATAAAAACAATGGATTATTATGTGAGCCTTATGAACTTCAAATCATATTCCAAAATGAATAAATCACCGTTTTATAAGAGGCTAATTAATTTCATCTCAATTTTAATCATTATAATATGAAGAAAAAAATATCAATTTTTATTCCAAAATTCATTCCACTCTATCACATTTATATCTTATTCATACATCGATTTTGTTTATCAAAATTCACAAATGATTAGCTTCTCCCACTATATGATAAACAATAATCAGAACATTATCTTGCTCTAAGAGTTGATGTATAGTGAATATATTTTTATTGGTTTTGATTAATTTTTTTGATATTAATATATTGTATAAAGCACTAAATTTTGGA
The DNA here is from genome assembly GCA_963277665.1 of Viscum album. NCBI lineage: Eukaryota > Viridiplantae > Streptophyta > Magnoliopsida > Santalales > Viscaceae > Viscum > Viscum album. The sequence continues at coordinate 1,319,723,269 of OY728158.1, forward strand.
GCATTTTGTTCCTTAATGGTCTCATTTCTAAATTTCACTTTTTAAGGGTGATGTTTTATTTCCACCAGATTCAAATATTTTTTCATCTCATGAAATTATATAAAACCTATTACCATGATTTTCATGAATCCTACCACCATTGGGTTCAAAAATATTTTGGATATTCATTAAATTTTCCGTCAATTTGTTTATTCACTCGTTACTGCTATTTTTATTCATTATCAAATATTAAACAGAACATTAAGGATGAAATTTTTTGAAAATTTATCATATAAAATTGAAACTGTAAAAATTGAAGGCATAACTCATAAAAGGAAAAAATTATTTATAATATGTATTTATATTCTTCAGTCATGTTATCCATGGTTTATTTCCCAACATATTATATTTTGGGCATTTTTTCATTCATGATGGTTTATAAGGATCCTCATTGATTATCAAATCATATCCACAAGGAGTGTAAAACATGGTGAGTATTATTTATGATTTTTAATATACCAGGTGATGATCATGTTAATCCCATATGATCCATTTTCGAGGTTATTACCCCTAGCTTCAACTGTGTTAAACCAAATAAACTTTTACTATCTATAAATGGATCTTGTTTCCTAGAAATCGTATACAATCTACATTACCATAATTTAGGTATTTTTTCATACTTTTTTCTCTTTACAATGAATTTCAAAAAAAAATTCCAATCCTAATCCACAAAACTAACTAGTCCTTACTATGTTACAAGCAATGATAACCCATTTATTTTAATCTAGTTATTTCATGATTTATTAGATAATTAATGAAATATTATAATCCAAAAAGATTAAAAGTCCAAGTGTACTGTTATTATTAGTATTGGAAATAATCACATGAAACATTTATACATAAAAAATTTCTAAATATCCATAATATGCTCCTAAAATTACACATCCATTCTAAAATAGAATGGGGAAACATAGGGACATTCATTGGATAGGGGTTATATATAAGCCTATAAATAGATTAATAAATGAATAAAAATGTGAATGTAATACATTATACCCAATATAAATATTAAGGTGACATAAAATTGATGATAATCATAGACATGAATATCAACATATGTTATAATTCAATAATGTTATGGAAATAAAAGAAAGTTGAAACAAAAAAATCTATGAAATTAGAAGAATTAGTCATGGATTACCATTAATAAATCATGACATAATGTACATCGAATAACCTAACATGCACTGAACATGGTATCTCATGAGAAAAAAGAATTACTCAATTCATTAAATGGCTATATAATTATTTTCCTATAAGACACATTCAAAACATTTATGTGTAATTCTGTTTCATATAGAACATAAACCAAAGATCACATTTAATCATGTTTAATAAGTTCATCATAATGGGTGGGTTTCATACATGGAATTCCAAAATCAATGTAGTATAGGTACCTATAGGTCAATATTGTGTATTGGAATTGTGGATGAGTATTCACAACAACCATATTTTGAGTGGAAACCACAAGATAATTTTGGCAACATAACAGTTGTAAATAATGAATAAGGGTAGGTTTTAATGATAGTGAAATTTTTTCTAACATAACATTTAAATCATATGAATTGTAAAACGGATTTCTGAAAATACGTTCCAAAATGACCATTTTGAAATAAAATGGTATAATAAAATTAAATTTTTGAATGCAAAGGGAGATGATGAATCAAATTACCTTGGGATTGTCCAAAAAATATTTGTAGGAGCATAATAATTTATTTGGAACACACTTTTAGGGATATATGGGGGAAAGGGGGAGAAATATTGTTTTCAATTTTTTTGTGTAATGATATGTGGGATGTTCGGTGTGTATCTATAGAAAAATATAGGGTAAATCATTAATATATTATACACAATGATTTTGGAATCTATACGATAAAATAATGAATACCAAATCCTTATCATGGACTTTTATGAAGGTATCTACCAATGAATACTAGATTCATAAACATTAAATTTCTACAAACTGAAATTCTTAAAAAATACCATTGGGGTTGTGGAAGTGAAACATGTTAAAAAATAATTAATTTTATTAATGTAAAATATATTATTAGATTTTTTTGAGTCATTTAAGGATTATAAAATTAATAAAATTAATTAAAACTGCATTTTTAAATGCTGGACAATATATTTTTTCATTGATTAACTTTAATGAATTTATCACATAAGTTTAGGGATATTAAGAGATGAAATATAGAATTTGTATTTATAACATTTTTTATATTTTTATCCAAATATTTGATTATCCATGAAAATATGAAAAAATTACAAACTAATATTTTTACATACTAATTTCTCAAATAATTATTACTTTATCTGAATAGTTTCCAAAACATTGGAATTTTCCATTTTTTTGATTTTTTTATATACACAAAGTAATAATTTTTACAAAACTATCGTCTTTATGACCCATATAAAAATTACATTGTACGTCTTTAAATTTTATAATCATTAATATTTAAAAAATATTATTTAAAAATATTATTTTGTAAAAATAATATTTATTTAAAAATTCATGAAATTATTTCAAGAGTATTGATTGATCATATACATTTTTCAAAATAATAATTTTTCTCTTCATGTCAGAATTTCATTATATAAGCATTTATAAAATAACAAATAAATTTCGTTAAATATAATAATTTGTTTTTGTAATAGTAAATTTAAAAAATAAAATTATAATGGTTATATAGAGTACCCTTTATGTCACTATTATCCATAGAAAGGGCATGGTATGTGCCAGTGGTCGTTTTACAGGGTGGTTTGATGAACATTATTTGGGTGGTGATATCGATAATATTAAAATTATCCAATAAATGTTTTTCTTAAATTCAAAAATACTAAATATATGTTTGGGATTGTTCAATGAAAAATCTGTGTGATTCCATAACCATTGGATTCTCTGATAAATGGGATTTATATGGTAAAATGATAATTGTTTTGGACATCAATTTTTCTTTCTGTTTCAATGTGAATATATCAAAACCATTGTTATATTGTAAACATAATGATCAATATACAAATGATGTATTATCAATAATTTAGATTCATAAGGGTCATTTAAATCGAGTATTATATATTTTATAATTTGATAAAAAAAATTAGTTTATAGATTTATATAACTATTTTACATAAGAATACATTAATTTATTAAAATGGAATTAAATTTACAAATTTTAGGAACATTTGTGTACTTTTACTGTATGGTCATTTCATAAAATATGGTTCTTATCATCCTGGGTCTCACAAAAATATTTACCCCACATATGATCTTGAACTCACAACCATGATGGAAGCTCAAAAGAGTTGGCAGCATAACCATCTTGATGAAATGATTAATGTACACTACATTCATAAAATATTAAGCTATATCATCCCTCAAATATAAATTATTATTCAGTAGAGACGGTGGGAGGAGTGCTTGAATGATTTTTATTTTTTCTTTTATTACACTCTAGAATGTAGAGTGTTTCCAGAAATTCATTGAGAAAGTGAAATTTATCCCAGTATGCGAAAAAATATTATATGAAGTGGATGTTAATAGGGAAATTTTATATTATACATTTCGGAGTCCAAGGGGATGAGACTGGAAATACTATGGTATGTTTTTAGGTTTATGTTCCCAGGAATCGATATGATATTTTAGTAAAAAATTAATTAAAAACATTCCAAGGAATTAAGTATTATTTATATTATGGAGATTCAACCATTAGGTGGTATATAACTTTAGAGGGAATCATATTCATATGGATTCAATTTTTCATTTAAGTAACTCCTATAATGGTTGTGATTTTAAATTTACTTAATTCATGGGGATAGTTAACCCTGAAGCAAAATTAATTTTATGATAGAAAGAGAAAATTATAATGTCTATTTCTAAAAAATATATATTTCTAATATTTTATCCATTATAATATATGTCCCAAAGTTATGGTCGACCATTATATGCCTTTATCCTTACTTCATCCCCTTCTAGTGATCTCTAGGATGTGGGGTGAGATTTATATTTACTTTGTGGTAAAGATTCCACTTACAGCTTGATGAATCAGTGTGATATGGCTATTAAGTTAATGATCTAAAAAATAAGACCACCTTATTCCAATTAAACATACCACCAATGTTTTGAAAATAGTAAATTTATATATCTTGTAAACCATCAGAATGCATAGAGTTACATATACTATAATTTATTATTGTTGTCCCTATTTCACATATCTTTTTTTGATTGGGAATTTGGGAGTTGATGGGAGGTCGAGATGATTTTAGCATGGAATTCAATCCCCAAATGGATTTATTATAGGAAATTAAAAATTAAACACCAATAGACTTGAATAAATTTTGGTTATGTGACTATATTGGATCCTTTAAAATCTATATAGTGCATATAATGTATTCTTATAATAATAACTAATATTATTCTATCTGAATGGAACCCTTTGAGACTCTATATTGCCCAATATGTAAATATCTCCTTTGTTGGTTGGAGTTTATTAAATCATCCTAGGTGGGAGAATATTTGTTCAAGGAGATGATAAAAAATATCCAATAGATTCATTAGTGAATTTTAATTTAACATATCCATTTCAAATGATATGATAAACATTTTTAATTACCGATGTGTTTTGAATTGGATGAATTATTATGTCTGAGAGTTTTTTCTGAGTTAGGTAACTGAAGGATCGTAAAATTTGTAATATTAATATTAATATTCATGGGAATAATTTTGGTAATTGAGAAGATTGTTATATATGATTATAATTATAAATTTCCACCATAGTTATAGTCATTCCACAATATGTTCCTTATTACAAAACAAAGAAAGTATCTCTCTGACACATCGTATGTTTTGAGTTTTGGTATCTGGATATAGAACCCCATTTATCTATGAATGAGCATGTAGTTTGAAATATTTATTCTTAGATAAATGTTCTTTATGTGAAATAAATTTCCCCAATTTCTATGTTTTGGTAATATCATTCTACTTCACATGAGTCTTTGGAGTGTAAGGTAATAAAAATATAACAATGACAAAAACAATTTGACATGATCTATTCCAGATAATATTTATGTGGGTAGAAGGATGATATATTTTGATAGAATTCTAATATTCTAATAAATGAAATCATTTATTTTCATTCTCTCTTGGAGATTCACTCACCTTTGTATGTGTGTGAGACATTATATACTCATTATATCACATTTTGTTTCAGAATAATATATTATTTTAATTGAAATATAAAAAAATTAAGGTTATTTTTTACCCGTATATATATATCAAGGGATCTGTATAAGGGTAAAACCAATTTACCTATACATATGGGGTGTTATGTACGGGTAAAAATATTTTTTATGGTTGTGTGTGGTTAACCATTAATTTTTAATTATTGTGTAATGGTATGTCACCCATTGCATAAAGGTACGAGTGAATGAATAAACATTAAATAATGGTAAACCTGAGTTTTTAATGGGTAGTGAATCTCTGAAATGGTATTATGTATGGGTGAACCTACACTCCATATGGGAGAGCAGCTGGGTAATATTTCTAAATAAGGGTAACCTTCCACTTTGAAATGGTAAGATAGAGTTTTTAAAGGCGGTATAATGGTACTACCTAATTTTGTATGGGTAACTCATTTTTTCAAATCCATGAGTATGGGTAGTTTAGAAATTTGACCTATGTAAGGCTAAAGCATGCTACCCTTTTGGTAATTCCATGGAATTTATAAGTATAAACCATTTTAAACTTATGTAGTAGCTCTTTAATGGAAAATACATATTTAAAACCATTTTTTAATCTTTTTGATCAATAATTCTTGTCAGTCCATATTGGATAACTCTAAAGAGAGAGAGCATGAGAATTAATTTTTTTTTCCAATTGAACATTCTAACTTCTATTTTTAAATTATTTTAATCCCACTTCAATCATATTGATGTTTTAACATCCAATTAAAAAATTTGCTAATTTTTGTTCTTCTATCAATGAAGCATACAACCTATGATATTTAAAAAAATAACCACACCTATGGTTCATTTATTTTTTTTATATTTCAGAGTTCAATAATAGGTGAAGAGCTATTTGGTGGTCAAAATATGTTTTTTGTTTTCATAGAATTCTTATAATTTATTTTTTCAAATACCTAGATATAATTTTTTATATATTTTATATAATAAAATGTGTTTAAGATAAATTCAAATTATTTTACACCATTGAATCATTATTGAACTATAATGTATATTTACTTTATTTTTAATACTAGATTTTTGTCATTGAAAAGTATATTTGAATTTTCATGGTGTGGGTGATGAAATAATATTGAGTGTTGTCGATGAAAATTATATTTTGACTCCAAGAAACATGTTTCTGAATTTAAAAAATATCTATTAATAGGTATTTTATCAAAAAATATGTTTTTATATATTTTATGATTTTGAATTTGTTGATTTGATATTTTTTTTAAAAACCATTCATGATTGTTTTTAAAAATAAATGGAAGGACTTTTCATCAGAATATTAATTATTATTAGTTTTTAAAAGTAAATTATTTTTTTTGATATTGATGCAAATCCGAATGAAATAATGATGAAAATATTTAATAATGATTGAATTAATTTTAAACCCATACATTTTTTCTATTTTACCGTGATTCTTATTGGTGATTGGGTTCAAAGGAAGAAAGAACACACACTAGGCATGTATTAGATCTATATAGTAATGGTTTAGTGATGGAAAAATGAAAACTAATCTTCAAGATAGAAGGGAGATTATTCTTTTGGTATCTTCTCTATTTCGTTATTATATATATTATATGTGGTCATCGAAAGCAAGAATTCACCATGATGTGTGATAAATCCATTTAGACTACCCCTGAGTCTCTAAACCATGGTAATCAGATTGAAAATGACATAACAAAAAAAATTTATGAAATTATAAGATCATATTAGTATTTATATAAATTAGTATTCATTACCATTTAATAAAATCATGTTTTCATGCCTTCCTTGATTGAAAATCACATTGTACCAATTTTATTATTTTCATTCAAATTTTTCTATAAATATGTTTTTATAACAAATATAAATTTTTTTCCAATCCATGTTTAATTTATATTTATGAACAATTTTTTTTAATATGGATTTCTTATCAAAAAATGATTAAATACAATTAGTCTTATATATGACACCCTAATTTGTTTCCTTTTGGTGTTTATATATTTTCTTATTCCCAGATTAGGGAAAGGGAATGTACCACTCATAGGTTGATATTGTTCTTAACTTCTATGACCTTTGATGTTGGATGAAAATGAATGATTTGTGATCACCTATTATGATAAGTATGAAATGTAGTTTTTGTGCCTTTTTTTAGGGTATTGTCGAACTGTTACACTTGTGTAGTGTTTTCTATGCCTCCATTTTTTGAGGAGTCTCATCATCTATAATAAATGTTTTTCTAACTCTTATGGAGGAATCATTCCCTCTATGTGATCACTAATTCTAGGGATATTTTACCTAACCCATAGGGATCATAAATTTCACTAGAGACATTTTAGGGATTTCTTAGGTTCCATTTAAATGGGTTATCCATGTCATTTTATGACACTCTTACCCTCCCCATGTTTTTTGTTCTTTGTTTTTAGTTGGATTCAAGAACCATCGACCCATAGATCTCCAAAAGAAAAGATATAAGTCAAACACCTATCATTATTTACAGAATTTTTTGGTGAATTTTTAATGTTTATACATTAATTCATAGGTTTATTCAAGATTACACTATTTCATTTGTAAGGCTATAATTACCCAGCAAATATTTCATATGAAATATCATTAAATTACAATTCATGTTGTCATTATTAGGTAATCTCTATTTATATGTGAGACAATTGATTTTTTTATATATGACCAACCAATTGGGTGAGGAACCTACGGAATTAAACAACCTATGATGTATTCTAATATTGTAAATTATATAATAATATGTATTATAAAAAAATTCGAATGAGTTTTTAATATGAAAATATTGATGACCACATTATTGATCGAGATTTTGGGAAAAGGAATAAGGGAAGTAGGGAGGGTCCAAATTAGATTTTTTATCACAAGAATATACATGATAGGTTATAGGATTACTCTATGGTGATTTAGATTATAAAAATAAGTGTTATTGTTATGGTGACCCTGTATATAATTTAGAAAATTTGATGGATTTGAGAATTTGATCCATGTGTCGTGATATGGCTCATGTGTGGTTTACTAACGTATGTCGAACCATTTTATTTATTTAAATATTTTTTTGGTATGACATATTAATGTTTTGATATTGTAATGGGGTGATATTTTGATATAGTCTTGTATAATTGTCCAAAAATGTGTTTTCTATGTGTGGATCAAGATCAATATAATTGTAGCATGAGAAATTTGAGAAGATTTGGTGTTATTTAATACCAATATGGGTAAACATTTCATATATTGATGTGTTAATACCAACTAGTTTGTATAGTTAATATGGAATTGGTTTTAATGAAATTTAGGGGATATTATTGTTGTGTTATTAGGGGGATTCCAACCTATAAATACGTTTAAATCGGTATTATGTCTTACATATTATATTAAAATATTGTTGATAAAAAATTATATTTAATTATATCTTGTGAGTATTAATAGGAATGTGGTATCATGCAATTCCAACCCTGTGAAATATGGATTTGATTTTATGTGGTTTCTGGTATTTTTGATCTATAGGTGATTTTAGACATTTCATTGTGTCTAGTTCCTACATTCTATTTTTATAATAGAGAGGGTATGGTTTTGACTAATGAAAATATTTCTAAATCATGAGATTAGATCTCAATAGAATGGTTACCATTGATTTTTTTGATATATGTGTTATATTCATATCTAATATTAGACGATTTCGTACTATGGGATGGGTATACAAATATTTATACCATACATTTTCCCTCGGTTGGGTGTAATGAAAATTCTATTGTATAGTTATATGTTTGCGTTTTTTTTTTGAAATCATCATATTGATATATAGTATTTATAGATGACATGTACACACATGAATCTACCCCAATTAAATGTATGTGTCATGCACAATTAATTCCAAATTGGAACCAAAGGATTAAATGGGTAATTATCATCGATGTTATTATAGCTCCAATGTCACCATATCATACAATTATATTTTATTGATTTAGTTAGGGAACCCATTTTTGGTATTATAATGGGGTGTATTTAAACATTATTTTCCAATCATTATGTGGAAATATATTTCTAACTTTTTAACTCTATTAAGTGAGAAGGAAGTTTATGGAATGATATAGTTGGAAATTCTAAGATGGAGTTAGATGAAAATATTATTATAAGATACAAGACAAGTTTAATTTATATATATTTTCTATTTTTTAGTATTAGAAAATAAATTGTGACCTATCCCTTGGAAATCATGTTTTGAAGTACATGTCCCACAAGAACTAATAGCATCTCACATTGATATAACATATTTATTATGACATATAAAGAATATGTCCATAATTTAATGTATAAATTTCATTGATTATCTTTTAATAAATAATTTTTTAAAATGATTTTGATGTTATAATTTGTTTTTTATATAGTATGGTATACACATCTATAATAGTATATTACCATTGGTACCTGTCAGTATTGACTACACTATTGGGTGGCATTTGTACGTTACATAGCACTTTAACATAGTTAATGATGATGTTAACTAGTATGAGGATATTATAAAACCCTTCATATATAATTATAGATATGAAAAATCATTTTTATTTAATTTTTTCCAAGTCACTCAAAATATCCCGCTTTTATCAGTCTTTGAAGCTACAAGGAATATATGTGAAACTAATTAGTCATTATAATTTTTTATTTATATGAATTATTACTTTTATCTGAATTTTTTTGTTATAAATTAAAATTTACCAAAACAAATTGAAATATGATATTGTCATTACTGACAGAGGATATTCTATATTCATCATTTTGATCCTCTAAGAATTCAAATAATTTTCTTCAATTAAACATAAGTAATAATGAATTCCCATTTACAAATTATGTATCGTAATTATTCACCAAAAAAACAGTAACACTTATTAAATATATGTATATAGGGTTACATCCTAATCATCAATAAATATAGGAATGTGAATTTTTAATGGTGAAAGAACACATTTCATTCAATATCGACCAATAAATCCTTTTGTGTTTTACTTTTCTTTAATACCACTCTTTCGATCTTTCTTCCTAAAATTTAATATTTAATTTACATAAATGTTTTTTGGAATGATTATCCTATAAAGGATATATCCCACTAGTTCAATATTTTACTTTGATTCATCATTGGTTCCTAATTGTCCATTTTTCTTTCTCTATGAGATAAAATCCCATCCAAATTTAAAAAATTCGATTTATTTTGACTCATGAAGCCATATAGACATGGATTATACTCCTCCTATATAATATATGTTAATTACACACAAAATATATTTCTGTTGGAAATAATTTTTCAAGAATCCATCATTAATTGTCAAAATAATAGTCTCATTATTCTTTATTCTTAACATTTTATTTTATTTTTCACGTGATTTTTTTTCATATACATAGATAATGGTGGATTATGAACACAATATTGTTCATTATAATAGTATCATTTTGACATAAAATAATGTATTTTTTCTTTTTAAAATATTTTCGAACATTAAAAACACTCCAACCATTCTCATTAGTAAAAGATGATTTCCCAAGTATTAAAATATTATTATAGTTATAAAACACCCAAAACATTAATCATTTCCATAAATAAAACATATCGTATTAATTAATACCTTCAATATATTTATCAAAATTTATAATAATCAATTAAAGTATTTCACACCATTGAACTATATAGCCTCCAAACATATATCAATTGTTTTTACAATGGATCCATTATAATATCACTTTATTGTCATGTTCAATTTATAATTTTTCTACTAATTATGGTATGAAAATTATTTTCATCTAGTCATTCAATATTTCTATCATTTTTAATTATAACTTGTGATGGTGACAGAGTAAAAATATATATCTTTCCTTTTTCCATCATGGATATATATATATATATATTATGATTTTATTTTATTTTTAAATCATAATCCTATAAATAATAAATATTATAACTAATTTGTGGGAGAAAAACTTTTAATGCTTTAATCATACCTTAATTAATTATCATGAATGAGATAATATTAGTTTTCAATTCCACTTCATGGGGAATTTTTTATGTATATTCTTTAAATGATTACAATTTCAATTTATTTTTTCATTCATTCAAGAAACAAATCATTAAATATTCAATCATATTGATTCAATATATTTTTATCTATTTCAACAATTTTATGATTGAAAAAATCACAAAAAAATATCGAAATGATACACATTTTAATATATCAATGAAATCTCCACTTAACAGATGAAAGGAAATTATTTTTCATGACCATACTATGTGTGTCCTTGATCCACATTAGGTTTTGGAAATTACAAACCAATTTTTTAAAATTACATAAAAATAAATATTTAATATTCATATTAACTTGAATTATTTAATAGTAATTTCTTTCTGATATATTTTTTGAAGAAAAATAAAACATTGCTTATATATTTGTATAGATTACATAATTTATTTAAATTGTTCTCTTCAGATTATTTATAACATGTTCTATATGTTAAATATTATGGTTCTAGGATAAAAGTTTCATATGAAACCATCAAATATAATTTATATCTAATTATAAATATTCCAAAATAGACAAAGTACATTCCATTCATGTAAAAATTTAAAAACCACATATCCAAATGAAATCCCATTTAACAAATTTCATAGGAAAATAAGAACATTTCAAAAATGTGTAACTGCTTGTATATTGGTCTTAACATGAAATAAAAACTCTAATTGGAATGATTATTGTTGAATTAAAAATATAATAATATTTTTTAAATTTAATTATAATATATTATATTCATAATTTATATTTAACATATTACAAATAAGGTGTAATTAAGAACATGTTTTCAATTAAAATTCTATTAGTTTTTTGATCTATTAACTCAATTTTAATGCTATCAATATTTTTGTCTGACTTTATAAGGTGATTCATGATTATATGGATTGTAAATAATATATTGAAATATAATTATATAGGAATTAATTTTGATTATACTGTATATATGGTGTTATTTTGGTTTCAGTTTCGATTTGTCAAGCTTTTTACATATTACGATCTTTGGAATCTGAAATCAGACTAATTCATATATTCTATAAGTGAATTCAATAGTGTTAAATATTTGATACCTGACCTACGATATATTTAATATTAGAAACATAACATTAGTTAAATTGATTATTTGATATGTTATATTTGTTAAAATGAAAATTTTAAGATGCGACTTCATCTATGTAAAAATATTTTAAATAGACAAATTCTATTACATAATGAAATTCACTAACATGGTATATTCAACTGCATAAATTTTGGTCAATTTTTTTTTATTATAGGTAAATTTCACCAACATGATAACATTTCATATTTCAACCTGACCAACGTAGTTAAATTCACCTATGCTGTAGTGTGTGTTTCAAAAGGTTGTTATAAATCAAAAAAATATGCCCCTTTTCCTTATGTTTCATATTTCATTTTCATAATCTGCATTTTGATAATTTTTTGTGGTTCACTTTTTATAAAATTAAACGTTAATTATATAGAAGTCATGTAAACATGTTTTATATTGTTTTTTGAATAAGTAAATGAGATTAAAATATAACTAAGAACATAAAAATATTCACACTGATGTTTTGGAACATCAAATACATAAATTAAAAATGGTTGAAATATGATGAGATGTCATCGTATATTGTAAGGGTTTGTTCCTATACCATTAATACTCAGTGTTATTAAAGTATATATAATTGAATTAAATATTTAAGAATTATCATGGAATTATTTTTGGGATGAATATCAAGAGATAGCATATATTTATATTGATTACCTCTCTATTATATAAATGTGGAAAAAATTATGCGAATAATATTGAATAGTAAAAATTAATGTTAGGTGACATGTTTAAATTATAATTATTCCTGATGATTAATACATTCTCTCTCATGAGTTGTGGGATTACTATATGAAATTTTTTATAATGTTTTATGAATGTATGTACTATTATACTAATTGTTTATTTGTGTTTTGATGGATATTTTCTGTATAGAAAAGTTTTTAATTTTATATAATATCAATTTTTATTATATTATAATTCAACATGAGAGTTTCAATATATTAATTTACAATTGAGGATAAATTTTTTTAAGGTGATGAAATTATCTCATAATATTTTGGTGTATACATTTACTAAGTCATATATTAAATATTAATATATTTAAGAAAAATTTAATTAAAATTGGATTCATAGTTGAAAAATAAGACCATGATTTTCACCATTAAACTACTTAATGAAGTAAATGATATGTTTCTTCTGATGTATTATTTAATCATCTTGAAGGGAATGGTCAGTACGTAATCCAACCATGATCATCATTATTGATAATCATTCACTAGATAATTTTTTTTTATCATTTTTCCCTATATATGTTTTTTCACCAAATATTGAATTTTACATGGGGTAATACTAATCAATAAAAATATTGATTTGGGTTTTATTATTTCACATTAGAATTCTGGGTTTGTTCTATATCTATAGATGATTGGGTTCTATATAATGCATATAATAGTATAAGAAATAACCACTCCTCTTAGTGTTTGAATTTATTATATCATGTTAGACGAATAGATTCCACTAGAATCATAATATAAAACAAGTAATGATATTTTATGTTAATTTATTGGTTTAGTTTTTTCCCATAAAATAATGGATATGGTTTTGACTCATAAATTAATCTGTTTAGTTTAATCTCGAAAAGTAAACAAGTAATGATTTCACTGGTAAATGTTTAGTTTCGCAATAATTTGTTAAAAAATGAGTTTATGATTAAACCTTTAAAAAAAGGGAAATGGTTTAATCAAATATATGTGAAGATGGTGATGAGTATAAATAGCATAAATTATGTTATAACTTTTTTATAATTGATCAGTTCTTCTATTAATGTCACTCATTTAATTTTATATTTATTAAATTAATTAAGTGTGGTTGAATTAGTTATTATTGTAATTAGTTTTCTTCATCTCTTTATAATTAAACTCTGATTAAATTTTAAAAGAAATGAAATTAATCCCATCTATTTCCTTATCATCACCCCAACTAAACATTACAATCCTTATTAGAGAATGACCATTTGAGGATATGATATTTTTCCACATTTCATGGAACAAAAAAATTTATATTAGAAGTTTGAACATATAAAAATATACTAAGAATCATTTTATTGATTATATTATATTTTATGACTTTTTATCCATATCCTCTAAAAGTCTAATGTAATGAAATCAGTCATTGATTGTCTAATAATGGAATAGAAATACTTCAAATCATACATTTCCAACCCATTTCGATTTTATAAAGTATTTTCAATGAAATATTTGTATTGAATATTATCAAAATAGTCTTTAAATTATATAAATGGATATTTGTGATTATGTAATATGTTTAATTTTAATATTATTGGGTTGATTTTAAAAGACATGATTATGTTTAATATGATCTAAATTTTATGGTCATGAGTACATTTTACTATTATTTTGTTGGAAATATTATTGATAATATTTTTATTGGTTGATCAAATCATCAAATTTTGAAAAATCATGAAACATTAAAATAGAAAGAAAATGATAATTGAAAATATTTCTGATATAATTTTAGAATATGTCAGAATGAGAAAATGTAGTTTACCATACTGAAAAATGAAAAACAGAAATTTCCTAAATGAAATATCACTCATGTTATATGATAGTTGAATTTATATTTTTAAAATTATGTTTTATTATTTAGATGTAGATTGGATTGTCATATTAAACCCAATATTGAGAAGCCCAAAAATATTAGAATGGTAAAAAATAATTACATTATATATGAAACTACAAAAAAGTGATTTAGAAGGTTTATCAATCATAGATTAAAGTATAATAAATATTGTAATATCTCAATTATGGAACCATATTGAATGGTAACACTTTTACCTTAAAATATTATTCTTGTGACATTGGATTATTGTCTTCAAAGGAAATTAATTTATTTGTGAAAAGAGTAATGAAAATATAGTGATTATAATTCAAATTCTCATGTTTCTATAACTAAATAAATAGATGAAAATGTGTTAATGAACTAAATAAAACGAGTTATCAAATGATGAAAAAACAAAAAATATATTTTACAGTTGTGTCACTTGATCAAAAATATATAATGTTTCATGAAAATAAAATTAAAATAACTCTTAAATATAATAAAGTGGATTCAATTATATAAATGGAAAGGGAATAAAATAATATGATAAATGAAAATCATAGAACTATAGTTTTCTTCACACATGTAAGAACATTCAATTTTTTCAATTTTTTTAAAAATATAATGAAATAAAAAATATTAATTATAAGAATTTATATATGAAAAAAATGATGAGTAGACTAATTAATTTTAATGTATCTTCTTTTCAATATATTACTCACTAAAATTATATTGATTTGTTTTGATCCAGGCATATAGTCAGGGTGTCATTTTAATTCCCGGTGATAGTGAATTTATATTTGTGTAATATTAAAAATATTATTATCATGAAAGCATTGTTTTCCTGATAAAGTGGAATAAATCCATAAAATTGGCTTGAATTGGAAATATAATACCTCTATTGAGTTTAAATCGTGTGTCTTATTCTAGGTGAGATATAATCTACATCTTCATCAGGCGTTGGTATTGAGATCCTTAATTAGTAATTAAATAATTAAATTCATTGTATTATTATTTAATTACACATCCTAACCAAATTAATTGTTTATAAATACATATCAACGAAAAATTAGGAATGTTCGAGAGAAAATATCAGAAACTTTGGGGAGCTATTAGAATGTAATTGTTGGACTCCATATTAATGTATGACATCATATCGTGATCATATCAATGATTGGTTCACCATTTGAGTTAATTTATCGTTCCAACAACAAAAACATTGGAATGTTTTTCATTAGTGATCGATCAAAACACTAGGTAGGATATTTGAGTAAGGTTAATTAAGAATTTTTTGTATTCTAATATAAAACAGATCAATTACATGAACAAGAATTGATTTTTGCATTGATGGTTGACATTATTTGTGATTGATTTATTCTTAATTGATTTATTCCTTTTTCATTAATTAAATTTTTAAACAAAATATTGATCCCAATGTGAATAAAGGATTATGTAAATTGCCCCCATTTTTTTGTTTTATGGATTTCTCTAATGTTAAATCACATGATCATCATGGTCAATTTCATGAACTATTTGTTTGATGAATTCTTGGTATATAATCAGTGTGTGGTCATTCATTAGTAAAAAATGTCAATACCATAGTTCACCACCACAATTTTGGGTGCATTCAAGGTGAGAAGATGATGAATCATGATTATAGTTAGACCAGAATGAATTTAAATATTCCATTCTTCTTTTATTTGATGGCACATCTATAGATGATGCATATGGGAATTTACATAGTGGTTTCAAATTATATATTCTAAGGATAAATCCTTGAAAGGTATGACCACACATATATCTTTTATTCCCATACAGAATAATAGTAGATATTGTGTGGAATATGATTCAGAGAAGAACCCATGTGTTCTAGAAAATCTCTGGTTATGTGGTGTGTAATCCAATGAAAATATTGTTTCATACAAACTGTGTGGTGCCAAATGCACAAGGGAATGACCAAGTGTACATGATTTGGTACACGACCACAGACAACAATACATATGCATGGATAAATGGAATGAGAAGGGTACAAATTGAACTATACAGTTTTTGTATACCTAAATAAATTTAATATATGTTTAATATTATTTTCCATGTTATCAATCACCACATGAGTAGTCATAGGGTTAAATGGACATGATGTGTACCCCCAATACACATTGTGTACCCCCCCCCCCATTTAGTGTTTTTGGAGGACTTTGTTTCGAAAATATTGGTCATGTATCCCTGGATTGTATTCCATGTTTCCATCCCCTATTATGGTGCAATGTATAATTACATCCATATTTTGTATTGTGATCCCCTTTAGAAGATTAGTCTCATATAGAGTATGTGGTCTCCCACTATTAGATATGATTGTGGAAAAATATCGTTTCTTCCTATCATCTATGTGGGTTCATGGAATCTGTGTCACCATCATGTGAGGGGGATTGATCCTCCATAATGTATGTCATTTCATTAGAGTTTTCTATGTAACTTTAATAAGATCCTCTACATCATGTGTTGATTCATATAGGGTATGTTGTGTCCCCAAGTGGTCATTATTGTGATCCGCTATATGAGAATCAGGTAATCAAAAATAATTCAGTTTTCTGAGGTAAGGAACTTGGAACATGACCTCTTGGATGTGTCTCTATGATGATATCATGGCTTCTGGAGTGTATTCTCCTAGAACATGAATTTCATAGAATGGTCGAGTAGAATCTTATGGCAGGTAGATTGGTTATGACAGCATAGAGGCATGATTCCCATCTTAAGTATATTTAGTTTTTGATTATTTCTTTTTAGATTTAATTATCATTAATTTTATATGAATACAGTTGATACACTAAGTTTTGGGGTTGTCCAATAAAATATAGTTATACTGACCCTGGAATGGGATCTTCTAACACATCTCAGTTCATATATAAATGATGACACTTTTGAATGTTTCCTAGGTGGATATAGAGCTACTAAATCATATCTTGGGCCTGAAATCCCAAGTTTTTTGTGGGTGGTTTCATTTTATTTTATAACTCACATTTTGAGTGGGTTTGATTCTCTAAATATTTTGGTTGGCCTTATATTTTTCCCCATTGGAACATTCAATTCATTTCCATTATACTCTCATTGTGGGAATATAGATGTATTCATGTCTATGTTTTAGATGTTTTAAATATCATCATTGAAAATTCTTTCGATATGTGTGAGTGTGTGTGTGAATTTAAATTTGGATAATGGATCCCATGTTTGGGATATAACTACACATCATAGGTCTCTAGCCCCTTGCCAATTTTTGGCAGGCTTGGGGTAGTCATGTCTTAGACACTAGCGGCTCAGGTAATGAAAGTGTTGTATTAGATGAATTAGATTATACATTAATACTTGATTATATGAGATTTTTTAGGGTTTTATAGAAATAATGTTATGTTTTTTAGATCAATTTCGAGGCTAGGGACACTAGTGTCGGTGTGGTAGCTGACATATCCGTAAAAAATACTCTAATTAATAACCTTTTTTTGGTACTTATAGACATTGGTTTTAGATAAACCAATTTCTATCATAATATTATTATGTTTTTTGGTTACCATTTCCAACATGATTTGGGTCTATAAATATACTCTTGGACCATTGTATTTATTATTTCGAGATTCTTACATGGAGCTAGCTAGCCCAGATTCCCCTATGTGGTCATGAGGATGATCATCCAAGTGATGAGGCTTCATAACATGGGTCATATACCAGATATACTGCAACATGTTGAGAAGATTCTATTATATAAGTGATATCTAAGGATTCACATAGTTTGAGCATGAAGAATGAGTTCTAGGGATAGTAGCCTCTCATCTTTTAGTTGGAAAGGTAACCCCAAATGGATGAGTAATTTTAAGAGCTAGTCACATTATTTTTCTTCCATGTAAGTATGAATTAGATCCTATGGTTTCCCTTATAGAGAGACTTCTTCAGGGCTCCTATGGGTGATGGTAGAGTTTGGTGACTCATTCACCCAATGAGATATCTCTCTCCTAGTCATAATTTATTTTATCTTTTCGGAGATATTTTACATGTACATGTTGTGATCATCACACATCCAACAACATTGACACCTATAATAGATTTAGATAACTATGCAAGAGTATTAATACAAGTATAATAATTTTTATAAATACATCATTTTAAGGATTCGATAAGAATTCATATGGGAAAAAACCATCAATCAGGTAATACAAGGAGATATTATTGATTTTGTGATATCAAGGATCATTCAGACTTATGTTGTTTTAATTGATATGGACTTAGTGTTGGAAATAGTAATAGAAATGAATTCACTGATGGTGGGTGATGGTTGTTGGAATCAAGGTGTTGAGGAATCAGTAGCATGTAGCTAATAGTAGTCGCTAGGATAAAGTCATGTTAGAAACATTGGGAGATGGTCCTAGGAGAGAGGATTAGTGGCTCTTGGCTCTTCAGACAGATCAGGTCATCCAAGCGATAAATTGTGTTTCTCTTACTACCATTGAGGACATCTTACATGGGATTGTATGACCCATAATATAGTTGATCTTTAGCTGGTCTAGGGATCATAGAGGTAGTGATAGAGGCAGGGAAATGGAGTTTTGTAGGGTGGAAGATGTCTTAGAGGGTCTATTATAATTGTATGTAGTGATTGGATGTTTTTCTTAATTTCCACTATAAACACGAAGTGGTCCGCACCAAACTCATGGGGAATGTGGTTAGTGTTAGACCATCTATGGGATATGGAGGCCTATTACTATGTGTCTCTTGGAAAGAACTAAGGTAATATGTGTTTCTTCTCTACCTTATCTATAGTACATATTGACAATGGTTCATTTCATTTCACATATTTTCTTCGGTACCATGATATTATGGTTAAGCCTTTGAGATGATACTTTCTCCGGGATACACTGATTGTAGGTGGCTCAGAGACTGTGCAATTTTGAAGACAACATGATTTCATGCTTGGAGACGATAGCTTCATATGGGATCACTTTAAAAGATCAATGTATCATTATGATTTCATATATGTAGGGACTAGCAATCTATAGTTTATGACTAGATTGACTATTTTAGTTGGATAATTTGGTTTTTCTACAATGATAGGATATTGATTTCCTTTGTGGGTGAAAATAAATCCATGGTAGAGAACTCTGAGTTCCAACATAAGATATTGTTGTTGATTAATCATTGTTTGTCTAGAATGACTCTTATTTTAGTGGATGTTATGGGATATTAATTCCATTCTATTGAGATAGAATATAAGGATGTATTTTTAGAGGTTGTACTTTAATTACCACCCGAGTGAGATCTTCAAATCTCTATTTACATACCATTGGAAAAACCCAATATCTTCGCCATGATATCATATGGATCCTGAATTGATTCAGCTAATGTGGGAGTAATTAGTGGAATTGTATAAGAGTGGATTCATTAGACTAAATTTTTTTTCATGGTAATCCATAATCTTCACTAATATGGAAGACTGGTGTATGAGGTTTGGTGTTACTTTCTAGTTCATTAAAAAGGTGACCATGATGAATATGTATAAACAACTAAGGATTGACGACCACTTTGATTAGTTTAGAGGGGAACTATGATTCTTGATGATTGGACTTAGATCAGGTTATCATCATCTTTGTTTAATGGATGAGGATAGAGCGAAGATGACATTTACATGTCATAATAGTCACAATGAGTACATGGTCATAAATTTCATCATTTTTAACACCCATATAGTGTTCATGGGATGCATGCACTCTATCATTCATCCTTTTATTGACCATTTTATTGTGGTCTTCATCGATGATATCTTATTGTACTTTTAAACTAAGGGGGAGAACACAGAGCACTTGAAGATGGTATTGTACAAAATCCAAGAGAGAACTATCCATATGGGAAGACTGAAATGTTTCATTTTGGGACATTATAAGACATTTTCATCAGACACATCATATCAACAAAATGATTGGTAGTGGTATTAGAGAATGTTGTTGTCTTTCTGGATTAAGATCCACCCAATAATTTCACTAAGGTGTAGAGTCTCCTTAGGATGGAAGGGTACTATCAGTTGTTTGTAGTTTATTTTTATATACTAAAAGAACTCTTGAAAGATTTTATTGAAAATGGGAATCCCTTCATCTAGATGGAATGGTTACATCAGTTTTTTCTAGAGTTAAGGTAGAGGTAAATGAGGATCCCCACCTTGATATTTCAGGATGAGGGTGTGGATTATGCAGTGTTCTTTGATTCCTCAGGGAATAAAAATGATTCTGTGTGTAGGAAGACATAGGTTGTGAATGTATATGGTTGAAAGCTATTGATACATCATGAGAATTACTATGTGACACAAAATCTTGAGATAGAGGTAATAGTATTTACCCTAATGATATGGAGACACCACTTGATGGGTGATTAGTTTATTATTCACTCTTAACAAAAGATCCTCAAGAATATATTCTCTGACAAATATCATAAATTGAGATAGATAGAATTTCTAGTGTTCCGTAGGGAGTATGGCTTAGAGAGTATCTATACTCCTAAAAAGAGAAATGTGGGTCTAAAATCTCCCAATAAGTCATCATGTAAATATTTTTTTGTCGAGGATTAAGAATAGTTATCCTCATTGTAGTTTTCTTTAGAATACAAGGATTGAGGTTCATCAATTCATTCGAGGGTTGTTACCCCCCTAAACCTTTATTGAGTTTTAGGGAATATCTACTTGGATATTCTAACTATGATACATTATGTACTCAGATATCCATTAGATGTGGTCCTGATTAATTTTATAAAGGTAGGAAGTGGGTTAACCTTTTCATGGGATAAAATATGGTACTAATGACTTTGCGGTATGTGTTGAAGATTTATTTCCATACATCCCCTTTTGTAGTACATCTTGGGGTGGAAAGAAATTACAAGGACCTCAAATATTACTAGTGTAATGTTTCATAAATTCCATGTAATTGTTTTTTTATTATATGGAATTATATCAAGATCAGGTGCAGAGAATAATTTTGATTCTGAGGCTCAGAGTTCCCAGAATGATCCATAGAAAAATGTAATTCTTTAAATAGCACACCTTAGTTGGTGTCCTAAAAAAATTGGAATAACACTTAAACAGACGTCCAAATCAAAAATTTGAGGGCACCATTGCATTCAGGATGGCGGTTTTTCCCTATGGGAAACATATTTTTAGTCAGCACAGACCTCTAGTGAGAAAACCAGAAAATTGAATAATCATTAATAAAATAGTTTATAAAAATAATTATATTTTACAAATGATTATTACTCATGAACGATGACTCAGAATGATTGTTTGATATTACCATTGGGATTATGAAGGTATACATTACTTGTGAAGATCATAACATTGGCCATTGGGTGCCAACAGTGGAATTTAGTTTTTGTTCGTAAATAAAATAATTATATAACATTTATTTTGTTGTAAAATCATTATTACTCCTAAATAGTAAAACAGATTTTAAATCTGAAATTACTGTTGGGCTCAGGAGGGTGTGTTCCCCTTAGGAGGAGCCAAACCTCAACTAGAATAGGTCGAGGGTGATTGTTAGTTTTTGAGCTATTTTAAGGTTCATTTAAATAAAAGTGCGATCGTGTTTTTCTATCATTCAAACTGGTGATCATATCAAAAATTTGGGGGCACAGTAGAATTTATAATGTTAGGATTCTCAATGAATGGACCTAACTTCGACTTTCACAGGTCAATGGAAAAAAGTTATTTTTAAGACTACTTAAATAGAACGGTAAAAATAAAATAAACATTTCAATTTTATGTTTCTGAATTTTCAAATCGTTACAGCTCAATAGTTTTCCAACCATGAAAATCTAAATACACTATTTCATTAACTGAAATAACATAAAGACCAATCGACATAGAATAATATAAATTATACGATGTGTTTCTCTATTAATGAGAGGAATCACTGGGGAATAAAACATGGAATTCCTATCATGAACCTACGGTGAAAATATTCTCTAGTGATGAATGAATAACGCCATCATTTTTCCATAGACTTTGAGGCACCTGGAAGAATAGAACTTGAAATAGATGAATGACTATAGAAATTGTACCCCCATGAATGGACTGATTCAATGATAAAAACCATTGAGGCAGGGGATTTGTTTTATTTATGATCCCCTGTTATTCATTCTAAAACCACAAATGAAGATGAAACCACAAACATATTGATCTGTGTATTACTCATTCTTATGGGAGGGAATGTCTCATTGGGTTTTCCACCGAGATTATTTGATTAATTGCAATATAAAATCCAACTCTATATCCCATGTTTATAAAATTATATCGAGGAGAGTAAAAATAGACTACAAAAATGCCCGATCCATTTCTCCATGGGGGATTTTCTGTACATTCTTCATAACCACATCATCAAATTAGTGAAATGGTGGATTCGAAGCCATCACATAGAATATGAAATCCCATGGAGGTGGTAGGCGCATGCATCGTGAAGAATGGACCACCAGAGCAGACCCGGTGGTAGGAAGATGATTTCATCGGCGCACTGGAACAAGTGGAAGAACTAGCTATCGTCAGTGGTGGCATGCGGTAGCACCTATGGGTAGTTTGTGGTGCGCCATGACAGCACGCTGAAGAGAGCACCACACCCAGATCGGGCCATGGCAAGGAACTAGGGGCCACCAGGAAGGTCAACAGATGTCGGATGGATGCAGTGCCTCAACCAAATTTATGGAGCGGCACACGGCCCCCTAACTTCGTGTGAAACCCATGTGGGTGAGTTCGACTAGTGTCGTGACACACCCCGAATACACTAAGTGTCTGTGCAGAAGGTAATCGGTATGCATGTGTTTGATCAGGAAGTGAATCGAGTCGGAACCACGGCTAGAAAGTTGGACCCAGCCTTAGTAGGCCAGACCTACACCCTGTGGGCATGGTCGTATGACAACAGGTTGTCAGGCGACCCCACTGGTTAGAACCCCAGCCAAACCTAGCATGGTCCAGCGTGGCCCAATGGTCATGGCCTAGTGTCCGGGCCAGATCGGGCTGACTCATACCAAAACAATGTCAGTTTGGTGTAGTTGAACTAAACGGTGGCATGTAGGGCCCCTGAGATGGGTTGGTCCTATCGGTCCAACCAGGTCGGACTGGGCCCAGATGCAACTAGGCCCTATTTTACTAAAACAACTATATCATTGAAACTTAGAGTCCGATTAAAGGTATTTTTGTATTGTTTGGAACCCTCACAGTGAGGAGGATATTTTGGAATACTCTATAGTGTATTTAATGAATTTTAAAATGCTAATAATGGATTGAGGAGAATTTTTTCCAGAATCAAACGCACTACTTATAGAAACCCTATGGTTGGCTGAGACCTGAAATATAAGGACTCATCCTTAAACATTAAATAATCTAGAATTAAATAAATAATTCACATTTTGGATCTTTTTGGGTATAGATTTTTTGAGGAATATGCAATAACTATTACATTACATCTCAACAATTACAAGGTAGACACCTCTTCTTAGATTCCATTTTTTTATAAAAAAACTCATGAAAAAAGAGTCATATCTAGTCCCATGTTTTAGACATCATGACTTTCCCTCGATCCCATCCTTGACCCTATTCATATTTATGTCTTGTTAAAATCATTTCAAAACATGCGATGAGAATAAAAATATCAGTTAGTGTTATAAAAAAATAAAAGAAAACATTAGTTTACCATTGCATACATAACATAAGCTCTTAAACATACCTCCTGAATTCATAAGATTTATGAATGAAATGTAGAAAACATAAATCATAAAGGTAACTTGTGTCATCTATAACAAACATACGTTGTAATTATCATAGCTACGTAGGGAGTCACAATCGGAATACCCATCACAGTATATTACCTAAATCTCTTAGGAGAAACAATCACATTTACCTCTATCACATTACCCAATTCATTGGACATCTATCTCATTCTCACCTTCCCTTGGTTTATCACAGAACCACCCATATACGTAATAATTCCCAAGAACCATAACATATTCCTAACACATAAAACAAGCATAAAAGAAAGATTTAATTTCCACATTTCAATCACAATATATCATCTAAATATATTGAAATAACATATCAATTATAAAAACCATTTTCAATACCAATATATGTGAGAAAGAGTAAATTTTATTTACTTTTCTTTTAAAAACATTACGACTTGTTAAGGAATCCAAAGATCAAATAATACTCGTGATGTCAGAAAGGTTTTTGTCACCAATTACATTAAAAAGAAACATTTTTTTTTGTCATTTAGTAAAACATTTCATAGAAAATGATTATCATTGAATGAAATGAAAAGTAAAAGGTAATTATACAACATATAAAATACTGATGTGTATTAAAACAAAATATGCCTCAATGAATGGAGATGGAGACGAAGTCCCTTACCTCACGTTCAAATTGACTTTTTTGTTCTTTAATCATCTGAATAATAAACTAAAGGTAATTTATACCAGATTAAGACTGTTTTGAAGGTTATTATTCCTTTTATATGACTTATTCCCATGTCATAAACATTATGTAATAATTTATGTTAATAATGTTCGTTTTGTTGATATTTGGTACTTGAGTCAAAAATGGACTACATTTAATTACAATTTCTTCAAATGCTCAAAATTTCATTATATCTAGAATGTTATTCATGATTTATAAATCATATATATCACATATATATATTATATACATGTATTTATAATAGTACAATTCATTTGGATGTATGAAATGAAATGCATCGTTCAGGGAGACGGTAAGTTGTACGTACGCATGAATGCTACATTCATTTCTATTTCTTAATTTTATAGAATTAAAACATAATGATACATAGGTATATTATCATTCCTGTATAATATCATATATAAAATCATTAATTACCTCCCTTATACATCCCACATATGGAATTAATGAGTCATATCACTTTGAGGGTGCGGTAGTCCACACTTCCTCAAATGAAATTATTGCATTTTCCCATAATGTAAATAATAATGATATGATATAAATGGAAAAAACAGAAGCATAAAGGAATCATAAAAATAATATATATCATAAAAATATAATTTCATATTAATGGACACCATGAGAGGCGGTAGGATATAATCGAACAATCATCGTTTCGTGATGCGTTAGTTTTCCATTTACAGAAACATTATGTTCATCAACCATTAGATGGAGGTGTGTGTATGTGTATTTCGAATCCTTATCCTAACTACATCCTAGTGTATTGAGGATAAATGGTTTTATATAAAATAATGGAATAAAAATATTTTAGGGGTTGGAGAATTAAAATAAAAGAAAACAAGTTGTGGGAAACCGTTAATTTTAGTTTGAGAAACTCCCTTTAGTTTCAACCAAAAGGATTTCTTGAAGTGACTTCTTCCTATGTAAGGATTATAGGATTTGGATAGGTATATTGAGAGCTTATTTGGGTAGGGGTTTCATGATCCATGTGGCTTGAGAGGTGTGAGTAATGAGTTTTAAGTGAGGGATTTTTATAAGGGGGAGGAGGTGCTATGTAGGAATGTGTGAAAATATTAATTTATTATATAATGATATTAAGTTTATAAAGGATAAAAACTAATTAATGTCAAATATAAGATGAATAATGGTCAAAATAAAATCATCCAATAAGAATTTGACAGGTTTTAGACATTTTTTATTTATTTATAATCTTATTTATTTAAATCATTCATTAATGAAAAAAGTATTGAATCATTAGTGTGCCGTGATTAATTTTTTAAATTTTATGTATAAAAATTATAAAAATAATCATAATTTAGGAAATATTTTTACCTTTCCAATTAATATTTATAGTATAAAATATAACTTTTATAACCCTTTGTAAAAATTAATTTACTAAAATATATTTGTGTATGCCATTTTTTAGTTACGTTAAGTTAATTACACTAAAGTGTAATTATCACTTTCAAGTGGATTCATGGGGTCCAAAAATAGACCCAAAGATGTCCATGATCGTAAATGACTCAACCACTAAGGATAGGATAGGTTTTAATATAATTCAGTATTATTATATTATTCTTTTAATTGGAATTACCCTATTTACTTTTAAACGCGGAAAATAAAAGTCAAAAATTAAAATTCAACAGAAATTATTATTATCTTATTGAAACACATTTTACATACTAATAAAAAAATTATATCATACTTTAGAAATTCAAACCATATAAGTAGTAAAATTTCATTTAAATGAAAAAGTCAGTTTTTGAACTTCTACTTAGTGGTTTCACTATTCATCAAAAATTGATGTTTTTCAGAAAAATACCAAAAATTCAGCCAAAGCTATATTTGATATTCGGAATTCAAAAATTATTTCTATTTTAACAAATTAAAAACATAGAAGTTGCATTAATTTATTTTAAATTAATTCTCGTTGTCAAAACAAATAGCATGTTTTTAAGAAACAATAAATATCAAAAGATTGATACTTATTTATGTCCAATTTCAATGTGAAATTAATTATAATGACCAAAGTTGTATTAAATGGTAAACAAATAATCTAATTATACTTTAAATCCAATTAAAAAATATAATCTAACCATATAAATTAATTAGATTAAAAGGAACTTTTGAATTAAAATACAGTATTTTTCCCCATTCATAAAAAATGAATTTTATCCGGAAAATACAATAGTTTAACACGAAGTGAGTTTTGTTGTCCCAATTCTAAAGAAGAATTTTATATTGACAAATAGAACATATAAAAGTTACCAAAACTATATTTAAATATGGTTCTCCATCAAAAGATGGGAAATAGACTTTCTAAGGAATATTAGTGTATTTATGTTTAAAATTAGATTAATTCACATTTTAGACCTCTAACATTTATTGGATAAATGTAAAAACATTTAAAAAAAATTATAATAATATTATAGTTAGTTATATTCATTCCCTCCAATACAACTACTAGGCGTTAAATACATTTAAAATAATATTATAATCGTGCAATGTAAGATTTCAAAGAAACCCGTTGTGCTGTATCAGGTAAGCCATTGAACATAGAAACCCATTTAAACATAAATTAATAATTAATTCAAAAATACTAATAAATATGCAAAATGTCTTGTTCTTTTTTTCCTGGAATGTTACAACACCCCCCCCCCATTTGTGAATTGTGTCCTCACAATTTTATTTACTTATCAAATAAGTGGGGGGGTATTTATCCCTCATAGAATTTTCAGATTATCACGTTGCCCCTTCAACCATAGGGTTTTTCCCCAAAACCATTACCTAGTGAATCACATTATTCTGCAACACTTTCACTCTTCGGTCAAGAATCTGGAATGGTTGTTCCTCATAAGAGATATTCTCTTACAACTGAAATACCTCTAGACTTAAAACATGAGATGGATCTGGATATACTTTATCAAAATTGAAACGTGAAAAACATTGTGTTACTAGGATAATCATAGAGCTAAATCCACTGTGTAATAAACTGATCCAACATTCTTTATTATTTCATAGGGTCTAATGATCCTCAGACTCAACTTTCTTTTCTTTACAAAACGCTTCACACTTTTCCATAGAGAAAATTTGAGAAAGACGTGATCACCTACCTCCAAAGAAAGATAATTCCTATGATTATCCACATAACATTTCTTCCTACTCTGAGTTGTTCTTATGTTCTTCTAAAACAAATAAACCTTTTCGGCAATATCTTCTACCAATTCTGTTCACATTAACTTCCTTTCACATACTTCATCCCAAAAAATCTATAGTTCGACACCGCTTTCTATATAATGCCTCAGAAAGATCCATATGTCTAGTGGAATGAAAACATTTTTTATAAGAAAATTCAACCAAAATAATATGTTAGTCCTAAATTCCCTATTAATCTAGTGAACAAAAACATCACATATCTTCCAAGATCAGAATTGTTCATTCTGACAGCCCATCTGATTGCAGATGAAAAGCTGTACAAAAATTTAATTCAATACCCAATAACTTCTAAAGGCCTTTCCAAAAGTTAGAAGTAATCCTAGGATCATGATCAATTATAATAGAGAGGGGAAATCCATTCAATGTGACTATCTCTTTTACATAAAACCGATAAATTTGATCAAGAGACAAATATCTCGAATATGATGAAAATGAGCAGATTTAGTCAATCGAATAACAACAACCTAGATAGAATTATTACCTCGAGATGTCTTTGGTAATCCCACAATGAATTCCATGGATATATTTTCCCATTTCCACTCTGCCACCAGAAAAGACTGATTGATCCCTTTCGATAACTGCAACTCTACTTTAACCTGCTGACATGTCAGAAACATCATATTAAAATTAGCAACATCTATTTTCATTCCATCCCACCAGTGACTCTCATGATGATATATTTATATCTTAATACTGCCAAGATGAACAGAATATGGGGAACTATGAGCTTCACCTAACAACTCATTCTTTAAAGATGAATCACAAGGCACACATAATCTCTTTCAAAACCAAAAAACATAGTCATTATCAATGTTAAATTCAGGAAACATACCATTATAAACCAACTCTACCATTTTCAGCAACTCACTATCTTTATTATGCGCTTTCTTCATTCTATCTGTTAGAGATGATTTTACTGATACCTGAACCAAAATATAATAATTTCTTACACCAAAAAATTCTATGAAAAATTCATCAAATCAAAAACCAAAGTATATTGTTTCAAACGTAGCATGGTTAATGAAGCATTACTTTTTCAACTCAAAGAATCATCAACTTTATTTTCTTTTCCTGGATTGTAAAGTATTGTGAAATCAGAATCCTTGATTAATTCCAACCATATCCTCTATCTCATATTCAATTATTTATAAGTGTATATATACTTCAAATATTTCTGGTCAGTATATAGTTTACATTTTACTCCATACAAAAGATGCCTCCAAATTTTTGACACAAAAATAATAGAAGCTAATTCTAAATCATGTGTATGTTAATTTAACTCGTGAGGTTTCAACTGATGTGAAGCATACGCAACTACATTATCATTATACATAAGGAAACATCCATGTCCTTTAAACAAATTATCACTGTAAATAACAAACTCAACATTTCTGGAAGGTAGTTCCAAAACTAGAGCATTCACCATTATTCACTTCAATTTCTAAAAATAATCATAACATTCTTTTTTCCAAATGAACTTAATGAGTTTTCAAGTTAGATTAGTCAGGGGACTAGATAACCAGGAAAAAGATTCAATAAACCTCCGGTAATAACCTTCTAAACCAAGAAAACTATGGATCATAGTAATATTTGAGGGTCTTAGCAATTCTCCAACAACCTTTGTTTTAGTAGGATCAATAGTTATGCCATTTTTTGAAGCAATGTGACCATGGAATGAAATTTTTTGTAACCAAAACTCACACTTGCTAAATTTCCAAACCAATTTATTTTATTTTAAAGATTTCAAGACAATCCTTAAATGAATTTCATGCTTCTCTTTACTTTTAGAATAAAGAAAACTATCATCAATGACCACAACCACAAACATATCTATGAACTCACAAAAAATTATATTCATAAGATCCATGAATACAACAGGTGCATTGGTTAAACCAAAAGGTATAACTACAAATTTATTTGGGCCATATCAAGTATGAAACGTGGTCTTTGGAATGTCTTCTTCCTTTACATTGAAATGGCATTACCCTGACCGCTAATCAATCTTTGAAAAATAATGAGGTCCCTGGAGATGATCAAACAAATCATCGATATGAGGCAAAGGATACTCGTTCATAAAAGTGATGTTACTCAATGCTTTATAATAAATTCAAAGTATCATTGAACCATATTTCATTTTAAAAAACAAGACATGATCACCCCATGGAGATGTTCTAGGTCTAATGAAATCTTTATCTAATAACTTCTGAAATTGATTCTTTAACTCTAAAAGTTCAATTTCAGCCATTTGATAAGGGGGTTTTGAAATTGGATTACCATCAGGATCTAAGCCAACAGTAAATTCAACTTCCCAGTCTAGTATAATTACAGGCAAGTCATCAGGAAAAACATCAATATACACATTTATCACTGGCACATCATTAATCTAAACACTACCATTATTTCAACAATATGTGCAAGGTAACATTCATTTCCATCTTCTATTAGTTTCTCTACATCCTGATATGTTATCAAAATAAAGGGTTCATTCTTGTACACAAACTGAAAATTATCTTGAAAAAAAACCTCTTTAGCTCTGTAGTCAATCATAGCATGATAAACAAAAAACCTGTCTATACCAAAAAAACATCAAACTCTACTAGAGAGAAAACAATAAGGTTTTTGGGTATATTCATCCCGCACATAAGGACATGAAGGTTCATATGTTATATTTTGGTCTCAACATTTCTTCCAGGTGTTTTACCATAAGTATGGGATTCATATATTGAGATGGAATTTCCAATTTACTAGAAAATTCATAGAAATGAATTAATGTGTAGAACCTAAATCAAACAACACATTGGAATAATATGAACAAAAAAACAGTGTACTAGATACTACTATATTTGAGGGCCCAAAATCTGCTGATGTAGTTGAAAAGGATTTCAACACTCATTTCTACTTGTTGTATGACTTCTTTCCCTTAGTTGAGTTCATTGTTAGACATTCATTAGCATAATTACCCTTTTCATTGCACTGAAAACATTTTAATGACTATAAATCAGATTTTTTCTTACTAATAACCTGATTTTTTCAGTGCAATTAGAATACTTATTTCCCATTTTACCACATCGGAAGCACTTAATAGAATTCAAATGACATTCCCTAGTATGAGGGTGTTCCACAGGCGGCTGAGAATTTGATAGAGAGTATGAAGATGATCTTCGAGCAGCTGGAGACACCTCCAGGGTGGAGGATCAAGCTGGCGACATACATGCTGAGAGGACAGGCAAAGAGTTTGTGGGAAGTATAGGTACAGGCTCGTAGGCATGAGGGACTGGCTGGGAAGGACTTCGAGGACAAGTTTTTTGAGCAATTCTACCCGAAGAAACTAAGGGCTGAGAGACCTCGGGAGTTCTTGTCCCTTCAGTAGAGAGACATGTCCATCATGGACTATGAAGCTACTTTTACTGAGATATATCGCTTTTCACCTGGTATGGTAAGCGATGACGCAGCTAGGTTGAGGCGCTTTGAGGATGGCTTATGACACACCATTCGGGTCTAGGTGAACATCTTCAGGCTGGGTTATTTCTCCGAGGAGGTGAATCAGGAACTCATAGCAGAGGGAAACGAGAGAGAAAAGTCTCGCTTGGGAAGGGCGTTGGCTTTAGGTGATGGTTCGGACAGCAGGAAACGAGGACGAGATGAGTTCCAGCAGGGCAGTTAGGTCGGGGATTCAGCTAGACCACCTCTTGGAAGTTCTTCGGTGATTTTCTTCCAGTGTGGGCAGTCGGGACATGTTCATGATCAGTGCAGTAGGTCTCTGAAGGAGTGTCGGGCATGTGGACAGGACATGCATCTGGAGAGGATTTGCAGGCATCCTTCTCAGATAGCTGGAAGGCAGGGACCGAGACGGATTGTAGCATCTGGAGTTGGTTCAGGTATGGTACTCGGAGAGGGTAGTCAAGGTTCAACTGTGCGTGGAGTTCATGACAGAGACGGTGGTACCCATATGATGGGTCAGTGGCCGGACACTAGAGGAGCATCAAGAGGTCAGGTGTCAGGAAGCGTTGTTTCAGGCCAGGAGCATGTCATTGAGCTGCCAGAGGCTGATCAGGCTGGTGAGCCGATGACAGTTAGAGGTACACCGCGGTGTGACCGTGATCTCCATGCTTCTTATTTGGCATGACCTGTAGAGGTATGTCAATTTTCAGTGCACATGATCTTTTTGGACTAACTAGATGCTAGTCAGTGGGATTGGAACCATATTAGGTGTGTGATATATATATATATATATATATATATATATATATATATATATGAGGTGTCGTGGGAATCGGGGCATCATGGATGCGGGTTACTTGAGGTGCAAGGCACCAGGACCTCGTGGAGGCGGACACTGATGCAGTGCGGGTTACGTTGGGTGTCGGTAGTGACACCGGAGAACCAACGAGGTGCAGGGGTGGCGATGCGTCATGGGAGGACTATGCGTCTGGTAAACAGGATAGTAAACCTTGTTTGCTTTAAATTTTGTTTGGTTGAGACTGGGTTGTAAATTCCTAAGATGGGGAGCCCCTTGAAGAATTTAGACAGAACTTTGGGACCGGGGTAGTCCAGGTTGTTTAACTAGAAAATTGTTGATTTTACTATCAAGATCTAGTATGGAATTTAGAGCATACCTTGCCAGTCGAGTGAATTATGCTTCATAAGCAGCCAAAGAGTCATCCTCTAGCCTCAATTCAAGGAATTGTTTTTCCATCCCAATATAAACCACCTTAGGAAAATAATTCTCAGGAAACATACCATTGAATTCATCTCAATCAAGAGCATCAATCTCCTCACTATCCCTGATATTTTTCACCACCGACCACCACTGATCATATTCACCTTCAAAATATTAAATAGAATGTCTACCCTTTTGAGGTTCTGGACACCCAATGACATAAAAAAATTTTATCCAGTGCTTTAATCAACCCTTTAGCTGGCATAGGGTCTGATGATCCTCTGAATGATGGGGGATGTTGCCTCATAAAATGATCAACTACTAACATGTTCCTCTGTGGTTGATTTGGCTGATCTTGTGCATTGATACCAACACCATTTATTTCTTGAGTCAATTGTTCCATCACTGCAATAAGCTGCCCAGTTCCAATTCCGACCATCTTAGGTTGCGGATTTGGAAGGTTGTCTTCTTCCTGATGACTTCCCAACATAGTTTCCATGTTTCCTCTGTAGAAAATCATTCTGAACAACAAAATATCTTAGGCGAAGTGACATGGTAATATGTAAATGCTATATCATTTCAATAAAAAAGTAATTTTTGGATATGAATTTAACAATACCCTAACACCTAATGTTATCTAATCCAACATCTATTACCAACTATAAGGATCGGGCCTTAAACGGAAAATAATCTTAAATTAAGTGAATAATTCACATTTAGGATCTTTTCGGGTTTAGTGTTTTTGATAATTAGTCCATAACTATTACATTACATCTCATAAATTACAAGGTATAAAATTCTACTTAGCTTCCATTTATTCATAAAATAAAAAAACCTCTTGAGAAAAAGAGTCATGTCTAGTCCCATGTTTTATACAGCATGGCTTTTCCTTTATCGCATCCTTGACCCTATTAATATTTAAGTCATGTGAAAAACATTTCAAAACATGGGATGAGCATAAAAATCATAGTAATGGTTATAAAAAAAGAAATAAAAAATACGTTCATCATTTCATATATAACATAAGCTCTTTAACATACCTCGTGAAATCCTATGATTTATGAATAACACATAGAATACATAAATCATAAAAGTAACTTGTTTCATCCTTAACATACATACATTATAGCTATCACAACCACGTAGGGAGTTACATTTCGAATACCCGTCACAGTATATTCCATAAATCTCTTAGGAGAAACATTCACGTTTACCATCATCACGTTACCCAATGCATTGGAGAGCTGTCTCAGGCTCACCCACCATAGGATTATCACAGAACCACCTGTATACATAATAATTTCCATGAACTATTCATAACACATAAAACAAACATAAAAGGTATATAACATTTCAACATTTCAATGAAAATATATCAATTGAATATATTGACAGAATAATTCCATTATAAAAACCGTATTCCATACCAATATACGTAAGAAAGAGTAAATATTATTTACTTTCCTTTTAAAAACATTACGACTTGATAAGGATGACAATGATAAAATAATACTCATTACGGCGGAAAGGTCGTTGTCACCAATTACGTTAAAAAGAAACATAATTTTTTTTCATTTAGTAAAACGCTTCATAGAAAAATATTGTATTTAAATGGAATTAATTTTCAAAGGTATATATACAACATATAAAATTTTGTTGTGTATTAAAATATAATATGACTCAATGAAAGGAGATTGAGACGAAGTCCCTTACCTCGTGTCTGACTTGACTCATTCGTTCCTTAATCGCATGAATAATAAAATAAAATTAATTTATAGTTTCTTAAGAACACATTTTAAATTTATTATTTCTTTTATTTCACATATTACGTTGTTATGAACATTATGTAATCATTTATGTTAATAACGTAGGTTTTGTCGATATTTGGTACTTGAGTCAACAATGGACTTCTTATAATTACAAGTTGTTCACATGCTCAAAAGTTCATTTTATCCAGAAGGGTATTCATGATTTATATATCATATATATCATATATATTCAGTATATACATGTATTTATAATAGTAAATAACATTTGGAGGTATGAAATAATATTCACCGTTCATGGAGACGTTAAGCCTTACGTACGTAAGAACGCTACTTTCATTTCTATTTCTTATTTTAATGGAATTAAAACCTAATGATACATAGTTATATTATAATTCGTGTATAATATCATATATTATATCATTAATTATATTCTTTTTACATCCCGCATATGGCATTAATGATTTATTTTACTTTGAGGGGGCGGTAGTCCACACTTCCTCAAAAAACATTATCGTGTTTACCAATAATGGATTCCATAATAGAATGATATAAAATAAAAATATAGAATAAAACATAAAACATAAAAACAATATATATCGTATATAAATATAGTGTAATCTTAATGGCCACCAAGAGAGGTATTAGGAGATAATCTTACAATCATTTCGTGAGGCGTTAGTTTTCCATTGACAGAAACATTATGTTCTTCACCCATTAGATAGAGGTGTGTGTATGTGTAGTTAGAATAATCCTCATAACAAAATCCTAGTATGAATAATATACTATTTTTGTTATAACATAATGGAATCAAAATATTTTAGGGGTTGTATAAGTAAAATAAAATAAAATATGTCAAGAGAAATCGTTACCTTTAATTTGGGTAACACCCTTTGGTTTTAACAAAAATGACTTCTTGAAGTGCCATATACCAAGGGTAAGGCTTCAAGGAGAAGAATAGGGATATTGAGAGATTATTTGGGCAGGGTTTGCATGATCCAAGTGGCTGGAGAGGAGTCAGGAATGAGTTATAAGTGAGGTATTTTTATAAGGGGGGAGGGTCTCTTAAAGAATGTGTGAAAATATTATTTTATTATATAATGAAATTCGGTTTCTCAAGATCCAAAACTAATTAATATCAAAGATAAGATTTCTAATGGTTGAAATAAAATCATCCAATAAGAATTTGATATGTTTTTGATAATGTTTTATTATTTTTAATCTTATTTATTTAAATCATTTATTAATGAGGTTAATATTGTATCATTAGTGTGTCATAAATAATTTTATTTATTTGATGTCTAAAAATTATAAAAAAACTACCATAATTTAGGAAATCCTTATAGATTTAGAATGTATATTTATTTTCAAAACGATAACTTATATAACCCCTTTTAAAAATTAATTTACAAAAAGATATTTGTTTATGCCATTTTTACCTTTACCTTAAGTTAATTAATATAAAGTCTCAAAATCACATCAAAGTGGGATCATGGGGTCCCAAAATAGACCCAAAGATTCCCATGGTCGTCAATGACTCAACTAATAAGGTTATGACAAGTGTCAAGGAAATTTTGTATTATTATAATATTATTTTTACTATAAATTGCCCTATTTACCTTTAACCGTGGAAAATAAAAGTCCAAATATACTATTTGAAAAAATTTATTTTTACCATATTGAACCACATTTTACTTACTAATAACATCCATGTATATCATATTTTTTAAATTAAATCCATATGAGTAGTAAAATTTCATTTAAATGAAAAAGTCATTTTTTAACTACTACTTAGTGGTTTCACAATTCATCAAAATTTGATTTCTTCATAAAAAATACCAAAAATTTAGACAAAGCTATATTTTATATTCCGAATTCAAAAATTATGTATATTTTTTCAAATTTTAAACATATAAGTTGCATTAATATATCTACAATTAATTCTCTTTATCAATAGAAATAGCGTGTTTTTAAGAAACAACAAATATTAAAAGAATGATACTAGTTTATATCCAATTTCAAAGTGAAATTAATTCTAATGACCAATAATAGATTAAAAGGTAAAAAAATAATCTAATTACACTTTCAAATACACTATAAAGATAATCTAAAAAATAAATAATTTATAATAAAAGGAACATTTGAATTAAAATACAATATTTTTCACTATTCATAATAAAATGAATTTTTTCAAAAAATTTACCCAAAGTAAATTTTGATGTCCCGATTCTAAAGAAGAATTTTATTTTTTCAAATAAAACATATAAATGTGAACAAAACTAGATTTAAATATGTTTCACCATCCAATAGTACTAAATCAACCTTTTTAATAATATTAGAGTATTAATGCTTAAAATAAGATTAATTCACATTTAAAGCCTCTAACTTTTATTTGATAAATTTAAAAACATTTAACAAACACGTATAATCATATTGTTGTTAGTTCTACTCATTCTCACCAACACAACGACATGGTGGTAACTAAATTTAATATAATATTATTTTATTATTAGTGTGCAATGTAAGATTTCAAAGAAAACTGTTGTTGTGTCTTGGGTAGGCCCTTGAACATAGTAACACATTTAAAGTAAAATTAATATTTTATTCAAAAAAATTAATAAATATGGATAATTTATTATTCTTTATTTACCCGGGATAGTATATGAAAACTGCTGACAAGTGAACCTATGTGGATTAGCTACGATGGTCAAGTGGAAAGTGGTCTTTGTGTGACCTGGTAGTCCCACGGTGGAGAGTAGCTCTGTGTCAACCAAAAGACCAATGGTACAAGACTGGAGGAGTACCCTAGTATGGTCTAGTTGGAAAGCGGCTACCGTGTGACCCAACATGCATATTGTGGGTAGAATAATCTATGTGACCTTGCATTCCCACATTAAAAATCAAGGATTAGTACCACAATAGTTCAATGTTAGTGGTAAGTAGCTTTTTTGTGACCTGGTAGGCCCACTATGTTCATTAAGAAGGCATTCTCTAGTAGCCCAAGGTGTTCTGCGAAATGACTAATAGTCTTACTTTCCTACTCTTGATTATACCTATTGTGAGTTTCATTCATTTTGATCATGATTATTTATCATACTTCGTGGTTTTCTTGTGGATTTGTTTTTGGTCATTATTTTTTTTTTTGGTGTCCCTACTGTGTATTTTGTTACTCACCCCTACAAGGGCTTCACCTGTATGTGTTATGTCTGCTGCAGATAGTCTCCTCCTTGATGGTGGACTTGGTGTCCAAGGACCTGGTGGTTTCCAGTGAGACAATGAAGGTGAGGAATACTTTTATAGCTTTCAGTATCTACTCTACACTTACCCATAATTTGGGGTTTACAATGGATGACATTCACATTTTATCTTGTACTTTCCTGTTTTCAGTTCATCTTCAGTTGGGTTTGTATTTTGTCTCATTTGACCTATAGTTTTTAATTTCACTTAGTGGTTGTTTAGTGGAATTCATGTTTACTTTTCTATCTTTGGGATGTAGTTTTGTGTTCGTCTGTACATATACATATGAAAATTCATCCCACATTCAAGTTGATGACTTAACCTCTAGACTCTAGCCTCTGTACTTTGAGAGGCGGGCATGGGGTATGTCAATGCACGAGCTCCAAGGGATGCACTACTAGATATTTGAGTTTCTGCGCCTGTGGAAACGGGCGACCGCCATTGGCGGTCGCTATTAAAAGCATTAGTGACCGCTAATGGCGGTCGCTAATCTGGAACAAAAAAACCGCGGGATTTTTCCCGCCCCGTTCATCTTCCTTGTCATTTTTCCCCGCTACCACTGCAAATCTGGTGGCGTCACGCCGATGCCCCCGCCGCCGCCTCCCACCTCATTCCGGTCACCCTCGATGTCACGTGTGTCACCATCCGCTGCCCCCTCTACCATCGCAGCGTCCGCCTATCACCCCGCCGCTGCCCCCGCCTATCACCCCACTACCGCCCCCGCCTATCACTCCCTCCGGCCGCCACATGTCCGCCATTGATGGCCACCGAAGGTCACCCGAGGCCCCCATGCCTTCTGCGTTTCTCCGGTACCGTTTCTGCATTTCTGCATTTCTTTTTTTACATGAGCTACAGCGACCGCCATTGGCGGTCGCTGTTGCTCATTACCGACGGAGCAACAGCGACCGCTTTTGGCGGTCGCTAAAGGCCCTATTTTAGTAGTGACGGATCGTGTCCAAGTGGTATCATAAGTGGTTGGTTCTACTACAATGAATGATATTATGTTGTTTTTGGTTTGGGTAATAGTGTTAAATTTTCAAATTCAACTATTAGATTTGGGGAGTCCGGTATTGATGTAGTAGACAATGTATCAAAACACCAAGAACATGAACTATTTTTTTCAAATGTATACATTAAAACACCAGTTCCATGAATCATATAGGAATTGATTGTTTCCTTATGTTATTCTTGAATAATTGTCAGCTCACAGAGTTATAATCTATTGACTGGAGTTTGTATTTATTCTTTTTCAATATGGAACTACACAGACAGAATGACCGGATTCATGCGTGTGACCCTGAAGATGGTCCAAAAAGTGATAAGGCTTCAGTAAATATATCATTACCCAAGATGGTTCTTTTGAGCAGTGTCCTAGTGATACCACTATCCGTTGGTTATTAGTTACCAACAACACTACCAGTATAGGAAACATGTCGGCTCAGTTCCATAGATGCGTTTCAGCGATAGAGACCCCTCAGGTTTAGATGAGATCCCATCTCACAGGCAGCAAAGGACTGTCTTGAGGTGCTAACAGAGTTTTCAATCTAGCCTGAGCAATATTATAGCATATGATGGTACTGTCTGTGAGACTTCTACATGGATCATTAGAAGATATGATAATGTTTAGATTACAGATCTTATGATGACGTTACATTTTCTTGGACAGAGCTTGAGAACTGTTCTCTAATAATGGGATCTTACCATAAATGCTAATGGATTTGTGTTCCCAAGAGCTTCTACTAGATGACATGTTGGTATATGAGTATTCATTATGGGATTATCACATTTACAGGTACTCAATCAATATGATACAACCCTTGCATTATGGATCAGACCTCTGGGCAAGTTGAGTATAGGCACACCCGAGATTGCACTATTCCTCTATTAATTATTACTTATTCTTCAGGTTATAGGATAACCTTTATTATTGGAAATCCCTTGGTTGAGCAGATATTGCTAGTGGATATCAGCAGTGGAAAAGAAAGAAACCGACATCCGTCTTAGATACAAAGATGTGTGAGATGTTTTCAGAATAGGTCCCATTGTAGGGTATCTATAGATCAGGAAATATAGGTTGAGTCCATTCATCCTATGGAGGTGTAATATGTTTAAAAATATGGAAGGGGACATCTCCCTAGATATTTTCTAGCCTATCGTGCTGACAGTAAAATGGTGGATGGTACACCGAGGCAGTGGAAGTTACACGAATAGATGAATCTGTCGGGAGGAAGACATGGCAGGGGATCCAGGAGAGAAATAAGTGGTGTTATACATTTTTACATGTTACAACCACCACCCCGACATGGTCCATTCTTGGACTAGGTATCTGAGGGATAATGGAACATAGTAGCTTCATGTGATCAAGGAGTTTGACTTGAGGGTTCCAGGAATGATTCAAGGTATGGTCTGGGTCGACAACTACTTTCATTATTAGTAGACATAAGTTCTAATAATTTCTTCTTGTCATGAATCTTATTCATGGGCTAGAGTTTCTAGTTAAACCATTGAATTGATCCAAACATCTAACGATACCTATGGGAGGAGAATCGATAATCACACTTATGTCGATGGTGTGATTTCAACATTGAGCCAAGCGTTTTGGCTGGAAACTCTTGGTTGCAGCGTCAGGGAATTACGGATTTAGTTTGGTTATGGAATTTTTATCCACATTTCATTCTCAGATAGGCTAATTTAGAAAAAAGGATGTGGTATATCCACAGAAATGAAATTGGGGTTTCCTTGGGCAGTGAAAAAGTAAACCCATGCAATACGAGATAAACTCATTCATAGGAGGGTGCAGCTGATCACTCTAGATCCAAACATCATTACCCTCATGGAAGTAAATGTTTTGAGTTTTCATTTCCCGACAGTAGTGGTGGAGTGTGGGTACGTCCTTTAAAAATATGATTCTCGGATTACCTACCCATATGGAACGTGAATTATTCATCATTCAACACCCTAGGATAACACTAAAATCATAATTAGTATATCATAGGGCTTTCATAGTTCTTCTTGAGTAGGGGCATCGGTTCGGGACTTATAGAAGAAGGTCTTAGTAAGACTCAGTATTTGATGTTATCTGTGGATTACAGCCACTTTAACCAAGTGGCCGAGTTGAATGAGTACCCCCTACCAAAGGTTCGATGGGCGCATCAATCAGTTAAAAGGTCTAGCCTTTCGATTCCATGGAATGGTTCCCATAAGATTTTTAGCAATTGAGAAATAGATTATGGCTAATGTTCATACAATTCTTTGACTTCAATGTAGTGTATACTCTTGAAAAGGGAAACATTTTAGAGGATGATATCAGTAGGAGACCCAGTTCAGAGCTACTGAATTATGCCTTAGAACAATTGGCCTTGCTTCAAATATCCTTCTTGGATTATGTGGATGCATCTTACCTTCAGTCGATGACTATCACTCTTCCCCTCTTACAATGAGTGTGGGAGGTACAATTTGTGGATGTTGTTTGTGAGGCCTGATGTGATTAGTTATCCTAAAGAAAGGCTCCTGATGGAATTTTTATAGGTGGGGATCACATTATTCTTTACAGAGGGCGCACTATAGTACAACTGACAATGTAGGATGAGGTGTTGATGGAATTTCATACATCCCCTTTGGTCGTACATCCTGGTGTGGTGATGATGTACTAGGGCATTCGATATTAGTACTGGTGGATAGGGATGAATAAATAGGTGGAAGAGATCATTTAATGATGCCCCATTATTCATCAAGTGAAGGGTCGGAATCAGGTTCTAGCTATCTTTGACCTGCCACATGAGGTACCCAAGTGGAAGTGGGATGGTATCTCGATGGATATTGTGATAAGGTTACCTCACACATCCAAGTTCCATGATTCGTTCTGGGTGATTGTTGATCGACTCATAGTGTATGCTCACTTCCTACCCATTTGAGGGAAACATTACGAAGATGGAATTTGACATATCTACGTACAGAAGATAGTTCAACTCAATGGAGTCCCATCTATGATAGTCTTAGATCATGATACATGTCTTATCTATAGATTGTGGAAGGTATTAAAAGAGGATTTTGTGAATCAACTATACTGGAGCACATCCTTTCACACACATATTGATGGTCAGATGAAGAGGACTATACAGACATTGGAGGAAATGCTTTGTTCTTTCAACCTTGCCTTTGGTCGTAGTTGAGAGGACCATCTTCCACTATTGAATATTGCATTCTATAACAGTTATCAGTCCACCGTTTGCACGGAACCATTTGAGGCTTTGAACGGGACACCTGGAAGATCACTTATGTGATGTACAATCATAGGGGAGTTAGAACACATGGGTCCAAGGTTGGTACGGGATACCACTGAGAAGGTTTTGATAATCCTGGAGTGTTTGAGGACAACAATGAGAAGTCATTAATCTTATGATGATAGAAGATAAAGGCCCTTGGAGTTCGAAGATGGATAACATGTTTTCTTTTGGGTCTCCCCCCAATCGGGATTATAAAGATTTAGACATAGTGACAAGATATCTTTGATGTCCATCATACCATTATAGATACATAGAAATGTTGGTAAGGTGGTGTAATGCCTTGCTCTTCCCCCATAGATGCATTGGGTGTATGATGTTTTTCACATGTCTCAACTAAGGAGGTACGTGTATCATCAACCACACATCATCGACTTGGGAGAGTGAGACCTTTAAGATGGGGATAATTTTCCATAGGTCCTATTAGAGATAAAGGATCGTCTGGATTGGGTCCTTCATGGATGGTCGATTCCACTGGTGCACATTTGTTGGAATCAAGAGAATATCCTTGAGATCACACGGGAACGGGAGTATAAGATTTGTTCTCAGTACCCTCCATTTGTTTGTTTGGCCTTGTTTTGGCTTACGTAGAAGTGAATCCCAAAAATGGGGAGTAATTTCATTTCTCATAAATTTCATGTAATTTTATTTATTATATGGTATTCTTTTGATACTAAGAGTTGAGACATCATGTGATTCTGAGGCCCATAGTTCCCAGAATGAGCCGTTGAAAAATTTTATATTTTAAATAGATCTTGTGGGATGTTTCCCTAAAAAATTGTCAAAACTATAAAATGGGTTCCCTGATAAAAATTTTGAGGGAACCGCTATGTTCATGATGTAATTTCTACCCTAGGGGCAACTTAAGATTAGTCATCCTAGGCCTCCATTGAGAAAAACCGAAATAAAAATAACCATAAATTAAATAATTAAAAAAAAATTATTTATCAAATTCTGGTAATTGATTAATGGTGACTCAGACTGAAAATATGAGACCACTGTTGATCTCATGAGGGCATTCTTTCCCTAGGAAGATCCAAACATTGGTCGGCGTGGGCCAACAGTTTATGTTAGTTTTTGGCTGTAAATAAAATAATTAAGTAGCTATTATTATATTTACAATCCTTATAA
Organism: Viscum album; assembly: GCA_963277665.1. Taxonomy (NCBI): domain Eukaryota; kingdom Viridiplantae; phylum Streptophyta; class Magnoliopsida; order Santalales; family Viscaceae; genus Viscum; species Viscum album. Next base: position 1,319,767,039 of record OY728158.1, read on the forward strand.
ATGAAAAATGGTATCTTGGATTAGAAATCCAAAAACACTGTTGAGCTCTTGAGAAAATATTCCCCTTAGTAGGAGCATAACCACTATAAGTACGAGTCTAGGGTGAAATTAAAATTTTTTAACTATTTTTATGGTTCATTAAAACAATTGTGTGGGAGGGTTTTTCTTTCTTTTGATCTGATTATTGGATCCAAAATCTAAGGGAATAATTGAATTCATAAATTATGGATTCACCTATAATGCACCTAACCTTAACCAGTGTGGGTCGAGGGAAAATGATTTTTTTCATAATTTTTATGGAAAAAGTTAAAAATAAAATATTCTTTTTTATTTTATTTTTATAAATTTATAATTTTTTTCTCTCAATAGTTTTCCAACCACGAGAAATTGAATATGCAGTTTCATTAAGTGAAACATTGTAACAACATGGTGATGCAATGTTACATAAAAATTGTGATGTGTTTCACTATTAATGAGATAACACATTTTGGAATAAAATGTGGAATTCATCTGACGAACCTACTGTGAAAATCCTATTAATTGATGAATAACAAATGCTGGAGAATAGCCAGCGACTTAGAAAAACCTCGTAGAATGGAACCAAAAAGCATAGAATGCCAACATAACTTGAACCCCCATGGATGGACAACATCAATGATGAACACCAATGAGGTAGGCATTTGTTTGGTTTTATGATTCCCCATTATTAGTTCTAAAATGATGAACATGGATCAACCCAAGAATAGTTTTATCAGAGGATATCTTGTTTTCAAGGGAGGGAAAATCTATTAGGGTTTTCCCAAGGATTATTTGTTTAATTAAGATAGTACTCCAACTCTAAATCCAATGATTATAAACCTCAAACGCAGAGGGTGGGGGCCGACACGAACAAGGCCCAGACCCCTCCGCCTTGTTCTGTTTGTGAGTTTTTCATGGATGCATCTTTGAAATCGAGGAAAGGATGATTTGAGGCTATCTTTGGGAATATGGAATCCCATGGAGAATGTAGGCACAAGAAGATGGAAAAACAGACCTCCGAAGTGGACCCGATGGTCCGCGGAATAGCATGTTGGTGCACTGGAAACCACCGGTGGTGGCCCATAGCCACTATTGCGGGAAGGTGGCGACAAGTCACATTGGTGCACTAGAGGGAGATATATATCTGGAGCCATACATGGTGATGAAGTTGGGTCTTCCGAAAGTGCTAATGGCTGGCAGAGGGACGTGTCCCCTCTTCCATGTCGGTGGTAGCGCCAGTAGTTGTGGTCCACGACTTTGTATGGAATGTGGTCCACTGACTGCGTGCAGAACCCGGGTGGCTAGGTTTGACCACTTGTGTGACACACCCTGGTTGTGTTACACATCTGGGTTGAAGGGAATTAGTCTTCCAGTGGAGGACCGGGTAGGGCTGTGGTCCGGATGAGACTGTGTCACCTAGCGACCTGGCAGGCTGGACCCCCGGTCGAACTGGGCCACGTCCAGTGAGGCCCAATGGTTTGTGTCCCCAATAGAGGAAGGACTAGTCCATCCTTTTACAAAAATGGATCAGTTTGGGTATGTTGAACTACTCTAGAGCATGTGGGGCCCTCATGCCATGTTTGTCGGCTCAGTTTGACCGGGTCGAACCAGGCTCAGATGCCACCAACCCTTGTTTTACTAAAACACCAATATCATTCTATCCATGCATCTGATTTATGATCTATTTTCGATATTGGAACCCTCATGATGAGGTTGATATTTTATAATGATCTATGGTGGATTTATTGGATTTTAGAATTTAATGAATTAATTGGGGAGTGGTTCTCCCAGAATCAAGCGCACTATGTGTGGAAACAATGTGGTTGTATATGAACTGAAAACAACTGACAAGAGGCTCCATGTTGATAAACTATTATGTCTTAGTGGGAAGTAGATTATATGTCCACCGCAGGCCCGTGTTGGGTAGTAGAACTGTGTGACCTAGTAGACCTACAATACTCTGTAGGAGGAGTACCTCATTATGGCCTAGGTGCGAAGCATCTTTTGTGTGACCTGACATGACCACGGTAGGGATCAGCTTCTGTGTGACACAGAATACCCATGATACTCATTAGGGATGAGTACCATAACAGTTCTAGGTTAGTGAGAAGCATTTTGTGTGTGACCGGGTAGGCCCACCGTAATTATTGTGGAGGAGTTCTTTAGAAGCCCAAGGTGTTCTGTGAAAGGACTAATAGTCTTACATTCTTACTCTAGATTATATATGGTTTGAGTTTTCCAGATTTATTATCATGTTTAATTATCATACATCATGGATTTCATGGGGATTTCATTGTGGTAAATCTTGTTGATTTGGGGTCCCTACTGAGTATTTTGTTACTCACCCCTGCACGGGCTTCTCCTGCACATGTTGTGTTTATTTTAGATAGTCTATGTCTTGATAGAGGACATGGTCCCCCAGGACCTTATTGTTCCTAGTGAGACCATCTTGGGGGGCGTACTTCTATGGATTCCATATTCAACTCTACACTAACACATCATGTGGTGTTTCCAGTGGATGGCTTTCATAGTTTCTCTTCTACTTTCTTGTTTTCAATTCATCTTTTGATGGGTTTGTATTCTTTCACATCTAACCTATAGTTTGTAGTTTTACACTATGGTTGTTTATTTTCATTAATGTTTACTTTTATATCTTTGCGATGTGGTTGTGTGAGTGTATGTATAGGTACATAGGAAAATTCCTCCCACTTGGAGTTTGATGCCTTCAACGCTAGTCGCCAACCCCGAGCCTTTGGGAGGGGGCTTGGGGTATTTTATGACACATACCCCAGGGGTGGGGCGTGTAAATGAGGACCTATAATGACTGTTTGGGAGGCCAAGAATTATGGGATGTGTTGCAATTTTTTTCTATTGATTCCCCACTTATCATAAAATTTAGGAAGAGTAACAGGTTCTAGCATATTTAGATCATCAACATGATGTGAAAGAGTGGAAGTGGGTTGGATACCTATAAACTATAAGACTGGGTTACCATATACATCAATGGTGAAAGATACTGTTTGGTTGATCATTAACTAACTCATTATGTTACCCCACATATTAGCTATTTGAGAGTAGAGTTCAGAAGAGAGATTGGTAATATTGTACATCAATGCAATTGTATGAATCCACGGTTTTCCCCAATAAATTGTATTAGAACATGATTTATGCATCATTTAACAATTATGGTGTGAATTTTTGGAGGTTATTAGAGCTCAGTTACATTTGATATTGCAATTTCACCATCAGATTGGAAATGTGCTTGAGTAGACCATTCATGTCATGGAAGAAATCTTGTGGGTTATTAATTTTTATTTTTTGCTATTGATGAAAGGATAGACAACATTTGGTGGAGTTTTTATAAAAAAAGTAACCATTCCCCCCAATAGTTTGGAACCATTTGAGTCATTATATGGGGTACAAACATTTCGGGTTGATCCACATGATGTATAACTCATTGTTCTAGATTTAGTGCGATCATCGATAAAGAAGGTGCAAATCATCAAGGAGTGGATAAGGATTTCCCAAACCTATTATAAAACCTATGAAGAGCGATGACGGAGGCCTTTGTAGTTTTAGAAGGGGGACTATAAGTTTCTTTTTTATCTCCCCTTGTGGTGGATTATTGATATTTTCCATGGAGGAAATATATATCTGATATTCATTAGCCATTTTTTTGATACTACGTATAGTTTTCTAGGTGGCTTACTAATTAACTCTATATCAATAGATAGATCATGCGTATGAATACATCAATGTGTTGTGACTGAATAGGTATGTGAACTACCCATTGTATCATATTGAATATGGAGAGATAGAGAACCTGGGTAGGTAAAAATATATGATTAATTAGTAGAGATTGAGTATCAGTATGATATGATCCATTATGGGAGATTTATTCCCCTAGTGTGTTACTAGTTGAGGCATGGGAATATTTAAAAGTCAGCCTGGGAGTAAGAGATATGGATAATATCACAACAATTTCATCTATTATATTTGTGTTTTCTCTTTTCGGGATGAAAATCCTTTAGGTGGGGAGAATGTAATGACTCTGGATTTCCATTATAACGCATCAGAATACTATATGTTTCATTTTCAGAGATTGGAACAGAAACTATATGAGATTTGGAGGCATAATGATCAATGAATTGTTTTTGGTAAAAATTTAAAATATAAATAACAAACACTTTTACTTGTTTTAAAAAATGTGTAATAACACTCTAATGGTGGCTTGTATTGGAATTTTAATTCATTCATTACTTTCAGAGAATTATTTTTACCCTAAGTACAACATATTCTATGTGAGTGATGAGACCTAGTCTTGAGAACCATTGTGTGAGACTAATAAAATAAATTTAAATATATTTATTTAATTATATAATTAAACTATAGTACCAAATTATTCTTTATAAATACACATCAGTGGCTAATTTTCATGGAATTCTATATAACCCTAAAAATTTAGAGGATTCTTTAGTGGGGAAGTGTTGTCAGATATATTAGCGGATGGAAACAAATTGATTTCATATCCATGATTTTTGACCCATAATAGTTCATGGATTTTTTCAAAGATGAAAACACAAAACTATTCTTCATCAAACAATAATTCTATTCTATTGAAAGGATGTTTGATTTGGGTGAATTACTATTTTTCTTTATCGCAAATGAAAATGAATCAATCCAAAGAACAAGAATTCCATCATGCATAATCATTGGATTTTAATTTATAATTTATTTATTTTTCATTTATTATACCACACATTTTTAATCGAATTTTTTACAGGATATCAAGGGTAAAATGAAAAAAGGTTGATGTTTTGTCAACAGGTTTTTTGGATTTTTTATTTATCTCACATTTAATTGTATAATAATCCCCAGAATTCATTTTTCTATGATTTGATGAATAGAAAGTATGTGATTGTATTAGAATCATTCTTCCATCCACTAGATCCATATCAATGGTGTTTTTCATGATTGAGGCTATGATCATGGTGTGATGATGATAAATTGTGATTTGAATCTAACCATAACACAAGAAATATTCCGATTCATCCCAAATTTGATTTTGTGGCTATGGAAAACAGGTCTGGAATTTTATAGAGTGGTTTAGAAAGTTGTATTACTAGGATTATAATTTTTAATGGGTGAATTAAAATACATTTCTGATTCCTCATAGAAATTGTGGTGGGAACAATGTGGACAGAGATGCCAAGAGGATGCCATGGGAACTAGAAAATCTTATGTTGCATGGATTATAACATGGATATACAATCTTTGTTTGACCCCCTATATGGTGATATGGTTTATGTGGAAAATAAAATTTCATACTCCTTGTGTAAAATTTCAAAAACCATGTATTTCGTGCTAGAAAATTCTTGTGTACCTCACGGGGTACACAGAAACAGGCATGCAGTTGTATAAGGACATGACTAGTTTAACACAGGCATGAAAATTTTTACATGGTTTGCTACATGGGGAAATATATAAGTCAATGGAATCTTATAGTTTGACCACTAAATGATGAGTATACATACATAGATGTTTTATAAATTGAGTATTATATAATGTGTTAAGAATCACCGCGCAGGAAGACTAGGGGTTGGATGGATATGTCATATACCCCATGTACATGTTGTGTAACCCCATTGACTATCCTCTAAACAGTTTGTTTCTTCATTATTGGACCAATAAAATTTCATTGTGATATTTTGTTCCACACCATTGATGGTATAGTGTGTCAATAAATAATCAATTTTTTTATTGTGACCCCTCTAGAGGATGAGTTTCATATAGTGTTATTTGTATCTCTCTATGTGATAATAGTGTGATCTAGAGTCATTTATTTAGGTACCTTAGGTGGGCTTCATGGAATTGGATTGAACTCCAAATGTGTGGAATTGATCCAGCATCTATAAATCTATTTTAATGTGATTCAGATTATCATGGTTGTATGATCCCCTACATAACAAGTTTATCAAAACTTCGTTTTTGGTTTCCCAAAACAAACCTATGTCTATTCCCCAATCCAAGTATTAAGACATCATCAGCCAAAAACATTTCTTGGGTGGGGTACAATGATCCTGACCTATTGTATAACTATCTCTTCTGATGTCATAGATCATATGGGGTGTTCTCTAGTAATGATATTTTCCAAGAATCATCATGTTGAATCTTGTTTTTGGATGTTTCGTTATGATTACACAGAGGAGTAGTTCCATCTCGGTGTATATCGATATTTTGGTTTGTTTCACATTTATTTCTTATTAATTATTATGATTTGACTTCTCGTCATTATTTTTTTGGTCTTAGACTTTGTATTTTAATACTCACCCATTAAAGGGATCATCATGCACGTGTAATGAATTACAAGGACAATACCCCCTTTCAAGGTTTCTGTGGTGGACATGGATCTAGGAGACCCTAGATTGATCTGGAATGAATGTTTTTCAATGGTAGTTTCATTTCATTGTACTAAAATCTTTGTGAGTAGGTTATAATCTCTATACTTTTTAGTTGGGATGGTATTTGGACCCTTTATTACTTTCAGCAATTTACTATGGAACTCTTGTTACGGGATTATAGAAGAATATATGCATTACATTGATTTGTATTATATTTGAAAATTCTATGTGCATGTATATGTGTTAAGGTGCATTGGTACATTAGTATCATTTCTCCCTTATGCGCGATATGACAACTCAGTGATGCCACAATCCTCCATCATAATAGTGGTGGGGTTGGGGTAGTGACATCATAGAACCCAGCGGGTAGGGCCATGAAATTTATTTCATACATGATTCAAATGGATGTATTTGAATGATTTATTATTTCATGAAATATTATGATAAATAGGAATGAATTGGTTTTGATCCCTTTTTTCCTACATTGATTTAAAATGATTTTCTAAAGGGTAGTCTTCTAGAATTTATTTTGTCAGTTGTTTTAAATTATGTCCTTATGTTAATTATATTTTTTATTATGCATCATTATTAATTCAATATTTTTGTCACATAAGAACATTTATTTATAAAGATTATATCAAGTAAAAACTATATAAATTGTATACTTCTTGCATACATTAAATTATATAACCATTTGAGGTGAAATAAAACCATTTTTTATACCCTAGGTAATATTTTATAATTTTTTTTAATTTACACCATGATTTTTATAATAGTTCAAATTTCATGTTGTCATGACCATTAGGGGATTTAGTATTTCATTTTGTATATTCATGAATAACTTATTTAACTTTTCTATTCAATAATATACATCAATATTTATCATTTTTTGGCCTATAAACTTGGGTCAATTTTGTTGACGTATCATGTCAAAGATTTTTCATTTTCATATTGCGAGTGAATATGTTATTTCAATTTTGTATTATTTGATATTATTATTTGGTTACATTAAAATATCATTTAATATCTTATAATAAGTTCTATGTATCATTATGACATTAATATATTTCTTCCGAGAAGTGTTCAATGATAGAATTCAAATTATCCTTATAATTCATTGATATTTTGAATGGAAAAAATTAGTTTATTGGGAGTTACACTTGTTTTAAATTGTAAACTAGTGCTAGATAATTATTTTATTGAATCCAAAAATAAATAGTTTTAAATATTTAGTTATAGAAATATTATATCTTTATTAAAGAAGATATATATATTTTTAACTTTTGAATTATTTAAATTGACATGAATTCATTTTTTTGTTCAAAAGATGAAATCAAAACTATGGGGTTTTCCTAATTGATTTGTTATTTTTATATTTATTCCCCACATATTAAATTTTAATACATTTAATTTTATGATTATTAATTTAATTTGTTAAATCATTTTACTTTTTTGGGAGACATTTAAATGGCATAATCTATTTTAATGATTCAAATATATTCATATTTTAAATATTAAATTTTGTTAATCATTCTAAATATGTGTTATTAAATGTTGTTTTCATTATTTTATTAAAAAAATACATTTCTCTATAAACTAGTTTCATTATTCATCATATGGTTGTAGTAATTTATGAGGATATTTTTCATTTGAATAATATTTCATTAATTGATCTATAAAATTCATTATTTAAGGGATTTCAAACCATATTTCAACAATAAATTTTTTATATAAAATTATTCATGTTTTAAGTCCATTTAAATAATGTTATAATACGATTTTTTATATTTGTTTGTGAATTATAAATTTATTAATATTGAATTTAGAAAATTACATTATAAATATTGTGAAAAATAATATTTTTTATCCTTATTTAGTTATTATGTGTTTATTGATTATATATATGCTATAAAAAAATATCAGTTTTTTCATATAGAAAAAATTTGATCCTATAATACTCGTGGATCATCACATTTAATGCACAATTTGAGAAGGATTTTGAGTGAGTTTATATGTAAATATATTAATTTCTACATGAAATATAATTAAATATAGATTTTTTATATATTTTCAATTTCATTAAAATATATTGTATTACTATAAATATCAACATAGATGTTATTTTATGTATAATTATTAATTAGGCATTAATTTTTAAAAAAGGATATTTTATGAACGAGTTGTCATTGTTTTTTATAAAAATATTTTTACAAATTATTTATACATTGAAGTAACATCCCAATACAGTTTACTATAAAACGTGTGGCTATAATTATCTCGACATGGAGAAAATTGCACCTCCTTGTACTCTAGATGCTACTCACTAGACATGATGGGTTAATGATTGTCATGTGTGTAGACTATACCCTTATAATTAGAGGCTCACAATCGTATATCTCATATAAACCAATATACTGTGGAATTAGTATAAAAAAGTTGAATTACACAAAATAATAAATTATGAAAGAATATGAAATAGACAACACCACATATAATACAATGAATGAATGTACCTGTGAAGCTAAATAAGTAATAAACTTATAGAAGGTGATAAAACATAGTATAAAAAAATAAAGAATTTCCCCTAAGGGATAACCCAATAAGAATTTAAGATCTGGATCAGTCTAGTTCCCTTGAATCATATATCCATGTATAATAACAACATAAAAAGAATAATCCCTGTACTTGTAAAAATGTGTTACTTTTGTGTGCAATGGTGACTCGTGTTCTGTGTGATATATACTTAGAACAACAAAAAAATGGTGTCTAATGAAAAACATAGTATATTAACATAAAATACAGCAGTTTTTAAGTATATTAAATAGATAGTAAATAAATTAACAAGCATTAATAAGTCAACATAGTTTACTAAGGGAGACCCAGTCGACCATACTTTCTTCACTCTAAGTCAAAATTCCATTGAACATATACTCATACATATGTAATTTCAAACATGAATTCTAGTAAGGATATACCAACACCAGTAATGGACCCATGATGTAGTGAAAAGGATTCCAAATAATAGTAATAATAACAATAATAATAATAATAATAATAATAATAATAATAAATCAATATAATTATAAGTAATAATTCACAGGGGATTATAACTAAACATTCAAAAAGTTATAATAAAAAAATGGACTGAACCCAATAATATTCTTTGTCTTCTAGGATACCTCCATAAATCTGATAGAACAATAGTTCATAGGTCTTTAGTAAAAATATTTATCTTTACAATTCTATAATAGGAACCTAGATCACTTACATGGATATCCATAAAAGGAATCACTAGTAAATCTCCAAGTCCACTTTTAATACCCAACACCATAATAGTTCATCCATTACAATCCATAAATGGAATCCCAAGTATCTATCCCATAATGGTTATAAAAAAACCCTCCCCTCACATCACTAGTATATCACATAAGGGAACATATATCACTCATATCCTATTAAAAAATCTAACCACCGAGTGCATCCATGGTATATCCCATAGGGAACTAGTATCGCACATACTGAGGTGATGTCAATTCTTGGTGAGCCAATCCATGGAATACCAATTATCACTCCCTGTATATTCATAATTAATGTAGCCTATGAGACCATCCTTGGGGTATCATAATGGTACCCGAGTATAACTCATGTTCATAATGGTTCATTTATCCATTTTAATTATCTAATAAAAGGTCCATGTTCTTAAACATGACACAACCCAAATGTACAATGATTAACATGCCTTTTTTAACATTAAAATTAAAAAATTGTATGGTCTGTAAGTGAATCATACCATGTATAATTTCACAATTGTTTTTACTATATTGAAGAATAATTTAATCATAGAAAAAGTAAATAATGAAAATGTCTTACCAGTCACTATAATTTTAATTGAAAATATAAAAAAACAACCAATTACAATCAAAAATATTTATAGGGTTCTTCTCCCTAAATAAGGGTGGGTAATAGGGTAGTTATATATATATACATTCCATACATCGTGAAAGATTATCAATTAATCCATTCTCATTTTAGAAGGCATCATACAAAATTGAGGGTTTCATTATAAAATATTTAATTTATTAAATTCTATCATATGAAAAACCCTTAATAGTGGTTCAAACATTAGTTTCGTGACCGTCAACAATGATAAATTTATAGACAAGTGACACAATAACAGGAGCATTCATTTCTATAAATTAAATTAAACATTTAATATGTGTAAAATTAAAATAATTGTATGGGAAAAAATAATGTACATTAAATTTGGTGATAATGTATGTGAATGATACATATACCACCTGCCTCATGTTCAAGAAAACCAACATGCCCAATATATTGTCTTGACTCATTCTGGTTTGAGATAAAAGGAGAAAATAGAAAAATGAAATGAAAATAGGGTGAATTATATTTCACTAAATATCAAAGGTTGTGAAGAGATAAAAATAATGTAATAACGATGAGTCATGAACATTACAAGGGATATATAACACACATAACACTTCATGAATATGAAACTAGATGTAAGAGATTCCCTCGTACATATTAAGATAAGAGGAGTATCCCTTTGCTTGATTATACATGTATAGGGGGAGGAGAATATAGAGTATAACATAAAATAAATGGATTGAATGTCAAAGGGTAATTTTTCTTCACTAAAGTAATGCTTTGTTTTTTTCACATTGTTGGACAAACCGTGCGCCAACTGTGTGTGGGCCACTATCCGTGAAGTGGAATGGCACGGTTCATGAACATGGTTTTGGAAACTATGCACAATATATGAAAAATCCTCTCCATCAAGGAACCTACAAAAATCTCATGGACATTTGGATCACCTTACGTGACTAATAAAACCATATCTTATATTAAATATCACTTGATCAGCCACATGGTTTCACCTGGTAGAATTTATAGTTTCATAAAAAATTTGTTCCCTTACAATCCCTATTGAACATGTGTTTTCTGTTCCTGATGCTCCTTAAACATAAATAAAACAACCAAGGCCCTATATTTCCCTTTAAAATGTCTAATGAATGATATTTAGGTCTAAAAACTCTCTGAAATACATTTTGAGACTCATTATAAAGAACATCTCATCTACCAAATTGTAAAATTCCCATTACATTGGAAATTATACCTGGTCAAAAAACAACAGATACTACAATCTCTCAACCTTAAAAATAGTCATCCCTATGTAGCCTTAGTGAATAATTAAAAAATCTAACATACTCAGGTATTTAGCATTAATTTAAATGTGTGTGTTTCATATCTAATCACCTATCCCACCACCATGTATCACTTAAACATACGATATATAAGCAGTATGAATTTTAACAAACACTTATACTAAAAACTTATATATCATGATTGAGAATGCACATGCCCATTTAACCTCATCCATAATTTCTTCATCATTAATTCCATTAACAAGACCATTGAACTTACGTCAAATGTGTTTGAACACCTAACAAACAATTTAGAGTCTTGGTACTTTATAATTAGAGTTCTCTATATAGGCATGCCCATAGAATTCCAATCATTCATTTGAAATGATTATCTAATTGAACAAATTATCGAATCAAAATCAGCCTCATCTATCCATGTCATTATTTATTTCCATAAAAACTCTAGGACAATCCACACTACACTTTTCTAAAACAAGATACATTCTAGGAATTGGATCCTCACTGATCGTATATAATGGAACATGAGGGAACCTGTAAATCCATTCCAGGTAAAATATTCTAAAATAGATATTCTTAGATAGATAACATAACATAAGTCAAAAACATTATGTGTTCTTCTATGTCAGTACACAATTACTTTAAACACATCCACTGATGCTTGTTTCTGGTTTCTTTTGAAGTCTCAAGCCTAAATGTTAACTTCCAGATGTTGTGCCTCAGTTCGAAAATGACTACATACCTTATCTAGTACAAATAGATCATATATAATAAAAACATCTCATTTCATCCCTACATATGTCATTAGAAATATTTCATTAATAAATAGATACCATGGAGCACATTCTAGTTTGTTTATACTCAGATGTATACAAGTTAGATGTCAGTATATAGTTGATGCATCCATGTATCAAGATTGTTGTCCAATCCCAAAGTTGTATTCACCAAGTGGTTAAGTCATATAATTTTTTGGTGCTCTTAATTATGTATACAAATTTCCTACTTTAGAACCTAGTTATAACTCATGAACAACAATGACTAGATTAATACCATTTATATCATGTTCAACTAGGATGGATCCCACTATCAATACCAACCTCTTTTAAATTTTGTTCTGCATATAACTAACAAAATATCAATGAACAAAGATTGTTTCAGGATTGTAGAAATGATCATCACCAAGTATATGGTGAATGAAGAGGATTTATGTGATCTCTAAAAAATACCCCAGATAGTTTTCCAACATCAATATGAACATTGTGTAATGGTTTCAGACCACCCATAAACCTGGAATTAGAATGACGATATTTTTAAACCATTACTTCTTGACATATATCGTAAGGTTCTTTGAATCACCTACCGTGGAATCATTACTACCAATCCATGATTCTATTATCACATTATCATTCTTGTGTCCATTCAAGAATAACCAATAAATTCCACCATAAACCAATGTTTTTTTTAATGTTTTTTCACAAATCCAACAACATTCATGTTGTGGTTACTAGTAATCACCAACATATTTCAAAATATACAGACTCCAAAACATATAAAATTATATCCAACCATTCCCAAATGTTCCCCATTGGTTATGTTCCTTATACTTATAAGGAAACATATTACCCATATTGATGAAACACTCCCCACCATTGGAGTCTCAAAGTCACTAGATTGAATAAAAATTGAATCCCTTTTCATGGTATACACTCCATCAACCACGAAGTGTTATTCTTGGTTGAGGAAAAATAATTTAACAAGTGAAAATATAAAGGATAATTAGATAAGTTACTTACATGAAACCTAAAACATATTAACATTAGATGATCTCATGACACTAATCCAGATTAATTTCCACATGTTCAATCATATTAGGTGTAAAAATCAAAAACCGACCAACCATCATATCAAAACACCTATTCATACAATGACATTATCCCGAGCACTGGTATGAGTCTAATTTCTAATAACTATTTGGTCAATATTCATTAGATGTCACATTTGAACACATAATAACATTTAACGACTTAAAAAAATTACCACCATACACTTAAGGTTAATTGTACAATTATACCAACATAACGGTATCACATTAACCAATGCATTAAAACATAAATTCTCATTAACATAATTGATAATTCTAGATATTACCCATAGGGTTATTATCTCTACGGATTCTATAATCGATGGACAATAAAATAATTATCTCATAGTCTAATTATACAATATAAAAGGAAATTAGCCTGAAAACCTCTTAAGTTTTCCAACACTAAGAAATAACAATTAATAAATAAAATAATACCTAAAATGTGGATGACCACTCTATATGAATGTACAACTCATTGGAACTAAGTAATTCATGATCACATTATTCTAAAAATGGGTAAAACACTTCCTGAACACACTTAAACCAGATATCAATTTACAAACTAAGTGTCTAATATATGATAGTAATACCTAAGCAATACCACATTTAAGAAAACTAATTAAATAATTTATTAATTCTTTAATGACATAAGGGTTCTACAGACCTCCATTACCCCCTTAGTAAAGCAGTTACCACTAATCCTCCCAATTGGTCAAGCTATGAATGGTCACTAGGCTCTACCACCTATCATTTTGGATCAATAATTTGATGAAGCACCTATGGGAAATGCTCACATTCCCATTTCAAGGAAGACCTCATCAAAAGGACTAAATCTTCCTTACAATAGTGTTGAAACTAAAAACACTAGTTAAGGTTTCATTTTTATGAAATTTCATTAATGGACATTTATTTATTTAATAATTTCATGGATCATATCTCAACGAGTACGATGAACCATTTATAAGGTGAAATTTCATAATACATTACATAAATATTTCCACATGGAAGCATGAATGTTATATCAAACTTCAATTTAACCACTAATTATTTAACTGAAAACATATCTTAATTATACAATTTTTCACATTAATTACTTTTTAATCCCTAATTATTTATACTTTAATTTTCTGACAATTGGGATAACATAATTATAATTTCAAATAAAATATATATAGGAAAACATTATTACGGTTTAAATAGAATGTTAATTAATAGGGGCCTCAAAAATAAGAATTCTCAATAGAAGATAAAATGTTTTTATTATTTTTAAAAGGAGACTAGTCAAGTAAAATTCCACCATACATCTATATGAAAACCCATATAGGTGGTTTTGGACACCTTAAATGGCAATCACTCGACATTATAATCATACCTCAGTGGGGTTATGTGTATAGGAATAATAAGATAAAGGATTCATATGATGGCCATGTCACATCCAGCTTTGATCTAGAAACTACATATGTTGGTTTAATTGTTAATTTTTCCACATCTACAGTGGGTCATCTAATAATAAATGTTCCCCAACTAACCTAATTTTGTCTAATTGTGTATTCAGTAGTTTTTATATTAGGGTTATTATGAAAAAATTATATATATATATATAAGCCTATATAATTTGAAACAGTAATAAAAATATTATCATTTTTCATTCACATGTATTCCTAATGGTTCTATTTGATAAATTATGATTCCCTTGTTATGAAGGTACTTTACATTATAAATTATAATAGGAAATAATTTAAATGTAACCATGTTTTGGATTATATTTCAATATATAATAATTTTTCATATAATGGTTTGATTATATAGGTGATTATTTCCTATTTATATAGAACCCATACACTATATAAATTTATATATGATCACCAATTATTCCCAAACATATTTTCATCCCATGAAATCACGGTTACATAGATCAAAAATGTCCGGATTGGTTAAATAATCTATCACCACCATTCTATGTTTGAAAACAACATTAAGGTTGATAATGAATGTTTAATGAAAAATTTTATAGTAAATTAATGTTTATACCCAAATCACATTAAAACATATAAATAAACATGCTAAATAATCATAGAATAGTAACTAATAACCAACGAAAACTATTATATAAGAAATGGTAAACCATAATAGGGTACACAATAAATATTATAATAGTAAAAAATTATACTATGTAATTACCTAAGAGTGGTAAATAGATTAGTTTTATATATAAATCAATCATCATGTTATATAAAAAAATTAAATTTAATACATATAAACGAATAAAACTATCCAAGCTAGTAAAATAACTAACATGGTATGAAACGTGATGCTAATGAACACATGAGGAATGAAAATAAATCTAAATAGCCTACCATAGAAATATATATGGAATGGTATATGAATTTCATGTAAATACATATGGGAACATAATGATGCAGATAATGTTACATAATTATCATACCAAGACAATAGTACATATTGTAATCTCATAAATTAGTAAGAATTAGAAATTACACCAACTAATCAATGTGAAATCATAGTAAACTGTAAAAACAAATTACATGAACAATAATCCCAAACTAGGACGCTTGGATATTTACCCATGAATGGGTTGATCACGCCTAGACATAGCTAATTTCCAAGTACTTCCACATTCCGAGTCTCATATCTACCCATACCAATATAAAAAACAACAGAAACTGGATTTAATTCCACATTGAAACATCCTAAACTGATTGGCTATAATACAAGTAATCGAACTTGTAACAACATGGATTTAAGAGAATATCCATTTGCACAAGAGTTTATTAACTAATAGTGAGGGTATACGGATGTTTTTCATGAGAAATGATACGATCATATTCTGAGTTTCACAATGGTATACCCATTATTAATCAATAGATAAAGGATTCAGTGAAAAAAGATTGAATGAGAGAGTAATAACTACTGTAAGAATAAAAATTTCCAATTCCAAATATATAACCATTGTTGAATATCGATATGATTACAAAATAAAAAAACAAGTAAAGATAAAATATGAGATAGAATACAGTAGAGTAGAAAAAACCAAAAAACCCTAGGGGATAACCTTATGATAATATTGAGCTCTGAATCAGTCCTATTATCCTAACTATCATATATATGTATAAGAATAAAAAACAAGAATAATACATTGACTTGTGAACATGATGTTAGTTTTGGTACCCATGTACAATGGTTGTCTGAGCAGGGTGTGAGATATATTTAGTAAGCTGCCACTAATGGGGTCAAAAGAAAAATCAATATTGTGAAAATAAAATACAGTAGTGTTTCGATATACTAAGCAGACTATAATTAAATTAACAAGAGTAAATAAGTCATCTTATTTTACTAAGGGACAAATGGATGGTAATACCTGCTTCAGCCTAAGAAAAAATTTTGTTGAACGTATTCAGATATGTATATATTTTCATACATGATTTTCTGTAATGACAAACGTGCAGTGGAGATAGACCCATGGAATAACTATTGGTTGTCTAATTAATAATAATAATAATAATAGTAATAACTAATCTATATAATTATTGGGTTTAATTTATAAGAGATCATTAATTTCTAATTATAATGGATCAATACACGCATGGACCAAACCCATTAATTCTCTTTTTCATGGAGGGTATATTCTTTTATCGGATAGACCATCATTTCAGTGATCTTTAATATAACTTGAAATGTTAGAATAAAATAAGGGGAACCATGAGCCCATCCATGGAAATCCATTAATGGAATACCGTGTATCTCTCCAAGACCCATATAAATACTACACTATATAAGACTCTATCCAAGGAATATCATAAATGGAATGATATGTATC
Source organism: Viscum album (assembly GCA_963277665.1). Taxonomy (NCBI): domain Eukaryota; kingdom Viridiplantae; phylum Streptophyta; class Magnoliopsida; order Santalales; family Viscaceae; genus Viscum; species Viscum album. The sequence goes on from OY728158.1 coordinate 1,319,784,340, forward strand.
TCTCTTTTCGTGGCGTTAAAACAAAACCTCTGAGCCCATCCATAGAATCTCATTTAAGGGAACAAGTATCACTTGTGTCCTGGTATGACCATCTATCCCCTGATCCCATCGGTGGTGTCTCCCCAAGGGAATTTATATAACTCATAAATAGGTGAGGTAAATTATTCGTGAGACCATCCAAGGAATTCCAAATATTCATTGTGGTGTATTTACAAATCAGGTAACCTATCATCCCATTCTGGGAAAACCGTAAAGGAACTCTAGTATAACACATGGCATTTATGGTTTATTTATTCACTTAAATTGTTAAATAAAATGGTCTTGTTCTTAAGCATACCACTAGGTTAAAATATAAAAAGGGTATGATTCCCATTTTGTATTTCAATTAAATAATTACAAGGGTCATAAATAAAACATTCCATGAATAATTTATCCATTTCCATTACTACCTCAATAATTTATTAACAATTATAAAAAGGGGCACAATACTATGCTTGGAAAATCACATTACATTTAATTAAAAATATACACTTTAAACATCACCCAACCGAGACACCATAGTTGGTGGTTTGTCTATAAGTGGGGTGATGTAAGAGGCTAGTGAAGTCTATCTATTCCATAACTTTTGAAAATCATAAAATTAACAAATTACCATTTTAAAATATATTGAACCTCGTCGAGGGGCTATATTTTAAAACAATTATATAGTTAGAGATATTAAAGGGTAACACACTTAATTTTGGTTCAAACATGACTTTCATGACCATCAAAAATTCTAAATTTATAAACAATTGCTACTATATTCTGGTAATAATGTTCTAAAAAATAATTTTAACATTTAATCGATGTCACATGAGAATATTGGTGCACAAAAAAATGGTGTACATTATAAATGCAAGGAAATTGTGGGGAAAATATATGGACCACCTACCTAATTTTTAGTATGACATAAACATCCAATATCGAGGTTTGAGTTTGTTTAGTTTGAGTGAATGTTAATAAATGGTCAAACATCCTGAAAAAATATGGTGAATTATCTTTCCCAAAGTATATAAATCAATGAGATGATATGTGAAGAAATTAATACTTATGAATCATATAATTATAGATGGTCCATGAATCTTCCATTGGATGGAAGTTATATCCCCATGCCTATGAAGATAGGAGGACAAACCCTTGGTGGGCTGTTGCACATGGAGGAGGATGTTAATATAGTAGAGACATAAAAATAAAAGTCTAGACTGGTGAAATGATAATTTTACACCATTAAATGGGACACATGGTTTGGTGACAAGATTAGACAAATTGTCACCATCTATTCTTGATACCCTATCTAAGAAGTGTATTTCATGGTTCATGTGGATAGATTATTAAACCATGAAATAACTACCCAATTCCCATAATGTAATTTTAAAAGAAAAAACTAAAATGCTGTAAGAATCTTCCTTCACTATTTTACCATTCTATGTGTGATATTCTGTTCCACTGGATTAGCCACACTATTTCACCTAGTGGGGTGCATGATTTTAGACAAACTCTGTTCCCTTCCTAGTCCTCCTAAAGTTTAGTTTTCTATTCATGAAGCTCTTGAAACATTTAAGGAACACACATGGAACCTCACTGACCTTTAACCACTTATAAAGAACACATTTGAGTGTTATAACTCTTTGAATTATTCTCTAATACTTGGTATAAAGATAAACCCATCCACCAAATGGTAAAGTTACCTTTCTCATGGTAATTTTATATGGTCTAAAAACATGGGATGATACAACTAAACTCATTTTTCAAAAAATATATTAATTGGTAGTAATAAATACCCGAAATTCAATCAATAAATTTTTTCTTAAGAAAATAATTCACATTAATTCATTCACAAAGATCTATTAGGATAATATTTTTATATAATTGTGTTATCTACATTAAATAAATAATAGTTACAACACAAAGTGGACACATTCACTTAATATCAATTTTTTATAAAATAAAAATCATTATTGTTATAATAGGTTTTCTATTTATAATCTATCATAACAATATTCATCCTGACCTCATCCTTGTCCACAATTGACTTTAAACCAATATTAAAATTAAAAACGGTTATTACTAATTAAATTCTTTTTAAATGACATATACTAATAAATCAAGAAACTCATTATTCGACGAATACACTTACAAAATTTCCTTTTTCTCAATAATATTTTAGGTAAAAATAAAAATATTCATACACAAGAAACCAATATCATTTCCCAAATATTTTAAGTAACTTATAATAACTCATTTTAAAGAAAAAATATATCTCTGAACAATTTCAATTAAATCATGAAAAACTTGTGATTATCTTTTCACATCAGTATAAATTTTACCATTAATATGTATCATATACATTAATCAACAAATAATCATGTTTTCTTACCATGTGGAATCATATGATTCTGTAAAAACCCATAGAATCCATAAAAAATCATATAAGAAACATATGAAATAATTTTCATATCAATATTATAATAAATATTAAAATTTGAATAAACAACATAGTAAACTTATGTAATCTCTTTGGAGAAACATATAACTTGTTAATTCCATCCCTTTATGAATTGACATGGGGGGTTATATTAGGATCCCCCATCATGATGAGCAATTTGAGGCTCACCTGTTATCATGATTAATATTGTAACACCCCAAATATTTATTATTTTTTTAATAAATTATATTAATTTATTTTTATTCCTTAAATGAAATACCACGTTCGGATTTTATATCACACGACACATGGTTCATCATGCGTTATATAAATCCCTGAGTTTCAACAAAGTATCATTTTATTATTTTAATTATTAAAACAATAGATTTATAACCTTACTATTAAACTTTGTGACGTGAATAGTAATAAATACTTTTTATACATAATTATTCATTGTAATATATAAATACCAAATATTGAAAATAAATTTCATTATTTTTTTAATGTCCTTATATGTTTTGAAAATACTATTTTCTCAGAAAAACTACCGTTTATATGATTTTGTGAAAATTATTAAAATTAATTTCTAATAGTTTTTAAAACAAAATTTATAAAATAAACCAATAAATTTAAATCATATGGTCAAAATTATCATTGTAATAATTTTTCATATTATTTGTAAATGATATATTTTTTTCATGAATAGTGTAAAATACCGAATTTTAATTGAAACCTGCATTTCAATATGATTTATTTATATAGTCAAATTTTTTATTTATAGTGGACATTAAGAGAAAAAATATTTGACTATATAGTTCAATTAATTTTATAATAAATCAATTTTGTTTTAAAACTACATTTAAGGTTATTTGAATCAATTTCATCTATAGTAATTGAAAGCAACAATTTTCATATAATATATTAAATTTATATAGATCTATTTTGGTTAATTGATACCCTAGTTTTCATATAATTAAATTAATTTACATATATCTACTATACATATATAAATTTAATTTAGGTTATTGGGAAAAAATGTTGAAATTTAACATAAAAAACATTGTAAGATTTTGATTTGTGTCTCATTAAAAACTTATTGTCTCATTCCATCTATGAGGTTAATTTTTATATTACCTTATTCCACTTCACTATAATACATTTGTACAAATTGATTCAATATTTAGAAAAATTTATAATTTCTAATACATCAATCTTAATTTTTTACCATAATTATTAGTGAAAACAATTAAAAAATCATGGCGATTATGTGAAAAATAGGTTTACTAAGGGACTAAAAATTAAACATAAAAAATTAAAAATTAAAACTAAACAGGTATACCACACATTTATTTGAAATATATATAATATATACCTTAAATTATATATATTTTTTAGTTTTTAAGAAATTTTATATTGAATGAGAATGCATGGAATTCATTCATTCAAAAATTTACCAGTTTTCAACATACATTGCTTATAAAAGGTCACCCCTACATTCCCTATATTCACACCATAATAACCAAAAATAATATAGAATACCAAACCAAATAACCTCTAAATTTCCATCATATAATCTTATAATCCTTTATTTTAAAATAAAGACAACCATGTAAGGCCTTTGGTGCAATTAAAAAACAGATACTCGAATAAGAGGTTAGATTCATCGATGAACTTTTTTGTTTATATAATTCTCAAACTCCCTAAAATATTTTTATATGATTATTATATAATACTATCTGGAACATAAATATACTTAGATTTTATAATTATATAGTTATGACATACATCCACACAAAAATTCATAAAAAAGGTTATGACATCAACGTTTGTGTGAATAGCTTTCTACCTAATCGAAAACTGATGTCATTCATTTTTCCATTACAACAACTCAAGGTTGAGTATAATGACAAAAATAATATTTATATTTGAAATATATAATTTTAATGATGTTATTATGATTCTATAAATATTATATGACACATAACATTATGATTTCAATTATTGATAATATGATAATGTCATTCATGTGTACGGTGGAGTATCGTTATGCGAAGCAATGTAATTCGTTAACAATTTACAAAGAATTTATTAGAGAAGTGTATAATAATCATATGATATATATATTACATGAATATTATTCTATAATTAAAGTTCCTCATATAAATTTTTTTGGTGCAATATGACATGAAAATGAAAATAGTGTTCCTGCATAGGTATGGCATACCCTCTCCAGGAACAATGTATTTCAATTCCTATTTATATCCTTAATATATTATTATAAATAAATATATAATAAATATATATGATATTTATATCATGTTTATAATTTTATAGATTTTTATTTCTTGATTAATCTAAAGGGACCTCATATATGACAAAACAAAACATATATGAAAAGCAAAGTGATTATTACCCGAAACATAACATTAACAAGGAATTGATAATCAATGGAAAATAGTCAAAAATAAAATAATATATTGTTTAATATTAATTAATATGGTTATTCATTAGTTTTATAATAATATTATATCTGTTAAATATGAGGATTGAATGATTATAGTGGTAGTCAACTCTTATGGTAAGGGTTTTCCCTCTCCCTTTTATTTTCTATGATACATAATTCATGTTCACGACATATTTATTTTATGTTGTATGGATACTTACCATGAATGTATTTTACAATATTTATAGTAAGGATAATATTTATTGTTTTATGCATTCAAGTATCTATATTTAATGTGGTTTAAAGTTAAAATTATTCCAACATTGTAAGGGTATTTTTGTCACAATTTACCTTATTAAAGACGTATGATATATTTTTCATCAATATTCAATCAGGAGGTGTATGTACATCCCCATTGGACAATAAAATCATTAATTTATTAATCATAATTATATTTTAATATTAATTTTATGTTTTTGATCATGGGGATTATGATTCAATTTTACCAAAGTTGTATTATTTTATTACTAAAATCGCATTGTTTATTGAGATTGATTATGATTATGCTTCAAATGATGAAATGTTATGATACATATCTCTAAAATACTCATAAATTTTATTATCCCTCAGTAATTCATTATCTGTTCAAATAATATTACAATTTTACACTATTTTTTACATAAAAGAGTTTTGAAAATTGTTTTAGGAATATTTGACCTTAGTTATCTATTTTGGCAGAAATCTACATTAATTCAAAAACATATTTCATAAAAAAATCAAAAAAAATTTAATAATATTCAATGACTTTTGAAATTCAATTTTAACCGTGTTTATCATTTCATGAAAATGTTCTTACGTGTAAAATTCATGTCGTTTTTCAAAACAATTCTTGTTTGTATTTTACAAAAAATGTGGAAGGAACCTTAATTTTTACATCTACGACATGAATGGAATATTCCAATGTAATGACCAATTGTTTACTTAAAGCACCAATAATATGTTTTCAACCTTATTTTTGATGAAAATGGGGTTTTAAAAAGGATTTATTTATAAAAAAATGTATTTTAAAGTGAAAAGTTAATTTTTCTCAAGAAATGTTTACATTATCATTTAAAATTATTTTAATTATAATATAGCATAAGTTCATGTTACGCATCCCTTATTGAGGATATTATCCAAGTTTAAAATTCATATTTTTTCTGTAAATGGTTTATGTTTTGATGGAATTACTTTTATGAATCTAGTTTCTCTTTCATATGATATATTCTTATGAATCTCGTTTCTCTTTCATGGTTTATCATCTTATCCAATCCTTTTCACATTTTTGGGATATATTCTTAATAAAAAAACGACTTTTAATGGGTTATGATATGATGAAATGATTATTATGCATGTATATTTTCTACTGGTTATGATATGATGAAATTTTCATGATACCCATTTTATTTATTGAGTTATGATATGATCAATGTTTATGATCATGTGGAAGGCATAAATATGGGTGACACTTTGCAATGTGTGGGAGATATAAATCTCTCCAATGAATTGGGTAAATATTTATTTATCTTATGTGATAATAATTGATGGAATTGAGATTGACCCTTGTATAGTAATATAGGGATGGAATGAGGGGTGTATTCAGTAATGTAATACCATGATAGAAGGAGGAGTAAACATGGAACAGTAAATGCCTATGTTTAATATGATGGATTTTTTTTATCCTTGACCAAAAAGGAAATTATTTTCTATTAATATGAGTATGTCAAAAATTTCATATTTTATGGAAATGCTATATTTTCATGCCTGGTTTTTTTGATTTATTTAAGACTCATATCTGATAAACTACAAATCATTATGTTATTAATCTTTATTATGATCCTTCATGTGAATATTTTATTTTTAAATATTAATTATCATGTTCCCATTCCCTTCTTTTAATTTTATTCTTATATATCTCCATTTTTACCCATACTGGGAATCTGAGATCACCCTTTCTTAGGATACCTATAACACACCACGTTTTTAAGAACCTTTTTTAGTAAACTAAATTTATTTGATGGATTTTGTTTCACACTACACCATATTAATGATTAATTACATGGTATAATAATTTATCCTTATTCTATGTGGAACACCATCTTAGCTTGTGTTATATACAACAATGAGTTTCTATGAAACAACGATTTATTATTATAATTATTTAAAAAAATCCTCTGATAGAATAACCATTAAGCAATTTAGTATTAATATTAATAAATATATATTCAATATTATGTATAATATTATTATATTATTAAATCATATTGATAAGAGAACATATAATTTCTGTTAATGTTCTTATATATTTGAAATACTATTTTCTTAAAAGAATTGAATTTTATGACCCTATGTGAACAATAATAAAATAAATATTAGACACATTAAGAAATTGAATATGATAAAATAAAAATAAGTTTTATTCATAATTTCAAAATTATATTAGGGTGAATGTTATGAATTTTTATGAAGAATATCATTTTTGGATTAATAGTTAAAAAAATACACCATTTTAGTTAAAAACAACATTTGGTTTAAATAATTAATAATGTAAAATTATAATTCAAATTTTTCTTAAAGTAAAAATAGATCAATTGTACATATATCAATAAAATTTAGGTAAATTTCATTTTATTATATTTAATTTATATATATAAGCATATTGAACATTGCAACATTTTTCACTTTAAAACCCCACTTTAATGCTACAACTACAAGATTAGCAACAAATTTAATATTCAAAAATTAGTGTATTAAATTTAGAAAAAAGTACATACTGAGTTCTAATAATTATAATATTTAAATTTTGAATGGATCAAAATATTTATTTACCAAATATATTAGTGGAATAAATTAAAATTAATTACAATTATTAAGGAAAAATTATGATTTTCAAGTGTCTAAACCATAAACTTAAGGGCCAAAATGATCTAGAATCTTATCAAAAATAAATTTTATTATAATATTTCAACCATATCACTTTTTTTTTATAATTTTATGAATTATTTAGATAGTATTACATGAATTTTACCTACATAATAAGTATGAAAAAAGAAAAAAAGTACATTACTTACATTTACCATTTATAATACTTCAGAGTATAGAAGAATCTACATATATTTTGTTATAAACATTGTTTTGATATGTAAACAATTTTATTATCATGATAAATTAACATTAATTTTTATGGATGATATAATTACACTAAACACTTCACAAAGTCTAATGCATGAATTATCTTGTTAATAATTAAATAAAATAAATGATGATAAAATAATATAAGTAAATGTAATTTAAGTAACTGTTGTGTTAATTTTTTTTAGATTCTTATATCATATTAAATATATTTCAACATAATAAATTTTAATCCTAAATTTTTTTACATATTTTTATTTAAATTTCAATAAATAATGTCAATATTAGAATAAATGTTTTTTAAAACTAATTATATTTATAAAAAAATTAAAAATTACTAAAAATAAAAATTTCTTTGATGATAATTTATAGAGTTAGTTAACATAAAATATTGTCTAATTAATATTTTATAAAGTACATAAAAACCAATTAAGTGTTACTTTTTTTAATGTAGTTAGGGTTAAAGCAGTACTTTTCGGTGTTATATTCATCTGTTTTGAAATCAATTTCATAAACACATGGGATATAATTTTTAAAAATTATATGCCATATTTTATAATTAGTTTTTATAAATCATTTTATATTTCCAATTATATTTAACTATTAATGGTTAAATTACATGTAACACCCCAAGCTTCCACGGCATGCTTCCCTTGGAATAATGCAATAGTTTGCATTGTACGCAACTTTGAGATTCTAACACACCGCAACCAATAAAACTAGCCATTATGAACAGTAATACCCACTTTTCAAAATTTAATAAATTTTATCTTTCAAAATGGACTTCATTTTTGGATTCGGAGTATCGAAATTAGCTTATGGTTAATTTGTGGTATTTTTCTGAAAACATTAAATATTTGGTGAATAGTGATAAACATTGAGTTATAGTTTAAAATAGAATCTTTATTTAAATAATTATTTATTTTATTTAAAAAAAATTAGACCAAAATAGATAAATAGTACATATATGTATGTTCAATGTAATTTATTGGAGTAATTTTATAATAATTTCAGATATATAAAATGTTTATCGAACTTTTTACCCTCTTTTACCCACCTCATAAGGGCATTTTCAAATTTACATAAAACATAATTTTACCGCTTCTGCGAGTTGAATTTCAAAAATATGAGAGACGTGGTTGATATCAGTATGTAAAGTGTGGTTCAATAAGATTCAAATAAAATTTGGTGAATTGTAACTTTTTACTTTTATTTACCACGGTTAAAATTAAATAGGGTAATTAAAGGTACAAATGACATTATTCTTACCCTAACACATGTCCTAATTCTATTGGATAAGTGTAATTCGACCAAAAACAACCTTAGGAATAAAATATGATCATTTAGGTCAACTTGGATTAGATTAGGACATTTATTGTTATTTAATTCAAAGAATAGTTAAAAGTGATTAATACAATGTTTAGTAACTAGTCCTTTTTTAATATAGGGTTATACATAAGATAAATTAGACTATAAAAATTAATTATAAAGACAAAATGATTTCCTAAATAATGGTATTTTATTAATATTTTTTGGACATAATATATTTAAATTTATTTATGACACAATGATGAAGCTGTAATTACCGTATTAATGAAAGATTAAAATAATTGATATTATAAATATCCAAATAAATAGATTTGAGACTTGTTATGAATTACACAAATTTTATAAGTGAATATGACATATTAGGGTTGGTTAGAGAAATTGTTTTCAATGTAATAATGCATTTATGAATTTAACAAAAGAAAAATACCAAATACTATCAAAATTGACATAAAAGTGTTTTTAGAACAAATATTATATTATTAAATTATATTCAATTCATAAAAATCTAAGGTTCAGCCAAAATACTTATATAATGATATTTGTATCATTAATGAAACACATGGGGTTCGCATGGATGTTTATATTATGATTATTAGCCATATAATATAAAAATACAAAGTGACATGGTAAATATCAAAGAATTTAACTATGAGTTAAATCTAAAAGATAGAGATAATATAATGACCCAAACCTATATAAAACCTATTATATGAGTGTTTTTCGACCCATCCCCACCATAAATTTTAAATAACTCATTTTGGAGTCATTAGAAACCGAAAATGATTTTATTATAAAATAATATTTCTAGCTTTTCCTAAGGTGCCCCTCACCCCTCATATAAATGGGAACTCCGCCTTCTCTCTAATTTACACCTTAAAAGCCATTTTTCACAGCCAGACTCTACCCAAATTCCCTCTCAACTATCCTAAATTCATCTTAGAGTCCTTCCTTTAGTCATAAATCTATCCTATGGATCCCTTTTTATCATATCAAAAGGAAGAACCCGAAGAAGAGGTAAATATTTCATCACCTCTTTCATGTTCTTTTCTTCTTCCACTTCCTCTTTCTTTGTTGTTTCCATTATAAAATATTAACTCCAGTATCCTATATATAAATTGATGTGATTATAAATATGGCACAACCATATTCATTCTTCTATCCATCCTTTGAATGACAAGTCACCGTATGTGCATACGTACGACTTACCGTATCCACGTAATGTTGTAATTGTTAATCAATACATTATTATTTGGATGGGTGAAATAATGATATATAATTGATGTAAATAATAAATATAACATGATAATTATTCTTTATATATTATATACCATCCAATTATATACTATTTTAATATCAAAAAAATGATATTGTCGCTCGTGCATACATACGGATTACCATCTCCATGAACGCATTGAGATTCATTCCCCATCGTAATCCATTCAAGAATTATTTTCATTAGATGATTAAAAATTATTTTTAAATACTTAATATCATTTTGAATATGAATATGATACATAATATCCATAACAAAAATGACTTACGTAACAAAGCATATAAAAGAAAACGAATCACTTAACACCTGAAACGATGATAATACTAAAATATTATTAACAAAGTAATATTAAAAGATTGTATATGATATAATATTAATGTATATGATTATTGTTAAATTTAATATCAATTATTTCACTATTATACTGATGGTTAACCTACACTCGACCAAGTAAAACTACAAGGTAAGGGTTAATTTCAAAATCTCTTTATTATCCGAGGTTGTTTTTACCTAAGTGTCAGCTGGGACATCTTTATCATCCACATCCATGTTTCTTAAAAATGTATTTAATTTTTTTTTACTATTTACTAGAAAATGGGTTAAAGTTACTTATACCCTTTATTTGACCTGATATGTTTTAAAATGAATTTTTCCATCTTTTTACAATCAAGGTAATGTTTGACCTTTTCAACAAATTTAAGGTAAGAATCTTTTTTTAATATATACAGTGAGTATAGCTATTTTCTTTCGTTATAACATCATCAAAGCTTCATTTACAATCATAAAAGTATATTTCCAAAATAAATGTTTTATTTAATGATTATATAAATTTTAAATGATTTTAAAATAGAAAGATATATTTCTCTAAAAAAGGTTTTTCTTTCATCTATGTCAACATACTTTGATAGATTTTAAGATTATTTGATGTTGATTTATTATGATAAAAAACTTCTATATTGTATTGATGGTTTTGTGATATGTTTGACTATGGATGTGTTATTTTTACACCATTCATGGTTTATGTATAAAGTATTAACATTTTGTATGCTAATTTTAATATGAATGTTTATGTTATGTTTAAACCTTTTCATATGAGAAATGCATTGGACTTAGTAAGTGATGGCTGGAGCCCGCTAATGCTCCTCAAAGAATCAGTAGGTCTCATGAGGCAAACTAGTGTCTTGGAACAAGGCCTTGACAAAATATTATTTGCAGTCTTGGCACAATGCCTTGACTATATTGTTATAAAAGTCTGAATTATGCATTCCATAATTATGAAAGTAGCTATTGATATTATATGTGATTATTAGACTAGTAGAATATCCATGTGAATAAGTAAATGGGATTATTTGATTTTATCTTTCCCATATTAAGCTAATGTTTAAGTTTAAAAGGATTTTGTTTTAGTCTTTTACATTTCCGTAAAAGTTTATGCTTATTTATGAATGTTTTCATTATATTGATATCCTTACTGAGAATCTGATCTCACCCCATTCTATGTTTTATTTTTCCTATGATGCAAAGAAGTACATTATGAATGACCTGTAGGGATAGTCTATGGGATCCTAGTGGTGTCTATGGAAACAATGTTGTTGTATTTTTCCATTTTATAATGTAATGTAAACCTTATGAATGTATCTAGTACTTCCAAGGCTACTAAACTAATCGGTCTTTCGAGATTTGATATTTTTTTATCATTCCAATGATATGTAATATTGCACCGACTCAGGGCTTCTGGGTTGGGGGTGTTACATTACATATATTAGAAAACAATTCTCCTTAATAGAGTCAAAAACTACAAAAGTGGGGAATCTTATAAGATTAGGGAGAATTTCAAAAAATTGCTCTTATTTTTTTGTGTTGGATGTTTTAATAGACCATAATTACCATTATATCCATTATTTGACCATTTTTAAGAACATGAGATATGGGATTCTTACCAATAGTGTTTACCATTTTGTAATTACAAGAATTCCACCCCCACCTCTATAAAAAGGAATTCATTATTCCCCAAAATCACATATCTAAATAAAATTGTTATAATAAATACTCTTCCCAAATAATCTTCCATGATCCAACCTCTCACAATAGATTCCAAAATATTTTATGAAATTTCGCCAAGGAATCGCTTTGGTGTAATCAAGAAAGAGTTACCTGAATAATAGATTTCATTCTTCAATGTCTATTTATGAATTATTTCAATTTCCTCACATTAAATTATACATTTTCATTATTAATTAATGATATTAGTATAATAAATAAACTTATATGTATTTATGTTAAGGTTTTAACCTCCACATACACACTCTTCCATAAAATGGGACAGAAATTACCATTTGTGTACTGAAAATTATCATCTCGTGAAACAATGTCATATGTTTTTCATATCCCACCAGCCATATTTTGGAATTATGAGGGAATCTATACCTTTATATGATATTTATGATTTATCATTATTTTGGTATTTTTAAATAATATGTATCTACATGATTTATATTTTTCTAAATATGATAACTTCATTTGTTGATGGGTGAACAAGCGTCTCTAAAAATCAAAGTGATTCATTCACACATTACAAGGAATGTATTAAGGATGTGTGTAGTAAAATTATAAGTTAAATATGAAATAATAACAAAACTATAATTAAATTATACACATATATACATATATGTCATTTTCTTTCCTTCTATCAACATGATAAGAAAACATAAACATTGTTGATGCATACATAAAGCCTACTGTCTCGATGAATTGTATATTCCATTTATTTTATTGATTGTTATAAATACTTATATAATGATTATATGTGATATTTATATCAATTTTTATTTTTTTTATAAGTAAATTAAGATCTATGTTGGGATATTAATATTAATAACTCAAAATATATCTGATAAAAAAAGTGGATATTACCCAGAACATAACATTATCAAGGAATTATTAATAAGAAGTTAATGTAAATTTAGAGTTGTAATGGACCAAAACTCCCCAGTCCATTCTTCTCTGAAAATCCATTGTTGGAGGTGTTCTGGGGAGTCAGTTTGACTCAATCCATGAGTTTTCTAGTTTCCAGTTTTCCATCATTGGCTCATCAAACAGTGGAACACCAAATAATGACTCACCAAATGATACCTCGCCGAAGAGTGACTCATAAAATAGTGACTCACTAAATGGTATCTCACCAAATGGTAAATCCCCAAACTGTGAATCAATGAACGGTGCCTCACCCAATGGTATCTCACCAAACATTGACTCATTGAATGATGACTCACCTAATGGTGGCTTCTCGAATAACCACTCACCAAACAGTGACTCATCAAATGGTCACTCACCGGATGGTGACTCATCATCTATATATCTTGATGGTGACTCACCCAATAGTGAGTAATTTTTCTTGTTATTCAAGTTTCTCCCCTCTTTGACATTAAAAGAGTTACCTATCATGTTTAAGAGTTTCTAAATCCATTTACATCATCTCTTAGGCTAATTATTATATCATTAATATGCTAACTCTCCCTAGAACATGATAGGGAGAAGCTTCATGGTAAACCCATTATACAAATATTAAGTGAATTAAAACCATCTCACTTATCTTGATTTTATGATCTAACATTTTATTCAGCTCTGATCCTCTCTTCCTTGAACCCTTTGGTTTTCTCTTTTAGTTCCAAGAACCGTTCATCATGAGGCAGGATGCACTAATTTTTTTGTATCATGTTCTTTTTTTTTCCATGATGTCTTATACTACTAGGGTGACACTCTATTTTAGAGCAATGAGGAATTGTTGGTCTCCTATTATTTTGGAGTAGGATTTCCTTCTTCTATCTTTTGTTTGTGTTTCGTGTGGGGTGGGTATACTCATGTTTCCACATGGTCACAATTCAAAACAATTATTATGGGTGTCACAATATAATTTTCATATTACCTTATTCATAAATGAGGATTGGAATGATGATTATTTCTGGTTTTTATCTGTTATCCTTGATGTGTAATGTGAATTGTATGGGTTGTGAGCCTTCCGAAAATCGTGGCCATTGGTGGCCTTTGTTTACGCACACACAATATCTTGTGAATAATTTCATTAAATTTAAATATGATTAATCATGTATACCTAGTTAAATGAAATTAATTCTCTAAGTGAATACCTATTTTGTGATCACACCTGTTAGTCAGAGTAGAATTAAAGAACCTCAATTTCATAACTCTAAATACACTTGGCTTGTTACTGTGGTTATGTGTTGATACACCCAATTTGTGTATACATTTTCATATACATTATTGAAAAATAGGAACATGTTTTCATCATTTACCTACTTATTAGGGGACAAATAATTTGATTTTATTGATCTTGTCCATTTTCAGAAGGTTTTTGGCCAAAATGCACAAAAAGGAGGAAAACCAAGAAAAAATGTCCAACTACATGGCATGTATTTATATACATACTGTGTACTTTAATTCTCATACATTGGTTGACAAGGACAAACACATTCTCAAGTAAAAAAAATTAAGTACACTGTGTGTCCAATGTTTATACGCCGTGTATACTTTTCTAGAATCGGTTGGTGGTCGAGAAGAATCTACATGCCCATGTGGCAGGCTGAAGGAGACATGTCGTGTTCCTCTAATACATGCCTTGTAGGTGTTTCTAGAAGTGTTAGGTGGCAAATTTTTGAGATGATAGGCTGTGTATGGTGTCACTACATGTTTTGTAGATTCACCAACCACACGGCACCGTGTTCCAAGTCAAAGATGGCGTGTTAAGTCTCCCACCAGTGGAGAAAATGGGGGAAAATGCGTTGAAAATAAGTACACACTGTGTGATTTCCTACACGTCGTGTTGTTTGATTTTCTATAAAAGGAGGCATTGGCCTCCAGACTAGGAGTGGTGTGTGTGTAGTATTTTTTTGAAGAAAGGGTTGAGACTCCGAAGGAAAGATTCTCTGCCATCATATTGCCGTGATTACTTCTACTGAAGAACCATTTCATTTTTCAATGTTCCAAACATGATTTCTTTAGGTATCAATAATTTTGTATTTAACATTTTCAATATGTGTAACTAAACACCCATTGTGTTGGGGTTCTGGAAGCTGATGACTTTTAATTTGAATTAAGTTTCTCTGAATGTGTTTTTTTAATAATCTTTTCTTATTATTCTTAAATGACATCATAATATCAATGGAAATTTTGTACCAGACCAAGGAAGAATTATTAGGGATACAAAAGAATAATAACGACGAATAAATCCATGACCATTGGAAGTAATAGTCCGCTCAAAATGGACTAAGCCAAATAAAGATCTGTTAAATACTAACTACCGGACCAAGGAGTTAGTCTCTTCAGTTCTAAATATAAATTTACCAGATCAAGGAAACTTTATTACAAATTAAACCCAGAGAATTGGGTTATCATGAACAACGCAATCTCATAAGCAAATTGATTTAATAATCAACTTATCACAAATCCATAACACCAACGCATTTCTATCATTATTTTTCCGCTTGACCCAGAAATCGAATGAACGTTGTCTCGTCGTCAATGTACACTGGTGGAAACGCACAACCACAATCCATTAACCATGGCGAACAAGGAGGAGGGATAACCAGCCATTGATGTTGCGGCTGAACACCCGTACCAGGACCAAAAGCCTCCCGCAGCTAGTATTGCAAAGCAAGCACCTGGAGGCTTCATAGAATTCCACCCAAGGAACAACCAAAGGCCACCACATAGACCTCCTCCAGAGTACAGACAACTTCAACAACCGCAAAAGTTCTTCCAAAGGCCATATTTCTCCCCTGAAGAGCAGCAAGACATGTGACATCCACCCCCTCAGCAACTGCCTCTACGACGTACTCTTATGGAGTATGGCCTACCATCGATCCATGGAGATGATACGGGCATCGTTCATCCATCGTTATAGGCACAACACTTCGAGATCAAGCCTACTATTGTGAAGCAGATCCAGAACACCATTCAATTCGTCGGCCTACCTAGTGAAGTCTAAAACTCCCATCTCTTGAATTTTCTGGAGATCTGTGATACATTCTGTTTCCATGGCGTGTCCTAGTACTATATACGTCTTCACCTCTTCCCCTTCTCTCCACGAGAGAAGTTGAAAGAGTGGATCAAAGGGTTGCCACAAAGGTCTATCCTCACCTTGGAGGAGCTAGCCCAGGCATTTCTATCGAAATATTTTCCACCTTCGAAGACAGTAACCTTGCAGAATGAGATCCACAACATTCAGCATCAAGACTCTGAGTCGGTGTATGAATCATGGGAACGTTTCAAGGAGATGTTATTTAAATTACCACACCACATACTTCCACTTTGGATGCAAGTGGAAACCTTTTACGGAGGACTAACAATGGATAAAAAGTCTTTGGTGGATACAGCAGCTAGAGGTACAGTAATGGGAAAGTCCCTCGAAGAACATTTTGAAATATTGGAAGATAGGTCTGTCAACAGCTTCTAGTGGCATTCCAGGCGGGAGACCCAGAAACGAGGTATGCATAGTATTGATGATACTACCATGCTTACTTCCCCATTGGATGCAGTATCCAAAAATATTGATTCCCTGAATCTCATGGGCACATCGCAAGTCCATGTGGCAAACCATCCAGCATGTGGTGACTGTGGTAACAACCACATCCTGGGAGAATACACTGGACCTTTAGTTGACCCTTTTACAAGTAAGGTGAGCTATGTTTCTCAAAGAATAGGGTCGAACCAGTATCAACAATACCAGAACCCAACTTTGCGTGAAAAACAGAACACAAGCATGGGCCAACAGTAGCAGAATTCTCTGCCCCACCGACCACCTGGCTACAATCATCCGTAATATCAGAACCCATACCCAAGGCAACAACAGAACCAGCAGGGTTCCTACCATCAGCAAGGGTATAAAAACCCTTGCCTGCAGCTACCAAGGCAGCAACCACCCTCACTAGTTGCACAACCACCTTAGAAAGAGAATACCTCAAGGTTAGAGGATCTAATTAAAAAATTAATATCAACTGCTGAAATCCGATTTCAGAACAAGGTGGCGTCAATTCGAATCCTCAAGAACTAAATCAGCCAGCTAGCAAACTAGCTCGCAGGGAGACACCCTGGTACACTACCAAGCAACACCGAGAAGAACCAAAGGGAGGACGCCCATGCCATCACTTTATAAAGTGAAAAGATTCTACACCTGAATGAACCAACACATTTGACTTCACCTATACTCCCTGTTGATATCAAAGGTACAGTTTCAGACCCCTCTTCATCCAAAAATCCATCTCTGGAGGCTCAATCAGAAAAAGGAAAGGAGTTCATTAAGCCACTCGAGCTTATATTACCTTTTCAGAAGAGGAGGAAGAAAAGGAAGCTGGATCACCAATTTGAAAAATTCATGGAAGTATTCAGAAAGCTACACATCAATATCTCATTTCCAAATGCTCTAACACAAATGCCCACATATGCCAAATTCGTGAAGGATATCCTCTCTAATAAAAGAAAGATGGAGGATTTGGGCACCATAACACTGAAAAAGGAGTGCTCCACAGTCGTACAACATTCCCTTCCCCTAAGATCCAGGATCCAGGTAGCTTTACTATTCCATGTACAATTAGACCCTATAAATTTGGGAAAGCCCTGTGTGACATAGCAGCCAGTGCCATCATCATGCCATTCAGAGTTTTCCAAAATCTCGGACTCCACGATATGAATCCTACATAAGTCGCCCTCCAACTTGCTGAAATATCCATTAAATATCCAAAGGGGATACAGGAGTATGTGCTGGTGAAGGTGGGAATATTGATCCTCCCCATATATTTTATTTTACTCAACATGGAGGAGGATCAGGAGGCACCTATTATATTGGGATGACCTTTCCTGGCCACAAGGAATGTCTTGATCGACGTGCACCAAGGGGAGTTGATTTTCTGAGTAGGGGATGAAAGAGCCTACTATAACGTTCTAAATTCCATCAAAGAAGCATCGTTACCCGAACATGAGGGTTGCTACACAGTGACTATAATGGATGAACAAATGAGAATACAAGAAGATGATTTAGTATGTTTTTCAATGTTAGATGATATGATACTTCTAGACATTCCCACTGATGAAGCGCCATAGGAACTGAAATTTATTGAAGGCCAGGGCAGACACTAATGGAAATGAGTTGTCATTCCTGACATCCTAGATATGGCAGATGTACAAACACTGGTACCTTCAGTTCTCAAAGCACCTGAACTATAGCTGAAGCCTCTATCACCTTCCTTAATGTACGGGTATTTAAGAGATCATCACACTTTTCCCATTATACTTAGTGCAACACTATCACAGGATCAATAGGATGTACTCCTACAAGTTTTGAAGCGAAGAAAGTAGGAAATTGGATGCACTATAGCATATTTTAAGGGTATCATCCCTACCATTTTCACCCACAAGGTGCTACTTGAAGAATGATAAAAGCCATCAAGACAACCCCAGCGGCATCTAAACCCTCCCATGAAGGAAGTCATCAAGAAAGATGTTATCAAGATATTATATGCAGGAATCACTTACCCAATATCAGATACCCCATGGGTGAGTCCCCTAAAAGTGGTCCCTAAGAAGGGAGGTATCAAGGTGGTGTCTAACAACATGAATGAGCTCATCCCCGCTCACACAGTCACGTGATGGAGGGTCTATGCCGATTATAGGAAGCTAAATGACGCCACAATGAAGGATCATATTCCCCTACCCTTCATGGGTTAGATTCTAGAAAGATTAGCAGGGCATGAATATTACTGCTTCCTGGATGGCTACTCAGGCTATAATCAGATCTCCATTTTCCCAGAGGATTAGGAGAAGAGCACATTCACTTTCCCAGACGGTACATTTTCCAACAGTTGGATGACTTTCTGTATGTGAAATGCTCCTTCCACATTCCAATGATTCATGCTTGATATTTTTCATGACATGGTGGAACAAATACTAGAGGTATTCATCGATAATTTTTCCATTCACGGGAAATCATTTACCACCTGTTTGTACCACCTGGAGCTCGTACTGGAGTGATGCGAAAACACTAAACTAGTTTTGAACTAGGAAAAGTGCCATTTTATGGTGCAAAGTGGCATGGTCCATGGCCAAATAATTTCAGCAAAGGGGATTGAGGTGGATCCGGAAAAAATAGAAGTCATTTCACGACATCCCATTCCAACTTCTGTTAGATCCATCCACAGCTTCTGAGTACATGCGGGTTTTTACTGGCGTTTTGTCCACAATTTCTCAAAGATAGCCCAGCCCCAAACCAAACTCATCACTAAGGATTCTATTTTCGAATTCAATGTGGCATGTACCATAGATTTTGAGCATCTAAAGAATTGCATGGTCAAATCTCTAGTGATGATTGCCCCCAACTAGGACGCACAATTTGATGTAATCTGCGATGTCAGTGACTATGTGGCGGGAGCTGTCCTGGGTCAGCGGCTGTACCGAATCTTCTAACCCATCTACTATGCCAACATGACACTAAATGAGGCCCAACTAAACTACACTACTACAGAGAAGGAGATGCTAGAAGTGGTATTCACCATCGACTGGTTTCATTCTTACCTTGTGTTGTCTAAAGTTATTGTTTATACTGACCATGCATCACATAAGTACCTGTTAAATAAGAAGGATGCAAAGCCCCGATATATCCGATGGGTCCTTCTCTTAAAATAATTTTATTTAGAGATCCAAGATATAAGGGGGATTGAGAATATGGTTTCTGATCTTCTATCCCATCTAGAGCTACCACACTTGGGGAAGGAAGAGGATCGAGAGATAAGGGAGGATTTTCCTGATGAGCATCTCTTTTCAATTATCGAGTACCCTAGGCCCTAGTTTGCTGATATTGCTAACTATTTAGTTACAGGTGACATCCATCCGGACCTCTCCTTCCAGTAGAAGAAAAGATTCCTCTTTGATGTTAAGCAATACTTCTGGGAAGACCCACTCCTATTCCAATTTTGTGGAAATAGGGTGATCCGACGATGCATCTCCGAGACAGAGGTTCAAGGGGTCCTGGAATTTTGTCATGCCTCACCCGTTGGAGGACATCATGGACCGGATTGTACCATGGCGAAGATTCTGCAATCTTGGTTTCTCTATCCAACCATGCATAAAAATTCTTGAGCCTAAGTAGTTCGTTGTGATCCATTCCAATGTACAGGTAATATGGGACGTAGAGCCGAGATTCCCCAGCACCCCATCACGGAGGTTGAGATATTTGACATTTGGGGAATCGACATCATGGGACCATTTCCCCCTTCTTTCGGGAATACCTACATCCTCGTATGCATGTATTATGTCTCCAAGTGGGTGTAAGAAACTTCTAAGACACACGACATAGCTAATGTAGTCGTTACCTTTCTAAAGAAGCGCATTTTAAGCAAGTTCGGCGTTCCTCGTGTGTTGATCTGCGACCGGGGGAATCACTTTGACAAAGCATTAATGAAAGTAGTGTTGTCTAAATATGGGGTAAATCATCACATTGGTACACCATTCCATCCCCAATCAAGTGGATAGGTGGAGCTCTCCAACTGTGACCTCAAACAAATTTTGGAGAATACAGTGAATACCTGACGGAAAGACTGGTCCAAAAAGATTGATGACGCTTTTTGGGCCTATCACAATGCCTTCAAGACACCACTGGGGATGTCACCATTCCTCCATGGCTATGTAAAACCATGCCATCTACCAGTGGAACTATAACACAAAGCATATTGGGTCGTCAGGGCCATAAATTTTGATCTGAAGGCATCTATATAGAGGTGAAAGTTCCAACTATTAGAACATGATGAAATCAGATGGGAGGCGTATGAAAATGGTAAATTGTATAAGGAGATGAAAAATTCCATCCACGACCGGATGATTTCTTGAAAAACATTTCATCCTAGTGATTAGGTACTCCACTTCAACTCTCTTCTTCACCTATTCCATGGAAAACTGAAGTCAAGGTGGTCGGAACCGTTCCATGTCATACGATTATTTCTCCATGGAGAGGTGGAAATTTCGTAGGAGTACGGTCAACCGTTAAAGGTGAATGTCCAATGACTGATGATTTACCATCACATGGAACATACAAGGGGAATAATCTCCACCACCCCTCTCAATTAAGAAAATGAAAGTCGGTCGTGCCAAATGACTTAAAACAGAGGCGCTTCCTGGGAGGAAACCCATAGGATACACTCCGTGTACCACCAATATTCATGGCATGTACTTTTTCATTTTAATTTATCTAGATATTATGAATATATAGAGTAACTGACAAATAAATAGGGATGATGTTGGTGCTGATGGTAAGGTCACTGGAGTTTATACGAGTGGTCCCTGGTTCGAATCCTCCGGACCTACCTTCAGCACGAGGTTCCTCCTTTTTATATTTTCTTACATGGAGTGTGTATTAAATTCCATATATATATATATATATATATATATTCTTATAAGAAAACCCATGATGGGGATGGGTCGGTTGGCCACGATTGAAACCCAGTTTCCAAAAGATCCGGGATCGAATCCGGACAACTGCCCTATTTCCATCATTTACCTTTCTAAGAAAACCACACAGCGTATCTTCCAATATACGGCGTGTGTGCCATATTTTCATTCTAGAAACTAGAAAAATAAAAACACTTTTTCTATAAAAATTAATTCATGCGGATGAAGTTGGCATATTACAAAAGTTTCGGTCGTGGATCCAAAATACCCAGGTTCGAACTCGGCTAATATCCATGCTTCATACCCTTGTTTTATAATTAAAATCCACACATCGTGCATTTATTTCTTATCGTGTGTATAGGATATATAGATTAAATTTATATAAATAATAATTATCGGAAGAAGTACAACCTTTTCTCTAGTGTTTGAGGGCATCTGTTCGGAGCGGCCGATCACCAGTTTGAACCTCGCCCCGAGCACCAGACCAAATTTTGTAATTCTGTTTTTATAATTTTTAAACACACGGTGTGTATTTTCCCACAACATTACGTGTATAGTTTTATTTTTCAATTGTGTCTATACATATATATATCTATTTACTTTTATTATTTTAATCAATTAATGTTAATTATTATATATTTTATTATAATAATTATATATATATATAGAAAAAATTGGGGAAACACGGCGTGTAGTCCAGAAGTACACATTGTGTACTGCGGCTATATATATCACGGGCCACCTGGCTTCTGCCTATGTCGTGCAGATCCCCATTTCCTCCTCTTCTTCCCATTTTCATCTCCTTAATACCACCCGGCCTCCCATTTCTAGATCGGTTGATTCTAGGCATTTCAGGTTCTGATTATTCTTTCATTGTGATCATCGGTCAAGGTACGCCCTTCTAAACTAACTTTTTCGAGTTTTTACAATCATTTAGGGTGTTTTTGGATCTGCTAACAGTTCGGCTTCTGTGGTACATGACCGTGAATTGAAGAACACATGACATCTACTTTTGTACATGGCCACACAAAAAATGCTTCGCAATTTGAATTTACACGGTGTGTATGTTCAGTACACACCATGTACATTCCCTTATCAGGCCCGAGTACCCTTTGCACATGGCCTCACACTAAATTTTCCCATACACGGCATGTGTGTTTGGTGCATTTCGTGTATATTATTTCATTTGTCTCCCCCATGTGTATAACATGACACGACCTTTCACCCCATGTTCTCATACATGGTTTGTGTGATCGGTATATGTCGTGTAGCCTATTTCTTTCGATCGGCTGGTGTCTAACACCCCACATGGCCATGTTTCTCAAATAATGAACACGCCATGCTTGTCCTATACACGTCCTTTATATTATTCTTAAAACTGATAAAATCATGGCCATGTCGTTTCTGATACACGACCATGTCCACTTTTTATAAACACGACATGTATGTTCAGTACATGCCTTGTACCGTTACATGGTCAATCTTCTTCACCCTCGGCGTGTTTATCCAAAGGACATGGGATGATGCTCATTTTGTACTACACACCGTGTACTCTTGTTGTACACGTCGTGTACTCAAATTTTTCAAATTTCTCACTTTTTCTTTGTTTTTATTTCTTTTACTTTTCTTTTGTTTTCTTTTTCGTTCTTTTTCAGGTTATCGCCGATCACGATCCTTCCTGGGGGAAGTGGCTGGCCTCCGCCACTGAGGGAGAGAGGTCCATTTTTCAGTGGATTCAACTCTGATCTCCGACGCAACCAGACGCCGACGCTCCGGTCTACGAGCTCCCTCCATTGGCCACCCTTCCACCCCTCACTCCCTCCACGAAGGCGGGTCTGAGCACCATCCTTCCTTCCCTCCCAGCTACAACTCCCCCTGAGATCTCCTCCTCCGTAGGTTGCACTTCATTGACCACCCCATCTAGCGACCCTTCACCTACTGCAGCCGATCCACCCACAGAGCTAGCTCCGGTGGCTGTACCTGCACCTGGGTTGGGACCTGCAGGTGTTCCCTATCCCTGAATGGTCTTTTCAATCACTGATCTGGCACATGACAGAGTTCGATGCTTTTCTCACCGTCCAATTCAAATTATTGGCCGCTACCTCAACAACATCATTCCTCAGCAGCTAGGCATCCATGGAGAGTTAGAGGATCTCCTTGGACACACCCCCTACTCGCCATTTTCCAATTCAGCACTCTTATATTCCACAATTTACCTATGGAGTTTGCGGCCTCTTTCCAGTTCAATGGAGCTGAGTACAAGGAGACACCTGGTGATGTGGTTCCAGTAGTTCGGTTCCGGCTGGGCGGCCGGCAATTTTCCCTCACCATGACAGAGTTTCATCGAGGGTACGGCTTCTACACCCATCGTATCACCCCACCCACTCTTTCTACCATGACCAGACCCATATGCTCTGAGCTCATGGCTATGTGGCGGGAGATTTCTTGTCCGGACCACCGCTACGCACATACCTCATAGAAGATCACCCTTATCAATGACCCCATCCTTCATTTTTTCCCACTGGTGCTTCAGCACCATTCTTTTAGCCCACCATGGGGTTATGAATGGTCGTGACATGGATCTCCTTACCTGTGTCATTCAAAAAAACTACCCAGACCTCCCTTACCAAGCCGCCCCCTATTTCCATTCTATGTTTACCGGCCATCAGGGAAACCTGAACAACAGGTTTTATGCTAGTCGCATCACCCACTACCTTGAGGTTTTCAAGCCTTATTTACCCCATGACCTGTCAGGTTCTCCCCCAACAAATGGACTTTCTCATGATCATTTGAATGGGATTGGTCCGGAAGTAGGGGTGCCTACATTCTTTCCCGGACTCACCCCCACCCACCTACTCACCCTCGTGCCCCAGCTGATGCACCTACTCATCCCTCCCCACCCCCACCAGTTTCCCCACCCCACCCCCGTCCTACTGACCCCCCTTATTCTAGATTTACTTCTTCTATACCACCACCATCCCTATATAATTCCGCACCCTCGGTCGATCTCACCCTTTCCCTCTTCCAGGACGTGATGGAGCAGCATTTGGTACGTATTGATTGCCGCCAGGATCGCATGGACCAGCTATTGGAGCTTCTTGTTCAGCATCTGGTTATTCCCTTGCATCTACCACCTACCACTGCCTCAGCTCCGGGTCCTTCTGTTGCTGCTCCACCACCTTATACTGTGCTGGCCACGGATTTCATTCTGCTCTCTTTTGTGGGCCCAACTCCTTCTACTACTACTTCCGCCGCCATTGTTTCCATTCAAAGGGGGCTTCCAAGATTCCACTGTCTAGTCCAGTACATACGGATCCTTATTCTTGAGATTCCCTTCCAGATACCGAGTCCGAGCCTCCAGCATCCACGAATCCTGATCCATCTCTACCAGCCAATCCTTTACTGGGTGATATCTCTTCTGAGGTGACCCCTTGACTGGTTTTGGGACACATTCTTTTCATTGTATATATATTTTTGAGCTCTCTTATGCCATTGTTTGCTATGCCTTCTTGCAATGTTCTTTTTCATTCCCCCTCATAGGTACTCTGGAACATTTTGGGATGCACTTTTCCACCACATACTGTTTTACTACGCCTAGACACGAGGGGGGTATTCTTCTTCCATTGTTTTCTTTTCATTCTTCATTTCCGGCTTTCCTTCCTTCCCCTCAGTCTAGTCCACTATTCGGTCCCCACCTTCCCATGTTACTCTTTTTCTGCACTTGGTGGACCACATGTGATATTATGTATGGGGGGTGTCCCAAGACCTCTTTATACTTTTCCCTTTTCAGATTCTAGGAGACATCATTATTAGAAGTTATATTTTAAAATGTGGAGGCTTTTATGGTTAATCATATTTTTAAATAATAAAGATGAAAGAGAATATTTTTAAAATATTCATGCTTATTTGGATTCCTATATATTTTAAAATTATTGATGATATAATTTAAATTACAAACTTGTAATCCTTGGATAATTACATCAATTAGACTAATCAATTATTTGGAAAGTCGTGACCTAATTGTCTTTTTATTTATTTTTCCCACTCCCGAGAGGTATTCTAAACCCCTTTGTCATATTCATTCCAATTCCATATTTCTTGAGAGATTATTAGAATATACATAACTACCAGTATTTGCAAGTTTTCTTTTTGAAACAAGAGTAATTTTTGAATTATATTAAAATGATTGAGGTATCAGATTGTTTTAACCCCTTTATCATGATCCTACCCTACATCTTATCTTCATGAAGCCTGTATAGACCATGAATAGACTTTATAGGAATCCATATTACAATAATATTTCCCTTCCCACAATAATTCTTGTTTGATTTTGCATGAATATTCATTTGAGCTCACAAGAAGGGATGGGAAACACATGGTATAAATTTATAATTGTCAAGAAATGAAGTATGGGAGAGTTCCTCTTGATCATTTGGGGTGAAAAGAGTTCCAAATCTATATTTTATAAATTCATAAAGGTTTCCTTTGTTTAAGAAAAATGATACAAACAAAGGGGCCTTATACACACTTATATGTTTGTGACTCCTACTAAACTAAAGGAGATGTTGGTGATAAGATCATTTGATTAAGTTTTCTAAGGAAGTGTTTACATTGAGTTTGAATTTGAATATCATGCATTGTTATTTAAGAATTTATCCTCTTTTCTCAAGCCTCAGAGTTATTTTTCACATCTTTACCTACCAACCATTAGCCTCATAAACATCTGATCCTATTTGAAAAGTCCTCATGATTTTTGTAAGTCAAATTTTCTAAAAAGGAGTACCAGATTTCATGAAAACCTATGGATAGAGTGTACATATCTTTGATTGATCATAACAATGTTTAAACACATCTTGATTATTGAGCATACTTTTGGTGAGGTAAATCATCAAGTGGATTTCTTATATTTGAAAGGTTGAAACATGTGTTAAAAGGGGATGAAAGTAGTTAATTGAATTATATATGAGGCATGAATAGAATTTCTCTTGGATTGAAACTTCTTTGTATTCTTTTGGAAATTTTCTCCTATCAATTGTTATTTACATTTATGATTGACTAATGTTATTCCTTTTAAAATATAGATTCTTTTAATTAGATGTTCATATTTTCTTGAGGGCATGCAAAATACTAAGTATGGGTGAGTTTGATGCACCCGATTTTTGTATACATTTTCATATACTTTATTGAAAAATACGAACATGTTTTCAGAATTTACCCACTTCCTATTTGACAAATAATTTGATTTTGGTAATCTTGTTCATTTTCCAATGGTTATCTCCCAAATTCACGAAAAGAAGGAAAACCAAGCAAGAATGTCCAACTGCACGTCGTGTACTTATATACACAACGTGTACTTTCAAGCTCAGACACGGGTTGACCAGGACAAAGACATGCTCAAGTTACCAAAATTAAGTAAACAACATTTCCTATGTTTAAAGGTTGTGTATACTTTTTCTAGAAGCGGTTGGTGGCTGAGAAGAGTCTACACACCCATGTGGCCAGCTAAAGGAGACACGTCATGTTCCTCTAATACACGTTGTGTAGGTGTTTCTAGAAACGATTGGTCGCCAAATTTGGAGATGAAACGCCATGTATGGTGGCGCTACATGCCTTTTAGATTCACCAACCAGGTGGCGTCGTGTTCCATGTCAAAGACGGTGTGTTAGGTCGCCCACTAGCGGAGAAAATGGGGGGAAAATGCGTTGAAAATAAGTACACGTCATGTAATTTCCAACATGTTGTGTAGTTAACTTTTCTATAAAAGGAGGCATTGGCCTCCAGTCCAGGAGTGGTGTGTGGGTAGTATTTTTCTGAAGAAAGTGTTGAGGCTCCGAAGGAATGATTTTCTTTCATCATATTATCGTGATTCTTTCTACAGAAGAACCATTTCCTTTTTCAATGTTCAAAACATGATTTCTTTAGGTATCAATAGTTTTGTATTTATCATTTTCAATATATGTAACTAAACACCCAGTGTGTTGGGGTTGTGGAGGCTAATGAGTTGTAATTTGAATTAAGTTTCTCTGAATTTTTTTGTTTTAATAATCTTTTTTATTCTTCTTATATCACTTTATAATATCACTGGAAATTTTTTACCAGACCAAGGGAAGAATTAGTAGGGATTCAAAATAAGAATAACGGTGAAAAACTCTGTGACCATTGGAAGTAACTGTCGGCTCAAAATGGACTAATCCAAATAAAGATCTATAAAATACTAACTACTGGACCATAGAGTTAGTCTCTTCAGTTATAAATATAAAGTTTACTAGATCAAGGAAACATTATTACAAATTAAACCCAGAGAATTTGGTTATCATGAACAACACAACCTCATAAGAAACTTGATTTAATAATCAACTTATCAAGAATCCATAACCCCAATTCATTTCTATCATTATTTCCATAAAATCCAGTTTTATCGTCTTTACATTCATTTTTAGTAATTAATATGTTAAAAGAAGCTTTAAAACCCAATTGTTCTTTTTGTACCCAAACAACCAACCAAAATCGACTCTAAATTCAGAAGACTTCACTAAAAACAAAAATAAAAACTAAATTAATCATGATAAAATAACCTCATAGTTTCCAATGGATCGATCCCTTACTGATGTTATACTTGTAAGGGTAAAAATAATTTGGAACACTGAAAACATACATTCGGTAAAATGACTATCCATATGTTGTGTGGGTTTGTTGGGTTTTGTACCTTATTTGGTCTATATTGTAATTTTTGTTTGTAGCATGGTTGTTGGTCCATAGGTTGATAGAGGGGATGGGTCTGGATGTAGGGTGTGGTATGAGTGTGTAGTAGGGATGTTGTTTTGGTTGGTGTTATTGTGGGATTTTTTAATGATGTGGTGCAGAAGGATTGATGGATTATCTGGTGGAGGCATTGATTGATTGTGGAATGGATGAACTTGTAGTGTAGTGGGATAGAATCTGGGTTGTGTTATGGTTATGGAATAGTGTTTTCCAGTGGTACTGCAATCCGGCTGTGCAACTAAAGGTGATGGGTATGGCTATGGTTGGTAGTTTCCTGATTAGTGTTAAAATGAAAATAAGTGATGTTATTAATAAATAAGGATATGTGGTTAAATTAATGTTTTGGTTTATTCTTTGACTGTGTCTATTTGTGTTTTGGTGCATATAGAGCTAGCAAAAAGGTCAATTTATGTGGGTAGTATGTTTGTTTGGAAACGCATAGGCTGCGTTGAGTTTTTGTTTTCCAATATGTATAAATTATTTTTTACTTGTGAGTTCTATTTTCACCAAACTATTGTTGAGCGCTATGTTCTAAACACTCTCATTTTTATGAGGGAGGGTGTTATTCCCAACATCCCGATGGGAAGATGGATGGCTTGTTTTTGGCTCCCATACTCCATATTCAATGAATTTATCACCCAAGAACCTTAAGGAAGGGTCTAATGGCTTGATTTTTATTAACATACTTATGGTACTGGTTGTGTGAGAGGTGGTTTTTTTCAGACGTGTTTTCATGAAAGTTGTGTGGTGGTCATGGAATAGGTTTCTACAAGCAGTATGTGATGTGGTTCGTGGCCCAGGTTTGTGTGGGCATGCTATGACAATGAGGCTTATGGAAGAGTGGATTCACCATGACCTTTTACGTTTGGAATGAATAGTAAACTAGTGGTAAGTGGTTCGGGGTACCCTATCATCAATGGGCTAATATCATTAATTTACCTCACTTTCATTATTTGGAGATTGTGACTTTCTGAGGCTAGGCTGGTTAGTATAAATTTTTAGGTGTTTTTTAGTTTCTACTATTATCTCATATGGGAATTAGTATGGATCCCCCCACTTCTGAACTACCGACTTGGTGTTTCCTACTGAGTGTACTAGTATTCTCACCCTATATATATAATATTTTTTCAGGTTTCCAATTGGGCATTGAGTACAGTGCTGGACCATACTACCTCAAGTGTCAAGATAGTTTTCTATGATGTTTTTAGCCTTGTTTTGGGTACTATAATTGGGTTTCTATGTATATTATATATAAACATTGTTTAAAACATTCATGGGTTGGTTTGTTTAGTTTCCTTTCCTATAACTTTTTTTGGTGATGTTTTTGATTTACCATCATTTATCTCGATCATGTTTTCCTTAAAAAGTTTAATACCTCCCATATATTTTGAATGGTTACATAACATCAGGGCTTGTCACCACCCCAATGCATATTAGAGGTGGGTATAGGGGGTCATTATCTATCCATCATCATGAGGAAGGAAGGTCATAGCATCTTGTTATCCCTTACCTAATATTTAAAAAGATGGGTCGTGATTGAATGCTAGTAGAGGTTGATGGTTGAGTGATAGTGTAGAGTTTGGAGTTACAAAATATGATGATTTCTTGGGATGTTATGGATATAGTGTTAGGTGATGTTGGTCCATGACATAGGTCATGGAAGACTAGTTAGGAAATCGGATTTTAGTGCCCCTCGTGATCTAAAGAAAGGACATTGATCCTACCAAACGACCAAGTGATGATACACTAATTGCAGGAATGAAACCCTAGGAACGGTACAAGAAACATAATGACCTGTGTTATAAATGATTTTTTTGGAGTTTTTGGGAATTTAAAATAATCTATGACATATAAATTTATCCTAAAAAATTATATATTAATCATGGTTAAGAGTTCCCTTTTTTACTTTTCATCTATGGAACCCGGTTTCTATCCTCATGTGGTAAGTGAATTTGATTTTCAACAAGTTGATCCGGCTGTTCAAAAGAGAGTTAATCTAGAGGAGGAGGAAAACTAATAGAATAAGAATATTTGTGATTTCTATTGGTATACCCTTGGAAGGTATGAAACAATTGTGTTTGATATAGTGACATATAGTTGTTATGGGGATCTGGTTATCACCGTTAGCATTATCCGGGCTCTGATAGAGGATTGGGTTTTATTGGAGGTTAGTCAGAATAGGGGATCTGAATGTTAGTGGTGGATGTTGTACGTGGGGGAGGGAAAGGATGGTGATGTTATATGGATTGATTTTGATATCTATTTCTTGTAATAATTCCTTCCATTGACCGTGATGGATAAGAAGAGACAATAGTTACTCTCTCTCCATCAGGGGTGTATATCGATACCAGAATTGGGGTCATGTTCAAGGACCTCCTTTGTTTTACGATGATCTTTTTTCAGATGAGGAGTCTCGGTTGAGATGCATAACAGAGTCCCTTCATCCGTATTTTTTATATGTAGTTACTCTCTTTATCATGCTGACATACATAGAGTTCCATACGAAGGTATAGGTAGTTGATATGATGCACTTGAGAGGAGGTTTACAAGAAGAGGGGAGCCAGCCGAGTTCTTCATAGGGGAAGGCTATCAGTAGTAGGTCTCCATCGTTAGTGCCTATTTGGATTCAACCAGCAAATATTTGACCTGAACAGTTTCTATTTCGACCATATGTTCCCCATCCTTTTCCCATAGGCATAGTACTGAGATGTTTCTCTTGTTGAGGTTGAAGGAACCTTAGGATTTAATTCCATGTTCAATCTCAGTGTCATGTATGTGGGTAGGTCCAGCACCTAACTCATCAGAATTTGATGGTATATCCATTTCCACAACAGGGACAACTAGTTCTTTCTCCATAAAGGGAACACGAAGTTGATGGAGGCCAACATCATGTTGTTTCTCAGGGTCCTCAATTTGAGATTTGTCAATGAGGAATTTTAAAATAGAGGGGTAGAGGAGCTGGGCATGTTCAGTTGCACACTATTGAAGTTGTAGTCCCAGCAGGGTCGAAGATCATTCGAGGCACGATCATCGTATTTTGTAGTCTTTTTTCACCGTATTTTATTCAGGATCTTTACACTCTATTGTTTCACATAATCTTTCCCATTAGTATGGACTATAAATAAAGAGACATTTGGGTTCCCTAGTGCTATGTACTCCAGTCATTGGTGAGGCCATCATGAATGTTGTTTGCCGAGTATGTATATTGATGTTGGGACTGCATCAATCTAGTGGGAATCTTTTCTGTTGCAAATAAATCCCTACACAATTATCCTTTGAAGAAAACGGTTGTACTCTATGAATATTATTATTGACTGATTTAGGATAAGATTCATGTTTTTAGACATGGATAGTCATCATGTGGATTTCGTTGGAGAGTGGAGGTTTTTGATGGGTAGTTCGCATGTGGATAATTATCTTTTGATTTTGGTAAAGATGTTAGTAGAATCAGTGTATGGTAGGATTGTGGGGGTTGCTACTATTGTTAGAGATTACTTGGATTTTTTCCCATGATGAGGTAGTCACTCTACCCCCTCAACAAGATGTAGAGTTTGAGAAAGACTTGTATCCCCGTTCCTCTCCGATTTTGGTGGATACTTATTAGATGGAACATTTTGATATGTGGGAGCTAATGATTCAGAATGAGTATATGATGAAGAAGTTATTTCTCTAGCCCATTTTTTCCTCATGGGATTCTATGGTATTGTTTATGAAGAAGGAATATGGTGGTATAGGGTTGTGTATAGACTACAAGAGGTTGAATCCGGTAACGACAAAGAATTATTAACCTCTCCTAAGGATAGAGGATCTTTTCGACCAATTGAGGGGAGAATTTTGGTTCTATATGAATGATCTTCATTCTGGTATCTACATTTAAGGGTGAAGGATAGAGACATCCCATATAATTCATTCAAGGGAATGTATGGGTACTTCATGTTAATAGTCATGTCTTTTGGTGTTACGAACACATCAGATGTGTTCATGGGGCCCATGAAGTCTGTATTCCATGAGTTCATGGACTAATTCATCATTTTTTTCATCGATAATATCCTAATATACTCAATGTCTGAGGAGGTTCATGCCGACTATATTAAGAATTTCTTAGAGGTTCTTCGATGCCACTGACTCTATGGGATGTTTTCCAAGTTCATGTTCTAGGTATGGGAGGTGCCCATATTTGGACATGTGGAGTCTCAATGAAAGATGGTAGTGGATACAATGATGTTTGAGGTGGCTGATTCATGGGAAGTACCAAAGACTGTGTTGGAAGTTTGTATCATTCTTGGACTAGAATCCTGTTATGAGAGATTCATAATCGACATCTCCTGAAATGCAACTCTATTGATAGATTTGAATTCAGAAGACCATTCCTTTGTGTAGAGAGAGTAGTGTTAGGAAGTATTCAACTATATGAAGGAGATGTTGGTTAGTGCTCCAGTACTCAGGTTTTTAGATAAAGGGAATATGTTTGAGGTGTTTCATGAAGCTTTTGCTCTAGGATTGGGATGTCTACTGATTCATCATTAAGGAATGATCTTTTATGGGTCTATGATGTTGTGTCCCAATGAAGGCAAGTATTCCACCCATGATCTAGATATTTAAATTATCATGCTAACACTGAAGTTTTCTTGACACTAACTCATTGGGAAACTATTTGTGGGTTTCATGGATCACAATAGTCTGAGATAAATATCTTCTCAAGGGGATATGAACTTGTGATGGTAGAGGTGTATGGAGTGTCTCCAGGATTATGAATATGAGATCTTTTAAATATACCGAAAGGGGAATGTTGTTGATGATTCCTTGAGCATGAAGTCATAGAATCATATAGTGTGGTAATCTACAGACGCTTGGAATATGATTTAGGTGCTAGATTCCTTGCACCAAAATGTAGGAGAAGATGGGGGAAGACGATATTAGTTCAAGATGATATTGATTTCATCTCTCATGCCGCAGGTGGAGGAGTCACAGTGGGGAGACATAGATGGATGGAATGGAGAGTGATCCTGGTACCATTTTATGAGGCTAGAAGGAAAAGTAAATATGGTACAATAATTTCCGTTGTCAAAACCAGAAAGCTGGTTTTTGAGAAATACAAACTATCAAAAGATTAATATGTGTTTATGTCCAATTTAAATGTGTGATAACTTCCAATGAACTAAATTTGATTAAATGATAAAAAATATAATCTAATTATACTTCAATACCATTAGAATTAATAATTTAACACTATAAATTATTTTACATAAAAAAGTTTTTTCAATTAAAATTTAGTATTTTTCACTATTCCTCAAAATATGAAAGTTATCATAAAGCCACAAAATATTTATCCAAACTAAATTTTTATGTCTATATTCTAATTAATAAGATTATTTTTTCAAATTTAATACATAAAATTTTCAAATATTGTATTGTTAAAGGGTTCACCATTAATTGGCAGTAAAATTGCATCTTTTTTGAAAAATACTTTTTTTTTTCAAAAAATTGAATTTGATCTTCTATTATGTATAATAAATAAATTATATACATGTTTAAATTATATATACAATATATAATTCAAAATATAGTTAATATTATTCATAACCGCTTTTTTGAATGGCTAGTTTGCTAAATCGTGGTGTACTCGAACTCGGTGTTTCATGTAGTGAATGTTATTGAATTAAATTAAAGAATATAACATAATACGAAATCTTGGGGTGTAAAATTATTCAAATATTTTGGAAATAATGTCCTTTATATTGTTGGAATAGGAAAACTCATCCCAAAAATTTTCCAAATGCTTTCATAGACAATCCAAGATCGTATTCCATTTCGCAAGCTTCGATTTGGTAAGTCGTAGGACCTGAACAGAGTTTTGGAATAGGAGTTATGGACATTTAAAGTTGGGCTGGAATACTATTTCTCGAAACCCATTCTCGAAGCCCCCTCTGTAATCATGGAGCACCGCTGCAAATCAATGAAGTGGGATGCTCCGCAAACCCCTTTGTTGTTCGCGAAAGTGTCGCGGAGCAAGGAGGAGGGATGCTCTGCGACCACATTGGACATTCGTGAACCTGCCGGGAAGGAAGGAGGCGGGATGCTCTGCGAACACATTTGATGTTTGCGAGTCTACCACGAAGCAAGCTCCTTCTTCGCACCGATCGATATTTGCTTCGCAGAGCCCCTTGCCTATAAATACCCATCTCTCCCCCCCAATTCTCTGGACACCTGCTACGCCCCTTGGGCGATTGGGCGGGCGATCTCCCGGATCACGGAGCTCCACTTTCATTCGCGAAGTGGCTCCATGATGCAATGCTCTGCGAGTATCTTCGTTCATGTTGTTTCTCTACAAGTGCATGCTCTGTGAGACCATGTTCCACAAGTCCATGCTCCACGATGCTGCACCACGAGTCTATGCTCCATGAGGCCATGCTTCGTGATGCTGCTCCGCAAGTCTATGCTCCGCGAGGCCATGCTCCGTGATGCTGCACCGCGAGACCCCATGCTCCCCGAGACCCCATAAAGAATCGCACCACGAACTTCTTGGTCCGGGATGTTAGGATTTTCCATTGCGCACCCACCTTCCACCTATGGAGTACCGTGATTTGAGATACTCCTCCACACACCATGAAACACCTTGAGTCGACATATTCCTCTTGGTTTCATTCCCATGTCCTGAGTTGAGATTCTCATCATAAATTCCCTGAGTACCTTTAGTCGAACCATTCCTCATGCAACTCCTCCAACCACAATCACTTGGCTCCTATTCCAGGTTGAACCAGAAAGGGCCTCCCTTGCGTAAGAACCAACACCTTCCATTTCTAGGCTTCTTATGCCAATAGTCCTATCTACATGACTCTAAACTATAGTTCTCCCTATGTTCCAAACATAGGATGCCTCTTTCTCCAAACAAGAGATGCCTTACGTGCCTAGTGTGAGATTCCAATTATCCTACATAAATGACTCTAAACTGTTGTTCTCTCTAGTTTCCAAACATAGGATGCCTCTTTCTCCAAAAAATATATTCCTTACGCGCATAGCATGATATGCCAATAGTTTTATCTACATGAATATAAACTGTACTTCTCCCTATGATCCAATCATAGGATGCCTCTTGCTCTAAACAAGAGATGGATTTTTCTCCAAGAATGAGATTCCAATAGTCCTTTCTACATGAATCTAAACTGTAGTAAACCCTATGTTCCAAACATAGGATTCCAATTGATCCAATCAAGAGATACCTTATGGTTCAAGCATGATATGCCAACAGTCCTTTCTACATGACTCTAAACTGTAGCACACCCCTTGTGACAATCATAAGATGCCTCTTGCAGTAAAAAAGAGATGCCTTATTCTCAAAGCATGAGATGCCTAATTCCATGAATATAGTGGCGTAATTTCAAGAGATTTGGAATATGTTCAAACATTTCATCACTCCACCTCAGGCTTTGCATGTCCTTCATTTGGATCCTCATCCACTTCCATGTCTGGAGGGGCCCCCTAATGGTATGGTCCCATGCCGCCTCAGCTCACCTACCATCCTAGGCCAACACCCCCGAAGACTTCGGACGACATTTGAGACGGGTCCTATGTTTCGAACACGGTCAGTAGTCGACCCTCATTTTTCTGTCCCCATTTCAGGCTAACGCGATGTGGATGCTGCGTTTCCACCACGGTCAACAGCTATCCTCCATCGCCACGCCACCCTCATTGTGTTCTTAATGATGGGAATGCAATTCACACTCTCTATATAACTTTGTTCAGACGGATTCCAATTCCCTTGGCATTATCCCTCTTATTCACTAGCGCATAGGTGAAGGCCCCAATCGACCAGTGGGTTGGGATGCCCTCATGGTCAGACATGAGGAAGGCACCCGGGAAGCTTCCATGCATAAGACTGATTCACCCTTGCCGCTCCATAGTGCCACATGGTAATCTTCCTTTCATAAGCCCCATTCACCATTTCCGCTCCATAGCGGCACCCGAGCAGCATCCTTGGGTAATCCCCATTCACCATTGCCACTCCATAGAGGCACCCAGGCTGCATCCTTGCGTAATCCCCATTTACCAATGTCACTCCATAGCGGCACCTGTGCAGCATTCTTGAGTAGGCCCCATTCACCTGTGTCGCTCCATAGTGGCACCCATGTAGAATCGTTTCGTAAGCCCCATTAACCAGTGTCGCTCCAGAGCAGCACCCGGACAACTTCCTCGCATAAGCCCCATTCACCAGTGCCGCTCTATAGAGGACCCCAGGCCTCCATCCTGGAGTAAGTCCCAGCACCATAGGCCGCTTGAGAGTTAAAAAAATCCCCACTCATCTTCACTTCCCATGGATTCACCTTTCACGACGTGGTCGTCAGGCCTTTGCGGCCTCTTGTTTCTCACACCAAGAACAACTCTCGTGGGCTTAGAGTAAGCATCGACCATGACACCATCCTCATCCCGCATGACGTTAAACTGCATTCCAATCCAGCGGTAAGCTATTATGATCGCCACCTGAACTACGAGGACTTTGATCCATGTCAAGGTAAGGTACGTAGGAAGCCTCATGAGGTTCAAGCCCACCACTCGGTCGTTCTGACCCCCTTCACGTCGGTTCGCCTCTGTCCCGCATGACGTTAAATTGTACACCCAAACTACGAGGACTTTGATCCATGTCATGGAATGGTACGTAGAAAGCCTCACAAGGTTCAATCCCACCATTCAGTTGTTCTGACACCCCTACTTGTCGGTTTAACATCCCATTTTCATCCCAAACAATAAGGACTTTGATCCATGTCAAGGCATGGTACGCAGGAATCCTCCCTAAGGTTCAAGCCCAACATCCACCTGGACCAAGGTCCTTCTTCACGTCGGTTCTCCACGCACCCTTCTGAACTTCGTGGTCTTTGATCCATGCCAAGGCATGGTACGTATGTAGCCTCTCGGAGGTTAAAACCCAACACCCACCTTGACCAAGGTCCTTATTCACATCGGTTCACCGACACCCTTTTCTGAAATACATGGAGTTTGATCAATGTCAAGGCATGGTATGCAGGAAGCCTGCTTGAGGTTCAAGCCCACCACCCATTGGTTGCTCTGACCCACTTCACATCGGTTCTCACCATCCGAACTACGCGGACTTTGATTCCATACCACGGGGATACGTAGGAGGTCTCTTAGAGGCTCAAGCCAACCACTACTATCATCTTCATGATGGTCCCATATCATTCCCCCTCCACTCCATTCAACATTCCATCATCCATCCTGATTCTTACCTAATCCGCCACATCCTAGTGGGATCATGTCATCCACCCTCCTCGCTGATCCTAGTAGTACTTGGGCCACTATCTAGGCTTAAGCCCCAGTATGTCTCCAGGTCGTTCTCCTCTGTGTACACCCCGATTCATCACCCCTTAGAACTACGTGAGTTTTGATCCCAGTCGTCTTCATAGGGTACATAAGAAACCTTTGTTAGGATCAATCCCAACCAATGGTAAACCATGGTTTCCCCCATCCTGGGGTGCACTTTCCCTGATCTAACCTCAGTGGTGTTCAGATCAGCCATTACGATGTGACATATCCCCTCAATGGGATGTACCACCTCGGATCTGCCCTCATTGGGTGTTCTGATCCATCCATCTTCCAAGATTTCCCTGCATGGGATTTACCAATCTGATCTATCTATATGGGATGTTCTGATCACCCTCATTCCATCTCCTCAAGATGTTAAACTCGCTGCCTACCTCATGATAATCATGAGATGCCCGAGGAAAACCTTGGAAGACACGCCCTTAGCGTAACCATCTCTGCAAGACTTTAAACTCACAGCATACCCCGTTATAAACTTTGGAAGCTGAGGAAAACCTTAGAGACATGACCTCGTCATAAGATACCCCATGAATAAAGAGGGATGTCTCATGTTCTATGCCCTTGAGATGCCCTCTTATGAAGAAGAATACATGTTCCCCATTGTCCTTGCACCCTAGGATGTCCCGACATGCCTGATGTTGTCATCTACTCCGACCGAATGTTGATACCAAGTCAAGACCCCATGTAATGTCCTGACGGAAGTAGTGTAATTAACTGGCATCCATGAATAGATGGCATTGGGAATGAGATTCACAAACCACGACTTAATCTATAAGGGAGAATTGTACTAGGTGATGAGTTCTAAGGAGGAATCCACGGATGGAAGAACCGACATCCCAACATCTAGTTTCGATCAAGGAGAAAACGTCCCTGAACAAGCAACAGATTTTTCCCACCTTTGGAAAGTAGGAATGCAGGGTAAAAGATGCTCGTCCTCATAGATAGATGCATACGCCCCGGCGGAAGCCTCTGAAATTGCTATTTTCAAATTCGGCTTGGGATCTTAATTGAAAGTCCCACATCAGAAAAAGATTCAATATAACAATCACTTTAAATAAAAGAAAGATAAGTACAAAGGTAACCCTAGATAACCAAAACTAGGATTCCAGGTAAGAAAAAATGTATATATAAGATAAACTAAGTTTCAAGTTCTTATGGATAGTGATAGAGAACATTATTTGGTGAAAGTTAACAACAAGAAAACCTAAAACACATTATGGGTTAAATGGTCATTAGTTTACCAATAGGAAAAGTAAAAGGACCACGTTTTTTGTTTTAAGATTCATTTCTTAAAGATGAGGATTTTATTTATGATATTGACTTATAACGTAAATAGATATACTTAATTTTCAAGTAGAGATTCATATTTTAAAAAACATCTACCACTAACCCATCTTTTCTCCAAACAATGAGTATTCAAGATGACTTGGTCACAACAGATGCTCTAGAATCAACTACTAGCGAATCATATAATCCCAAAATAATGAACAATATATTTCCCTTGTATTTAGAGATTTAATAAATCAAAATGGTTTGTACAAGGTTAGGTGATCCCCAAAATGGACAATCCTTTATAGAATGAAAACTACTCTTAATTTCCAAAATTAATCAAACAATACACAATGTTCAATAAAGACTATTAAATAAAAAATTGTCCTTAAAATTCATCAAAATAATCCAAACTAAGCTTGAATCCCAAAAATTCATATATATATATGATCACATAGTCATCCAAGATAAATCATAACATTTTTTGCTAAATAATATCAACTACTCATAATGTCCCATAAATAAAACTAATTAACCTAATCATGTATTCTATATGATAGGATAATCATTTCCATAAAAACCTAAATTGCTCTACATCCTTAATAAAAACATTAATTCTTCCAAAATAAATATCAATTATTACTCCTGAAATGAATTCCATGAGTATTCTATTTTTTGTAGGCTTATAGTGTTCCCCAAAGATCGAAAGTCTTTCAAATAACATCAATCACTTAATCACCAAATAATTTTCCTACACTTAAGATATGTATTTAATAAATAATATGTTCACAAAATCAACATATTTCTGATCCATAAATTCATTTAACTTAATAGAATTATTCATATTAACTAGGGAATTCACATAGTCCTATGGTCAGCAATAAATCCTAGTCGCACTTTGGTTGTGGGTTCAATTCCCACTGTTTTGTCTTACACGATGGGTGGTCACATAGTCTGGGTGTTGTTCCATTTCAAAAACAATATAATTTTATAACTCCCAAAAAAATGGAAAAGATTAATAAAAAATAGCCATAACATATCTTAGCCACAAATGTTATCTCACACATCACATTTTCATCCCAAAAATCAATATCCTATAATATTCTCAAATTCTAGGATCATGTAAACCCAAATGGATATTTATATCTACATCCACAAAATAAAAGTTAATTTTTCCTCAATTAGCATTTTATCATAACAAACTGTAGGGTTACACATGCTAGAGAAATGTCTTCCAATGTAATCCCAAGAACAAAGAGAATTAATAATTTAATACATTTCTCCATCCATTTATTTTCACAGAGGTTCTACCTTGACCTAGTGGTTATCATATAGAATAAAGCATTGACTCAGGTAATTCCCAGGTCCCCTATATTTATAAAAAATGACTGTTAATGGATTCTTATGATCATTTTTATTTTATTCCATAGTACTCTTTATTTTTACTTGGAAATTAATTACATTATGTCCTTAGTTTCCACATATAAATAATTTATTTGTTCCATTGGGTCACATTCCTCATTTTCTCCTTCCACATTTCCTAGATGATGGAAATTGGCCTTTAATTTCTCCATAGTCTCCACTACTAGAGCTCTTATCCTTCTCCTCTTTCACTTCTTTGTTGCTTTCTGAAGTTGGTTAATGTATATGTTATTGATCATATTTTAGGAATATTTATTCTGCATGAACATGATATCTTTTATGCCTATAAATATTCTATTTGGTTTCTCATTTCCACCATCGTTCCCACCATGTACATCATGTTCAAAGTTACTATGACTTACTTGGAATCCATCCATTGACTAAACCCAAAAATCATAGTGTTAGTAACAATAGTCAAAAAAATCATTTAGAGAATATAATGACACCTTATTTTTAATCTAATACACCTTAGTATTAACATAGGTTATTTATTCAAATCATATATTAATATCCTTAAATTCAGTTTCTAATGAAGATGTGAATTATCCTAACCATATCCCCTGATAGTTTAATAAACAAGAGTGAATTAGGGCCCTTTATCGTGTACTAGGATACACAAGTTTAATCCCAAAAATCATTTTCGGAGTTTTCACTCTTAGGTACATATGTACCAGAGCCGCCACTACCTACTCGCATCCAGAAAAGGATGTATTTCATGGAAAATTCACAACATCACTATATTACCAAAATTATGGGATGTTCTTATCCACTAATCCTCAAAGTCTGTCTTAGAGTAATTTTCTCAATAAGTTTTTTTTCTAAATCTAGTTTTCAATGTTTATACTAAACTTTTTATGATACCAACTGTAACTCCCCGAACCGAGTTAACTAGAGTCAGTGAATTATTACATAACATTTTCATGATCACAAGAGATCAGGTCTCGATAGACCAATAAGTTTCGTAGCTTGGGATGTAGTAGATACATTCATAAATTTTGCATTTCATTATGAAATATAAAACATCAACATTGTTTTTCCTTTGAACACTCTCATATGCCTTATCATATCCCTGTATGTTAGTCATAGTATACTTTTCACATCATGGGAAAATAAAAAATAGAAATAGGTGAACTCAGATGCTCAGTAAGAATAACAATAAAGATTAAACATTCATAAATAATCACAAACATTTCAGGAAATGTATAACACTAAAACACATGCTTTTTAATCATAAATATTAATATAATATAGCTATGGTAAATCAAAAAACGCAATTTACTTATTCACATTGATATTTTAATAGTTAAATATTCACATGTCTTATTAATATCTATTTTCATAATGATGGAATGAATAATTCAAAACATTATAACCACATACTCAAGTCCTTGTTCCAAGACTAAAATTAATAATTTTTGACATGTAATTGTGCCAAGACACTAGTTTGTCTCATAAGACCTACCGATGCATTGAGGAGGAATATCGGCCTCCACCCATCACTTACTATGTCCAATTCATTACCCATATGAAAAGGCTTAAACATAATATAAATATTCTCATTAAAAATAGAATATGAAATGTCAATACATTAACCACAAACCATGAATGGTATAAAAATAGCACATCTATAGTAAAACATAACACAATCAATACAATATGAAAGACAGTTTTATAATTAATCAACATCAATCATGAATAAAATATAATAAAGGATATTTACATAGATGAAAGTTATTAGTAAAGCTATTTGGGAGAAATATCCTCATTTTCTTGAAAACATTTAAAAGTCACAGTATCTATCAAAGTAGTCATTTAAAAAAGATTTTTGAATCAAAGTGTCCCATACCACGTGACATTGAAAACTTGAATGGAACTTTAATTCTAAAAAATGCATATCTATATAAATAAATCCATAAAACTATCATTAAAACATTGACATACATGATAAAAAATTAAAAGCAATAAATTTTATAAACATCTAAAATGATAGTTTAGTTAAAGAGTTCCTACAAAAATGTGAGATGTTTCAATAAAAATTACTGAGGAATAACAATAATCAAAACATTATAATATCTTGATAATTAATGGATTCATTATATACAATGTTAATAAATATTATGTACAACATATAAAAAGTGAATCGGCACATTATAACAATGAAGTCTCAATGGAATGTAAATTGAGATGAAATAAATTACAAAGACTGTATTCTTATGTTAAGGATTAATTAATTACATAATTATGTATGAAAAATATAATTACACTAAATATGATTGGATATTCGGTGTAAATAAATTAGAGGAAATTCACACATATTCTTGTAAAAACACCACCAAGGACTTTGATGTTTAACTCAATGAATTGAAATTGAGTTACGATTAGTTTTATCCTGTTCATATCGATGACTTGAGAATTTATCAATGGAGTGATTATGTGTATCAAAATATATCCACACAAAGGGGAGTGGAAATTACTAAATAAATAAATAAATAGTTATTTACGACATAATCTTGGAGTAAAACAATCAAAAAGTTTGTGTAAAACCAAATGAGTGGAAATCAAAATTAGAAATTCCATTACCGATTTGGTAAATTACGAAACATACACCCCCTAAAAGAAGGATAATACAATGAAGATTTAAATACTTTTAAATTATTGTATATTACAAAAATAAAAAAAATGGGAAGTACATGCACCACAAAAAAGAAAATAGTGTCTATATAGCATGAATCTCATGGAAAAAAGAAGTAAGATGAAAACCACATACCATATAATTTACTTTAGTGGAGGGTAATTTTAACCTCCTTTATAATGGTAAAATAATTGTTTTTAAATTGTAAAATAACCATATACCTAAATATGATATCATATATGGTCTTTTAATATTTCTTTCTTAATAATATTTCAGAAGTATCATTGTTTCAGATGTTAACTGATTCATTTTACATTAAAAATTTTATTAGGTAAGCCATGTTTGTTATGGATATGATGTTTTTGATTCATATACATTATTATATTAAGTTCTTAAACATTATTTTTAAACATAAAATGGAAATTATTCTTGAATAGTTACAATGAGGATTGAATCTCATCACGTCCATCAAGACAGTAATTTGTACGTATGCACAACCGACAATATCATTCTATTGATGATGAAATTGTATATATGTGGATGGTATATTACATATACAGAAACATTAACAAGTTATATTTATTTTTTCCTTCATCTATACTCTTTATTATTATAAGGACCCAACCTTAATACATCAATAATCTTGAATTTAGTCAATAAAAAACTTACTTTTTCATTGAGGATCTTTTCATGTTTAGAGCTTCATAGAGTAGGGACATAATACATTCAAATTGTTACACATTTTTACATAGTGGATACCATAAAAACACTTTCCATTTATTTCAAAATATAAAACATTAAAATATAAAACATGACTCTTTAACAATTATTAAACATTTATCATGGATTTATTCTTTTTATTATATATCCATTATCCTATGAGAATCATTTAAAACATGGTATTATCAAAAACACTCTGTATGGGTTATAAAAATAAGGAAAGAACACATTATTCCATGAATAATTTTAATGTATGAAATCACTTTCAAATGACATACTTTTC
Organism: Viscum album; assembly: GCA_963277665.1. Classification (NCBI taxonomy): domain Eukaryota; kingdom Viridiplantae; phylum Streptophyta; class Magnoliopsida; order Santalales; family Viscaceae; genus Viscum; species Viscum album. The sequence continues at coordinate 1,319,828,889 of OY728158.1, forward strand.
ACCTATATATATATATAAGTACATTGTGAAACATGAGATTCCAACAAAACATAGGAACATAAGTATAAAAATAAAGGTATCTTGGATCATTACATAAATAAACATTAACCCTCTCAGCTAACTTATAATTTGTAACCCTCACGGAAACCTTACTATTTGTGTAACAATAGCAGTTACACATGGAGTAACTATACAGACGACCTCCAACATACACATACCCAGTGCATTAGAGGGGAATATAGGTCCCCTAATTCATCATAAATAATTCCCAAGATCTAGAACGTAATTATACAACATTAATAATAACATAAAAACATTTCTTTTGAATTTTGTAAAATATAATTTTAAAAGAGGATTTTAAAAGAAAATCCCCTTATAAATATCATACAATTGAAGAGATAATTAATAGTGTGGATGGAATAAGAATATACATTGTAATTAGACATAATTTAGCATAGTATAAGAAAAAACCATCACATAGTCAATTTTAATACCACATAAATAATGAAGTTTAATGTTAACACAATGAATGGAAATCGGGTTACGAATTCCCTTACCTCAGGCTTGTCTTACTTCTAACTTGTTTAAACATCCAGTATAATGGTTATAAGAGTGTTATTAGTATTTAAAAAAAAATCATGTATATAACATCTTATATGATCATTACATAACCTCATTTCACCACTTAATTGTTAGTATTTGGTTCCTTTCACTGTTTTGGGTGACTTCCTTACATTATTTCGATGATTGTTTCATGATGGATGTTCATGTCGATTGGAAGTGAAACTCTGGAATTGAAATGTTAAAGTATTTACATATTTCTAGTACCATAATTTATTCCATTTTTCATTTTGATGTTTTATACGAGGAAGATTAACATGTTCAATCATTAATGATGTTCGTTTAGATCATTTTAGTAGTTCTTTGATAATAACAACCTCATTTGGTATTATAAATTTAAAACATGTGTACAAAAATAATTACAGAACCATGGATGAGAAAAAATACATATATTATAACCTGGTACAACCATAGAAATGGTTTCATGACCATAATTTTTAGAATTAATGAAAATTGAAATCACATCTTCCATGATGTCGGTAATTCGACACATCACGAAGAATGTTTTTATTCCTTGAATAAGTGGGAGAGGAGAAGAATAATGATGAAGAATTTTTCATGAAAATGAGAAAATCCAGAATATACATTATTTTTGGAGAATTCATTCCACTTGGGTAAGAAGAGATATAGAAAGTATAATAAAGGAAAGGAACTCAAAATAAAATAATGATTGAGAAATCCCTTACAAATGTTCGGTAGCATAATGGCTACGCAACATGGTTTTATAAAATATTAAAAAGAGAGAGGACAATGGTCACCCATCCAAAAATGAATCATAATATGTAATAGATCAGAAATAAGAATAAAATAACACCATTGTATGGAAATATGAAAGTTATACCATATAAAAGAGAACTTGAATGGAAAAATATGAAATTGAGAATTTTCTAACCTTGTCGAGTAACTCCTATAAGATGAAGGTTGGGAACATGGGGGTTTGAGGACACATTGTTAGGGATACTAGGGAGGTAAGGAGGCCAGATCTTAATGGATGATGAATTTTGTATGATGTTGATGAAGAAATGGGTTGGTATTTATAACGAAGTGGGGGATTATTTTAATAATATCCAAAGGACACCTCATTAGTGTTATTTGCAAAACCATGGGCTAGACCATGATATTTTTTCATGGTATGAGCCACTTGGGACACCTCATAACTCATTTTACTGTACCAATGTCGACCAGATTTTTTACATCATTATTACATCATTAATGATGTCATCAACACAATAAAAATCAAAACTATATTTTTTTCTATTCACCAAAAAATCAAGTGTTTCAGAAAAATCCAAAAAATTCACCCTAATGACTTATCGATGTGTACATTTCAAAAATGAAGTCTATTTTTTGAAAATAATTTTCTAAATATTTTTAATTTAATTTTAATGTAAAATCATACTTAATTCAAAAAATAATTATTTAAAAACTATACCTACTTTTATATCTCATTGAAAAATTAATCATGATGTCATTATCTTAATGCCTTATGAAAATAATATATTAATACAATTTACTATTCATTAGGGTCATATTACAATTCATAACAGTATGTTTCTATTCACTAAAAACATGTTGGTTCCAATAGACTCCATATAACATACTGAACACACTTATAGATGGCCATTTATTGAAATTTGAAACATAGAAGCAGTAAAATTATACCTAAAGGCCACTTATAAATATCCACTTTAAACAAAATTTCAAGAATTTTAATTTTTTCTAGAAAACCATGGGGTGTTAGATTGTCCCTACATTATGGAAATTGCATCCTCGCAATTTAATTTACTTATTAAACAAGTGAGGGTACCTTTACCTCATAACATTTTCAGATTCCCATGTTTCTTCTTGAACCATGTGGTTTCTCAACAAAACCATTACCTGGTGGATTACATTATTCCGCAATACCAGCTCCCTTGGATCAAAAATCTAAACTAGTTTCTCTTCATATGAATGTTTCTCCTCCAACTGAACAACAACTGGGCTCTAAACATGAGTCAAATTTGGTACATACTTCCCCAAAATCAAAACATGAAAAACATTATATACCTCGAACAAACATGTAGGAAAATCAACTCGGTGTGATACTGGTCCAACATTCTCCAGAATTTCAAAATGACCGATGAACTACAGACATTGCTTTAATTTCCTACCAAAACGCCTCAAACTTTTCCATAGAGATATTTTGAGGAAAACATGGTCACCTACATAGAAAGAGAAGTCTTTCCTTATATTATCTGCATAAATTTTCTGCCTGCTCTAAGTTGCCCTCATGTGCAGCTGGATTATCTTCACTTTCTCACCCACTTCATGAACTAATTCTGGTCCCATTAACTTTATCACACCGACAATATCCCAAAACACTGGAGTCTGTCACCATTTTCCGTAAAATTCCTAAAAAGGTGCCATATTTATACTGGAATGAAAACTGTTATTATATGAAAACTCAACTAAAGAATGATCTTGATCCCAACTTCCCTGGTAGTTCATTGAACCAGCTTAAAGCATGTCCATTTGAGTTAGAATAGTTTATTCTAACTGCCCACATGAATGAGGATGAAAAGTTGTAAAAAAAATTGACTCTGTGGCCAACTACTTCTAAAGTCCCTTCCAAATTTTATTAGTGAACCTGGGATCCCAGTTAGATACAATGTAAAGAGGAACTCCATGTAACAAGACAATCTCCTTGAGGTGCAATGAATAAAGCCGATCCAAAGACATTGTATCTAGAATAGAATGAAAATGTACAGATTTTGATAGCTGGTCCACAATAACCCAAATTACATTGTTACCTTGAGATGTCCTAGGTAGTCCAACCACAAAGTCTGTCGATACATCCTCCCACTTCCTTTATGGAACTGACAATGGTTGAAGCATCCCCTTTATTAAATATCTCTCTACATTAACCTACTAACATGTCAAACATTTCCTGGTTAAATCTGCAATATCCCTTTTCATTCTATCCCACCAGTAATACTCTCAAAGGTCTCTATATATATTATTACTTCCAGGATGAACTAAAAATGGAGAACTATGAGCTTCACACATCAAATAATTCTTTAATAGAGGATCATAGGTCACACATAACCTTTTTCCAAATCATAAAACACAAACTTTTCAAGAATAAATTTTTTAAGCTTACCCATTTTAACCAATTATACTTTTTTCAATAGCTCACATGCTTGCTTCTATAATCACATAATTCTGTCTAACAAAGAAGACTGCACTGAAACCTTGGAAAAAACCGATGTATTTCGTGCACTAACAAAATATAAGACAAAATTCCTCAAATAAATTATCATGGGATCATGTTCAAGACATAACATGGTTAATGATGCATGATGTTTTTGACTCCAGGCATCCACCACTTTGTTTTCATTTCAATGATGGTAATTGATCAGTCAATCAAAATCCATTATCAGTTCAAGCCATCTTCTCTGCCTCATGTTTAATTCCTTCAGAGTGAATATATACTTCATACTTTTATGGTCAATATATATTTGACTTTCAACTCCGTATAAATTAGGCCCCCATTTTTTCAAAGTAAAGAACCATAACTGCTAATTACAAATCATTTATGGGATAATTTAGATCATGAGGTTTAAGATGTCTTGAAGCATAGGAAAATACCTAATCATTCTGCATCAAAATACAACCATGACCCTTCCAAAAAGTATCACAATAGAAGACAAACTCACCATTCTGCAAAGGTAAGCCCAAAACTAGAGAATTAACCTATATCTTTTTCAGATCCTGAAAACATACATCACATTCTTTTTTCCAAACAAATTTAACCCCTTTCCATGTTAACATAGTTATCGAGCTAGATAACCGTGAAAATATCATAACAAAATGATGGTAAAAACCTTCTAACCCAAGAAAAATATGAATCTCTGTTACATTTTTGGGTCTTCACAATTCACCAAATACTTTTGTTTTGGTAAGATAAACTATTATTCCATCATTATTTATAATGTGCCCAAGAAAAGTAATTTATTTCAACCAAAAATCACACTTTCTAAATTTTCCATAAAGTTTCTTTTTTTAATGTTTGTAAAACAACCCTTATATGTTTTTTATTCTCCCCTTTATATTTAGAAAATACTATAATGTCATCAATATATAAAACCACAAACATATCCAAGAACTCATGATATACTCTATTTATAAGATTCGCGAATAAAACAAGTGCATTAGTTAACCCAAATTTCATAACAACAAATTCATAATGCCCATATCTAGTATGAAAGGTTATTTTTGGGATGTCATCCTCCATAAAATTCAGTTGATGGTATCCGGATCTCATGTCATTCTTGTAAAAGTACTAAGCCCCCTTGAAAAGATCAAACAAGTAATCGATATAAGTAAATGAATAATTGTTTTTAATAGTGATGTTATTCAAATAGCTATAATAAATGAAAAGTCTCATGGAACCATCGTTATTTTTAACAAAAAAAATAGGGTATCCTCATGGTGAAGTGCTAGGATGAATGAAGACTTTATCAGGAAAATACTGAAACTGATTTTTCAATTAAATAAGTTATATTTGAGCCATAGGATATTGGGGATTTGAAATTTTGTTAGCATCAAAAACTATGTCAATTTTGAATTTGGCTTCTAGATCAGGTATGACACTGGGTAACTCATCATGAAAAACAGCAAGGTATTCATTTACCACTTGAACATAATTAGTCTCAATAATTCCATTGTTTTCAACAATATGAGCAAGATAACTTTCATTTAAATCTTTCAATAGTTTCTCATCCTCTTCTTATGTTATCAATTGTATGGTTTAGTTCTTGTATAAAAATAGCAACTCTTTATTAAAAACAACTTCATTAGCTCTAAAGTAAATCTTTTTATGATAAACAGAAATCCATTCCATTCCCAAAATCACATCAAACTCGAATAAGGGAAAAACAACAAGGTTAGAAGTAAAATTCTTTCCACAGACCACAATAGAATGATTCTTATAATTCCTCTTTGCAATAATATTTCCCCTGGTGTTTTAACAATATGTTCTGGTCTCATTTGTTGAGGTGATATTTTCAATTTACCAAAAAAATTCTCAAAGATGAAGTAGTGTGTAGAATTCATATCAAACAGAACATAAGAAAAATCTGAGTGATCAAACAATATACCAAATACAGCTTCATTGGATTGCCCAAAATCTTCTGACTTAGTCGCAAATGATCTCACTACACCTTTTTTCTTGTAGTTTTTCTTCTTTGCATCATTCAGATCTCTCTTTTGGAAGGAATTTTCATAATGACCCATCTCACCACATTTAAAATACATTATAGTTTTCCTATCAGTATTAGTATTTAGATCATTTTCTTTGCAATATCGGGCCATATGTCCAAACTTACCACATTTAAAACACTTTACAGTTTTTCTAAGACATTCCCTAGGGTGTTTCTTTCCACACATTTTTCACAAACTGGAAAATGGATTTTCTTACCATTAGATTTATTTGGTTGATTTTTACTCATCTCTTGCCATCTAGACATATTCTTCTATTTGTTGTCAAAATGAACATGATCATCACCAAACATCATCTCTACCCTCTCAGCACATCAGTATGTTTCTCGTAACATTTTAATTCACAGGAGGCCAACACCCTTCGATACATTGTCTTCAATCATGAGTAAAAGTGGTTGATTTTTCTATCAACATCCAGAATAAGATTTCAAGCATACCTCGCTAGTCGGGAAAAGTTCACTTCATACACGACCACAGAATCCTCTTCATTTTTCTTCTATTCATGTATATTCTTCTCCATCAAAAGTCGCACCACCTTAGGAAAATATTTTTCAATGAAAACACTTTTAAATTCATCTCACTTTAAGGCATCAAAGTCTTCTCAACCCTAGAAATTTTGTCACCATTGACCACCACTGATTAGCTTCCCCTTCAGAATGATAAATGAAAAGACTTACCTTTTGATTTTCTGAGTATACCATAACATAGAATAACTTTTCAAGGGATTTGATCCATCATACAGCTTTTATTAGGTCAGAAGATCCATTGAAATTTTGAGGGTGTTGTATCATAAAATGATCTACTACTATCATGTTCTATTTTGGAAATTCTATTTGTTCTCTTGAATGGATGCCACCACCATTAGCATGTGTTAGTTGATCCAATACTGTCACAAAATACTCGGTTCCAATCCCTACCTTTTCGGGTTGTAGATCCGGAATGATGTCATTTTGTTGGTGCCTCTCCTCCTTAGTATCTTTTTTTGTTTTGCGGATAACCATTCTGAAAATATATATCATATATGAAGAAACATAGTAATCTTTAAATGCTAAAACATTTCAGATTCATGATAGAGTAAAAATCATTTGTGGAATTATTTTAATATTATCATAACCACTAAAGTTATCTAAAGCATCCTTGGATACCAAATATAAGGACCATGACTTATTACTTACCTAATCTTGAATTTAGTCAAGAAAACAGTTCCTTATAAATTGAGGATCTTTTCATGTTTAGTGATTTTGAGAGTTGGGACATAATATATTCATAACATTACACATTGTAACATAGTGGATTCTATAAAAACATTTTCCTTTTTTTCAAAATATAAAACATTAAATCTTAAAACATGACTCCTTGACAATTCTTCAACATTTATCATGGATTCCTTCCTTGTATTATAAATACATTAACCTATAGAATCATTTAAAACATCGGATGATCCCAAAAACATATTAAGGGTTATAAAAAGAATTAAAGAACACATTATTCCATGAATTCTTGTAACGTGTGAAATCACATTCAAAAGACATACTTTTCACCTGTATAAATATATATATAAATATAATTACATTGTGAAACAAGAGATTTAAAAAATAAATAGGAACATAAGTAGAACAATAAGAGTATCTTGGAGCATTATGTACATATACGTTTAACCCTCTTGGTTGCCTTATAATTTTTAACCCTCACGGCTACATTATGATTTGTGTAACCATCGTAGTTACACGTGGAGTAACCATATGGAGAACCTCCAACTTACACATACACAATGCATTTGAGGGAAATATAGGTCCCAAACTTCATCATAAACAATTCCCAATATCCATATCATAATCATAAAACATGAATAATAGCATAAAAACATTTCTTTTGAATTATGTAAAATATAATTTTAAAAGTGGATTTTAAAAAAAATTCCCTTATAAATATCATACAATTGAAGAGAGACTTAATAGAGTGGGTGGAATATGCATATAAACTATAATTAGACATAATTAAACAAAATATATAAAATACCATCACAAAATCTATTTTAATACCACTTAAATATTGAAGTAGAATGTTAACCCAAAGAATGGAAATTGGGTTACGAATTCCCTTACATCAGGATTAACGTAATTAAAACTAGTTTAAACATAATGTATAATGGGTAAAAGAGTGTTATTAGTATTTAAAAAAACATTTTCTTGTTTATAACATCTTATATGTTCTTTACATAACCTCATTTCACCCCTTATTTGTTAGTATTTTGTTCCTTGCACTATTTTTGTTGAGTTCCATACATAATTTCCATGATTGGTTCCTGATGGATGTTTTGTTGATTTGATGTAAAACAATATAATTTTAACGGTAAGTTATTTAAATATTTCCAATACCATAATTTATAAAATTTTTCATTTTGATGTTTTATATAGGTATGTTTCACAAGATCAAACATTGATGATGCTCATTTAGATCATTTTAGTGGTTCTTTGATAATTACAACCTCATTTTGTCTTATAAATTAAATACATGAGTAAAAAAGAATTTCCAGAACCATGGATGAGACATAATACATATATCATAACCTAGTTTAACCAATGAAATGGTTTCATGAACAGGATTGAAAGAATTACTGGAAATTGTAATCACATCGTCCTAGATTTCAGTAATTCGACACATCACGGATAATGTTTTTATACCTTGAATAAGTGGGAGAGGATAAGAATATTGATGATTAATTTTCAATGAACATGATAACATCTAGATTATACATTATTTATTTATATTTCATTCTTCCTGGGTAATAAGAGATGATTAAATAATAATAAAAGAAAGGATGTCAAAATATTGGAATAATTGTGAAATCCCTTACAAAAATTCGGCAGCAAAATGGCTATGCAACATGGTTTTAGAAAAAATTAAAAAGAGAGGGGAAAAGGCTCACCCATCCAAAAAATGAATCATAAAATATAATAGATCAGAAATAACAAGGAAATAAGAACATGTTATGGAAACATAAAATTTGTGCCACATAAAAGAAAACATGGATGGAAAAAGAGAGAAATTGGAAATTTTCTTACCTTGTAGAGTAACTCCTAGAACATGAAGAATGGAACCTTGTAGGCTTTAGTAAACATTGATATGGATACTAGGGAGGTAAGTAGACCATAGATTCGTTTATTATGAATTTTTTATGATTTTAATGAAGGGATGGGTGGGTATTTATAGCAAAAGCGAGGGATTATTTTAATAATTTCCTAGGGACGCCTCATTAGAGGTATTTGCAAAACCATGGGTTTGCCCATGGTATTTTCTCTTTGCATAATCTACATGGGACACCTCATAACTCATTTTACTGTACACAAGTCTTCCAGATTTATTACATCATTATTACATCATTAATGATGTCTTTAACACAACGAAACTCAAAAATGTATTTTTTACTATTCACCGAAAAAATCAATTGTTTCAGAAAAATCCCAAAAATTCACCATAACCATTTATCAACGCGTATAATTCAAAAATGATGTCCATTTTTTGGAAATAGTTTTCTATGTATTTTAAAACTTATTTATAAATAAAATCATACTTAATTCAGAAATTAATTATTTAAAAACAATAACTGCTTTTATATCACATTGAAAAATTAATCAAGATGTAATTATCTTAAATCCATAAGAAAATAAAATAATAATAAAATTTTTTATTCCTTAGGTTCATATTACTATTCCTATTACTATTCAAAAGGGTATGATACTATTCACCAATAAACAAGCTGGATCTAATAGACTCCAAATAACATACTAAACACAATTGTAGATGACTATTTATCGATATCTAAAACATAAAAGCGGTAATATTATTTTTAAAGACTACATATAAATATCCACCTTAAAAAAATTTCAATCATTTCAATTTGTTTTTATAAAACATGGGGTGTTACAATTATACCCAACTAAATAATTAAGTGTTGAATAACAAACTATACTACGATGTGGAAACGGTAAGCCGTACATATGCACGTATGGTGACTTTGTCATTTATAGGATAAATAAAATAATGAATATGGTTGTACCATATTTATAATAACATCACAATATGTATAAGGTACTGGAGTTATTATTTTATAATGGAAACAACATTGAATGAGTAATTGGAATAAGAAAAGAACATTGAAAGAGGTGGTGAAATTATTACCTCTTCTTTATGTGCTTCCTTTTTTATTTTATCCAAAGGGTTCATTAGGTTGGTTGTATGATCAAAGTAAGTCCTCTAGGGTTAAGTGAGGGTATTTAGGAGGATATTTCAGTTGGGGAAGGCTTATCCAAATGGATTTGGAGTTGTGATATGAGAGAAGGGGAAGTACCCTTTTATAAGAGGGGTGAGGGTCACTTTTTGAAAAGCATGAAAATTTAAATTATTATACAATCATATTCGGTTTAGAATGGCTCAAAAGGATTTATACTGAGGATATAGTGGGGTTTGGTCGAAAAACACTCAACCAATAGGATTTAGAATGGTTTAGGTAACTATAATAGCCTTAACTTTTACATTTATCTCTTAGTTAAATAGTTTATCTTTTACCAATATTCTTGTATTATTATTATAAATGGTTAATAAACATACTAAAAAATATAAGGAAACTCTAAGTGGTTAATTGTTGACATATATAACATAATATAACTCCTTTATCAGAATCATATATTTTTAATAATATTGTTTCCATTAATAATATAGTATTTGTTTTAAAAACATATTTATGTCAATTTTGACACTATTTAGTATTGGGTTTGGGTTAAAGTAAAAAATACATGATTACTTCAAAAAATATTAAAACAATACTAACATGTATTATTAATCTAGAAAATTAGTTTAGTTCATTAAAACTCTAAATTTAAAATTATTTTCAAATTTATAATAACAATTATTTTAATCATTCATTAATTAGGGAATTACTGCATTATCATTTTGTCATAAAACAATTTGAATATTTAATGTCTATAAATTATAAATAAAATACCATTATGTAGGAAATATTATCAGATTTATAATAAATATTTATAGTCTATTTTATCTTATGTATAACCCTATATTAAAAATGTACTTGTTATAAAAATTTGAATTTAATCCCTTTAACTCTTATTTTAATAAAATTAATAATAATTGACTTAATTTAATCCAAGTAGATCAAATAGGAACAAATTTTATTTCAAAGGTCAATTTTGGTCAAAAAAAATTATCCAATAGAATTAGGAAATGTCTTAGGGGAATTATAATATCATTTTTACCTTTAATTTCCTTTTTTACATTTAACTGTGGTAAAACAAATTCAAAAGTTATTACTAAAAAAAAAATTATTTTCATCTGATTGAACCAAATTTTACTTATTAATATCAACCATGTCTTTCATAGTTTTAAAATTAGATTCAATGAAGGGGAAAATTACGTTTATGATAATTTGAAAATTTTCCTAGAAGATGGGAAAAATTCTCTAAATAGTTCAATAAACTTTTATATATCTAATATTATTATAAAGTGAATCCACTGAATTAAATTAAACATATATACGAATTATGTATCTATTTTTAGTTAAAAAATTGAAATAAAATAATTAATTTTTTAAATAAAAATTCTATTTTAAATAATAACGTATTGTTTTTCACTATTCATCAAAAAATGAATGTTTTTAGAAAAATAACAAAAATTCACTCAAAGTTAATTTTGATATTCCAAATTTAAAAATGATTTCTATTTTTCCAGATTTAAAACAAAGAAGAATTATTAATAAATTTGAAAATAATTCTCGTGGTCCAAACCAAAAAATGGGTTTCTTAGAAGTAAAAACAATCAAAAGATTGATAGGTGTTTATATCCAATTTAAATGTAAAATTACTTCCAATTTCCAACATTGGATTACATAATAATAATATAATCTAATTATTCTTAAAAAAATTCCAATGTCCAATTTAACACTATAAATTATTTTGATTAAAAAATTGTTTTCAATTAAATTTTAGTATTTTTCACAATTCATCAAAATTGGAATGTTATCATAAACGCACCAAATTTTTTTCGAAACTAAATTTTTATATCCCATATTTAAATAAGATGTTTGTTTTGTCAAAATTTAATATATAAAAATTTCAAGTGTTGGATTTCAAAAGGGTTCTCCAATAATATGCGGTAAATATTGCATTTTTTTAAAATACATCTTTTATTTTAATAATTGAATTTCTTATTATACGATGACAATGAAATACATAATATATATTTTACAATTATATGGAGTATATAAAATTCAAAATGAAGTTAATTCTACACATAAAAGCTTTTTGAATGGCTAGTTTGGTAAGTCATGGTGTGCTCGAACTCAGTGTTTCTTGTAGTGAAAGGTATTGAATTACATTAATGAGAATAAAATACTATGAAATATTCGGGTGATACATACTCGCTCAGGTGGAATGTCACCCATGGTGCAACCAATTCACCCAAGACTACCAACCTCGAGCACCCCTTCTACTACCCTCCTTGGTTCACCCTAGTCTCCAGCCTATTCAAGCCATTCCAAAGGCCATATTCAATTCCATCCATGGTAGGGCCTCTCCTTTTATTGATCCCTTCTCTAAAAGGTACTATGTTGAAACCTCTACAGTGACTTATTGACTTTCACAACAACATTTAGTGAAATACTAATGTTCTCTCCATTTGGGTTTGTACTCTAATGGTCAAAGGATTCCCAAACATGTGAGGTTGGATAGTTAGGGTCCTCATGGTGCTTGTCGGTTTGTATCCCAATGGTCAAGAGGACCCTTACCATACAAATGGTATTTGGGAGTTCCTATTCATGGACACATGGGTTAGGACCTTGCCTTTCCCTTCTCATCTCTGGGACCTGAATTCTCCAGTTCCCAGTGAGGAGGGTGAGGATTTTGATTTATTTTTCCTTTAACATGGAATTAGATCCTCGTCATACTGCAGAACTAATTTTAAGGCTCCATTCTTGGAGGTAGCCTCTATCCTTTCGCATTGTATCATGATCTATTACTCCTCTATAATAACACATACCTCACCTTTATTCCCTCCTTGAGGTAAAGTGAAGAGAGGGGTGTGTTGTAACCTCATCATCTTCAAGCGTCATCATCATCCTCATCCACCAGCGGAGAAGGAAACGTGTGTGGATAGTTAGATATTTAACTTCATCTTTTTTCTCACACTGTGCATGGATAATATGTAATTAGGAGTAAATCGTGATCATGAAATCCTCACAATCTCTTCCAGTAGTTGAAATAAAATAATTTGAGTCCTATTAACCATGATACATTAGAATCATATATAACACCCACGATCAGTGGGCATCCTCATTAGAGGTAATCCTCAATCCTATTTTCATTAAATTGAGAATCCTTATCTAGAGTTATCCACAAATTAATTTCCTATTTATTAATGTGTTTGGACATTTCTTATGTTAATATATCAAGGGAATATTATTTAGGAATAATCCCCAATTTAATCCTCTCAAAGGGCCATACTCCCCTACGACAAACAACCAAACTTCCTCATTTTCTATTCCTCTCCAATGGGATATGTAGGTACCCACCCTCGTGTCCAAACCCAACATTCCAAATAAATGATGTTTAAAATGGGATAGATTTCTTGTAGGGTCTAATTAAACATTTATGTTTATATCCCCACTATGTTCCCAGGGATACTTCAGTGTAAGTACCACACAAACCTTTTCATGGAGCCTTCTATGTAGAATTACTCAAAAGATGACATTAATCTATACGGTTAGGCACTTATAACATGAACTTAAAAGGTATGATGTTTCCTATTAAGTTTCACTAAAATATGTCAGTTGTGATTCGTTTAACAAGGAAATATAGTAAACTCATTCATGGGTCTGATCACAATATCAAAACAACTTTTGTCTCCTTGGATAATGATATACTATAGTGTAGCGTAAGTCTCCCTGAATGAAAATAATCTCCATTGTTCACAACAATGTTGATAGAAAACTAGAATCATCTTAATGAAGATCAAATAATCACTAATCAATACATAAAAAGATACCATTGATGGAGAACCTTATATACATACATATATCTCTATTGATAAAGAACCTCAGATACATACAGATGATTCTGTATTGCCTATATTCTAACAATTGGTTGTTAATAATAACTAATTTGGCATCATATTATGGATTTAATTAAGGAATAATTAATATGTATTAAATCTATAAGAGAGTCCTCCTACTGGAAGTAATTTACAAGAAAAGGTTTTGATGAACCCAACCTCCCTTCCTCCAAACAAATGCTTGTTATTACGCATTGAATTCCAAAACCCCTAACAAGTTCCTGCCTTTGGAAGACATGTCCCCTTGGATATAGAACAATTGGATGATTCTAATTCCATGAACAAACATATTGGATACCATTCATAAATAGTAATTCCTAACTAAAACACACATTTCTAGGGGATCAAAAAATGGTGAATCTGACGTGAATCCATAACCAAGTTTACAGTATCACACATATACCAATACCCATTTCATTTGAAAACGAGGGTCAGATAAGACAATGAATCATTTATTTGTTCATTATAATGTGATTTTTCTTTGAAAGAGTTATTTTTATGTTTTTAATATATATGAGAACCAAATCGCAAAACACCCATCAATCCAATGACATCATCTTAATTGTCATCAATGAACTCTTTGGCTACTACTCAGGCAGGGTCTTCATCTGCATAATGGATCCATTGTCAGCCCTATCTCTTGAATGCTAGGTCTCTAACTCGCTGGTTTGATAGTACCATGAAATTGGTATGATCCAAACTCTGAAGGCCACATTACAGGGCCTCTATCGCAACAATCACCACTAATATTCTAGTAAACAATGACCAGTGGTCCTGAAGAAAACAATGTCGACCACCATCTTCAACCATTTCGGGAGCATATCTCCAGAATGTGATAACAATTCCCTCACCAATATTAGGGAGGGGGATACCGATGTTGGATATGAACACCCCCAATAAGGAACATGGGTCCTTCTAACGGGATTCAACCAACAATTATTTTCTCCAATTTTACGCGGTAGTAACCCTTGAACATGATGATGGTTCCATTCTCAGCCAATCATCCCAGGTCCTTTAGACATGGGAATGAATTATATCCCACCATGTATTAATATAGTTATCCATGGAGATATTTCCTTCCCATATCCCCTCCATAGAATCCCAACAACTCAGTTTAGTGGAAACTTGTGAATGAGAACATACATGTGTCATCCTTTATTCAGATATCCCGCATACTTGTCTGGCATTACCCAATTTAGCCTGATATTAAAATCTAGTGGCATATCATGAGAATAAAAATACCACTCCATGAAACAACCAATCCATCTTGTAGACTCATTCAGAAGAATTAAAAAAATCCTATCAATAGAGTTTTATGTAAAGCCATGAGAATAATCACAAACTTTATTTCATTAATCATGATTGTTTCCAGCCTTATTTGGAAGAACTCAGGGAAATCAGTCGAAATGTTATGATGCAAATCATAGATAAGAATCCACTATCTCCACTCATACATGATTATTGTGATTATTTACTTTCAATAAAGGGAGGATAAGTGTAGGCACATACACATACTCCTAGTATAGAATGGAAATCTATCCTCATTCTGACATTGATGCCCCCATTAACATCATGGTGTAGCAGAAAGGGTAGACACAAATCCTAGTCCATATCCTTTCAATTTTCATTGATACTGTGATTGAGATAAATATAGTTAAAGTGGGATTGAAACATAAATTTTTCCCCATAAAAAATACATTGTGATCATATTACTCTATAGTAGATAAACACCTCTTCTTGTGTCCATGATGGTAATGGGAAAAATTCTCCCATATTATACGGACTACCTGATCGTGAACATGCACTAACCCCAATAGAGGTAATTGGAAAATACCAATGGAAACTACAAAAATGCACACATATACCCATGACAACTACTTTCCCCTAGAATGTTTCCAAATTTCTCTTAATAAGGCATCCAAGAAAAATCCTCATCAAACAATATTGGATAATAATTATCCATTATGCAATCTTTCTCTACATAATGCTAGATTTGCTGAAGAATTAATATTCTTATCTATATTAGCTCAAGATGATACTCTCCCATTACAAAATTTTTAGAGCAATAACTATAATTTAAAAGGTCCTCTATGGACTCTTCAACATGATGTCTTGCATCATGACAACAATTTCATCGATCTCAAGAGCCTATCTCTTGACGAGAGCCACATAAACCCTCATTATAGTTATAAATATAAATATAAAGTGGATTTTATATTTTTGGTAATCCACCATCATCATTATCCATATGATGGATTTTGTTGCAAAGGTTATCTCTGGATCTGTTTTTTATTTATCTAGTGAATTCTCCAATTTTAATTGTTGGGATGAGACGTCCCTCCTTTGGCAAGACACTAGAAAAAACAAGGCCAATAATTCCTGATGCCTTGTCACTATTTGGTGGAAGCCTTTTTAAATAAGAAGACAACCTACGGTGATGGTCATTATCTTAACTATCCATGGGTCACTTAACATACAATCTAATAGAGGAAATTCCTATCAATCCAAATGCCTATGAGAAAATGATAGAATAGTGTCCACTTTTTTCGGACTAGGTAAGGATACTGTGACAAAAGATTAATAAGATCTTATAAACATTATAAAAATTATGGATTATGGTGACATACCATTTATGCTCTTGCATTTAACCTCTTCTCTATATGGAATTACAATGGCATGGTCAGATGAGTTCATGGATGACATCAACCTCAACATATAGAGAACTCTTAATCACCTGAAAAAATTATAACAATACAATGAGTATCAATATATTGTCATGGTAATATAATGGTTGCAACACCCAATCATCATGACATCTCACCTAGAATCCGGACATCCAATTACTGGGAAACTACAAGGATCCCATCAACGTGAATGCCCCAGTTCATTAATGAGGGTGTGATAGTTGATTGTTGGTGCCCCATCTAGTGTTCATATCAAAGGATTGGGTGAACATAGAGAATTAAATTTTAGTTCTCTCCATAAACATAAAATCTCCTTGAAGGTTGTAGCACGCAATGTAATAGTGGTAGGATGATCAATCAATTGGACCCTTTCCATGATCGAAGACACTCTAAAAAATTTTCCCTGAAAAATTCTCAGTGATGTCATTATATAAGAGAGCATGTTGTTTAGAGACTTTTACATCAATAATCTATGAATATTAAGAAATCATCCCTCATAGAGAATGTTATCCTTCAGATAGTGAAAATATCAGAAATAACAAAATGATCTTCAAAAATAGTTGATCTGAGTGCATATCTAATGATGAACCCATCCAATTTCTAGAAATAAACCTCATATATTTAGAAGGGAATCCATGAAAATAGAATCCACGATAGTTCATGAAAAACCCCAATCCACAGGGCTAGGTGAGTTTTCAACCCATTTCTTGGGGTTATCAAAGTAGACCCACATGGTTATTAAAGACGAACAAAAACATCACCATCCCATAGGACTGGAGGCTTTTTCACCCCAACAAATACCTCTTCAGTGGAAGTCTATTTTCTCTCTATTGGTGAAAATACCAAATAATGAATCCTCCCAATGCATGTCATCCTATGATTCGTTATCCTCATTGGAGATATTCAAGACCGAGATCTCCCAATGATTCCCTTCATTTTACTATACATAAAAAGTTCCCATGGTATCAAAAAATGAGTGTTAAAGGGCTTGTGGAGGATGTAGGAGAAGCAATTCTCTCAAAGACACTGAGGTACTCAATACAAAACAAATCTGACTAGCCTTCCTCATAGATATGTTCTGTAAGGACTTCCTCAACTCACGCTACCAGTAGAAACTCCTCAACAACAAAAAAAATTCAGAAACAAATAAGTTAAAATTGTTGCATTTTCTTTAATTTTAGATACCAAAAAATAATATATATTTATCCCAAAATGTAGATAAAGAATTATTCCATTGGATACTTAGCCAAAATAAGTTCAGACACATCATTACAGGCCTACCCCTATGGGTTTCCCACATCAAGTGCCAACTACACAACATCCAATTATCCTAGCAGTCGATGCACCAGTCCAAGATCCAGCTCATTTAGATGTTCCCTAAACTCTTATGAAAAAAATTTATTCATTAATAGATATATGTTAATCCATGACGGAATGATGTGCACTAATACAACTGAATATGAATGATTTCCCTAAAAGGTTAGATCTGAAACTTCCCTCACCAAACTTTGGAAATCATACAATTCTAATCGTTTTTTGACCATGAGATCCCAAGTATTACATGATGCATTTTATCTCCCTATATGTTCCATGATGGATACCCGTTAACAATAGGAGGAAGTGAATATAAAATTCTTTGTGAAATCACTATAGGGAAAAGCCTATGTTTGGTACATGAGTTTGTATGCTCGGTAAATCACAGTGTGGGAAGACCTTCATCAGAAGTTTCTCTTCTATCTTAGATCAACACTAAAGAGGTAAATAGTATTCAAGCTCATGAAATAAAAAATGGAATGATGAAAGGGCCTCATATTTCAATGATCAGTGGAAAAGATTGATATAATCACTAAATCTAACACACCCTAAAGAATAATTTCTTCCTATTTTTGTAGCTAATATTCTATGATGAGTTACGCACACCAATAATCCTTTTGCAATACATAGGACAATTTTTGGATATTTTTGCAATTGCAATGAAATTAGATATGTCAATTGCATAGACTAAGGTAACATCTTGAGTAATCCACTCAAGCATAAGCAACCCTTCCTTTCTCATCACAATGATCAGAGAGATTAATTGAGAAAATAGTTTGGGGAGATAAAAAAATTCTAATATTTTTTATGTAACCAAGTCCATGGCTACTTCATCTAGGTACTAAAAAAATACCTAATCAAGATTATGATGCACATGAAGCCCTTTCCAGAAGGTCATGATGATATTTGGAATTATTTCATCTTCCATATGATATTGGGGCACCATATATATTTTTAAATTTTTTTCAAAGACCTCCAACAAAAGATTGTAGACTCTGACCATGTGTATTGGAATAATTCCCCTTCTTAGGTGGCATATGATTCCACCATTGTCCCTTCAGATGAAGAAAATTAATGGAATGATGTTAAGATAAAAGATTCCTTGATGTTTTAAAATTTGATGCTAATTAAAAAATTAAACGAACTCATTGTCTTCTATGAACATAGTCAAAATATTCAACTGTGCCTCACGCCACTTATGACGCAAAACAACCATCTCCATAAATAGCTCAATCCTTAGAAGGATAATCATATAAAAATTGAAATGGAAAAAATGGTAAGAAGAAAATGAAGGAATATGAGATCATTTTAAGGACAATTTTGTCTTTGAATTTGGGAAACTTCATGTCAACCATCTCAAATTCAAGGGATTCACACCATCATATGGCTTAAAAAGAGTTTACCTATCAGATATAATATTCATCAAACGAGGAGCTAATCATTGGTTCAAAAAATGATAAACCTTTTATGGAACCCTTTGTAAATGATGATTCTATTTATGTACCTGAATTCCTGACACAAGATTGGGGATCTAGGGGAAGAATCTATCAAAATCAAGGATTCAATGGAGGATGTGGTGATCATAGAAGAAACTACTTAACCATGTCATTGTTTGAATATTCAACACAGCTGAAACTCATGGGATATGTATTTCATGAGGTCATCAGGAGAAAATGTATCTCCCCCAAAAATGGATAGGTCTCCCCAAATACAATGATCCTATAATATCTACTATGGGATACACCACCACCTTACCATCCTTAGTATGTAGGTAGACCCATTTAAACCAATCCACTAAGATTAGAAGCATCTCCAACTCCAATTCTAAAGGATGGTGCATCCACATCATGAACATTTTCTTCACAACTTGTTATAAAGGAACACCCCTATAATAAGAAGCACAAAACTATAGATCAGAAGTATGATGTTTTGAAGCTGTACAATGTTCCAACTAATCTATCAATTTTGGAATATTTTAGTTTTTCAAAAGTCCTATGGGAGAAACTCATAGAAGCATTGTCGTGTCCTCATGAGTTTCAAGTCGTGGTTACTTCCATTGAAGTGTATCGTGCATAGAATAACCCAACAAATTGCAATGTGGTCATCTCTTTCATAGACTAGGATGAGGATATCCTTGTAAAAGGACATGATAATGCCCTGTATATATCTAAAAATTTAAATGACATTGATATCCAATAAGCCTAACTAATAATGTCTTAGGATTCTACCTCATTTTGGTCTGAAAAATTCGCAAATTAGGATTCAACAATTCTCACTTGTACCCCTTCATTGTGGTGTTACTGTGATATAAAAAAGAATGATAAAGAGTCTCTTGCTGATATCACTCTTGGAACTCAGTTTGGATATCTAGTGTTAGACATAAAATTCAGGGTTATTTGGTAAAGTATAGTTTTATATGTCCTATTTGGATGACCTCTACTACATAAACATGTGTCAATTCCTTCACCATACCACCAATGTATCAAATATAGTTTCAATGCTAAAAGTGGGACATTTTATGGTGACAATTCCATGTTCAAATATTCTGAGTTTTAATATATTGATGTAGGACCTATCAAAATGGATGTAAATATTTTATGTTCTATACGCTCGTATGTATAAATGCATCATATGGACTAGAGATCATCCCGACTAACCCTTATAACTAGATTAGAATGTAATATGTGTTTCTCATTGATAAAATCAAAGTGGTCGACCTGAATTCAAACATTCACTCGATGGATTACATAACATAAGTTGTGACAACTGAACCTAATAGCCTAGGAGAAGTAACCAATCTCTAAACATTGATGAAAACCAATAAAAAAATGTCCTCATTACTTCCCATGAGCTTAAAAATCCCTTTTTCATCATATATAATGGGAGATATGTCTTTTTAAAAAGGGGATAATGAATATTCTCATCCATAGTCTGTTGTTTCCCCTATAGAGCTATTTGGAGACTCGGTTTAACTAGTTTGGCCAGAAATGGATACTTCCTCTTCCGGATGTCTAAATAATATTTCATACATTATGTCTGATATTATGGCTTCAACTCCAACTTATTAGGAAGAGATGAAGGTGGTAAAATGTGATTAATATGAAGAAGAGTATAAACTAAGTGATTTCACACCAGAATTTGAAGAATGAGTCTCCACCACATTAGACAAATGTAGAGAAATTAATAGGGATTTGGATGAAGATTCATGACCCACTCTGATTAGTGAGTTCATGGATCCTTAAGAATATGAGATATATAATTTTTTTCAAAATAAATAGTGAGACATGATTTCCTAGAATTAAAAATATATCTTAGATCTCATCCAGGAAGATGCCACCCATTAGTTGGTTTTCCAGAAGATAATCTAGGATGCAAATCAGTAGCTATAAGGACACACCCAACTCATTCCTCCAATATTGCGGATGAAGTGGATAATATCATAATGGATGACTTCATTTCAGAGTTGAAATATCAAACTAGACACCCATAATTTTCCCTATGAAAATTAAAAATTATTAAATTCGATTCTACATTGATTTCAAAATTATCAACCAACATTGTCCCAAATATGACATTCCACATCAAATTAAAGAACTCTTGATTTATCAGTCCTTATCCTTTAGGGATTGTTATTATGGGTATAATTAAACCCAAATATATATATAATATGAATAATCCTTAGATTTTAGATCATCCTAGAGATTTTTCTACTATCGATTAGATAACATTTGCTTAAATAATGTTTGTACCACATATCAACATGTCATCCATCAAATCTAGAAACCCTTCCTTGGAAATATAGTTGATTGATATGTTGATGATATAGTTTTCAAGTCGTGTAAAAGTTCTAACCATATGTCTAACCTAGAAACCTACTTCAACAAACTACTAAATAATATAATGTATATAAACCACATGAAATACACATTTAGAGTGACCTCATGGAATTTTCCAACTTCATCATACTCAATCATAGCATTAAAATCAGTCCTGAGAAAAAAATCTAGCCTTGTAATTTCACATCCTTGAAACTTTAAATAGTTAAGAGGAATTCAAGGAAACATGGCCTACATTAGGTGAATCATATCTAATTTGTGAAGAATTCATTCTCCCATTAAAAAATTGATGAAGAATGGGTTATATATCTATAGACCAAGGACAGTCAATAAGAATTTGACACCCTCATGAAATATCTCTTGAGCGCACTGGTGTTAATTTCACATATTAAAGTAATGATTATCATTACATATGTGACATCTCTAAAGAGACCACTAGGAGCTTAACTTGAATAAACGAATGTTGGAAGGAATGAAAAAAACTGCTATTATCTCAATAGAAAACTGATCGATATTTAAACGTGCTAATAAGATATTGAGAAGATATGTCTGGAGTTATTATTTGTAGTTCAGAAGATAAGGGGTTATTTGTATCATCATGAGGCCCTAAAAGTCCCTAGAAATAATCCACTAAAACACAACATCAGTATTCCTCTATTGACAGGGCCTCAGGCATGGTGGTTGGTTATTCTTCAATAGTTTGAAATATATTATGTGCCTTAAAAAGTTGTTAATGTCAATTCCTTGGAATATTTTTTGGATGAAAACCTGTCTGTGGAAATTTCATCATTAAATAAATAATTTTCAAATGAAGAGGTATTCTCAACTAGGGACAGCCCCCAGTCATGGAAAATTTATCTCGACAACACATCCATAAAGCTAATTGGGAGAGAGTAGAATCTCATAGATCAATAATGTGGTGTTTGGGATTGTGATTATTTCCCCATCAAATGAAGTCTTACCATACTCTTTTATGTTGTCAAAAGTATGTAAAAAAATGATGCAGAATACCATTCCCTCATTGTGGGTCTAAAATTTTCACTCCAAATATTGGTGAATCAACTCAAGTTAAATGAAAATTCTGAGTTAGTGATCAAATACATCAATGGGGATTATGATATCAAAAAAGAATAGTTGATTTCACTGTTTTTCATTGTTTGGGGTGGATGGAAGTGTTCCAATAATAACCAACATTATCTCACATCCCTCGATCAAAAAATACACATGAAGATGCATTGGATAATTCCACCAGAACATTGTTAGATCCAAATCAAGAAAAAATGATCATAATTATCATCACCCATCATAGAATGGTCTCCCCTTTTGTTCATTTAAGAATATAAGAGATAAACAATTTCAGTCTTATGCATGTACCATATTTCTCTGCCACTGTGTGGATGATTCCAATTATTGACTACCTTCAGGATTGAGTGCACCCACTTGATACAGATGAAAAAGTGTAAATGTAATGGTGAGGAGAATAATCACTATATATGATGGCCCAACTCACAATAAATTCCTCTACAAATGAGGATTTTATGGATCCATTCTCATATCCATTAATGGATAAGAGATTGTGGTTGTTATTGATGAAGTAAATACTATGAAATGTGGTTCCCATCAATCTAGATATAATCGTTCCCACCAAATTAAAAGGCATAGATATTATGGACTTCAATGAACCATAATTACACAGAATTCACCAAGAAATTACATTCATTAAAAGTACATGCCAACTTTATTCATTGATGCCCAGAGTTTGTACAGAAATCCAAATACTCATGGACATTTTCCCAATGGGGAATAGATGATGTGGTGGAATACCCTTCAGCTATCACTAATAAATTAAATTATATCATTACTAATATTGACTTCTTCTCCGAATGGGATGAATAAATACCCCTCAAATATGTGAGTGCCAAAAATAATTTTTGTTTCATGATATCTTGAATCAATACAAAATTTAGTGTCCCTCATATAATATTGATGCAAAATGGAACAAATTTCTTTTATATTGATGTTGAAAATAAATATCATGAATATGATATCAAATCAAACTATTCATCTTGATATCATGAATTATTTAATGGAATGATAATGTATTTCAACAAGAAATTTTCAAACATATCCAAAAGACGGTGGATAAAGTTAAAAATTCAAAGACTGAAAAGATGTTTCATGCCTTGTCAACATAACAGAGTACAACCTGAACTACCACATGGATAGCCTCATACTCATTGATATATGAATCATATTTAATCCCACCCATTGAGGTATAGTTTCCATATCTACATGTTTCCATCTATGAACATATTTCAATAGAGGAACAATCCAAAAAAATGATTGGATGATTTAGAGAGACTGAATGAAACAAGATTGCATAAATTTAATCACTTGGAAGTCATCCAAATCAGATAGTTTGGGATTACATAAAAGGTCTTCCTCTGCTCATTCCTTCAAGGAGATCTGGTGTGGGTTATTTGAGATCCAATGATACCAGGAAGGAATCCTTCAAGACATGATCCAAAGTGAGAGGGGCCATATTCCAAACACATGATCAACTACAATGGATCTCATTCCATGATCTCAATGAATGTTGAAATCGTTGATAATCCATACAATGTATGGTTATTAAAAAATTTTCATGTTATACCATGAATTATTGTCATAGCTTCATAACATTGAACTTCATAAAACTATAAACATCCCATCAATAAGATATTAAACTCTACATTTGGTCATTGTCACACGACCTAAAGAGGCATGACCTAAATTCTATATCACATGAAATTAAAATTAATAGAAACATCATCTTAGTTACAAGAAGTTAAGATAAAATAAATATGATTCCAATCATATGACCTGAAACGTTGTGAAAATATTTTTCCCCACAGTTTGTTGTTAAACTGAAAGGTTATCATCACCCCTGATAAATGTTTAGATCCCCAAAAATTCCATGAGATGATACTCTTTATGGTCCCTAAAATATGGGCATATCTCATGGGTAATCCCCACACACACCATGGTTACTCCATAGTGGCACTTGGGATCATTTATCAGTATAATCCCTATCATTATCATATCATTACATCAAGACAATAAACTTCTTGGAAAATGTATCCATTAAAAGATGATAAACTGCATTATATTCTCAATAAATACATGTTACATGATTCCCATTTCAATGAGATATGTGGTGATACTCATATCTCAAATATTGGGACCAGTCATAATTAAAAGAACTCTGGCTCGCTATTTTTCAATCACACAAACACATATAGCCTTCAAGAACTACAAGTGTCGTGATTTATTCCCCAGAATGATAGGTAGTGATTTCCAAAATTCTAATATTGGATCAAGCCACATTTGAACCACAAACCCCATTTATTCCCATTGTAGGAATTAGATATCCACATAGAGCCTTTTTAGAAATACATGAGGCTTGATTCTCATTTCAATGAGATTTATAGTGATGCCCAGATCATTAATCTCAGTTCTAGACATGACATTTCCATTCCTTCACGTGTGTTCATGATCTTCCTCTTTGAATAACAGTAAACTACATGGGATATAAATAATAAAATGTTTCTTGATTCACATCCTAATGAGATACATAGTGTTTCTTGGATCATATGCCTTACCACTACTAACATAGAATCTAAATTACACTGTCATTTATTTATATTTAATGTGTTTTGTGGAATAAAATTTTACCACACCTTGTTTCTCATACCAATCATAGCTCACATGGGATTAAGTCATTTGGTAAAAGAGGTTTTCTACATAAGTATGAAATATCAATTCACATTGGGGATACCATGGTCATGGATGTAAGAACACAAAAGACGCACCAGATTTCCTCATCAAGAAAATAATTGGTAAGATATCCTTAAGAATAATGTATGGATTGATTCTTTCCCCAACATGATATATAGTGACACTATTTCCCAATTTCTTAGCCTAACCATAAAATTATTTTCTATAAAAAAAATCACCCATGTCCCCATCACATGCCAATAAACTACACGGTCCTTTAAGAAGTATGTGTGTCTTGATTTTCACCACTATGAAATATGTAGTCAATTTCAAATCCATATTCTTGAGCTAAGCCAAAACACGATATTGGGATACTCCAACTCTCCCATGTATGAGTCATATCAACATGAGAAGATCCAATTTGATTTTTCCACCTAAGCATGAAATAATATAAAAACCCATTATTTTCCAACAAATATGAATTCAGTCAGTGTGGAGGATCATTATTTTAGAACTACACATGGGCTGATTCTTACTATTAACAGATACATAGTGACATTACGGACTTAATTCATAGACGATCAGTATTCTCCCATTGTTTTTTACATCAAGAGACCTTAATTTCTATGTTTTATGACATTAAATTAAATTTCATAATGTCATTTCCACATGATTTCAAACTATATGGTACTCAATAAATTATGTATATCTAGATTTTCATCCCATTTAGATACATATTGAGGACTAGTCTTTATATCCTAGTACCATCCATGGGGTAAAGAAGAAATTCCCCAATTTTTGCATACAAACAATGATTTGTGCATGAGATTTTTATTTAGGTCCCCCTCACAAGGATGAACCACCAAGGAAACCAAGATTCCACCCTTCAACATATGAGTCCAATCTATTTGAGCGAATCCATATTCAAGACCAATATCGGTCCAGATGACTCCATTATGACTGATCACTTTTCTTCCATATGCCATAATCCTAATCTTAAACTTGTTCAGAACATCATAATATTTCGTCTATTCCAAGTGATAGAATATATGATACCTGAAGGCTCATTTTCCTGACTATTCTATTTTCCCAATCTTGATTTACATAAAACAACAAGAATAATGGAACTATTAACCAATGGATACCAGTATTGGACTTTGTAGTATGTACCTGAGTTTTTCTTTATTAAAACTACCTATATAATGGATTAGTTAACCAGAGGTAACTTCACCCTTGGGATAATTCTCTTTTATCCTTTTTTGAATTGATGATAATATGTTAAAAACCATGACATAAAATATTATGTGGATATATTAAATATATATATATATCCCATATTCTATCTCCTAGTCTGATAATCCCCATGCCTATGTTTTAAAATTTCAACATCCATGTGTTTGAAGAATATTATAACAATATTTGTCTGAAAGACCACGAATCCCAATGATTTATTTTGTGAAATGTTCCTTGTCATATGTATTAAAACTATAGATGCCATATTTATTATTCTTGGGTTATTCCAACATGGGAAACAACTTTTCCCCAGTCTTGGTAAATCCTGACATCAATATATCCCTTTTATGTTCAGTTACATTACTATATCCAACCAAACACTATTCTCAAGGAAATCCAAAAATCCACAAACTTTTAAATATATTTTAATGATAGAATATCATAATTATTATGTAGTTATTTTCCTAAAATTTATGTAACATTCCCTAGTGATCTTTTAATATGATGATCAAAAAATTTAGGTATTTTCAATAAAAGGATTCCAATATTTCATATGTAGTGTGTGACATGTTTGGACTTGCATAAAATAGTACCCAAAACATGTTAGTTAACTAGACGTCACATCGTCTTTAGGAAAGACATCATCAAATATATCAAATAATTTTTTATACCACTCTTTAGATCTGGGAATCTCCAAATCACATCATACAATTTTATCCTCATACACCTGAACATGGTATACTTTTTCCAGAAAAAGTACCAGGAATGGGAGAATCCTCATCCTTTTAGTAAAAGATATACACCACAAGTTATATCCCTGCCCCATAATTTCATTATTGTTTAACCTTATACATCATAGCATAATTTCTTTTATGGTTGAATTTAAAATGAATGGATAATGTCTTGGTCACACAACATTAAATTGAATGCTACATTAACCTTTTTCAAAAGGGGCATTCCCCCCAATATTGGAAATCGCATGATATTTAACTTACATTACTTGAGATGATTTCATGTAGGAGTAGTTTATCATTCCTGTAAAACACTGATAAATATATTCCATTCATTATCAGAAACCATCCTATGGAAGAACACCTATTGTAGTCTTAATTAATCTGAATCTTTTACTCACCGTGATCATTACTAATGGAATGTGGGAATTCTGGAGTACATCTTTGGCTGACATTGCTATAATAGACCCTATATAGAATTGTATAAGTTTCTCACAAATTTCTGGTCTTCTCTTTCAATGTATTCCATTATCGATTATGATGCATGCTCCCTAGTTGGCCTTACATAAAACAACACACATAAAATGTTAATCAACTTGTGGTAACTTATTCCTTAGAAGATACCTCCTCTATTTACAAATATCTTATTTTATATTAACAAACTCCATAATGAGGGTCAATATTCCCCATTGTCCAGCTAAATAATTTCATAACATTCTCATCCCATAAGACATTTCTAGGTCTTTTTTCCATACTCTATAGTAAAATATGTTCATCTTAAAACACCAGCCTCATTAGTTTGACTTGAAGGAATTTAAATTGGCCAAAAAAAGAAACATATTGTTTAGATTGAATACCTTCAATGGGAATTCTATGCAAAAATTATATCTCATCTTTCTAGAACTATGCTTTTCATTGTTTAGGAAAAAATGTAGGGATTAAAATATAAAACGAACTATATATGTTATGATATAATTCCACAACATGTAGACTATGAAAAATCCAAGACATTTCTGGTAATCCTCCTTTAAATAGAAATAATGAAGAATATAAGTTATTTACATCAAAAGACACAATATTTGTTGGTTTTTCCATACGACCCTTGTAATAGTCAAACTTCACTCGTTAAGCCCCATGGATTAAGAAAAAAATTAGATCATTTACACATCTCATCACTATGATTACAATTAGCTAATATATTTTTTCATGAAAATTAGTTTCAATATAATGTTATGATCACGTTAAGGAAATAGGGATGAGGACATAGATGATTAGAAGAAAACACATTTTAATTTATAAGAAGAAAAGACACCCATAAGAACATCCACAAGATTGATTCTCTCTATCATAATATATAAGAGACCATTAACGTAACTCATTATATAATGAATGGACTCCTCATACCCATCATCCACTCATTAATTATTATTCAACTAACTAGATTTAGTCTCCTAATCTAGAAGAAGCACTTCTATTGAAACCATAATTGTATTTTACCCTTCTATTTGAGATTATATTATCGAATGTTTCTCATGATTGTGTTCCCCTAAGTGGAATCTAATTATTTAAGATGGTGGGACACTTGAATAGTATTCTCCTAGATCTGGTTATTGAATTATGCTAGTTTTTTGTTGTGATTTTTCTCTGCGTGGGATAATTCATCTCATAAGTCATATAAATTGGTGAGTTGTTTGGAACTTATTATATCTTTTTAGAGCTTATTATCTTGATCCTACCAAAAAACAGCCACCTATATATTATAATGGATTAGTTGTTAATCAACCCCACTGAATCCCAATAAACTAAAAATAACTAGAAGTACTTAGATTCATGATGGAAGTTCCTAAAAGGAAGTCTCCAATATTATTATCCATATATCCCTCTAGGATATGCAGCATGAAATGTAGAGATCATTCTACAACTCTGGATATGACTTAGAGTCTCTGTCATAGGGAGAGACTTACTCTGGGATCAATGCACTCAACGAAGATCCCAACCTTTCTCCCTCCAAATCAATGGCCCTCTTGCTTCTCAATGATGTCTTAATTGGTATAGTATATCCTCCCTCAGACCTAGTCATGGTTACTGATAATCCAAAATGATTATTTGAAATAATTGTTGGACTCAAAATAATCTCCAGAATGGGGCACAATCACAAAATTTGGAGACCCTTACCCAATAAAAATCTAGCATCCTAGTAGGATTACTCTGTAATATTCTCAACATCATTCATTTGAGCTAGAATCATTTGATGATTGGAACTCAACAAATTCTGGCCATGATCCACCAAATGATGCTCAAGAAAACTTCCAATTTCAAGGTCTACTTGAGATCCCCCACCTTAATAGAAGCACTGATATGGAACTTGATTTCTACTCTATGCACCATCACTATAACAATTTCCATGGATGGGGCTTCACATTCCAACCAATCATGATTAGCAAATCAGGAAAAAAATTAATTGGACAGAAAATAAAGACTCACATCAATTTAATTCCCTATTTTGTGCCTCAAATTCTACAAAATAATTATGAATATTAATGTGTTCTATTATTTCATAAATGGGCATGAAACATTGTTTCTTGAATTATATTGATATCCCAGGCCATGTGGTAACCTTACCTATTGAGATTATTGGAATATTCAGCTTGGAACCCATCATAGAACCTTCCTCTGACAACTTTATTCCTTGAAAAACATTGTCTGTGACATCCACAGGGTTAGCATCACTCATCACAGTGTTCTCTAGTGCATTAGATGATCTATAAAAATCATAAGTCAAAAGCAAAAAATTGGAACGTAAAACCTTATAAAGCACATTTTACATGGCCAAATCGACCTTTATCTCTGTAGTTTAAGTAAAAGTAATAAGAGAAGATGATTTATACTCAACCCTAATTAATTCTTCAGTTGATTGAAGTGATTCACTCATAGGGATTCACACATGGCCTTATAATCATCCCCAGTTCTTGAAGGCTCATTTATAAGTCCCTTGAGAGGGGATATGAAAGGAGTATCGACAATCCAAGGAATATTATACCCTTGTTCTAGGTAAAGCAGAGATTAATTATGTCAGGATTACTTAACACTACTGGAAATCTGTTTAGCCAAGGATTTTAACCCTCATCATTACATCTTGATTATCTTCCTCGATTGAGGGATAACATCATCCTCCTCAAAAAAAGGTATTACGGGTTGCAATGGGTATAATCTCACAATCTCATCCTCCATTTTTTAAACCATGGGAATATATATACTGATTAAGGTTTGATTTATTATCCCTAATTGGTATTCTAGTTGTGTAATGTTGTGGAGAGGGAACATGACTTGATTTCCACTCATTCCACTGAAAATCAAGATGAAATTACACCTAAACAATAATAATTTGTTTTAAATGAGAGGAATGAAAAGGAATTCACATATTAAGGATCTAATTCTCAAGCCATTCTTCAGATTATGGGTGGTCAGCCCCTTTAGCTTCACCCCAATTCACCAATTCCTCCACCTGCCTGCAGGATGGAATACGATCATCAGTAGCGTAAAAAATTATTTCCTACTCCATATTTAAATACAAACTTTAACAGTATTATCCTAAAATTTAATAGCGCGTGGTCCTCAGATATCTTATATCCATAGAATCTACAATCTAGAAAGAAAGATTTTCCATGTTTTTTGACTAAAGAAGACAAGTCCTTCCATAGTTAGAGTGCCTCTAGTTGTAAAAATTATAAACACATCTCATCCTAATATGTAGATGATCCAGCAACCTTGTATTTCACAAACTGTATAACCCTTTTCATCGCATATTATTAATGAGAAACCGGAACCTGAAACTCGTCTTTGTAGAGAAGAACATATATCCTTGGTTAATAATTAATTATAGTATTTATTTTGATTCCAATAGGTGGAATATATCTTTCACGATGTTGTTTGGGTGCACATGGAACCAATTCTCTCTCATTATCCTTTGATGAGGACACTGTAGCCTCTAAAGGAGATAAAGCACCCTCCAAAAGAGAGGATTCTAATATTGAATGTTTCCAATAGTGAAAGAGGTTGAATTACTTAAATAAACTCACCCTTGTTCGGATTCCTTGGGGATTAAAATATAGGGGCGGAATACCAGATACAACATGGACTTATGGTTAAAACACTCTCTAAAGTACCTTGACCCCATTTGCATGAACTATGTTATGAATTGTGTTGTGATCCATCACAACAAAACCTGTAATTGTTTTGGGATTCTGGAATAATACCTCCCTACATGAATACGAAATATTCTTCTATGAAAATTTTACAATACGGGGGTGATCATCCCCATAATCATTTACTCACCCATCTTAGTTACTACAATGAATGTTCATGGGCTTATTCAACTGTTTGAATCATGGAATGACAATAAATAGATGATAATACACATTGATGGAAATCCATAAAGACAAGTCTCAGCAATAAATTTTGGCTTTATTTTGTATCAAAACATGTCAAATTACCCCTTTTCAAATGTCATTCATAATGTTATAGGTACGCATCTTTTTGTTGTCTTTGGAAAGCTCATCAGACACTTGGAAGTGGGGCCTTCACCCTTTTTCCTCAAGAGGGTTCTAATCCATGTCACCATTTTAAAATCCCCATTTAGGCAAGGGATTGTCTTCAAAATACATTGATCTATTTTCCATATCTGAGATAGTAATGTCAACATACTTTCATATAATCCCATATCACCCCATGTGTATTAAATTTTCATACATATCTCCATTGATTAGATCCCCAAATATTATATGTACAACCCAATAATGGATGAAAATATATATCTATATTTATCAGATGGGGAGAATTCGAATGAGACTCCACCAGCTCAACAGATATAGAAAAAACAAGTCATTTTTATATAGATAAATTTACCCCCACCCAGAGGGCTTTGTATATGTTCATGCCCTTTAAATCAACTTCAAATTCTACACAAACATGGCACACCCAATATGCCCGCATCCATATAGACTAAACATGCCCTCTTATATAGTGATCCAAAAATTTATACCATCCCTTTGAATAATCGTTCTATGTATTCATAATTATGGATGAATAATAGTGTGGATTTAATTCAACTCTCTATGGTTTCATATATGATGTATATTGGATGTCACGTATAAAACATGTCATGTTTGATGACCCTTCATTGATATATGTACCCATGCCAAAACTGTTTTCATTTGTTACGTTTCTATGATATTGAATAAAATAGAGTAGGAATTATTTCATATGAGTTATTGTGAGGACCTCACACATATTTTCATTACCATAAAGCGGCAGATAGGTAGTCTTTAGAAAATCACAATGATATTTGTTCAAAGACCCCTATAGATGAAGAATAATAGTATCACATACATCATAATAATATTACCTTGTTACATTTATCATATATTAAATTAATTTACTATAATATTAAATAAAAACCAAAATCATTATTTCTTCCATTGAACCTTTAAAGAATAATCAAATTCATTTTATTGTAAGTTCATTTTGATGAAAGATATGAAAATAAGAAAATTTAAAAAAATCATTATTTTTAAGAATTCCCATTCTAAATTTCCTCATTCATGAATTTAATGCATGTAAATCATTCATGATCCCCATTCAGGTTACAATCCCATGTATATTCATCACATAAACTGATACATACCATGACTGGAGGGTCTGTGTGGAAGACTAGCATAGGGAGATATGAACTTTTAGAGTCATAAGAGTCATTCACCTCAATAAGGACCCTATTTATAAGTGAGGAATCATCGTTATATGAACTTATTGAATGATCTCCCTACCATATACTTGAGAAATAAATGTGTAGATTAAATGTGTGAGTCATCGATCCTTTTTATCCCTTTGGCTTGAGATCAGACTCTCTGCCTTAGAACAAATCCAGTCTATGGGGGGGTTACACTCTATTTGGCCACATGGATGGAATGAAGGAAATGGGAAGTATATTAATATGAAAAAAAAATGAATATTTCAATGACTAAGGATCATAGACGAATCCAAATGATGTTCTCCCATGTCCTCCATGTATCGACGACACGTAAGGTATCTGCTCATGATTCTACATGACTGACAAGAACAAGCAACCACATGATAGACCAGCTCGGGGATGACCCTTAATCTAGGATCACACGTATGCCCTGTAAATAGGTCCCTAGGGCCCTTAATTTGGACATATTTAATTTTTTGATGGACAAATGGTGCTCTGTTCACCATAGTGCTTCACTCAATCCATTAGTAAACTTCTAGGTAGTTTTCTTACACCTAAAGAATAGTTAATTAAAAGGGCATAGTGGAACTAAATTCAACCCAATTTTTAAAATAAACAACTACTTCCTGATTAAATTTCCTAACCCCTAATTCATGAATACTAGTTCTGAGTTCCCTACCTTCACTAGGGACCTACATTTCATACCTTTTTGAAAACCTATGGAAATAGTTAAAGTCTTGAGAAATATATCACCCATGTATAGTCACATAGGTGGTTGATCTCCCATGGTGATACCAATTTTCCTAGGACTACCTATATGAAGAAACCCCTATGAGATCCTCCTTTTTTATACCTTATGTTCAGCCTGGGCAAGCCTTTCATGAGGCTTTCTTCAAATCCATCCATGGGAGGGCCTCTCCTTTTTTGGATCCATTGCCTGAAAGGGATCATGTTGAAACCTCAACCCAGACCAACAAACATGTAAAACAATGGTGAGTGGCACACAACTGTTCCCAAAATTAAGGTATTTATTCATATTCTTAGAGGATTACCACAATTTTTCATTTGTATAGTCAAGGTCCTCTGGGTGAATGTGGGTTTATATTCCAAAGGTCATGAGGACCCTTACCCAAGGGACGATCTTATGGAGTTACAAGTCTCAAATATAAGGGTTAGGATCATTTCCTTCACTTCACTTCGTTGAGACCTGAAGGATAAATTTCAATTTATGGAGGGTGATTATTATGCATTATTTTCCA
Source organism: Viscum album (assembly GCA_963277665.1). Taxonomy (NCBI): domain Eukaryota; kingdom Viridiplantae; phylum Streptophyta; class Magnoliopsida; order Santalales; family Viscaceae; genus Viscum; species Viscum album. The sequence goes on from OY728158.1 coordinate 1,319,863,449, forward strand.
TTTAATAAGGAATTATATACTCATATCGCTTCAGAACCAATCTTAGGGAATAAAACCCGGAGTTTCCCCCCAGACTATCATGTAAGATGTTTCATTCTTTCTCTCCTACACATCCACATCCTTAACCTGCATAACCTCATTACGGTAATCTAAAATTGATATACCCATAGGGAATCATTAATTCCATATGGACCTATGCAAAAACAAATTTTTAATACCCAATATTTGTTACTTGATTAATTAAGATGTAATATTAGTCATGTTTGGAATCAAACCCAATGCAAATGGTGAATTTAGTTTAATTATAATTAAAAAATATTCAATTTTATTATCTTGGTGAAATATATGAGAAATAATTTTTAAATTTATTTGAAGAATGAAAAGTGAGAACAAAGCAGCAGATTACGTGGTTTGTGATATCAGATTACTATAAGTGTACTAAGGTTTTGTACTTTCTAGGTTCATGTGAAATTGGATTTAAAAAAATATATAATTAATTAATGATTGGTGTTTGAGTAGAGATGAGGATGTTCCATTCCACGTGGTATCTTATCATTAATATGATGATACCCTATTTCACTTGGTCCAGTAACATAGGGTGTTAATGAAAGAAGTTTATCTCAATACCACGTTAAAACCCAATTTACCCAAAAATTGAAAATGGTCTAGTTATCTTTAGGGTAGTGAGTTTCAAAATTTAAATTTTCTTTTTTGATTCTAATTTCAATGGTCATAATAAAAGAAAAAAAGGATTGGATGTGTAAGAATGAAATTATGAAAACCAATGAAATGAACTATAAAAATAATTAAATCCAACGGCACCTTCCCCCTTCAGTTACATAACCCTAAAACTAGCGGGTTTACCCCCTCTTCCAAGAGATATGATAATATGATGGAATATTAGAGTAAAATAAATGCATAATAGAATGAATTAATGACTCAAAATGGTGTGGTAACATCGATCTAAATGTTGTATTACGGACATATCTAAGTTCTCCAATGCAGCATCCATGGCCTCAATTAAAATGCTTCAATTGGGTCTTAGCTGACTTCCATCATGACGTGTAACTGAACTACACATCATGTAATGTTAATCTATTTTTATGGTTCTGTGTGATATGTGTGTAGATATCGATAGTGATTTCATAATTATAACACCTTACGAAATGTGTACTTTTGTTACACATCATGTAATCCTTATAGATGTTTCCTCCACATCCAAAAGAATCTAGTGAAAATCTCATTCATAAATGTGATATTTGGTTGTCTTCACAACATGTACTAGAGTTACATTATGTGTACATGTTATTGAAAAAATTTATTCATGTCACGACCTATCCTAGGTGATTTCATGAACTAGAAATATATGTTGTTTACTCTCAGTACGTGATGTGTACTGGTTCTGCTACAGAATTTACATTTTCCTTCTCCCTCAAAAATCCAGTGTCACACAATTTTTGCTCATATTTTCCACTACATTTCATTCCTTTTTAAAATAATCAATGTTTCCATCCATAAAACAAATAAAAGTAAAATAATTGAAAAATATGGAATCTTATTCAATTACATACAAGAATCATTTAATAAAAATATTAAAACATATATACATTAAATACACATACAAATCCCCCAACACGTGAATTCAGTATTATCCTCTAGGATAGAATCTAAACATAAAAAAATGATTCTCACCTTATCATTCATTCGAAACAATTTCAATAAAATCAATTTATTAAATTGAAAAAAAAATGATCAAACATCACATATAGAAAATTCTTCAACACCACATTTTTCAAAGAATGTTAAACGTCCAAGTATCTTACTTTTCCTTTTTTGAAATAGCCATGCATCTTTATTCATATATATTCATTTTTTAATCCATTATCCATATGAATTCCACATGAAATTTACCACACAATATTGTATCCACTCATAAACTAGGTACAAATGTAAATAAAATTCTGAACAAACCTCAAGAACATGTAACTTAACATTTGCTGGAAAAGCATCTAATATCATCATTTTGTAAAGAAAAAATCATAATTAATCTTGTGGGATTCACCATTAAGGTTCAAATGAATATGATTCTTCTAGGTAGGTATGTAAATGATATAAAAATATAAGCTCAAAAAATGTGGTTTTACTCAAAACAATATGGAATGATATCGAAATTATCTCAATGAAAGTCTCCCTTTACAAATATCATATCTATCTTCCACTCAAAAATATCAATGTGGGCCCCTGATACATGAATGTGTAATGAATGAATCCATCCTATAATTATCTTTATTTTTCATTTGTATTTTTTCCTTTATTTGAAGGTTTTTCAATGGAAAAAATTCACATCAATCACCTAACCACATATGATAAAAAATCATAGGTTTAGAAAATAGTGATTTTTCATCATCCAAAAACACCAGCCAGTTTTTAAATTTTTTTTACTACTAATTTTTTTTGGTTTTTTCAAAATATTTGAATAATAATGTATAATTAAATAATTAATATCCTCCCTTATAAAAAATCAAGAGAACTCCAGTAAAATATCAACAGTGTTGTATATTGGGGTACACCTAAAAAATTCTTCTCCCATACAAATTCATATAAATTTCATGTCTAAAATTTGTAGGAAGGTAGAAATGGATAAAATAGGATTGTAAAGTTTTCCTAAAATTGTTTTTCAAGGATTAGATAAGCAAAAAAAAGTATTAATTATATGTCGGTATAAGGATAAGGGAAAATTAAAAATTATGCCTTAATTATTTTGAATGTGATAGTATTCAGTCATAGTTTTGATCAATTGTAGTGAACGTTCTAGAATCAAATGTGTTCACTTTTCTGAACAAATATACTATAGAAATAATGGAAAAATATTAGCTCAGTTATTGGATTCTGAATGAAACGAACGGTTTTATCAATTTCTCTTGGAAGGCATACGAATAATTAATCAATAAATGAAAATTTCAAAAATTGAAAACATGAAAAAAAATTCATAAAAATTTCATCTACAAGGATTAACATGATTCTCTAATTCAGTTTTTATCAAACCCTAATCCTCATTATTTTCAATAACAATTATTTTATCTATATCTCACATTAATATTTATTGAAAATGAAATTTAAATACATGGAATGAAAATTTTCTTTGCAAGTTATGTCCCCTAGATCATTTGAGTAAATAATGACTAATGTTTAGGCATTAAATTCACTACTAAAGCTCCAAAAAATTGACTTTGGGAAATACATTAGGGAAAAATAAAAAAAATATATTGATTGAAATTCTTACTCTGCTTGAAATTGTTTCTTCAATCATAGTTATCTAGCTTCTACCTGCTCATTCTTGTTACTTGATACTGGCATGGGTCATGATGGTCCTGCAAATTGAAAATAAAAAATTAAAAGCATGTTCCATTTTCAATGAATTCATAAATATTTTGATAGATATAATTAATGCCTATGAAAACACAAAATAAAGAAAAACAAAAACTCAGGTTGCCTCTAGGAAACAATTTTGTTTAATGTTGTTCGCTCGACCCTACCTTCTTTAACTTCAGCTCATGTTACAGATGATTGAAATCATTTCACCTCTTGAAGGTCCATGAATGGTCTCAGTTGTGTCATATCCACATAGGTGGGCCCCTATCCTCCTTCTCAAAATAGATTGATTCTTCTAGATGTTCGTACATTCTGTATCTCCATTGGATCGATCCAGGATTTTATCCTAAATCTTGATTAACTAAATGGATGTTCATGAATCATCCATACCTATTGTTTGTTATCAAATGTGGTGGAGTCGTTCCCTATCCTAGTTTCATTGGACTTCCACTACATCTTCTCTTCCAAATTTTTTTTGAGAAGCCTCTTCCATAACAAAATCTAACACATTCAACTCCTCAATCTCAATGACATCCTTAACATCCACTTTTTCCCTTTCCCAAAACTCATTGAACTCGTGCACATAATAGTTCTTCATTGGTTGGTTGGTTTTGAAACTCAGTTATTAACTTCAAACTCTAAAGCATAGTTCTCTATTCTGAACATCAATTAGCGTTTAGATAGTGGCTATAATTTTTGTCCCAGAATGATTGGATTCCTCTCCTCTTCAAGATCCATCATGATGAAGTCAACATAGAAGTAGAATTTCTCGACATTGAACAAGATTTATTCGATGAATCCTCTTGGGTATTTCACAGTTTTTTCTACTTGTTGTAGGCGTACTTTTGTAGTCTTTAGTCCATGCAGTCCCAAACTCTTGAATGTCGTGTACAACATGATATTGACACTCTTACCTAAGTCACACAAATCCTTCCCAGATTCGTTATATTTGATAATTATGTAAATTGAAAAACATCCCGGTTTTCTATTCTTCATTGTTAGGTCATTTGATACCACTTTCATACATTCTCATGGGGGTGGGATGGTACCAATATCATCCTACTTCTTCTTGTTTTTTACCAGATATGTCATGAATTTTTCATATTTTGGCATGTTTTCAAGATCCTATGAAAAAGTTATATTTTATAAAACATTTAAATTTAAAAGAAACATACCTTTGTAAACATTGTTCTTTATTTTTGATGTCTACTCTAGAAAAAGATTCCGTGGATTTTATTGAGGTGGTTCTTCTTATTATTCTTCTATGGAAACATGTTCCTTGTTAGCATCAACATCCTATTCAGATGTTTCCACTAGTGGTATTCTTGGAATCTCTATTATGCTTCATTGAATTTTCGTCCCACATCTGAGATCCATATCATTTAAATATTTATGTCGGAATTATTTAGTGAATCTTGGAAGCTCTCCACTTTTCCTCTATCTAGGTTGGTCAGCAATTTTGCCAACATAATTCTCTCGATTATTAAATGTGGCCTTTATGTGTAATACTTATTCTCTTATTTATACGAGTGAAACCCCATAAGTGGTTATTAATGTATCTTTTCATCTAATACAATAGGTTATATCCCGGTTTAAGTGAAATTTTCATTAAGTGTCCTTTAGTTTTAGAAATAATAATTGACATATTTTCTTATGAAAAACACTTATAAAATGTCTATATTAGTATCCAATGTACTATTCCATGTTGAGGTCATTTATGATTCATGTCTATATACCATTCCCATGAAAAATATATAGATTTATCAACTAAATTTTACAATAATATAATTTTTCCCCATGAATCCATTGAATTAAAAAGTGGAATGATGTGGGTGGGAATGTTCCTTACTAGCTCATCCCATGTAGTGGTGGAATGTGTATGCAGTCATTGAATCAAATCTCGTGCTCTATTTTTTAATGAAAATAAAAAAATATAAAGTCTTACTACATCACTCAAAACATTCAATAATTGGAAAGCATCGTAGAGCTCGAGGAAGTCCCCCATATTCCTTTTCGGATATTCTCGTGAAATTCTGGTGAATTGCATGATGCTTATGGACATTGAAATTATGGCCGGTTTGATCTCAAATTATTTTCAGTAATGGGGGTTTATAGGATGCTTGGATGATATCCATTATTCAATGGCCTCCTGTAGACAGTAATCATTCACAACTCTTGATATATTTGTTGATATTATTTTGTTCTTCCCCTTCAATTTCCCTATCATCTTTGAACTCCAGGATTGGTTTAGAATTATTTTCGGAATAAGTGATATATTTTATCATTGATAGTGTGTTGTAGTTGTGAATAATAATATTTTTAAACCTCAAAACTAATATCATAAAATACCATGCATAAAATGTTGAATAAAAATAAGAAATAATATTTAAAAATTGAAATTAAAAAAAAAACTAAAAGCCTGTAGTCCTTGGAAACAATTCCTGTTTGATATCCACATAGTGTTTCGCTAATTATCTATGGTACAATATAATTATTTTTATAAAATATAAACTATGATACTTGAATAATTAAAATTTAATATTAGTTAATTTCAGTATCGAACCTATGGAGAAGGTAAATTTAGTTAAATTAGAAATTAAAAAAATTTAATTTTATTATTTTGGAGAAATAGATTAAAAACCCATATTTAATTGATTTGATGAAATAAAAGTGAAAAATAAACATTAGATAGATTGGTTTTTGAAAACTTGTAAGAAGCATGTTGAGGTTTTCTAATTTCCAGGTTCATGTGTAATTGGATTTATAAAAACTGAATAATTAATTAATTATTGGTATCAGAGTCAAGATTAGGATGGTCCAGTGATCATGGTATCTCCTCCTTAACATGGAAGTACCCTATATTCCTTGGTTCATTAATTTAGGGTGTTAATGAATAAATTTTATCTTGATAACATGTTTAACCATGATTTTCTCAAAAATTAACAACGGCCATTCTATCTTCATGAAAGTTAATTTAAAATTTTAACTGTTTCCATTTTATTCCAATATCAATGCTCATGATAAATGAAAAATAAAGGGATTGGAATTTAAAGAATGAAATTATGAAAACAAATCACATGAATTATAAAAATAATTAAATCCAACAACAACATCCCTATTCAGTTACATCTTTATAGCAATAGCAGGTTTTCCCCTCCATCCTAGTGATGAGATAATAATAAAAAAGGTTAGAATAAATGAAATTAATAATAGAAAAAATGAAATACTCAAAAAGGGTGAAGAATCTTCACTCCAATCCATGAACTCTTGCAGAATCTGAGTTCGTCAAATCAGTCATCGATTCCTCTATTTATAGGCTTCAATTGGTTTCTTTCTAACCTCGGTTATGGTGTTTACTTGAAATACACATCATGTAATTATGATATATTTTTTATGAGTCTATTTATTTTTTGTGCATATCTCAGCTAATATTTTGGAAATTTTCCCTTTATATTACATGTACACGGGTTACATGTTGTGTACTCCTTATTTATGTTGCCTCTTATTCAACAAGAATCTTGAAAAATTCTTGTTCATAAATTTGATGTATGACTACCATCATGTCGTGTACTAAAGGTACATTATGTGTACATATCATTCACAACATGTATACATGTAACAACCTATTGAACAACTTTTCATGAACTGAAACTACATGTCATTTATTCTTAGTACACGATGTGTACAAGTTCATCAAGAGAATTTCTATCTTCCTTCTCTCTCAAAAATTATATGTCGCACAGTTTATGCTCTTATTTTCCACCACCTTTCATTCCTTTTTCTAATATTCAATTAATTACTCCATTAAAAATAAATCCTATAAAATCATTCCAAAACTAGAAATATTATTCAATTAAATACATAAATACAATAAAAATTAATCAAAAATATACGCATGAAATACACTTGTCAGAAGTGAGGGAAGTGTTGTAACCTTGACCTCTTCCACCACCATCCTTCTCCTCTTCCAAAAAAAGAGAATAAAAAGTGTGTTGATTGTCTGGAATTTTAACCCATCATATTTCTCACATTGAGAATAACTAAAATGGGCTTATGGGTTAATGGTTATGATAAAATCCACCTGATCCATGCCATCAATGGAACATTTACACCTTTGATTCCAATTAAACAATATACATATGAATCCTACTTAAGGCCAGAGCTCAATGTGAATCCACCATAGGAGTGAGCCCCAATCATAATTTGTTTTACCTGAACATCCTCCTCAAGAGTAATCTATGACGTAAACCCCATATTCCTCGTGAGTTGATATATATGTTATGGTCCTCTCTCAAGGGGATCATCATAATTAATGATCCCCATTTTAATCCTCTCAAAGGGTTATACTCCCAACATGATAGAACCAAACGACATGGGATTTGATTTCCCTACAAATGGAATATGTATGACGGCTCCTTGAGGAACAAACCCAACACTCCAAATCAACCATGTTTCCTATGTGACACATTTTTAGTAGGTTCTAATTCAACATGAATGATATTATTTCTTTCTAGGTTTCCTAAGCTACTTCGGTATTAGTCCCATAATAAGCATTGATAATGAACGTTCCACTTAGATGGAATTCCCACATGACGTAAAACATTACTATTAGGTCCTTATCACATGATCATATAATATTTTATGGGTCGCATTAAGTGGAACTAAACTAAATGGATTCTAATTCGTTTTACAAGGATACATATGAAAAACATTCATGGATCAATTCCCAACATAAAAACAACTCACATCTCCATGTATGATGATAAACTCTAGAATAATATCAGTCTCTTCGTTATTAATAAACTCTAGAGTTCCCTACTGTGTGGCAAGAAGACAAGAATAATCATAATAACAAAAATAGAATCACTAATTTGTACATAAAAGGATTCCATTTATTGGGAACCTCAGATACATATAGATATCTCTATTGATTAAGAACATAAAATACATAAAAATTATTCTATATTCTATTCATGATAATAATTTGTTTTTAATTGTAGGTTAATCGATGTCATTCTTGGGATTCAATACAGAATTCGTGAATATATATTATAACTATAACAAGGTCCCAGAGTATTAAATAATTCTCCCCAAAAGGGTTCGATAATACCAACCTCCCATCCTCTCGACCAATGAGGATTCTTAAGCATCATCGTCCCAAACCCTTGATGTCAACTTGCCTTTAGAAATTATGTACCCTGTGATACGAAACTATTGGGTTTTTCTAATTACATGAAAATCCCCATTAGAATCTATTCAAAAATAATGAATCATAACAAGAACACACATTCCAAAGGGAATAATAATTTATTTAACCTAAAATAACACTCTTTATAAAGGCAGGGTCCATACCAACATGTATATTCCTAGAATGGATTGGGATGTAAGGCTATAATTTGAGAATCTATTACTTACAAAAATGTGAAGATATTTTTTGAATGTATGGTTTCTATAGAATCATGCCATGTATATATAATTACAACTACATATCATGGGAAGTATTTATTCCAATCCTATAATAACATGGAATTGGTTTAATAAATTAGGGAATTGGGACATATCCCTCAACTTTTATAATGATTATTTTAAAAGATATCATCTCCAATATTCAAACTACAAAAACTCATGAGGGTACCTACTCATGCCTAAATACCACAATATATACTCATTTTTAATGTTCAATTATTAATAATAACTAAATATTACCCATTTATGAGTTCTTTACCAAGGATGGAATGTTGCCCCATATTGGAAACACTATAATCAAATATATATAGAATAAGAGAAAATAAATTCCACAATATTAATTTTCATAAAATTTAATTAAGTAATGAAAAACATATAAAATGGATAAATGTAATGGTAATGAAATGAGACAATAAAATTTAACAATGAAAACCCATGTGCAAGAATTAATGGAATGAAAAAACAGTTTTTTAATAATGATGTTTAAAAAAATCATTTATTAGTTAAATAAATTTATTTTTATTCATGTTATAATTACTCTATAGTATTTCTATGATATATATAATTGAATAAATTATATAGGGTGTGACTACAAATTTGTTTAGCATAGCCTTATTAAGGCCCTGAGAAGAGATTTTATGCCAAAAAAATCCTAGAATAACCACAATATAATGGATTAAAATTAAATTATCCCTGCTCTAATTTCAAAATAATTTTACTAGAATGTAAACTAAAGGGGATGTTGGGGATTTATGTTTACCATTCCCTTGTGAAAAAAATACTGACTATAAAGGGATGAATTTTCATAATTTCATGAATCTTATATGGTGAAAATCAAGATTTACACCTATTACATAATAAGTTTGATTAAAGAATAATATCATAAAGATATAGGGAACTACATTATTGAAAAAATTTCATATGAATGACACAGACACATGAACTTTGGGAGAAATTATATATCATCTTGTGAATATTGATGAAAGATTTATAACATAAGAGAAGATTGAAATAGAGGTAAACGGAATTAAATCAGAGGATTTCATCCCTTCAATGTATAAAATTATGTGATAGATGTTTATAAAATGAACATTTTATAATAAATTATACCCATGAAACTACATTTAACCCTATATTATGCTACCAAGTATATAGTGGTTTTGAAATATCTACTCAAACCCTAGGTGCCACACTGGGTACCTGGTATAAAACTACATGGAACATAATGGATACTATAACAATGACCATTCACTATTTCTTCAAACATATCGAAAAACACTCATATAACCCATTAAACTGAAAATAAAATATAATTGAAGTGAAATATAACTATATAAATGAAAACCACCTATTGAGAGAGTTATAATCATTACATGAGTTATATTCCTATTTTCTGGGTATTTTTACACAATTTTTTCACATCATAGAAAATAAAGACATAAAAACATTATGCATTAAGTCTACCTCCAGTATGTAGATTTAATCATGGTTGAAATATTTGTGGGATATGTCCCTAATCAATAATAGGGTTTATAGTGATATGATAGTGTGGGGATTTCCCAAGGATAGAGTGAATGTTGAGGACAATATCTTTTCTTTTAGCATTTATGGTACAAAAGTACATATATTGGTGAAGTCTTTAAGGGTACTTGTGTGTCTTAGAACAATTTATTTAGAATAATATAGTATTCCAATGATAGGTAAGGTAAAATTCATTGATAATAATGATGAAGTACATTTAATTTATACACAACATGGATAATTCTTTACTATGGTTTAGGTGAACAGTTTGTTTTGTCTAGTTGTATTGTTAGGATTCATTGGATATTTTTTTATTATAGAGTGAGGGATGCATCATGAATTTTAGAGAGGGTATGTTTTCAATCAGATACCTTGTTCTTAGGATAATGTTCTCTTCAAAATAATGTAATTATTTATAGTTTATTTATATTTTTAGAATTTTCACTATACTTATTACCTAATTTTTTTAATATAATATATGTTTTAAAATTAATTTATATGACTAGATAATATCGATTGAAGATTATTTTTGATTTTTATTCATTTATTTTCTTTCTTATTAATGTGTATGGTCTATTTAATCCGGGATATTGAGAATAAACCAATTTAAAAACAATATTTTATGATCCTATCATAATATAATGATATATGTAATGTTAGAAATAAGGTATATTTTTTAACTGAATTAGTTAATATCATAAAATTAAAGTCAATATAAAATTTTTTATATATTTATAGTGAAATTTTTAATAAAGATATATCAATGATAGATGTTTTTTATTATAAAATTTTCTATTATGGGTTAGTTTTGTTTCAAATATGGTTATAATGTTAAGGGTATCCATTTGGTGGTTTATTTATCTATTTGGTTTATAATTTTTAAATGATTATAATAATGTTTAAATAGGTGGTTTTTTTCTTATGGTATAAAATATAGTTCCAATGGATAAAAATAATCTCCCATAAGTGGAATCTTTACAGGATGTTTATATATTATGGGAATGTGTTTCTATCATGGTTAAGTTATGATTCTGAAGGATAATAATATTTTTTATTAATATTTTATAATATGTCATTCGATCTCACACACTTAATAACATTTTTAATGGTAATTTATGTGTCTTGAGAAGGAATCATGGTAAATAAAAGAATAATGTTTGTGTTTTGGGATAAAATATCTAATAAAAGGGGTTGTGGTGGATGGAATTACAGTTTAGTTCCATGAAGGCTTGACTGATTATTACAGGTTATTGGGTTCTAGTGTATTGAAAAATGTAAAGTAGAATTAGGGCTTGATAATAAGTGTTGTGTTGTAGAGTATCGATCATTGAAATGTTTTATAGTTATTTTTGGGGAGATTAATTGTTTTTAGTGTGAGGGGTTGGATTCTTTGAAGAACCCATTTTAGATAAAAATTCATTAACTATGAAAAGGGGGAATGATTCCATTGTGATTTTATTTATCAAATTCCTTTTTCCATTCTCTTTTGGTGTCATTACACCGTGCTGTTGATGGATGTGATGTGATAATTATTTAGAGGAATCATGTATCAAGTTTAAGGAATGATATTTCCTTTTTTAATGTCAATCATTCAACCATTGTGGCAGGACCACAATTATTTCACCATGATTTTCTTTATATATATTGATAACTTGTTAGTTTTTTTACAAGATTCCAAATTCTGATAAGGGTTATTGTGATATTTTATTGTCATGAATTCAGTAAATCATGACCATAACTCTGTATGTTTCTAATAAATTAAAAATAAGGAAGTATTAATAAAACATCCATGTTATCCACTCAAATTCCATAAAATTGGGATAAACCTGTAGTTTTTTATGAAATATATTTTTTTTATCATTGGCAATCCGTTGGTTAGATTTAGACCTATACATCATAAGACCAATTCCATGAAATACAAGTGATATCTTATCATATTTGTAAAAGTAATTTTATAATTTTTATTGGTAATATCATATCATATTTTTCACTAAAATTTATTAATTTTAGGGAAATAATTATTATTTTAATTGACAACAATCTTATCCTAGGGCATGATAAAATAATTAGTTTTGTAATGAAGTGTAGTGGCTGAATTTGGTCATATCACATGTGGAGAATACTTATTTGATGATATCATTTATACATTTTACCTAAAATACATCATTTTTATTGTTTTTATTCATCATATTAAAGAAATAGAGTTATAGAAGACAAATGAAATGAAAATATTTAAAAAAACATCCCCTGACATAATGTGATTGGTAAAGATAGAACTTGGACTTTGTGGTTTGTTTATGGGTTTCATCATTCTCCTAGTTGGTGATTAAATTTAGTTTGATAATTAAAGTCTGAGATCTTATGCATGATTTAATGTTCATTTAATTTGGGGTATTCCATTTCTAATTTCTTTAAACATCATAATACCACCTACTCCAATAATAATGATTCATATAACACCTTAAATAATAGTGTGACATATTCTATGATATGGCCCCTTAATATTCCAAATCAGCCCCTAAATGGTTCATCACCATCATAAAAAGATATTGTGTCCATTGAATGGAGCGAAGATATTAAATAAATATATATAATTGTGGTTGAGTTTAGTTTTGTGATGGTAAATCTCCACAGTAAAAATATTCACATTTTATCACCATAAATGTAAATAAACCCAATGAATTTACTTACATAATAAAATGGAAACACCACTTCCTTCTCATGGGACAAGCGTCAGGTGAGCCCATAATTTTTTAGGGTATCAGGTCACCATGAAAATAATTAATATTAAATTATAATTATTAAATATTAAAATAAATTATATATTTTAAAAAATAAAATAACATAATATAATAAATATTAGATATAGAAGTAGAAGGAAAGGAAATGATGAAGAATACAAGAAATGAAGTGTAAAAAGATTGATGATAACAGAGGGTGGAAAATTCAAACAAATTAATGAATAATTTTTTAATTGGAAATACTTAAATTTACATAGAAATGAATACAAACTAAATTAAATAATGAAGAATGGAAAAAATAAAAGATAAAATAAAAAAAATAGAAACCTATAATTTGTCCACCAAATTATTTCTCATGTTGTTCCCAACATATGGATGAATCTTTTCATGGGATTTATAGTCTCTAAGAAATTTATTTTTTAAAGATCCTTGAAATTTCAATGTCCTTGGACATGTATAAAATATGTTATGACATAAATAATGAGTCGTGCATTTTCTAGCTGATGATTTCACAAATATTTGTCTACTTTGGATCATTAAAATTTTATATTAATGAAATAATATATTGATGGAATTTAATTCAAAAAATCAATATAGGAACCCCTTAAAAATACATTTTCATTATCATCAATTAGAGGACTTTATATGAATTTAGACCTCATTTATTGATGTCGGGTCCATTGTGTCACTCATGAGTGTTTTTCAATAGGATTTTTTTAGGCCTATGGATGTTATAATTTTCACTGGATGTAGAAGAAGATGTTGAGTCTCGTGATGTAATGAATCCTATAAAAAATTACTATAGTGGGGTCGATATTGTAAAATTCATGATCAATATACCAAAGTGATAAAAATATGTTAAAATCTTACAAATAAACAATTATCAAATTTTTTTCCAAACACACAAGAAATCCAAAATATATAATAATCGGTTCAAATTGATAAATATATAAAGAATAAATAATTTAAATACTTATGAAAAATGATGAAAAATGCACTCCATGATTATTCAATTTTAAATTTTTTTGGATCATGTATTTCACTAGAATCATCATGTGAAGATTCTTTGTTAATTATTCAATATAATTTAGTTTTTTATTGAAGTTTAATCTTCTCTCAAAATTGATAATATTGATATATTATTGAGTTTTGGATTTTGAGATTTTCATTTATTTAATTATCTGATAATAAATACTAATCAGTGTTTTCATTTATTTGTTGGTGGGTTGAATTATATTTAAAATACAATATAACAACATAAAAATAATTAGATGGATAAATCCAATATTCACATGGGGTTGATGAATTCTATTTTATATTATATATATATATATTGATTATTTTTTGTTTTGATTACATATGTGTTAATTTGTACTCTTGGTACGTCTGTGGGTGGGGATATAATGGAAATAATGTTATAGACATGGACGGTTTGAATCCTGGAATTCCTCAACTCATAACCATTGGTACATCTAGGGAATAACCTTTACATTATGAATTTTTTTACCATTATTGTGTTTAGTAACCATTATAATCGGAGAAATATTTAATAGTGAAAATGATTTTATGACATAAAAATATGGAATCATGATTATGTTATTTATTCATGAATTCCTCGATTGATATTAAAGTGAATAAATAATGTTTTTGGCATGTGTTTATTTTTGTAAAACTCATGTGGCATTTCATGTGATAATATGTTTTTATATTCTAATGTTATAAAGTATATTATAAATAGTTAGTGTCATATAGTTTCGATGGTATAAGATGGGTTAATTTTTATTACCTCTATTTTAAGGACATGGAAAGGATGATATAGAATGGTAATATATATATGTTGTGGATATTATAGTGTTGTTAGAGATGTTTTTTTAGTTTGATATGTGGTAGTGGATGTGGTTATGGTAATGGTTACTAAGGATGTGTTTTAGTGTCCTGATAACTTGTTGATCATGAAATTAAATTAATTAATTAATTTAGAATTAAATGTTGTATTATAAATAATGAATGGAGTAATCAGATTATAATTTTTTAAGGTGATATAGTAACCTTGATATATTGAATTTATATTAAAATGGATTTCTAAAAATTGAGTCATGATGTGTCGTATAAATATGGATGGTTGTAGATGCTAAAAAGTGCTTAACTATCAGAGAAAGTTCCAGAACGGAAGAACGAAGTCATATTCGGACCCAGAGGCCCTGTCGGGAGGTCCCGGAAGTGGTGCGCGAAAAATTGAGTGAAGTACGCGAAAAAAATGTCCCACGCAAAAGGCAACCCGGGATTCGCGAAAAGTCGAGGTGCCGGTGCGAACTAATTTTGCGCCTGTATCCCGTGCAGTTGATATTTTGCGCCGCCGCCTTTTTCGTTCAATTATTTCATGCAACCCTGTATTTCGCACCCCAGGATGCATGTAAATAGAAGGCGACCCCTTCGGTTTCAGAGGATGAATTTGAACCAGCTCCCGTGCGCGCAATTGTGCGTGCAGTATGGCCTTGAGTTATGATTCTTTTCCATGCCAAGTCACCCTGGGATCTGCCTTTGCGCGAGATCCCCATGGTTTAGACTAAACTCCGACCCCTTTGGGGTCCGCCCCTTGCATGCAATTCCTTCATTTGCACGCTGGCTGGCCAAGTTGCGAGAAATCCTTCCTTTGCGTGCACACCCCTTCCATTGCGCGAAGCACCTTCTTTTGCGCGAAATCCCTTCCTTTGCGCGCCGACCCAGCATTTTTCACGCGCATCCCTGAATTGCGTGCTGACTCGGTGTTTTCCGCGCAACAGATGCAATTGTGTGCACGTCTATCCTATTGCGCGCAGGCCTCCCTTATTACGTGAATCCTATCCTGCATGTCACTCCTATTACATGCAATATTATACAGGCTCGCGCCCGCTGGTCCATACTGCAGGGGCGCAGCCCCCCCACCCCCACTCGGGGTCTATGCCGAGCTGGTCCCTTCACTACCGTCACAGACCACCATGAAAAATGGAGAGTCACACCGCGAACTTCTGGGGCCAGGACGTCGGGGTTTTCCATTGCGCCCTTATGTGTAGCCTCCTTCCACCTAGGGAATACCATGATTCGATATACTTCTCTTCACACTGTGAAACACCTTGACTTGACATATTCCTCTTGGTTTGTTTCCTATGTCGTGAGTTGAGATTCTCATCATCAATTCCCTAAGTAGAATGCCCTATAATTCGATAACAGGATGCCTCTTGTTCCAAACGAGAGATGACTTATGTGACAACCATAAGATGCCTAATCCCATGATTACAGTGGCATAGTTTCAAGAGTGTTGGAATCCGTTCAAACATTCCATCACACCACCTCACGCTTTTCATGTCCTTCATTCGGATCTATATCCACTTCCATGTCGGAAGGCACCCCCTAACGGTATGGATGATTGACTTACTGTCTGCCTGCTGTAACAATATGGATGACAGACCTTTGGTCAGCCTATTATAACAATATGGATGATTGACCTTTGGTCCGCCTTCCGTCCTGGGCCAATGCACCGGAAGACTTTGGGCCACACTATGAGTCAGGTCCTTTGTTTCGAACCCAGTCTGTAGTTGACCCCTCATTTGGTTGTCCCCATTTCAGGCTAACGTGACAGGATACTGTGTTGCGAACATGGTCAGAAATTATCCTCTATCACCACGCCTCTCTCATTGCATTCCAAATATTGGGCATGTGATTCACACTTTTCATATCCCTTTGTTCAGGCTGATTCCAATGCCCTTGACATTATCTCACTTGTGCACTAGCGCATAGGTGCATACCTCAACCCGTCAAATAGTTGGGATGCCCTCATGGCCGGACATGAGGAAGACATTATGGGATGATTCCATGCGTAAGCCCCATCCATTTTTTCCACTCCTTAGTGGCACCTGGGCAGCATCTGTGCATCATCCCCATCCACTATAGCCACGCTAACATGGACCCCTCGATGGTTCGCCCTACAGCCCCCTTCACTATGCCCTTGTCGATGCCTTCCCTATCACAGGGGGTAGAGGGTGTTGGGCATGTAAGCCCCAGGGGTGTGGAGAGAACCCACCTCATACAAGCTGCATGACGTTAAACTTCTAAGCACCTCATCTTTAACATATGACGTTAAACTATGGTCCGACCCCGTGCTTCGCATGCAGGGTCCCCCCTGGTTCGAACATTCGTTACGCCCACTCATCCTCACGGGAGTGGATTATTCTTCACATGGAATTAGATCATCCTTGTTGGAGTGGAATTTTTCCATGGGGGAAGGGCTGCCTCAGAGCGTAAGCCCCTAGCCTCTCTTGCGGAAGGTTTCAACCATGAACCTCCGTACTTCCCCACTGCCAAGGCCAGTGGAGTCCCTTTTCCAATGCTCTTTGTCGCACCATGGGCCTCCATCCTAGAGTAAGCCCCAACACGAGGGCCGCTAACCACACGTAAGCCCCTGTTTTCTCTTTGGGACACTCAACGCGTAATCACCTTTCCACTTCTCATGGACGTACCCTTTGCGACGTGATCGTCTGGTCCCTACTGCCTCTTGTTTCTCACACCGAGCATGACTCGTGTGGGCTTAGAGCGTGAATTGACCATGACATCCCCCTATGGGCCTCCCCAGAGTGTAATCCCCATCCCAGCGAACTACGTGGACTTTGATCCGTGCTAACGCATGGTACGTAAGAAGCCTCCACGAGGTTCAAGCCCACCACCCAGTCGTTCCGGCTTCTTCACGTCGGTTCACCAACACTTTGGGCTGCCTCAGAGTGTAAGCCCAAAATTCCCTCATCCCACATGACATTAAACTGTATGCCCTCATCCCACATGACGTTAAACTATATGCCCTCGTCCCGCATGACGTTAAACTGTATGCCCCAAACTACATGGACTTTGATCAGTGCTAACGCATGGTACGTAGGAATCCTCCACGAGGTTCAAGCCCATCACTCAGTTGTTCTGACCCCTTCGCGTCGGTTCACAAACACCATTATGGGCTGCCTCAGAGCGTAAGCCCCGTATTCCCCATCTTGGGCTGCCTTAGAGCGTAATCCCCATGACACACACCAAAATCTCATCCTGACCTCCCCCTCGAGCACACATGCTTTGGGGAGCTCATTCCCTATCCCGGAGATCTTACTTTCTCCATGCTCCAATCCATGCATTCATTCTCATGGGTCGCCTCTTCAGGTGTCCCACCGTATCACCGAATTATGCGGACTTTGATTCCCTGCCATGGGGATATGTAGGAAACCTCCACGAGGTTCAAGATCGTCATTCCATTACCCATCATGATCCTTACCCGGGCCACCACATCTCGATGAGATCATTCCACCTCATTCCTCTCCACAGTATCCGGGAAGCCACCCACATGTTGGCCCCAACATCGGTGTTCCCCCTAGGGGGGACCTTCAATCTGATCCACTCTTAGTGTTTTGATCAGTCTGATCCATCTCATAAAGACGTTAAACTCGCGGCATACCCCGTGTGTAACATGGGAAGCTGAGGAAAACCTCATATGGTACACAATTCCCTGCGTTCGATGTGGGATGCATCGGGCTTCCGCGCCCTCGAGAACCCCTATAATAAGGGACAGAAGACAGACATGCCAATCCCCATCGTCAAGGCGCATCGACGACACCCCAACATGACCATTCTCCTCACCAAAGGTTGCTACCCTGACCAGACCACTTGGAGCGTCTTGATGGAAGCAGCGTAATTAACTTGCATCCATGCAGATATGGCATCGGGAAGAGCTAGAAGAACACGTCTTAAATCTATGAGGGAGACCTGGACTAGGTGACGAGCTCCGAGGAGGAATCCACGGAAGGAGGAACCGACATCCCATCATCCTGGTTTCAATCAAGGAGCAGACATCCCTGAACAAGGAACGAATGTCGCCCGCCTTTGGAAAACGATAATGCGGGGCAACAATCCGCGCGTCCTCCCCCCGGGTGACGGACACGCGCGCGCATGCCCCGGCGTAAAAGCATCGGAAAAAATGGTGAATAATGAATAAATCAAATGGAACTGTGTCTAAATTTATTGATTGACATTATATATAATTAAATAAATGTAAACTAGTTAGTAATGATTGACTTTGAAATTAAAAAAAACTCTAATAAAGTGAGATTATGTAATTTTTGTTATTAGTTGTGCAGTGTTAGTGTGAATTTATTTTATAATAGAGTGATTTATTATTGGAATAAGTGAGTTAATGTGGTGATAGTGGTGGTTTTTTGAATTTAATGGACTGAATCCTTATATGGATAATTAGTATATGTTTTTCTATATAAAATATCTTTTATTTTCATATTATTTCTTAGGATCCAAAACTATATTAATGTATCATTTCTAAAACTCATATTGTTTTTGGTTCATGGGGTTTTACCCATCAAACAAGTTAATGACGGAAGAAATAAATAACTTCACCCTATTCCCCACTATATCATCCAAATATACATTACGTTACAATGGTTCCATGTTGCTACATATATTAGTATTGTCTATAATGTATCAAGTTATTTGTTGTGTGTGTTTGTATAATATGGGTCGTAAGATATTGATTATATATTTCATATGTTGTGGTATTTATTATGATGATACATGTTAGGAAACATTCATGGTAGGTGGAGTGAACTAAGTTGATATACATAATTTTTATGTTACCCTATTGTAATGGCATATATAATTTTGATGTAGTTTGTGAAATAATGTAAAATGTGGAATTGTAGAATTAATCATTCATAATGATGTGGATGTAGAAATGATGTGGTAATGATAAAATGGAAGGGATTCTATCACATGATGAATGTCATTAATGATAGATAGTGGCCATATTAATTGGGAAGTGGGTGTAAGATATCGTCAGTATATATTATTTTCTTATTTTTATTGTCCATTATATATTGATTTTTTGAGATATTTTTGTTGAAGATGTGTGTTCTTTGTCTAGTCATAGGTATTGATTTGTTTTGACAATTTATTCGATAGGGAATTATTATAATTCTTATATATTATTATGTTTGGGTGTGGGATGATCTTATTTCTTAGTCCAGTATGATAAACTCATTATAGATGTATATATATCCAAGATATGGAAGATATATTTGATAATAAATCTATATCACGATATCTATTATTGATAGTTGTTTTCATGTGGTTTCGATAATGGAAGAATCATTTTTTAAAATTATTTTATAGATTTGTGGTCTATATGTCATTTAACTTCATTTTTTATTGATTTTAATTTAATATTAAAAGGAAATTACTTAGGGTTTATTTTAAAAATTATTTTTATGTTGGTACTACCTCACATATGTGTTCTTTCATGCCTTTGGGCCTAATTTTCAATGAATTTTCTATTTTTGTTTTTAATTAATAGTCACACTATTATTTAGTACCACACCATAAATGGTTTTAGTAGGGGATGTTGCAGATGTCTAATATAAATTATAGGCCATAAATTATAAAATTTACTTCCAATGACAAGGTGGTGAATTGGTAGTCAATTTTCAATATAAACATTTCCCATTATTTGATGTCCAAAAGTCAAGCCATAATTCATTGTTAGTGAATGGGTGATGTTTAAATGAAAAACAATATAGATGATGTTGTTGATATGAATTAAATGATATAACATAAAATACAAAAGGTTTTGAAGGGTTAAAACAACTTTCTTATAATTTAAATACATGAATCCTATATAGTGATGATTATTTTTTATCCCCATATCCATCATGTCAAAAATGATGAATCACTCAATGATTAGAGTATGAAGATATAAATAAAATATATTTTTCTCTCAAGACAATAGACTAGAGGATCCATCAAATTATTCTTGGATTCATAATTTTTTTGGTGTCCTTCTATCACCAATAATCTAACAATGGTTAATTGATCAAATTAGCCACATTGTATTCCAATAAATGTCTAATTTTAATCGAGTGCCCCTTTTAATGTTTCATAGATCATCCTTTAATAAATATATATATATCATATTTTAATATAATTATATATAATCCTAATTCATAACTAAGTAATGAATTGCCTCACATTTTTCATGTGTTTTCATCAAGCTGTCTTTGATAAAAGTCATATGGCAGGATATTATTGTGTCATAATTTATATTCTTGTTTAATCCACGAAAATCATAAGTATCATTTTGGATCATAATATAATGTCAAATACTCTAGGATTATTCTATATATTTGAAAATAATATATATTATTTTGGATTGAAATTTCCTTCCTTGCCATATTGTTCTGGAAAGATCTAGATATAAATGACCAAGATGAAATATGTTATAGAATTTATAATATCTACTCCAAAATTATTACATTTTAATTATTAATATAGTGTGATGAATATATATTGTCAAATATGTTCTTAGAATTATGTGGTATTGATGTGTTCACTATAACACATGGTATTTCGATTATTCAAACCATTGTAGGATTATTTTTGGTCCTATAGTATTTCTGAATGTCATCATAGATTATAAATTTTCCTTCTATAATTATGACACAATAAAAGTATATGAGGAATGACTCCATTTTAATACTGAATAGATAATCCTAAAATACTCCCAACATTATTGTTTTGTTAAAATTTATTCCATCAATTCACCATCTATAGTCTTAATGGTGTAACCAATTTTATTTTGGAAAATTATTCTAATATAAATTTTTCTGGTTAGTTATCATTAAAAGAAAAATGTGTATCAATATATCATACACTATGAATTCATCAGAAAGATATAATCTTTTATGACATCCCCTCTAATTCTTCTCAATTCTTCCCAAACATTTATAAATTTCTTCAATCTTTATCATTATGTTATTAAATCACCTCGAGATCTTTTATTTAAAATGTATATCTAACATTATTTGAATTATTCATTATAAATTTAATAAAAACAATGGGATATTCCATGATTACCTTGGATATAATAGATATCATATCAAGAGTAGCTATATGTAAAAACTAAACAAATAGACAGTGATAATATATTACTATTTCATGACCTCCTAATCATAAATAGGGTATACAAAAAACATTATTTAAAAGTTAATATCACTCCTCTGTAAATTACGATAGATTTTGTATGATATCTCCATCCCTAGGTGGACATGAAGTCTTATATCCAATGAAAACATCCAAAGTTGTATCATTGATTCCAAACAACCTTCTTATTCTTCAAACTCTATGTAAAACTTTTTTTCTTAAGAGTAATTCATTTGATATTCCAGGTTAATCATACTAATTAAAAATAATCCAATTCAACCTTATGTTCCATTATATGAATATACATCATTATTAAACCAGGTAAAATCATAAAATCCATCAAAATCATTGGTTTTCATTAAAAATAAGGAATTTATTTCATATATTCGTCAATTTTCTTCTTCCAAATACAAATCATAATTTAATATATAATTATTTATCTTATAAATAATATATTCAATATTTTTATACCATAGGAAATCAAACATTATAAATACACATAAATACCCCAAATCATATCAATCTCTTAAATACTTTCCAAATAAATTTTTATTATATGGTTTCAGAAATTATTTTAAAAAACCAATGTTCGGTAGAAACTCATGCCCAGATTTTATCTTTATCACATATATAGAAATATAAAATGATCATATGTCTATAATAACAAACATTTAACAATTATATATAAAATATTATCTCCATGGACTACTATATGATTAATCTGTCTAGAATACGTAATCCTTGAACGTAATGATCTATGATTTCAAAGACTATAATGATCGATATTATATTGACCTGAATGATCTGTATAAGAAATACTTAGATGATATCTCGATAGAAACATTAATATTATTTCCTTCCACTAGTCATATTAGTATATAACTAACTATTCTAATGCTTTATCTGTAAATGGTCCCCATATCATATTATCCAATAAACCCGAAGATATGTCATTTAATGAACATTGTTTTTTGTGGTTGATTTCGTCCAATATTTTTACAATTAAAGATTTAAATAGTTCATCATTCAATGTTCTAATGATCTATTAGGAAACAAATCTAGTGTTTTTATACACAATGACCTGATGGTGTACATCCCATTATCCCTAATATAATATTAAAATAAATTATATATATCAAAAAATAATCCAATACCAACCAAAAACATACATTAGGGTACCTATTATTTTTTAAATGACCACTTTTGGAAAAATTTACTACTCATATAGAATATATATTTAGTATTTAAGAATTAACTGAGGTCAGTTAAATCCTAATTGTGAAAAAAACTACTCTAGTAACCCAAAATAAATTCAAAAGATATATGGGATCTCATCTCATGGTAATTATCAGTATAGTATTCTTAATGAACAAAATAAAAACCTGATTCCCATATTATATTGGAAATAAAATATAAAACATAGTAAAAATATATATTATTTATCTATGAAATAAATCACTGATTCTTTTTTCATATAATGGATATAGAAAAAAAAGTTATTTTTTAGATAAAATTCATAGTAGGATTTACATAAAA
The DNA here is from genome assembly GCA_963277665.1 of Viscum album. Lineage (NCBI taxonomy): Eukaryota > Viridiplantae > Streptophyta > Magnoliopsida > Santalales > Viscaceae > Viscum > Viscum album. The sequence continues at coordinate 1,319,887,076 of OY728158.1, forward strand.
CCTAATATATCAAGAGTAATAACATAATAATTTATATTTCAAGGTAAATAACTAAAAATACATTCTATTAAATCAATAACATTAAAACAAAATGAATCCATGGAAAATATCTTTGATATCATTTCATAGATAAAAAAAATATAATTTTAATGTAATGAAATTTATATTTTTATACTTTGTTATTTACAAAATATGGTTAACTTTACCTCTAACGCATTACACCAAGCTAGTTTAAACTCTCGATTTAGATTAAAAAATAATCCATTTAAGAAGGCTAACCAACTATTTTGTCTCATAATACCTATTAATTCATCGATAAATAATATAATTTTATGCACCTCCCATTACTTCATGTCAATTGATTCCTCATTTATTTAATAATAAATATAATTTATAAAAGATATTCCATATCACTAGATTTTATTATTGATTAAAGGATAAATAATATCCTTGATTCACTAGTTAATGAAATAACATTCATAAGGAATCATACTATATTGAAATGTTATAAATTATTTCCATTAAACATATCCTTGATACAAAAATGTGTTTCTTTAGGATAAATTTAATGTAAAATTAAATTTTATTACAACATAGTGAATGTTTCAAGGGAATGTTAATGAACTAGAAATTAATTGAAGCTAAAATATGACTATCAATTCATAAAAAATATCTGTATTTATTATAAATTCATTAAAATCTATGAAAAAAATCATTCATTTAAAATAATAAAATATGTTTTAAATAAATTTTAATAATTTTAAAACAATTTAATACTTATAGAAGATGATAAATATCATAAAACAAGTTTTACGGTTGGATAGTCTGTAAATGATGTATGTGTTAGAAGACATCGCATTATACATATTGCAATTAGTATTTAAAATTGAAATTTTCCAGAAAATTAGAAATATTCATTTTAAAACATTGCACATGTAAAAGATATCATTAATCATATTTAAAAAATTATTTGGCTAAATACAAATGGATTTATTAAAATAATTATTAAAAATACTGACATGGATGTAAAATATTCCCACTCAAAAAGAGAAAAAAAAATCTTAAAAAATATATCCTTATTAAAGTGGAAAATATTTTAAAATCTTGAATAAAAAATAAATATTCTGATGATGAAAAAATAGATGATGTTAATGTAGGACAAATTATAATACCTTTTTAATGGAAAATAGAACCAATCCCTCATTTATGAATCAGTAAAATAATATTTTAATTCTTTAGTAAAATTTTAATTGTAACCCCATGAATGTGTAAACATGAAATGAAACTTTTTTCATCATGAATAAAATTATATTCATATTATATACAAAACAATTGGTTTCAAATAAATCATAAAAAAGTAAATAGGGGCATAATAAAAAAATTCAATGGATTGGAAAGTGAGTTCAAATTTAATACCTTTCACATCCCCTTATGTGACATTTCTTTGAAATCCTATATAATGTTTCAAAACATTTTATTATTTTTTATTAAAACTAAATTAATTTTTATCATATCATATATAATCCTTTTATAAAATATTATCAATTATTTATTATCAATCATTCATTAATATCATTGTTTTGGGTGCTAACTATATTATTTCTTCATCCATGTTTTGTTAAAAAAATTAGTTATTTTACCTAGCATGTTGTTTTATGACATATATTATATATAAATGAAATAAATTTAATATTTATTTAGTAAAAAGATTTTAAAAATCATTCTTTAATATTGGAACTGGAAAATAGTCAAATCTATTTTTGGAGATAGTAGGTCATATATAAGCACGATCAATGTTAAAAATTTTATAATGGATGAAAAGGAAATGAATTAGTTGATATATCATATTTCCTGAATAAATATAATGTAAAATTTTAATATATATAATCATTAGTTCAATTAATATGATTATCCCTGTGAGATGGTGATAAGAAATAAATTACATCAACTCAGCATGCATTATATCTTTATATAAATGATTGGTGGTTTAATTTTCCATTTGATATAAATAGATTTGGATTTATATTATTCCTTAGAAATAAAAACATCTAAGAATAAGTAAAATCGTGGTTTTATTATATTTTATTTTTTATGAAATAATTGAATCTAGTAAAAATGTAATGAGAAATAACTTGGTGAATATGATTGACTTATCTTAGAAATATCCATTGGATATCTTATTAAGGACTGTAGGGTTTGTCTTTTGGGAATAATAAATCTTCAAGAAAATGGATTTGATTTTTTGGGTGTAATTGTTTCAGTGACTAATTAAGATAAATGTTTCAAAACATGTGATGAAGTGATGTGAGTATGGGCCCATTATTAATTGAGTTTTCTTGTAAACAAGTTTGTTTTCCATGTTTTAAAATATTTTTAAGTCATTTCATTGTTAAAATGGCTCCAATTTGATTAATATGAAAATCTGATATAGTTTTGGTATACGTAAAAATAATAATTTTTTGCAGGATGGTGATTGGTTCGAGATATCTTATATGTTTTTAGATTATCCCCCATAAAACATTTTTTACCCTTAACCATGGTAACAAATTTTTTATGTCTTTACGTTTTATTGTGAAAAAAATAGTTTCGCTATATTAAATAATTATTATTAGGATTAAAAATATATAATCAATTTTACCATATTAAATTCATAGAATTTTTATAATTTAATATAAAAAATAAACCCACACAACATGACCAAAATGATTTTCCCAAAGAATATTTTTTCAATAATAAAATGATCTTACATTAACTATATGGTTAGAAATCATAATTATATGGATTTAAAGTAATATATTTAGATATATATTATATAAATATAATTTAATTTTTTATCAGTATAGTTCATATTAATTAGTTAAATATAGAAAATATAAGAATATAAAAAATGTTTCTAAAAAGATATACCTTTTTTACATCCAAATGCTCATGTCTTTATTTTTACCAGCATAGTAATAAATAAATGGTAAATTATAAAAAATATAACACATTATTAAAAATAAAATTATTGATATTAAAAAAAATTATTTTTAGTTTTTCATATATTCATATTAATATATTAAAATTTCAAAAATTCATTCTATGATAATTTTGACCATGTAAGAACAAAATTAATATTCATTCTATAATATTAGATTTTTAGTGACATGAAATATTAAATATTGCACTGTATTATATTTTTATTAATATAAAATTTTCAATTAAAATAAATTTACTCTCATATGTCACATTATTTAATCTTTTTAAAATTTTATCCATAAAATTCCTATGTATATTACTTTCTTAATAAATGAGGAAAAATATATTCTGTAAAATAATTATGTTAAAGTTTTTCTATTCACATTTTCTAATTTCTAAAATGTACCTTTATGAATTATGTTATCAATTTATAAAATACTTTTTCTTTTTTTATGAATCTATATCGGTCAATCGCATTAAGATGGTTCATGTTCCTTTTATATTTCCCCAGAGATGAGACCATGTTTTGGGTCTGAAATATAATTACTTATTAATGTGTTATGGAAAACATTATATCATTGTGAAATTCATGGTGTCATATCTAAATAAAAAGTTATAATTCGAATTACTTCTATAATTTGAAAAGTTCAAATATACATGGGGAACGTTTTTCCTTTTCTTACCAAACCATATAATACCCTTCTATATAAACACTTTCATGACAATATGACATCCGAATGGAAATTATGAATCTATAAATAAATTTATTTGATAAATCATCTCTTTTCATTGATATAAATTAATGTTAATATGAATAGTTTTTAAATTTGTTCCCCTCAATAAGTTCTTGACATGTCATCTTCCTTTCACAGACTTCTTCCCAGCACGATGGAGTACAAAATGTATGTTAATATAATGGTTTTTATAAAAATATTTGAATAATTTAATGGAAGTAAATGATAAATTTAAACTATAGAATGGGTAAATAATGATACCACATAACATAAATTTCATATGTAAATGACCACAACATGAATAATATTGTTTTAATAGTCTTTCCATATTGTATATATGTTTGAAGATGTTAAACAATGATCAATAAATTTTTAATATCAAGATCCATATGAATTTTCATTCACAATGATGTAAAATGGGGTAATTATTATACAAAATTGATATTGTTTCATCATGAAGTCTTTCAAAATATTTAATATATTTTCGTGAAGGGATCTCATGAGTTATATATTCTCTTGTGGTAAGGAAATGAATAGATTTAAAATGGTTACCAACAATAACCAATATATTATCATTAATTATATTTCTCATTGATAATTTAGTAAAAACCTGTATTGTAATTTAATCCAATTCATCATATTAATACCTATATATTTAATGAATCCTATTTGATATTTCCTCTTAGACTTGACCTATTCAGGAACCATATATCATGATAAATTATTAGAAACATTGAACATTATATTATCCCATAATATATTTCTCCTAATCATTCTACATCATGGTGCTTCTAGTTTGTATGAAGTAACTATATATATGGGAAAAAAGTAATTCCCTTCTCAAATCAAGTATACAGGAACATATAGACACATTCAAAAGAATTCCATGTTCATATATTTATCCTTAAAATATCTCATGATTTAGGAAATTAATTTTATTTTTAAAATTATACTCCTGAGGATAAGAACGAGTTATCCTTTATTATAATAAATTTTCAAAAAAATTTAGAAAAAGGTTTTATATTTCCCCATTCATAACAATTACAATATACATCTATATTAAATATTTGAATATATGATATCTTTCAGTCTTAATTTTTTTGTGACTCATTAATTTTTCGTTCTCTATGAATAGATACATTATTTTACTTCCTTCGGTGGTAGTGTAATGATAAATCATATTTCATGAGTATCTAAATCCATTGTCTTTTTAATAGGATCAAATATTTTGATGAAAATATGTATCTAAAAATCTTATTATATATGTATGTCTCATAGCATTGAAAATAAAGGCAACGACACTATATATTTAAAGAAAACATTTGAGTTTAAAAATAAATTTCATTAGATCTATTATTATATTCAAGATTCATTAAATAATTTGATACATTAGAAATAACACTATCATTATATATATAGAAACAATTTTACGCCTTCATTGATGCATCACACTACAGAAAAGATCCATCATTTTCCAATTGTAGAGTCAAAATTTGGGAAATTTCAAATCATCTTTACATTTATTCAACACATTATTCACATTCTATTACACATATATAAATAACTTCTTTTCATATATTATTTCTTAATATTGTATCCACATGGTATATATTTTGATGAAATCACCACTAATAACCATCCTAACCAATGAAACTATATGTTAACATTATCAATAACAGAAGGATGGTTAGATATAGTGCTCTATTATAATACTAGAGGATTTGGGTTGTGATTTCATCATAATTTTTTAGATCATGGGAATGCCATATATAATGGTTCTAGTTTAGATATAATAATAGTTATCAATCTTCGACCTGAATGGTTACCCTTGAAGAAATATATGGTCCCCTATCAAGATCATATCATTATTAGGATGATAAAATCGATGCCTACCTTTTGTGTCTAATTCTTGTTCATGAGAATTAATTAAGGATTCACGACATATATCGACTCTGATTATTAGGAAAACTCAGCATAAATCATATGAGGATCTTCAATATAATCCTTGTGGGTTTTAAAATTGTGAAAATTTGTTTTGGAATTTTACTCCATTTTATGGTAACCTCCATCTTGGGAAATAGAGAATGATTTACTAGGGATATTGTGGGACAATTTAGGTTAATGAGTGAATTGTATAAGTTTTTTATTGGATTAAATTTTGAACTTATTTGACTGGTATCCATGATTTTTCCATATATCTTAGCTTATTATTAATCATCTTGATACCTCTCATGTACTCAATGTGGAATGAATTTAGTTTGATCTGTATATTTCTTTTTAGTAGGAACTAGTTGGGATAATTAATAATAAGGTGAAATAATTATGTGGTATGTCTATTATATTAGATATAGTGTAATGATGGATCATATTTACACAATACATGGGAGAATTAGTCATCGATGTGGGGGAATTGGCCCAGCTTCTTTATAAATATTTCTTCTTCAACTTGACTTCCCAATGCTGTAAATACCTATAATGGGGAGATTTTAAAATCTTGGATTAAAAGGAAATATTATTTTCATGTTTTAGTGTTTTACTTTCGGATTTAAGTAGTGTTTGATCCTTTTGAGTATTTTTTGTACATCCTAGATTGGTTACTACTTATAGGTTACACTTTAGTCATAAATGTGTACTTTATGGTAAATATTGGTCACAAGGCATTATATGTGGAAAATTTTTTATATTTATATCCATTTACCACATAAATATAAACTTTTATTTTTTAAATTTTTAGACCTTGATAAAATATCCTAACGGGATGTATTTATTGTCATGTGTGAGTTATGAGGAGTTAATGCCATAAATATTTTATTTAAGATGTAAATCCTTCATTCCCAATAGGTTTTATGTGGCGTAAGACTAAATCCTTATTAAAACCAGTTCCAACTCCAAACCTCAAACCCTCGGTATCCATACAAACTCATTTAGGTGTCGCCTCCACATCTGGATCACTTTGTTCAGTGCACGATCTCCAAATTTGTTATATCCAGGAAAGAGGCAATTCTTCAAAATAATGACTCTTGTTATGGTAACTATATTGAGTTACGTTTATGAATTTATGATGATGTAATGTTAATTCATCTTATATTCTATCCAGATCCATTTTTATCTTATTATATAGGTCGAACCATATGTATTATGTGTTATGTAATGTGAATTCCTTAAGGTACTTTTAAACCATTTTCTTTTTTGACAAATTTTCTTATTTAAATTAATTTTTAGACAACTTAATTGATGTTATGGACTCCATTTGACGATCTGTGATGATTTTGGTGTGTGGAACATATCAAGGGTAGTGTGAGATATGATTTTGAGGAATAGGGATTTGTCTCTAGCTGTTTTGGAAAAACTATAATATCACTTGATTTTTAAAATGGTATTACAAATAAATTTTCATCACAAATTTATGTATGGAAATGGATATGTGATAAAAATTGGGGATTCCATTGTAATGGAAATTGAATTTTTTTGATGACTTTTGAAATGGATTTCAATTTTTTTCTCAAATCAATTGTTTAAATGAATAATTGGATGTATACAATTGACTAAAAAGTGAACTCATTTGATATTTATTTGATATGTGCAATAAATTGGAATCCTTATGATCTCAAGAAAGAAGGTTTTGTATATGGTCTCATTAATTTTACTATTAATGGGATTACATATGGGGTGTTCCTCTACACCCTACGAATATAATATATGGACTTGACCATGTCATTGTTATGGGTTGTCCACTCATAGGGATTTCCTTTGATCATTAGGAATGTGTTCGATGGTGATTGATGTGTTTTACTTTTTTATTATAGTACAACTATTCCACTAACTATAAATATAAATAAACTTAACCACCTTAAGAAATTTATAATATTTGTAATGTTTTCAGATTTATGTACATTCTATGAAGAATTTTGATTTTTGATTTGAAAATTTATCACATTTCTTTTAATCGAACTCTGAGGAATGGAAAAAATTTACCTTTCTTTATATATAAAAATTCACTTCTTTTTAGAAGTCCATGTATTCGATAATATAAGAATATGTAGATGATTTATATAGAGACTTTATATAGATCACATGGGTGTGATATTACTACGACTATTTCACAGACTTAATAAAAACCTATTTGGTGGAGTATCGACCTATAATTGTGTATTGATGTAGTAAAAGGTAAGGTGTCACAGTGAGGTGGTGATTTTTATGTTTTATATGTATGGGTATATAGTGGTAAGATGGTGTTACTTTTCCAACATATAAAATATAGTAGATATTTTTGGATATTATTTCATTTCTAGATATGGGGGATTTTTTATCATGAATTATTATTAGATAATTTTGAGTTGTATCACTTCTAAAATTATCATTTTTTAAAGAATATATCATTATTAGTTTTCTTCAATTTTTTGCTATGATTGTGAATTTATTTCATGTATATTGTTTCTTTTGGGGGAGAAGTATTTCCCAGTTTCTTATTTAGAGGCACTTGTATCATTCACTAGCATGTGGCATCAGGCACCCTTCGCTTGTAAGGATGATAATTTCAGGTACCAGTTTCTAAGGGTAACTCAGGTCATATTCTTATCCTTTATATATTTCTATATAGACAAAAATAATTATAAATAGTATTCTTAATAAATAATTCAAGGGATCTAATATATATATTTTAGTATATGTACATGTATATATATTTACTAGTAGAAAAAATTAATTAATGGATCTAGATGTGTGAATATATTTCAATATAGTAGTAAAAATTACAAATTATATGTTTTTAATTATGTCTCAACAGGACATATCAACGAAATTCATGAAAAATAATACCACATGGAGGCAATTTCTAAAAGAGGTACCTCTATATGTAACAAAAATCGATAAAATTAATTTAGTAGAATTTATTATGGATAGTCAGATCGATGATATTAAACAAGAAATTTTATGACCATGACATTATAAATATTAGTAATGATGATTTGGGACATCTGAGAAAAATTATAATGAATGATATTGATTCATGTATACATGAGAACCAATATTTTCATGTCATAGTAGAAATAAATCAGAGTTGTAACAATGAATTTATTCAATGTATATATGTGTAGAAAATCATAAAATATTTCATTCTCATTAGTTTGTTTTGAATTAACACTATATATTAATATTCAATATGTTAATAATTAATCATGAACCTATTATTGTGGTAGATTTTTATATGATTAAAAGATTTTTTGTTAAATAATTTCCAATATATTTATGAAGAATTACAAAATAAGTATTTCTGTTTTAACTCACCTGTAGCATGTTACCTACCAAAATAAAATAAGGAAGATCCATATACAAAATCAACACATCTGTTATTACGTGCTGATGTGTATACATCAAATTCTATGAATGTTCAATAAAATAAATATTGATAATAATATTGTTTATAAAAAATGAACATACATAACCATATTGAATATTCTTCAATCACATAAATGAAAAAAAAGTGTAGAAAATCAATAGTTAAATTATTCACACTAGATGTGTGGTTGATCTGATTATATAGAATCATTTTTCATCAAGAAATGAAAGAAATTAATATCTTACTAAATAAATATGAAAATGATTATATGGAAAAAATTTATATATCTTTAGATATTGTCTCGGATGTTAAACTTGTAATAGAATAATTATAATATAGCAATTAGTGTAGTTAATTATATATTTAAATATCTGAATGAATTCAAAACTAACTTACAATAATGGATTTTTATACATTCTAACATCATAATAAATGAAAAAAATATTAATTTATCATATGATATGTTAAATAGATATTTTTTGGATTATTATCTATACTATAAACTATTTAATACAGATGAGAATAATGTAAGAAAAAAAATTACTTCTATATTTACATATAACAATTTTGAAAATCTGATTTCATTATTTATCTGTATGATAATTATGAATCCCTCCTAGGATTAAAATTTCTAAAGCATATTTCAGGTATCAATAGTATAATATATCCATATATGTATGTATTTATAATTGATCCTATCACCACATAGTTATTATAAATTGTATTTTATTAGTTGGTATTTTTTAGATAACATAAAATTTCATCAAGAGTATACAAAATAATTTTCATTTCTCATGATATAATTACAAATAATCCAAATTTTATTGAATCTATCATCATGATGATGAAATACTATATTTAGGGTTTCTATTAAAAATCCATGAAAATTTCATAAATTATTAAATCTCATTCTTCGAAGGATGATATATTTCAAACATGATTGGTTGTTGTATAATTTAATGATCCAAAATATCGTAAATATAATTTCACATTTTAATTATCACTGATGTGTATGCATTGATTTTTTTATATATACATAAAAAATAATAATAAATCATTTTATGTAGAAATTTAGTAATTGTTCTTATACATTAAATATAGAGATACAATTTCTTCATTTGATGACATTTAAATATTTCTAAGTATATTTTGAGAGATAGGAACTAATTTAGAATTTGATTTAATGCCTACTGTGAATCGAAGTAATTTTTGAATAATATTAAATATATTTTATATTGAAAGTGAGAAACATCATTATACGAATGGGATAAATCGTAAACAATAACTCAAATCCAAAATCAAAGACCATGGTTGTTTCCATAGCTTTATTTTCATGATATTCATGACATAAAATGAGCTGTCATGGGATATTTAGACCCCTCACTAGTTAGTGGTACATTCAATGGATTTAATTAATTAATTAATTAGTCTAATTAATTAAATTTTTTACATAAAATGAAATGTTGTTAATGTGTTGTTATGGAATATTTCTTAGTTTTTTCTAATAATCCTTTAATTTACATATGATGGTCTCCTCCCCCAACCATTGTAAAATCTCCTCAAACGATGAAAAAACTCTAAATCAGAGTAGATCTGGACAAAGTGAATACAACGATATATCCCAATTTTATGGTGGATGCACTCATTGCCCATGAACAATCTATAATTGAGTTAGGGATTGTTAATTAGAGTTTTTACACCATTTTGATTAAATGTTTTGATTGAATCAATACCTTCTATTGATCCATGCCAATTGTGGCCTATGCATGCACCTGAGTACCATTTTTTAGTTGTCTATTAATTAATTTCTTACCCCAACATCAAAATTCTTGATCATTTTCCATGAACACTTACCCAGCAATGTAGAATCATGGTTTTCTTGGTAATTTTCTATCTCTTTGCTTCATGTTCATCATTAATTCCACAACTTGGTTCTGGTTATACATTGATCGGTGGTACAGGGCCCAATAAGTCACTTGGATCTTCATCAGATTGATGAATAAAGTTCATATCAATGAAAAGAGAATATATATGGTGCTTTTAGAGGCTTGTGTGATCATTGTGATTGTTGGAAATCATATAATAAAAGTATTTTTAATTTTTTCATGCATGGTGTAAGAGGTGTATACGTATTTGTACAGATTGGAAATCAAATCAAGTTTCCTATTACTGGAGGGCTGGAATCTGTCGAATGTGTATAGATAAACCAATTTCAGCAAGAGGCTACATAGAAATAAATGGAATGGAAAATATTTTAAGTTGGAAATTAGATATGATGTTTCTATAAAAAAACCTAACTATACACTGTGTATGTAAAGACTCGTAAATTTCAAATAAATTTTTTTCTTAATTTCATTGAAATTTTATGAGTATGCGGTTTTTGACGGCACCTGATTCTGAGGCCCGGTGTGCCAGGAATCAATTTCCGAAGTCTAGCTCAGGTACGTTCAATGAACGAACGAGTGGGTTTTTAATATCTTTTGAACCGGTGCTTGGAATTGAAATCTGAGGGCACCGATGAACTCACAGCACCGGGAATTTCTTAAGGGGATCTTAAGCGCAGTTGCATTTTGTTGCATGAGGTGGTTAATTTTTGGGGTTTAGTTAAATTAAATAAAATTTGTCGTACACAAATTTTATTCATGGTAAGTGGTTATTTTAAACAAAGGGGGAGTTAGATGTGGGGCCCACACCCACCCAACCTCCCATGGGAGAGTTTAGTGTTGTAGGGCCCACATGAAACCCTAACTCCTCACCTCCCCCTCAACTCCCAAAACCCCCCTTTTATCACTCTTAAAATTAATTTGTAAACTCCTCCTTAATTATGTAGTCTACTCACATAATTAATGAAGTGACTCTTTGAATTATTTTGAATGGTTGGATTTCCTTTTAAAATGGGGGAAAGCTCATTTAAATATTTGGTTGGACAAATATTCTGAAGGGAATTCTTGGATAATTTAGAAGAGCTCCCTCCTTCTGATGAAGAACGTTCTTGATGATGAACAACGCCTCCGACGAAGAACGCCTCCGACAGAGAACGTGAAGTCACCGACGACATGCCTTCTCTTCTTCTTCCTCCGCGTCAAGGGAGGAGACACCACTACAGGGAACGTCGCCATCGATGCCGACTTACCCTCTGATGTCAATGGAATCAACACCAATCTTCCGCGACGTATGATCATCGCAATGCTTGCCTCATTCCGCGGCTCGGTGACGTGCGACGTCTTTGCAAGGTAGGGGTTAATTTCTTCTTCTTGAATACATCATCGTCGTTCATCATTTTCTAAATAGGCCACCTGTTATCGCAATAACAGGGAGGAGGTTGGACCGCACGAACACGATCGGCCCTCCTCCCCCTTGATGATTAAGTTTGTGGAAAGAAGGTGGTGCGGTGCAACGGCACCTCGCGGTCACATGGGAAAATGTGGAAAAGATGCGTGGCACCATCGCGCCGCACAGTTGAGGAAAAATGAACCCGCGACCGGAGTCGGGCCACGGTGAAGGGGCGCGGCATCGGCGAGCCGCTCTGGAGAACTCTAAATTCACCGCGGCCAAAGCGGGGTCACGGCGGAGGGGCGCGGCCACGTCGCGTCATGTCGGTCGAACCAAGGTCGCGGCGGAGCAGGGACCGGTGGCCGGTACCGGCCTCCGGCGTGCCGGAGCAGGAGGGCGGGACCCCGGCGGTCCCGTGGCAGCAGCACGGCCGGCTAGCCGAGCCAGCCGATCGAGGAGACCGGGGGTTCGAAACCCTCGGCTGGAAGGAGAGTGGCCCCCACATTGGGGGGGGGGGCTGGGTTCATCAATCAGGGGGGCCGCGCGCCCCCTATTCCGCTTAGCTCGGCCAGCCAAGCAGGCCACGCGGGCCACGCCAGCACGACAGGCCAACCGGCCGCACCCAAATGGGCCAGACCCGGACCAGAGTCGGGTCGACCCGGTTCGGGCCGACCAAGGGGGTCTCGGGCCGGGTCGGACCGGGCCCGAAACCCCTATTTTCGGACTTTTTTCAGTCATTTTCCAATAACTTGGGCTACTGACCTCCGATCGACGCACCGTCAGTTGCAATGCTATCCTTGGATCGAGAGAGTCGTTTCGGTTTATTACCCTTAGGGTTTCGGAGAAATTTGGGTATGGCCGGGTTGGTTCGATCACGAAACCAACCGGGCCCTCGGAGCGGAAACGCTTATATCTCGAGCTCCGGACGTTCGATTGACGTTCTGTCAACTTTGTTGGATTCCTCTTGATGAGACGGAACTTTGGAAAACTTCTCCTGAGTTTTGGACGCATTTGGACTATTTCTGGGTTGGATTGTACCTGAAATCCAACCGGGCCCCAGGAACAGAAAAGCTGATAACTTTCAGACTGGACGTCCATTTGACGAACCGTCAGTGGCATTAGAGATCCGGTTGAGAAAAAGTCCCTATGAGTATACCCTATGAGAGTTCGAGGTACAGTTGATATACGGTCGGGTTGGTTCGCACACGAAACCAACGGGGCCCCTGGGACGAAAAGGCTAATAACTCACAGACCGGGCACCCGATTGACACGCCGTCTGTTGTGTTGAGACCCCTATGACTAGGAGGTCCTTTGATATACTTCTTCGTGGGACTTTGTGATACTTTTAGTATCGACCATTAGCTCGTGGAGCAGACCCTCCCGGAGACGAGCGTACGGATTACGAAGACCGTGTAGCCGGCTGAGACCTGACGACTGCTTGACCGACTCGACTTGGAGTGAGTCGACTAGCCCAGTGGACGGAGCACTACTTGTTTGGGTGCAGACCCATGGTGGACGGAGCACTACTGTGTTTGGGTGCAGACCCGCGGTACTCGACCAAAGAGTACCTCTTCTGGCTACTAGGGGGGATGCACTAATGTGTTTGGGTGTCAGACCCCGGTGAGAAGCACTACTGTGTTTGGGTGGCTGACCCGAGGTACTCGACAGGAGGAGTACCTTCGCAGTCTTAAGTTAGTGAGAAGTACCTCAGATTCGTGACAGGATCAATGTACTCTCTAGATATAGGGCTCTTCAGCAGTTACGGTTTCGATAATGAAAATCATGGTTTGAGCTGAGTCTATGACCTTTGTGTTTACCGCATGATTGAGATGGGTCACTTAATAACTTAGGTGTATGTATGGGCATATACCAAGGTAGTGGTTATCTGTTGATTTCATAACCTTTTTGTTTCCTCGTGATTGAGATGGGTTACTTGATAACTTAGGTATAAGTATGGGAATATACCTAAGTAAAGGTTATCTGTTGAGATCCTTCTTTTTGGTTATCCTTATTGGATTTAGTGAGACCTTGATGGTCTCAGGGTCCCTACTGAGTATCGTATACTCAACCCTACATGGGCTATGCCCGCACATCGTTGTGTAGGTTGCAGAAGACGGGCAACGCTGACAGAGGCCGAGTGTTCGAGGACTGGACGGTACCCAGAGGTGGACCTCACGACGAGTCAGTATCCGGAGGTGGACTTGACAATGAGACAACACTCGGGGGAGGTTGACGGGCGAGAGCGTTGTGGAGGCTATATGTACCTACCCTTCAGGTAGGATCCGTGGTGGACGATCCAGGAGTTTCGCTATCTGTACCTACCCTTCATATAGGATCTGTGGTGGACGATCCAGGTGCTGCGCTATCTGTACCTACCCTTCAGGTAGGATCTGAAGAGGACGACCTAGGAACTGCTTCCATTCTTCCAGCTGTTTGTCTTCTTTTTTGTACTTTCATTCAATTGTAGTTGTACTTTCAGTTGGGTTTGTATTCTGCCCCACTTACTTTTCAGCACTTTCTTTTGTACATACTGTATTACTTCCACTTGTACTCTGGGATTTTTTTTTAATTTTATAAAGGCAATGCCTTCCCAGTTATCAGGATTTGTGCCTTTGGTGCTAGTCTCCAGCCCCCGGCCTATGAAAGGCGGTCTTTCGGTAGTCACGGCACGAGCCCCGAGGACGGGTCGTGACAAATTGGTATCAAAGGAGTCGGTTCTACCGTAGAACTTATAACTCTGATATTCCCTTTCTGTGAAGAA
The DNA here is from genome assembly GCA_963277665.1 of Viscum album. Taxonomy (NCBI): domain Eukaryota; kingdom Viridiplantae; phylum Streptophyta; class Magnoliopsida; order Santalales; family Viscaceae; genus Viscum; species Viscum album. Next base: position 1,319,902,140 of record OY728158.1, read on the forward strand.
ATAGTTTTAAGGGTACCGAGTGTGGTCTTCAGTTAATGGATTTCGGTGTTTGTGTGGCATCCGACGTATCCGTACACCAGGACCTTAACTATTGATTTGCGAATTTGTACAGGAAAAACACTGATTGCGTGTGTGTTTCCAAGAGTTTTAAATCAGCTCAAACCAGGTCAGCTCACCAGGTATAAATTGTTGACCATGTCGCATCTGGTCAGGATGTCTCCATGCAGACAGTCAGCTGGAGTTCTGAGAGAGTACTCGATGACGGACCACCAAGCGACGAGGCTCTGGTTCGGGGCCCTTTTTACTATGTTGGCACCCTCGGGTGGTGTACCAGTATCACCCCCACCTGTTGGGAAGCAGATGCCACCAGCCATACTAGCGAACTATGCATTCTGGTAGAGCGCGTTGCACGAGTTCCAGCAGCAGTGACCTCTGAGGTTATGAGGTGAGGCAGATTCCCAGACACCAGAGCAATGGCTGGAGGTGATTGCTAGAGTTTTTCTCCTAGTTGAGACATCAGTAGAGTGGATGGTGGACTTGGCTACTAGTGTTTTCCAGTGAATGACCATGATGATGGTCTGCATAGTGATGAGGCTTCGTTATGTGGACCAATGCTTGAGATAATGCCTTCGGGTAGTGTTCTATGTATACATCACTACCTGTTGGTCAGCAGTTACAACTGGCGATATCGGTATGTGACACATGTAGACATACTACCTTACACGTTTTCCAACATCAGATACCGTCAAGTTTGAAGGCGAGCCCGATTCACGGGCAGCTAAGGACTGGCTTGAGGAGGTGGCTAAGAGTTTTCTAGAGCTTATACAGCTTCGGCAGGATGACATTTCGGTAGCTGAGAATTCATCAGGGCATACCAAACCATTCCTGGTACTCAATGAATGCGATGTGATCGGTGCTTCAGGGCTCGAACATACGAGCCATAACCTTTTCTTTATGCATTCCTAATTATTCTAGGGTGATAGAAATAACCTTTGTGGTTTATAATTCTTTTCCTGAATGGATGCATTCAGTGAAGGTTAGCAGTGGGAAAGCTGGAAACTGGCACCAGTCTCAGACACATGGGCGTGAAAAATGTTTCAAGTAGAGGATGTAAAAAAAAGGACAGATGAATCTTCAAGGAGACAGACATGGAAGAAGATCTATGAGAGTAGCATGGGGTGATTTACTTTTTGACATGTTACAATCACCCGCCTTTGTAGTCCCCTCCAGGATTAGAGAGCTGGAGGGTAGGGGAAGAGAGTCGCTGCATGCGGTCAAGGAGTGTGACCCAATGGCACTAAGAATGATTCATGGGACAGTCTGTGTCCACTACTAGCTGCCATAGTAACAGACGTTGATATGAATCATTCCTTCCTACCATGAATCTTTTCCCAGACCTAGAGTTTCTGGTAAGCTGTAGACTTGACCCTCACATCTGGAGATATCCTGGGAGGAGACTCGATAATCACACTTACGCTGACAGTGTGGTCTGACTCTCGAGGTGAGAGTTTCAATTGGAATCTCTTGGTGGCGGCGTCGAGGCCCTATGACGTTGGTCTCAGTATGGATTGGTTTCATAGTTCATGCTAAGATTGACTATTTTAGGCAATCAGGTTGTGGTCTATCTACAACGTCGAGATGGGTTTTCCTTGGTCGGAAAAAATGAAACCCCAGGCAGCACAGGATAAACTAATACTTAGGAGGGTGTAGCTGATCACTCTTGGGTTCGCCAACCTTACCCTCGTGGTTGTAGGAGTTTTGAGTTTAAGTTATAATAATGAAATAGAGGCCTCTAGAGTTCGAGGATGGCGACCACGTTCTTATACGGGTCTCACCTCGATGGGGTTTACGGAGATGTAGCCGAGGCGGTGCGAAATCTCCGAGGTTCGACGGCCCTTTCTAGGTCCTCAGCAGGGTAGACCAGGTGGTTTACCGATTGACCTTTCCACCTCTGTTGCACCAGGTGCATGATGTCATCCCTGTATCTTAGCTGAAGAGATGCGTGCATGATCCTTCACATATCATCGACCGTAGGAAGTAGGACGTCGATGGTAGGGTGACATTCACAGAGGTTCCAGTGGGGAACGAGGATCGACAGGAGAGGATCCTATGTGGATGATCGATTCCTCAGGTGTACTTCACTGGCAGTATGGGAACCTCCAGGTGAGCACATGGGAGTGAAAGGCTCAAATGTATGCTCAGTACCACTTTTGTTTCCCTAGATTGTGTTATAGCTTTTTGGGGACGTAAATCCCTAAGGTGGGAGTAATGTAAAGACCCGGAAATTTCAATGAAATATTTTTCGTAATTTCATTGTAATTTTACGAGTATGCGGTTTCTGACGGCACCTGATTCTGAAGCCTGCTGTGCCCGGAATTAATTTCTGAAGTTTAGCTCGGGTACGTTTAGTAAACGAACGAGCAGGTTTTTTTTCTATCTTTTGAACCGGTGCTCGGAATTGAAATCCGAGGGCACCGATGAACTCACAGCACCATTAATTTCTTAAGGGGATCTTAAGTGCAGTTGCGTTTTGTTGCATGAGGTGGTTAATTTTTGGGGATTAGTTGGATTAAATAAAATTTGTCGTACACAAATTTTATTCATGGTAAGTGGTTATTTTCAACAAAGGGGAGTTAGATATGGGGCCCACACCCACCCAACCTCCAATGGGAGAGTTTAGTGTGGCACAACCCACATGATACCCTAACTCCTCCCCTCACCCTCATCTCCGAAAACCCCCCTTTTATCACTCTTCAAATTAATTTGTAAACACTTCTTTAATGATGTAGTCTACACACATAATTAATGAAGTGACTCTTTGAATTATTTTGAATGGTTTGATTTCCTTTTAAAATGGGGGAAAGCTCATTTAAATATTTGGTTGTGAAAATATTGTGAGGGGAATTCTTGGATAATTTAGAAGAGCTCCCTCCTTATGACGAAGAACGTTCTTGACGAAGAACAACACCTCCGACGAAGAACGCCTCCGACGGAGAACGCGAAGTCATCGACGACGTGCCTTCTCTTCTTCTTCCTCCGTGTCAAGGGAGGAGACACCACCGCGGGGAATGTCGCCATCAACGAAGACTCACCCTATGATGTCAACGGAATCAGCACCAATCTTCTGCGACGTCTGATCATCACGACACTTTCCTCTTTCTGTGGCTTGGCGACGTGCGACGTCTTTGCAAGGTAGGGGTTAATTTCTTCTTCGTGAATACTTCATCGTCGTTCATCGTTTTCTAAATAGGCTTCCTATTATCGCAATAATAGGAGGAGGTCGGACCGCATGAACAAGGCTGACCCTCCTCCCCCTTGATGATAATGTTTGTGGAAAGAAGGCGGCGCGGTGCAACGACACCGCGCGTTAACATGGGAAAATGTGGCAAAGATGTGCGGCACCATCGTGCCGCGCCGTTGAGGACAAACGAACCCGTAACCGGAGTCGGGCCACGGCGAAGGGGTGCGGCGTTGTCGCGCCGCGCCAGAGAACTCCGAAGACACCGCGGCTGGAGCGGGGCCATAGCAAAGGGGCGCGGCGCGCCAGTCGAACAAATGATGCGGCCTTTGGCCGCCGCGGAGCATGGAGCGGCGGCCGGTACCGGCCACTGGTGCGCCGGAGCAGGAGGGAGGGACCCCGGCGGTCCCGCGGCAGCAGCACGGCCGACCTGCCGGGCCGGCCGATTGAGTAGACCGGGGGTTCGTAACCCCCGGCTAGAAGGAGAGCGGCCCCCACGTGGGGGGGGGGGGGGGGTCATCAATCAGGGAGGCAGCGCCCCCCCCCCCCCCCATGTTCCGCTCAGCATGGCTAGCCGAGCAGGTCACGCGGGTTGCGCCAGTGCGGCAGGCCAACTGGCCGTCGGCCCGCGCCCAAAAGGGGCGGACCCAGACCCGGGTCGGGTCGACCCGTTTCGGGCCGGCCCATGGGGTCTCGGGCCGGGTCTGGCTGGGCTCGAAACACCTATTTTCGGACTGTTTTCAGTCATTTTCCAATAACATGGGCTACAGACCTCCAATCGATGTACCGTCAGTTGTGAAGTGAACCTTGGCTCGAGACAGTCGTTTCGATATTTTACAGTCAGGGTTTCGGAGAACATTGGGTACAGCCGGGTTGGTTCGATCACAAAACCAACCAGGCCCTCGGAGCGGAAACGCTTATATCTCGAGCTCCGGACGTCCGATTGAAGTATCGTCGACTTTGTGGGATTCCTCTTGATGAGACGGAAGTTTTGGTATACTTCGCCTGAGTTTTGGACGCAGTTGGAGAATGGATGGTTTGATTTTTACCTGAAATCCAATTGGGCCCCTAGAACAGAAAAGCTGATAACTTTCAGACCGGACATCCGTTTGACGAACCGTCAGCGGAATTGGTGATCACATTGAGAAACGGTCCCTATGAGTATACCCTATGAGATTTCGGGATACAGTTGAGATATGACCGGGTTGGTTCGCACACGAAACCAACCGGGCCCTGGGACGAGAATGCTAATAACTCACAGACCGGGCGCCTGATTGATGTGTCGTATGTTGTGTTGCAACCCCTATCATGAGGCGGTACATTGAGATACTTATTTATGGGAAATTGTGATACTTGGAGTATTGAACAGTAGCTCGTGGAGAGGACCCTCCCGGAGATGAGCGTACGAAGTACGGAGACCGTGTAGCCGGCTGAGACCTGACGACTGCTTGACCGACTCCAATTGGAGTGAGTTGACAAGCCCAGTGGATGGAGAACTAATTGTTTGGGTGTAGACCCATGGAGGAAGGAGCACTACTATGTTTGGGTGCAGACTCGCGGTACTCGACCGGAGAGTACCTCTACAGGCTACTAGCGGGGATGCACTACTGTGTTTGGGTGGCAGACCCCGGGGGGAAGCACTACTGTGTTTGGGTGGCTGACCCACAGTACTCGACAGGAGCAGTACCTCAGCAGTCTTAGGGTAGTGACCAGTACCTCGGAGTCATGACAGGATCACTATACTCCCCAGATACGGGGCTCTTCAGCAGTTACAGTTTCGATAATGAAAATCCCGGTTTGAGCCGAGTCTATGACCTTTGTGTTTACCTCATGATTGAGATGGGCCACTTGATTACTAAGGTGTATGTATGGGAATATACCTAGGTAGTAGTTATCTGTTGATTTCATGACCTTTTTGTTTCCTCCTGATTGAGATGGGTTACTCGATAACTTAGGTATAAGTATGGGCTTATACCTAAGTAAGGGTTATCTGTTGAGATCCTTATTTGTGGTTATCCTTGTTGGATTTAGTGAGACCTTGAGGGTCTCGGGGTCCCTACTGAGTATCATATACTCACCCCTGCATGGTCTATTCCCGCACCTCATTGTGTGGGTTGCAGACGACGGGTAGCGCTGACAGAGTCCGAGTGTTCGAGGACTGGACAGTACCCGGAGGTGGACCTCACGACGAGTCAGTATCTGGAGGTGGACTTCACAACGACACAACACTCGGAGGAGATTGATGGGAGAGAGTGTTGTGGAGGCTATTTTTACCTACCCTTCAGGGAGGATCCATAGTGGATGATCCAAGAGACGTGCTATCGGTACCTACCCTTCAGGTAGGATCCGTGGCGGACGATCCAGGAGCTGCGCTATCTGTACCTACCCTTCGGGTAGGATCCGAGGAGGATGACCCAGGAGCTTCTTCCATTCTTTCATATGTTTGTATTTTTCTGTTGTACTTTCGTTCACTTGTAGTTGTACTTTCAGGTGGGTTTGTATTCTGGCCCACTTATTTTTCAGCACTTTCTTTTGTACTTAGTGTATTACTTCCGCTTGTACTCTGGGATGTTTGTTTTTACTTTTATAAAGGAAATGCCTTCCCAGTTATCGGGATTTATGCCATTGGTGCTAGTCTCCAGCCCCTGGCCTATGGAAGACGGGCTTGGGGTAATCACGGCACGGGCCCCGAGGACGGGTCATGACAGTGTAATGGGTATAACAAATGGTGTGTGCCCCCTCAACGGCTGTGGATATGGTTTCAGAAATGTTAAAGATTACATGGAGTATAGTCCTCATATATGTCGTGTACCTTCTCCCCCCCTCCCGATTAGAAAACCTATGCGCAGGCTCAAAAGATATAAACTCTATGAGGAAGTTAATGAATAACAGCACAAACTGTACTATGGTACATGGACATGGGTTCTAGTACATGGACATGGACAACAATCATGGAATGGGTCCCGGTATGCTCGACCACACCGTGTAGGCCACATACATTGTCTGTACTTATAAATTATTAGCATTCCACATTATATTTAGGGACAAGGATATGATATGATGTGGGGAAAGATTTCATTTGGGTCCTCTTACATTCTATGTACCCCCTTAGTTCCTCTTCTAGAAACTCTTATGTTACGTATTTACTCCCTTTGAACCCAGATATTGGCCTACGAGTATCCAATACTGAGAGCTTTTTCTCATAGGAAGAGATAATTCCATTGATATTTGATTTTGAGGTAAGATGTGAATTGTTTTAGACATGGTGCAGGACAAGGTGATGCTCGATGATAGTAGTGATCAGGTGAAATCACCAGATACCTTTCCAAGAAGTACCCTCCAACATGTCATAACAGTGGATTTCACTGATGATCTATATAGGTTACTCTCCAGCATGGATGGACAGTGGAGTTACATGATGTTCTGGGTGGTACACTCTACTTGGGATAGCTAGTTTTTTTTCTTAGATGACCATTTTGGGTTACCCTCTAGTCAGGATGGGTAGTGGAGTTTCTCGATGTTCTAGGATATACCCTCCAATAAGGCTTGGTAGTGGAATTCCCTAATGATATTTTTGAGTTACCATCTAACAGGATTGGGTAGTGGAGTTCCTTGATGTTTAGGTCAATACCATTCAATTGGTCTAGGAAGTGTAGTTTCCATGTGAACATTTTGAGGTATCCATCATCAATACTAGGAAATGGAGTTCCTCGGTGACCTCTAGAGTAGAACACCCCATTATCAAGGGTGAAAGTCCTCTATATTGAGTTGTTATCCACTATAATCTGTGTCATAGTGATAAGACATGGATGGATATAGGAGGTTACTTCTAGAAAGACAATCGATATGTTTTGAATCATTTATGGACTTTTTGAATATTTTCTATTATTATTTCTTGGGTTGAGCTATTAGATAGAGATTCCTTTAAAGACTTGTTTGGGATTCATTGACTAGTCATATATAAATATATATCCTTATTCTATATCCATTCCTATGATTTGTTTAATATATTTCTAGAAGATGTGAAGACGTGTAGGGTATTCCACCTTTATTCCATGTTTAGCATCTTATGGTTGGATGAGTCTAATCTCATGTTATACGTGGGGAATACTTGATGATAATTTCATCTAACAACCGTGTTCAGCAAAAAATGTTTGGATAATATTACATTCACTCTTTTTTGGGTTGAGTTATACTCTTTCACTATACCTTATGTTATCTATGGTCCTCCACTTCTATTTTATGACTTAATGCCCCACCTTCCTCTTTTGGATCATCCTACTGGGTATGTTTATACTCACCCATAAATTTGATTTTCCAACAGGTGTCGTGTCTTATGAATATGGTAGACAAGTCAATCATGACTTTAGAGAAGCTTTGGTATACATGGTGCTTGGATCTTATATAGTGTTCATATCTTGTGATTTATAATCTCTGAACTCTCAGATATTTATTTTTCCATTTTCCTGTTAGTTTAGAACACATTTCTAGTTGGGCATATCTTTTTTCCATTTTCTTTTAAGTTTACACTACCTTTATTTTGTACTTTATAATGATTCATGATTTCATGGTTTACATTATATCAGTGTTGAATCTTTTATTCTTCCCCTCAACAATTTTTAATAATGATGGTTATGTGTGTGATTATTTGTAATTTTGGAATGACATCCCTAAGTAGTTTATTTCATCAATGCTACTCACCACCCCTAGTCTTTGGAGGAGGACTTGGGGTAGTTGCGGCTTAGTCCTCGGCTTTCTTTGGGTTGTGACATTAAAATATGTAGGATTTAATTTTTTATTATTGAAAAAAAGAACTGAAGTTTTTTGTATGAATTTTTGAAGTACATTAATTGAGTTAAATGATGTAATCGTGACCATTACTAGTTGGAGATGAATCTTATTTACCAATTTTCACTTATTCTTATTTTATTAATTGTGTTATCTAGATAATAATTTTAATTAAGAAGCCTTATGTATTATTATTATTATTTTAATACTTTATCTTACCATTGGATTCCCACACCCCCAATGGTATTACTTTATTTCATTTTTAATATGGAAATAATACACCGTAATATATATCCTAGATTTTGTATAATTATTATAGATATTTGTAAACAATGGAAACTAATGGTCAACCACATGAGTTGTAGTTTTCAATGGGACCCACAATTATTACCAATCGAATCCATCTGTGTCTCTAAGAAATAATTAAATAATAATATAATTTATATTCCTAAATAAATAATTCAATTGTATAATTAGGGTTCTTTTTAATAGTTTTATTTTTCATCCTTTATAAGTTTTATCCCATTATGTTTTCATTGTAAAATTTTTATTGGGGATACATGTAATAAATGTAAATAGCATTGGATTCACTTCTTTTCTTGAATGACTTTTAATTGATGCTTATATAATATTACATGAAATTAAGACATAGAATGGGGAGTGTTATGAAATAATTATGTGGGAATTTCATAACGATAATAATGTTTTTGAATCATCTCTTCCCATTAAGACAATTAAATTGAACGGTCTATTTGTTTCTCTAAACATTTTAATGATAACTATATATATGTGTGATAGGGATTAATCAAACCTATTTGATCAAATTATGTGAGCGCTATATATATTTCTATGTTTCAATGAAATAGTTTAATTGTTTTTTATGTATGTTTTTTCCCTACACAAATTTTTCTTCTCATAAATTATTTAAACCTATCATCATCATTACCACATTAATATTTTCTTCTTATTATTTCAACAGCACACATTTCTAATAGTTAATTATTTATTCCTAGAAACCAAATTCCTCAAAGTTTCAATCCCTTTCAACCAATTTCATTACACAATTCCATTTTATATTATGTTTTAATTTCTTCTAAAAATAGTGAAATAATTATATTTGAATGATATTGAGCATTATTGATGTCACTTAACACATTAAAATTATATATTTTTATTTTAAATTAGATACATTTTTATCTACATAAATCTACGTTTACAATATTTATCCTCAAATTTCATTACTTTGATTAAATTAAATGAGTTTACCGTTGTTTCTTTACATACTCAATTTTCTCAAATCGCTTCAAAAAACATATTATTTAACTATAAAATGCTGACTCAGTAAGTTGTATTATTTTTAAATAAATTATATCTATATTACATGATCCATATTAGTTTTTCATTTAAAAGTGATGAAATTCCTATTATACAACAATTGTGTTTAGTCAAGGTAATATAAAATGAGTATAGACCCTAAAAAGTGATACATGGAATACATTGTTTACATTTTATTGGATTAGTGGATGAGTTAATCAATATGATATTTTTATTAAATTAATAAAAATATTTAAGAAGATAATTTATATTAAGATCAATATTACCACATTGAAGGATCTCTTGACCCTTTACCTAGTATATATTCAATTTAATAATTTCTAAAAAATACTAATATTCAACTAGATTTGATTATTAATTTTAAATATCTTCTATCAAATAAATGTTATTATAATTTATTATAAAATGTTTTTAATCTTATTAGTAAATTATTGTGGTGAAACAATAACAAAAAACAATCAATCTGCAACATTTACCTAGATCATTGTAATTCAAAAAACTATCCCATTCAATGCCTCATATAGTTAGAGTTGAATATATGAGTTTAACAATTATTTTTCCAAAACCGGAATAGTACACATTAAAATATATTGATAAATATTGTGTAATAAAATAAAATGAACGAATTTGTTTATTATATTTAAGACATATTTAGAATGATAAGAAGTGTTAATGATTAATTCAATATTAAATATGAGTTGCATGCTTCTCAAGAACATTTATGTGAATGTTGGGTCTTAATTATAGATAATTGAATGGGTTAATCCATGAAATTTCACAACTATAAATATATATATATATATTAAAGTTGGATGATTGATGTGATGACCCAGACTCTCTTGGTCCTTCCCTTTGCCAAAATTTGGGTCCTAAAGGAGTGGCGTCTTGGTGAGACCGATCGGCGAGACCGATCGGTGAGACCGATTGCTGAGACTGATCGGTGAGACCAATCGGTGCGACCAATCGGCGTCACCCAGCCTTATCGAGTTGTTTCCAGTAGCGCCCCTTTTGCGCAAATTGGGTTTTAATCCCTATTCTGACTCGTTTAAGTGTATTTTAAAGACCTGTAATGCGCATAAGAGTTTTAATTAAATACTTAATCAATTCATGAGTCAGATTAAACCACTCGACCCCTTTTTGTGACGAGTGGAGTTGCGTGGTCAACCCACGTCCCCCGCGCCTTACACGGTTTTGTGTTTTCACCTCAACCATCCTTGGCTCTTATAAACTAAGGGTTAGCCATGGTTTCTCTTTCCTCGATCGTGGATTTTCACAAACAGCTTCTGGTGCATCGTGCTCATCATTATCTGTAATGTTCCGGACCTGGCTTAGACGCCGATCACCTATCAACAGGTAGGGAATTTCTCATTTTTCTCTCTCTTTTGCGTATCATGCGGGGTGGGCGTGCTTTTGATTCTGTAGGATTGGATAAACCAGACCTAATTAAAGATAATGAATGAATTCTATAAAGAAAGAGGGGGCTGTGATCGTTGATGTTGTCTTATATTTTTTATGTTTTTTCTTATATGACCATCTTTTTGAGTTGTGTTGGCTTATGCCTTCTGAAAATCGAGGTTGTTGGTGGTCGTTGCTTGTGAACTAATGAATCCTGCTGATGTTTTAAATGGCTTGTTTGTGGTTGTAAACTCCTGCTGTGAAAAGTAAATTGGTTAATCACGTATATCCGGATGAATACATTGAAAGCACTAGGATCAATCCCTTCTGTGCTAACCCCGGTCGAAATAGAATTGAAATCATGGAACATATAAAATCTTTTAAATCTGAAAATATCGGCACGGCCCTTACTTGTGTTGGTGGTGGTAGTTGGTTGTTTTATTTTTCGGGCCGATTTCTGGAGATGTGGGAGGTAATGGGATCCCCTGTCTTTATACCTTTTTTGGTTATGAATCTAGGGATAGGATCCCCTGTTGGTGTGGCTTCGGTGGTTATGAGCTTTTAAGACCCAGTGGTTACTTGTTTATATCACGAATTGGGGTGGAATCCTCTGTTGTTGAGAACTGGGTGTGGACGTTTTGGTAGATGTTTGACTGCTTACTTTCCTGGACTAATTCCTATGCCTACTAGTTGCCCAGTAGTGCTTAATTAAACATTATCACTGAACTTGAAAAACAATGGAACAAATCGGTTTTGTTGGTGAAAGTCATGACTTGGGACTTGGATTTAGTTGTGTTGTGATCTGTAGGCTAGTTAGAAAATCCTAGACTTTGGGTGAGTTCTTGTTACCTATATCTATACTTGTAGTTTTGTCTTTCTTATTCGCGCCCCACCCAAGTTGAGCACTTAGTGACGAACACCCCCATTTCATGGGGGAGGGTGTTTTTCCCAACACTATTCTTGGTGGCTGGTTATTAGCTCCTTTTCTACTTCCTTTCCCGGATAGCCCAAGTGTCTTCGGGTAGGCTGTGACAGCCTGAGGTCCATTATTAGCCCAAGAACCTTTGGACGGGGTGGTGTGGTGGTTGGCCAGGTGTGTGCGGCAGGTGGTTTCCCAAGTGTCTTCGGGATGAGGCCCAGGTGTCTTCAGGCGGGGAAGTGGATTTTCTATCCCAGGTGTCTTCGGGCGGGGTGGTGGTTGTTCTGGCCTAGGTGTTTGCAGGCGTGGTTACGTGTGACAGTTGTGGCCCAGGTGTGTGCGGGCGGGAGTTCGGCAGTGGGACTGTGTGTGGTTGTGGCCCAGGTGTGTGTGGGCAGGTGTGGCAGTGGGACTGCGGTGAGAATGGCGGGATTGGTCTGATACGTAGGATGTCTCAATAACCAGTGGGAAAGTGGCGTGGGGTACCCAAACATCGATGTGCTCTGATTATATATATTACTTGACTTGCGTTATTTGGGGAGTGTGCCTTTGTGAGGCCTGAGGTGGATAGTTTACCTTGATAGGTGTTTAATTTACTCTTTTCTCACGGGACTTTAGTATGTTCCCCCACTTGTGCACGAGAGTCTTTGGTTTTCCCTACTGAGTGTACTTGTATTCTCACCCTATGTATATAAAACTGCTTTCAGGTTTCCAGGAGGACTTCAGGGATCACACAGGACCTTACTAGCTCGAACCTTTGGAGCAGTTGTAGTTGTTGTTTTTCTTTTCCTCTTTAGTACTTCCCTTTGTAGTCACCTTTTTTACCTTATAGCTTTACTTTTGGAACATGCATGTGGGAATGGTTTATTTTTTGCCTTACGTTTCTTTTACCTGGGTGTTGTTGAGTTTCATCATCTCATCTCTCAATCTTATAAAGAAAAAAGGGGTAATGCCTTCCATTTTTGAGAAATTTATATACCCTTGGTGCTAGTCACCACTCTAGGACCTATTGAAGGTGGGTCTCGGGGGTCATTATCTCTCCTTCAACTTAAAGAAGGAAGGGCCTAGCAATCTTATGACCCTTCCCTCCTTTTGGTGAAGGTGGGTCGTGACAGAATGGTATTAGAGGGATGGTTGAGAGATAGGATGGAGTATGGAGTTAGGCATAGTGAGGATTGCATGGGATGGTAAGGAAACAGTGTTGGGTGACCTTGGCACGTGAATTAGGCCAGGGAAGACTGGCTAGGACACGGGATTTTAGGGCCCCCCATGATCCGATTCAAGGACTCTTGACCTACCGAACGGCCAAGTGAGACCACACTGATTGCAGGGTAGAGACCCTAGGAAAGGTACATGCATCATAATGAATTGTGTTCTTGTGTTTCTGGGATTTCTTGGGAATTAAGAATAAATTATATTTTAAGAAGTTTTGAAGATGATATTATTCACTACTTGGGCTTAGGCATTCCTTGTTTACCTTGCAGCTATGGCACCTGGAAGGAGACCACGTGTGGTACAGGAGATCGAGGCCCCGAGACTCCTTTGGCCGATCGGTAGAGAGCTGATCGAGAGGAAGAGGACGACCAGTGGCAGAAGACTCTTCGAGCCTTCCAGCGACAGGCCCTCGAGAAGTATGAGGGCAGCACCTCCGATATGAAGACGGAAGGCTGGCTAGAGGAGCTAGTTATTTTCTTCAGCATGATTTGGGCCCCGAACGAGTACTAGGTTCCTCTGGACGTTAGCCAGATGCGGGGAGCATCACGTTAGTGGTGGATGCTTTACCTGGGGGAGAGGAGAGAGTCTGAGGTGGCTTGGGCAGATTTCGAGTGGGAGTTCCAGGAGGAATTCCTCTCCTTGACGATAAAGGCATAAAAGAGGCAGGAAATACTCTCCCTCCAGTAGGGGAGTATGTCCGTGATGGAGCTAGGGATCAAGTTCAATGACCTCCTATGTTTTTCTCCGGACCTCTTTCCCGATGTGGAGTCTCGGGCAAGATATTTGGAGGAGGCGCTCTGACCCTCCCTCCAGTATGTTGTTACCCCCTTTACCCTTCTGACGTACTTGGTGTTCTAGAAGAAGGACAAAGTGGTGGAGAGGATGCATGATCTAGGAGGAGTGTCATGAGAGGGGATCCAGCTGGGACCATCGAAGAGGAAGGTCATCAGCACCAGGCCTCCAACGTCAGGACCCTCTGGGTTCCGACCCGCAGGGAGCAGGCCGCAGTAGTTTCAGTTTCGATCCCCCGGCCCTCGCCCTTTTCCTTCGGGCTCGCAACCGCGGTGCTTCATCTGTGGGAGCCCTGGGCATCTCCGGAGTCAGTGTCCCAACCGGGTGCAGTACAGCAATGGCAGTCATCCCCAGCACCCGCCCCAGCAGCAGCTTCCAGCAAGACCATTCCAGCAGCAGTAGTAGGGACAGCGAGCTCCCTCTCCTATGAGGGCAGACGTAGGAGGAGGAGGCCGACCTCAGGTCACTCCACCAGGACCTTGACCAGGGCATGGTCAGGGAGGTGGCCGATAGCCGAGGGGTAGGGGAGCTGGGCGTGGACAGTTGCACTCCGCAGAGGCAGCAGTTCCAGCAGGGCCAGAGGATGTTCGAGGTACGATCAGTCTGTTTAGCACTCTTGCTTATGATTTGTTCGATACCGGAGCTTCGCACTCCTTTGTTGCACCCAATCTAGCCCGTGCCTTGGGTCTAGATGCCGAGAGACTTCCAGTGCCCCTGGTTCTGAGCACACCAGTCGGAGGTCAGACTGACCTGTTGTTCATTTTTCAGGGATATAGACTGATGTTAGGGCCACATCAGTCGGTTAGGGATCTTCTTCTACTACAGATTCAGCCATACGATGTCATCCTTGGCATCGACTGGCTATTTTCTGTGTGCGCTGTCATCATATGTTTTCAAAGAAGGGTGGTGTTCTCAGACTTGGACAGTCGGCGTGTTACCTTCACCGGCGAGCGGAGCAGTCTGAAGGGAAACAGGAGAGAGGAACCTCTCCTCTCCTTGTTGACTGAGCTGAAAGTGGAATCAGCAGATGCTGAAATGGTGGAAGTACTAGAGATCGTCCGTGAGTTTATGGACATCTTTCTTAAGGAGGTAACGACTCTACCCCCTCAACGTGATATCAAATGTGGGATAGACCTGCATCACGATGCTCGTCCACTCTCGATGGCTCCTTACCGGATGGCACCTTCGGAGCTACGGGAGTTGCGGATACAGATTGATGATCTGATGAAGAGGGGTTATGTTCGACCGAGTGTGTCACTGTGGGGGGATCCGGTCTTGTTTGCAAAGAAGGTAGATGGTGGTCTTAGGTTGTGCATAGACTACATGAGGCTAAATTAGGTAACGATCAAGAATCTCTACCCTCTTCCGAGAATAGATGATCTTTTCGACCATCTGAAGGGGGCAGGATGGTTCTCGAAGATCGACCTACAGTCTGGGTACCACCAAATGAGGGTGAAAGAGAGCGACATCCCGAAGACAACGTTCAGGTGCAGGTATGGACACTTCAAGTTCGTATTCATGCCCTTCAGTGTTACGAACGCCCCAGTTGCGTTCATGGGGCTTATGAACTCCATCTTCCGGGAGTACATGGATCAGTTCGTAGTTGTGTTCATCGACGACATCCTAGTCTACTGTAGATCCGAGGAGGACCATGCAGAGCACCTGAGGACAGTTTTGGAGGTCCTCCGACAGCACCATCTCTATGGGAAGATGTCAAAATGCAAGTTCTGGACACGTGAAGTGCACTTCCTCGGGCACGTAGTTTCTGAGCAGGGGGTAGCGGTCGACCCATCAAAGGTTGAGGCAGTTGATTCTTAGGCAGCACCCAAGAATGTGGTGGATTTTCAAAGTTTCCTCGGGCTGGCAGGTTACTACCAGATATTCGTACCCAACTTCTCCCGAGTAGCAGACCCTTTGACGGCTCTGACCAAGAAGGACCAGGCTTTCGTATGGAGTGAGCAGTGTCATTCAGCCTTCAGCTATCTGAAGGAGAAGTTGGTCAGTTCCCCAGTACTGAGATTACCAGAATAAGGGGCAGCTTATGAGGTGTTCTGTGATGCTTCAGGACAGGGTCTGGGACGCGTGCTGATGCAGCGACAAGGGGTGATCTCTTATGAGTCTAGGCAGCTGCTTTCCCATGAGCGTAATTACGCCACCCACGACCTGGAGCTTGCAGCGGTCATTTTTGTGCTAAGGTTTGTGGCGGAACTGCCTCATCGGGGAATGCTTTGTGGTCTTCATGGATCACAAAAGCTTGAGGTATATCTTCTCCCAGCGGGACTTAAACTTTCAACAGCGTAGATGGGTAGAGTTTTTCCAGGATTACGACTTTGAGATCTCTTATACTGAGGGAAATGGCAATGTGGTGGCTGATGCCTTGAGCAGGATGATGCAGAAGGATGCAGTCCGAGAGTCGGCAGACGCCTGGAAGGTGATGGAGGAGTTGGCTGCCTTACACCTGGATGCGAAGATGGATTGCGGTAGAGGCTGCCTATATCGGATAACAGTGCAGTCATGCCTGTTTCAGCAAGTGGAGGAGTCTCAGTGGGGAGACCTAGAGTGCAAAGTGATGCGTGACCAAGTTGACTAGGGTAATGCTCCGGAAGGATGGACAGAGGATGGTCAGAACCGGATGCTTTTCCAGAAAAGGTTGTTTGTCCCAGAGGAGATGCGCGGTAAGGTTCTCAGTGAGTTCAACAACTCACCCCTGGCGGTACACCCAGGAGTTTCCAAGATGTACCAGGGTTTGAAGAGGCAGTTTTGGTGGCCCGGAGTTAAGTGAGCAGTGGCAGAGTTTGTGGCCAAGTGCTTAGTGTGTCAGCAAGTGAAGGCTGAACAACGAGTTCCAGGCGGCCTACTGCGGCCTCTATATGTCCCCGAGAGGAAGTGGGATGACATCTCGATGGATTTCGTCATGGGACTCCCCAAGATCCAAGGAGAGTATGACACCATCTGGGTGGTAGTGGACAGGTTGTAGAAATCGACTCCCTTTCTGGAAATCAGGGAGTCGAGTACTGTGGATGCTTTGGCACAAATGTATGTGGATGAGGTGGTGTGGTTGCATGGAGTTTCGAGGTCTATAGTCTCGGATAGGGATGCAAAGTTTTCCTCACGGGTCTGGAGAGGATTGGAGCACGCTTTTGGCACCTAGTTACGCCTTAGCACTACATTCCATCCCCATACAGATGGACAAACCGAGCGCACTATCCAGACCTTGGAGGATATGCTACAGGCATGTGTCCTGGACTCGAGAGGATCATGGGTGCGATACTTTCCTCTGGTTGAGTTTTCCTACAATAATAGTTACCACTCTACCATCAGTATGGCACTGTTTGATGCCTTGTACGGGAGGCCATGTCGTTCGCATGTGTGTTGGACCGAAGTAGGAGAGGCAGGCATCCTTGGCCCGAAGGTGGTGCAGA
Source organism: Viscum album (assembly GCA_963277665.1). NCBI lineage: Eukaryota > Viridiplantae > Streptophyta > Magnoliopsida > Santalales > Viscaceae > Viscum > Viscum album. The sequence goes on from OY728158.1 coordinate 1,319,919,244, forward strand.
ACACGACAGAGAAGGTTTAGCTTATACGGGAAAGGATGAAGGTGGCCCAGGACCGACAGAAGTCGTATGCGAATACTAGGAGGAGGCCCTTGGAGTTTTACGTTGGGGACCACATGTTCTTGAAGGTCTCCCCTCGGCGTGGGCAGCGGAGGTTCGGCAAAGGGAGTAAGCTTTCTCCCAGATTCATCGGAACCTTCCAAGTGTTGCGGCGGGTCGACGAAGTGGCTTACCAGCTAGCGTTGCCACTGCCGCTACTAAGGATACATGATGTCTTTCATGTGTCCGAGCTCCGTCGGTATCTACACGACGATTCACACGTCCTTGATTGGGGTGATCTGGACATCGAGGACGACGTGACCTTTGTGGAGATACCAATGGTGATTGAGGATCTCAATGAGAAGGTCCTTTGTGGGGGAACCATCCCCTTGGTTCGTGTGTTGTGGAGACATGGTTGGCTTGAGGATAGTATGTGGTAGAGGAAAGCATAGATGCGTACCCAGTACCTGGAGTTGTTTTTAGTTTTGTTCTTTGTTGTACCTGTTGTGGTAGAATGTTTTGTCTTTTGGCTATGAAACGTACTGGTTTTCTTTCCTCTGTTTGTGTGTGAAAAGCCCCAGTTATGGGGAAGGAGAGAACCTAACCCCTAATCAAGACGTATTAATGTGGATGCGATTTAACCCATGCAGGCGAGTCAGTGCCGCCCAAGGCGGAGAATATCTTGACATGGGGGAGGAGACTCCCCAACCCACATGCCCGGGAATTTTGGCATGGTATGTTTCTTTGTTTGTGATAGGAAGGTGTTATTAGTTAATGATGAGGTTCACTCTGAAGAGGTATCTTTCATGGTGGTTGTTCGGACCTGCCCTTCCCTTCTGGGTTGTTTGAATTCTCAAGGACGAGAATAGTTTGAGAGGTATCTGATGTGATGACCCCGACTCTCTTGGTCCTTCTCTTTGCCAAAATCCAGGTCCTAAAGGAGTGGTGTCTCAGTGAGACCGATCGGCGAGACCGATCGGTGAGACCGATCGCTGAGACCGATCGGCGCGACCGATCGGTGAGACCGATCGGCGTTACCCGGCCTTGTCGAGTTGTTTCCAGTAGCGCTCCTTTTGCACAAATAGGGTTTTAAACCCTATTCTGACTCATTTAAGCATTTTTTAAGGACCCTTAATGCGCATAATATTTTTAATTAAATACTTAATCAATTCATGAGTCATCTTAAACCACCCGACCCCTTTTTGTGATGAGTAGAGCCGCGTGGTCAACCCACGACCCCCGCACCTTACGTGGTTTCGCGTTTTCACCTCAACCGTCCTCGATTCTTATAAACTAAGGGTTAGTTGTGGTTTCTCTTTCCTCGATCGTGTATTTTCACAAACAACTTCTGGTGCATCGGTCGCATCGTTATCCGTAATGTTCCGCGCCCGGCCTAGACGCCGATCACCTATCAATAGGTAGGGAATTTCTCCTTTGACTATCTCTTTTGTGTATCATGCGTGGTGGGCGTGCTTTTGATTCTATAGGATTGGATAAACCAGACCTAATTAAAGATAATGAACGAATTCTATAAAGAAAGATGGGGTTGTGATCGTTGATGTTGTCTTGTATTTTTTATGTTGTTTCTTCTATGACCATCTTGTTGAGTTGTGCTGGCTTATGCCTTCTGAAAATCGAGTCTGTTGGTGGTCGTTTCTTGTGCACTAATGAACCCTGCTAATGTTTTAAATGGCTTGTTTGTGGTTGTAAACTCCAACTATGAAAATTAAATTGGTTAATCATGTATATCCGGTAGAAAAAATTGAAAGCACCAGGATCAATCCCTTCTGTGCTAACCCCGATCGAAATAGAATTGAAATCATGGAACCTATAAAATCTTTTAAATATGAAAATATTGGCATGGCCCTGACTTGTGTTGGTTGTGGTAGTTGGTTGTTTTCTTTTTCGGGCCAATTTCTGGAGATGTGGTAGGGGATGGGATCCCCTGTCATTATACCTTCGGTGGTTATGAAACTGGGGATGGGATCCCATGTTGGTGTGGCTTCGGTGGTTATGAGCTTTTAAGACCCGGTGGTTACTTGTTTATATCACGGATTGGGGTGGAATCCTCTGTTGTTGAGAACCGGGTGTGGAAGTTTTGGTTGATGTTTGACTGTTTACTTTCCTGGACTTATGACTATTCCTACTAGTTGCCCAGCAGTGCTTAATTAAACATTATCACTGAACTTGAAACAAGAATGGGACAAATGTGTTTTGTTGGCGAAATTCGTGACTTGGGAATTGGATGTAGTGGTGATGTGCTCTGTAGGCTGGTTAGAAAATCCTAGACTTTGGGTGAGTGCTTGTTACCTATATCTATACATGTAGTTTTGTGTTTCTTATTCGCGCCCCACCCAAGTTGAGCACTTAGTGCCGAACACCCCCATTTCATGGGGGAGGGTGTTTTTCCCAACACTATTCTTGGTGGCTGGTTATTATCACCTTTTCTGCTCCCTTTCCGGGATAGCCCAAGTATCGTCGGGAAGGCTATGATGGCCTGAGGTCCACTATTAGCCCAAGAACCTTCGGGCGGGGTGGTGTGGTGGTTAGCCAGGTGTGTGTGGAAGGTGGTTTCCCAAGTGTCTTTGGGATGAGGCCCAGGTGTCTTCGGGCGTGGCAGTGGATTTTATAGCCCAGGTGTCTTCGGGCATGGTGGTGGTTGTTCTGGCCTAGGTGTTTGCAGGCGTGGTTACATGTGACAGTTGTGGCCCAGGTGTGTGCGGGCGGGATTTCGGCAGTGGGACTGTGTGTGGTTGTGGCCTAGGTGTGTGCGGGCGGGTGTGGCAGTGGGACTGCGGTGAGAATGGCGGGAGTGGTCTGATGCATAGGATGTCTCAATAACCTGTGGGAAAGTGGCGCGGGGTACCCAAACATCGAGGTGCTCTGATTATATATATTACTTGACTTGCGTTATTTGGGGAGTGTGCCTTGGTGAGGCCTTGGGTGGATAGTTTACCTTGATAGGTGTTTGGTTTACTCTTTTCTCACGGGACTTTAGTACGTTCTCCCACTTGTGCACGAGAGTCTTTGGTTTTCCCTACTGAGTGTACTTGTATGCTCACCCTACGTATATAAAACTGCCTTCAGGTTTCCAGGAGGACTTTGGGGATGATGCAAGACCTTACTAGCTCGGACCTTTGGAGCAATTGCAGTTTTTGTTTTTCTTTTACTCTTTGGTACTTCCCTTTGTAGTCACCTTTTGTACCTTGTGGATTTGCTTTTGGAACATGCATGTGGGAATGGTTTATTTTGGCCTTACTTTTCTTTTACCAAGGTGTTGTTGAGTTTCATCATCTCATCTCTCGATCATATAAAGCAAAAAGGTGTAATGCCATCCATTTGTGAGGAATTTTTATACCCTTGGTGCTAGTCACCACTCCGGGACCTATTGAAGGCGGGTCTCGGGGGTCATTATCTCTCCTTTAACATAAAGAAGGAAGGGCCTGGCAATCTGCTGAACTTTACCTCCTTTTGGTGAAGGCGGATCGTGACAATTGATAAATCATGTTAAATGGAAATGAAATGAACTGAAATTATATAATGACCAATTATAAACCAAAAGGATTATTTTTTTAGAGGTCCTCATGGAACTTTGTCAAAATTAATTATGATCTTCTCTAAATAAAAAGGGTATGTGTATTGGTTTCAAGAGCCCCTTATAATTTTTGTGTTATAATAATACATTCTAGATAAGAATCATGATTCATCATTAAGAAACTCTTTTTCGGGTTATCATTTTATAGGTTCTCTATGATAACTCTATATATAATTTTATTTCATTCCTAATAGTGATTAATAACCTATGTATATTATCAAACATATAATTATTTGGATATAAAATTGATGGGACACATATTTGAAATGAAGGATGGATAACATTATATTCATTAGTATTAAACATACAAATATAATCCAACATATTTTTATATTTTTAACATGATTTTGTTCCATTATAATGATTTCTATGCTCAAACTGTGAATATCAATAACTATTTTGTCTCATTCAATCCAAATAATGGTTATGGTAAAATAAGTATTTCAAGTTATAAATATCATTATTTTTTCTCTTCAATGTATTGAAAAAATAATAATATTTGTTAAACTATAACCAAATTTTATTTTGAATAATATTCTCTTTCATGTGAATATATATATTATGACTCCCTAATTAGTAATTTTGTCATAATATTAAACCAATATAATATATCTAAATTATTAATATAATAATTGGAACAAATTTCTTAAAATCATTTAATATATAGTACATCCAAATGTCACATAAATGTTATGTGGAAAAATATTTCATCTTTAAATTATTCAGTGGAATACAATATATTTTTTCATGGATTCCTTGTTTCCTATCACTGATAATTATTTAAGACATATTAATGTCAGTATAAGTAACTAGACCAAATTATTTTTATTTTAAAATAATTTTTCCTCACATTATTTACTCTATTTTTAGCTAAAATAATTTTTTGGGTTTGATAATTACAAGAAATTTATCACAAAACATATATAATAACATGCCATTATTTGAAAACTACATATAATTATTCCAATGTTCTTCCAACTAAATTAAATGAAAATAATTATCATTTAAGGGCCTGAAAATAAAACCACTATTATATTAAAATGAACAATAAATATATATTTTTTATTTTTTATTTAAATACTATAAAATTATAAGTTTGTTTCTTAATTCTTATGTTCGTTAAAAGTCCATAAAATTTTGTTAGTTTTATTCTATATTCTGTGAATAAATGATAATATCATAAAAATAAGCTGTAAAAATATCGCAATAATAAGTGAAGATGATATTAATTTTCATTATGAATATACCAAGTTTATTTTAATGATGAAAATTAATCACTATTAATTTATATTGTACATATCATTTACAAAAAGATCCCTTTGGTATAGCACACATTTTCACCATTTTTTGATCATATATAGATTAGAGGTTTACCATATTGAAGCATTGATCCACATGATATTGCTCATAAAATTCATCATTATAGGGTAAAATATATATTTCCATTATTGTGATATTTTTATACTCATTATAATCAATGAATACACACATGGAACCATCCTTTTAAAAAAACAGATCTCCCAATATTGAATCACTTGTTTGTATAAACCCCTTATTTTTATAATATTTTTTTACTGGTATAGTCATTCAAATGTATAAGGGGTTATTTTATAATTATACATTGATATAGTCCTAACATAAATATTGAGTTAAATTAAAAACTCAACCTCATGATATTGTATAATACTGATAAACTCATTTAAAACTAGATAGATATTCTAAAATAATTAAATTATATCTAATTATGACAAATAAATGATACAAATATTTAATATTATTATATTTCAAGAACCATATTAATAAATCAGGTTTTGAATGAATTTATGAATCAAATTTTCGTTGATATATGATCATAGTATGATTTTGGGAAAGAAATAACATTTCCCAATGCTTGTAATAGAGATGAGTTCTATAAAAAGAGATCCAATATATGGATAATATCATTAAAATATAAAATAATGCATAGAAGAAATATTTAAAAAGAGATCCAATATATGGATAATATATAAAATAATGTATAGAAGAACTATTAAAAAAGCCCAATTTTCATGAGTATATAATTAGTGTATTTTTTAACAAACAATGAACATGGTCTACATCAGGGAAAATTTTGGAATAGTCACATCCTTTCCCTGTTTGTTTTGGACATTGCTAACATTAATTTATCTAATTAACACATTGATTGTTAAATTTATTTTCTTAAACAGAAAAAATCATTATAGAGGAACTATTAAATAGTTTGTGGTGTATAAAGGGAATATAATATTTCCCTTGGTTTGTTAACATTATTCTTCATATCAGTTCGATATCAAGTTCCTTTTTGGATTTTTTTTTCAAACTAGACAGTATTCTCAATGATATCATAGACTGATGATATCACTAACCCATAAATTTTTACCATACCAAATCCTTGATATTATAATGAAATTGATTATGAAAAGTAGTCTCTATTTTCTTCATTTATTATTATATGGTTTTAATTAATGTAAAATACCTTAGATAATGTATTCAATTAATTGTAATTTATAAGTTTTACTATAATGTCAATGTAAAATTAGGTTGAGTGTCATGATTGTCTCTCTAAATTTCAACCTCAACACCTTGATGGAGCTATTAATGGTGAAAATTAAATACCTTCCATCATAGAGTAGTTGAACAAAATTTTAATAAAATAAAGTCTATTGTATAATAGAATAACATAATGAACATTTCATTATTGGAACCATATGTGTTTTTTAAATAAGTTAGATTACCAATTTCATATTACTCATAATAAACCTAGACATCATGTAAAAGGATACAGTCAATAAGAATGAATTTCTTATGGGGAAACCATTGCACCCATTTTCTCAGTGAGAATCTATTAGATTCAGGTTGTAAATCACTACTCATTGTAATTTTTCACATTCTCATTGGGATGGTAAAAGTTATTTTCATATTGGTTTTATTTCTATGAATTTTTATAGGGAATAATCACGTTGTTTTTGATGATCCGTATTTTCAAAATTAGGAATTGAATTTTACAAAACTTATCTATTTTTATAAATAATTCCCTCTGTATTTGTATGTATGGTTAATAAATTTAATTCTACTAAATTATTTTAAAACTAGAAAACATGATTTGTTAATTTTTATAAAAACCTAATTAAATTTTTTATATAATGTCAAATTTATGTTAATAATGTTATATTTAGGTCAATCAAAGAATTGATTTACAATGAATTTTTTAAATTTTTAATAATATGGTGTTTCAAATGGATTTTATGTTTAGTGAAATTTTTCATTGATATTCAAATTTCACAAAAATATTTATGGATATTTTATATTACAATGTAAATAGAGTAATGATATTTAGAAACATAATGGAATGAATAATGAAAAAGAAATACTTACACTAATAAGTATGAATTGTAAAATAATATTGGATGATGCTGGAAAACCTATTTACAACCTGCCTTGTAGATGTAAGATTTATAATATTTATTACCATTCTACGGCCCAACCAGACATATTTTTTAGTATTATCTATTATGGTCAATTTCAATCGAATCTATTGAATTTAATTTGAATTCTCTCATAAAAATTGTTTGATATATCAATGGAACTAAAAACCATGAATTATATTATCCAAAGGAAACTCCATTTAATACTTAATTTTTTTCCAAAGCATAATTTTGTGGATTCCAATTATATAAAAACATTACAAGGGGAAAATTCATCCTATAAAGAAAATGACATTTCTTATGGACTATTGTGATGTGTAATTCAATTTATTTTTATAAATCCAAAGAAAAATACATAACATATAGGGTGTTTTCACAAAAAAACATAATAAAGAAACATACTCCATTTGATTATTGGAATATATATAATCGTGCCTCAATCAAGTGGGACAAAACTACTTAAATTTAGAAATATTATCTAAAATTATTGAACAATGATCATTAATATGAGACACTAAATTAAAAGTGATCAATTTTGGATAGGGGGACATCAATGTTTAGTTTTTTTGTAGATATTTAATTAAATAGAATCTTCAAAAACCCACTTAACCTTGATTAATTTATAATTTCCAATTTTTAGTTGGTAATTAATATCGTGTGATACTTTTTAATATATGTTAGAATGCATTATATTTTGTCAGATTATTTTAATTAAAAAATATAAAAAATTTATAAAATATTTCATAAAAATATTTCCAAAAATTCAATAATATTTGAAATTTTATTTGGTAGTTATACTATAATAAAATAATTCATATCTACATATATAAAATTGAACGTTGTTTTATTATATATTCACCTAGAGGATATTACCCTTTAAAACTGGTCATTTTGTTTTTAATGTCATTTTTACATTCAGAATGAGTAGCGCAACATTAATTCAAACCTAGTTTTAAAATCCTCTTTACTTTTATATACTTTATTAACATGATCATTGACAAACTGTAATGATTGATTTTAATATCTATTTTTTATTTTTTCCTTAATTTTTATTTATATATTAATTATTTTAAAATAGATTTTTTTACAAGAATATTCCATTATTTATATTTAAATTTTATTTATAATTAATTTTATTTAATTATTTCACAAAGAAAAATCATTAATGGATCCACATGTTTATAATAGATTAATTTATTATGGGGTTAATCTAGTTATTTATAAATGGTTATATGTGGAGAAAAACTCTTTTAAAATCATAAGAATTTATGATAAATTATATTTTATTGGTTTATTTCTATATTGAGAATTAATATTTTTAAATAATTAAAAATATATTATACATAATAGTTATTTTATAAAAAAATTATCTTTATTAAAATTATTTTTATTTTCAATGGTTTTTTATAATTTTATATATTTTTCTTATTTAATTTTGTCTCTCTATTACTAATTATTGATTGGTTGTGAAATTTTTCATTAATTTTTTTACATTACATGGATCATTCTTATTTATTATTTTTTTCTCTTACCTATTTCGATGATCATTTTGATAATTAAGAATATGTATAACTTTAATATAAATTAAATACTAAGTAAATTTAAATTCTATATAAAATACTTAACTCTCTTATATTGATTATAATTCCATTGAGATAATAGTTTTTATTAAAAGTTGGAGAAATTTAGGATTATAAAAATTCTTTATATTTTTAAGGTATGATTATTTCAAGGGTGTGTATATTAATGGAAAAATATTGTGATTTTATCATTTCATTTTTTAGAATCGTTTTTCAAAATTTGAAGATCAGAAAAGGATTTTAACAATTTCCTGTTTATTTTATTTGAATTAACATCTAAAAATCATTAAGGAATCCTAAGAAATAAAAATAAATATTTCAACTTTTAAGATGAATAATCCAAATATATCATAAATATACAAGACCAAGGTTAATAAAGTTTTATTATATTTTAGTGACTATATGTGTAATAAAATCATTTTTTAAAGGATCGTTATCATCGAAAAAAATATCACCACATTATTATCCCTCTAAAATAATCACACACAATCACTTCTATCACGAAATGGGTAAATAAAAAATAATATTTTCGGAGCTCATATGATCATTAAAGATTATTATGGGGGTTATTAATAATTATAAAAAATAAGATGATCATTATAGTATGATAACATTATCATGTGTGTGATCTCAATGTAAATGATTTATATCATAATATATTAGATCCTGAACTCCATAATTAATTCATGTATAAAATCATGATAAATATGGGTTTCAAAAGAGTAATTATTAATCAAGATTCTTAATATAGATATATTGAATCATAAACATAGAAAATTAATGTCTTTTAAAAAAATTAATTCCAAATAATCCCACATGTAATCTTTTGATAATAGATAAAAGAAATCATAATTATGCATCAAAATATGAATATATTTATTCACAATAATGTGCCTACATAATATTTTTATCATATGTAAAATAAATCATACCTATGGAATAGAATATGAAAATATCTATTCAAAATTTTGTCCTTGAATAATGATTAAAGAATATTAATAATCAGTCGTATTGAATGATCAAAATGTTCTAAAATCAATTCTCAATCATGTAGATGGTTATCATCATTATCTCTAAAGATATCAATATAATATTACCCAATTTATTAGAGGTGTATTATGGACCCAACTATTATATAATAAAAATCAATTCATATTCATACCACTGGTCTTCGAATAATTTATCATTTTGTAATTGCTTAACCCATTAATTAAAAAATAGGTTTCACCGGAATTTCATCATCATAATCGAAATCCATTCATAGAAATAATAAATATGATATTATTAGATAATTTCTCTTGTGAATCATAGGTATTACTAAAGGATGTTGATATATATGAAAATTACATAAAATATTACTGAAACGTTTCATGAATAATTTTTTTTAAATTTTTAAATCATATATTCAAAATTAATAAGGATCTATAATATCATGTAAAAATACCCTTTGAAATTATCTATGGAATATTTTATAGGACTATTCAAAGAAAATACTAGTCATGATGTGGGAAAATGCATTCCTAGGTATATGAAAAAAATATTTCATTTACAAATTTTAGAAAAATAAAATATTTAAAAAACCAAAATAATATCCATTTTTAAAAATAATTTGTAAATTTAAATATTTATAAAAATAAAATTTATTAATAATTATAGAGAAGAAAAATATTTCTTGAAATCATTTTAAAACGAATAAAGAAATGTAAGACAAATATTCCCAACTAAAGTGAAAATAAAGCCAAATTTTCTTGAACGAAATGTTATCAATCATTTTAAGTACCAAAGATACAATGATGGTATTAAAACATGAAAATTACATGAATAAATAGTGTAAAATAAATTATATGGAGTATAAAAAATATAATCCATATCATTCCCAATAATATAAATTTTATAGAGGCAATTTGGAGAAGATATGAGATCAAGGGAAATGAAAATAAATTGAAATTAAACATTAATGAACAATAATAATATGAGAATTATATTATATTTTCATTAAATACATCAATATAATAATCAATTATATTGGTAATAGAAAAAAATTCATTTCCTTAAAGAGGTTTTACTCTACATGTACACAAGACTTATACTGTCTCATATAATGGAAATATGGGGGATAATTACTATTCCATCATCAAAATAAAAATTAATTTTATTTAAGATTCAGATGTAGATATTTTATAATATGTATTATGGGTTTAGAGAATAAATAAAAAGAAGTAAAAGTGAATGTTTTTTGTTAATAGTGACACCTCGTAGTTGAAAAATAATATTTATCTTAAACATTTATATCTGAAATGATGGTATTTTAGAATGACCAGAAGATTTTTTACATGGGGAAGGATGATGAGATGGAATTCGGGTAGGGGGTGTCTTACAATGAAGGATCTAATGTAATGAGTAATGGGGAATTGTAGGTTATCTTTTCTATGTGTGAGAAATGACGAAATTAAAAAAGTAAATTGTATATATTTCATTGTCTTGTAATGTAGAACCAAGTAACACCATATTATAATATAATATATGAAGAGTTCTATATTAAATAAACCAATAACATTTAAATAATTTTTTTATACATTGTATGCCCTATATAATAGGTTACCACATTAAAAACATTCTAAAAATAATCTTGATAACTTAAATGTTTTTTACAACATAATAATTATATGTAATAAATAATGGGGTCTTCTAATAAAATTTTTATATTATTATTCATATTTTGGGATATTTTTTATTATAATCAAATTCAATATGTTTATAAATTACTTTTAATATGAAAATACAATACATAAAGAGAATAGTTTTTAGGAAACCACCTATTGAAAGAGTAAAAATTATTTCACTTTTAAATAATGAAATAAATCACTTTACATAATTTTTTATTTAAATAAAAAAATATGGTTTTTATTCCATTCGATACATCCAAGAATGAATTAAATCTTCTAAAAATACAAATTTATTCAATAGCCAAAAGTAGTTTTTAATTATAATGACATATCATTTATGAAGGTTAAATTAAATCATAGTTTCAATAATTCAAAAACAATGTTACAGGAGAATTAATTTGATTAAAATATATATCCTTTTTATAGACAAAGATTAAAAAATTAACGACATCATGCTTACATTATTATAATGAAAAAATTACAGAATTTTCAAAAAAGATTTTAATTATTCACCTAAAAAATAAACTATTTTAGAAAAATATAAAGAAATTACTAAAAATAACTTTATTATCTTTTATTAAAAATTGATATCAATTTTTTCAAATATTATTTTTAAATATTTTATAAATTATTTAGAATATCCACTACTAAAATTAAATGGAAAATATTTTTGTGGAAAATGTCTTTTTGAAGCATAAAATGATATTACGAAAAACTAAGTATTTATTTATTATGAATTCAGGAATATGTTATAATTATATTAAATTAGTATAAATATATTTTATAATATTATTCTTATTATTAATTAATTCAATTTTAGTGGCTAATTTTAATAGTAAAATTTATATAATAATATATTTCTTGAATCGTAGTTCACATAATGAATGTTGTTATGTTTCACAAATTCTATTGAGTGATACAAATTTATTGAAATATAAATATATAATAAAATATATTTGTGTTATTTTTCATCACATATAATGAATTTTACCTCGAAGTTTCAGCACTCTGATATAAACAACTGATCTTACTTCTCCCTCATGACATCCTCGGGATTTTAGATAGCATCATCAAATAAATGGTTTCTTATATTATCATTGAAAATGGTATTTTTTTTATTTGATAGAACATTATGTATTTGATTCAGAATTTCCTAAATTTGTTCCTCATAAGATAGAACATTCTCAACTGGTACTAAATTTTAGTTCAGTACATGTGAAGGATCAGCTGTAAACTTTTTTATGAGAGAAACGTAGATCACATCTTGAACAAGATATAGATTCAGTTTATGTTCTGAGTGTAAAATAAATATCAAGATACAATAAATAAATTAAATAGATATTATATATATAATTCACACCATTCCCATTATTAAAAATTTTACTATACTTTTCCATGGTTATATTCATTAGAATACCATGTCACTGACTACGAACTCTAATTCTCACTTATTAATATCATTATCACATTTATTTCAACTTTTAGATATCCTAATGTTAAGATAAATGTATCGAACCATATTTCTTATTTTATGATATTGAAAGTGTAAAAATATATTTCATTGTCCAACTTCATCCAATTGTGACTTATTTATTCACTTATTACAAAGGAGGAATTCATATTGATCCATCTAAATTGTTGGGTGGATGTTGTTGTTGTCTGAAAACTAAACTAGAGAAAGGTTTTGGTCATAAACAGCATTAAAATCAATTCAACAACTCTTAATATATATTCTAGGATTTTAATTTTCCTCTATAAAAAACTGTTTTTAGGAAGATAATAGGTTTTACTAAATCTCAACAATTTATCTATAAAATACTGAACACTTCACAATAAATACATTGCAATCCTCAGATCATGATCCAATACAACAGAATGTGGTACTCAATGCATCCCTCATACATACTTAATGTATATAATAGAATGATAATAATTAGATACACTTTCTCTAATTGTAATAAAATTTGTATAATTTTTTTAGGATGACTCTATCCTAAATAAAATTATTTTTCTTTAATAGTTTGGAATTTACAACAATGAAATAAATGGTAATGTTTCCCCATTTCCATTTTCCATTGTTTATTGGTTTTAACATACACCAAAAATACTATATATAATCCATATATTTAATAAATAAAAGTAACTGAGATATACATTCTTCAATATCCCTTTTTGATGTAACCCAACAGAAAATACCCTTTCATATATCTATACATCATTTTGCTTCCAGAATGAATTGATAACTATGAACCATGTGCATCATCCAACAGATAATTTTTATGGATTGGAATTTAATGTCCATATATTTGGTTCCTAAAACATTTCATTCCATCATAATCATTGTTAAATATTTTACCATTCATTACTTTTCAGTAGTTTCACATCCTTCATTTATGACACTTTAATTCTTAAATGGATGGAGGGTTAAAAAATCATCTATGAGATAAATGATCATTCTACCTTACATATTTTCTGAGGCCCAAATTTTAATAATAAATAATTATAATATCTCTTTTAATCCATATGATAGATTAACTAGAATGGTCTTTCTAACTCATATAATGATCATCTTTTTTATCCTTCACATGGTGGTAGTGTATTAATCAGTCATAATCCCTAATGAATTAAAACAATAACTTTTTTCATATAATCAACTATTTTTGTGTAAAAATATTAATTATGATTTTATAATATAAATATATATATCAACTATTTCACGATATCTATCCTCTATATTTTCAAGGGAAATTTTATTGTCGTTAAGTCCATGACATTTTTCTATTAATTATGATCATGAATATTTAATTTTGGTGAGGCATATTTAATCATCATGTCATTATACATGATAACACATCCTAGTTCCTTAAATAATTATTCACTGTATATCAAAATCACATATCCACTATAGAGAAATATTAGAAAACATTTACTGACCCATCATATTTTTAGCTCCTTGAAAATTTTATCACATCTAAGTAACTTAGAAAACATTCCTATAATGATTCACAATGGATCATATATCTATGATAAAATCTTAAAAATGCCTCCATATTATCCATACAACCCAATAAAATGATAATCCTATTTATAGTGGTTGGTGAGGTCCATTCATAAAAATGTAATTTTATTAAAGGATTTACTAATACACCTTCATATGAGATAATATTAATAATGTATGAAAAGATATATAACTAGAATTAACACATGTTATATTTTTCAAAAAACATCTCATTCATCAGGGTCATCAAAACATTATTTAATTGATCTTTATAAACATACTACATCATTGAATTTATATAAATATCGTGTACAAATACTACTAGAACATTATATATTAAATATAAATATGATAATTAATTAGATATATGATGATATAAGGGGAATTAGTGAGCCCAAACTATATTATTATACATTCATAATTACTATACCTCATATGAAAGGATTGATTCAGTATATCAACAATCATGGGATATTATTGATGATATCTAAAAGTAATGTTAACCTTAGAAAAGTATTGAGCTTATATTAGTTGATAAAAAATGTCATCAATATAGGGTAAATGATCTCTATTATTTATAGTGATCATGTTATGTTATTGATAATCAATTTAATCAATCAATGTCTTTTCATTATTATTCATAAAAATAATAGTCTCTCCCCATGTTCATGCACTCAACAGTATAAATAAATTTTATACATTCACTAAAAGGTACATCTATAATTTTTTAATCATGATAATGTTCATTATATGTGTTTTCTTTGAAATATGAATAACAACAAGTATTTGTTTTATTGAAAATTCTACATCACAATTCCAGGGATAAAAATTCATATCTTCAAGAAATAAATAATTTTATTCTTTGAAAATAGGAATATCTTCAATGTTGAGATTCCATGGCCATTTAAGATAAAACTTTATCATAAATACATTATAAGACCCATTCCATGGATGTTATATCCATTATATCTTCATAGTCATCCATCCATAGGCATACAATGATTGTTTAATTTACAATATAATATTTTTCCTCCATTATTTTAAAAAAAATATGGGATTTATATATATAATGACAATCCAAGCCAAAAAACACATCATATTCAACTAGATAGAAATGAAAAATATTATTTGAAACCAAATTTCTATAAACATATATAGGATAGGATCAATATACTAAATATATGATCATCTTATTATTATATGATTTTACTACAAACAAAATATCTAATCATTGATGTGGTGGTATAATAATGTCATAAAATTACTTTGAAATAAATTATTTCATAAAAATATAATTTAATTATACATTTTAAGTTCTATAGTAGAAGATAACTATAAATTTCATAATTCCGCTCATCTGGGAAATTATAGTTTTGTTTGTAAAGGTTGTAAAATTATCACTATTATTATAAGGGTATTGGAGTTGACCATTAACATTAGCTCTTAGATTATGGTGTTATTATAATAATTTCATATCTACATTAATTGGAAATATTTGAATTCAATGGTTGAATCTATCATTTTGTCAATTTAATTTTTTTATCCTCTTATCCCCTATTGAAAATCACACACTCAATAGATATCTTTCTACAGCTGAAACATTTCCCATTCTCTCCTAAAAATACCTTTGGGTTTTCACCTAAGGTTTTGGAATTTCATTGGAGGGAATCCCATTCCTAGTTTTTTACTATTTTTGTTTCAATGTAGCTTAATTTTAATCATCATATTACTAAAACAAGCATAATAATAGAAGTTACACTCTCAAATTATACATTCAGATAAAATTTAAAAAATTATTCATAGATACCAAATAATTTTAAGGATTTCTCTATTTGATGACATGGTTTTAGGTTTCTATGTAATTATTCAGTTTTTTTAACATAAGATATATTATAAATCCAAAATAATTAAATTAATGTCAAAAAAATTCATTATAGGTTCTAATGGATTACACATAATTCTATATCTAACCTATAGATTTTCTTTTCCATCATATCATTATGATTCAGACAAATGTATTTATTCAAAAATACCTTGTTAAAATCCTCCCATTGCATGGATTTTATTTTTTCCACTTAAATAAAGTTCTTATAAAATCCCTCACTATATCATATTCATTTTCCTTTTCATTGAGTACTAAGATAACAATCTCATTGTCTGAGCACTAAAGATGGGAAAATATCCCCCCAACATTAATTTTTTTTATTGAAAAATAGTTGATTGGAAGATCCAATGTATCTGATTAGATTTTTTGGAATAAAAAATAAATTTATTATCTCTCTCTCCATTGTTAATTCAAATGAATGTGATGGAATGTGTTACTTCATTGAGATTGTGAGAGTTGATATAGAATAGTCACAAAATATTACATAATATTTTCAATGAAATTGGGTTTATTATGAGGATGGTCATTTTTTTATATCTCATATTCATTTTTTTTGAATCCTTGTATTTATAGTCATTGATAAAAAAACTAAAACATTCTAATATAATTATTGAGAACCACTGAACAAAGTAAGGAATCATAAGAAAATAATTCATGGTATGTCAAAACATATGACACTTTCTTTTAAATATATTAATCGATAGGATACCCTAGGTCATCAAGGGTAATTATATATTAAAATACTTCTTACTATATTATATATAAAATATGAATTAAACAAGGAATATTCTATTGTAGTGTATATCCATTTTTTAATCAAAATTAGAAAAACAATAATTGGTTAAGATCATGTTAATTTAGTATATGAAACTTTTATTTTTAATAGTTTTTTATGCATCTATGCCATAATATCATCCAATTTAAAGTTTACATATATGGTCTTATATTATAAGATAACCACACCAGTTTCAATACCTCAACATAGTATATTCTACTTTATATAGAATTAACCTATAAGATCTCTGTAATGTTTTCTCATTCTTGTATTCAAAAATAATTTAACCCAGATCTAACTCTCACTAAGGAGACATGCACATAGAAAACATATATATAATATAATTCTAAATGAATATTCAATCATATACCAAGAAAATTAGGAGGCAGGCGAGCCTACTCCATTGAAATTTATTAAAAATAAAAGGATAATGATACAAGAATGTTTTGAAAGGTGTTTTAAAAAAGCGTGTATAAACATCACCATTCAAATCAGCTTGAACAAAGCGATCAAAAAATTTAGGAGCAACAAAAGACAAAATTGATCCTACCTCCAGAATCTCCCGTTTAGAAAGAGTGTCAGCAAATTGATTTGCCTCATGATAAACATGAAGTTCTTCAACAGATATAGAATCAGCTAAAAGAAGGCATTCTACCCATGCTGAAAGCATCCTCCATGACACATTACGAGACTGATCTCAATGAATTTGAACCATAATGGATGAATCATATTCAATCCAAATATCACACCATCCAAATTAAATAGTGTACCTGATAGATTTAATAATTGCCCATAATTCTGACTCCAGAGTGAAAGCATTTCCAATGTAGTGAAAAAATCATCCTTTGAAAAATTCCCTATGGTTACGGAAGACACCTCCGCAACCAGCCGGACCAGGTGCTCCAGATGTTTCACCATCAACGTTAACCTTTAGCCACTATGAAATAGGAGGGATCCATCTCACATGTTTCAGCATTCGAGGCTTCTTTACCCTACCATTGACACCAAGAAACCTGAGCAGGGTTAAATCGGATACTTTATTTTTCATCGCCCCTGTCTGAATGTAAGAAGAAGTCTGAACTTCTTCATGTATCGCCATGATACTACCATGGAAGTATGGAACATGGTTCTTAAATATGAACTCATTTTTGGACTTGCAAATATAGGAGAACAAACTGGCCACCGCTGTATATAGCAGCGAAAAAATCTGCTCACTACATTCTGCATTATGTAGTGAGCAGAACATGTCTCAAGGGATGTCATGGAGAGGCTACAATGAAATATGCCTTGCAAATAAATCCAGATCCTCTCAGCAAAGTTTCATGTAAGAAAAATGTGATCATAAGATTCAGCCTTCTGTAGACAGAATAAACAAACTGAGGCATGGTTAACGCATGTTTTCTGCAACTCATTTTGAAGAGGCAGCCTTTTTCTCCATATCCTCTATATAAGCAATGTAGCAGCTGGAGGAATGAAATACTTTTGGAAATAAATAACCCATTGAGGGGGATGCAAAGAATGACCACATAGATTTGTTTACCAGTCTCTAGTAGTAAAATTCCCATTCAAATTTTTCATGCAGATGAGAAAATCAGAATCATGAAAGGAGTATTTATCAATTTCACTAATAACCTAACTAGGGAGATTGCAGATAATAGATGGGTTACATTGATATTCATCAATAGTAAAATACTTTAAAGGGTTAGGGATGCCAATAAATTCAAAAACATGCCTTGATATCTAATGGGTGGTCTAGAAATTAAGAGTAGAATTTTTGGACACCATCCATTTAGAGGTTAACATCAATTCAGAATAGGATTTCTTAAGTTCTGGCCAAATGGATGAGCATAGATAAGTTGAGGGCCCATTACTTAACTTATCAATAAATATACTTTGAAGGAAATCCATATAATTATCAGGAAAAGAAATTAGATTATAGGTGAACTTATTAATCAATGTGTCATTGAATAGTAGGATATCCTTGGAACCGATTCCTCCCATCTTAATGGGCTTAATACAATCTCTCCATGCCCCAGTAATCAACTTTCCTCTCATAAATCGAACCTGTCAAAATGATGTTTCTGATCTTCGAGCAATCTCTTTAATCAACACCATGGGCAACCGATAAACTGAAAAAGAGTAGACAAACATTGATGTTATCACCGAATTCACTAAACAAATCCTCCGTGCCTGAGACAAGTTTTTCCCATTCAAATTGGATAGTTGATTCAAGATTTTAAGCGCAATATTCTCCAGATATACCCTCTTGATCCTTCCCCAGAACATAGGTACACCAAGATAGATAAAAGGAAACATTCCTTTCTTGACCCCAAGTTGTCGAGCCACTCTAACCTGCTTCGAGACATGGATACCCTTACCAAACATAACAGAGGATTTACTCCAGTTGATTACCTGACCTGACACCTCTTGATAGTGAGAAAAAATTCTTTTAATGCAAGAAATGGTACATTTTCAGCTCTTCCAAAGAGAATAATATCATTAGTATAGAATAGATGTGAGGGAGCAAACAAATCATGTTGAACTCTCATCCTCTGAAACCATCCAAAGTTAGAAAGATCACTGAGACACCAGCTCAAATAATCTTCTACAAAGGCAAAAATCAGACCAGAAAGAGGATAACCTTTCCTGACACCTCTTGAGCATTGAAAGAAGCCCCTAGGAGATCCATTAACTAGAATTAAAAGTCTGGCACTAGAAAGAATGGAGCTGACAAGGTTAATGAGCTTTTGTGAAAACCCATGCATTCGAAGAATATGGAAAAGGAATCTCCATTTAATAGTGTCAAAGGATTTTGAAATATCAATTTTTAAATCCATATGGCCATCCTTAACCATTCTTTTCATCACATTGACACATTCTGAGGTAGTGCATAAATAGTTTTGAATGTTCCTCCCAGGTACGAATCCAAACTGATTGCATGATATCAAACCTTTAGCAACCTTAGCCAACCGATGGGTTAAAATCATACTGAACATTTTTGGAATAGTGTTCCGAATAGCAACTGGTATGAAATCCTTGATGTCAAGAGCATTGTCCTTTTTGGGAATAAGATAGATGAAACCAGCATTGATTCAAAATGGTATTCCTATAATCCCAAAACAGTCATTATTTTGTTACCCCTAATGAAATATCATGATTAAATCATACCATCAAAACATTTAGGAGGAATACATTAAAAAATTGATAATAGATTCTTAGTAAGTATAAAATTGGGGAGTTCAACAATAAGAGAACATAATATTATCAAAATTGTATGTGAAAATAATCATGTACATGTTCACAGTTTAAATAATTAATACTTAGAAAATATTTTATTATAATCTCTAATATATAGACATGTCAAGATGATTTATCGATATTTTTTTCAAATTAGTAATAATATATCTATATTCATATCATATACTTGTATATTTTTAGGAAAATTAAATAAATATATTGTCAACATATTGATTCACACTCAGGTCCATGCATAATCAAAAGAGTGTTTCTATATGTAATGAGACTCATGCATAAAAATATGAAAACATATATTTGAACTTATTTCCATGTATAATGTTTTGTTCTTGTATATAAATAATCATAATCATACATCCGATTATAGAAATATCTATTCAAAATCTTTTCTTCTCAAAATCATGTGAACATAACTATAACAAATAATAATCCTACAAAAAAAATGTGAACAAATTTATATAAAATAACATCTATTATTATCATTACCATATCATGAGACATATATATAACATTAAAAAATGAAGTAGTGATCTATTAAAGACCCAAATTTTACATTATAATAATAATTCATATTTATTTCACAATTTATAGAATATATTATTCATCCTTCTACAGGATAACCAATGTAAATTAAAATAAGATTCATAAAGATTTTATCATCAATATAAATAATCATCAAGTTAAATAGTAAATATGGAATAATTATATAATTTAACTATTATATTATAATTAAAATTATTGGATTTTTTTATATATGAAAATACCTTAAATAACATTGAATAATTTCTTGAGGAAAATACAACTTTTAAGAAAAAAAATTACAAAATATAAAAATTTCACTAATAATATGAAAACTATTTTTTTGAAAAGAAAAATTGAATAATTTGATGGAATCATATAAGAAAATATTATTCATACATCTATGAAATTTTATTTTTGTTGTATATAGTAAAACAAATATTGTCTTCAAACCTTTAATAAAAATACTTTTTTGGGAAAATGATGAGAAGATTAATGTTTAAAAATTAAAAAATTTAAATATGGGTAAAAATAAATTAATTATATCATTATAATATAGTAAAAAATTTATTAAATAATTTTAATAAGAATATAGACATTTACGGAAATGATTCCTCATAATATAAGAAATAGAGTCTATTTTTTAAAAAATATTTTCTTCGAAATTTTATGTACCAGATTGATTAAAATTGTACAATACCTTGAAAATTAAATAAATAGAGATATTATAATGATTTAGTTGAGGATTAAAAGATAATATCAACATAATTCCCTACAAATTAAATTTATCATATATAATCTATAAATAGAAAGTGATTATAACACAAATCACTTACCTCAAGTCTTATTTTACATTCTATGTGTTATAACCCCCTATATAATAAATATTTTTTTTTTGTAAATATATTCAATAACAATACCCATATAAATCCTAGAAATTATAATTTACTAGAAAATCATATCACTCATTTATGAAAAATTAATTATTAAATTAATAGTATCAAGTGATATTTTATTCATTTATTAATCATTTTTCAATTTAAAATTATTGGAACTTATACATTGATAATGTTTACATAATATTGATAATTTTAATCACATACTAATTTCTTATTTTTTTCAATATATAAATTTTTTAATACATTTACATAAAAGGGATATGAAAAATTAATTACAATACATTGTGGAGATATTAGTCTGTACAAACACATGAGTGAGTTTTCCTATTTTTGATTGATGGAATAGAAGAAATATAATTATAAATTATAAATTACATAAATATAAAAATTTAATTAACATTATATTTATTAATAATTTATATCCTTAAAACAACCAATGATAAATAGTAATAAAAAATTAAATACATCACTTCATAGAGGTTGAAGTACACACATATGTATAAACAATATTAGCTTTTCCCATATATTAGAATTGAGGTGGATAGTGATTTTTTCATCAACATATTAAAAATTTAGTATAATTATGATATATAATTTGTAACGTTTGAATATATACCATGGGATAAAAGGATTTAGAATAACAAATATTATTTAAGTTAGAAAGTTAATAGGTATATATCATCATTAAAAATACACATATTCCTTCCATAATAATCAATAAAAGGATGGTACATTGGAAATCAATAAAGATATAAGAAATTGTTAAATATTCATGTAAGGAAGTAGGATATAAATCTTCGAAGTTAGAAGCCTCAAAAAAATATAATAATTAAGGATATGTGGTTCCCTTTTATATTCTATGGAAAGGAAACATAATGAATTACAGAAAAAGATTAAATAATATGTAAATCATAATCTTGAATATTATAACCAAGGGAAACAAATTCAAATAAAAGATTTTATAGGGTAAAAATAAACTCAAATACTCACATGTACTAATGTTTTGTATACATTTTATTCCTTGTCTCCTTATAAACACACTTTAATCCAATTTGAACCTTAAATAAGATAACATAACTATTTTATCCTAATATAATAATCTATTATAATAAATTAATATTTAATTATAGTCCAATACATTTTTTATTATTACAAATTTTAATTCCATTTTTTTATATTTATTTTTTATAGATTTTAGAAATTTATTTTTATATGTGTTCATAAAATTAATGAAAAATTGTATTTAAGAAAATACCAAATTTATTATTATAAATCATATCTCTTTGAAATTAATTAATAAATATGTTTCCATTTATTTTTATGGTAAAAATATTAAAAATAATAATGTTTATAAACTTTATTATCATCAAAAACATGATTTTTATTTTTCAAAGATACCATTAAATTAGACGATCCAAAAATATTTTAAAATTTGAACAAAATATCATTTTTGTTAACAAATGTCGCGATTGGGGTTCCAAATTCAAAATAATATTTTAAAATACATTATATGAATACAATACATATTTTTATTAGATCAAATGGATTAATATTTTATTATTTCCTGGATACATTATAATAATTTAATAAAAGAAACATTATTTTAAAAATCAGTATTTTCACTATTCATCCAAAAAACATATTTAGATAAATTTCTAAAAAAATCATGATAAGATAAAAGATATATGATATATAAGAATGGATATCCATTTATTAAAATAATTCTTTACTGTGAAAATAATATTTATAACATATTCACTAATAATGTAATAAATCGTTATTAAAGAAAAAATATTTTTGAAGCAAAAAATGAATTTTGTAAAAAATGAGTAATTATTTATCATGAATTAATTAATGAAATTTCATGATACAAAACCATTGTATTTAATTTTTTTAATGATTTTATCCCTTTATATAAAAATGATTAAGACGTCTAGTTTATAATAATCACATTTAGTTAAAATTATTTTTATACTATATTGATGTTTTCCAAAAACATGAAGTTGTGTTTCTAGAATGATTTTTAACACATAAAGTTTTATAAATTATAATATTTCAAAAAATTTACACCCCAATATTTTATAAATGGTAACCATTTTAAATAGTTTATTCAAAACACATCACTAAACATAAATGACCGACAGAATATATAACTGTTATAACCATGCTCTTAAATTGGTGTGTAGGAATAGTATTAACTAATCTATTAAATATATATATCACACTAAACTTAAATTATTGAAAAAAATTATTATACAGACATTCGAGATTTAGAAAAGAAATTTTAGTCATCTAAATTATGTTTTCTTTGAAAATGATTTTTATTGATTATAATATAATTTTTACAATTAATTTTAAGAACATGTAGAAAATTTATATAATAAAATCAACTTATTTTTTATGTATGAATATAAAAATTATAATTTTATGAAATATTGTGTTGTTTTGGAAAATAATGAATTTTTACTAAATTTTGAGAAATAACGATTTTAGTGAAAATGTTATTTCATTATAATAAATTACGAAAAAAAGGTTGTATATGGGTTTAATAACCTGATTTTTTAGAATACTATTTTAAAGTGCATAATGTTTCAAATTTTAAATTAATTTAAACAACCACTAATGGGGAGTGATTTAAATGAGATATATATATATATATTATTAATATATATTGATTTATATTGATAAAATAATTTTTAATGTTTGTAGAAAAAATATAAAATCTTTGTTTCCTTTGAAGATACAATTTTTTAAAAACTAATTTTATATGTAATGAAGTTTTAATTTTAATTATATTTTTTCCACTTATGTGAATTTAAATTTGAGAAATGGATTTATTATTTGTGATTTTTTTAATTTCATTTACCAAATAAGTTAAAATTAATTTTTTATCATAATGAATAGTGTAGTTCCTAAAAATAGATGATCATGGTTAAGGTTACAAAAATATTAATAGTTGTTAAAAGAAATTATAAG
The DNA here is from genome assembly GCA_963277665.1 of Viscum album. Taxonomy (NCBI): domain Eukaryota; kingdom Viridiplantae; phylum Streptophyta; class Magnoliopsida; order Santalales; family Viscaceae; genus Viscum; species Viscum album. The sequence continues at coordinate 1,319,943,871 of OY728158.1, forward strand.
TATAAAATTGAATTATTGTTTTTCTAAAAAAACTATTGTAATATTCAGATCCTATCATATATATTTGCAAATAATTATCCATTTTGGATACTTTTGGAATGAAAATAACATGTGTACACCTTTTTTGGTTGAAAAATACCACCAACTATCATTTCATATTAACACAATAAAACCCTTTTGGTTATAAAATACCATCAAAATTTATTTACCAACATCCATTAATATATTCAACAAGAAGTGTTGGTTATAAATCCATTTTAGGAATAATAAAGGTGTAATCAAAAAGTTTTAGTCTAAGAAGAGGTAAAATTACTAACATTGTGTTTCCTTTTTTTATTCTCCTCATATGTAAAATCATATTCGTGTACTGTCATGTGATGTAAAAATTATATAATACATAATAATATGTTATTCAATTATTATAAAAATAGTATTCTACCAAATTTTCCATCAAAAGGGATGCAAAATTATCATTTGTGTATACGAATGACTACTATCTCATGAATCGATGACATTCATTAAGAACCATATCCTCTTAGGGATAGTTGTAAATATGTATTTAAATTAAATATATGATATTCAAAAAATATTTTTCATTTTTATTTATGATATCGAATATTCCTTTTTTATCCATTTAGTGGGGGATATGATAATGTCTCTTTTGTGTTCGATGAACTTCCACATCACAAAGTGATGTTAATCATTTTTCACAAATTCTTTTCCTGGAGGGTAATAATAATAATGTTAATAAATTTATTTGATATAAATTAAATCAATATTATATAAATGAAATAATTTTTTTTGAAAATTTAATTTATTATTTTATTTCATACACATACTAATGAAAACAGCATTCGTGTACATGTTGACAAACAGCTCCACGAAGTGAGGTGACTAATTTTTTCATCACCAAATCAAAATAATTATATATATAAGTAAATTAAAATAAATAATATTGTATTTATGGTATTATGAACATTCTATAATGAAATAAATAATATTTTCTATCTTTAAAAAGTGATCATTTAAAATGGAAAAGTTACTCATACGAACGTATGGCATATCCTCTCCATGATCTTAGAATATTTCATTTTTCATAAAAAAATTATATTGTATTAATGTAATTTTTTTATTACAATATATGATAATTTTCAGGATTATTATTATGGATATTTTAAAAATATTCCTACATTGACCATTGTCAACACATTGATGCTTCTTTTGAGATAATGAATTGAATTCCCTTGAAACACCTAAATTGGATTTAATTGATTTTTTTAAAAATATTTCAATATATAAATTAAAATAATATATATATTTATATGACTTTATATCTGTAAAAGGTTATAATCAAGTCATATAATTTTTCTAAGCATATTATAAATGATTAAATGGGCTTACAATGAATATTTATACTCAATATAATGGTTTATCATCTTATATACATTTCTATTGTACAAATTCTATATTACCCATTTATTTATATTATGTGACATATATATATATATATCTCCTTATATATTTTATATATATAATCAATCAAAAAAACATGGTATTTTAGGTTATAATTTGAATTATTTCATCTTACAATATTTGGATTCATGTTTACAAAGTGGAAATAAAATTCATATCACAACTTCTTTTCTTTGGGCCATATTACTTATTCATCGTATATTATATTATTAGACTTTTTGTGTTATGTATTTTGATTATATTATGTGTTATTATTTTTAAAGGTAATTATTCTCAAATTATCTACATAAAAAAATGAACCACTATTTATTTTTGAAGTGTATATACTTCACTATGACATGTTATATCGTGAAAATAATAATTTTCATGATATTTCATGTTTAATTTTATTATTTTTATTCATGTGTCTTATTGTTGAATAGTTACCAAAGTGTTACTAACATTATTTTTTAATAAAAGTTTTTAGATATTTTTTATGTTCAATATTATATTAAAGTACATAATGTGGTATTATTTTCAAAAACAACATAACCACAATTATCATATGATTATGAATTTTGTTAAGATATTTAATTTTAATTTCCTCCCTTATTGAATGAATAAAAATCATGAAATTCATTTATAAGTTATACCAATCTCATATTTTACCTTATATTTTGTATCTTACTCTTCTATACCTATTTTTCAAATATTTTTTCTGAAATGTATTCAAAAATGTTATTTAAAAAATATTATTTCATAAATCCACGGTACTTTTACATTTACCTTATTATAAAAATATTTTAAATGAAATTTCTTTATATTTATCAAATTGGTCATGTTTTACACCCATCTATAATGGTTTTGAAATGAATGATTATTATTAACAATATTAGATCCCTTATTTTTTCAACCTTCATTAAATTTATTTTACTTGGCTTCTCCTTTATGTTATTTCAAGGTTGTTTTCAAATAAATTTTTTTTCACAGAATCTAATGAATTATTTTTTTCAAAGTGATTTTAAAAATAAAAAAGATACATCCTTAAAAAAATTAATAAACATTTAAGGGTATTTATATTCAACAAAATCAATAAACCTTATTTTTACATCTACTCTATTGGGGATATTTTGTAATGTTACTCTCTTCATTATTTCATTGGATGAATTACTATTATCTCAATGAGATTGTCATTAAACCCATTTATTTATCATAGTATATTCATGTTTCAAACATATTTTATTAGAACATATTTCCTTTCCACGGGTTAATCATATTTTAATGAGATTTTTATGAAACCCATTTCCATTATATAGGTTAATAATGTTTTAAAATTATTTTATAGGATCCCATTTCTTTTCAAATGGTTAATAATTTTATGAAATGAATTATTACATTTTCTAGGAATTTATAATGAAATGAATTACAAATGTACTTTATTCATGATATGGTTCTTGGAAATTATTTTTGATGATGTGTCAATCTATTATTAAATAAGGATATGTTGTCCCATTATAGACCATGGATTAGTTGAATTTTTGTAAACCACAAATGGTGTATTAGGTTATTAATGAAGTATTGGTGGATCTTTAATAAGGAAATGATGGATGGGTCCATTATATAACTCTAATTCATTGGGAACATTGTATATGGAAGGAAACCATATTTTTTATTCTATTGGTATTATGTAATGTGACAAAAATTTCCCAAGACATCAATATATTTCATTTATGCTTGATGTGGGTTTATAATGTTTCTTTTGATTAGGATTGTTATAACAACACTCATGGTTATATAATTTGATGACTCTAGAATTTGTTAAATTCTTATTCCATGTTCTAATTTTTTATGATCAGGGTGTTGATGGGTATAAATATTCTTATGTTATATGCTTGAACATTGATTATTTCATCATACCCTTATTCTTGATGATGAAATTCCACTATTAATTCCTAAAATTACGATTACTAATAAGTTGTTCTCAACTTATTAACGGTTAATTTCCCATAGATTATAAATATTGAAGTTGAAAAAATTATGCTTTAAATGGTTTTATATGGATGGTGATGATGACCTATTGATTCATATAAAAATACTCTTAGAGTTGGAGATAATTTTTTTATTTATGAATGAGTTTTTTTATGAATCAATGATGTTTAGGGGTTTTTTATTAATTCTTTAAAACATTATTCCTATAATTTTCTTGAAAATTTTAGTTATATAATATATTCCTTTTGATCTTTTATTTCTTTAATACTAAATATTATGTCACCTTCATTAGTATCAAATATGAAATTGTAATAATTTTTTTAATGATATATTTGGGAGTATAGGTTCAGATCTATTATAGTTGGTATCAATGGATCTATTTAGATAAAAATGGAGAATAGGTTGCTTTAATTAGAGGTTATCATAATATTTATTGATATCATCTTAGGACTATGAGATTTAGGATAGTCATATATTAAAATAATTAGTAACCCCTTTTGAGGTTTTATTTTAGAAGATATTAAATCAATAAATGAAACTTAATGAGATGATTATTTTGGTTGAACTATATTGAAATATTTTTTTTAATGTGAGTTATTTATATATGTTATTAAAACATAATATTTAAAATGTTGATAAAAATAATGGTTTATATAATAATGGATTTTAAAGTAATTAGGGGAACACGATTTTTATCATATAAATAACAATGGGAATGATTAGGTGATTTAAGTAATTTTAACATAAGATTTCATTATTATTGTTATTATACGATTAATGGTATGAGAATGTAATTTATGGTAAAAAAATATTTGACATAGTTGTTATTGAGATTATTTGGGGAATATGGATATTCATTTAAGGATTTATTTAGTTTAAAAATTTGGTATTACAGTTTAATTTTAAAGATTATCGTATCATATGTAGGTTTATTGATTATAGGAATTATCTTAAAATATGAAAAAAAAATTGGATAGTGATAATGTATAAAGATATGATTCACAGATAGTTACCCATTTTATGATTATGTTTTCCTTAAATATGATTGTACTGATTCAATCCTGCAAAATAAATCTTGAATACTCATTGTTTTGAGAAAAAGTTCATATTATGGTTGAAATTGGATAAAAGATGAAAATATAATTATAAAGTATGTATATTTTACTATTATTTCAGTATATATGGTGAAATAATTCCCCAACTCAATGAGAATTCCATTTAATAAAAAAAATATTAGTACATTCATTTCTAGTGAACTAAAGGTCTTTCCACTCATCATGGATTTATGTTATTGAGGTCCTAAAATTTTTATAGAGAATTAAGTATCATACGATCAATGATATCTATCACTCACCATATTTATTTATACATTTATTCAATGTATAAATCTTCAATTCTAACCTATTTTATCATATTTGGAATCCATGTATGTGTTATTCTATATCATCATTGAATTTTTATTACCCTATTATCAAGAGGATGTTTTATTAATCCATGTTACAATGTGGGTTTGGAAAAAGGTATTTCAAAATTTTCAACCATTGATTACAAAGATAAATTTATATTTATGGAGACTCAATTAATTATAGAGGGATTATTTAACACACTAATATTTTAGAAAGGAAAACGGTATTCGATATCATATTTGACATGAAACACCAAGCATAAAATGATATGTGATATATATAACCGATGTAACCTAGATGTTAAATTAGTTGTTATTTATAATATTAACTACATTATGATATTTAAATTATCCACTAAATATAATTTATTGATAATTTTTAGTAAATAATCAAAAAAATTTCCTTGGAATAGTTTTTTCCATCAAAAAATTTATTTCCCTCCAAAATGAGTATTGTTTATTTCATTTAAAATATAAAATTTAAATTTTGAAACATTTAAAAAAATAATAAATATTTCAAATAAGAATATAAAAAATTCCATCTGCTGTAATTATATATTTTTTCAAACTATATTTATTTTTCCTTGTATTATGAATAATATCAATATTTTTAAAAACATCATTTCTTTTCAACTTATTATTCAATTTAAAATTCCAATTATGTATGGAATTTTATATAATGTGATATTAGTTTCATTTTTTTATATTTAATCTAATTAATATATTTTAAATAAACATCATATTGAATTATAGTATTTGTTTAGCTTTGTGTTTAAAAATGATATTATCCTTAAAAGATGTTTTAATGTGGATATTTTTCCCCTTTTTAATTAATTAAAACAACACTTAATGAAGAATTACATAAATGGAATTTAAATATTTTATATAAATTAATATTAATTTATATTCATGAAATATTTTTTATAAGCCATGTTGTTGATATAAAATTAGTTGTTCATCAGAAAATACAATTATTAAAAACCTGTTTTTTTATCATTTGTGGGTATAATTTTAAATCACACTTTTCAAATGATTTAAATTAATTTTTGTAAAGTGAAATTATTTTTTTGGTTTATGATAATTTATATTATCATATAAAATAAAAGTAATTTTTGACCATAACAAATAGTTAAAATATTAAAAAAATGCAAAAATTAAGGTGAAAACGTGTTAACTAGGGGGTTTGTAGTTGGATTTTGGCATAGTGGTTAGCACCACGTAATCCTACATGAAAAATGGGGGTTCAAAACCTATTGGGTGCAGGTACTATAGCAGTATTGTAGTGGTACTGTAGCAGCAGCGGTACTATAGATCGGCGAGTACTGTTGCAGTGGCAGGGAACTGTAGCGGCGGTGGTACTATACCGGTAATGTAGGAGGCAGGTTACTATTCACAGAATGGGAATTGGGCCAAAAATTTGGGCCTACGGGCTATGTAATGGACTACAAACCCACTGGGACTCCGGGCTATGTAATGGGTCTCCCCCTACCCAGTTAAAAGAGTTCTTTGATTTTCTTTAATAATAAAAATGAGGCTTCGGCCCAAAACAAATGCTAACTAGGCGGGTTAAACCAAAATGATAATGTCACAAATGACCTAAAAACTTATAAAAACTGTTATATTTGTATATTTCAAACTTATAATTCCTTTTTCTAGATAATGATGCATTTTTTTGCCTTGTGGCTTGTGAAAAATTACTAACTATGATTTTTATTTGTGTATTTATCCACCAGCTTCAAATAATCATCAAATATGATCATATAAAAGTACCATTATTTAATATATACATACATATTATTATAAAAATTTCATAACATAAATCCATATCCTATTCCATAAAATGGTAAAAGAAATCATTATTTCTCTGTATGGTGGACTAATGCCTCATGAACTGATGTCAGTTTATTTCCATAATTTCTTATAATGACATATTGAAATGATGTATTTTAAGAACATATAATATATTTGTAACATATTTATACATATTTAGTTGTGATATCACATATACCATTTTCAATTATTTTTTGTGGGGGATATGATAATGTCCCTTGTGTGTACGATGGACTACCACCATACGAAGCGATGTGATTCATTTTTCACTAAGTATTTACATGTATGGTAATATAGATAATTTTTTAAATATATTTTATTTATATATAAGAGAATAATTCTATTAATGAAATATTTTTTATTTTGAAGAGATAATATATCAATTTCTTTCTAACACTAAAAAACGAGAGCATCATTCTTGTACATGTTGACTACTGCCTCCATAGAGTGATGTGATTAATGTTTTCATCACCATATTAAAAGAATTTTATATATATATATAGGTATAATTAAAATAATAATAATGTATTTGTGATATTATTTTAAATCAATATAGATGATATAACACATACCTTCTTCCAATAATGATCTTTTAAAAATGGAATCATTACTCTTTTATATGTATGTCCTACTGTATCCATGATCGTAACAAAATTAATTCCTCAAAAACATATTTCAATATTTATTTCTATATTATAATTAGGGTATAAATATGATAATTATTTCATTGTAATTATTTTTTGGGTTTTTATATAACGAAATCTTCGACCACGTTAAACACACCATATCCATTTTAAAATAATTAATATAAAACCCTCAATAAACCCGACATGTACATAACTAATTTATTATTGAAATATGTCATTTTAATGATAAAAAATAAATGATATATGTGATATTTTTTTCACTTTAAATGGTTCTTAGTAAATTTAATAACATATCTATGATTATTATACAATATTAAGAGACATACAAGGAATGTATTGGCATGAGGTAAGGGTTTCTTGTCTCACATTTATTTATCGGATACATATACAAGATTAAAAACATATTTATATTATATGGTGTATATAATAACCATTTTATTATTAATATAATTAATACATCATAAATAATCATATATTATGTTTCAATTATAGTTTTTTCATCCATGTATATTGGAAATGGAACTTTCCATGTGGTAAATAATTTCATAACACAAATTCTTTTAATTGGTATATATTTTTAAAGTTGGGGATGAAACCTCTTTTTTTATAAAATCAACCACCTATTTCTTATCTATGTAGAGAGATAAAAATTACTTATTTTAAAGGCCTGGGACCAAGTTTCCCATGAACATGGCCCAAATTCTTGGTGCAGCATAATGCTTGTGACATCCCTACTCTTTCACTAATCCTACATCATGTTTTCATAATCGCATGCTACATCATGTCTATGTTACCACCTATGACATTAATCTATAAATGGGATTCTTATGATTTGAACCATGGTCTTTTTGAAGCTTTATTTTTAGGTTTACCACTCAGGAATCACCAAAAATACACATTGGGTTATATTAATTTACAATAGTATTTGGTATTCTAGGATTATATTTGTAATGAATATTTATTGGATTGTGTTTTATTTAACATGTTTTATGATTATTTAAATTTTATTCCAAAAATTGATAAATTTATTAATTCTTATATTCATTATTTTTCTTTTTGTAAGGGTTATTTATTTCAAATTTTATTTCTTTGAAGGATATTATTATGATATACACAAATATTCTTTTTTAGGTTTGTATAGTTCCCTTTGACATGTTATATCCTAAAAATCCTTATATTATTTATATTTAATGTAATATTTGATGTTTTTATTTCATGGGTTGTATGAATAATGTGTTACAAGGGTGGAAAAATCATTATGTGACAATTCATTTTCATTAAGAAATTTTTATGATAAATGTTATTTTAAGAGAAATTATGTGATATTATTTTCTTCAACAAAATCACATTTCCTCTCATATTGTTATGAATTTGTAACAAATTTTTCATTTTCTCTCCCATATTATTTATATAATAATAATAAAATAATATGTTTATGTGTGATTCAAATTTTTTATTTTATTTTAGATTATTTGTCTTCGCCTTCCATATACTTTTTTTAAAAATATTTTTGTTAATGTTTTAAAAATTATTATTTTATAAAAATAAATGATTTCAAAAAATTATTTTAAATTATATTACACCTTAATTTAGATGTTCCTAAAACTAAAATTCCTTATATTTTATAAAATGGGTATCTTTTTACCCCATTTTTTCAAACTGTTTTTTGATGAATATTTATTTTTAACTTTCTAATTAGTACAGATTTTCCAACAATCATTTACTTTTCTTTGTTGATGTCCGATTTATATATTTCCATGTATATTTTAAATTAAGATTATTTCATCAATAATTTTCAAATTACACTTCTTAAAAATTAATTTAGAAAATAAAATTTTATTTTCCAAAAAATGTTTTTAATGATATTTAAATTGTATCTCCATTTGTCAACCACAAAAACCGTAGTTTCCAATAATTCTAAAATAGGGGGATATTATAATTCAAACACACTAACAGTTTATCTAGATGTACTATTATTATCTCATGTATATTTTTATGGATGTATTTTATTTCCCACAGGTTAATCATGTTTCAAATATATTGTTATGGAACTAATTTCTTTTTTATGGGTTAATCATGTTAAGAGGAGATTATTATGGTACCAATTTCATTTCAATTGGATTATCATTTTTCAATTATATTTTCCTCAAAACCATTTATTTTCCACTGATTAATAATTTTATGAAAGGAAAAATTATTGTTTCTTTGATTTATGATTAAAAGAATGCTCCATGTACTTTATTCATGATACGATTCAAATATATTATTCAGATAAAAGGTGGATTCATTATAAACCAAGGATGGTAGATATTATTATAAATCAAAGATGGGTGGTAATGTTATAAAATATGTAAGGGTGATAATGTTATTAATAAAAGATGGATGGTTTCCTCATAAACTAATGATGGGTGGGTCTGCTATATCCCAACAATGTATTAGGTACTCTCCGGATGAAATTCAACGATATTGGAGATTCTGTTTGTATAAGGATATATGATGAAAATTTCTTATTTTAATAATAAATTTAATCTATTTATTAAAAGGGATTATAATTTTTCATTTGATCATTATTGGTATCACATGGATCAGGTGTGACGACCCTATTTTTTAGGAATTATTTTTTTCAATTAAATTTAAATTCATTATTGGTTTGCATTACAAGATACTCCATGGGATGATTTAAATATATGAAATAAAAATTAAATCATACTCTATATAAAACTCTGAGATTAGATTACATTACAAATAGAACTAATTTTGGCTAGTATTACACACAATGAAGAGTTTTATAAGACTACATTATACTATTAATATTATTATTTAATACGATAATTGTTTACTAGATATTTAAATAGTAAGAATAAATTGGATGAAATAACTTAGGAAAATATATATTATCAAATTTTTATTAGATATATATTAATTATAAATAAAATAACAATCATTTAAAATGAAATGAAATGTTTTCTAAAAAACAATATCTTTTCTAAATGAAGGGATAATCATTCTTGGAGGGCATAATTTAAAATTTAATTGAAAAAAAATTAAAACAATTATTTCAAAAAATTAATTTATAATAAAATGTGAAATTTCAAAATTAAAGTAGGGTATTTTTTTATATTTTTATGAGAAGTACCATTTTTATGATAAATAGTTAAAAAAATTATCATTCAAAACTGCCATTTGAGGTAATTGTTTAACGAAAAATTTTATTTCAAATTTGTTTAAATATAATTAGTTAAATCGTTCTTATATTAATCTAATGTAGTTATTTTAAATCAAATTAATACTAAAATATAATATATAAACCTATAAAAAAATTTACCATTTTTCTCATTAAAATCCCTCTTTCTCATCATGATTGAAGTACTATTTTTAATATAATGTTGTCAAATTTTAAGAACTGAATTTAGAATTATTTATTTATTTTTAGTAAATATAATTATTTCTAATTTTTAATAGAGAATTTAATTTTTTTAACCAAATTTTTTGTGAAAAAATTAAAAAATAATCACAATGATTAAGAATAAAAGAGTTTACCGAGGGACTAATCTTTTAAAATATGGGGAAAATGACTTAAAAACAAGTCCAAACCCCATTTTATTGACATATTTGGAACCTTAAGACCGTATTCTCTTATTTTATTATTTTGGGGACACTATTCCATTACATTGATTAGTATTATAATTTATTTTATGAAAAATAAAAATAATGTATCTTTCTTCCTTTTAATTAATATATAGATTTGAAATAGGGAAGAAAAAACATAGGTTAAGTTATAAATTTTTGTTTTTATGATAAATTTTCTTTTATATATTGATATTTTTTTAGAGAATATATAATTACATTCAATTCTTATGAAATTTTAGGGAAGAAATTTATTTAGTTAATAAATAAATAAAACAAATGATAATAAAATCATTAAAAGTTAAGTAAATTGAATGAAGCATTATGTTAAATATTTCCTTTAGAAGATTATATCATGTTTCATAGTTGATAACATAGTGTATTTTGTTTTCATTGTTTTCATGATATTTTTTTACATTGAAATAATTGAAATATTTTAAAATTGACATTAATTTAATTTTATAATAAATTTTATTTTATTAATTAATTAAAATTTACAAAAAGTCTTGAATTATATAAATTTATTTTAAAATGTTATTTAATATAAAATATAATCAATTAATCGACCATTAGTTCTACTATATTTAATATAAGTACCTTTAAATTGAAAAAAACACTATTAGCGTAGTTACGGTTAAAGGTTTTGTTTTGCATCTTAAAAGATCTTGTGTTAAAGGAAATTTCACAATTGATGAATTTATACATTTTAAATTATATATAATATATATAATCAATTATTGTAATATGTCTAAAAAGTGTCTCTCTATCTTCGTCTTAATGAATAATTTTATTATGTTAGAAAACCAGTGAACATATTGAAAACCTAAAATGGTAAAAGAATAAAACATTGAAATTATTGAATGAAATAATAAGAAAACGTGTATAATTTTCTATAGGATGTGTTGATATATAATAAAATCCCTACAATACTATAATTATTCGTTTTTAGTGACATTAGTCCATACTAACTACACAATAGTTAATAAGTTTGTATATTTATAAGAATGTCACTCCTCGTCAATTATAAAAGGGAAGTCTCACTCTCAACTTCATAAAAACTCTCATTCCATTTTTACAGTCCAAGATATTGCCAAATTAAATCCCATATTCTCTTCACTCTTCCATTAAACAAACATTTTTAATAAATCCATCCCTTTAAGGAATTATTTGACACCCATTGAGGATGTGTAATGAAGAGATAATGATCTTCAAATGAGTGTGTAAATTGATATCGTCATATACCTCCTTAAATTATTATTATATCATTATTTTATAACAAAATAAGTATCTTATATATAATTAAATTCTTTAATATTAATTTTAAAACCTATAAACACATACAATTCTATCAAATGGGTTACAAAATCTTCATTTGTGTATATATAGAACTATCATCTCACGAACCGATGATATTTTTTCCATTAACACCTTTAAATGATAGGAATAATGAGGAACATACAATTTATATATATTATATATATTATATTTATGATACTAATATGATTGTGTAATTTTTATATCACACATACCCTCATTATTTCCATTTTTTGAAATATTATAAATTCATTCATGTGTACGGCGGACTACCACCTCGTGAAGTGTTGGGATTAGTAAATTCTATACATGGAATGTATTAAGGATGGGGATTATAAATATTTTTGATATATATAAAAATAATTTCATTCTTTAATTATAAAATATTTCATTTACATTTCTTTTATTCAACCCTATAGGAAAATAAAAGAAACATCGTCCATGCCAAAGTACGGCGTTCTTTTTCCATGAACGATGTATTTAATTCCCAATCACTAAATTTGATTAGTTTAGTTAAATAAATATACATTCAATATATATAAGTATATAATACTTACATAATGTTAATAATTATATAGATTATTGAAAAATATTCAAACTAATAGGACTAAAAAAATATATAATCAAAACTTATGTGAAAAACAATGTGATTATTACATGAAACTCAACTTTATCATGGAATTATTAATATAATTTAATAATAAAATCATATATGATATAATATATATGAATATGGTTTTATAAGAGGTATAATTATAATATTATATTTATTATATATATTCATTGATCATTTACAAAGGAGGTTCAAACATAATGTAAGGGATTTACGCCACATCGTTCACTTTTGTGAGAGACATGATATATTTAAAAATTATTTCTTTTATGTGGTTTTTTACTACACATTAATGTAATTTATGGTTCTTAGACCTAAAATTATATTTAATTATTTATCCATTTGAATATTTAACTTTCATGGGGTTTTTGTTTCAATTTCACTATAGTGGTAAGGTGGTTTTGTCTGAATTCTCCTACTTTGAGACACTTGTTATCTTATGAACAAACATTATTTTACGTGTTGTATATAATTCCACTTTTACATGTTAATTAATTAATGTGCTATATTTAATGATATCTTATGCTTAATTTAATGTTTTCCATTATTGGGGATTATGATTGAATGTTACCTATGTGGTATGATTTTATTATTATAAACTCAACATTTATCAGGCTTGTTCGTCACTACGCTTCCATTTCTGAAATATTATGATCCATATGATAATAATTACCATGACTTTTATTAGCATATAGTTATTAATGATTCCTCCATTAAATTGTACCAATTTTTCACTCATGGATACTTTGGGAAAACATTATTAAGAATATACAACATTATGTCTCTCTTCAGTTGAAAATATGTTTATTTCGAAAACCTTGTTTTAAATAATGTTTTTAGGTGATATTCTTTTCTAATTTTCCATGACATGTATTTTGGAACTATTTTATTCTTTAAAAGTGTTTTTTATTATATTAAAATTTTCATTATAATACTGAAATGTTATTTTCAAATAAAAATATTTTATAAATGTTTTATGATTTAAAAAATTAAATAATTTTTAGTGCATCCCTTTTATGTTTTCAAGGTTATTTTAAAAGAAAAGGTGTTAATAAATTTTTTATTTTTTAAAAAATATTTTCAAGTTGTAAAATATAGTTTCCGTGTGATATGATTTAAATGATATTTCAAAATCATTTTCAATATATGATGTAATTGGATGTGGTTACCAATGTCTTACTAAGTATATGATATTGGAAAAATATTAATCTTTTTTGAATGGTTAAGATTTATAATGACTTTTTTATGAGACCTGTTTATATTCCATGGGTATTACCATGATAAAATTCTATGAAACCCACCTATTTTCACGGTTACTTCTTTTATTAAATGATTAGGAAAACTATATCTTTTACCTGAGTTATGATAGGATGATATTATAATTATACCCATTATATTCCATGGGTTATAACTTGATGGATATTTATGATATTGTGGGAAACATAAGAACAATTTAATTATGTTATATGTGGGACCAATATATCCCACTAATTTGTAGGTTAAATATTTATATCTCATGAGTTAAGAATTCCTAGAAGATAGAGGGAACCCAATATAGAAAGGGACTTTAGCCACTATGATGGTATGGGGAGTGAACACATTCCTCTATAAAGAGTCGGATGCCACTACGGATGGTGGTGTGTCTCCCCTAGTAGGTGTAACCCCATTAAGTTCCTGGATATTTTTTAGGAAATTATTCTTCACATATAGGGATTGATTCTTTATGATGACGTGGGTTCCACAAATTACATTTCTAATTCTAATGATACTCACTCATGGATCATGTTCTTTAAGTATCTTATGATTCATGTCTTGTTAAATTCCAATATTTATTCCATGATTAAATTTTATGATCTTATATATGTGGGGTATGATTTTTAAATGTTATACTCATTTTTGCATTCCCATATTATCATGTTATGGATATGTATCTCCCTAGTTTACCTGTACTGACAATTTATTCTTACTATTTAGTATGTATACTTTCACCAAGTTCTGAAACAATGATTTATGTTGGAGTACTGTATGGGATGATCTTTATGGGATATTTTTAAGATAATTCATCAATTTAGATGATTTTTTTTCCTGTATCCAATGTAACTAAACAATTTCATTACTCAAGAATCTATTTTTGTAATATAATGAATATGCATATAAGATGATGTAATATCCATGTATTTCTGTATGGGTCACTTTAATTAGTATCAAGGGAAAGGCTTAGTTATACTTTTGACACTAGGATCAGAAAACATTATTTATATCCATATGGGAATTTCTAATGATATGTCTAGGGATGTCTCTATTTATATTTTTAAGGATGTGTCAATGTTAAAGAAAATGTCCATTATTTTTTAGTAAAGCATTGAGAGAGTTGTTTCAATAAAATTACACCCCAATATAGATTCAAGAATTTGATGATTCTAGAGAATATATATTCATATGGGTAACATCGTTGAAAAACCAATATTAAAATGCACATAATCGTGAATTGGTGCACGATAACTGGCCTCGCTCTACACTAGGTTTGATACTCCTATGGGAAATGATTAAAAATTTCACAAACTCTTTACAAACAATCATGATGGATTTAAATAGAAGGTGATTATGAATGACCTATAAATAACCCATACGGTCATAAATTAAAAAATAATTTCATTATTTAGATGATATATAAGTGATTTATTAGGATTATTTGGTTTCCAGTAATGAATAGTGTTTCCCACTCAATAATTTTGGATTTAGTATATGGAAGGAACCTAAAAAAATTTGGATAACATTGAATGTGAGGGATGATTTTATCATAGAAATTAATATGTGATGACTATTGGATCAATGTAAGTTGACATTATTCCTAATCAATTTTTATGAAATATTAATAATAATGCGTACCTTTACCAAATCTCATAATCGCCTGAGAAGAATAGAAATTATTTCTGAGTGTTTTGGTAATAGAGACCACGGAGGATAAAAGATTCAGTTTCACTTTGGTTGGGAATATGGAAATAACCATCCAAGTTGATTTCATAGAATAATATGAATAATTTTCAACTTTAAAAATAAAAACAACAAGCAGGTAACTCCCATGGGAAAATGAAGAGTTCATTAACAAAATTGATGATAGTAATGACCTCCTAAAGATATCATTGACCATAGAATTATTTAAATTTTGAAATTATGGTCATTGTAAAAATTTATTTCCTAAGTTGTAAGATCAAGATTTGAATTCTCAAGGTGGTATCCATAATTGTTATATTGTAAATGATGAAATACATATGATAGGAATGATGTTTTAAAGAATAACACAAGAAAACATAGTTAACTGTTTGTGAATAAATTAAAATGAATAAAGTATTTATGTATTGAAATTATAAAATTTTCTTATACAAATCATGGGGTATTTATGTATAAATCAATATAATATTTTTATAATTGATTATAATTTATATTTTAAATGACGTTGATAGAGTGGAACAACTCTTTAAATGAAACGTGATATTAATTGAAAACACATGGTTAAGTGAAAGATAATCTTTAATATTTTATGAATGTTGAGATAATAATTTTGGGATTAAATATGATTTATTTTGGTTATGTAAATTGGATCATACTAATTACCTTATTACTCATTAAATACATTTAGAAAAAGAGTTTTATGTTATCCGATATGGAGTTTAGAACATTTTTTGTTATAATGAATATATCCAATAATATATGTTCTATATATGAATGAAGAAGAATGTATGTTTTCAATATTGTTTTATTGTAGATATAGTTATTAAAATGTTTCCAGAGAGTACATGTTGAAGTTATTTTAATGTTTGATACGTGAAACACATGATATACTTTAATATATATCGGGGATAAATGTTAAGCTAATTTTGTGAAAATTATTGACCTTCATTCTATTGTTTTGTATTACCATCTTTTGAAATGGTACAAATAAAAAAAATTAATGAAATGGTTTATGTTGAACTTTTAATTTTATTTTAGAGAGTAACATATTATTTTTTCATAAAAATATTTATTCTTATTGTATTAAGTGTTTAATCCTTTTTTATTTAATGGCACTGAATGATAGATGGAATGATTTACCATTATTTCTATGGATATTATGATCAATTAGTGCTTCAAAAAAAATTAACTTTGATTATTAGAGTTGTAATGGAATATTAAATTTATCCTAGAAAATAATAGGGTGATATGAATCTCATGAAATAGAATGAAATAAAGTAAGTATATCTCTTTTTGAAAATTATCTGACTTTAGTAAAAGGATCTCGGAAGAGAAATGCTATCCTTATATAGACATTTCTTATGAATAAAATGGCACATTAAATCCTAATAGATTTATGGTTTTTTGGTTGTTATAATTCTATATATCACTAAATTACATGTGATTAGTAATCTCAAACACTCTTTATAATTATTTACACTTTCCATCCATGACAAAATATTTACTTCCCCCTATGTTCTCCCATGTGGAAAAATAGTTTTGAGTTATGTTGGGTAACTATTTTGTTTCCCAATTATTCTTTTTATTGAAATATTTAGTATTAATTTATGTGATATATGTTTCTCTGAATGTTACATTCATGTATTAAAATGTTTATGGACTAGATGAATTTCAAGGGTGATGTATTTTTTAAGGGGGTAGAATGAAACACCTTGAGATTTTATGAAATATTATTTTTCGAATAATTTAAAATTCATATATGGATTCCATTTCATGAAACAAATAGTTATGTTTTATTTATACATATTACGAATTTATGTTTACACTATATGAAACATATATTTTAGCATGTGGTACACACAACACTAAGTTAGTCTTATGTTATACATAATACTGATTTTTACCAATGTACAATATGCTATTATTTTTATTATTTATTATGATAGTTATATTATACATATTTGAATGGTGATAATAAAAACTATTAAATGTATTATCAAAATATATAGTTTGAAATTTTTTACTACTTTTCTATTTATTTGATATAAAATATGAATCATTTAAACGAAAAATAAAAATTTTCTAAAAAATAGAATATATTTTCAAAAGGACAGGTTAGTCATGTTTGAAAAAAATAGTATTGAACTATATGTAATCAATTTTAGAAAAATAATTTTAAAATATAGACAAAATATTTTATATAAAAATATCATAATTATCTTAGGGTAAATTTTATGGTACTTTTCTAAGATGGTTATTGTTTTTTCATAGTTGAAAATACCGAGTTTTCATTAAAAACTGTCATTTTTTGTAATATAACTTTTCTGTTGAAATGTTTTTAAATTGTTTTTAATGCATAATTAGTTATATTATATGTATATTAATCAAATTTAGGTCATTTAAATAAATTTCATATTTAAATATATTCTAAAAACATCTAAAATTTTGATCATTTTTTCACTTTAAAAAATTGTATTCTCGTATCGACTATGATATTAATGTTAAATTAATTCCTTCCAATTATATTATTGGAATTTTAAAAAATTGATTATATATTTGGAGTAATATTGTTTTATAATTTATAATATGTAAAATTTAATTTTTGACTAAAATAATTAGTGGAAACAGTTAAAATTGATTATTGTGATTAAGAAGAAAACAAGTTCAGTATGGGATTAAACATTAATCATACAGGAAACAATGACCTATAAACTTGTCCAAAATAAATTTTATGGACATATGTAAATACTAGAATTTGTTATAACGAATTGTATGTGTTTTTGGGACACATTTCCATGTTAGTTACTCATATGATAAGTATACAAAAAAGAAAAAAAAGGTAACATTTCTCTCTTTTATTTTCTATAATGATTTGGAATTGGAAGAAACTACACATGGTCAGTTATAAATTTTATTTTGGAAGATAAATTTGTTTTTATATAATTTTTATTTATTTTAATTCTTTAGAGGAGATATAATTACATTAAATTCTTATGAAACACTTTTGTATGAATTATTTAGTTAATAAATAAAAAATCAAATTATACTAAAAAATAAGAAAGTTAAGTAAATTGTATGAATTATTATGCTAAATTGTATATTTATATGAAAATATCATTAAATATAGGTATGAATTTATTTTACATCCATTAAATTATTGATATATTTATTTTTAATTTAAATTATATTAAAATGTTAAAATTTATATTAATGAAATTTAATAATAAGTGAAAATTTATTGCCTTATTTAAAATTACTAAAACCCTAAATTCGGTAAATTTATTATTAAATACTAATAAATTTCAGCTAAGGACTAGTAATGGTGAAATTTTACAATTTTATTGGCTGTATTGGCTGCTAAATATAAAAAATTCGATTAGCATGGTTTCAGCTAAAGCGGTGTTTTTGCACGTTACATGCACTTGTGTTTAATATAGTTTCTGAAACACAATGAATTTATATTTTATAAATATTTTATAATTTTTATAATAATTGACTATAAATTATATTTTAATTATCACTCTCTCTTAGTCTTAATGATTAAATATCATAGGTTATAAAACTATTTAACATGATAAAAATCCAAAATGGTATAATAAGGAAACATGGAATTTGAGGAAAATGTTTCTAAATTGTTTATAAATGTGTGATACATGGTTCTATCAACCATATAATCCCTAAAAACCATTAATTATCAATTTTTTATCAACCATATGTAATTTTGACCTCAAAATAGTGAATACTTTTATGTATTTACAAACATGTTGGTTCTCTTAATCTATAAAAGACTACTCAACCTCCCCACTTATTCAAACCTCCCAATACTTTTCAATCTACCAATATCTTCCAAAATAACTTCCTGAATTTGTTACCCTTATCCATGGAACCATAGTTTTGGATAAACTAAATCCTTTGAAAGCTTTAGGGAAAACCCAAGGAGGATATCTGAAGAAGAGGTTATAGTCTTCAAAAAAGTGTTTTGTTTTATATCCCCCTACAAATATTTAAATTAATATTAATAAAATATTATATAATATCATCATAATCATCCATTTACTTCTATTCTATCTTGTTAAGGGTGAAATCTTGAAACACTCACACATCCATAAAATGGGATATCAAATCATCATATGTGTGTACTGCAGACTACCACCCTACGAACTAATGTCATTCATTTTTCATTATGACCATTAAAGGTTAGGAAAATTGATTTACTATTTATATATTATATATATTATTTTTATGATTTTATTATGATTATATTAATTTTATATCACACATGCAGTGATGCTTTCTATTTTTTGGAATATGAACACTTTGTTCATGTGTACGGAGGACTACTGCATTGCCAAAGGATATGATTCATGCACAATATACAAGGAAATTATTAATAATTGGTTTAATAATTAAATAAATATATATTTTATAAATATAATTATGTAATTACAAAATATTCAATTTAAATTTATCTCCATCATCTCAATAAGAGAATGAAAAAAAATATTGTTCATGCATACACACATTCTATCGTCTCTATAAAAGGTGTATTTCATTTCCTATCAATAAATTTCATGAGTCACTAAAAATAAATATATGAAGAATACTTATGATATTTATAATGTGGTTATCATTATTTTTATGATCGTACCATGATAAATTTAATATTATCAAATAATAGAAATTCAATACGTATATGAAAAACAAAGTGGTTATTACTTGAATTACAATATTATCCTGGAAGTATTAATAAATGTGTTTAAATGGTTATAATTAAATCATATATAAAATGATATTTATTAATATAATTCAATAAGATATTTATTTAACAAATTATATTTATTATATAGGATTTTTAAACATGTCCAGTGGTTGTCAAGACTTAATGTAATTGTTTTTCATCTTGTTTTTTTCCTTTTGTGATACACATTCTATACTCACCTCCTCTTTATTTTATTTGGTGTATATACATCCCATGAATTTAAATTATGATAATTCCAAATAATATATTTTATATTTAAATATATAGTTTAGGATATATCTTTCATGGTGTTATAGTTTCAATTTTACTATTTTGGTAGAGGAGTTTTTTCGCAATTTTATTTCTTTGACACACATGTTATATTTGAAACGGTATTATTTTAGGAAGTGTATATACATCCACATTGAAATGTTATATCTTGAATATCATTATTTTCATTATATTTATTTCTATATATAATTTTATTCTATCATGGACATTATGATTCAATGTTACTAAACTAGTAAGATTTTATTACTATAATCTCATTGTTTATTAGTATTTTTTAAGGTTATGCTTCAATTAAGGAAATATTATAATCCATATATCTATAATTATCTTAAATTTTCTTCTATTAAATTAATTCATGATATATTTATGTAATTTTAACATTAACCACTCTTTTTTACTTAACATAATAATGAATATATTTTTAATGAAATTCGACATTAGTATTCCCTTTGGTTGGAAACCTACTTCATACAAAAACATGTATTCTAATGAAATTTAAAGATATTTTTAAATTAAATTTTATACAATATTTTGAGGAAATGGATTTAAAAAAATTATACTTTAATTTTTTTTATATTATTTTTAAATAATCCTTTATAAGTTTATATTGTTATTTTAAAAAGAAAAGAATTTTAAAAATAATGCTTTCATAAAATTTTTTAAATGATTTTCAAGTATTACATTATAAATTTTCAAGTATATATCCAAATAAAATTATTTTAAAAATGTTTTATATTTTAAAAATTATTTACATTGTATAAAGTATATATTACTGAAAACAATTTATATGATATTTAAAAATTATTTTTCATTTAAAATGAAATCCATGGGTTTTACGAGTTACATATAAGGGATATGATACATGACTACAATTATTACTCATTTTATGAATGGTTTATATTTATGATGAAATGTTTTCTATGAACCCCAATTTTCATCAACGGTTTTACCATGAAAAAATTCTTATGAAACACACATCTCTTAATGGGTTATTCTATGATGAAATGGTTGTGAAACCTATCTCTTTTCAACAAGTTATGATATAAATAATTGTTTATGACACCCAATACATTTCATGTGTTTGGATATGATTAATATTTATGATCATGTGTCCCACATAAGTATGATTTCATAATTTTTTTTGGTGGGATCTATATTTTCCTATAATTCATTGGGTAATGATTTATACCTCACGAGATAGACATGGTTTCAATGGGGAGTAAACCAATTACACTATAGGGGATGGGATACCACTAGGTATGGTTGTGTGTCCTTACTATTAGGTGTATACCCCTTGAATATCCCTAATATGTCTGGTCAATGGGTTTAGACTTATATAGTATAATTTTATATGATAATGATTATGCTAAAAAATAAATGTCTTATTCCAATGATACGGTCTCATGGTTCATCTTATATAATTATCTTACGATTCATGTCTTATGAACTACAAAATTTTATTTCGTGATTTAATATAATGATCATTGATATGAATTGAATTCATTTCAAATGTTATGGTCATGTTCTAATACCCTTTATCTCTTATTATGATTACATATCTCCATTTTTAATACTAAATGAGTATATTATCCCATCCATCATTATGATTTATTTACCCAGGTTATGAAAAAGGTTTTATATAATAATACTGAAAGGGATGATATTTTTGGGAGACGTTTGAGATCTTTGACCATGTTAAAATATTATATTTCCATGTTTTCAATGGAACCAAAATATTATGGTCCTCAAGAATATTTTTTTAATTTATAAAAAGTCATCTAAAATGATTTAATATCCATGTATGTAATGATTTGGTTGATATATCATGATTATTGATTTTAAGGAATCATTCCATTTTTCAATCCTAATTCAACATTTTCATGGATTATGATTTAGGTATTTATGGGTATCAATATTCTTATGTTATACTCATGCACTTTAATTGTGTTATCATACACTTATTCTCATCTTATACTTCCTGATGATATTCAATTGTAAAGTATTATGATTAACCTTACTGAGAATTTGAGAAAATGATTCTTATGTTTCTTTTAGAAATGGTTATAAATATTGAGATTAAACTAATTATTTCTATAAGGGTTTCATATGGATGGTTATGATCACCAAATATGGAATATGAAAAGCTGGGTATAACGGGGGATGTTGTTCATCTTAATGAACCAGTTATTTTTAAATCTATGATTTTATAAGCTTTTACAAACTCTGAAAAAATATAAACCTAAATTATTATTGGGAATGTAACTAATCCAATATTTTTATTTTGATGTTCAATGTTTTGGATATTTAAATTTTTTCACCTTTATTTTTATCAATGATGGTAAAGTCAATTTTGTTAATTCAATGCCAGATCATAGAGTGTGGGATTGGGGAGATAATAGTAAAATATAAAGTTGTAATATTCCTGTAAAATTCTATTATTTGTACATCATTTAATTCTTTTCATATTTATATTCATTTTTTCCATCATTAAAATGTGGTGACAATGTTTTGATTTTCAATTATTTAATATTTTAATGACCAAAACACATTTTATGTCTTCCAAATAATTCATTGAGTATATTTCATTTATAATGATTCTAATTAAGTTTTATGAATTAACTAGTCCTAATTATTTCTAAAATATACATGTAATGTAATATTATTTATTCCACTCTTGTATGAAGCATTGACTACCTAGTGGTGTGAATCCTAATATTTTATAGTGATAGAAAGTGAGTATATACCTACCGGGGACCACCACCTACAAGGTGGATTAGAACCATCCAACTGGTAGAATAACATATAAACACTTGTTCTAACAATATATCAATTACCAATATATATACATTAGGTGAGACCTAGTTAATGAATTTATGAATCACTATAGACAATATAGCACACATGCCACCTAGTAGCATCCAATATTTACCCATTTCCATCAAGATAAAAATTTCTAGGTATAAGAATTACGGAAAAAAATTAAATGATTTAGTATCCCATGAAAAAATTGACCCTTTATGAATTCCATTGGATTATAGAAGATATTAGAACCCTTATTTAGATACTCAGTATGAATTGAAATATATACATATTTTTTTTGGAAATAAAAATATCTATGATCTCAAATATTTCCTTGTTAAGATTATGATCACAATTCTGACCAACAGTGTGAATTCACTGTGTATCATTCTCAATTCCTCCACATAAATATATATCTCAAAATTTTATGTGTTATTCCATGAGAGATTAAGAATAATCTTATTTTGAATTGTTTCTAACCAATTTTCTCTAATATTTCTTCCTTTAATATCATTTCTCACAACCATTAATGTGATTAATTCATCTTTCTTTCCAATACCTTTAAAAGAAAAGGGACTTATTTATCATTGAGGTTTCATGATACAATATTTAATAAGTTATGAATGATTATTAATCTAAATTAATATCATAACCAATTAAAAATTAATAGATTAATGGTATTTTGGACATCGTTAAGGCCAATGGAAAATATATTAATCCCTCATCAAAGTATGACAGGAGACAAAGGTGCTCATCGTAGAACATTAGTTAAACATCATTATCATTATCATATTATTTAGTTATATTATTCTTCACATGTTTTTATAATTTGATTTAAAAATAATCTCTTTTATAAGTTCCCAAAATTTATTTATTTTTTCGTTATTTAACTTTTATATTTCCATTATTATATTTTTTGTTCAAAAAAATTCCCTTAATAATATAATAAATATTTTAATTTTTATGATGGATGTTTTCATTTATTGATTAATGTTTGATTTTTTTAAGTTTAATTCACCACTATCCTCTTGCATTGTTATCCTACTCTGACCTATAATGACATATTGGGTTTGTAACCTAACTTATATACCCTTATAATATTTCCAAATAAGAGATATTCGTTGTTTAATGTACATTGGTGACACTTATATCTATTCTTATCACATATGGGCCATTCAAATGATACATATTTGTGGGTATGTATCCATATATTCTCATAAAATATGGGTGGGAATATAAATTATGCCTTAAGAGGAACCCACTATAATTTAGTCCCCAATGGAGATTCATGATATGGTATTTGATGATTTTTATGATGTAGTATAATTATTATACTTCATATATGACACCTAATATTTTGGATGGATTGATTCTAATGTTCAAATTTTACCCCAATGGGGTATCCTACACATCCTAAATGACGATATGGGTAAAAACCACTATGTTTTTTGGTGACTGTTTTATGTTAATGTGATTATAACATATCATGTTGGTAAATGTCAGATGGTAAGGATAATTTTGTCACAAATGGAGTGATGAAAAGTTATATATCAATGTTATTCTTTGGGATTATTTTTTGGGTTTCTCTAATTTTCATCACATCACCCTTCTCTTTCTCATAACCTATAGAAAAATGGGCTTGTCACAATGGATATAAATTAATTGTATTATTGTTTAATTTATAAATTCACTTGTCTCATTGAGGAAAGACATGTATTTAAAATCGAAATAATGTCGGGTATAATGTGGAGTACTCATTATGATTCCCAACAGGACCACGTCTCATTGGGTAGACTATAGTGTGTCCCCTTTAAGATTCCATGATGGGTTATTATTTATAATAACATACCCATATTACTACTAATTAGCTATTAGAAAATTAATTTGGTTTTTTCACATGATTCTTGTAGGTTATCAATCATTTATGGTACCTATCCAAAACTGAGGGGGAACTTGCATGGTTATATTCCAACTCATATTTAATTTAATAGGTTTGGTCATCAATGTAAAAAAGATATGTTGTGTGTATATTTATATTAGGTACAACTAGATCGATATGATATTGTAACCATAAGTAGTCTTCTAACATGAATGATTATGTCTATTGGGAAAATAGTTCTAGTTGAACTTGGAAGAGGTTTCACAAAAAAAAAATAGAAGATCATTAACTCATATGTGAGTGTTGGATGTGGGTGGATGGTCTTTTGAAAAGATATCATGTCAACCACCAAGGGAACCCATCAAGCTATTCTATGTAGGTTGGGGATATTTAATGATTCCTATTCTATAATAATGTGTTGTATACATGAGGGATCCACAGAAAAGGTGTAAGAATTCCATGTGAGAATAGTTGTTTTAAAAGGAGGTAAATTATGTTTCAATGATTCTAAAGCAATGTGTTATCGAATTTAATAGGCTGAGTATAACCATTATGCTTATTTAAAACATGGAATAACCAAAAAACTACTAAATATTTCTTAAATGGGATGTTTTCCCAAAATTACTAGATGGTTTTTTAGCATTGTGGTATTACTAAATGGCAAGTAATTTAGTGATTGCGGAAATGTTTCTTCTCATTTTTTTACCTTGCACTACCACAAAAACAGTTTTTCCCACCGCCCCCCCTTTATCAACGCTAACAAAAAAGCACTGATAAAGGGGGGTCCCTTTATCAGCACTCAAAAAAGCACTGATAAAGTTACCCCATTATCAGCTCTTTTTTAGCACTGATAAAGCCCCCCCCCCCCCTTTATCAGCGTTTTTTTAGCGCTGATAAAGGGACCCCCTTTATCAGCGCTTGTTTAGTAGCACTGATAAAGGGGGGTGTTTATCAGCGCTTTTTTTAAAAGCGTTGATAAAGGGTCGACTTCAAAAAAAATTAAAAAAATATATTAATATATAAATATATAAATATAGTTATATTAATATAAAAAAAATATATTATTTTTAAATATATTTTAGATAAATATAAATGTACGTTTACACTTAATATACTTATTATATAAGATATTTAGTGAAAATGGCTTCTTAAAAAATTTAAAAAATGTTTTTAATTAATAATTTTCTAATTATTATCTAGTAATAGTCATTTAATACCAATTTGAAGACTAATAAAATTAAAAAAATTAAAAAAATATCTAAAATATGTTGAAAATGCAACTCAAACTTCAAACGGCCATAACTTTTGATCCGGGTGTCCGTTTGAGCTCTACCACATATCAAATCGAAGCCTGTGATGAACTCTACATCGCTATGAGTTGGTACGTCCCTAGCAAAGGGTTCTTTGAGGCCAAAAGAGGCTCAAAAGGCCTCCAAAACTGAGTTTTTAGTCGGGGTATCCCGATTTTTTAACATTTTGTGGATTTTCAACCACATTTAATGGGGTATTATTGGATTTTTTTGGTGGAGACTGAATTTATTCCAAGGTATTACATTCATATTGAAATTATGTATTTGAGATTTTACCATTTTTTATAATTCAATGCTATTTATAATCAAATATATAACAATATATACATGTTTTTTATATTCACACATAAAAATTAATTATAAATATAAATAATAAAATATGTTTACATATAAAATATATTATCTTTATCGAAATAATAACTAATATCCATTTTATTTGGAATGCAAATATATGAATATTTATATACCTATATATTAATCTAACTATATATATATTAATCTAGCTATATATATATATTAATATAACTACATATATATTAATATTACTATAA
This sequence comes from Viscum album, assembly GCA_963277665.1. Taxonomy (NCBI): domain Eukaryota; kingdom Viridiplantae; phylum Streptophyta; class Magnoliopsida; order Santalales; family Viscaceae; genus Viscum; species Viscum album. The sequence goes on from OY728158.1 coordinate 1,319,971,268, forward strand.
ATATATATATTAATATCACTATAAATATATATATGAAAATCACTATAAATATATATGTTCATATAACTATATATATATATATATTAATATAAATATATATTACTATATCAATAAATATATATATATATATATAGAGAGAGATATATATTAATATATCTATATATATATTAATATAACTATATATAAATATTAATATAAATATATATAAATATTAATATAAAACATTAAGGCTTATAAAGGAATCCAAATAACGATTACGGTGACGGAGAGTTCATTGTCGCCATAGACTTTAAAAACATTCAGTTTTTCATTTAGAAAAACGCTTCATAGAAAAAAGATTCCCTTTGAATGAAAGTAAAATTCAAAGGGTTTTATTATACACCTTGTAAAAGAAGAAGGTATATATTATCAAAATATGCCTCAATAAAAGGAGATTGAGACGAAGTCCCTTACCTCGTGTCCTACTTGACTAGATCCTTCTTTAATATACTGAATAATGAACTAAATTTAATTTCTAACATCTTAAAAACATTTTTCAAGTTTATTAATCCTTTTATATTACTTATTGCCATGTAATAAACATTATGTAATCATTTAAGTTAATAATTGTTGTTTTGTCGATATTCGGTACTTGAGTCAAAAATGAACACCTTATATTTACAAGTTGTCCATGTTGCCAATAGTCAATTATATCCAGAATGATATATTAAGTATTTCGATATCATATATATCATATATATATATTATATACATGTATTTATAACAGTACATAAAATTTGGAGGTAATAAATGAAATGCATCGTTCATGGAGATGGTAAGTTGTACATACGTATGAACGCTACTTTCATTTATATTTCGTATTTTAATGTAATTAAAAACATAATGAAACATAGGTATATTATAATTCCAGTATAATATCATATATAATACCATTAAATCTAGACTTTATTCGTCCCAAGAATGGCATGAACGAGTCATATCACTTTGAGGGGGCGGTAGTCCGTACTTCCTCAAATGAAATTATCGTGTTTACACATAACAGAAACCATAATGTTATGCTATAAAAGAAAAACACAAAAGCATAAATAAAACATAAACATAATATATATCATATATAAATACATTTCCATCTTAATGACCACCATGAGAGGCTGTAGGAGATAATCAAAATATCAATGTTTCATGAGGCATTAGTTTGTCATCCACAGAAACAGTATGTTCTTCACCCATTAGATGGAGGTGTGTATAAGTGTATCTTTAAAACTTCTCATTAAAACATCCTAGTATATTTTGGATACTGGTTTTGTTATAATATAAATGAATAAAATGTGTTTAGTGGTTGGAGAAGTAAAATAAAAGAAAAGAACTTAAGATAAACTCTTACCTTTATTTTCGGTAACTTCCTTTGGTTTGAACCGAAAGGAATTCTCGATGTGCTTTCTGCCGAGTTTATGGCTTCTAGGAGGAGGATAGGGAGTTAGGGGGATTAATGGGGAATATTTTCGACTAGAAAAAAGGCTTGAGAGGTGTGTGGAATTGGTTATAAATGGTCTTCTTTTATAAGGGGGAGGAGGGGTTCTTTAGGAAAGTTTGCAAATATTATTTTTTATAAACATATCTTCGGTTTCTAAATTTCCAAAACTAATTAAAGATAAAGATAAGATGATTCATGGATGAAATAAAATCATCCAATAAGAATTTGATAGTTTTTCGAGGTTATTTTAATATCTATAATCTTATTTAATTAAATGATTTTTTAATAAGGTAAACACTGCATCATTATTGTGTCATAAATAATTTATCTCATTCGATGTCTAAAAATTATAAAAAAAACATCATGATGTAGGAAATAGTTTTATATTTCCAATTAATATTTATAGTCTCAATGATAAATTATATAACCTCATATAAAAAAATAATTTACTAAAATATATTTGTTTTTGTCATCTTTGCCTTTACATTATATTAATTAATCTAAAGTGTCATTATCAGTCTTTAGCAGCTCCATGGGGTCCTGAAATCGACCAAAAGATTCCCATGGTCGAATATGTATTAACCAATAGAATTAGAACACATTTTAGGGTAATTGTATATTATGGTAATAATATTTGTTTACCCTTATTTAACAGATTTAACCTTTAACCATGTTAAAAAATTTTTTTACTGAAATAATATTTAAAATGTCTAAAAATAATTGTGACTTATTTACACAATTTGGACCTACGGATTCCAAATATGGAATCCTTTTTTTCCAAATTCAAAACAAAAAAGTGGTCAAAATTAATTTAAAGTTACTTACCGTTGTTAAAACAAATAGTGTGTTTTTAAGGAATAATAACTATCAAAAGATTGACACTTGTTTATTTCCAATTTCCAAATGAAATTATTTCAAATAACCACCATTAGATTAAATGGTAAAAATATATTATAATTGCCCTTTAAACCGAATTAAAAATATGATTTACCCATATAAATAAATTATATTAAAATGCACTTTTAAATTAAAATTCAGTATTTTTTATTATTCCTCAAAAATGAACTTTTTGAGAAAAACCCAAAAATTTACCAAAAGTAAATTTTGATGTCCCAAATCTAATGAAGAATTTAATTTTGTCAAATAGAACTTATAAAAATGACCAAAACTAGATTTAAAGAAAGTTCTCCATCAAAAGGAGGTAAATCGACCTTTTACAGAATATTAGAGTATTCATGCTTAAAATTGGATTCATTCGTATTTTAAGCCTCTAACATTTGTTGTATAATTTTAAAAACATTTAAAAAACATGTATAATCATATTGTAGTTCGTTTTGTTCATTCCATCCAATTACAACGGCTAGTAGTTAACTTCCATTTAAAATTATAATATTATATTTTTAGTGTGCAACATAAGATTTCAAAGAAACCCATTGGTGCGTATCAGGTACGCTACCGAACATAGCAACCCTTTTGAAGTAGAAATAATATTTAATTCATAAATATTAATAAGTATAAATAACTCTTATTCTTCATTTACCTGTGATTTTACATCCTTCCCCCTTTTGGATATTGCGTCCTCACAATTTTTATTCACTTATCAAAATAAGTGGGGGTATTTCTCTCTCATAGCATTTTCAGATTCCAACGTTGCTTCTTCAACCATATGGTTTTCCACAAAACCTTTACCTGGTGAATTACCTTATTCCGCAACATTTTTTCTCTATGGTCAAGAATTTGGACTGGTTGTTCCCCATAAGAGAGATTCTCTTCCAACTGAACTACCTCTAGACTCAAAACATGATATGGATCTGGTATATACTTTCTTAACATCAAAACATGAAAAACATTGTGTATCTGGGATAAACATGGAGTTAAAGCTACTCTGTATGAAATAGATCCAAATTTCTCCATGATTTAATAAGGTCCAATGAACCTCAGACTCAACTTTCCCTTCATACCAAAACGCATCACACTTTTCCATGGACAAACTTTGAGAAAGACATGATCACCTACCTCAAAAGAAATATCCTTCCTCCAGTTATCCGCATAACTTTTCTGTCTACTCTGAGCTATTCTCATGTGCTTCTGAATAAACTGAACTTTTTCTTCCATCTATTCTACCAATTCTGGTCTCATTAACTTCCTTTCACCTACTTCATCCCAAAAATATGGAGTTCAACAATGATTGCCATATAATTCCTCAAATGGAGACATCTGTATACTAGAATGAAAACTGTTATTATAAGAAAATTCAACCAAAGAAAGATGTTGGTCCCAACATCCCTGGTAATCCAGTGAACAAGCATGTAGCATATCCTCCAAGGTTGGAATTGTTCGTTTTGAATTCCCATCAGATTACGGATGAAAAGTTGTACTAAAATTTAATTCAGCACGCAATTGCTTCTGAAGGCCTTTCCAAAAGATAGAAGTAAACCTAGGATCATGATAAGATACAATGGAGAGGGGAACTCCATGCAACCTGACTATCTATTTAACATAAAACCAAACAAGTTTATCTAGAGACAAAGTATCTCAATAGGAAGGAAATGATCAGGTTTAGTCAATCGATCAACTATAACCCAGATTGCATTATTACCTCAAGATGTTTTCGGTAATACCACATCAAAATCCATGAATATATTTTACCATTTCAACTCTGGCACTGGTAAGGACTGAAGAATCCATTTCGTTAACTATCTCTCAGCTTTAACCTGCTAACAAGTCAAACACTTCATAGTAAAATTATAAATATATCTTATCATTCCATCCCACCAGTAATACTCCCGGAGATCTCTTTACATCTTAGTACTACCAGGATGAACTGAAAACTGATAACTATGAGCTTGACATAACAACTCATTTTTCAACTGTGAATCACAAGGAACACATAATCTTATCCCAAACCTCAGAACCCAATCATTATCAACATTAAAATCATGCAACATACCCTTCTGAACCAACACTACCTTTTTCTACAACTCGATTTCTTCTTTCTACGCTTCCTTTATTCTGTCTAATAGAGATGATTTCACTAACACCTGAAACAAATTAGAAGAATTTTCAACACCAATAACTTCTATTCCGAAGTTTATCAAATCAAAACCCAAAGGATCTCGTTCCAAACGTAGCATGGTTAATGAAGCCTCACTTTTTCAACTAAAGACATCATCCACATTATTGGATTTTTCTTGATGGTAATGGATTCTGCAATCATAATCCTTGATAAATTCCAACCACCTCCTCTGTTTCATGTTCATTTTTTTGAGTGAATATATACTTTATACATTTTTTATCAGTATATATTTCAAATTTTACTCCAAACAAATGATGCCTCCAAATTCTTAAAGCAAAAAATAGTAGCAACTAATTCTAAATCATGTGTAGGGTAATTTAACTCATGTGGTTTCAACTGATGTGAAGCATAAACAATTACCTGATCATTCTGCATTAGGACACAACTGAGTCCTTTCAACGAAGAATCATTGTAAATAACAAACTCTTCATTTCTAGATGGTTGTTCCAAACTGAAGCATTCACCTTAAAAATAGTAAACAGTGAGACTAACCTTTTGATTTTCGGAATAACCCAAGACATCGAAAATATTTTCTAGTGCTTTAATCCTCCCTTCGGCTAGCACCAGGTCAGATGGTCCTCTAAATGATAGGGGATGTTGCCTCATGAAATTCTCCACTACTGACATGTTACTCTATGGTTGATCTAGCTGATCTCATATATGGATACCACCACAATTTATATCCTGATTCAACTATGCCATCACTACAAGAAACTGTTCAGTTCTGATTCAGACCATCTCAGGTTACCGATTTGGACGGTTGTCTTCTCTTGATGTCGTCCCAACATACCTACCATGTTTCCTCTACGGAAAACCATTCTGAACATAGAAATATCTAAGGTGAAGCAACATGGTAATCTTTAAATTCTATATCATTTCAATATTACCATTAATTCGTTTAACAATACCCTAACTCCTAAAGTTGTCTAAACCAACCTCTGATTCCAATTATAAGGACCCTGCCTTAAATCATTACATAATATCGAATTAAATGAATAATTCACATTGAGGATCTTTTCAGGTTTAGAGTTTTATAGAATTAGGAAATAACTATTACATCTCAAAAGATTACAACGAAGATACTTCTACTCAGTTCCCATTTTTTCATAAAATAAAAACTCTTGGAAAAAAATAGTCATGTCTAGTTCCATGTTTAATACCGCATTACTTTTCCTTGATCCCATCCTTGACCCTATTCCATATTATGTCATGTGAAAAACATTTCCAAAACTTGGGATGAGCATAAAAAGTCCAGTAACGGATACACAAAGAAGGAAAACTGTAAGTTTTTCAAAACAATATGTAAACTATGAATACATTATCATAAGTAATACATTTCACATTTATGTAGTTGTAAATACTCTTCACTGAATAAAAGATCACTACTTACCCTTTTGTAACCAAAACATTACCATAAAACCCATATAAAGAACACATAACATAAAAAGGTAGCTTGGGATATAAATATAATTAAATGGAATAACCATATGGTCGACTTACACACATATTACTAAATGGAATAGTGATACGAACGACTTCCATACCCAATGCATTATAGGTTATAACATAATAACCCATCCTAATTTATCAACGCACCACCCTTCATTTAGTTTATCACGCAACTACCTGTCAAATGTCTAAGTACCATTATAAAATCATAACACATAAAATATTGCAAATATAAACATTTCACTAATAACTTTTAATTTGCAATCACAAGAAATTATTTCATGATATTGAAATAATAAATCCATTTGAAAACAATTTTCAATACCAAAACACCCAAAAACAGAATAAGGGATTTCCTTTTCATTTTATAAAACATTAAGGATTATAGAGGAAGCAAATAACAATTACGGTGGAGGAGAGGTCATTGTCACCGCAAATGTTAAAAACATTCTGTTTTTTGTTTAGTAAAACTATTCATAGAAACAATATTCTCGTTGAATGAAAGTAAAAGGAAAAGGGTTTTATCATACACCATGTAAAAGAAGAAGGTATATGTTATTAAAATATGCCTCAATGAAAGGAGATTGAGACGAAGTCCCTCACCTTATGTCCGACTTCACTCGATCGTTCTTTAATCTCCTGAATAATAAAATAAAGTTAATTTATACAGGATTATGAACCTCCTTAAAGTTTATTATTCCTTTTATATCACTTATTACCATGTTATAAACATTATGTAATCATTTATGTTAATAATGGTTGTTTTTTCGATATTTGGTACTTGAGTCAAAAATGAACACCTTATATTTACAAGTTGTCCATGTTTTCAATAGTCCATTATATCTAGAATGATATTAATTATTTAGATATCATATATATCATATATATCTGGTATATACATGTATTTATAATAGTACATAAAATTTGGAATCCATAAATGAAATGCATCGTTCATGGAGACGGTAAGTCGTATGTACACATGAACGCTACTATCATTTTTATTTCGTATTTTAATGGAATTAAAACATAATGATACATAGGTATATTATAATTCTTGTATAATATCATATATAATACCATTAACTCTATCCTTTATACGTCTCATGTATGTCATGAAGGAGTCATATAACTCAGAGGGGGCAGTAGTACAGACTTCCTCAAATGAAATTATAGTGTTTACTCATAATAGAAACCATAAAGTTATGCTATAAAGGAAAAATACAGAATCATAAAATAACCGAAACATAATATATATCATATATAAATACATTATCGTCTTAATGGCCACCATGAGAGGTGGTAGGAGATAATTGAACAATCATCGTTTCGTGAGGCGTTAGTTTTCGATCCACAGAAACAGTGTGTTCTTCACCCATTAGATGGAGGTGTGTATAAGTTTAAATCGAAAACATCTCATAGAAACATCCTAGTATATCTGGGATACTTGTTGTTTTATAAAAGAAAGGAATAAAAAGTGTTTAGGGGTTATATAAGTAAAATAAAATAAAATAAGTTAAGATAAATTGTTACCTTTAATTTGGGTTACTTTCTTTGGTTTGAACCAAAAGAACTTCTTGAAGTCCTTTCTATCTAAAGTAAAGATTCGGGGAAGAGGAGAGGGTTTTGTATAGATTAATTGGGTAGAGTTGGGACGAGAAAAAAGGCGTGAGAGGTGTGTGGAATTGGTTATACATGCTCTCCTTTTATAATGGGGAGGAGGGTCTCTTTAGGAAAGTTTGAAAATATTATTTTATTATAAACCTATCTTCGGATTCTAAAGATAATAAACGCATTAAAGATGAATATAATATGACTCAAGGTCGAAATAAACTCATCCAATATGAATTGGACTAGTTTTAGATATTATTTTAATATTTATAATCTTATTTAATTAAATGATTTATTAATCAGGTAAACACTTCATCATTATTGTGTCATAAATAATTTAATTTATTCGATGACTAAAAATTATAAAAAAATATCATGATGTAAGAAATATTTATATATTTCCAATTAATATTTATAGTCTAAAAGATAACTTATATAACTCCATGTAAAAATTAGTTTACTAAAAGATATTTGTTTGTGTCATTTTTGCCTTTACATTAAATTAATTAATATAAAGTGTCATTATCACTCTTAAGTGGAACCATGGGGTCCCAAAATCGAACCAACGATACCATGGTCGGATATTTATTAACCAATAGAATTAGTACACATGTTAGGGTAATTTTATATTATTATAATTATATTTATTTTCCCTTATTTAACAGATTTACCCTTTAACAATGATAAATAAAAGTTTTACTGAAGTAAATATTTAAAATGTAGAAAAATATTAGTTACATATTTACAAAATTTGGTCCTACTTATTCTAAATATGTAATATTTTTTCCCAATTTCAATACACATATGTGGTAGAAATTAATTTAAAATTAATTCCCGCTGTTAAAACAAACAACGTGTTTTTAAGATATAATAACTATCAAAAGATTCACACTTGTTTACGTCCAATTTCAAAATGAAATCATTTCCAATAACCAAAATTATATTAAATGGTAAAAATATATTCTAATTACACTTTAAACCCAATTAAAAAGATAATATAACCATATAAATATATTAGATTAAAAGGCACTTTTGAATTAAAATACTGTATTTTTCACTATTCAACAAAAAATGAACTTTATCAGAAAAATACCAAAAATTTACCCAAAGTAAATTTTGATGTCCCGAATATAAAGAAGAATTTTATTTTGTAAAATATAACATATTAAAATTACCAAAACTATATTTAAATAGGGTTCTCCATAAAAAGGTGGTATATTGACCTTTTACTAAATAAAAGAGTATTCATGATTAAAATTAGATTCATTCATATTTTAAGCCTCTAAGGTTTATAGGATAATTATAAAAACATTTAAAAAACATGTATAATCATATTATAGTTAGTTATTTTAATTACCGCCAATTACAATGACTTGGAGTTAACATCCATTTAAAATAATATTATTATATTTTTAGTATGCAATGTAAGATTTCAAAGAAATCCGTTGTTGCGTATTGGGTACGCTATCGAACATAGAAACCCTTTTAAATTAAAATTAATATTTAATTCACAAATATTAATAAGTATGAAAATCCCTTATTATTCGTTTTCCTATGATATTAAATCCTTCCCCCCATTGGAAATTGAATCCTCACAAATTTTATTCACTTATCAAAATAAGTGGGGGTATTTGTCCCTCATAGCATTTTCAGATTCCCCTGTTGCCACTTAAACAATGTGGTTTTTCAACAAAACCTTTACCTGGTAAATTACCTTATTCCACAACACCTACTCTCTATGGTCAATAATCTGAACTGGTTGTTCCTCATTAGAGAGATTCTCTTCCAACTGAACTACCTCAGGACTCAAAACATGGGATCGATCTGGTATATACTTTCTCAACATTGAAACATGAAAAACATTGTGTACCTGGGATAAAATTGGACGTATAGCCACTCTATATGAAACTGATCCAACTTTCACCAGGATTTCATAAGGTCCAATGAACCTCAGACTCAACTTTCCCATCATACAAAAATACATCACACTTTTCCACGGAAAAACATCGAGAAAGACATGATCACCTAGCTCAAAAAAAATATTGTTCCTCCGGTTATCGGCATAACTTTTCTGTCTGCTCTTAGCTATTCTCATGTTATTCTGAATCAACTGAACCTTTTCTATCATCTCATCTACCAATTCTAGTCCCATAACCTTCCTTTCACCTACTTCATCCCAAAAATATGGAGTTTGACAATGATTTCCATATAATTCCTCAAATGGATCCATCTGTATACTAGAATGAAAACTGTAATTATATGAAAATTCAACCAAAGAAATATGTTGGTCCCAACATCCGTGGTAATCCAATGAACAACACGTAGCATATCCTCCAAGGTCTGAATTGTTCATTATGACTGCACATCTGATTGTGGATGAAAAACTGTACTAAAATTTAATTCTCTACCCAATGACTTCTGAAGTCCTTTCCAAAAGTTAGAAGTAAACCTGGGATCATGATCAGATACAATGGATAGGGGAACTCCATGAAACCTAACTATCTCTTTAACATGAAACTGAGCAGGTTGGTCTAGAGACAAAGTATCTCGAATATGATGGAAATTAGAAGATTTGGTTAATCGATCAACTATAACCCAAATTGCATTATTACCTCGAGATGTCTTCGGTAATCCCATGACAAATTCCATGGATATATTTTCTTATTTCCACTCTAGAATCGGTAAGGACTTAAGAATACCTTTTAATAATTTCCACTCATTTTTAACCTGTTGACAAGTCAAACACTTCATAGTAAAATCAGCAATATCTCTTTTTATTCCAACCCACCAGTAATACTCCCGATGATCTTTTTACATCTTAATACTATCAGGATGAACTGAAAACGGAGAACTATGAGCTTCACATAACAACTCATTCTTCAAATATGAATCACAAGTCACACATAATATCTTTCCAAAACCACAAGACATAATCATTATCAATGTAAAAATCAATAAAATTACCCTTATGAACAAACTCTAACTTTTTTGGCAACTCACTATCTTCTTTCTGTGTCTACTTTATTCTGTTTGATAGAGATGATTTCATTGACAACTAAAAAAACAGAATAATTTCCAGCACCAACAACTTCTATTCCAAAGTTTATTAAATCAAAAAACAATAAATATTATTGCAAACGTAGCATGGTTAACGAAGCATTACTTTTTCGACTCAAAGCATCAACCACTTTATTTTCTTTTCCCGGATGGTAATGGATCGTAAAATCAAAATCTGTGTTTAATTCCAACCACCTCCGTTGTTTCATGATCCATACTTTTTGAGTGAATATATACTTTAAACTTTTTTGATCAGTATATATTTCACATTTTACTCCATACAAATGATGCCTCAAAATTTTAAATAAAAAACAACCGCACCTAATTCCAAATAATGTGTACGGTAATTTAACTCATTTGGTTTCAACTGATGTGAAGCATAAGCAATTACCTGATCATTCTGCATTAGGACACAACCAATTCCATTCAATGAAACATCGTGGTAGATAAAAAACTCACCATTTATGGATGGCAGTGCCAAAATTATAGCATTCACCTTCAAAACAGTAAATAGCGAGACAAACCTTTTGATTTTCTGAACAACCAATGACATCGAAAATCTTTTCCAGTGCTTTAATCCACCCTTCTGCTAGCACCGGGTCATATTATCCTCTGAATGATGGGGGATGTTTCCTCATGAAATTATCCACCACTAACATGTTCTTATGTGTTTGATTCAGCAGATGTCGTACATGGATACCACCACTATTTATAGCCTGAGTCAACTATGCCATAACTGCAACTAATTGTTCAATTCTGATTATGACCATCTTAGGTTGCTGATTTGGAAGGTTGTCTTCCTCCAATGTCGTCCAAACATAGGTGCCCTATTTCCTCTATGGAAAACCATTCTGAACACAGAAATATATCAGGCTAAGTAGCATGGTAATCTGTAAATTCTATATCATTTCAATATTCCCATTAATTTATTTAACAATACCATAACTCCTAAAGTTGTCTAAACCAACCTCTAATACCAACTATAAGGACCCGAACTTAAAACATTACATAATATTGAATTAAAAAAATAATTCACATCACAGATCTTTTTAGGTTTAGAGTTTTAGAGAATTAGGACATAACTATTACATATCAAAAGATTAAAAATTAGACACTTCTACTCAGTTTCCATTTTTTTCATAAAATAAAAACTCTTAAAAAAAGAGTCATGTATAGTTACTTGTTTAAGATAACATGACTTTTCCTTGATCCCATCCTTGACCCTATTCTACATTATGTCCTATGAAAAAAATTTCAAAAATGGAAGGAATAATATAATTGAAAAAGGTTCTTACACAAGAAGAAATTAACCTTAGATTATTATTCATGATATTAATGAACGATCGATTCAATTCGGACACGAGGTAGGGGACTTCGTCTCAATATCCTTTCATTGATTCATATTTCAATAATATATACTTTTCAGCTTTATGAAGTTGTAAATACTATTCATTGAATAAAATTTCACTACTTACCCTTTTTTAACCAAAATATTACCATAAAATACATATAAATAACAAATAACCTATAAAGGAAACTTGAGACATAAACATACTTAAATGGAATAACTATACGGTCGACTTTCACACATATCACTAAATGGAATAGCAATATGACTGAATTCCATACCCAATTCATTGGAGGTTCTAACGTAACTACCTGTCATGGTTTATCACATCACCGCCTGTCATTTGGTTTATCATGTAACCACCTGTCAAATGTCCAAGTACCATTACAAAATTATAACACATAAAATATTGCAAATATAAACATTTCACTAATAACATTTAATTTGCAATCACAAGAAATTATTTCAAGATATTGAAATAATAAATCCATTTGAAAAAACATTTTCAATACCAAAACACCCAAAAATATAATAAGGTATTTTCTTTTAATTTTAGAAAACATTAAGGCTTATAGAGGAAGCCAAATAACAATTACGGTGGCAGAGAGGTCATTGTCACCGCAAACATTAAAAACATTCCGTTTGTCGTTTAGTAAAATTATTCATAGAAAAAACATTCCCTTTGAATGAAAGTAAAATTCAAAGGGTTTTATTGTACACTATGTAATAGAATGAGGTGTATCTTATTGAAATATGAATCAATGAAAGGATATTGAGACGAAGTCCCCTACCTCGTGTCCGACTTGAATCGATCGTTCTTTAATATCATGAATAATAAGCTAAAGTTAATTTCTTCTTATGTAATAACCTTTTTCAAGTTTATTATTCCTTATATATCACTTATTACCTTGTTATAAACATTATGTAATCATTTTAGTTAATAATGGTCATTTTGTCGATATTAGGTACTAGAGTCAAAAATGAATACCTTATATTTAAAAGTTGTCCATGTTGTAAATAGTCCATTATATACAGAATTATATTCATTATTCAGATATCATATATATCATATATATCCAGTATATACATTTATTTGGAATAGTACATAACATTTGGAGGTAAGAAATGAAATGCATTGTTCATGGATACGGTAAGTCGTATATACGCTTGAACGCTACTTTCATTTCTATTTCGTATTTTAATGGAATTAAAATATAATGATACATATGTATATTATAATTCCAGTATAATATCACATACAATACCATTAACTCTATCCTTTATATGTCCCACGTATGGCATGAATGAGTCATATCACTTTAAGGGTGTGGTAGTCCGCACTTCCTCAAATGAAATTATCGTGTTTACACATAATGGAAACCATAAAGGTGTTATATAAAGGAAAAATACAGAAGTATAAAGAAAACATAAAAATAATATATATCATATATAAATATAGTTCCATCATAATGGCCACCATGAGAGGCGGTAGGAGATAATCGAACAATCATCGTTTCGTGAGGCGTTAGTTTTCCATCCACAGAAACAGTATGTTCTTCACCCATTAGATGGAGGTGTGTGTATGTGTAATTCAAAAAAGTCTCATAAAAATATCCTGGAATATTTATGATATAGTTTTTGTTATAAAAGAAATTAATAAAAATTGTTTAGGTGTTGTAGAAGTAAAATAAAATAAAATAAGTTAAGATAAAATGTTACCTTTAATTTGGGTAACTTCCGTTGGTTTGAACCAAAAGGACTTCTTGAAGTGCTTTATGCCTAAGGTAAGGATTCAAGGAGGATGGTATGGATTTATGGAGCTTAATTGGATAGAGTTTGGATGAGCCAAAAGGCTTGAGAGGTGTGTGGAATTGGATAGAAATGGTTTCCTTTTATAAGGGGGAGGAGGGGCTCTGTTGGAATGTTTGTAAATATTATTTTATTATAAACCGATCTTCGGTTTCTAAAGATCCAAAAATAATTAAAAGTGAATATAATATGACTCAGGGTTGAAATAAAATCATCCAATAATAATTGGATAGGTTTTGGATGTTATTTTAATATTTATAATCTTATTTAATTAAATGTTTTATTAATGAGGTAAACACTACATCATTATTGTGTCATAAATAATTTAATTTATTCGATGTCTAAAAATTATAAAAAAAATTCAGCATGTAGGAAATCTTTATATATTTCTAATTAATATTTATAGTCCAAAATATAACTTATATAACCACATAAAAAATTAAATTACTAAAAGATATTTGTTTGTGTCATTTTTGCCTTTATAATAAATTAATTAATCTAAAGTGTCATTATCAATCTTATGTTGCTCAATGTGGTCCCAAAATCGACCCAAATATGCCTATGGTCGGATATGTATAATCCAATAGAATTAGGACACATGTCAGGGTAATTTTATATTATTATAATAATATTTGTTTACCATTATTTAAAAGATTTACCCTTTAACCATGGTAAATAAAATTTTTACTAAAATAAATACTTAAAATGTATAAAAATAAAATTTTCATATTTAAAAAATTTGGACCTACTGATTCCAAATATGGAATCATTTTTTAAAAATTAAATATATAGAAGTGGCAGAAATTAATTTAAAATTAATTCTCGCTGTTAAAAAAATTGCGTGTTTTTATGAAATAAAAACAATCAAAAGATTGACACTTTTTTATGTCCAATTCAAAAATTAAATTTTTTAAATGACCAAAATTAGATTAAATGGTAAAAATATATTGTAAATACACTTTAAAAACAATTAAAAAGATAATATAACCATATAAATAAATTAGATTAGAAGGCACTTTTGAATTAAAATACAGTATTTTTCACGATTCATAACAAATGACCTTTATCATAAAAATACCAAAAATTTGCCCAAATTAAATTTTTTTGTACCAAATATAAAGAAGAATTGTAATTTGTAAAATAGAACTTATTAAATTTACCAAAACTATATTTAAATAGGGTTATCCATTAAAAGGAGGTAAATCGACCCTTTACTGAAGATTTGAGTTTTCATGCTTAAAATTAGATTTATTAATATTTTAAGCTTCTAACTTTTTTGAATAATTGTAAAAACATTTAACAAACATGTATAATCATATTTTAGTTAGTTTTGTTCATTCTTTCCAATTACAATGGTTAAGAGTTAACTTCTATTTAAAATAATAATATTATATTTTTAGTGTGCTGCGTAAGATTTCAAAGAAACATGTTGTTGCATATCGGGTTCGCTATCGATCATAGCAACCCTTTTGAAGTAAAATTAATATTTAATTCAAAAATATTAATAAGTATGAAAATCTATTATTCTTCATTTACCTGGGATGTTACATATGTATTAAAATGGGTAATAATCCTAGAACTGGGTGAGATAGGGTGCATTGATTTTGTAGAGATAGAAACATGAGATCTACTATTAGATAAAATTCAACTTGAGGTTCGTTTGGGGGAATGGTCTTCATATTTTGATATATTTCTAAAGAAACGGGATCCAAGTAATATGTACTACTATATTAGGTGTGGTTGATGGTCAGAAATGAATATAGTGTGTGATTAGAGATCAGAACCATAAATTGGTTCTCCATATTTAATGATAAAGATAATATGTCGTGCTAAATATTTTAATATTTATAGTTCTGGGTAATTTAGCATCATCAAATATTGATTTTTAATAGATTATTTAAATTTTAGTGGTGATGAAGAGAAAAGATGGAATATTGATCTTTTTCTTCAGGATACAAACCCAAAAATAGTAATACCATTTAGTCATTATTATTATGATAAATGAGGATTAATGGGGGGTATAGGTTGTGCCAAATTTTTGAATATATAATAGATGTTTGGAGGTTATAATAATTTCTTTGAGATAAAGAGTACACAAAAATAAATAAAAAACTATTGTGCATGTTGCGATGGGGTTATACTTACCTAACAACATACCAAAAATAATAATAATTTTGTATCAATGGTGTTTATAATATAGTTTATATAATAGGAGTAGATAAATGTAAATTATTCCTTACATTAATAGATTTAAAATGGATTTAATGGATTGTTTTAGGTGGACCATTGATTACTTTTGAAATAAGGATTCCACTATTTTGTTTCCAAGAATAATGGTAGAAAAATAATGTTCAACTATAGACAATTTATTCAAATCATTGATCTCATCATGCTATAGCCAATAATCCTTCGAGGTAGAAGCCTTGGATAGGAGGTCATCCATTAGAGTAATATTCCATCACAAAATGGGACATTTTGAGGAAATGAATGGATGATGGCCAAATTCAAACTCTAGTTACATAATATTTGGTGATAAAGGAAAAAATATCAACTAGTGGAATGGGATCCATGGGGATACAAATTATTGAATTTGGAGTATAGATGAGGTTAATTGGAAATTATAGTTTGAAGAATCCCCAAAATACAGGGGAACAGAATTAACAATGAATTTTTGTGAACCATGTTATTCACTTATGTGTTTATATTAACCACATCTTGGTTGGACCATGGGGTGTTTCCAATTTGGGGTAATGAAGGTCGATACCATGAAGAAGGGAAGTAAATATGGAATGACAAAAATAAAAATCCTAACATTAATTAAAGAAATCATTTATTATATATAATATCTAAATATGAAGAGGTAATTCTATTTAAGTCAACAATTTTATACCCATAGGGGTAACAAATTACATGGAATGGTAAATAAAACTAATGTTGATTAAAATTCCATATGATGGTTTGAATTGTTTCTAGAAAGTTTGTATTTTTTATAGTCATTATTTTGAGACTAAAAGTGGGAATTTATTTTTTCGTTTGGAAGAATAAACTTATGATGAATTATATATCTTGATGCTATGATCATCAATTCACAAATAGTGTGTATACAATTTAAGGTCATGATTATTGGATATCATGTGTATTCAATTTATGTTCATGATAATATGACATATGACATGAATTTTAATATTTTATTGAATAAATGGGATATTGTGCAGTTTATATATATATATATATAACTAGTAGTGGTAGAGTAAAGGTTAAAAAATAATCATTCATATTTTTTTCAAGGGTAGTGAATCTATCATGTATAACGATTATTTTTTGGAGAGATACAGTAGTTCATGCATGCATTGTTCCTATTAAATTTAATCATTGTCTTGATCCCATGTAATAATTTCTGATTATATAGTGATATGAGGGATGATCTTCACTCATGTAGGCCTTTATAAGTTTTATTCCAAATGATAATTTACTCCTCATATATATGTAATTTTAGATTCCGGATCCTTGTTAAATTATGGGAAATGATTAAGGTTACATGACGTTAATCCAATGGTTTTCGGGGTTTTTTTCCATGCATCATTAACCGAGGTTTAAAATATCTATCCAATATGTGTGAGGGTAAATCACATAGGGGAATTAGTATACATGGTTGATGGTTGAACGCTTGGGGAAATGGGTATTATGGTTTAATGTTCCAGTTTTTGGAATAATGGTGAATCCTCTATTATAGAAAGAGACATCTCACAAAACTAAAATGGAATAGGGAGATCACATTATAAGATATGTAATAATTTGTAGGATGTGTTCATAGTTTATGTTCTTGGAAAAATGAAATTACTTCATGAAATGTAAGTTCATTCAGCATCAACCAATAATATTTACAGTTTACAGTCATAGAACACAGAATAAGTTCATATTGTGATTTAAGATCATACTGATCTGATTGGTGATGTTCCTTAATGAATGTCATAAAACTCAAACTAAGGGTTCTAGTAGCCTACATAAGAATGAATGTGGGATATTACGATATATATTGGAAACCAAATAACAATACAGATAACCCCTAATAGGTGGATGTTTACTTTAATGTCCATAGGAATAGAATATCTACTTATGAATAGAGAAAAATTGGAACATGTCATGTGTGAATGATTAGAAACAAAAAATATTTTTCATGAAGAAAAATGTGTTGGAGGTAGTTTTAGACTTTTTTCAAATCCTGCTATAGTAAATAAAAAATCATTTAATATAATGTAGAGTGTGAATCAAACAAAACCTAGTTTTGGTGAGTGGTGTTGATGGAGACCAACATTAAAGGGAATTGTCTCATTCAATGATTTGGTGTGTTGTGATTTTTAAATTCATGTGATGGATGATAAAAAATTTAGTTTAATATCATACAGAAATAATTATATACATAGATTTTAACATCAAACCACATTGATGATAAATTAATTTGTAAAATTTCCAGTCATATAAATTTTACCACATCGGTGAGGTAGAATTTATAAAAATAGATAAAAAGAATATTCTTAAAATGGGTTTCATTAACCGAGGCTTTTGTGGAATAACATAGGAAAATAGGGTATTTAATTAATTTATGGAATATAGAATATATGTTAGATAACCTAAACAGTATTATAAATATGATAATATTAATATAAATAATAGATATGGAATTACAATATATAAGGCCTTTCATGTAAATAAACTCTATTTAGTGTCATTTTACATGGAACATATTTCATTTTCTTTCTTAAGGTTTTATGTTATTGATGGAATCCATCTGAAGGCGGTATCCCCTAAATGCACATCGGGAAAAGAAAAACACAAAAAATTGGGAAAAAAGAAATGGACATGTTAATGAGGAAAAAATGAATGTGCTTGAGATAGGGTTTATGGTGAACACTACATATCTCATAGAGTGTAAGTCAATATAACAATAGTTCTAGAATGTATTTTAATAGGTTACCAACACCATAAGGGGGAATCGTCCTAGGTGAGGATTCAGAATAGCTTCTACAATAACATCTTGTAGTGAGGCCCGTACCACGTAGTTTTAGATATGAAAATTGTGATTTTTAGGCATTGTATTGTGTCATAAAATAAGGATCAAAAAATTGGTTTTTTTAGTTTTATTTTGATATATATTTTACCATAATAATAGGGTAGGTCGATGAAGAAAAATAGTAAAAGAAGAATCTTGATGTTATATGATTGATCAATTCTAAAGATCTAACATCAAAGGGTATGAAATATATTTATTATTGTGACACTGGGAGCATTGTAAATTTCTACATTTAATTTTATAATTATAGGATGTGAATGTTGTTAAAACAATTTACACAAGTTGATTAGTAGAATAAACCCCAATGTTAAGTGTAATTTACATGCTGATAGTGGAAACATTAGAAGGGGTAAAGGGGTTGTTCTCTTTCATGTCATGATTCTATAACTGAATGTTATATGATCATGAAAAAAAATTATATATAAATAATTATATGAATTATCCCACCAGAACTTTTATTCCAATGATATTCATTCTAGTTTTTAGAAAAAAATATTAGAAGTGGATTTCCCACGTCACATGAGTGGGAAAAGATGGGAAGATGGGTCCATATTAGAATGAAATATAAAACAATGAATGTATCCTAAAAATGGGTTTGTAAAAAAACTTACCTAAATATTTACATTCTTTACTAACATTAATATATTTATGGGGAGGTCATTCAAATATCTTATATTTTAATCCAGGATAAAGGTGTGTGGAAAACAAAATTCACAACATCCAGAATCCAAAATAAAAAATTAGATGAAATGAAGATTTATTAAGACTTATAATATTTTGATCAAAAATATGTTCCATTATGAAACATTCATTAATTATTGGAATAAAAAGTATAGTTGACTACAAACCTTTTATTTAAATCCAAGGGGTCATCATATTATTATTCGATGTCCATTGGGAAGTGTTCACTTGATCACCAGTGGTACATTTGAGATATGTACCATTACTCTAGGGGATAATATTTTTAAATTAAGGACTGGTAGGGTTCTAAATTAAAGAAGGATTAAATTTTTATGGTTAATTTAATAGTTTGTATAAGTAGAGTTCAATAGTTTTGGTCATACACCATACTTCATTTGATATGTCACCAATTATGCTGAAACAATAAAGGGTTAAACTTGTATCAGGAGTGAAGATTCATCTAAATTGTAATCCAATAATATGGATAATGGGTGAGGGTAATGATTATCATGAAAAGAGTGGATGGTGAGAAGAATTCGATGTTTGGGATTGAGAAATGAGAACTAGATTTTTATAAAAATTCAAAAAAAATTAGAATCAATCTATAGATAGTTATTGGAATACATTATTATGATATATGTAATGAATTATGGGTTTCCATATCATGTGATGATGATGAAATGATTTTTCAGCATAAGACTTAAACAACAACATGTTAGCAAAGTATTTTAGTACAGTGCAGCTAGTATAGATGTCAGTGTATTATTATGTCATGTAACAATGAAAACGATATTTTATTTTAACATCACTGTGTAATGAAAATTTTCTATGTAGTTTAGTATCTTGTGATAAGTTTCCATTATAGAAAATATATCATCATGCATATTTGACATGTGTCTTATGAAGTTCATTGTCATGTGACTTGAACCATGAAAATATTGTTTAACATGAAGAAATTAAAACATTAATAATGAATTATAATATCATGTGGTGAGGATGAGATGATAAACATGATAATGTTTTATGTGGTCCTTGATTCATCATGAATTATTTTCCACATACATCTTCAGAACTATTATGTGGGAATGAGAAGTTATTTTCATAACATCCATGGTGATAAATGAGTATGAACTATTGATGTAAATCTTATTAATGACAATGAGTCCTTCAGACATAGGCTCTATATTTGGATGTTTCATTCTATGTATTTTTGGAAATAAAAATTCTAGCATCATATAACCCTTGAGGAAGGATATACGGAGTATTCTATTATTGAATAATCTAGATACATGGTTCTTGTAGACATTAAGAATTTATAATCCTTGAATACATTTTTTATCAATAAGAAATACCTCAATGTGGAAAAAATATTATCTTACTTCTTATATTAGATTATAATAGATGGATATCTATAGTGAATGAAACTACATATTCCTAACCCACACTACAAAAATTCTATATTCTATTGTATAAGGATTCAATTTGGTGTAGGTACCCATCATTGAATGATATTCCTCTATGGAATTGTGTATATTTATTTTCTAACTCATAAATATCTATTACACTATATTCCACAATATCTTAGAGAGATTTTTATTGAATTAATTAATCCATAAACTTATCAATGTTTTTTAGTTTAAAGTGTTGTTAAATATAATTTTAATAATTTAATACCACATTTTATTCTTGGTGATTTTTTTTAATTTTTCAAAGGAATTTTGAGAGGGAATTCAAACATATGAATGATTTGGGATATCATTATTTTTAACATGAATTGGGTCTTGGAAATATTGGGATGAAAGGAATCGACAAACTTTCTTATGAAATATGATTAAATAATGATGAACCGTCACTATTGGAGTAATTTCATTGAGTAGGGACCCATGATATAGAGTCTCCACAAAATATAAGAATATGAATATTATTTTTCTTGTTGAATATCTAGGAGTCGATTCATTATTTTTTTTGAATTAAGAATGCAGCTTATTTCTAATTTAATTTCATGTATTCATAAACCATGGTCTTCCAAACATAGCCCAATCTCAAAATCTGGTGGGAGAAAAAATTTATAAAGAGTGGGACCAACATGAAATAGTACAAACCTTCAATAATAAATGTATTGTTTCCTTTACATGAATTAAATATAGAATTATTACATCAAATTTAGGCATATTCATGACCTTCTATGATTTGAGGCAATGATCAGGGACGAAATTACCCACAAGATTGTAGATTTTATACTGTGTATATTAATCAAATAGTAACATTTATATTGTAGTATGATGATCATAGGAGTTTTAAAATATTATTTTTTCATATAGAAGTGGGGAAAACGAAAGCTTTATGTATTATGATCTGTCTGAGAGAGGGTTAAAATATTAAATCTCTTTATCAATACAAATAGGGTGACTATATTCTGAGGTGCCATATGTATGAGGAAATCATCCTTACTCATCAATATGGGAAATCAAAAAGAATCCACTTTTTTTTCTCAATCATTGTGGGATTTTAGAAAATGATTAAATTTATTCTCAATGTATAATTATTTTATTAACTTGTATATGTGATTGAGAAATGATCTTACTCTCATTTATTGACAGATTTGACACAATTAATTTTTCAAATTTCCTTATTAGAATCAGATTTATAGTTAAGCCACAATGAATCAATCTCAAGGTCTTGATTAAGACAAGTAATGAGATCATAGTACTCAGTTCCATTTTTCTTAAAGGTTGTGGTCGAAGCCTCATTTATTAATAAAGGGAAGAAAATACCTCTTTAACTAGGTAGAGGGAGACCCATTACATAGCCCAAAGGCCGGGTGGGAATTTAGCCCATGACATGGCCCGTAGGCCCAATTTTTTGGCAAAAATCCCATTCTGTGAGTAATACAGCTACAGTACATACGCTACTACAGTACCCACCACTGCTACAGTAACCTATTCCCAATGGGTTTTGAACCCCCATTTTTCATGTAGGATTAAGGGGTGATTACCACTAAGCCAAACCCCAACCACAATAGTTCCATTGTTATTATATCCTTCTAATATGGGGAATAAGTATAACATAAATCTCATTAAGAGAATGATAAAGTTTGCATTTTCGAAAAACCCAGTTATGATTATGGTTATTTAGGATTCGTCTATTCTGGCTATGATAGGAATTGTATGTGTTGATATACTAACATATATATTCTTTACCAAAAGAAAGGATAACCTTTCCTAAGATTTTGAGCTACATGATAAATTCATGGATATTTGGTACAGTGTAATGATATCACCTAGCTCTTTAACCTTGATGGACGGTTATGGTGTGAATCAGTTGTAAACATATAAATAATCACTTATCACCATGTAAACCATCATGTACAAAAAGTATTTTTTTAGGATATTATTTTGTGAAACAATCTATCATATTATATAAAATTCAATATTTGTTACATATTTACAATACTTATAGAATGTGAAGACCATGGGATGTTAGTTCTTTTTTAGAGGAAAATATTTTTTATCTGTTTTTAGAAACTTGTTTAACATAAAATAAAGACTATTGTATTTCACTTAATTATAATTTTGAGATACTAGGTCTCCCTATATTCAATTCCATGTTATTACATATAAAAACATTGGTTTTCATGTGATAGAAAATAATATATTCACAGGATGTAATAAAAACATCATAACAAATTCAAACACGGATTGTGATTTTTTTCTACTATTAGGTGATGCCTTTATTTATCATCATGGAAAATATATTAAAATTTCATGTTATAATAGTGGTTAAATTATTTATATTAAATATATAAAATTATAGTCCAAAAAGTCATATATAATTCATGGAGGAGGAATTCCAAAGATACACATGATCTCATCTATGAAAATCTTGATGCATTTGTATTCGAAAACAAATTTGATAATTTTCCTAACAAAATCATTGATTGTGTACTTAAATTTGTAAATAATAAGGTTGTGGTCCTTAAGACTACTAAATAATGTCTTAATATCCTCAATTAAATATTGGTGATAGTGGGATTTGAGAAACATGTAGTCAAAATAAAACTCTATCATTGTTCTATGGGGTGGTATAAAGATATGATATAAGATACAATAACAGGCCTCCCTGTCATTCATCATTCCACTAACATCACTTGATAATATTTTTTTCTCAGAGATATGATGACTATTTTGGATTTTTCATCTTCAATAATAATATATATTTTAGTATATCAAATATATCCATAGAAAATTGGTATGACATAAAATTTTTTGGTTTTATAATCAATAAATTATTATCTTAGATGAGGAAGACCTATTTAATGTATTTGTAATTGAGGTATTAAAAGATTAGTCAAACAATGATATTTTTATTCTTATTCTTTTTATTATTATATTGGATTGTAAATCGGGGTACTAGAATTATTTTATTAACATTGAGTTGATCAACATTTTATCATAGACCACAACCATTGAACCATTCTAGAGAATAATCTTTCTAGGGTCCCGCTAAAATACTTATAGGAAAATGGTAAATACATGATGATGGATGAAGATATGATGATTAATTCCCAATTTACCCTTATTTTACGGCAAAATACCTCATATCGTTGTTCTAAAAAATGAAATTTAATGTTGTTATCATTAAAAATAGATGAATACACTGATCAATATCCTTCTTAAATCTTCCATAGAGTCTTGTTTAACTTATCTCAACTCATCTATGATGAAATATGCTCTATAATGAATGGGAAAACGATCTTCAATGATATCATATTTATTATAGGATTTAAAATTTGAGGTAAAAGATGATTCCTCAACCACAAGTGAAAATATGATGAAATTATATTCTAGTTGGGGTGGAGCTGTAAAAACATGATTAATAAACTTATGATTCCATAGATACCATTGAAATTGATGTTGAGGATATTTACTCATGAGTCATTTAGTAGTGGGGTATTCTCTTGATATTAATGTAATTATTCTTCATCTATATCCAATGGGTCAATCTTGATCTGTAGGAGACATGGTGGAGACACTAATTGTCATATAGAGTTTGGTCCATCTGATAAACAAAATAATGTGTATATAGTCTAAAAATAAACAACCATTTATAGGATAAAATTTTAAATTATGATCACTAATTATAATTTGGCACGATGAAACGATTTTTGAGGTTTGGAGTTATTTCTTTTAGGTGTTGTTAAGGTAGAAAAATACATTTCTTCTTGAAATCCTGGGTATAATCTAGGGTGGAGGTGGATTATTTTGGAGAATTTGGATGGCCAAGATATTCAATATTGTTTATTCTACATCCATTTTCAAAATTATTCATCATTGTAGTGATATACACATGAGAAAAAGGGAGAAAAACATTTTTTGAGAACCCCGCATGACTATTCAAGGAGTAATTGTTGTGTTGGTGGTATGATTTGTGGATGACTACATTCACATGGAGTGAAGGCCTCCCATTTAAGAAATTTAATGTGATGTTATGCAAGGAAACCATGAATTTGGTTATTTATAATGAATTATTAACTGCTACTTTAGTTTTATCTCAAAGAGGGGATTATTCTCTCTCTAGTTGTATCCGTGAATAATCATATTTAATGCGTAGATCTTTGTATTTTTACACCATCTTATTGAGTGTCTGAGTAAAGGTGAGATTGGTCAAGGTTTCAGTGTCAATTGAAAAAAAATATTCATCTATACCATTTATGTTTATTGATATATATATATATATATATTAGTGAACATGCCCATGGAATTTTGGAACTTCATATTACCTAGAAAAGGGGATGATTGAAATGTAGTCACTAAAATTGGATTTATCAACATTGTATACTAAATAGTACCCACATAAATCTTATATAAGAGAGGTCCCTTAAATTTCCTAATGAGGTCCTCCAAAATCTATATTGATAGTCAGCGAACATGAGGGATTATGATTCTGGTCGAGATTCTTGCAAGGTTCATGATCACATAATACATCTAATATAGGGGTATATGTTTCCAAACATGTTTTTTCTCCTAGAAAATATTTTTGTAGCGTCCATGTGGATATGGTAATGATATCTATCTTGCATGAGATGATTTCTCCTATATTTTTTCTAGTTGTGTCTAATATTTGTTTTCCCTTGGATGATCCAAATGGCCAATCAATCAGATGACTTTTAGATAGAAATATAAGGTTGTTTCTCATGAGGCTTCACCTGAAAACTCTTAATAAATGATTATTTGTTTATATATAAAGTATAGATAATATATTCACTATATAGAACCCTCAGTTTATATAATCCCATATGTATGTCTTCCTTTTCCTCAAGAATAGTAATGGTTAGTTAGAGGAACTAAACAACTTGATTAATCTATTATCTCTATGAATAGATCAACCAATATAATGGTATTTTTATAATCATACAATAACTCTTCATCAATGGAATCCCTTGGAATTGGATGGATCAAATTAGTTCATTGTAGTGAATGGGTTTTGATTTCAATGAGAGGACACAAAACACTAGAAATGGAAGTGGTTTTGGAATATCATTACATGGATGATAATATATCTTATAAATTTTGAAAACAATGATTCCATTTTCACCACTATTGAAGAGGGACTGGTTCGGAAAGGTACCAAATTATTTAACTGTAACCTAATAATCATTTGGGATTAGTTTATTGAATTTAAAACTAACCAATCATTAAAATTTTAGTTTATTCTATAAGAGACATATTGTAATTCCACAGCATATTCAACATTATCTAGATCACTGATCACACACATGAAATGTGATAAAAGGGTTTCAAAATTAAAATATTACATTATATATAATGTCTTGGGAAGTTTCTTTGAATAAAAAAAACATTAGTAGGGTTTTTGATGAATATAATTTAGGTGAACAACCTAGAACAGTTCTTCAACTAAACCTTTTATGGATTCGTATTCTATGAGAGATTGAGAATTTTATTCTCTATGGTAAAGATTTTGAACCAATGGATGTTCACGTATATGAAGGAAAATACCATATTTTTCATTTTGTTAGGGAATTATAAGTGCTTGGGCTTGATTGGGGACCTGGAACACAATATCACTGTATATATTTTCTTGAAAGAAAATGTTCTTTGGGTACGCTTAGAAATATATTTCCATGTGGTTAAATTCATTGGGATACAATTCAACAATATTAAAAAAGTAATTTATTAAAGATCGTGGGGAAATGAGGAGGACTATTTCAAGATCAGTGACATGGTTTTTTGAAGGTGTTGATCACCCCTATCTAATTTCATGAATCTCTCTAGAAATATAAGTAATATTTGGGTTGGGAACACCTCATCATGGACATTATCATTTAACATGCCCAATAACTATTCTTGGGTAACATGGTATTGGGTGAATTGGGAAATCCCTTCCATCGAGTTTTGATACCAATGACCTATTTATTATTTTTATATTATTAATTCTAGTGGATTGAGACATTTTCATAGTGTATGGTGGATTTTATTTTGTAGGTTAACTAAAATAGAGATTCTCCAAGATGATTATGGATCATGGTGAAATATATTTTTTATAGATTTGGGTATGAACTCGATACTAGAGAGTGAATTAGATTTAAGATTACAGATTTTAATTTCGGTTGACTTGAGTTTTGGCACAAAGAGATCAAATGTGAGAATGTTATTTTTCCATCACAAATATGACTTATAAATGTGGATATAATGTTTCGTAAATCATTTGATGGAGAAGTATGATCAACCCATATTGGGGGTATATTTTTCATCTTGTATCAATGATCATTATGTATATATGTCATTAAAATGGGTGGTGAGATCCCTAATCATAAAATCATAGGGGAGTCGACATGTGTCAACCCCCTTTCTACTAAATTTAACAATGAAGTGTAGTTTAAATATTATTATGGTGGAAAATAGTATTGGTGGATTGGATAAAGATTCATTAAAAAAATAAGAACATATTTTGGATGGTTGGAGACACCAACTTTATTATGACAACCTTGCACATTATTATTAACTTAAACATGATTTATTACATAAACTCACAACATGATACAACATGGAAGATCTAGAAGTCTAGTGTCATTGGGGATTATAATCATCAAATAACAACTTTAAAAAATTAAATACAACATCTTTATTGAAAATATCCTTTACATGACAACAACATTCCCTCATACCTAGCATTGCATGGGATAACCTGAGGACATGCATAAGAAAAGGTTGTGCTATGAAGCCCAGTAAGAGAATTAAAATGGAATAAACTGAGGAATGCAATACATGTTATAAAATAGACATATCAATGGAGCACAAGATAAATATGAACAAAAAGGCATGATAAATCATGATAATCAAAACATGGAAATGTTGAAACAACGCTTAACATGGAATTAGCATGAGCCAAGGCTCATTAGACATAGAGCATGAGTAAACCCTCATTTAACATAAAGCATGAAAAAAACCTCATTTCACTTTAAGTATCATGATTCATCACCCATTTCACATGATGTATCTCGATACTATACTTTACTCAATTCCTTAGAGCACTATCAGGGTGCACCCTTCATAAACATTTCATTTCATGCCAAATTTGCCACATGGATCATATAACATGGAATCAATCAAAATCATAAGTTATTACATTATTAAGTAATGTGGAATAAATACATGAAATTACCATTCAATATGTATATTTTAATAAAATTTAATACCCTTGATAGGGACATGGGTATGTTATTCACTATACAAGGATTTGGCTTGAAAAAACACGGTGCAATTTTGACAGTATAACAGCGTGACATAAGGATTCATGAAAATAAAATATGAGATAGGAAAGGGTGTCTCATAATATGTACATGAAATGGAAAGTAAGGGGGACATATGGATACATTTCCCAACCAACCTAATGGAATTTAGATACATAATACAAAATAATTACTTGGATGTAAAAGTGGAGAGAGAGAAAAATCCCTCACAGAATTTCGGCATGGTAACGGGTGTACATGGTAGGATTTAATGAGAGAGAAAGGGGTATACCATCATCCTAAAATAAATATTATAGTATGGTGGAGGTGTGAAATCATACCGCAATATTTTTTACTGAAAACAAAAGGGCATAACAAATTAATGAAAATTTTACAAAAAATGAGAAAGGAACAAATCCCATACTTGGAAATGTGATCCAAAAGGAATGGGAGAGACTTAAGGGAGGATTCATAGGTGCTTGGGGAACCTTGTAAGGATTAAATAGAGTGGAGGGAAGGGTTTGGTAAAACTCCAAAGGCTTTGAGGTAAGAGGATGTGGGATCTTGGGTGGGTTTATATAGGAAATGAGATGGAATTCATTATTATTTAGGTTTGGGACACCTCACATTAAAATAATAAATAACACAAACCAAACCATGATTTTTTTCCCATTATTTTTTTCAAAGGGGAGTGGAAAACAATATTTTTTAAGTATAATGTCCTAACTTCTTAAAATAATAGGTTTTCTTATATGGAGGTGAGTCACACACTCAAGGAAAACTATTTAAAAAGACAAAATGTTTTCTATGTATTGGAGGGTCCACAAACGCTTTGTAAAATAAATCAAACAAATATAAAATCGTATTATTTTAATTCCAAAACATATATTGTCCAAAAATAATGTTTTTAGTAATTTATTACCTCTCTATTAGGTCATTATGATGTCATAAAACATGTTATATTTTTAAATGATATTTAATTTTTACCCAAAAATTTGATTGTCTCAGAAAATTTTGAAAAATTCACCATTGGATAATTATGTCATCCTAATTCCAAAAATAATATTCGTTTTATCTAAATAATTTTAAAAATATGTAATTTTTTACTTTTAAAATATAAAATGACATTTACCGAAAATTCATGGGTTTTGACAAAAACACTTTTCAATCATTAATAAAAATTAAAATTGCATTCATAAAATTATATGATCATTTATTTTTAATAAAAATTAATTTAATAATAACATTTTATTAAAATTTTATTTTATTCAAAAATACATTAATTTCATCAAAATATTCTTCTTAGTTGAATATTAACTAAAAATATTATTTGTACCGTTTACAATGTAACAATAATAAAATGAATGTACATTAATTATTATATACAAAAATAATGAACATATTTATAGTGACAATGTATTTTTACATAACCCCTTATAACACCAGTATATGATTGAAGGGTATGGTGTATGATGGTGACCGACTCTTTGGGTGGTTCGGATAACATTGCTCGGGTGGTAATCTCTATCAACTTACACATCTCTCCTAGGCGGTTCTGCTCGAGCATAACATATTCAAGCTCGGCATGTGCTAGGTTAAGAGGGAATCCCAATGATGTCACCTCCTTTCTGAGCTCTGAAAAATGGGCTTCATATGGGGAAAGTCTACTGGATGAGGCCATGGATTCCTTTGTATGAGTAAATTGGATTTGTTAAAGCCCTAAATTTAAACTAATCAGCCAATCATCATTCAATGGCTATATTAGCAATGGTAACAATTCATAACAGTATTTTAAAATCCAAAAACATAAAACCAATGAAGGACACATTTTCTATAACCATAATAAGTCGTTTAATTGGATCAAGGGGAAATTACATTACTGAAAGTTTGGGTCATTACAATCTTCCCCCTTAAAAAAATTTCATCCTCACAATTTGATTACGTAAAAAATAAATCTGAAATTTAAACAAGACTTCACGGTTTCATACCCACCACCATTAAGATTTACCCAACCTTCATTATCATGTCAATCACATAGAGTGAGGGTCCACTCAACGAAACAATATTTCAATGCACATTCAAAGTCTTCCACTTCCTAAGTCCAGACACAGTCCATGAAACATGGATCACACTGATAGAAAATATGATACACTTTTTGAAAAAAAATTCGTCTAACATTTAGTTTCAAAACATCACCATGTACTAGGTTTTTGTAAAATATTTTGATAGAGTCAGATTTGAAATTTTTGAAATGTGGTTCTTCAAATATATTTTATATGTTTCCAAAAAGACTGTAAGACAAGACTATATATATATATATAGGCTGAACAAAGGTCTCCCTATTCAGTAGCTATTATAAAGTCAAATAGAACATCATACTCTCTCGATAGGGTGAAATATTTGAAAATACCCTGATGTTACATCCCTTTTATTTAATGGTGAGAGAGTTGGGAGCTTAATATTTTATCATAGGTGAGCCATGATCCCTAATGATTATGCAGTATAGAGGAGGTGTTGGATATGTCATATAGCATCTTGCAAGAATTTTTGACATTGTAAAAGGTTTTGATGTTATGAGAGCTTGACTTTGCAATAATTAAAGATAATATGTCCACAAGAAGGGACAAGATTGTTGTATGAGGTTATTCCCCTTCCATCTAGAAACTAACCTTTATCCTGCAGATGAAGCATATCTAATTTTGAGTTACCCTCTAGTCATGATAAAATTGTGATATAAAACTACTTGAAGTCTAATGATTTAATATTTGTTAATGAATGGAAAATTAGGGGTAACACATAAAGGATAATCCGAAGACAAAATGGATGACATATACATTACTTTTATTTCCTTATCATATGAATCTATTGGCTTCAATCTATGTTATCTGTGATCAATATTAAAACATATATTCTTAGGGGTATTTTTTCCATTAATGATGGTCCATACAAATACTGTGAATTTAAAAAAGAATATCCCCAAACAGTGTCGTACCCAAGAGTGCCAAAAGGACTGTTTTCGTGCACCAGTTCCCGTCCGAGCCTAGCTCAAAGCGGTGCTTTTTAGTTTTACCCATATGATTCATCTATGCCAGAGCCCCATATACCTGCTCTTACCAGATAGGGATGTATTTTCTTGATAAACCACTTAATCAATACTCAAAAATACATAGATATGTTTTTATTATACATATTCTTGTCTCTAAGTCTTCACTAGTGTTTTCTAATCCAAATCCCAAAAATAACGAAACCTATTCTCTAATACCAACTATGAAAACCATGCTATTTATTACAAACATAATCATGATTTATTACATAAACTCCTTTCTTGATACAACATGTAAGATATAGAGGTCTAGTGTCTTTGGGGATTAGGATCATTACATATAAACTTAAAACATTAAATACAACATCTTTATTGAAAACATCCTTTACATGAAAACTACATTACCTCGTACTTTCCACTGCATGGGATAACCTAAGGACATGCATAAGAAAAGGGTGAGCAATAAATCCCAATAAGAGAATAAACATGGAATAACTTGCGGAATACAATGCATGTTAGACAACAGGCATATCAATGGATCATAGGGTAAACATGAACGTAAAGGCATGAAAAAACATGATAATCATAACATGGAAATGTGGCAACAACACTTAACATGAAATTAGCATGAGCCAAGGCTCATTTCACATGGAACATGAGTAAACCCTCATTTCACATGAATAAAAATTAAAACCTAGATTCACTTGAATTATCATGAGTTAAAACTCATTTCACATGATTTATCATGATACTATACTTTACCCAATGCATTGGAGCTCTATCAGGGTTCTCCCTTCTTAAACATTTCATTTCATGAAAAAGTGTGCCACATGGATCATATAACATGGAATCAATAAACATCATAAGTTATTACATGATTATGTAATGTGGAATAAATACATTAAATTACCATTAAATAAGTATATGTGCATAAATGTGAATACCCTTGATAGAGACATGGGTATGGTATTCACTACACTAAGATCTTGTCTTAGAAAAATGCGGTGAACTTTCTTTAGCACAACAACATGACATAAGGATTCATGAAAATAGTTAATGAGATAATAAAGTGTCTCATAATATGTACATGAAATGGAAAGTAAGGGGGTCATATGGATATATGTCCCAATTAATGTAATGGAATTTAGATAAAAAATGAATTACTTGGATGTAAAAGAGGAGAGAGAGAAATCCCTCAAGGAATTTCAGCATGGTAATGTGTGTACATTGGAAGATTTAATGAGAGCAAAAGGGGTCTCCCATCATCCAAAAATAACGAGGATAGTATGGGGGAGGAGAGAAATCATACCCCCAACATTTTTAATTGAATATAATGGAATTACAACTTAAAAAAATTAGACCAAAAATGAGAAAGGGAGAAATCCCTTACTTGGAAGTGTGATCCCAAAGGCTTCGGAGAGGCTTCAGAGAGGCTTATTAGGAGATTGGGGAACCTTGGGAGGATTATAGAGAGATGCGGGCATGGTTTTGTATAACTCCAAAGGCTTTGAGTGAAGATTAAGTGGGATCTTGGGTGGGTTTATATAGGAAAGGAGAGGTAATTCATTATTATTTAGGTTTGGGACACCTCACAATAAACTAATCGATACCACAAACCAGACCGTGGTTTTTTTGAACTGGGTTTTGGCCAAAGGGGATTGGAAAAAAATATTTTATAAGTCCAATGGATGAAGTTTTTAAAATAATATGGTAGCTTATTTGGAGGTGAGTCACTCTCTCAAGGAAAATAATTTAAAAAGAAAAAATGTTTTATAAGTTTTAGAGGGTCCACAAAAACTTTGTAAAATGAATAAAACAAATATAAAGTAACATTATTTTAATGATAAAACATTTATTTCCCAAAAATAATTTTTATACTCTTTTTTTAACTCACTATTGGGACATTATGATGTCATAAAACAAGTTATATATTTAAACGGTATTAAATGTTTACCCAAAAATTCAACTGTATTAGAAAATTATAAAAAATTTACCATTGGATAATTTAGACATCATGATTCCAAAAATAATATTCATTTTATCTAAATAATTTTATAAATATGTGAATTTTTACATTTAAAATAAAAACCGACATTTACAGAAAATTTGATGGTTTTGAAAAATACAGTTTTCAAACCATAATAAAAATTACAATTGCATTCTTAAAATTATATGATCAGTTTTAGTTAATAAAAATTAATTGATTAATAACATTTTATTAAAATATTATTTAATTCAACAATCCATTAATTTCATCAAAATAGACTTCATTATTTGAATATTAACTAAAAATACTATTTTTACTATTTACAATGAAACAATAATAAAATAAATGTACATTCAATATTATATACAGATATAACACACATATTAATAGTGATAATGTATTGTTACACAACCCCATATGACACTCGCATAAGACCTAAGGGTAAGGTGTGTAATGGTGATCGACTCTTGGCGTGGCTCAGATAACATTTCTCGGGTTGTAGTCTCTATCAACTTCCACTTCTCTCATAGGTGGTTCCACTCGAGCTTAATGTATTCAAGATCAGCTTGGGCTTGGTCAAGAGTGAAGCCTAATGACGCCACCTCCTTTTTGATATCTGAAAAACGGTCTTCATATAGGGTAAGCCTACTGGATGAGGCCATCGCTTCCTTTTTTTGAGTAAATTGGATTTGACAAAGACTTATATTTATACTAATCAGCATATCATTGTTATATGGCTATATTAGAAACAGTCACAATATATAACAATATTTTAAAATCCAAAATCATAAAACCAATGAAGATCACATTTTATATAACCATAATAAGACATTTAATTGGATCAAGAGAAATATCCATTAATGAAAGTTTGGGTCATTACATTTATCTCTTATTGGATGGTTAGTACCACCATCATCTATGAAGATTGATTGAATAAGGACAATAAGTAGTATATATTCTAGAGGGAGAGTGATGGCTCCATCCAAATCTTCACCATACATTATATATTATCTTTAGAGGATCTAAAAATTATGCAAGTATGATTTATCAATATCTTAAAGAAATATAGTTATCTATACGTCTATTCCAGTCTCCTCATAATATATAATAACTCATTTTCCATTATCGATGTACTTAAGCACTATTCTATGACTTTTTCAATGGAATTTTTTCCAAGACCTAAGGCCTATCTCAATTGGGTGGTGTGATTAGCTTCATGTTAGTTCACCTAATATTCTTGATACTCTTATGATAAATTCAACTAAAACCCAATAGATAAAACATCACAATCACAAAAATAATGGGGATTAAATGTGAATAAAATAACCATAGACATGTTTAGATTCCATGACATATTATCTTCATTGAGTAGTATGACTAGTGGAACATGTTGTCCACATATATGGGTACCAAAATATAGATTTTAATAATAACAAAATACCCTAAAATTCACCGTGGAAAATTCCTCATCAATGATATTTCATCATACTATATGGATTTTAGTATAGGATCTTTAGAACATATGGAGGTTCTAATAAAATTCAATATGTTGAAATATTATAACTTTATAGAGATTAATAATTAAAAATATCTATACAACATCATGATGTTTTTATAATATTCATAGATAGGAAAGTTCATGAATATGTAGATAGTTACGTGTTTCCTAAAGAGTATATCTATGGAATGAAATGTAATTTTCAGTGAGAAACTTGAGAATAGACAAGTGTAGGGTCTTTAGTTTTCTTAACACAACTGGTGACTTTTCAATGGATTGAATTTCCAAAATAAAACCATAGTGTTGATATTTACTAAGGGAATTAATTTTTAGGATTAACCCAACTGTCTACATGATATATTTTTAAATCTACTAGAGAATTTGAGTCATCATTAGTCTACTAGTTCCCTTAAATTGTAATGTAATCATATTATGGTATCTCTTCTTTTCACCATATCTATGTAGGATAGAAGTTTTTGTGACCTATTGATAATGATAGAGTTCTTCGATCCACTTTGGATCGATAGAATATAGTTTATAATTAGTGGAAAAAAATATCTATATATATTCTCATATTTCAAAATTTTAATTTGATAGAATAGTTGTTAATGGTTCTATGGATGGATTCAAATTAATTCACAAAAATTAATTCATAAATTCTCCCACATAAAATAATTGATGTGGGTCCATCTGGTCCTTTGGACATCCAATTAGGGAGTGTAAATCATATACTAGTTTTTTCCTTCCCCTATATCTATTGTTGGGGAAAGAAATATCTCTCATGATTCATTGGCCATCCCATATTTCAAATTATTATGTGTAAATAACTCATTGGACCCCATATAATTTCCTTGGAGATATTTTGGGTGTTCCAAAAGCATCATTTTTTTAATTCACTTGGATATAATGGATGAATATTTTAGATGGTTCTATTGGGAGTACCTATGTTAAATATAGTTTTCCTTCTACCATGGGTATGACCATCTATGGGGTGGAATTACTTTTAAAATGGAGGACTTTGTTGATTGTTGAGGAAGAGGTTAGTGGTTGGGATAGTTTTCCAAGTAAAATAGTTGTTTAGTAGGGGCCTCAATCCAAACCTATTGGAAACATCTCACATAATAGTAGTAGTGATGATAGGGTTACATCGATAGTGGTAGCGTCCAGTCGAGCTATATAAGTGGTGTCATGTTGGGAAGGATCTGTGAACTAACATTGGAATAGGAACTTTAAAAAAATAATCAGATTGAACTGTTTATATGAGGACAATGCTAACCTATGGTATTAAAGAAATTTTTTTGTGGAAACCCTCCTTGGAGAACCCCAATTGGTGGACATGAATAGAAGATCATAAATATCCCCTACCGACTAGGAATAAGAGAATTAATAATTCTCATATCCCGTTGAATGGATCTCTTGACATTTGGTAGAGGTAATAGAGGAGGGTTTCCCCAAATTTGTTCTGTATTGTTAATTTTAGAATAGAATCACATCTTACAAATCCACCTAAGTATTTTCCTATGGGTGAATTACATGTATTTACTCATAATAGAGGAATAAGATGTTGGTGACCATCATTTGTAAGAGTTATTAAAGGTAATGATGGCATGGGGGCTTAGGATCCATGGACAATTCCTCTATTATCTCTATTGTGTACTTATATGGTATTATAGAATGGATGGTTCTCCTTCAACCATTCCTATTTATGGTTTTTTAGGAAGCACACTATGAGTTACAAGTATCTATAATTATTCATAAACTATTTTAATCCAGCCATAAGTACATGATTCATGATGGTGATACCCACCCCACCCGTTTCTGATGATGTCAGTTTATTGTGAAGTTTAACTTTCTTAATCATCAAATTATTGAGGTTAAGAGGATTCTCTTTGGTCACCAGATTCTATTTTTTGTGAATATCATAAAACTTAACACATATTATCTGATAAATATTATGGTAGAGTCAATTAACATTGGTTTCATGAAAATATTTTTAGATTCATTGAACTTGTACAACCATTGTTGGACTTTATATTAGAATGTCATAATCCTTTTGTACAACATTCTCACATAACCAACGCATACAACCTATCACCAATTGGGTAGATGTAATTTTCACAATAATTTGAAAGGGGTAATGGGACATAGATTCTTCCTTACATTTATTCCTCACATGAACATTTTTCCTATAACAAGTCTCCTAATGATTTTATTAATTGTATATGAATCATGTTCCTAGTGAAATCATAAAATGAACAGTAATGTATTAAATCATTAATGGTCTTAGAATGGAGAATATGTTGTTTTGAATAGAATTAGTCTTTATACAACATAATACATTATTTGGTATATTGGTAATATATAAATATATTTCATAACATAATCTATATGGGCATCCTATGATCATCATGTAATGAGTCATAATGTCAAGAGCTAATTTATCCTATGATCATCACATAAGGTGGCGTATTCTCAATATATATGTTACATAATGTTTGATGCCTATAGTGATACTACGTTTTCAGATGAAAAATTTTATCCACAACACAGGGGGTATCATGTTATAATAAAATGTTGAATTATATGATCATTACTTAACACATCCCTCCGTTTTCACATGAGGAATACTATAATCATCACGTAGAGCATCCTATGTTTGTTTTATAGGGACGAGTTGAATCATAGCCTCATCACATATAAGGATAATGATGATATCTTATTATTATCATGTAGGATTGTTTTTTAGTTCACATAGAGAACTATATGATCCTCACCAAGGGATTCATTTTAGATTCATCAAATCGGGGTTGTACTAGTCTCATATCATATGAACTCTTGGGCAATCCATACTTGATAAATATCTTTATATTCAAATCATGTATTGGAGTGACATAATTATGTATTGTGTGGATGCAACCATGTATGTTCTAAACATAATATCTAGTCACATTTCACCATCTAGTAGGTATGTATCCTAATAATATTTGCATATAACTTTGGAAAAATAATTCAGAGGGATTTTCGGTATCTTAATACCCTATGGAGACTTATGGAAGTATAAAATAGTGTTTTTGTATTCTCTAAGTAAATAATGAAGCATAAAAGTTACCACCTCCAAAATGGATTTGGGATTTATCAATATTATAGGTTTAATCATTGTTTAGGTTTCATACATTACCATTTAAGATATAGAAATAAAGAATAACATAATTCATTAGGAATATTATATGATCATGTAATAGTATTGGACAATAATGTTAAACAACCTGATGTATGGATTCTATTATCATATAATTGGTGAATTAATATGATGGAATGGGTATTATGTCGTGGTATACCTTATTAAGGTTATTTTGTTGTTTTCACTTAAGTAATCTCATTCTTTTTATATTGTTTATCCGTATCTCAACATATATGAAATTCTATGCTCATGCCCCAGGATATGGTACAGTTTAACATACTTTTATAAGGATAATCATATTTTGTTGAGGATAATCCTTTTCTAATATGGGAAATAATGAGAGGTAGATAGAGGCTCATACGTTAATATAACCCTTTAAATATTGACTAATTACGTTAATAGGGCTAGATTTTGTTAATGATAATACTATTGGGTATTACACTAATTATGGGGCATGTATTGATTCTCGAGACTAGGGATAAAAAGGGTGGGGCTTACACACATACTGTCCAAAGGTAATTGGTCATGGATGCTACATATACATTACTGTGTAGGAACCAAAATGGATATTTTTAAAATCCATGTATGATTACATGTGAATGGTTATAAAATTTTAACAACTACGCTGTATGTTTAATTTATATGAGTAGTGATGGATCAAGTGAATATGTGAATTTTATGACATCAACTCTCAAAACATTATGTGTCACGATAGTGAATCAATGTGGTTCATAATGGAATGGTTGATAAAAATTGGGAATTGTGTTATGATTAATCTTCTATAAGTCTTGGTCCCCAAGTATAGATAATAATTATATAAAACATTTCATATGTTTCATCAAATTTAGGGGTTTCATGAAACATGGGGTTTTTTGAGTATTAAACCACAAGAATGAACTTTTTCTTCATCCACATGAGTTTCGAAAAATTCAACATTAATACAATATAATAATTTTAAGTACACTTGAAAGGTAATTATCATAATCTTGTAACCTATAAAAATCCATGGGATTATCTGGTTGTGATTATTTTTGGGGAATTAGATACACGATTTTAGTTTATAACCATACAATTTTGAAAGTATGGTACCATGAATTGGGAATTTATGTGGTGTATGAAACCCTTGAGTTTGTGCCCAAAAATATCATGTTTCATTACAAAATTTGGGGCTTATGAATTGCTCAAACATCATTTTATGAGAAAATAAGGGTTCATTTAAATTAAACAACTACGGTTCTCTATATCATGTTTATATTAATTATTAGTTACATGAACTTATAGAAAGTGTTTTACAGTTTCCTCTACAACGAAATTCGTGGATATCCAACATCAAATTATAATAACATTTCACATATATTTATATTTTGTATCTTTCAATCATAAAATAAAATTAAAATAGGATATATTCTCCTTAATAGTAAATTTCCCCCAATGAATGTTCATCAAAAGGACATAATGTTCCTTTAATTCAAACAATTTAAATTTATGTCAACACCCGTCAGATAAAATTTTTGTCATTAAAATTAAAAGATTTATAGGTTAAAATATCAACTATAGGTTTATATATGGTATATTTACTCCTTAAAACTTAACACTATACCTAAGATATGAATTTCATAATTAAAATATATATTATATCTAATATACCATGTCTTCTACATTACCTCCATCAATTTATCCTCTATATGGTGGTTGACATCAACTAGAATATTGTATGTTTGACTATTATTTGAATGATTGGGTAGAATTATAGAACTTATAAACACTCTATAATGTACCCTAATGAATAAAACTAAATGTAGACATATTGGTTGTTTATTGGTAAATACATAACCTCAATGGTTCAGTTCGGATTCAAGTTTTCATATCACTCAATTTGATGACATTATATGTTAGATCTTCTTAATCATGGTGGTGATTGTAAACCACCACACTTGCATCCCTAATTTTTACCACCTCTAGTACTATTATCTTAATATCTTTACTAATTACATGTTAATTTGTACCTCAAGTTTTCATGGGATCAATATATCTCTTCCTAAAATTATTTTCCATGGGTTCATAAACTCTATTCAAATAAATGTTGAAGAAAAAAAAATTTTAATGGACACAAAGTGTTTCATAACCACAATTGAACATTGTGATAGCTTTATAATCACATTCTATTTAACTATAAATTTGATACCTCAAATAAATTACTAAATGAAATTATTATATAATACTATATAGGTGAGGATATTATCATTAAATTCATCAAGAATTGTGTGTCACCATAAGTATTTCAAACATTCTACAATGATAATGGCAAGATAAAATCTTTTATATTCAATGTTTTCAATGATTTAGATGCTCATTTAGAGAAAAATACCTCAAAAAGTAAATTAATATGGTGAAAATGAAAATCATTAAATAATTTTTAGATGTTAATCCATTTAAATTAACCTCCCTTGATATTTTTAATGAAATTTTTCAAAACCCACTAAGACCAACTGGTACAATATTGGTAATTCTAGTAGTATATGTTCATTATCTCATTAATATTTATAAATAGTTGGTATATTAAGAAAAAATTTCTAAATTTACTTTTGAAATTATATTGATATGCATTTCCCATAATTAACTACCCTAGATATTAGCAACATTGTATAGTGCAGGAATAATCTCATTTATATATCCATAACATTTATTTATTAATATAGTTTAATAAAATGAACACATTATATAAATAATTTCCAAAATACCCCACAGACATAAGGAACCAATTTATGAATAATAATAACATTCCTTAAGTTTAATATAAATGATTATTAAAATCATTAATAAGTAATGTAACTTGCAATAATATGAATTAGTTTTCATCACATATTACCCTATTTGGGAACAATATATAATATTAAAATAACCTGTATTCATTTATAATGATTATATTAAAATTATTTTTCTATTATTTCTAATATTAATATATAATTAAATGATATGAGATCACATAACATGTAATTTTATACCACTCAATAATTCATGGAGGTTTCTATTGTAATGAATGTGTTCTTTTGGTATTGAATAATCAAGAATGGAATGGGGTTTGTGAGATATCTAACAACCATTTTTGACTTGAAATTATATAATAATAATGATATCTAGATATATTTGCAGGCCACTTAACAACATCCAATAGTTTTATCATATAAATACCATCATTTCATATACTTGATAACCATTTAAATGTGATTTAATTTCTATATTTAATATTTGTATCAAAAGTACATTAATATATCTTACTCCAAATCTTCACAACACCTCAATCACAACTACCAATTAATAGTAGGTGATTTAAATAAAAAAAATTAGGATTTACCTATGTTGGTGTGGGGGTTTATAATAAAAATATTAATAAACAAGGATTATACCAATAAGTGGTATTTCAAGATTTTTTATAGTAATTATAACATATAACAAACCTAAAATTGAGTTTGGTAAATTACTAATCAATATTAAAATATAAAATTAAAACAATTGATGCATCACATTTCCAAAAAGTATCCAAATGTCATAAAATCTATAAAATGTAAGTGATTCAAATACAAAACACCAAAAGAACATATATTTTCAAACCAAATGTGTCATATGGACCCAATTGTGTTCCCCACATGTGAATTGTCTCCAAAAAGTAATCATATATTATCCACTAACATCTATCCTAACCATGTCATCAATCCCTATAATGGAATACATATTCTACAATTTTCATGTGTAAAACTATATTCATTATTCATATTCCTTTACCTTACAATGGAAAATAATAAATGAGAATTCCCAAATCATTGAATGGTCACATTTATCATGTGAGGGGAAAAAAATTAGTATTTATTCACGACACCACCAATAAAAAACTATAATATACTAGGGTTTAATAACTTAACACTTAAATTCTAGAATTATTTTAGAGTTTCATATGGATAAAATATAAATGAATTTATGATTATTCATTTAACCTAATATTTAACTACTTATAATGGGCGGGTCTATACCTACACAACTACCTTAATCATGGCTTGGGATATGAGATAATAATAGGAGGCAATACAAATTTCCTGAAAATTAAAATATACCTACCCAAAAATATGATCAAATATTTTCCATGAAGTAAGGGACCAATAGGATCATCTAAGAGAAATTTAATTAAACATATCTACTTTAGGGATTATTTTGTTCTTCCTAATGTTAATGGTGATGGGAATAAACGAGTTAGTGACTTGTGAGCCTAATCATTCAATCATTTGATATACCAATTAATGGAAAAGTTATCACACCAAATATAAAACCAATAAACAATAATTATGGTACCTAATAAATCATAAATAAAAAAATATACGTATTTTTTAGGTTAATATATAATTAATAAATAATTAGTAAAATTTAGAAAGAGTATAAAAAAAGGAAAGTAACCCCCATAGAAAAAATTATAATTCATTATATATAGAAAAAATTATATAAAATAACTCATATTAAATTTAATGAAAAATAATCAAGTAATAGTTATCATAAACATTTGAAAAAATTAATGATAAAATAATAAAATGGTAAAATTGAATAAGGAAAAATCATATGTCTGAAAGGAGGGAATGGGAAAACACTTTATCAATAAAGATATATAAAAAAATAATTTTTTAAAGAAATTCAAATTCATCTTGGTTTAATATTAACAATTGAATTTAAAGGATAACTATCTAGTGAAAAATAAATTAAACGGTGTCCTATAATATTTATTAAGATTAGTCTCATTGTTACCTTAATAAGATATGTGATGCCACACAAATCCTAGAAAACCTACCATGAAATAGATTAAAATTATATTAAACATGCTCTAATTTTTTATGAACATTACTAGAATGAAAAAAATGGGGATACCGTGGATTTATATTGATCATTCCATCATGAAAATAATAGAGAATTTAATTGAATGAATTAAAATCATTTCTGGATCCCTATATGATAAAAAAAATATTTACGCCTACAACATACTATATGATAATGATGAAATAATATTATAAAGAGAAGGATATTTACTATAATAATAAGAGATCTCATGGCTAATATATTAATTTAAACCAAGAGATGTAAATTTATCATCTATAAAAAACATGAGATAATATTTATAACATCTAATAACAGT
Organism: Viscum album; assembly: GCA_963277665.1. Classification (NCBI taxonomy): domain Eukaryota; kingdom Viridiplantae; phylum Streptophyta; class Magnoliopsida; order Santalales; family Viscaceae; genus Viscum; species Viscum album. The sequence goes on from OY728158.1 coordinate 1,320,014,472, forward strand.
GAAAAGAGATAAATGAACTGAAATATAATGGCATTACCATTTTCTTTATATGATTAAGATGTATATTTTAAAATTGAAATTAAAAACTAATTTCTTAATAACATATAGGGAACAATATATTGATTCATTGGGTACATAATGGTTATGAATGTGCCACATATACACTTGGTGCTCCATTCAGTACTAGTTATAAAGGAAAATATAAACTTGTGTATAATTCAATAAAACACTTCCTCCATTTCATTAAATTTATCACAAAACACTCCAATACCACCATTAAAAAACAAAATAGAAATCTATGGAAATATAATAATATAAATTAAAATTACATGTTTAGTATCTTAGGTCCAGTATATTAGTGATATTTTTATAGTGAATTTTTATATTTACATAATTTATATATCACTTTTCTGATTAAGAAATAAAAAATTATGCTTTTAGTTTCCCTAGATTATATAGATTCATCTATAGGTGAAATTTTATAGATTGATTTCCAAGATCGAAGTTAGGTATAACTATGAAATGTTGGTTTGGGATTTGTTCTTCTCTATTGAGAAACATTAGGAGTATGGCTTACATTTTGGGTTTTTGGTTAAACAACTACACATTTTAACGTAGTCTTATTCTTTTTTGTGGTGTCTTTGAGACATTGTTCTAGGATACCCTTGGTTTCTTATGTTAGGTACGAATTTTATTAATTATAGTGTATTGGGGTTGTTACATTATGACTAAACCAAGGTATATAATTTTCTATTGGTTTATATCAATTGTTTTTATTAGCATGTGCTTTTCTTAGGTTTTATTGGATAGTCGGTTGTGTTTGAGGGGGTGACACATAATGATTTTTTAGTGGGTAGGATTTCTGTGACTATATCCCCTTTATAATACACTCGTTTCAATAATGTATTAGATCCTTGTTTTTTAAAAAAATTATATTTTCTCTCTAATTCACCATTAGAGGTTATTTAACATTTTAAAATTATAATATTAATTTAAAAATAAAATTATCATTTATTTATTTTTTATATTATAATTGACAAAGGACATTATTCATGTTTACTCATGTCTTTTCTGATTTATAAATGTATATGTTCTATTTCTTCCTCGATTGTGGGAATTATCTAGAATAGAAACACTATTTTTGGACCTTTTATAATATAATTGTGTATGTAATGGTTTTAATATAGCTTATTGTTTAGTTCAATTCCACTTCTAATCAACAGGGTATTGAGAAACCTTTTATAGTGAATTTTTGGATTCAGTGGTATCATGGATAGATGTTGAGTACTAAAATAATAATTTTGAAAAAAATTGCATTACAATATGGTTTTTATGTCGTGGATAATAGTTATTTTTTTATTTCCTCATAGAGTTTACAGATACTATGAAATTATAATCCATTTGAATTTGGTGGTTTTTTCTCTTATGGTTAGAATTTAATTCTATTAGTTATTAATAATATTCCATAAGTCGTATCTTCCCATGATGTTTAAATATTTCAATTACCATTCATAATTTATTTTTTATTCTCGTGGGTGGTTATCAAATATGGGGTATCTAGTATAAATTAATATACATTAACATTCCATTATACAATATTGTTATGGTTTTTGATGTGTTTAGAGAAGGTAACATGGTGAATGGAAGAATATTGGTTTTGTTATTGGTTGAAATTTAAAACAAAATGGCCTATTTTGGCATGAATTAGAGTTGTGTTCCCTTATGTCATTAATAATGATTGGGGCTCGTTTTTTTTCTAGTGTATTTCTTTATGAAATGTGTATTTACTATGTTAGAAGATGTTGTTCAATGAGGAGTCTTGGGCCTAGTTTGTTATCATTTATTCTTTTTAGGACCATCATATTCTATAGTTTTATGTGTTGTATTTCAGTAATAATAACATTTGTCTGTGGAATCATTCTCCATGAATAGGGGAACTATTTCGTGGTGGTTTTAGTTATCTAAATCATTTGTTATTCCTATTTTGATGTAAATACACCATATTTTTATTGATGTGATGTGGTGTTTGTTTTGTATGTTTAGTATTTAGGTTTCATGAATGTTGTTTTCTTTATGAATATCATGTTTTTAGTCAATGTGGAGTAGGAAATATTATTTCACCTCTATGTTCAATATATACATTTGTTACTATGTAGTTTTACCACAAGTTTCCACTGTTTGATAAGGGGAATTGTGGAATGAATTAGGAATGAAAACATTTTATAATAACCCTTACCATTGTATGATGATAATGAATTATCAATATTAATATATTGAATAAAATCCTAATCATATTCCCCAAAAATATGTTATATTTTAATGAAACTTACTTATTTATTTCATTCCTTTTGATATTTTTTAAAATCTATGTATTTGTTTTAGTCCTAAACTTCTCTAGTTCAATTACATGATATATATGGTGATATCGTCTCACATTTTTCAATGTCCTATATAGAAATTTCTTTATAGTTAGCAACTGGTAATATTTTCAATCAATTGTTTATAATTTTTTATCATGATATAAAATATAATAGAATTTTCAATATTCTTGGTTAATCATTCTGAGTTAGGGATTTTTTATTAAAGATTATTCATCATCTCATAAAGATAAATTTGAATAATTATTTAGGTAGGAGATTATAGATATCTGCATCTTGTATTTTATGGTAATTTGGATTAATCACTCTTTATCATTTATTCGTTGGTGGGACAAATTATCTTTAAATATAAAATTTTCTAGATAAAAATAAACGACTGCAAAAATGTTTTGATTAACATGGGAATTAAAAATGTAATTTAATATTCTATATATTAATGTTTTTCCATATTTATTTTTTAGTAATTATTATAATTGAATTTCAATATTAATAATCCTTTTTATTACTATTTTAGTTCATTAATCACTAATCATAATTGGATAACTCTTTATTTATGGAAATTAACCGATGATATGAAAATATTGAATCAAGATGTAGTTATATATTTATTAATTCATAGGTTGATGGGAATGTTAAAAACTAATACATATGAAATTTTTTGATTTTTTTTATTTTATGTTGTTTTCCTATAGATTGTTTTTTTTAATTTTCATGTTATAATATCTAGTTGGGCTTTTAGTGTAGTGTGGTTTCAGTGGTATAGGATGGTTATATTTTTTCTAATAATTGTTTTAGTAGATTGACAAGGACAATGCAACTGTGGAACATATTGATGTTGTGAATAACATAAATATGTTAAAGAAATTGATGTAGGGTGATGTTTTTATTTTGGTTTTGTTATGGGGATTACTATTATGGTAGTGTTATAGTTTCTCAGTAACAATGTTTATGTAAAAATTATTTTAATTACTGAATTACAAATATAATCTTGTATGTAAAATAACTAATGGATTATGTGTTTATAATTTTTTGAATTGTGAGAGAGTGAAATTGATTGAAATTTTTTATAGAAATAGGATGTTTAAAATTTATCATCTAATGTATTGAATAAATGTGAATTGTGAATAATGATTGAATCAATGATAAATATGGATAAATTATTCATTTTACATTATATATGGTTAAATTAATGGATAGTAGTTTCTATTGAATGATTTTGACATTAATTTTTCTATGATACAATGAGAAGTTTTATTGGATGTTTAATAGTTGTGTAGTGTTTTTGTGGCTTTATTCTGGTTAAGATAGAATGGTATCTTGAACTATTGATAGATGGTTGTGATGGTGGTTGTTTTAAAATTCAGTAGGGTTGAATCTTTGTGTGAAACATTGTTTCGTCCGGAAATGGGGATGACCTTGTTTGTTTAAGGTTCAAACATTCCAATCGGTTTCTAATGGGTTTATTCGTAGAATCGGAAACATCCAATGATTATATATCCATTTGGACCCACTTTCCAAAGGTAGGTGCTCTTAGTTGTGAACTGATGAGGTTTATGAATTTTCATTGGTTGAGAGGATGGGAGGTCGGACTCATCACACCTTTTTGGGGGGAATTATTGTCTACTCCAGGACTCTCTTTTAAATTTGAGTTATGTTCATGAATCCTTATTAATTTACCAAGTATGAAAATGAGTTTTCCTTTAGATCTAAAAATAAATGATTGATATGTATAATATTTAGAGAATCTTTTAGATGTATTTTAGGTTCTTCATCGATAGAGAATCATCCATATTTATTAGATATTCTTAGTCAATGGTATCATTTAACACATTTTATAGAAATGTCTTGGTCATTATGATTACCATACTAGATTTAAATCCACTCAGTGGGGAACTTGAAGTTTATTTTCATTTACAAGGATATGGATTATTTCAGAATTGGGATCATACCCACAGATGGGCTACCTATGTATCCCTGTTTAGAAAAGGAATCAGAACCCACGTAGTTTGATAGGAAGTATGGAGTTTATGCATGATTGATAGCCCAAAGAAAGATGTCATAATTAGTTTTATGCTCTAAGGTCATGTGAGTCATTCTCAGTGTGATAAACAAGAGTTATCAGTAAAACCTGATGATTGTTCCATGAAAGATGAAATTACAAGAAATGATGTTGGGATTACATATGTATGACTGCCCAAGATAGATGAGGATCGGGAATTTACTTCAGGGAAGAAACCTGAGAACAAGGTCCATAATGGTATATGTGCTTTATATAGATTTTGGTACTTAACTTAGGACTTAATACTAATAAGGATGGCCAAATTAGAGGGGTCTTATGATTGGGTTTTATTCTTGAAAAGTAAGCCCATATCAAAAAGAAATTAAGACTGGGGCTTACTCCTAAGAAGGATGCCCAGGTTAAGAGAAATTAAGACGGGGGCTTACTCCTAAGAACGAGGCCCAGGTTAAGGGGACTTGAGAACTGGGGCTTACTCCTAAGAAGGAGGCCCAGGTAAAGCGAAATTATGATTGGGGATTACTCTAAAATTGTATGCCTAGGAATAGTGAAATTGGGGATTACTCTTAAGGAGGATTCCCAGATTAGGGAACTTCTCATCTTAAAGGATGAGGTTGAGTGGAGGGAATCTCTAACCTTAGTGACATAAGAATATGTAAATCACAAGGTTTTGAGAGATATTCCACCGAATTCTTTTCAGATAAGTAAGCCAATAAAGGAACCATGACAAAAATGGCATTGAAGAAGGTTTTGAAGGCTAAATCTTGAAGAGGAGATGTGGATTTGAAGAAACGAGTTAAATAGGTTGGAGGGGAACCCAAAAAGAGGCAGGTGTGCAAGTCTTATTTCGGCGTGCATGTCCTGGTCGCGCAAGTATATTTGCGCAACACGTGTGTACTTGGGTAATGATTAACCCATAGGGTAATACCTGGGTGAGACTTGGCTCAAACCCTAAGTATTATTACTAAAGGCTTCCAAAAGGGTGGCGCACAAGTTCTGTTGAAGGGATAAGGTGGTGCGCAAGTGTGGAAATTTCCCTTAAGGGCTGGACATTTAGGCACGCAAGTGTTGATGAATTCAAACACTTAGGCATTATTCCTCGCCTTTAGATTTTCCATTCTAGGTAAGAAATTACCTTATAAGTGTTCGTAAGACTTCAAGTAGAGACTAAGGCGCCGAGATCTTAAATCTGACTTTTGGATTTTTTTTCATCCTCGAAATGGGGGGCCTAGAAGAGGGATTTATTGGCCATTGAGGACCTTGGGAGAAAATAGAATACGGCACGCAAGTCACTTTCGAAACCCATATGTGGCGCACAAGTATACTTGCATGACCATAATATAACTTTAGCGACCCATGCATAAAGAGTTTCTTGTTCATGCCTTTGTCAATTTTTTGATGTTTCTTCAAAGGATGAATCTCTTTGTCCATAAGTTATTCCCCTTTTTTATTCGTTAGTCTCTATGATGGAAAGGAGCGTCAAAAAAAGTCCCCCCTCAGAGTTGGATCTGAAAAAGGAAATAGGATTTGACTATGAGATAATGGAGAAAACCAAGGAATTTAGGGCACGCAGGTTGTGGCCGCGCAAGTAGCGGCGCACAGGTGCGAGCCACAAAGGCTACGGCGCACAGGGGTATAGCCTTTCCTATAAATATGCGGCACTAATTCACGCAAAGAACTCTATTTAAAATTCTCTTGAGCTCTTGGAGCGCAAGTATCTCTCATTGCGCAGGTGCTGTTGTTTGCGGTTTATTGCTCCTTTAAAATTGTGGCATGCCTCAGCAAAGGTATTTGGAGATGCGATGGGATATTTTCACGCCCATACTTGCGCGATCGGACTATACTAGCACGCCGACATGGGTTTTGCACTACTTAATGCCTTAGACATTTTTTAGAATTTCTTCACAAATTTTATAAAAAATCAACTTACTTAAATGTTAATTATTCGATCCTTGTGAAAATTCAATGGCTCCTAGAAGAATCGGAACGGCTGATGAACTGGCTAGAAAAAAGATTGATGATAAATGAACATCATTGGCCATGACTATTATAATATCCACAACAACACTCTCCCAAATTTGGCCAAGTACTTGAAGAAGTATCTTCTTAATTTCCCATAGGGAATCTACCTGCCTCTGTATGGCCATATTCATCTGAAAGAAGTCAATATTCCATAACCAAAGAACTCTCTCCTGAATTCTTGGTTTTAGAATTACACCAACCGTTCTTCAGAAAATTTCTCAGTTGGAGGATCATTTGTAAATAATGGAACAGTGGAGAAGGAGTTTATAATTCATCAAAGCCCATGTGCTCTAGATCTGAAACCTCACAAGCCTAAGCTACAGACGCATTGTTATCCCTCAATCTTCTGAAACTCTCAGATGGATCTATCCAAGGCTGGAAAAGAGTTTGGACTTCTGTCCTAGATGAGGTGTGAAGCCAACTTGGATGTGGGAATATTGGGTGCAAAAAACATGTGAAGTATTTGTTGAAGATATGAAGGGAGCTGAAATATATGAAGTCTTCTGGACTGGGCAGACATATTTCTACAGGAATGATGACTTTGTGCCATAGCTAATCAGCCGCTGGAGTCCAGAAACCAATTCTTTCCATATGACTCATGGAGAACTAGGAATCGGTTTTTGGGATGTCTATAAGATCTCGGGGGATCCAATTTTATGCGATATATATGATGAATTCATCCCTCCCAAGGCGACTTGGAATGATTTGGAGAAGACTCCGGCTTTGGCTCAAAAATTTTTGAAAATTTTCTACAAGCTCAAGAACTCAAAGACCTCCAAAACACATTCTAGAAAGGTAATTCATTCAGAGGAGTGGATGGATATGTTTCTTACTATGAAGAAGGAGTAGGGGCCCACCTATACTCGTCCTACTACCTTTCCAGAATAGAGAAGAGGGGTGCTCTTGGCACATTCTGGCCGACCATGGAAGCATGAGAATTTGAAAAGTGGGGGTACAAAGTGGATCATAGAATCCCAAAAAAGACTCGTCTGGTGGGCTTCTTAGCCTTGTGGATCAGTGTTTATCTTCTGCCAGTTAGGGATTCGAAGGGAGGCGTCAGGCCAGGGGCCTTTGTTTTTGCATCCAAGTTGGATGAGAGGAAAATGGTTGGCTTGGCCACCCCCATTTTGGCAAAGATTCACCGTATCTTACTCCATGTCTTTATGGATAATTATCCTTTGAGAATAGTGGGACCATTTCAAGTTTTGTGGGGATGGATCACCACTCATTTCAGGAAATATGTTGTACAGAGCGGAGTATAGGTTCCTGGAAGTTCTTTCCGGCCATCAGTGCAAGCATTTTCTGGAATTTTTCCGTTATCCCTCAACTCCAATGATATGAACGTAAGTTTGAGCATGTTCAAGGAATTCCATTTATTGCCATATAGAAACCCGCCAATCATGAGGTTTGTTGATGATGGAACAACCAGCCTAGAATTGAGGTCATACATGCTGGCTTGCAGAGATGGTGTATTGGCCACCAGGTTTGATGGAGATATTATATGTATGGTCTATGCTCCATATAGATTTGCACGCCAATTAGAGTGTCTGTAGCAGATTGTTATATCCACTCTTGTGCATATCAGGTCAGAATAGTATCCAATTGTTGCTCGACAACTTTGGTTGCTGACATCTATGGAGAATGCCGGGGTAGTATTTGATCTACCAGTTATTGGAGTGGCGAGTCACTTGACTACATGGTATGCTGAGAACTGGGTAGAATCATACCTTGAAGGGGTACTAAATCATCAGATTCCTTGGGTGGGGAAAAAGAGAACTATCGAGAAAGAAACCCTTCATCTGGAAGGTGACTCTTCTACACCCATAGCTGATTCAGCGGGTTCCTCACCCAGGGTTGACTCACCGGATTCTCGGGATGGGGATGATGGGGCACGGCATGTGTCAAAGTGGCCACGTGCCAGATATAATCCTCCTTCTAGAATTAAGAGACCTACTCCATCGACTCCTGGTCAGTTATATCATTGAGGCAATTTTATTTCCATTACATTATAGAGAAACAAGTTTTATTTTCTTATCCTTTATCTGTGATTGCAGGAGCTGGGAAGAAGTTAAAGTCCAAGATTGTAGGACCCTCCTCGCAGCCTTTTGGTACACATACTGAATATCTATGAGCAGGGGATGTCCAGACATGGTGGAATTTATATTACGATGCTGAAACCACCTGGATAGACCTATGCAAAGGGCTACATATCTCTGGATTAGGGAATCTTTGGGATTCTACTGATATCTATTTTGAGGATAACCCCGATGAAGTGTGGGCCTGCATCAGAGAGCTGGAGATGCTCATATTATCCACTGAGAATTCAATTCCTATCACCAAGCAGGTGAAGGAAATGATGGATCGTGGAACCACTAAGGAGATTGGTGCTTCCGAAGATAAGGAGTGGCACGATTACGTGGATCCTAAAGATGTAAGTCCCTTTCCTTATTTCCTTTGCAACTTGATTCCATTTAAAGCTTTCTTACTCAAGGAAATTACTTTCTTCATCCTACAGCTTGTAAAGAAAGGAACTGATTAGGTTCCTTTCCCACAGTATAGCCCTGGAATCACTGCTATCAGAGTTACTAAATCTCTTCATGAGCTGGGCGAGGTATCTCCAGGCTGGAAAACCATGGACGAGGAGTTATAGAGGGCTTTTCATTATCCAATTCTTGTATTTGGAGATGATGATGTCAACACTACCAAAAATTCACAGAAGTAAAGACATCGAAGGAAGAAGCCCACAACTAAATGATTCATCAGTAGTGGTAAGTCCTTCAAATGGTCATGAATCCTGACTCATGAAAAATATTTCTCATACTTCTTCGGATTGTAGGGGATTCTTCAATTTCCCCTTTGAGGGAGAGGACTGACCCTCCTCTAAGGACAATGGAAGGTGCTGGTGAACAATCACGAATTCATGCTGACTTGGCTGCTCTTGAAGAAGATCCAGCGTCTGTTCCCAGTACTTCTCCAATTGATGCTACAAGGAGAGAAGAGAATGCTTCTGGTAAATTAACAATGCTTCATAAAATGTTGAATAAAAACATCAACTGACTTCTATTCTGTGATAATTTATGTTCAAAACATGAACCAGAACATTTGGCGATCACTCCAACTGATTCCGCAATTTTATCTGAAGAATCTATTCGGGGTCAGAGGCCATAGGATGAAGGTCTCCAAGAAGACACATCGAATTCTCCCATTGGTGAGAAAAACCAGAAATCTGAGATATCACTGGATGAAATTATGAAACTAGGCACATATTTTGAAGACATTTTAGATCATGTTAAATTACCTTGTAATTTAGAAGATTTTGGACTTGAGTGTTGTCCTTCATCCTCTTAAAAATTTCTTATTACTTCTCTGACCATGATTGATTGAAATGTGCAATTTCATCTGAGAAAGCTGCTGAACTACCAATTCCTGAAGGGGGTATAGAAAATCCTAATTTTGCAGAGACACTAGCTCAAGTGGAGCTTAACCAAGTAGATCTTCCTAAAACCCATCCTGAAAATACTTTTCAAGCTAAGAAAGATGGGGAGGAGCCTTCTCATGATGATGATCTATTGTTGGGTAAGAGATAGTAATATTTGTGGCTGCACTTAATTTGCAATACAAGTTAATCAACTTTGATTATCCTTTGAAACTAACCAACACTTTCAATTGACTAAGTAGGGTCGTCAATTTTAGGGGCTAGATCTGAAGGTGAAGCCTCAGCCTCCACCCAAACAGGAATAGAATGTGAAGTAACAAGGGTCAGGGGGAAGGAGAAGAACACGGCACTTCTCTAAATGCATTAATCACGGACTATATTCCCCCCTTTGATAGTGATGCTGAATCAGACCCAAAGGTACAAAAGGTACTCCAATTTTCACGCCGTAAGGCATGGAAGAACATATGGAAGATCATATATGAAGTTCCTCTTGAAGATCTGTCTTCGAAGATCCCGCGACTATCATCCCTGTTCGACGTGTTGGGAATTGGCGGTTTTGGATATCAAGAGATCCATGTCGTGGTGGAACAAGTCATCTTAAGGAGGGAGCAGGAGAAAAAGTACCATCAAAACCTGACCAGATTGAGGTTGTTGACCAATATCAACAAATTTGAGGCTGCGGTGTCCCGATATGAGGCTGATCATGCTGCCAAGATGAAGGAGCTGAATCATAAGATCAAGGAGAATGTTGTCCAGCATATGCACCTTCAGTAACAGTTATATGCTGTTACTAGGGAACTTTACCAGCTTGATAATTCACTAGAAGGAGTTCAAAAAATGGTATGAAATCAATCGCAGATGCCAGTAAATCACTCCATCCAATTGAAAAGGGTGAAGCTGGTCGAGTGCATGAACTTCAAGTGGCTGTTGATGAAGCTCGGGATTTCGTGAATCAATTGAAGAGTTATGTTGAAAGCCTTTTTAATTCTTGGAAAAGATAACAGAATCCAATATGTGTATGTCCTTCTAAATCTTTGTGCATCAATGAAAAACACTTTCATCTTCAATTATTTGTGATTGCATTCTCTTTCTACCTGCTTTAAATTTTTACCTATGCCAATGGGCCTAGTAACCATAGTCTAATTTTTTTCAATTATTATAGAAATAACCCTAAGAAATTTCAATCTTTTTATTTCTCAATATTACCTAAATCATACAAAATGTATGTTCAGTTATATGGGACCTGGCTTTTTTTCAGAGTTCCCTTGTCTTTTGTGGGCATTTTAAAGTCATGCACATCACACATAAAATATTAATTATTATGAATCCAAATATAGAATCCATTTAACAAAATTTAATTTAAATTTTATTATGCTAATGTGATAAGAATGCGTTTTCCAAAGAAATTTTTTCTACAAGTATAAAATAGTTTCAAATAAAATTTAAACATGAAAATTATTCCAATGATAAACAATTTGATTTAAAATTTTATAATTCAACTAAATATTATTTAAAAAAAATAATACAAATTTTATCTTTTAAAATTCATTAAAAGAAAGTAAATGTTTTAATAGAGATTAATATATTTCACTTTTCATCAAATATTATTCATTTCACAAAATAAAAAAATAAATATGATATAAATTTGAAATATTTATTTCAAAAATAATATTAATTTAATAATTTTTTTTCTAAAAGTGTGAATAATAATTTTTAAATAATTTTGTAATATATTATGAACCCTATTTTTAGAGAAATAATTTTTTTAAGCATCAAAATGGATTTATTATGATACAATGCATTGAAAAAAAAATTATGAAGGATGTAAAATTTTATTTAATATATAGTAGATTAATGTGATTAATATAATTCTCTTAATAGGATAATATTAATTTATTAATACAAAATCACATTTCATGCATAAAAATTGTTTTTTCAGAAAATAATTATTTTTCTCTCAAATGATTTTTATTTTCATTTCTTAACAATTGATAAACAAATTATTTATTATATAAATTCTTAAAACCTATAGTTTTCATAGTTATGTTATTCCTATAAATACCCTCATATTTAACGGCGTGATTATAATTGTACACTATATTGGGCTTCATTAAAAATTACTATAGCATGTATTGCATGCTACCAGGTAAATTAAATTTCATTAGAAACAATAAAATGATCTCTTTGTGTTATATTCTACCACCCATAAAATGAATTTCTCCCTTGAAATTTCATTTCTTTAATAAAACATATAACCATACTTATAACTGATAATATCTTTAGGTTCCCATGTTTCTTCATCAAACATGTTCTTTTTCAAAAAAAACATTGACTAGGTAGGTGGTCTTGTTTCATAGAACATTCTCCCTACAAATGTAGATTTACCCTAGTTGTTCTATATAAATAAATATTTTTCCATGGTTAAAATCATTGAGTTTAGTACATGGGGTGGATTAGGTATGTACTTACTCAAAATACACAGATGGAACTTGTCATGAACATAAGAGATGCTCGGTGGGATCACCATGCGATAATGTAGCATCCCTATTAGATAAAGAATATGGAAAGGGATAATATTATTTTGTCTCTATTATTCCTTCATTAATTTTCCCATAATAATATTTCATGGAAATATTTATAGATAAACTATCTAACCAATTTTAAATTCCAAATCATGCAGGAAATTGTCAGTATAAATGTTATGTCAACTCTGAGACACCATAATGTGATATTGAATTACATTGAATTTATATACCATATCTTCATCTAGATTATGTACCAATATGTGTCTTCCTATAAATTAATCATGTTATTTTATAGATATATCCTTATTCTTATAGAGGTATTCATAATGATCCATCTAGATTCTCAGGTGAAATCTATCATTTCATTAAAAAATCAACTTGAGGACAGTATTTATCCCAACAAGCTTGGAAATATATATAACATGGTCTCAAAAAATCTTATAAGTTTTAAATGGTTCTATTATAATTAACATAATTTTTAGGATTTTACAGAGTTTTGAAAAAAAATAATTATCCAGATCTCGCTACATATTTCTCCAAAATAATGAGGTAAAGCTCATATCCTGATCAATTGAATTTATTTATGGTACTCCATGAAACAACAATACTTAATTAATTTATATATTAGAATGACTATCTATGACAAGTATTCACTAATAGAAATAATTATTTTTTAGTTTTTTATGAAAACAACTAATGCCCATTTATCCTTATATCATTTATATGTTTTGGGGAGTCAGACAACAAAATACATGGTGATGATTATCCATTTCCACTCTTTTTTTCTGTAATGTATCGAACATCCTCTTATATATATATCTCATAGAACTATCTTTAATGTATACCAAGAACTGTATATAATCATTTCTGTATCTAACATCAATCTTTCCCACCACAAATTCTCTTCCAAATCATTATAGATTATTGTGCAACTAAGAAAAATTTGGAATGATTAACAAGGAGACTCATCTTATATATTCTTCTTAAAATATGTGATGGATGGAGAACATACATAGTTAATGATCCTTATAATTCCATATTTATCTTAATTAATTATAGTAACATGATTTATATTCTCTTGAATCTCTATATATTTCTTCTGTATCTCTTTAGTCTTCACATGGATAGATGATTGAAATTTTATCTGAGAAACATATGATTTCTCTATATCATTAAATATTTTAAGTTCCATACATTTAAAATAAATAAATTTTGAATATATTTTTATTCTAATCATTGATAATCTAGAATGATCATTTTGACTCAAATCATTTAACACTATGTTTACCTTTCCATAGACGCATGTTTTTGAGTAGGAATAATATTTAATTTCATCAAAAAATATTATTTGGGGAATATTAAACTCATTATGAGTGAATATAAACTTTAAAATGTTATATTTAGTGTATATATAACATATTTATATATAAGTAAAATGAATCCATATATTTAATGAAAACAATTCAATAGATAACACCAAATCATTAGTTGGGTAATTTTTCCCATGAACCATCAATTTTCAGGAGGCATTCAATATGAGAATTCATATCAATACCTTCTTCAAAGAAGAAATATAGATTAAAGTCTCTTTACCAATATTTTTTATTGTATGTATAGGTTCACAAATTGATCTTTACAATAATTCCTTGACATTTACTTCACCTTCAATTTTCCAAAGGATCTTAGTTCCCTTCATAGTTATCATGGAAAGTGGATTAAATGGTCTTGAAAAATTATGTAAAACTCATTCATAATATCCATAAATACCAAAAAAAAACATCAAATTTCAGTCACATATGTTAGTTTAGTCCCACGTTCAATAACTTCCATCATAGAAGAATCCAAAGATGTACCCTCTTATTATATTATAAGACCCAATAAAGAAACCATTTATATACAAAATTCATACTTGGTAAATATTTCATACATCATCTCCTTCCTATGGGTCTTCAATAGAATTCTCAAGATGTATTAATTCTATTTAATATGATACAAATATATAATAATATCATCTATAATGACTACCAAAAACAGGTCAATGTAATAACTGAATACTATATTCATTAAATATATGAAGACAAATGGGGAATTAAAAAGGCCAAGTAGAATCAATATATATTCACAGTGTCTGGAAGAAAAAATTTGGCTTTGGTATATCATATTTGTAACCCACAATTTATGATATATAAAATGATGGACAATCATGGAAATGTATAGATCTATTCACAATTGATCAAACAAGACCTCAATATAGGATAGGTGATAATCGTTCTTGATTATGATACTATTAAGCCCTATAATTTTTATGAAGAGTCAATTTTTCGATATGTCTTCTTAAAATTTTGAATATGTGAACCTAAAATTGAAAAAATTGGTTTAAAAAATACCATTTTATGTTTCTATATTACTTTATTCCTCAATTCCTAAAACTCAATTGTTTCCATTCTATACACATACTTTTAGATTGGTTATACGTAATTTTTCATTAAGTATATAAAACTTATTAAACCTCAATTTATGATATATATATATATAAAGAATGTAAATCATGGTAATGTATTAAAATCTAAACAATTGATAAAGTGATCAATATGGTATATAGGATACTTGTTTGTTATTTTTATTCTATTTAACTCTATATTTTCAATGTATATCCACTTAGATCCACCTATCATCATAAACAATAATCATGTGTACCCATAGATGAAAACCAAGTTTGAATAAATCTATTTTCATGTTTTATAGGACTTTATTCATCAATTCATGTAGCACAATTGATGCTATTCTATATGGTTTCTTTTAAATAGGATCAACACCTACTAGGAGTTCAAATGAGAACTCAACATCGTGATTAGATGGATGACTAGAAAAATCTTCTGGAAAGATATCAACAAGCTTCCACATATTATGAATTTAATAGATCCTTATTTTTTCCCAACCATTAGAGGTAAAATCGATTTTTTCCAATATGAATATAGATCCATACCATGGATAATATTTATATAGGATTTTTATATTTATCCTTGATCTAATTGATGATCATAAGATGGTTTGGAATATCAAACGTTACATCTGTTATTTAAAAATTGATGTGAGATTTTCTATAAAAATCCAATCCATGCGTAAAATGACATCAAATTAAACTATCGGGATAATTGAAAGATTTTCTAGAATCACATTCCCACATACATATACTAGTAAAGATTCATATACTTGACATTTTATCATCATACCATTAGAGGATTTTATTATTAATATAACATCTTATCACTGGTGATAAGAGATAAATTCCTATTTTCATTTCATGATTTAAATATCTAATCTCAAAAATGGTATTTCAAAATATATCAGCTGACCTATTACCACATCAATATAATCATAATACCATTATTTGTTTTCTAAAACAAATATTATTTGCATGACCATGAAGTACCACTAATCATAGTGATAAATCATGATAAATAATTCATATGATTTATAAATCAAGAAACCTTGTTTATAATTTAATACACCTTAGGTTTATCCTAGGAAATTTATCATCATCATCCATTCAAATCTTTCAAGATGGTTTATAATGAATTTGTAAATGCTCAAAATATATCCCTCATGAGTGTCAACACTGGTGTGTAGCACCTCCCATTTCCATGGAGTGGGTGATGAGGGATTCAAATACTAATATTCCATTTTTGGTGTTATAACCCATAATTACAACTATTCCAGAGCCACATCCTCTTTTAATATTCATACATGTATGTAATCACTTGTAAAAAAATTGTTATATCCATCACCAAAATGAAACAACATTTTTCTATACATTGATTTATCCCAAGGGTTTTAACTAAATTGTTCTAATTAAAGCATACAATGGAAAACTAAACCATTCCCTTATACCAATTATAGTGAACCATAAAATTAATATATAGATATCAAATATTATTAGCTGAATATTATTCATATAACATTACTATCCAAATATGAATCTTACAGGTAGAGTATCATTGGAATTAGGGATACATGAGAAACTATTTCATAAGTGGAAACCACAATATCTAAATAAGTTCTTAATAACAAGAACCCTTCTTATTCATATCATACATAATACAATTCCTAATTACTTTGGGAAATTATAAATTATAAAGGGTGAGCTCAACTAATCAATAAGGGTATAAAAGTGATATTTCAACATGACATAAGCTTATAGTATGATAACATGAGAATAAAATTTTAAAAATCATACCATTAATATAGTAGATAGTAATCCTATATCATGGAATAAATCTAAGATTTTCATAGGACATTAATCATAAATGAATTGAATATCATAGGCTATGACCAAAAAACATTAGCATACGTCATTGATAAGCTCAGCCTTTTCTTTGGTCACCCATTATAGGTTTTCATCCTAACAAGTATAGTTCCTTTTTTGTTTCAATTGATCAATTTTTTCTAAATAATGTAGATAAAATGTCTAGAGTGTTGAAATTAGACTATTTACTATTGTTAAATTTTCAATTTTTCATCCTTTAGAGAATCGTGCCTCAATAATTGGATGTTTAATCTCATTCCCTTGCATCCTACCCCAGAAGCCACTAAGTTGTTCCCTGAGAGGGTTGGCCTCATGACCCCATGAATTCCTACACGAACACTGGAGACCTCTATCTATCACTAAGATCCTAGGGTGTGTCTTTTGTGATACTATTCCCTCATTGATCAGTGTGTCACACAGTGGTATATAATAATGGTAATATGATAAACAGAAAAGATCATACAAAAAATATACATAGGAGGAATACAAATCAAAAAGAGTTGTAATATGATTATGATGATTTGGTAACTATAGAAGATGATTGAATGGGAATATAAGTTAAAAAATAATATGACGCATTTTATACAAATTAAAATAAATAACAATAAATTATACTTCTAGCATCATGATAATACTCTCCAACCTATACTCTCACACTCTAACCAAAAATGGAAACTCGGTATTAGATGCTAGCTGCTTACCTTTATTTATACCTATAGCCATGAAGTCGACATTGGTACAAAATAAAACCCATGTATGGTGTGAAATATACTTATTAGGGCCCCACCAATAGTTTTAGATCAATCCATTATGTCCACATAAAAGTTTTAGTAAGAGAAAATAATAAAAATAAATCAAGAAATAAATAAATACATGGGTCAAGGTTCCTCAAAGTATACCTAGATGATACATCCTAGATGACCCTTTATCAATGTCTCTAAACCAAGGTGAACCTCTCCATGTGAGATATTAGGTAAATTGGGTCATGAAAAAGGAAGAATAAATATTTGGATCGAGACTGAGCATGTGATTTGGCTGGGCCAATGTATCCATTATATCTAAAAAAATTATTAGAGTTATAATTAAGTCATATTCCTAATTAAAATAAGAGGCATCCTTGGACCATCCTTGATAAACCATAAGTAGAAACTCAAGAATTTCACCATGTTCATAAAAAATAATCAACTCTACAGGAGTCCATCCAAGATGATCCATAAATGTAATCCCTTATATCGCCCCAAAAAAAAGGTTAGAGACAAC
Source organism: Viscum album (assembly GCA_963277665.1). Lineage (NCBI taxonomy): Eukaryota > Viridiplantae > Streptophyta > Magnoliopsida > Santalales > Viscaceae > Viscum > Viscum album. The sequence continues at coordinate 1,320,032,416 of OY728158.1, forward strand.
ACACTCTATGCCCATAACAAGTATCTCATGCAAGTAAACATGTATCACTCATGGCATGGTATAACCATATGTCCACTGATCACATCCATGGTGACTCTCCTAGAAAATCGTTATCAGTCACATGGAGGTATAAAAAACAAACAGTGGACCCATCCATGGAATACCTAGTATCATACTCATAATATATGCAACTCATTTACAAAATTTAATTATAGATAATGATGATTGAATATAAGGAGATCTATAAATGTAATACCTTGTATCACCCTTGGTTATGTATGGATGTATGTAATAGATAATATACATTTATATTGTTAAAACTGGTCATTCAAATTATGATTCTTATATCAAGATAGATATTTAACATTATCTATGAAATTCAATGTAAGGAATTTTCCTTGTAAACTAACTCATGGCCTACAAATGTTCTTAATTAAAAATTCATTTTATGAGAATCATTTATAACAAAGAAAATCATACCTAAAAAGGTATTCTAAGCAGCAGAAGGAAATGGGAAATAAATATTTTATAGTAAACACACCAATAAGTGTGTCTCATGTCAAGTAAGACATCAAAGGATAGTGACTCGTAGGTAGAAATTGTCTTATTATGTATAGAAGAAAACATTAATTATACTAATTTATCATTATGAAGGCAATGTTAGAAGGCCCAGTGTACGACACTAAAGAGCATAAAATAAAGGGAAAATACAAATTAAAATAAGCTCATCCACCTACCTTATCCCTGTAGCACTATCTTTGTAAAGACCCGTAAATTTCAAGGAAATTTTTTTCTTAATTTTCTTTGGAATTTTACAAGAACGCAGTTTCTGACGGCGCCTGATTCTGAGGCCCGGTGTGCCCGGAATCATTTTCCGAAGTTTGGCTCGGGTACGTTCAGTGAACGGACGAGCGGGTTTTTCTAACTTTTGAACCGGTGCCCGGAATCAAATTCTGAGGGCACTGATGAAATCACAGCGCCAGTATTCGCTTAGAAACGACTCTTCCGGAGTTGCGTTTGGTCGGGTGTGGTTTTTAATTTTCGGGCTTAAAGTTAAGAAATAAAATAATTTTGCAACAACTTTATTTTATTTCACTTAAGCCGCTTGGAAGCCACTTGAATCTACTTAAAGGCGGCTTGAACTGAGTTGAACTGGATAGGGTGCTATCCAGGAATATCCTACCCCCTTGGTAGGATATTTGTGAGGTGGGGCCCGCACGAGCCCCACCGTTTCTTTTCTTCTTAAGTAACGCACCCGCACCCCCCCCCCCCTATTAAAAGAAGTCAACCGTGCGTTTTTCTGGTTAAGAAACGCCCCATTTAATTGGGCTGTTAATTTGTTACAATTAATTCTTTGAGATTAATTGATCGTTTCTTTTCTTTTGAAATTCAATTTCTTATCTTGTGTTAATAAAATAATACTTGGGATTATTTTATTTTTTTTTTGAGTCTTGTCACGTTGGGAGGATTTGGGAGGCTTGAAGAACATCTTCTTCAATGACGAAGAACGTGAAGAACGAATCGGTCTCCGACGAAGAACGTCATCACGTCCTTCTTCCAAAGAACGACGACGCGCCATCCCTCGTTCTTCTTTCCACATCAAAGGAAGGGAGACGTCGTTCCACCCCAGACAACCTCCGTCTTCGTCTACGAATCCTCTTCCGCGACGACGCGACGCCTTTCCACGACGACGTGACGATCCCCCTCTTCCGCGACGAGCCTTTCCGCGAAAAACGCCCGCGCGCGACGATCAACGAGGTAGGGAATTTATAATTTTGGAATACCCCTCTTTATATTCCCGTGGATGTTCTTTAAAAACATAAGAGCCGGTTTCAAATGAACAATTTAATTTTATTAAAATTGTCGGTTCATGTGTTGAACAATTTCTCCCGTTGTTTTTATCTAACACGGAGGGTGCGGGTCAAACGAACACGGCCCGGCAACCCTCCGTCGTTCATCGTGTTTTGTGGATTTGGCGGGCGACGACGGAACGTGCCGCAACGGGTGTTTGATGATCCCGCAGTAAAGAACGGAACACGGGAGGAACAACGGCGTAGACGGGAAGGAAAACGGGCCACCGGAGCGACTCCGGCGGCCCGTGGAAGCCGGTGGTGGCGCGGGTCGCCGGCGCGGCGGCGCCGGCGGCCGGAGGCAGCGGCACCCCGCGGGTGTCCAGCGCGACACCCCGCGGGTGTCTGGCCGACACCCCGCGGGTGCCGCGGGGGTGTCACGCGGGGCGGCGGCTTTCCCCGCGTCGGCCGCTCGGCCGCTCAGCTGAGCCGAGCCGGACCGGCCCTGGCCAGGCCGGGCCGGGCTAGTCGAGTCGGACCCGACCCGGTTCGGGCCAACCAGGGGGGGTCGGGCCGGGTCGGCCCGGGCCCGGACCCCCCGTCTTCGGACGGACTTCATTCAAATGGCTGTATCTTGAGCTACGGGCCTCCAAACGACCTGCCGTCAGCGGCAACGCGATCCTTGGATCGAGACGGACGTTTCGGTTTATCGCGCTCAAGTTTCGGAATACTTTGGGTTCAGCCGGGTTGGTTCGTACACGAAACCAACCGGGCCCTCGGAGCGGAAACGCTCATATCTTGAGCTACGGACGTCCGATTGATGTGCCGTCAGCTTTGTTAGTTTCCTCTTAGCGAGACGGATCTTTTGGCTCACTCCGCCTGAGGTTTGGATGCAAGTGGAGTACGGTCGGGTTGGTTTTGCCTTAAAAACCAACCGGGCCCCTGGGACGAAAAAACCAATAACTCTCAGACCGGGCGTCCGATTGACGCGCCGTCTGTTGCGTTGAGTTCCTCTTGATGAGACGGAACTTTTGGCATCCTCCATCCGAGTTTTGGATGCAGATGGATAGTGGCCGGGTTGGATCCCACTGAAATCCAACCGGGCCCCTAGAACGGAAAAGTTGATATCTTTCAGACGAGACGTCCGTTTGACGAACCGTCAGTGGCTTTGGTGATCACGTTGAAAAATGGTCCCTATGAGTATACCCTGTGAGTGTTCGGGGTATAGTTGAGTTACGGCCGGATTGGTTCGCTCGTGAAACCAACCGGGCCCCTGAGACGAAAAGGCTAATAACTCACAGACCGGGCGTCCGATTGACGCGCCGTCTGTTGCGTTGAGACCCCTATGACGAGGTGGTCCTTTGAGATACTTCCTTGCGGGACTTTTTGATACTTGGAGTATCGACCAGTAGCTCGTGGAGCGGACCCTCCCGGAGACGAGCGGGCGGAGCACAGAGACCGTGTAGCTGACTGAGACCCGACGACTGCTGATCGAACGACTCGGTGTGTGACAGAGGTGCGCTTGGTTGTTGCGGCACATGGGAGCGCTTGGTTGTAGCGGCAGACCCACGACAGAGGTGCGCTTGGTTGTAGCGGCACATGGGAGGGCTTGGTTGTAGCGGTAGACCCACGACAGAGGTGCGCTTGGTTGTAGCGGCACATGGGAGCGCTTGGTTGTAGCGGCAGACCCACGACAGAGGTGCGCTTGGTTGTAGAGGCACATGGGAGCGCATGGTTGTAGCGGCAGACCCACGACAGAGGTGCGCTTGGTTGTAGCGGCACATGGGAGCGCTTGGTTGTAGCGGCAGACCCACGACAGAGGTGTGCTTGGTTGTAGCGGCACATGTGAGCGCTTGGTTGTAGCGGCAGACCCACGACAGTGGTGCGCTTGGTTGTAGCGGCACATGGGAGCGCTTGGTTGTAGCGGCAGACCCACGACAGTGGTGCGCTTGGCTGCAGCGGCACATGGGAGCACTTGGTTGTTGCGGCTGGCCCGCAATACTCGATAGGTGGAGTACTACAACAGTATTAAGTTAGTGAGCAGTACCTCGGAGTCGTGACAGGACCATTGTACACTCCAGAGATGGAGCTCTTCAGCAGTTACGGTTTCGATAATGAAAATCCTGGTTTGAGCTGAGACTTCTGACCTTGTGTTTGCCTCATGATTGAGATGGGTTACTTGATAACTTAGGTATATGTATGGGCATATATCTAAGTAGAGGTTATCTGTTGAGATCTTCTTGTGGTTATCCTTGTTGGTTTTAGTGAGAACTTGAGGGTCTCAGGGTCCTTACTGAGTATCATTATACTCACCCCTGCACGGGCTATGCCTGCACTACGTTGTGTTGGTTGCAGACGACGGACAGCGTTGATCGTGGCTGAGGCTTGCAGAGCAGGACGGTACCTGGAGGTGGACCACTGGGCAGGACGTGCTCGGAGCGGACGGCGGGACCTGAGGAGCATTGGAGCTATCTGTACCCACCCTTCAGGTGGGATTTCCAGTGGACAGCTCGGTGTAGCGGCTTTTACTTTACAGTTTTTGTTTTCCCTTTAGAGTTGTACTTTACTTTCAGTTGGGTTTGTATACCTGACCATTTACTTTTCCGCACTTCAGTTGTACTCTGTTTTTACTTAGTGTTTACTTTTCCGCTTTCTTACTTTGTGGTGCTTGTTTACTTTACAAAGGCAATGCCTTCCCTTTTTACCGGAATTTACGCCTTGGTGCTAGTCGCCAGCCCCTGGCCTATGGAAGGCGGGCTTGGGGTAGTCACGGCACGGGTCCCGAGGACGGGTCGTGACAAATTGGTATCAAAGGTGGTCGGTTCTACCGGGGAATCTGATCTTTCTTCTATGTGAAGCAACAGTGTATAGCATATTGGGTGTGGTTATCAGTCCAGGGAGTCCAGTGTTGGTGCGGCGGCCGACGTATCCGTACACTAGGACCCTGACTTCTGATTTCCGACTTAATGCACGAAAACATTGATTGCATGTGTGTTTCAAGTTTTCCTTGTGATTACTTGTGTCAGCTCACCAGGTATATTGTCCTGACCGTGGCACACCTGTTCCTTTTCAGGATGGCCCCACGACGACAGCCAGCTAGGATTCTGAGAGTGGAGCGTGATAACAGCCCACCGAGCGTCGAGGACTCGGTACAGGGCCCTTTGACAGCTGAGGCACCGGCGGTACCTATACCCGCCGAGGCACCGAGGCTACCAGCCCCATCCGCTGGCGATGCACGTCGCCTTAGTGCACTGCATGAGTTCCAGCGCCAGCGACCGCCCAGGTTCCGCGGGGAGACGGACCCTCAGGCCGCTGAGGACTGGCTGGAGGCAGTTGTTCGGGTTTTCAGATTAGTGAGGACACCAGCAGACCTCATGGTGATCCTCGCAGCGAGTCTCCTGCACGCGGCAGCAGGCAGATGGTGGAGCTTGATGCTCCAGGTGCACGACGAGGCGTCTCTCATCTAGACGGACTTTCAGAGCATCTTTCGCTCCGAGTTCGTCCCAGCCACCCTCCGAGCGGTGCGCATCTAGGAGCTACTACAGCTGCGGCAGGGCAGCATGTCAGTGGCCCAGTACTCGGCGAGATTTACTGATCTCTCATGCTACTCCACAGATATGGTATGGGACCTATTCTTCTGGGCCCGAACCTTCGAGCAGGGACTGAGGCATGAGATCTGGGCTTCGATGATCTCCCTCAGCATCCCGACCCAGGCAGGAGTGCTAGAGCGAGCCCTTCTGATCGAGAGCTTTCTGGCTGAGTCTACAGCGAGGCCTACCGTAGGGCGGCAGGTGGCGGAGTCTTCGGCAGCAGGTAGCCGACGGATGACTCAGGGTTCCGGCAGACGACCTCGGGACACTGGATCAGCAGTGCGGGGCACACAGCGCGAAGCCAGCCTTCCGAGAGGCAGGCAGTGTTACTCGTGCGGCGGGCAGGGCCACATGGCTCGTGACTACCCGACCCGCCGTACCGAGGAGCAGCAGATGGTGGAGGGGCCACCCAGGCAGAGGCAGAGGGTCGACCGCGGCGGTCCGCAGGGAGGAGGCGGACGAGGCAGAGGAGCTGGCCGAGCAGTAGGTGGTGGGCGACGCTTTGAGGCTCTGCCACCACCACCACCAGGCGGTCCACCCCGACCGCAGGGGACAGGAGGACATGGGAGAGCTCATCTTCAGGCAGTTGAGGCCTACGATCATGGGGCTCCGGGAGCAGATGGACAGGAGCGGGACTAGCTCCAGACCTGGAGACTTTTGTTCATGTTTCTTTTAGTTTTGTTGATGTATGTTTGTAGATGCTTTGTGTCTTTGTACTTGAGCTGCAGTTATAAAAGACACCTTTTCTTGTGGCATTTACATCCCTGTCCTCTCTTGTGTTGTTACTAAGAGGTTCCAGTTTTGACTGTTGACTTGACCCTCACTTGTGAGACATCTACTGGAGGAGACCCAGTTACCACACACTGATGCCGACAGTGTGACTCAACCCTTGGAGGCAAGAGTAACGGTTGGATCTCTTGGTAGTAGCGTCGAGGCCTTACGACGTCATCTTGGGTATGGATTAGTATCATCCATGTCGGGATTGACCGTATTAGGCGAAGAACGTGGTTCATCCAGGGGATGAGACCAGATTTCTCTTATCGGCAAGGAAGAAATCCTGGCAGCTCTAGTGGGACCAGATGTGGTCCGGTCCACGACAGAGAAGGTCCAGGTGAGCAGATGGGAGCGGAAGGCTCAGATGCGTGCTCAGTACCGCCTTTGTATCCCTAGTTTGTGTTGAAGCTTTACGGGGACGTAAAGCCCTGTGGTGGGAGTAATGTAAAGACCCGTAAATTTCAAGGAATTTTTTTTCTTAATTTTCTTTGGAATTTTACAAGAACGCAGTTTCTGACGGCGCCTGATTCCGAGGCCCGGTGTGCCCGGAATCATTTTCCGAAGTTTGGCTCGAGTACGTTCAGTGAACGGACGAGCGGGTTTTTCTAACTTTTGAACCGGTGCCCGGAATCGAATTCTGAGGGCACTGATGAAATCGCAGCGCCGGTATTCTCTTAGAAACGACTCTTCCGGAGTTGCGTTTTCTCGGGTGTGGTTTTTAATTTTCGGGCTTAAAGTTAAGAAATAAAATAATTTTGCGACAACTTTATTTTATTTCACTTAAGCCGCTTGGAAGCCACTTGAATCCACTTAAAGGCGGCTTGAACTGAGTTGAATTGGATAGGGTGCTATCTAGGAATATCCTACCCCCTTGGTAGGATATTTGTGAGGTGGGGCCCGCACGAGCCCCACCGTTTCTTTTCTTCTTAAGTAACGCACCCGCACCCCCCCCCCCTATTAAAAGAAGTCAACTGTGCGTTTTTCTGGTTAAGAAATGCCCCATTTAATTGGGCTGTTAATTTGTTACAATTAATTCTTTGAGATTAATTGATCGTTTCTTTTCTTTTGAAATTAAATTTCTTATCTTGTGTTAATAAAATAAGACTTGGGCTTTTTTTTTTTTTTGAGTCTTGTCACGTTGGGAGGATTTGGGAGGCTTGAAGAACATCTTCTTCAACGACGAAGAACGTGAAGAACGAATCGGTCTCCGACGAAGAACGTCCTCACGTCCTTCTTCCGAAGAACGACGACGTGCCATCCCTCGTTCTTCTTTCCACATCAAAGGAAGCGAGACACCGTTCCACCCCGGACAACCTCCGTCTTCGTCTACGAATCCTCTTCCGCGACGACGCGACGCCTTTCCGCGATGACGCGACGATCCCCCTCTTCCGCGACGAGCCTTTCCGCGAAGAACGCCCGCGCGCGACGATCAACGAGGTAGGGAATTTATAATTTTGGAATACCCCTCTTTATATTCCCGTGGACGTTCTTTAAAAACTTAAGAGCCGGTTTCAAATGAACAATTTTATTTTATTAAAATTGTCGGTTCATGTGTTGAATAATTTCTCCCGTTGTTTTTATCTAACACGGAGGGTGCGGGTCAAACAAACACGACCCGGCAACCCTCCGCTGTTCTTCGTGTTTTGAGGATTTGGCGAGCGACGACAGAACATGCCGCAACGGGTGTTTGATAATCCCGCAGTAAAGAACGGAACCCGGGAGGAACAACGGCGCAGACGGGAAGGAAAACGGGCCACCGGAGCGACTCCGGCGGCCCGCGGAAGCCGGTGGTGGCGCGGGTCGCCGGTGCGGCGGCGCCGGCGGCCGGAGGCGGCGACACCCCGCGGTTGTCCAGCGCGACACCCCGCGGGTGCCGCGGGGTTGTCACGAGGCACCCCGTGGGTGTCCCGCGCGACACCCTGCGGGTGCCGCGGGGTTGTCCCGCGGCACCCCGCGGGTGTCTGGCCGACACCCCGCGGGTGCCGCGGGGGTGTCACGCGGGGCGGCGGCTTTCCCCGCGTCGGCCGCTCGGCCGCTCGGCCGAGCCGAGCCGGACCGGCCCTGGCCGGGCCGGGCCGGGCCAATCGAGTCGGACCCGACCCGGTTCGGGCCAACCATGGGGGGTCGGCCCGGGCCCGGACCCCCCGTCTTCGGACGGACTTCGTTCAAATGGTTGTATCTTCAGCTACGGGCCTCCAGACGACCCGCCGTCAGGGGCAATGCGATCCTTGGATCGAGACGGTCGTTTCGATTTATCGCACTAAAGTTTCGGAATACTTTGGGTTTGGCCGGGTTGGTTCGTACACGAAACTAACCAGGCCCTCGGAGCGGAAACGCTCATATCATGAGCTACGGACGTCCGATTGACGTGCCGTCAGCTTTGTTAGTTTCCTCTTAGTGAGACGGATCTTTTGGCTCACTCCGCCCGAGGTTTGGACGCAAGTGGAGTACGGTCCGGTTGGTTTTGCCTTAAAAACCAACCGGGCCCCTGGGACGAAAAAGTCAATAACTCTCTGACCGGGCGTCCGATTGACGCGCCGTCTGTTGCGTTGAGTTCCTCTTGATGAGACGGAACTTTTGGCATCCTCCACCCGAGTTTTAGATGCAGATGGATAGTGACCGGGTTGGATCGCACAGAAATCCAACCGGGCCCCTGGAACGGAAAAGCTGATATCTTTCAGACCAGACGTCCGTTTGACGAACCATCAGCGGCTTTGGTGATCACGTTGAAAAACGGTCCCTATGAGTATACCCTATGAGTGTTCGGGGTACAGTTGAGTTACGGCCGGATTGGTTCGCTCACGAAACCAACCGGGCCCCTGGGACGAAAAGGCTAATAACTCACAGACCGGGCGTCCGATTGATGCGCCGTCTGTTGCGTTGAGACTCCTATGACGAGGTGGTCCTTTGAGATACTTCCTTGCGGGACTTTGTGATACTTGGAGTATCGACCAGTAGGTCGTGGAGTGGACCCTCCCGGAGACGAGCGGGCGGAGCACGGAGACGGTGTAGCTGACTGAGACCCGACGACTGCTGATCGAACGACTCGGTGTGTGACAGAGGTGCGCTTGGTTGTAGCGGCACATGTGAGCGCTTGGTTGTAGCGACAGACCCACGACAGAGGTGCGCTTGGTTGTAGCGGCACATGGGAGCGATTGGTTGTAGCGGCAGACCCACGACAGAGGTGCGCTTGGTTGTAGCGACACATGGGAGCGCTTGGTTGTAGCGGCAGACCCACGACAGAGGTGCGCTTGGTTGTAGCGGCACATGGGAGCGCTTGGTTGTAGCGGCAGACCCACGACAGAGGTGCGCTTGGTTGTAGCGGCACATGGGAGCGCTTGGTTGTAGCGGCAGACCCACGAAAGAGGTGCGCTTGGTTGTAGCGGCACATGGGAGCGCTTGGTTGTAGCGACAGACCCACGACAGTGGTGCGCTTGGTTGTAGCGGCGCATGGGAGCGCATGGTTGTAGCGGCTGGCCCGCAATACTCGATAGGTGGAGTACTACAGCAGTCTTAAGTTAGTGAGCAGTACCTCGGAGTCGTGACAGGACCACTATACACTCTAGAGACGGAGCTCTTCAGCAGTTACGGTTTCGATAATGAAAATCCTGGTTTGAGCTGAGACTTTTGACTTTGTGTTTGCCTCATGATTGAGATGGGTTACTTGATAACTTAAGTATATGTATGGGCATATATCTAAGTAGATGTTATCTGTTGAAATCTTCTTGTGGTTATCCTTGTTGGTTTTAGTGAGACCTTGAGGGTCTCGGGGTCCTTACTGAGTATCGTTATACTCACCCCTGCACGGGCTATGCCCGCACTACGTTGTGTTGGTTGCAGATGACGGACATCTTTGATCGTGGCTGAGGCTTGCAGAGAAGGACGGTACCTGGAGGTGGACCACTAGGCGGGACGTTCTCGGAGCGGACGGCGGGACCTGAGGAGCATTAGAGCTATCTGTACCCACCCTTCAGGTGGGATTTCCAGTGGACAGCTCGGTGTAGCGGCTTTTACTTTACATTTGCTGTTTTCCCTTTCGAGTTGTACTTTACTTTCAGTTGGGTTTGTATACTGGACCATTTACTTTTCCGCACTTCAGTTGTACTCTGTTTTTACTTAGTGTTTACTTTTCCGCTTGCTTACTCTGTGGTGCTTGTTTACTTTACAAAGGCAATGCCTTCCCTTTTTACCGGAATTTACACCTTGGTGCTAGTCGCCAGCCCCTGGCCTATGGAAGGCGGGCTTGGGGTAGTCACGGCACGGGCCCCGAGGACGGGTCGTGACAATCTTTATCCATCATCACCCCTTTAATTGAGCTAGAATTGTAGAATTTAGAATAATTGACCAAATCCCAAAAAAATAAGATAAATTAGATAGCAACAAAATAGTAAAATGTGGGAGAAGAAAACTATGAATCTAAGGATGATAAATATAGTGCATATTGAGATGATTATAAATCACCTAATGATGATGTGAGCAGAGTTCAAAAGTTGGTGGAAGGAGGATTCCAAAATTAGGCATGGAGGAGGTGTGTGGAAGAACAATTATTCTAAGTGGGTTGGGAGGAGGGTCCCTAAAAAATGTTCCCCTTCCCGTTTTTTAAAAAACAAAACCTGTGAATTTATATAACATGTAAGTTCATTATACATCATGTAATGCTCAGGATTTACCTCTTAGGGAGAACCTTCTACATGTCTTAAAAGGTAGTTTGACATGTCAAATACACATCATGCATTTAAATACATGTTATTTATTTAGATACACATATTTTACTTTGTTTTTAGCTGAATTCCATCCCATATACTACATCCATTCCTTAAATAACACAATCATCCATTAAGTTTAGTCTACATATTTAACAAAAACTAAAATATAATGTACCCGACTAAAAAATTGAGACATTATAACCTCTCACCCTTAAAAATAACTCATCCCCATGTTTATCTTATGAGGGTTGTAATGAATTATCTAAGAAATATTCTATCTAATAAGCACATAATTCTGCTTCCTGCTCCCGTGTCTCATCCTACACACAGTAATTCTTCCACAACACCCATACCATAGGAACTGACCAACCTCAATGAGCCTTCATGTTACTATAAAAAACATGTATTAGGTTCTTATCGAATGGTGAATATGCCTCCAACTCAATGTCCTCACAATCAAACTAATGAGATTGGTCCTTAGGATAATGGTGAAAATGTGATACATGGAAGACACTATGCCTGGCATGGTTCCTTTGATGTTACTTCAACCAATAGGCTACCATCCCAACTCCCTCCATGATCATGAAAACCCCAACATAATGAGGCGATATCTTTCCATATAATTGAATATCTCTATAATAAAATATATGAGAAACACAAAAGAATACCCAATGTCCCACCTCTAACACTAGAGTTTGGTGGTGAAGATCATTTTAAGACTTATATTTGGACTAATATATTGTCATATGTTTCTAAATCATTTATTCTTTCTTATAATTATCCTGAATGAGAAAGGACTGGGTAGCACTGACTCACCTACCTTTAACTAGAACAACGGTGAACAAAATGTCCAATTATAAAGGGATTGATATGAATCTATATGAAATGTTTCAAGAAATTTTTTATTTTTGGACAACTCAGTTAGAGGTATATATTTTTTCAAGAACCTCCAACATCAATGACACATTCTTGGATAATATTCTCTTACACCCTTATCATTTCCTCAGACTTACCTTAGGTCTCACGGTGATACGTTGTACACAGGAGCACCTCTAAATTGAGTGACTTAAAGATCCCTTTCCCAAATATTGATGTAAACCAAGAATGTCAGTTTTATATGATTTAAATGTATCACCATGAAGGTTATTATCTCCCAAATATAAATCATGCAAGATCATAAATTGATAAGTTGTCTTGGATATGTATAATTTGTGTGATCAGGTAAACCTTCCTATTATCACCCATAATGCATTGTTGAATAAAGAGGATATCAGGAAGAAAATCATGAAATCATTAGGTATTTCATTCCATTTCCACTCAGTATTAGATAGAGTCTCTAGAATTCAAACAGGTCTCCAGTTCACTTTCTTCATCAAATGAATGGTGGATCACCAAATTATAAAAAACTATAATATTCCCCTTCATACGTGACCACCAATATTAATAACATATTCTTCTATAGATGATGTTAATTACTAGGTGAACATACCAATTAGTGGTATGATATTCCCACATCAACTCTTTCATTATATTATCAATAACCCATACAGGCCCACAAAATTCCATAATATCAACCCCTTCAACAACCCAATTGGGTGGTGGGTGCTCAATAGAGATATTCTCTCTTAGAATGAGGCCCTCGCAATATGATAACTATATAATTATCACCCATTATATAACTTATAATGTAACTATTACTGATTCAAAATTAAACTACCCAGGATATTCCTAATCCACCAGTTTTATCTCAGAAAATAGATCAATAAACAACCACCTAATACTTTCCTCCTAGATGGATGATGTCTAAGTCTTCTGGCTGAGGGAATTGGCTACTTCATTAGTATTATTGAGTGTACAAAATAATAAATTTTCATGACTACATATATTATTCCCTATTTTTTCCTAATATATAATTTACACTACCTAGAGTTGTATGTGAGACTTTTGTGCTCTGTGAAAATAGTGAATCACTCACTGAATATATAATGTCTCCAATGGTGTAATTCCAAAACCATAATTTTAATTTGAGGTTGTTCAGAGGGTAATATATTTCATGAGATCTCAAATTGTGGGACCCGTATAATATAACCCAATCTCTAATCGTCAAAATATCCCCTATCTTGATTCCAAAAGGATCACAATATACTGTATAACATCTGTCTGGATCTAGAATAATCAGGAACTACACTAGAGTTAGTCTCCCTTTTAGCATCTTAAAGTATTCCTCACAATTATCTATCCATAATAATGTCACATTATTATTATTCAGTCTTATAATAGGGGTTAATAAGCATAATATATCTCAAATGAATCACCTGTAATAGCTGGCTAGCACAATGTTGCTGAGTATTTCAAAGATATTCTTGGGATACTCTGAGGAAACCACATTTCTCACCTTTTATGAGACAACATATACTCTTTCCACTAAAATGATATTACCCAATAATTGAACCTTATCGACCTCACAGTTTTATTTTATTATCCAATCATATAGATGGTGATCTCTCCATGAATTCAAAATTATCTCAAGAATTCTGACATGGTCGTGTCTATTTCAATAATAAATTATGATTTCCTTTATTAAGTCAAAAACAAATGAATCCATGTATAAGTGGAAAACCTTATTCATTATATATATAAGTTATTTCAGAATGTTTCTAATTCTAAAAATCATTACTAGATTCACCTTTAATTCATTCATACACTATACACTACATTTAGTATGTCTACTTGACTCACATGGACCTGATGGTAGCCTAAACTCAAATAAATCTTACAGAAATTTCATTCTCTGTAGAGATGGTTGAAGAGTTCATCAATACAAGACAATAGATACCAATTCTTCACCATATCTTGGTTCAACCATAGGTTATTTTTTAGTTGTTCCTTGGAACATGTGTTCTAATTTAATAATCACTACTTATGGGATGTTTCCATTGGATTAATTCATGGAACCGGAAACATAAAAAAGTTCTTTAACCAAAAGGGACATACTTTCCAAAGGCATGTGTTCTTTAAGTTTGAACATATGATACATAGGAATATGAATTGGTTGAGAGGATGGGAGGTTGAACTCAGCGCATCATTTTTTCAGGGAAATATTATCTACTCTGAGACTCTATTTATATATTTGAGATATCTTCATGAATCTTTTCTAATTACCCAACTATAAGGTAGGATTACATTGAAATTTTAAATCAATTATTAGCATGTGTGAAATTTAGAATCATGATTATGTATTTGAGGTTCTTCATTAATGGAAATATATGTATGTTTTTGGGGAATTCCATCAATTGTATCCTCTCATATACTATATAGATATTCTTTTAATCATTGTTATGATTATACTGGTTTTTATGCTAGTCAGTGGGTCACTCAAGATTTTATTGTCATACAGGGAGTTGAAGGTTTGTTTTGAGATTAATATCATCCCATAAAATGGGATACCTATGTATCATTGTGAAAGGAATCATAACCCTTGTATATTAGTTCCACTTAATGGGTCATATCATACCTTTTAAAGTCTTTTGATAAAGTCCTAACTGTATAGTTTAATTTCATGTGTTTAGGACATCTAAGCGACAAGATTCAAAGTCAATGTTTGGTGTGGGACTTATGCCTAATCAGCCCAAGGGACATCCAAATAATATGTTTTTCCAAGTAATATTAGATGCTATTGGTAATATAGACCCTAGTGAATAGATTTAATTTGAAGTATTGTGTTTAAACATCAAGGAGGCTTCCTATGTCTCTTTATTCGAATGGGAATGAAAGCCCGTGTAGTTTGATTACCTCGTATGAGAGTATAGTTTTTCGAGAGAAATGAGTTTGGCCTTACATTATGAAAAGGGTTCTATGGTGATTTGGAGGTATAATTTGGTTCTTACTCTATAGTAGGATTCCAATATTAATGGAATTAGGGTTAGATTATTGAAGAGGTTATCCAGTGAGATCAGGCAATGAGAAGGCTTCCTATGTATCCCAATTATGGTGGGAATCAGTGTTATCGTAGTTTCAAGCCCGAGTGTTTGTGTTGAGGTGTGATCATCAGAAATATCTAAGCCCATTCAATTCATGCTTGGTGTGAAAAATAATAGGATGTGTAAGATTCTAAAAAGGCTCCCACACTTTTCCTCCTCCGGTAGAGGAAGAGGACGCACCTATGGCACTGAGGGTGGATAAGTTTGAGGTGACCGGGGAAGAGGGAAAGTTGATGAGCCTTCTCTCTATTCTCTTTACATTGGACAAGGGTCCACATTAAGGAAGGAGTGGAGGTTATGGAAGTATAGTGGAACAAGACTAAAACCTTTGACTTCTAAGGATAGTGGTTTACACTAGGATAGCTTCCCTCAAGGATCTTGGTAGAGGATGGAGACTTATCATTTTCTTTCATGGAAAAGCTTTTGAGAAACATACATTCCCTACCAGAGAAATTAGGTACCAGGTTTTAGTGATGAGAAATGGAGCTCGGAACCCTACCCCTAATACTCAAAAATAGGGAACATCCTAAAATAGATCCTTATATAATGTTCCATGTTCCTGCAGATATAAAAATCCACAGACACTCTATGAATCCTAACACCAATGTGAAACAAATATAGGAAACCTCTTACTATGGAAATACAAAACTATGTTGGAGACATGATGATGTGCCTTTCCCAAAATTTTGATAGGACTATAGGTTTTTTTGTAGGTATCAATATAATCCCTTAAAGACAAGGGAGCTAGTTAAGAAGAATCCTTGCAGTGAATGGATTCGAATAAGGCATAATGGATTGTATACTAAAGGGAGTATGTAAATCAATGAAGGGAACCCATGTAAGTATTGTCACGCATGTATGGGTATGCAGGTAGGCTTGGGTGACCTGATGTTCACTTAATCCTCTAAACTAGGAACTTCCCAACACTATTCCTAGGAGAAAGGTCCATGTGACTGTCAATATACAAACCCACATGCACTCTTTGAATTATAAACCCATTGTGAAACAAATGTGGGAATCCTATGATTGTGGATATCGAAACCCAAATAGGGGACACGTTGACGTGAATTTCTCAAAGGTTTGATAATTGAGGAGGTTTTGAATGAGTTCTGAACAAAATCCATTTCAGAAAAGGGATCCAATGAAGAATAAACATCACCATGAATGGCTTTGAAGAAGGCTTAATGGATTGTAAACTGAAGGGAGTAGGTAAATCAAAGAAGGGAGCCCAAGTAAGTTCCGGCATGCAAGTATGGGCTCATAAGTAGGCCTGAACAACCTAATGTTCACTTTTGTAATGAAAAACCTAGATGTTAGTACTTGGGTGAAACTTTACTCAAATCATCAAGAGTATTCACATATTTTTTCAGAAGTGTGGTGCTCAAGTTCCATTGAGAGGAATAGATGGTGCACATGTGTTTCTGATTCAGAGAGATTGGTCACTTTTGGCATGAAAGTGTTAAGAATTTAAAATATTAAAGGACATAATTCTTATGATCATCTATCAATTACTCCACTCTATGGGTTAATTAACTGCCATGAAAGTATCAGAAGACTTTTTCAAAGCACTTATGCGACCATGATAGCAATTAGGATTTTGAGAAACTCGTCCATACAAATGAAGACCCCAAGAGTCTATATGTACCTGTAAATCCCAAGGAGGTAGGTCCCGGAATGTTTCTTCCCGTATTTATTACACGTGGGAAGTTGAACTTGCTTTCCTCCTCTCCCCTGATCAAAATTCCTCCCTATGCTGGGCTCCATTGATCTCTTATTGTCATTTGATTTATGAGACAAATGCGTCTCACCAAACTCCATCTCGATTTTCATCGTACTCCGCATGATATCCTCGTAGCTATCAAATTCTTGGTTGGCTAGATTTTTTCACATATATGTCTCAATCCACTGAAGAATCTATCAACCTTACCATTTGGATCCATGACAAAGCTAGAGGTATATCGTGAAATCCTTCTGAAGTTCATCTCATATCTTCCCACAGATTCATTATCCTTCTTCTTCAGCTCAAGAAAATGCTTCTCCATTCTTGTTCTCATGGAGCGAGGGAAATACATACTAAAAAAGATCCTCCTAAACTCTTCCCACTCCATTGCTTCAACCTCCAATCTTGGCCTCGTGTTTTTTATCAGTTCCCACCACTGATTAGCTTCTCCCTCTAAGCGATAGACATATAGGGTGACCTTCTCTTGTTTTGAATAGTGGAGTACAGAAAATATCTTCTCAATGGAGTTGATCCACTGCTCAGTAATCAATTGGTCAATCGGTCCACTAAAGGTTGGTGGTTGTTGATGCATAAAGGAATCAACAAAATGTTATTACCTTCGCGGTGAGATTTTTCTCTCAGATTGATTCAAGTTATTTCCTATAACTTGAGTCAGTTGGTTTATCATTCGCATGAATGTTTCCATTCCAGATTCCATCGGAGGGCCGTCAGAGCATGGACTAGTGCGGTCACCATTTTCATGGTTCCTCCTATTGCTCTCCATTTTTTAAAATATTAAATCCTTCATGATAAAATTATTTCATTTATGAATCTTTTAACTATAAAGGATTTTATATCTTAAAACAACATGCTAAAACAATTATATTTCTCTATAATTCCTTCATAATGATTCATAAAAAGCTTGTGACAAACCAAACATATCCATCGGGAGTGTCGTAACCAAGAGTGAAGAAAGGCCCATTTTTGTGCACCAGTTCTCATTCTAGTCTATCTCAAAGCGGTGTTTTCAGGTTTTACCCCTATGTACATATGTTCCAGATCCGCCTCTACCTGCTCGTATCCAGACAGGGTTGTATTTGTTTGATAAACCAAAAACTCTATACTCACCAAAATTCCAGGAAGTTTTCCTATATTTAAACTTCTCCATAGGGTTCTTCCTAAAAATTTCATAGCCTAATTTCCATAAATAACTAAAATATCCTTTGATACCAACTATAGCATCCCGCCTTTTTTACTACAGAACTTTTCATTACATTTTAGATATAGAGGATCTTTAAAGTCTAGGTTTTGGAAATCAAGAACATAATACATGAAAACAACATAAAACATTATTATAATCCACTTGTAAGGCTTCATAATAGGTTTATCCATTGTACATTTACTGCTTCTCATATCCTGGAGACATACATCAATGGAAAGGGTGAGCAGAAAGCCCAGAATGGGTAAACAAGGGAATCCATGTACTTATGATGTCAGTAATAACTCAAATAAAAACATAAAGACTTGAGAAATGGTATAATAGGCATATCATAATGAAAATAACTTGGATCATAACATTAATATGTGGAAACAACATTTAATTTAGACATTAATGAACATATTACCAAGGTCCATCCCCATGGTGTCATACAAATTACCAAGGTTATTCACCAAGGTATCGTAAAACTTGTCATCTATAGAGATTAATTTTTTACCCAATAAATTGGAGCGCTATCAGGGCGCACCCTTAATATTTCTTTACTTTCATTTGATCCACATAGATGATAATCAAACATTTTGTAAATAATCGAAATTGAATCAAGGATATGGGTTTCATGTCAAAATTGTGATGTTTAAAAAGAGCTTAAAAATAAGATCATTATATCATTTATAACCCATAGAAAGGAGTGAGGGTTATATGTATGTCAATTATAGAATAAAATATATCATCTTTATATATTTATGAACAGCCATATAAATGAAATAGGTATGGTTATTCACATAAATAAAAAATATAATTTCATTTGAGGAAGAGATAGAAATTTTGACACAAACTTTCTACAGCAAAACGACTATATAACATGGTTTCAAAAAACATTGAAAAGAGAGGGGACAAGGGGTCCCACTCATAAATAATTCATAATACAGTATGGGTACTGAATAATACCACGGTATGGATATTTGAATGACATACCACATGAAAAGGAAACATGACAGAATAGAGAAGATGCAATTTCTTTTACGAGAAATTCGGCAGCATAACGGCGTCACTTAAAAATTCAGAAAACAAATTGACGAGAGCGGAAAGGGTATCTCAACAGTTGAACATGAAATGGATATAAATGGAAACATATAAGAACATAGCCTCAACCTAAAGATATAGAAATTAGAATACACAACATAAAGGAAGTCATGACTTAAAAAGAGGAAGGTGAAAGAATCCCTTACCTTGAAGAGTAACTTCGAAAGCATGAAGGTTGGGACCTTGGGAAGCTTGAGGGAACCTTGGGAGAACTCTTTTGGAGGTAAAGAGACCATAACTTCTTTGGGGAGGATTTGGAAATGAAATAAATGAGAAAATTGCTTGGTATTTATAGGAGAAGTGAGGGGACAAGTCATTAATGGCCAAGGGACTCCTCATCGGTGGTATTGGAAAAACCATGGCCTTGCCATGGTATTTTCCCATGGTATGGGCCACTTGGCACACCTCATACATTATATTACTATTCATAAGTCGACCAGAATTATTTCATAATTATTACATCCTTAATGATGTCATTAAACACCTAAAACTCAAAAACTGTATTTTTCTATTCACCGAAAATTCAACTATTTCAGAAAAATCCCAAAAATTAACCTTAACCGAAAATCGATGATCTGATTTGAAAAATCATCTCTGTTTTATGAAAATAATTTTCTAATTATTTTAAATTTAATTTTTAAATAAAAAACACTATTCACCCGAAAAAACTAATACTTAATAAATAATTTCTAAAACAGTTATTTACCTATTTTATTGAAACACATTACTTAATCAAGGTGCCTAAATTATATTAATATTTTCTTAAGTGAAGTTAATTAATCCATTTGTTCGCATTACTAATCTTATGTATAAAATCACTATTCATAATTTACTATTCACCAAAAATTATTTTGATCTTATTAGACTCTAAATTTTATACTGAACACAGCTGTAAAAGACCATTTTTTGAAAATCATTACACATTTTTAATGATTTAAGGTTTACATAATTATTTTTAAAATATCCTTTTTCTAAAATTCATCAATAATATGCATACTATATTTATCTGTATATTTCAAAATTCACAAAATTCACAATAATAATAAATCACAATTTTTATTTAAATAAAAGGATTACACAAGTCAGTTACGGTCTCGTTACATAGCCCCTTATAACGCTAGCATTGGCCCTAAGATTAATGTGTTCTAGGGTGATAGAATCTTGGGGCGGCTCTGCCATCATTGCTCGAGTAGTGATTTCTTTTAGCTTGAAATTTTCACGAAGGCAATTCTCTTTCAGCTTCACACAGTGAAGTTTGGCGTGGGTTTGGTCTAGATCAAAACCCAAAGGTGCTACCTCCTTCCCGAGATCTGCCAGATGGGCTTCGATTAGCCCGAGACTACTGGATGGGGTCAACGAATCTTCTGTCTGTATTAACCAAGATCACTTGTATTTATAGAAAATAATTGTAACATTTAGTTTCCAATGGTCATATTGACCAACAGTCATATAACAGTCGAAACCCAATGGTCTCATTTTAATTATACTCATTTTATTAAATGAAATAGGTTTTTTGAGTATAAAATAAAATAACCCACAAAAATTAGGGAACCAAAATTATTCAAAATTTTGGGTTGTTACACTCATAATATTTATTGATGAGCCTATTAAATTGTAAATTTGGGGTCACCTAGGGTAGGTTTATCAAATTCTATTATTGATAGAGAGTCATTGAGATCATCCTAGATAAGAACCAGTCCATTATCCAGATTCCACTACCAAGTAAAATAGAGGATCATAGAGGCCTCAAAAAATAGTTGACCATGTTTTCGTGACTTATCAAATTGATTATGTTTTTAAATTTGATTTATATTATAGGTAATACCCCAGTTCATCTCTCAAAAAGAATTGATAGCTTTATATTACATGTTTTAAATAAAATTCACTAAAAATAGGATGTTTTGAAAGCAATTTTAAGAAAATAACTTAATTTAAAGAGTTTAATAATACATAAGTAAAGGTGGTTTTTTAGTATTTATGAGAGGAGGAGGTCATTTAATGTTCACTACACATCATGGATAGTTCATTTTTTTCAAAATTTTATATGTTTTATATATATTCTGTGGTTAATGGTTTTGAAGATATTAATTAACCTCTGGCCTTTTAAAACGATGCATGAATAAGTAATCCTTGACACAACAATAATGATGTCAAGGTTTAGAACTAAATCATAGATAAATGGTTCCCAAATCATAATGAAATTTCATGATTTTGTGTCATAAAAATTGATTCATGTGTTGTCCAACCAGAACAACTCAATATACCAACATGAAATCTCAACCAAATCTGTATTGTGATAAAACGTGTTGTAATTAATTATAACAAAATAAAAGTATTCAAAGGATAAAAACATCAATATTAAAAATAATTGAAATATTTAACAAAAAAATAATAAAAAACAGTAGAATAAATAGTTCCATAACTCCCTACCATGTATTTGTATCTCCCTAGAAATGATTGTCTGCGGTTTATCTCACAATCGAGAGGAGGAAGAGGCTCAGATGGAACTTCTCCTTAATCCATGACCTCCCTATGATGATAGAGGCCTATAGAAATTATTTTGTGATGAGAGAAATAAATTGGGCCAAAAAATACCATATATTTCTCCCATGGAAGAACTTGAAAATGGGGAGTATAAGGTACCATTTTATAAAAAAATTGGAAGGTGGTTTTGATCCCTTATATTTTGAAAAACCACTTAGATAATGGTTCAAGATATAAAAATAGTATCTTATCACTATGAATAAAATTAAAAAAGTTTTATCCCCACCTTCTGAATATCACCACAAAAAATTTGGCACTATTTGGATAATTAAAGCTCTTGATTTTGATAGAACACAGAACACCACATTTGACTTCATGCAAATTTGGTGGATTGGACAGATCAGTATGGATGCACCATGAGATGGAATAATTGGGCTTGGGTTCCTTGAAAAAAGTTTTCAACAATAGAAATATGGACTAGGGAAAAATCAGTTAATTTTCATGCATGGTTTAGTAGAAGTGTGCGGTTGAGTCAACTGGTTTTCTTGGATCATGCACAGTTTGGCCAATTTTTCTTCAACATATTCTTGGTCCCCCCAATTCACCACCACCTTCAATGAAATTATCAAAACTAGTATCATTGAAATTTTTAATAGTGATATAAAAAACATAATTGAATCAAACAATAAGTTAATTTCTTTATTATTTTCACAATTAACAATACAGATCTTGTTTAACAGAGTGGTGTAAGGGTGAAAATGAAATAGTGAATCATGGTGAAATCACCAATTATCTAATATATTCTGATTCATCAGGAATATGGTATGTAATTTTAATACCTTTTGGAGTCATAATAAAAATGGTACCACCTACTAGTTTGATGAAGTGTTCCATACAATCTTTGAGGAAATAAAGTATTATCTACTACAACCTAGGATTCTGATACATACCATCATAGAGATTCCTTTGGTCCTCTTCATGACCAACCTAGAATTTTCCCCTAGTTCCCTTATAACCTAGAATAAAAATGAGGGAAGAAATAATATTTTATAATCTCTTAATCACATGCTCCTCGACAAGGAGACCAAAAAATCCCCTATCAAGAAGTAATGCCCCACGCTGGTTGTTGACAAGCAACTGTTGGGGAATTATCTACAGCATTTCTTTATATAGTCAATGTCCTTATTATTTCCTCAAAATTTTATTCTAAATATCCCCATGTTGATAGGTTGGTTTCCATGCAAGTAAGTGAACCTTCAATATTTTAATTTCGGTTTTGTTATGTTAAATTCCATCAATGTTTAGGCATTAGCATACATATTATTCTCCCATCTGGACCCTTAATAAATTAAACTTGATATTGATTTCTTATATGCAGCCATCCTTTCAGTGGGCCAGGCTACGACCTGTTTGAACATTCACTTTGGTGGTGACTCCCTAATCCCAACCAGTAGAAATATCAATGATCCTATGCTCAATGGAGTAAACATGGGTATCATCTTCATTACCCTGACACTTTTTGTCCTAACATAGTTTTTCCTATTATTATAATATTATAAAAACAATTAGTAATATTATAAATCTTTCATGGTATCAATTTGGCCCTTGAGATTGATGTCACCCACTTCTATATGATGGAAGATTCTGATTTTATCATCAAACTGATCAAGGTTGATTACATCATCAGAAATCCAGAGATCATTCCCAATCTATAATGCACTCACCAGCTAATTTCCATGTTCCCTTCTTAGCTATAAGTGACTCATATCCCTATATAATAGAATGGTCGAGCAGATGCCTTGTCCATTTTAGCTTCCATCATTGCGGAACATAACCAAGATGAGTTGTTTATTCATGAGGTGCGTCTTATAGTCATCACTCTCATACTTTCTTATGATAATGACAAGGTAAACCAAGTGGTTATAGGTGATTCTATATCAGGACCCTCTAGGTTCCTCCAATGTAGAGTAAACTCCCAATTGGATAGTTGCATTTGGTGAGTATCCATATTGCGGTATTATCCCACCACATTGAGTAGAGATTAATCTTATCCATCAGCATGTAGTGCAGTTAACCCTTCAATGATTACCCAACCTTGAGTAGATAATATATAGATATGGGTTTGATACCATATACAATATCTTCTTAGGCCATATATCCTGCTACCACATGTAAGAAATGGATATATTGAGTTCTTAAAAACCCATATCTAACATCTTGTAGAAGGCGGTGTTCTAAAATAAGAAACTTTAGTCAGAAAATCTCCCCAACACCCAGTCATCCTATCAGATTATGACCCTAAATTTGACTCATGCGACCAGATATTCCTTGGGGTACAGAAATGAGGTAGTCATACCCATTGTGGTTGAGTTTTCATTTCTCCAAATAGAAGTATCTGGCCAGAAGAATCCACACACAATAGAAAAGGTCCATCTGGATAAGATGGAATCCCCTAAAGGTAACACGCTTCAGGACATTCACAGCACATAGTGGCATGAAATGATATTAAGGGTGGTAAACAAGAAGGTTCACCTCATATCCTTCCTCCAAGGTGACATGGTATTGGATATTAAGATACCAATGATACATGGAAGGATTCCACCAATGTCGGAGCCCATGTGAGAAGGACCTTACATCATTCACAGGTTCTATTCCAATGTTGAATACACATTGAACACCATGGAGGGAGATCATTTGACTCATCTCTCAAATTCCCCGTTTCTCAAGAATAATTTTTAATCAGTATCTTGTAGTGTCGAACATCTGAGTAGCATGATGTAAAAATTTATAGATCAGTGTCCTTGTTGAATGATATTAAATTACATAACCACTAGTATCCCAGTCACTTGTCTTTAAAATTTGCGCCACATCCTAATCACATGAAGTGAAACAATATTATTCCATACATACTATATTATGTTAAATTATGTCTCTACGTCCAGATCACATGATGATAAACTACGTGATCATTTTAAAGGATAGAAACATAGACTATGATTCCATGTCCAGGAATCAATAATTTTATCAATATGCATGTCTCCCTGAGAATATGTTCTATTAAATTTGGTTTTTGTGGCCCTCATTCACATTGATTATTTCACTCCTCCACACCACACATATCCTCTTAGTATACAAAAATTTCTTAGTGTATGACATTAAACTATTGTGTTACCCTACAAAAGTTTGGGATAACCCATATGATAATAAAGGTATCAAAAAACGTCTTCAAAAAATGATATTAAACTTCTTGTTTATCCTTTATTAAACTAATATTTATCTAAGTAATATAAGATAATTACAACATTCCCTTAACATTGGATACCCCACAATAACCAGGGTATCCCTGGATTCCGTCATTATAGAGGATCACCCCCACCAATGTTGGTCTCTTACCATGTTGTGAACTAGAACTACATATGGATTCAGTCCCATACTAATGGTATATGTAGTGATTCTCACAATTTATCATATCTATGACTAGGCATGAATTAATAAATTTCCTTAGCCACTTGTCCCCACTGGGGTTTGGGCATTTAGGCCATATAATCACAACATCTTATGGTCCATGCAATATGAACTTAAACTATTTTCAAAGCCTGGGGTTCAATACACCATTTTTATATACCCCATTGGCATTCTTGAATTCAATGTAGTGTGGAACCTATAATGTTGACTCTTACATAGAAATTCCTACATTGTATATCCCCATTTAATGTTTTGATTTGGATTTTCCTCAATCTTTAGTTCCAAATGGGCCCTCTAACTATAATGGTGCTAGGGAAAACTGTACCACCTCCTATCCTAGTCTAATTCTTTAATGGATCTATATAGAAAATTAGTTTATCATGTGTTTCAAAAATGTTTCACTGTTGATCCAACTTTTTGACACCATATTCATAACTGGTGTAATTATGGTCTTAGTGTTTGGAAAATTGTCAACATTTCAACCCTACTCATCAGTCTCCCCATTTTCTATACATCTGAATTATTGGATTGTCTTATTTCTGACTTTTTATGTTTTAGTATAATACTAACATCATTGGATTCACCTCTATGTGTATCAGTGTGCATTGAGTAGGCAGGCCAGTATCATTTAGACTTTCTCAACATGGAATCTCTTAACCCCAACTATGTTCTCCCACATGTTGGGAAAATTCCATTACCATTCATTATTTAACACACTCATCATGACTATCATGGGACTTTGAGATTTGGTAAGATGTGTACTGATGTGGTCGAACTACACAAAATATGAATGGGACTACACTCTATGACCTTTAACATGGATTTTAATACCAAGCTTCATGAAATTAAATTGTATGAATGTCCTCTTAGGAATATGTTGTCTAGTGTTAGCCACTTTGGCCATCATTCATGTCAAGTATGTCACTTTGTGGTGGTACATATATTCTTTTTAGAAGATCCAAATGTCCAAACCCCACATCCTTAAAATAAGATTGTATAGTATTGGAATTATTCCTTTAAAATATTTGAATGTTTCCTCAGTAATATGTGTTGTAACACAAGGCCTCTTATTCCATCATCCACGTTAGGTTTTTCACTCCTTATTATACCTATCCATTTGAGATGATCATGAGTACAGTCTGAACTCTATGACTCTAAACATGGGGTTCAAGTCCTAGAATCATAACTTTTAAATGTGTGAGGATATTTTCTATGAGTTTCTTCCATTGTGATGGCTTCCAAGGTCCTCATTGACATCCAGTTGTTACTCTCTCACCATTCATGTCCCTTTTGGAATAATGCCTCATCATTTTAACTCTATGAACATAAATATAGAGTTCAAGTCCCAGCATAATGACTTTAAACTGTATAAAACCTTCCATGGGAATGTTTAGTGTGATGGTTGGGACTACTAGTCCCTCATTGAAGTTGTATTCTCATTATTCCAAGTGACATTTACCCTTTTTGGAAATCTCTTCAACATTTGGTCAGAACCTTATGACCTAAAACTATGATCCCTAACTCTAGGCTTCATGACATTAAACTATATGAATGTCTCCCCAAGAATATCTGTTGTGGAACTATACCTCCTAGTCCTTTATTCACATTGGTTTTTTAACTCTTCTAGGATAAATATCTAATTCCAATATGCCCACATATGTTACAAACTATATAATTGTAAACAAGGAGAACATAGTCTGAGTAATATGACATTAAACTTCAAATCCCAATGTCAACAATGAATGATGATAACCTACTATCTAACCCCACACAAAATTGGTAGGCCTATTGATAAGATATTATTTTTACCCCACCTACGATCGGGATGAATCGTGTGATTAGTATGATTTTGTTAACAAACATTACCCCATGCCATAAAAATGGAATGCCCCATGATAATTATGGGATGCCTAATATTCATCAAACCTTAATCGCCATTGCCTCAGTCTTGACCAAATCATCATGACCTTAAATTGTGTGCTTTCTGTCTCAAGTTGTGCATGTGTCATGTGATCCACTTTATCTCAATTCATTTTATGTCTTACCTGTTTCAAGCCATGCATAGGTACCCTTAAGACCAACATTTCCCTAGTTTATGAAACATGACCTTGAACTTATTTCCATGGTTCAATAATTATGACAATAAACTATGTGTTATCTATTTCCTAGTGTTTTTTGGTATGTGGGACTCCATGTCTCATTCATTTTAGTTTTCACCCTTTTCATTCCACATATACACCCTTGGTGAAAACATCACCTCCATACTCTAAGAACATCACTCTAAAATATTTACTGTGTTCTAGATTATATGATATCAAACAATGTGCAGCCAGTTGTTGGATCACTTCACATGGTACAGAGGCCCCTTTTCTTATTTTCATTGAGATTTAACTATTTCACCACCCAATAATCCTTGAACCCCATTTCACCCAATATTCCAGAAATTACAACCTTTAATTATGTTCATCTACCCGATGAACTAAATTTGGATTGATTACCATCCTTATGGGATATTTAGGGATTCCTAAAAATTTCATCTCTAAGTCCAGTTATAGATTCACTATGAGACCATTTGTTTGTCACAAAGTAATCACCCTTGAATTTTCTAAGGGACCCCTTCCAATTGAAAACCATGTTTGATTACCTTAACATATACACAGGTGGGGATTCCCTCATAACATGATTTGATGAAGGAATGTCCTTAGCATTGAATGTTAAACTACAGGCCTGCCCTGGGAATGTCTGGGATGCCTCTAAATAATAGGCGATTCTATATTGTATCAAACCAAGACATCATACATGAAAAAAATGAGATGAATGACTACTAATATTTTCATAACATTATATTAAACTATATCCTCACCCATTGTGAACTCAGGATGCATCATATCCAGGTATAACAATATTCAATACTCTTGTTCAAGATGGTATCCACCTACCAACATCAGTCATCATCCATGCATTATTTTATGGCTCATGTAACCTGTCATTAATCTGTTCACAGCCTACCCCTATTTTATTGTATGTAGGACTTTCTTTTTCTCATAAACATTGGAATAATTCTCTTTCTTTGCATGCCAAATACATTAGTGAACCTGTTGTCCAATACTCATGACTGTATACTATGTAAAATATATTCCCGGGTGTGTTCTTTACAACTTAAGGTGGAATCATAGTCCCCTCCTTTTAGGTCTGGTAAAATATTCAATTCTACACATATTCTTTTGAGACACACCCCCTTGGACCAAGATTTATTGCCATAAAATATTTTTAATGAACCCAAACTATATGAACATAAACTAGGAGTCTCAGTACATGTTACACGACCATAAACTATATTCGACCTTTCCCAAACTCCATTTCTCTGTGTGGGATTTCCCATTATGCTATCGTCATTTACCCTCACATTATTGTCAAGGATGTTATCATTCACATTGGTTCACTTCATTTCTTATATCATGATTCTAAAATGAGAGTCTACATTGTATAATGATCTCATGACAATATCTTGAGCTAACATTATGAATAAATGATTGATAGATCAGAACATAATCCCCACACACTCCGCATATATGTTTCATATTGTTAAAATGTGGGATTCATCCGGATCACATGAATTTATACTATAAAATGTCCCATACTCCCCATATGATGTTACACTTCTGGTCCTATTTACTCACTGTATGATGTAAATCTACATGTTTATCAACCACATTGGATGATATAAAACTAGAAGGCATCTTAGGCCCTTTCCTATGTGGACCATTCCTCATATGTTCATTATCTACTACATCCTTCATGTTTATTCGACCTTCGCTTCGAATCTGGTATGATTCTCTATTAGAAGATGAGTTTAATTTTTCTCAGATTGATATCCCTGTACTAATGTTCCATAAGGGATTGTGGAAATATTCTAAGAGTGTGGGAATCCATTAAGCATTCTGTCACTTAATTCCAATGCTTCATGTTCTCCTCATTTGGATATTCATCAACCTCCATATCTAAAGGACCCGCTAATGGAATAGTGTCTAGATATGGCTCACCTACCATCCAATTCCAACATCTAGAAATACATTGGGTGACATCCTAAGGCATATTAGGTGTTTCAAACCAGGTAGTGGTCGACCCTTGTTTCTCATTCCCCGTTCTCTGTGAAGTAGTATGTATATTTTAATTCAAACATAGTCAACATTTATCATATATCATGATTCCACTCCCTTTTTCTTCCATATTTTTTTCATTGTGATTCCCACTAACCAATCCCCATTGTTTTGGTAGAATTCAACACCCATCGAATTACCTCATTCAGGCACTAAAGAATGTTTGAAAAGAAATTTAAATGCTTTGAGAGCCTCATCCTCCTTCCACAACCTCTACTGGCCGATAAACTCTCATATGAATGAGAAATTACATGTTCATACCTTATTGACCACATTGATCATGACTCATGTGATTTTGTTGATTGGTTGTTGGTTATCTCTGAAATGTGATTGAATTTTAACAAGTATGAGTGGAAAAAAATTATTTATATGAATTTCGAAGGATAGAAAACAAGATGTATTGGTTATTAGTGATATTCATCCACATATTTGAGCATTTGTAAATTCCTATAAAATATCCCCAATGGATCAACCTCAAAAATTGATCGATTAAATTCTGAAATCTTTCTGTTTATGGCCTCAAATTCTTGTTTCTGCCTCTCATATTATGATTCTTCCTCATTAGATGTGTAGGAATATCACTAGCCCTAATTTGTGTTTGATCATTCTCAACATGAAGTTTTTCTATTTCACTAATCTCCTAGTTAATCTTATTTTCAACCTCCACTAGCTGGGCCATTATTTGACTGATCACCAGTCATTGAAAATTCATAAAGACAAAACACTCACCCATTTTCACTAATATATGTTGGTGTTCTTAGATGAAATCTTGAAGCATCTAATTATTGTTTTCATTTCACTTATTTTAGTAAATTTTAAGATGGTGACTCTCCTAATGAACTCTCTTAATAGTGAATTCATGAACTAGTTCATAGATACCACTATCAACCACCCCCCCATTTTCCATATTCTACATCCAATGGAGGATAGACCCCATATGTTTTTCAATATATTGTTTTGGAGTCTGTGTGGTGAAATGTTGCATGTCTCTCTGTGGCCTTCTCTAAAAATTGTGGTTTTTTTCATTAACTTTATGCCCAATGCCTTCTTTCTCATTAGATGGATCATCCTTTTATTTTGGAAAATCTGCAACGATAGTATTAGTAGGGTCCTCTTCTGGGATCCTCTTGTTTATGTTAGGTTTTAGATAATGAGGTTGATCTTCATCTCATGTTACTTCCTTATCATTAAAATCTCTTCCAGCCTCAAGATCCACCCCACCAAAGGAGTCATCCATTGATATAGAAAATTTTCTACCCAGGACAAAGGCTGTAATAGCTTGAAGGGAATTCTTTTAGAGGGTTGGCACAACTGCATGGAATAGTCCCCATATACTCTAGTCTTAGATTCTTATGAGGCATTAAGCATTTCAATCACTACTTGAAATGTAAAAAAATAGTAAATTTGATTATTAAATGACTAATTAAACATGTAAGAGAGTGAAATACATACATGAATTTCACATTTGAAAATTTATTCCTTCTGTCTCACTAAGAAGTTACACTACATGTGACCCCTTAAATAAAGTTGGTGCCTTAGAATCTGGTACTTGACCTCCCAACTGTGGTGTAAGAGTTGTATGATGACCTGTATGAGGAAAAAATGATATCATGGATGAAAAAAAGCCTTTTAAATGGTTGATAAGTTACATTTAAATTGATATATGATCTTATGTTAAGGAAGGGTGATTTTAATGATGATATTATTCTATCACGCCGCTTCCATAGCAGTGTAATCTACCCTTGTAACACAACGGTATAGTCCCCTATAGATGTTACAGATGACAAGAGGATTTGATGTCGCCACTATGACTTCCTTGATTATGCCACCAACTACATAAACCTTTAGCACCAGCCCTGGTGTGTGATCCCCAACACCCAATGTTGGACATTATCTCATTCCAGTAGGGCCCCTATTCCATTTCCGAGTTTCTCATGTACAATTATTAAATCTGTTAGAACATCCGTATAATAATGTCTAATGACTAAGGGAGGCATGTAGGATAATGACTACCATGAAATGTGTAACAACTTCATCATCAAAGGCCATAATTTCATGGATCTCATGAGGGATCCATTGGTCAGGGGGTGATCCTTGTGACTCTGCACCATTGTATTCATGTGTAACATTATCTACTAATACCTCTTTAGAGGAGTCATCAATAAGTTGTATCTCCTCCAATCATGGATCTCCACTAAAAATAAGACAAAAAATGGTGGAAAATTAATCATACTCCCCTTGAGGGAATGGAAATTCCTCGATGACCATCAGATACATGTTCCATTCATGGATTCCCACCTTTTCCATGATCTGTACTAGCCCAAACACTTCCACTTTGAATCTATAATGATTCGGGATCCTCCACATTCCCTCAATAGATATGGACACACACAACAACCTCCAATCTGTCAAGATTTAGGGAAGAAAAAAATCAATATATTTCAATAGAAAATACCTCTATTTCTTTTAGGGATCCTCCCTGAAACCACTCATCCTAACCTGGGATACCCCTTATATATCCAACGATCACTACTGGGACCATTCTCTTCTTCGAGGTGTGGGTGAATAAAAACCTTGTGCTTCCCCCACTGTAAATACATCTAGAGTTTCCCCCATTTTCTCCATTTCTCCATGATGAGAGGCATATCGAAAACCTTACCACTTGATAACCATGATCTATAACTCAATCACTCTAATTCTCTTCTGAAATATTCATTATGGATATGATTTCATATTTTTTTTATCATAATCCATTGATTGGACTACGTTGACATTGTTTTGTTGTTTCATCATGGTCTCCCATGAACGTTCATGCATCATCATCCACCATAGCTGATTAAGGATACATGGATTGTACTTATCATGTATCCCCATGTAGACTCTCTTCATCACCTTATAGAGAAACACAGTCTTTATGTGAAACTTGTATGGTGAGTGTAGTTGGCAGTAGATGTGGTCATTCATCTTGACCACCAGTAATCATCTCCTAAAGCTATGTATATACAATTTCTGTTCCCATATCTTCTATATTTTATCTACCATCAGGCCAATCGAAGTAGATAATGGGTGGAGATTGAATTTACAAGGGTTTATGAACCCCATCATGCCCCTGGTCACATTTATTGTAATCATTCTAACCTCAGTAATATTGATATGGTATGGTTGCAGATCAACATTTAGTAGGGTGATGGAATTTAGAAACTCATAACCGCAAATTTTTTTCAAGATCCATCCATGAAAAAAAAATTAATGTTCTACAGATCCTCTTAATTGTGCTTCCCCTTATAGCATGGCCAAGTGGGTTGTAGATCTATCCATGTAAGGTCACCCTTTAGTATACA
This sequence comes from Viscum album, assembly GCA_963277665.1. NCBI lineage: Eukaryota > Viridiplantae > Streptophyta > Magnoliopsida > Santalales > Viscaceae > Viscum > Viscum album. The sequence goes on from OY728158.1 coordinate 1,320,064,728, forward strand.
TTGTTACATCCCACTAGGATTGCTAACATCACCAGTGTCCCAAGGCACATCGTCATCCTGGTTCCCCTAATAGGAAGAAGCCATCCCCTATAAATAGTGGTAAATAATAAATCGTAGCTTATTTGTGGATCACATACATCCACCCTCTAGTACCCACACTTCTCAAAATGAACCACTTCAGGGATAAACCGATAAGATCATGGACTCCTCCTTTATGGAACTACCCAGAAATAATTTACCCACCCCAAAATCCTCAAGACTATATTCTTCATCAAAAAAATGTCAAACAATACTTAGAATAGGATATCCTTGTGAAACATTGTTGAATGATCAAGATTTTTTCTAAACACCTCCATAAGTTATTTTGCTGGGAGAGGATTCTAGAGCCTATCATCCATGGTGTTTTGCGATGGAAAAAAATTCATCGAACTGAAACCCTTATAGTGTGATTCCAATATTGTGGTGAACATCCTGAAAATTGATGATCACCTCCCCATTTTCAAGATAGAAGTTTTTTATATATCGGGACTAGTAATGATATGCTTCTACACAATCTCCTATTGATGGTATAATTGGAACTGCAGGGTAAATACTGCCTCGTACAATCTAATCTGGCACATCTCCACCCCATAATCCATGAATGTATAGTTTACCCAGTATTCCCTATCCCATTTTCTGGTGAAATTATAGCAAGACCATGGGTCCCAGTATTTATGCTAGACCCAACAATTTTATCGTATATTGTTGAAAATAATGATGGCGTAGTGGGTGGGGAATTCTTCATCCTTTGATTCATACCCTATGACTATCCTTGTCATCCCATTCATCACATAAATGGACATAAATCAATTATCCCTTTTATTGTGTTCATGAATAGATATGTTCAGATTTTTTATCTTATCTTCGCGTATGAACCCCATTTGTGGTGTTTCAGCTACCTAGCTTGTGATGGTCACATCATCCGACAGCCCAATGTTCCATAGTGTAAGGTAATTTCTCAATGGGTAGATTTTATATGTCTCATTTAACATTACCACACATATATTTTTTTTCTAAAAAACCCTTCCTTGGTCAAGGGATCTCAATGTTTCCCACCACGTTACTCTCTATGTGTCATAGATAGCTTTGATCTCAGATTGATTATACTGATGGATTATTTTAGATGACTATGGAAAGTGAAAGGAAGGTTCTTATATGTAAGGGTATTAACCATGTTAAATTCAAGGGGGAATTAATTTTTATTATATAAAATTCCAAACATGGCATTGGTCGTGGAAATATATGATTGTAAGGAGTTTTCATGAAAGACATGGCCAAAATTTTGGGTTTTGGCTTAATAAGGAGACTTAGGTGCATGAAAGAAATTATCATATAATTCAAAATGTCTAGGTACTATACAGAGGGATCCCACTTCCTATTTATAAGATTGGAAAGTAGGTTTTTTCCTACATGAACTAGTCTTAAACAGCGAAACACACGTTTTGTATACTCCTAAGTACATGGTCTCCATTATTTTGTGTTTCCATCAGAACCGAACCTTCTTGTACCCTTTTAGACGATATTATGAGGGGGTTGGAATTTCTTAGAGCTATAATTTCATATGAGACCTCAAGAAAACATATTTTCAACAGAGAATGTAGGCCATCCTTAAATACCATTTCAGTATTGATGAGTGTGGTGTGTGTAAGTTCTATAGATTTCATGTAAGAACATTATTTCATGCGAAAAGGTCATTTACAACAAAAATTATTGGATTTTGCATTTCTTCTTCTTATTCCACCATAATTTCAAAGGCATGTGAATGTGATAAATAAGGTCCCAGACATGAAATATATGTTTCTCACAACAACATCTTTATGTTCCAAATACAACATAATCGTGCACATATTAAATATTCAATATCTTATAGAAAAGAAATAAATTACACTCAAATCCCATTTTTCACCCACTACCTTCCACTCCCACCACTAAGGTTTTTCTCTACAAAGATAAACTCACCCCTCCCTTGAAAAGGATATTGGGAAGAATAAACACCACTCTCATTCACTAAAGAACTATTATTACATGACAGTGTCCAATATAGATACCTCAATGTTGAGAATATTGTGAAATAAAACTCATGGGGTCCCAAGCGTGACATATATCGTCACTATGTAATAATTACACAATACCTACATATTTAGCTCAGGAGTGAGAAATGGGCATACCTACATAAAACACTATTCTAATTGCCACTAAAATATTTTGTTCACCTACCTTTAAAGTAATCATTACATTCCCTTGTTCTATAGAACCCATCTCACACTACTCTTGTGTGAAACATTCAAAATATGCACAATACATTTTCTTGGTCCCCTATATGATGTTCCCCATGACTTGAGTGGACCTGTAACCTAATCAACTTCTTCTGATATTTGGTATTGTTACTTATTTTTACTCTTTTAATGGAGACTCTAACGTGGACCTCATGACTGGCCACTCCTCCATGGATGTGATAATTAAATCTCTCTTCCAAAGGTGCATGTATGAGGGTCAAAAATTCTCTAGGGGTAAGTAGTTACTCCCTCCAAATATGAGATCCATGAAAAAGACTACCAGTTATATGTACTAGGTGTATGATGTTAATTTACAGAAAACTATAGTTTTAATTTTTGAAATAAGCACAATATTTTCCATGTATGTGTGGAATGAGATGACCCCCACACCGCTAACCCATAAATGGAATGAGATCCTCCTGGAAGCTTCCATACTTAATCCCCACACCATTCCAACTTAGAGATATCATATAAAAATGGTAAGATTTAATGAAAAATCAAAACACCATCCCTAATTGGAGATCCATTCATGACATGAGAATCCTTACAACATTACCTTAAACTATATGGATCTATGCTGTGAAATGACCTTAAACAACAACATAGAACCAAATGAGTTTTCATAGCTCTGTTCTAAACATTTTACTATGAGGCCACCATAAGATTCAATCATGACTAATGGAAATATTAGGTGCTCCCTCCGATGTGTGCACCTCCCTAATCCACCTCTAGGGGAGTTCTTATCAAAAATCACATATTCTTATCCAAGGGTTGTGTTTATCCATTAATAAAAAATCAGGGGGTTACGTCTTCCCTCCTTGGGAAACCCCTTCCTGGTCATCCTCAATGGGTGTTTGTATAAACCAATTTGGCATTCCTCATGTGTATTCTTGACCAATTATTATCTTAGTTACTCCCTCCTAGGGACGCACCTCCCTGATCTTCCATAAGTTGAATTCTAATCAAACATTCCCAGATCTACCACAAGTTGTGTTCTGATCCATTGGTAAACCTTCCATGTCTGACATGTTCCCACATAGGGACACACCTCTCGGATTCACATCAAGGGTCTTTCTGATCAATCCATTCAGGATCAACCTCAAGGGGAGATCTTATTCATCCACTCATGTTGTGGCCTCTTCCCTACTAAGGGGTGGCCTCTTAGATCTGTCTTCATGGGGCATTATAATCAATCCACATTTCCCCCACAATAAATTAACCTTCTTCACTTCTCCACAAGATATTAAACTCATTATCTGATCCATATCAAATAGGTGTATTGAACCATCTCCCCATGATAAATAACATGTGAAATGAGTCAAACAACTACCCCTTTAATAAGTGTGGAATACTTGTGGTAAAATTACTTGGAGGAGTTTTGCCTCTGGAATCACTACCTCATGATCAAAATGTGTTGAATTTGGTTTTGCACCATAGGATGCCTAATATGATATTACATCCTAGGAGTAATAAGATGGGTTAAAAATACTACATGTATCCAAACATGCCCAATGATTCCCAAAGTGACAGCTCTCTTGACTAAAGGTTGATTCCCTATCATGATGAAATAATAATTTCAAGATATAATTCCTATAATAAAATTGACTCCACAATGATATGGAACTAGAAATTAGTTCCATGAAAATGCATTAAATCTATAAGGGAGACCCAAACAAGGAAATGATCTCCAAGGAGGAATATATTGAAGGAGAAACTGAAATCCCATCATACCATTTTGATCATGTAGTATACATCTCCATTGAATGTGATGAATGGGTCTCCCCTTTAGAAAGTGGAAATTTGTGGAAACAAGAATGTTAGTGTAGGAATTGTAGACTGATCCATAGGTGGGGCCCTGGTGAAAGAATTAGAATACCCACCACAAGAAGTTTTGAGATCAATCAAATCCGGGCATATAAATTGAGAACAAATCCAAAATAATAAATAAAAGGTAATAAATAAATAAATACATCTATCATGGTTCCCCAAATGAAACCCTATTGAAACTACATGATTCAGCCTAATACAGATGTATCTAAACCAAGGTTAATCTATACATGTGTGAAAAAAGGTTTTATGGGTCATTATAAATAATCCATCAATATTTAGAACAATCCCAAGCATGTGATTTTTTTTGGAATATACGTGCTTTCTATCTAAAAAAATTATTTTTCAGGAATTATAAATATGGATTATTTTTTATTTAATATATGCTTCATCTTGGGCCAATCCAAGGTGAACCATATATAGGAACCCAAGTATCGCACCAGGAGAATAATAAATACTCAATTCTATAGGAGTCCATACCAGGAGACGCATAAACGAAATCCATTTTATCACCCTCAACAATGTGTAGATATAACAACCTCTACATTTATCCCTAGAATATCACGAAGGGGATTGAGTATCACTCATGAGTTTTTATAACCACCTGGCCACTAAACCCATCCATGGTGTCTCCCCTTCAGAACCGGTACAACTCACATAGAGGTAGAGAAAACACACAGTTATCCTATCCAAGGAATACCTAGTATCACTCTATATGTATACGAAACTAATTTAAAAATGATAATTATATAGAACAGTGAGTCCATCCAAGATGATCCATAAATTGGATCCCTTTTTTCACCCTTGGCTATGTATGTAGGTGTGGATTAGATAACAACAATTCAAATTAGTTCAACTAGGAATTATAATTATTATACTTAGTTCAAGATGGAAAATTTACTTACCACTAGAAATTCAAGGCATGATATATTGCATAGGGCCTAACTCATGGTCTAGCTTCTTTCTTAATTCAAATTTCATTTTAAGAGTATCATTTATAATAAGGTGAATCACACATAAAAAAGGTATCTAAACATATCAAGGTTAAGGGATGTTAATATTTTATGGTACGACACACCAATAAGAGTGTCTTATGTCAATGAGGAAATCTAATAGTAGCGACTCACATGTTGTAAGGATCCTATTATGCCTCGAAAGACCCTTCAATTAAATTAATTTAACATTACAGAGGTGATGTTAGATGGTTTAGCACATATCACTAAAAACATAAAATAAATACAATGAAACATAGGTGATTAAGCTAGACCACATACCTTATCTCTATATTACTCTCTTTATCAATTTTAGACAATTGAATCGAGGTAGAATGGTAGAAATTAGAAGACTCCTCCAAAACCCTGAAAATAGTGAAAATATGATTTCACTAATATAAATAAAAGGATATGAAGAGAATATAAGAATATAAAGGAGATTAATAGGGGGAATAAATAGATGATTACAATGCACCCAATGGAAAAGATAACAATGTCTAGATTGAGGATGTATGAGGATCCCTAGCTTATCAATGGAGGAGGTTTTTCACGAAGATCATCTATTCTATTGGAGGAGTATAGGGGATATTTAAAAAATAATCCCCTTAACTCTTATTAATACTTGACCTTTATATTTACCCTATGTGTAAATTCATTACTCATCATGTAATTGTTAGGATTTTGTTCCCAGGAAAATTTTCAACATGTCATGAAATGGGGTCTGCCTAGAGAAATACATGTCATGTATTTAAATAAAATTTCTGCATTTAGATGCATGAATTTCATTTTTTATACATCCAGGTACCATCCCATCTGCAACCTCCCTTATTGAAACAAACTATTCATCCTTTATCCATGGTCTCTATATTTCACCAAAACTAAAAGAGAATGGACATCATTGAAAATAAACAATATTACTCATACAATATAGATCAGTGAAACTGATGTTTTTGGTTGAACAAAATTGACCATGGGTTATGGGGATAATGACCCTAGTAGGACATATAGACAAAGAATGATCCAACTCATTTTTGATATGATGCGGGATGTTTTTAAGTCATGATCTAGGAATTTTTGAACCTTAGATGTTGACATGGGAAAATTATGTAAGGAATTATCATGGACCATGTTCGAAAATAAAATACTATTATGATGTTGTCAGAGCATACATTGATAAGGGGATTTTCTCTTAGGGATTTAAATTCCATTGATTCAAAGTCCGTATATGGAGGAATATTTTTTAAATCTATGTACGAGGTGTATCATAAATAGTCAAAACAATGGTATCCTTTATAGTTATATTCCATTATTAATTATTTCCAAGGGAATTTTGTGATGATCCAGGTTTCATAAAACCTTAAAGTGTTGGTTTTGAAGGAATTTTGTCTCTATTTTACTAGAGGCAATTAGACTAATGTTGTTCATGACTAAGTGATTTATATTTTACTTTGACTTTGATCATTTATTGGTTACATGAATTGGTACTATGTTTGTAGCTGATCTAGCGAGGAATGATTTTTATATCACTATGTATCACATTTGGGTGTGAATCAAACCACAATTTGTTCTAACATGACGGTGCGCTATGATGCTGACATCCATAACAATGGATCTATCAAGAGAGGGCCACAATAATGTGTTCTTTTACATTATTTGATAAGAATATGAACCATAGAGTTTAAAATCTTGTGGAAATTAAATTAACATGTATTTAAATATCATGTGACAATTATGTATGGGTTACCATTTATGGTCTTTCATCTAGAACCATACATTTTGATAGGATATTTCCAAGAATGCAATGAAATTATCTGGTAATGATGTGGGAGGTTGTAAGTTGTAGCCTCATATACCCCATATCCAATGTAGTGGGATGGGACAAGAATTTATGGGATGCATTCTTAAAATTTATGAATATAGTATCCCATTATGATGTCATAAACACTGTTGATATAAGAGGAATATCACTTGGGGGTGATTAATCTATTGATTCTCAAACCATGATTGGTGTCACATTATGCAAAAATGTGTTTTAGTAATAATATTCATTTTCAAAACAATGGTGTCTAATTAAGTTTGAATATATCATTAAAAATAATCAATAAATCCTTCTGGGGATTTGATTTTCCCAAGGCACAATGTGTGATTTGTTAATAGAACATTCTTGAGTATAAAGGATTCATTTAATCAAGAAATTAAAAGGAACAGGTAAAGTGTTACTTCATGATTTATGAATTTTATGTGATGAAGAGAAAATTTGTGATTGGACGCATGTTTTGAGATCTAAACATCAAAATGTATCTTTTGGTAATAGGAATCATACCACAAATAGTTCTATAATTAATTCTCTACAATAGTAGGGTCCCTATACAGGGAGGGGTATTTTTTTCAAATACTGGTTCACAAATGTAATGAAAACTCACAACAAACTCTATTATGTAGATCTAGATCATACATTGGAGCGTGGGTGCATAATTTATTTTATGTGGGGAATATGATTGATATTCTAGGTGTCAGTAGGTATATTCATTATATGAGAATCAATCCACACATTTTTTTAGTGAATTTTTTCTCTCACTGATTAAGTTCTAATGTAGAGAGGGGGAATATTATCATAGTGAAAATAGTCAATGATTTATAATTAAGTAACCACTATTTAGATAATTTAGTTGATAATGAATCCCCCCATTATTATATGATATAGGTGTGGCAGGATACCAACAATGGTGATGGTGATTCTCTCCAGAGATATCCATAAAAATGGAAATTTTAACCCAGTATGAAAGGTAATCAACATTCCAGTTTAACATAATGTGAAAAGTATTTAGGAAACCCTATGTGAAGAGGTGGTATTAATTATTTCATTGTAAAACACTTTTATAATGATGTTCAAATAGTTTAATGAAGCATTGTTTGCAAAATGATGTGGCATGACCATGCGAGGAGGTCCATTCCAATATTCCTAATACCATCTGATATATTCTTAGTTTGAGAAAAACAATAATCATGACAGATTACCTTATTTCATATTAGGGATTCAAATAATGTTTTTGAATTGAATGGTTAACACCTATGGGTATGGAGTGGATTCCTCAGCAGGTAAGGAGGAATCTTTTTTGAATAAATGATATAGAGTCAAACACTATCAAGGAAAATACTTCCTCGGATTAGAATTTTTAGTTGGGATTGAGACAAAAGGTCTAGGTGTATTTAATATCCTATGAAAATAAGAATCATTTCATATATAGTATTGGGTAAGAATTATAAACATTATTTTAACTCATATGTTGAAAATTGAGTAGCATTATTTTTTACACTTGGGCCTATGATGAGGGACCTAAGTGTTACAATGTAACATGTAAAAATCAGAATGGAGACACATATAATTCTTCCATGAAATTTAATATTATGAAATAAGAACACATCATTCAAAATTAGTTAAAACTCGTTTTTGTGGTCTTATGAATTAAAATATACCCATCAAATCAGGAAATCATCTCATAAGAATAGCTTCCTAACATTTGAAGAAATCATCTTACAAGAAGACTCTTCCAAGATTTGATGAAATATTCTTATTAGAATAGTTTTATATGTATTATTTAAATCATATAATAAGAGGTAACTCACACACTTCATATATGGTAATCAATATTTTCTTACCATGTCATCCTAGGCTTGGTGAATAGAGTAAGTCTACATTTTAAGGTCATTTCCTTAAGACGTTTTCAAACAATTTAACTTCTTACGACTGTGATTATATGGTCCATGATGTTTAAAAGAGATATATACAACTTTTCATTACTGAAAATAGATGCACAGATCAACATAGGATTCAAATATTTTACTTTTCCTCTATTTACATTTCAATATTCATCAATAGCCATAGAGACACCTCTATCAAATGGTAGAGGAATGTCTTTGAGGTCATCCTTATCATGCTCTTCCTCTAAATCTTCCACTTCCACTTCCTCTTCATCATACTCTCCCTCTCTTCATTCATTCATGACCACATTGTGATGGATTAGTGGTGAAGGGTAATCATTAGAGTTAGAAAATATATTGAAAATATAAGATGCAAAGGTAAACATATCTCTATTCCCTAATTATGATAAAAAACATTAGATTAAACTAATGTTTTTGAATTTTACTAAATTATTTAGGACAAATTAAGGGTATTTTTACCTGAAGTGTTCTTAGATAGGAGGATCCAAGACATATTTAGTATATCCCAGTTCAACTAACATGATTGAAATCATGAGGGTTGATTAGTATATTCCCAATCCTGATCTTAGATCTACGATCTGGTTGATGGGTATCACATATTCAACACCAAGATCTATGAATAAGTTAGTAGGGGTTGTTTCAAGACTATCAAGGGTGGTAACCAAGAAACATAATGATTCATGGGTTTCTTCCCCTGTCTATCATAAAATACTTCATCCAAGTATTGAACCTCACATGATCCCAAGGGATATTTAACATCATTTAATGTCACACATTTCCCATTTATATAATAAATCAAAAAAAATTAAATAATTACTGTATTGAAACTTTATGGAGAAACTTAGGCCTTCCTAGAATGAAATTGAATATAGTATCTAGCCCAATGTGTAAGAATTTATAGTTTGACATTAGGTCCCCAAATTTTTTTCTAAGCCTAATCTATCCGTATTGATTTGTTTCAAATTTCTTAGACCCTTGAATTTTCAATGGAGAGGGATAATAGTCAACTTCACTATATCTAATCTACTGATGTGATCATATCTAAATTTTATTGAAACTAGAACTATTATTTATAAATAATCAATGGATATGAATGTCATATAAAAATCCATACACATATGAGATCCTAATGCTCTATTATACCATAACATCCTAGTATTATTCTATGAAAGCTATAAGAGCATGAAATTACAAAGGTTAATTATCTACATGGAATACGTCAGCATGATTGACCTCATCATGAAACTCTTGAGGGATTAATAGTTCCTCTATATGTGCTTCTTGGATATCCATTAACATGTTATTGAATCAATAATTGATATAATCACCATATCTATAGACAAATGATTCACGATATAGTATTATTGACTCAAATATATGCATCTTCTAGTTGGGAACTATACACTAACATGAAATATAGAGGATTGTGGACCAAGGGTAGATGAGTTGTTAATATGAATAGATTTTGAGTGATGCTTGGATACTGTTACATTAGGTTGTCCTAGAATGATTACATGTCTGGGGTCATATGACTCTTTAATAATTTCTAGATGGTTGTTCTAAAATAATTCAGTCTGGAGGAATCTTATACAATGTGGGTGTGCTTCTCTATTATTCAAGGTCCTATTGATGGTCCATTCTAGGAGTCTCAATAGTGTAAACATCTTAGGAAAGGATAAAGATAAAATATTATATTTCAACATAACTACTTATTTATCTTACTCCTTGGCTCATGTGGCCTCAATATATGGATCCCCATTCTAAAGTAGGGAACATGGGTTTGTAAAAATTATCATAATTGTATAAGGTTTCAATTATGTGGATGAAATTAATGGACCTAAAGATTAGTTTGTTGTTTAATGAAGATTCTTCGTTATGTATCGATTCATGTAGTAACATTTTCTGGGATAGTACCCATGCTCTTAGGGTTAAAAGCGTAAAAGCTGAGAGAGTTATGACTAGTTTTGGAATCATTATAAGATCATTATCAGGAAAATGTTTTTTATTCTTATAAACATTTTTTTCATATAATATTACCTTTTGGAGGACTATAATGGTGATGAGGTTTATTGTAATATGGAAGGTGAAACTAAGAGTGTAGTTGGTTTATTTAATTGTTCCATATGGATAACAAGATTTTGGTTTATTTTCATCCTGATCAACCAATCAATGAACATATTTTTAATCTTTTTCATATCTTCTATCCATTCACCTTTTACTTATGGTGTGGAATCTCAAAAACAAACCACTTGGGCTAGTGGTTTACCCAAATTCACATTCACTTATTAACCCTCACTTATAGAATGTCATGAAATAACATGCTTCGATGGTGTGGACCAACATTTGGTGGAAGGAAAAGTAATTTGGGTAATCATCAAGACCCACTAGATCAGTCCTCTTATGCACAGAAATATGAGTATGTTATTTTTTAAAGCTAATATAAATTTTACAAGAACATTTTCATCTTAAAAAGAGTATAATTTATTCTCCCAACCATTAGATTAAGAGTCTTTCAGTTCTCTTCACTCATCCTAACATGGGTATTTGTTTTCTCAGACATCAATTAAAAAGGAGGATCCACATGAGGATATGTAGGACTCTAAGTTGGAGCTAGTGTAGAGCACAGTTTTTAGGTGATATAGATGGTTTCAACTCTATATGGTATCATTTATTTAGCTACTAGTGTCGGTATAGATTTTTCATAGTTTAATATAATGGATTATCCAAACTCTGTTCAACTATGGAATGATCAAAAAAACCCACCCAAATACTCTACTAGGATAAGTATTGTTCATATCTCATTGTCAAGGTTTTCAACAAAAATACTCAAATCGTTATCTTAAATAAGTTTTAGGTTCATAGAGTATGTGTAGGCCTTAAATATTGAAATAAAATCTTACTCCTTCTAGTTCCCTCAATTATTTAAACGTGATAGGTAAATTACTATCAATTTCTTCAACAATTAACTGAATTGATTGAGGAAATATCAATGAACATATTCCAACCCCTAGAACAATATGGATGGTAAAATAGGTAAAAAAATGAAAGTTGGTCCCTCTATGATCTGTAAATATAACTAGATCTATATGCCTCTTCTTATTATAGGTTTTTTATCATGGGACTACACTATGAAACTAAGTTCCTCAGATGCTATTCTAGATCCCCAAGTCCAATGACTATTGGGAATAAAGGATTCCTAAAATTTGGAATATGAATAGTTGCATAAACCCATTTAGGGTATGGATTAAATTTTTATTTTAATGGTGCATTTTACCCTTATATAACATATGATAAATATTCTAGTGACTGAATTGATTCAAATAACCTATGAGGAATGGCCAACGAGGTAGTAGCATGAACAGGGGGAAACATGTTAATCCATCTCTAATTGTTTTAACTATGCACATGGTGCATAAACAATAGGATATGGCATATGATGATGTTTCTGAACTATATTTGTTTCTATATCCAATGTATTAAACTCCAATATTGCATCACTATAGGGTATAAAAATATTTTTTTGTTGGTATCCCACATTGGATGGATTTTCTCACTCTTATTTTGTTACGATGATGACTCGTCCTTACGATGGTACATGAGCTGGGAGTGAAAGATAAACCTATTTATGAATAAAATATCAAGAAGGGATACTTTCTTTAAGTAATCCCATTTCTAGTTTTCGTGACTGATTGATCATTTTTCTCATACTAAAAAAATATTTCAAGAAGTGGAAGTGGTTCAATCTTTTTAAGACGAAGGTGGGATATGATTGCTCAATTACCCTATTCCTTGGTTAATCCTAACCACAAAGGAGGTAGTGAATCATTTTAGGGAGACCCCAAATTTATAGTTAGACTCATGTTCCTAGTAAAAATCTATTCTTTAGTCATTTCAATATGAACATTATTTTGGAAGGATATGTCCTCTTGATTTTCCCCAATATCAGATTCATGTTCAGTATCATCTGTATAGGTAGTTCAAATTATATTATGTGATGAATACTACATTATAGGTGTTATATTATCATTATAATGTTAGGATAACTAGTTTCCCAAATAATATTTCTTGAGATAATTTTGATTCTTATGATATGTTGCACACTTGATATATGTCTCTTATTTTATACCTATACAGGGTCTCATCTCCCCCATAAATGATCCCTATGGATATGTCTAGTGAAGGGTGACCTAAAATCAATCATATAAAAATTTCTCCATATGTGTTCTAAGTGATGAGATAAGGTCACAGATTGTAATCAATATGGAGGGTTATCATCTGGGAACTCCTTTAAATTTGGAAATGACCAACATCTAATAATAAAATGATTGTGCTAAAAATGACCCAAAAATATGGGTTGGGATTGGTCTCACTCTACTGCTGTGATATTTTAGATCATATTTTTTGACCCTATGTGGATGTTTTGAGTTAAAAATTCCCCAATCTTTTTGAGTTGGGGATACTCATGTATCACTATAGCCACAAAACCATGACATTTCTCTTTATATTGATGACCTTTGTTTGAGGATTATCTAGGAGCATCAAATAATTTGTATATGATTTACATTATTTCAAAGGCATGGTTATTATTTTATGATGGTACATCTTTAATAGATAAACCCTATCAACATTCATGGAAGCCTCATACATGATTCTTTCAATTTTCGTCTCTCATTGGGACATGCTCTTCTAAAAATTTATCAGCGTCAAATTTTGTTAATTGTGCCATATATCATTGGTAGTGTTTTCTTCTAAGAGGAATCTTAACATATTAAAATTTCATAAGATAAATTATGGTGTGATCTTATAACTAGGGTTTGGGTTAAAATGAAACACAAATTTCTCTCCACATACCTTGATTCAGACACCGAATGGGAAATTGTACATTGCATAGATACCTTTAAAAACATGTTAAGAGATTCATGTTTAAGACCCTCCCATGGATTCCCTGATTTTCGGCATCACATATCCATAATGGATGCTACATCAATATGATTATGTAATCCTTAGATTACCCTTACATTATATTTATATCAATAATAGGGTAAGAATTTAACCTCTAGGTGACGAAAATTCATCCATATGTTTAAGATAATATCATCCACACATTCTTAGAATAATGTTTTTTGTAATTCCATATTGAGGAGTGGATAAGGGCCAAAACATGGATGGTATATTGTCTTCATCCAACTATTTAATTATATATCATGAACCTTCATCTTATTCTATATAAGATTCCTCCACATGAACTAATAAAAAAATGTTTTCCCACCTACCATGGGGTTTTGAGGAACTTATTCTACTATGTTTTAGAGAAGATGTTCCGAGGTTGGTTCAAATAAAGGCCATTAAATTGGGCTATCTTTTCATGGAGAAAGGATATCACATGTTAATGACATGAAATCAACCATGAATGTAATCATCTTCCCAAGAACCACAAAATATGATGGATTTCTTGAAATTGATTTTCAAAGGGGAGGACAATCTAGTAAATGTAAAATATCATTAGGTGAGGACCTACAAAAAAATTTCCTCATTGGGAGGACTACCAATATGGATTTAATTTTGAATATAGTGAGAATTACTGGGACCTCTACACTAGGGAATGTTGTTAAGGGGAACAATGGAAAAGGGTGGACCATCTATCCATTTTAACTTATGAATATGAAGAGGGTTTCCATGGTACTCATTTGTATAATGATTCTTATGATTGATCATTGTATGACCATGATGGGGTCCTTCGTGTAAGGATTTTCAAGAGGAACTCTATAGGATCAAGTGTTAAAATGATATAGAAGAACATCACAATTGAATATACTATTTACATGGATTCTTTATGGGTAATTATGACTATGGTATACTATTGATATATGTTTTATAGATTCAAAAATATCATGATTAAGTTGAATGGGATGATTTATCTTATCCTGGTTATGAATTAATCATTGATGATACTCCTTTTGGGTTCTCTCTAATGGGTTGTTGTAGTCACATGATATGGATGTAGACATTGATGTATAATATATTAATTAGAAACATCTATGTTTATTCTAGAATATTCAATTAGGATTTTTGAGTTTTTGAAGGGATATACACATTCCTTATTTTTAACATTCAAATGTAATGATAATCTATTGTTGGAACGGGTGTGTCTGTATGATTATCATGTTCATTTATCGTGAGAATTTTCCAATGACCCACCTGAATTGGAGTAGGGATATGTTTCTTCTCCTATGTTTCCACTGAATAATTTTAATGGTTGAATTTAAATTTGTAGGTAGGGTTGTCTTCTTGACTCATTATCAATTTTTGATGAAACAATTATATCTATAAGACAAGTAAAATGTGGATTGGAATTGATTCATTCCCCTTAATCATTGACTGGATATAAGGGGTAAAATATGTTGTTGTAATGGAAATATATTGTCCTTTCACGGATGGAGAAGTTATATTCTATGAAACTTTTTTTATATTTCTTATCAGGATATACCGACAATAATTACATGTATGATAAGGTATATGGGTTTCCACCTATTTTATATCAGGTTGTATCGAAAGGTTTCCCGTTTTATAGTAAAACTGTGATGGAAGGATTGATGTAAAAGTGTAGTTAAATGTTTCACTCATAGGTTTTCATCATGTATTGTAAAAAAATATTCTCTTTATAGAATATTAATGTGGTCATGTTCCATGTTTGTTGATATTCACACTCTATGGGATTTATTGGCTTCCTGGGTCTGAGAGACCTGATCCGGATATCAATGGAATAAATCATCATCAGGATTAGGATTTTAAACTTCCCGATATTTTTTGTGACATTTTTTCATAGGATTCCTTCATGGATAATCCATTTTTTTAGAAGAGGACAACATTTATCTCCCGGTCTACTTCCTTAACGCAAGGGATGAAACTTTTTTCACATTATGGGTAAAGGATCATGAAATATTTTAAAACTACACATGGTGTCATATTATATTAATCCACCAACCATATATTATTGAACAGTTAGTGTGGATTAATTTCATGGATGGATACACATCAAACCTCTATGTTCGGGACAATACAATTGAAGTGGTACATCCGAACAAGTGCATTTAAAACATGTTATCAATGATTCTAGGTGACTGATGGTGTTCTTTGGTTAGATGAGGATCCCAATAATATTTCATACTAAATGTACGTTCTTGTATTATATTAGAGTAAATTTGGATTTCACGTTTTTTTTGTGAATATTTTTCAAGGTTTCACATGAAAAATATAAAACAATAAAACTCATCAAATCATCATTATAATAAACGAACAAATGAAAAATTAATTTTCTAAAAAATCCATGTTTGTAAGATTTAAATGTTTTTTAAATAAAAAAGGGATTGAAATATTGGAATCATAATTATATTGGTTAATTAATTGATTCATGTTAGGTTAACCATTTTTTATTTTTCACCTATTTTAGTGGCGGGTCAGTTTCTAATGGGGTTTAGATGTGGAATAAGAAACACCCAACAAATCTCATATCTATAATTGGTTATCGACTTTCATTCAAAATGTTGGATATCATTTTAGAACATAACAAATAATGATTAATAACTCACATTAGTTAATAGGATTGGTGGTTTGGTCCATCACACCCTTTTAGAGGGAATTATTTCCTACTCTGAGACTCTCATTTTGAGTTAAGTCATACTCATGAATCCCTTTCAAATTCTAAATATGGAACTAGTCACCCCTATGAAAATATAATCAATTATGGAAATGTTTTGATTGGAATACATGTGTGTTTATATTATCATCTCTATTGATAGAGAATATTTTTTTTATAGTAGTGGTTTTCCATTATCATTATGTTTATTTTTTTGCAGTGATGATTTTAAGACACACAAATTGGCACTATGGAATGTTTTATTATCTAGGGAGATGGGTATTGTTTCAATGTTTTTATTGGAAATAAGAAAAAGGATTCATTTTTATCAATATTAGAGTAATCATAACCCACATAGTTCGATTACCCTTAATGGTACATGTCAAAACATTTAAGGACTTTTAATAAAGACTAGGCCCTGCAATTTAAAATATTATTGAAAGAAAATCTAGGATGAAGACGCCTATAAAATGATGGTGTGGGAATCTTGCTGAAATGAACCATGAGAATTTCTAGAGATATAGCCTCCTAGGTATGGGGTATAATCTTACATGTATTATATATAAATAAGGATTGTTATGGAGGAACCTGGAAGAAATATGGCCCTCATTATTAGATATGAACCTACTGGGAATATAGACTATGGAAGATTAGGGTGTGTTTTTGGTATTGAGTTTGAAACTTAAGAAGTATTTTTAGGTAAACAGTTTGAATATGAATCAACATCCATGTAGTTGGAGCGTTTGGGGATTACATATATGAGCGATAACCATTTGCTTTCTTCCTCAATAATATGTCCCATTGATGATTTGTCTCATCAGAAATATGGTCTCTTCAAGGCGTGATAAAAAGTTCTGGAGATTATAAAATGTAGGAGGACAAAATAGTGTATATATTATCGTGTTGATAACAAGATACACACTAACCTATAATATTACACGATTCATTATTAGTGTGAGATACAATAGGAAGTGTATGATATTAAAATATGTACAATATCCTTCATTTATATGTTTACAGTAGTGTGGGTATGGAAGGTTTGGAGATATCCAAAATGAATTATTATGGGATTACTTCAGGATGGATTATTAGTCAACTTCCCTTCCAATAGGTGGAAGAGTGGGTGATGGAGAGGCAACCAATGACATAGGTTCCATCCCATGTAAGACTCTTCACAAATCTAGAAACATATGTCGATACCTATCCCAAGATGAAATCTACCAAGATACCTAAGTCTTGGATCAATGTTACCACGATAATGAATGATTATGATCCATGTAAGGAACCCTTATACTCAGGATGTTAAATTCCTGACATTCTTTTCTATATTAAATTATAAAGGATCCATCTTGTTATTGTTTCCATGGTTCTGATCATACATGTCAAGAGGGTTTGGAGGAGTTCTTATGTTGTCCCCTTAGAAGATGTACCTGAAAAAAAGAGGTTCCATATCACTGGATTTGTGGAAACAGGGACTAGATGTTTCTTATCTTAGGTGATTTCTAGGTGACATGGATTTCTCATCACCCAGGTGATACCTATATGAGATGGTAGGCTACATTGACTAGGTGATTCTTGAAAGAATTTTGGATATACCTAACCTAGGTGCCAAATTGGATAATTTTGTGGAAAATGACACAATTAATATTTGGGTGAACTTGGCTGATAAAAAACATGGGAAACCAAACATAGGTGATACCATGATCAGACCTCCATGGGTCTCCTCATGTGCTCCATGAAGGGTCTCATGAAAGGAACAATCATAGGAAGAGACCTTATCACAAGTACTTTTGGACTATGGAATATCGATCATCATTTTTTTTTATTTGTTTTAGACCATGGAGGACCTCTAATCCATGTACTCTAGTTAATTATCTTTTATTTTTAATCTTGGAGAGCATCTCGAGTCTTTTATGGAAATGGGTGAAGGATTAGGGAGAGTCGAGGTTCAAACCATATGATCCTTTTCCAGTCATCTCAAATGAGGATCTCAAGGGTCCTATTTATATAAAATATAAGGACAGTGGTTAAAGGAGGTATTCATCAAAATTCACTCCCACAAGTCCTCTCACAGGTGTGGCCTATGTGAGGGGTCCTCCATGCATGTTGAAATATGAAAGTACTAATTCTATAATATTCACTTAGGGGAATTTGTGTGAATTTTTTTTTGTTCACCATTCAGGCATTTTCCCCCTCCCTATACATATGATTTTTTTAAAATTTTCATCTTCAAGTAAAAGATCTATTGGAAAAATATATATAATATATAAATTACATTAAAATCATTCTCTAATAGTGATTAAATTAATTTATCAATATAAAAAAATATTTTTTGCATAAAAATCATTTCCCAAAAAGGTTTTATATACTTTATAATTTTTTATATTCTCATTTATAATCAACTATTATTAATTGAATTAATTTAATACATGTTAAAAACATATAAATTTCATAATATTTTTAGTTCTATTTAGGACCACCAATTTAATAGATAAGTAAAAACATTATGAAATTTTATGGTTCATTAAGACATGTTTTCACATCTAATGAATGCTCATGAAGAAATTAAATTTATTGGAAAAAATCGTATAATCTTGGTGAATTACAAAAATAGCCTCAATTAAATTTTATCTCATAAGGTTCTTAATGTGAGATAAAGGCATTAGAAATAGTACCTCTAGGATTATGAATTCAATATAGTGTATATTTTGTGAATGGAAAATGTGGTGGTAGACACCCTTACTAGGATTTATTTTAGCAGTTTATGATAGAGTCTCAGAGTAGTTGGTCTCATTATAGTTGTTCATAGTGAATGTGGATGGTGTAGCTTAAATATAATCGATGGACGTCACCCCCATTACTCCTACAGTGTGTTAGAGATGTTGGTCAATGTGATACTAAATGTGAAACCATGTGTATTAAAATATCTATTGGATGTTCTCTAGATGTAATTTTTGAATATTGGGGGCACATAATTATTTTTAGAGTTTGATGATAAAACATGCGACATTTCATGTTGATGTTTTTAGGGACATTCATATATCCTCCTTGGAAGTACGTCCTTGTGTGGAAATTTTGTACCAGGACCTTCTGTGTTTGATTTTGTGTCTACTGATGAATAATTGTGTAGTGGATCTTGTCTATTGATGCTTCACTTTTTAGTAGATGAAGGTTAAGAAATAGGTTTCAATGTGTTTGGATCAACATGTTGAGGTTCCTACGTCTCAGTGGTATTTGATCTCTAAATTTTTCAGGATTGGATTCCCACAATCTTCTTGATTACACGATTCTATTTGACTGATCGTATACTGAAGCAAAATGTCATTCCACTTCTTTAATATCTGAGAGTAGGGTATAGTAGAGATCAATGGACATATTTAAATGCAATAGATAATACAGATTCATTGATTACCCATGATATTCAGTTAATCCTATGATGTGTACATCATATCAGGATTATGTATTGGATTATAGGATTCCTTTGGGATTCAATTGTGTTTGATCAGGATGTTTCACCCCAATATTGATTTCCATACTAAGTGAACTATTAAGTTTTTAGATGTCATTATTCGGGATTTCATGATGGAATATTTCCATAGTTGGGAGGGTCACCTATCTTCTGTGGGCTGTGAGTAGAACAATATTTATCACCCCACATTTGGTTTGGAGCCATTATAAACCTTATATGGGATACCATGTATCTCACTATTGAGATGGATTAATCCAGGTTATCCACCTCTCAAAAACTGATAGCCAGTGTGAGTGATGAAAGAGAAGTTAGGGTAATATAATAGCTTATGATGACTTACATGATCCATATAAATTATTAAATGTACTGATAATGAAGTATTTGGATATCTTGGAGAGAGATCATGTTTTCTTGAATGTCTCACATAAATGTGAATAATAGAGATTTGATCCTTTGGAAAAGATACTCCTACATTTAGCATCCATTTACAAATACAATATCGAGTAAGTGGGGTTTCATACCACTTATCCATGCACTCGTAACTAGAAAGGGAACATAAAGTCTTCCGTGTGTCATAATTGAGGAGGTATGTGCATTAACCATCTCATGCTCTCAATAGGGTTGAGATGGTATTTGTGTTGGGAGCTACCATTGAAAAAAACTCGATAGATAATGAGGATCCATTAGAGTGGATCATTCATGGGTGAGTGATAACCATGGTTAGTTCTAGGTTTCATAATGGGGCTTCTATGAGTTATCCTAGGATTAGAAGAACCATATGCAAGCCTACAACTCCCAACATTTTGTGTATACTTTTTTCATTTTAGGATGAAAATATTTAATGTGAAATGAATGTAATGGCTCAATTTTTTCCATGTAAAACTATGAAACATTTTTAACAATTATTTTATGTTTAGAAGAGAGACATAATGGGATTTTAAGGCTCGTGGAGCCTCTGTGTTGATACCATAAAAATGATTTAATAAGTTATATCACACATGTTACTTTTTTAAAAAAATGGAATGACACTAGAATAGAGTATCTGATCAGATATATGATGCCTAAATTAAATATATATAACATGTGTTTTAACCTGGACATGACATAACCTTTTTCGGTGATTGGTGTTTCATTTAATGTGAAGTCGAGGGTGAAAATAATAATACAATAAAAAATAATAATATATTTTTTATTAAATGGATGTGACCTAACCCTCCTTTAATTAATCCAAGTTATAGAAAAATCATTGGGTTATCCGTATAATACTAGGTATTTGAGAAGATAGTGTGTATGATATATTGGTGAATGGAAATGGTTGGAGGATATAGATCAATTTCTAAAGTAGCTTCTTCACCAATGGAGATCATAAATCAATCCCATGATGATGACGCTAGAAAATTCCTCATCAGTGATCGACCCAAACCCAAGGTAAGATATTATTTGGTGGATTTTATCCCATTCAATATTTTATCACATTGAATAAAAATCAATTATTCTAAAAATTTTATTTTTGAGATGGTTATTGATTAACTATTAATGCATTTTTCCATCATAAATCATTGGAATTTGTATTAATATTTTTTAAACCCAATCCTTCAGATTTTTTTCAAACCCTATGATAATGATCTGATTCCTACCGAAACAATGGATAATGATTGTTGCTAAAAATTTTGTTTTATGAACATATCAATATATTCTTATTAAAATCATTGTGAGTTTTCCTTTTTACCAGCGATTCAAAAAATACCCACTGAATGACACTTATTAAATCATTCATTACCTTAATGAATCACTTCGATGGGTTTGGGATTTATATTAAATATATGTGTGTGATTAAAAAATAGGTTCACCTAGATCAGAGTTAGAGTTCTTTTATTCATGATTTTGGGAATGTGATCAATGTAGTGTAATTTGGATGCTTTTCAATGGTATTGATAGAGAAAAATATTTAACAATGTTGATGGAAATTTTTGTTCAATCCATGATCCATGTTTACCAATGGGTGTAGTGGTCGAATTAATGGATGTTTCAGTGTTGTATTGACCTGTAAATAAATCGAGATAATTTTCCAAAAAATCATAATTTCACTACATGTAGTCGATGAAAACACACATTTTGATCCTCTCTTGCAGTACTAGGGTTTATGCAGAGAAATTAATATTACACAGTGTGTAACACTTTTCACATGCTGTGAAACCCATGTATAGTGGTTTGGCATGTATCCTAGGGATATAAGTTCATGGACATGGATTTGTACATGATAATGGAAAAAGTATATTGGCAATGCATAATACTTGAACATGTCATAGTACACAAGCATGGTCATACCACATGGGAATGGACCAAAGTATACATGCATCTACCATAGTGTACATACTCGGTTATGAGGCACACAATGTTCCAGATCGATCTCAATATGTCATGTATTTCTAATTACACAATGTTAATTTTGGGAAATACATATTTGCTGACAAGAAGAGACATGGGAGAACCCAATGTAGACAATTCACATCGTTTCGACATAGAACAAATGGTTTTATTCCCCTAGGTTAGGTTGAGGCCCTCCATGTCTTTAGTGTAATGTAATATTATTAGTTGCATCCCCTCTTACCATTTAAGTTGCTTGTTTTCCCATATTACATTTTTATGAGGGTATAAAGTGAAATTATATCCTACGTATTGGATTGTGTTGCCATATATGGATTTTTAATCGATGAATGTTTTGAGAATAAATATTTCTATCTAGGTTTGGATCATCTATCATTTTATATCTTTTTTTAGGTTGGGTAGGAGAAAATGGTGTGACCAACATTCATGAGTGTATGATTCCCTACATATTAGTTTAATATGGGTAGGGTTCAGCATACCACAAAAGCATGAGGTCAGATCCCCTATCTAATCTTCATAACCATTAGAGTTCCTTTACCTACATATATAGTGATACCAGATGAAAATTACCTATCGGATGAGAGCCTTCAGTGATTTCATGGATCATGGAGTGAGTTCTAATGAATGAGATTAGCTTGATTCCATAAGTATGATCTGATTGTTGGAAGTATGGTTGAGAACAATTTGAGAATTGGTTTCCATTATGATTAATCATGGTTTATAATTCTGATGGTGTTACCTCATATGCTGATTGACATACCATTTTTATGATGATATAACTAGTCAAATGATGCTTTATGTTTTGTGACATTGAGGTGTAGTACATTGTTTTGTTGTGCTCACCTATAAATGGGATATAACCACACATGACATGTATTATTGAGATAAAAGGGATTTTCATAGAGTTATAGTAGGATCAGGAGAAGGTGGTGGATAGTGAGCTAGATGGACTATGTTTCATGTCATGTTATTGAATTTGAAAATAGTCCCCTCCTTCATGTTAGTTTTGACTCTACTTTCATATTCATCTTAGTGGAATTTTATTTGGAGAATTGTGATTTCAATTACTTATATAAAACACTAATATGGTCTAGATGTTATAATTCATTATGTTATTAGTTGTGTTTTACCTTTCAACATTTTATGGGTCTTTGGAGATACGTTATTTTGTACAAGTACTTGTACAATGGCCACCCATGTTTGATATATGCATACTCTGTGCTTGTTTCCACCCCCTGTGTAACACCCCTGGATATTGTGATATTGTTTTCAAAACGATTTAGTATTTTAAATATATTTCCTTACATGCAACACATATTTTATCTTTTTTCACACAAAATACTGAGTTTATCTAACATTAAATGACACACTATGTTTAAATGAAACACTATGTTTAAATAAAAAAATGCATACTATTAAATTTCTATTATTTAATTTTATAGTTATATCCTATCCATTGGGACGGTGAATATGAATAAGATTAAATAAATTATAATAATATATAGTTTATAAATGAATATAAAATAACTCCTTGGGGGAATGTTAATAATAAATAAAAATGAAATCTATTAGAAAATAAATGAAATCTTTTTCATAAAATGAATTTTTACACAAACAAATAAGACTTATCCTAATAAATTAAAAAAAAATTAATTTTGGGGAATATTTTTAAGGAAATTTATATATTATATAATCATTAAAATTATTAACATTCAAATTATATTTCTATAGTCATGTGTTTATAAAAAAATCCAATTTGATTCTTAAAACGTTATTGAAAAAAATAGAAATGTCTACTTTTGCACAATTATTTTAAAAATATTTTTTTAAAAATATTGAAAATTTATGTGAAAAAGTAAAATTAAGTTTTTTAATATATGTGTAAATATTTTCTTATGGTATATTTTTTTTATTTTTATTAAATGATTAATTTTTCAATTAATAATGAACAATAATGGATTTTAATTGAAAAATTTCATTTCATTAAAAAAATTAAAAGATAAATTTTTTTATAATAGTGTTTTAAAATTAAAATTGTTTCAATTTTACATTTATTAATCTAATTAATATCATTGGAATCAAATTCATATTTAATTTTTATATTAATCTTTTTTAAACTCTTGAAACTTTTCCTTCTTGAAATTATTTTTTCATCATGGATGAGGGATAAATTTTAAATAACATTTCCAAAATAAAAGAATATAATTTAATAAAAAGGATTAAATAATTTTAATATTAAATATTTATATTATCTTCTAATATTAAATTAAATTTTTACATTAATAAATAATTCAAATTGTAAAAATTAATTACCATAGTTAAGGTTGAATCAGGTTTAGATGTGGTTAAACTAAAAAAAGGGATAAATTTACCTAAAAATGTATCAAACACCAATTTAATGAAAATATATAGACTTTATAACCTCTAATTTTTGAACATTTTCCAACATGGTGCCTTCAATCATGTGTAAAATGTGGGTACACCTTCTTTGATTCAATAATGACAAATGTATCGCTCACTTTCCATGTGAAAGGCCACCCACCCTCCTCTCCAATTCATACATCCAAAAAAAATATGGATTATAGAAAACCTATCAATATGTTTTTCTTATTTCCTCCCCACATACTATAGACATGGTAGGATCATAAATCCAATCATGAAAGGCTTTAGGTTAATATCAATGAGGTTTTCTAAACAAGAGGTACAATTTTTAACTTTGCGTTATTGTTTTACTTCTTCTTATAACTCCTAAAAATCTATTATAAAAACGATAAAAATATAAAGAATTTATCTCTTGTAGAAATATATGTTATTATTTAAATTCTATAAACTATATCAATCTACACATCCATAAAATATGATATGAAATCATCATTTGTGTGTATGTAATAATACTGTCTAGCGAACTAATGTTATTAGTTTTCCTTCACCTCATCTCATGGATGGATATGTTAATGGATTTAATAATTATATATGATAGTAATTATATTATTATACCTATATAAATATAATATCACATCTAACTTCTTACCTATAAACCAGTTTGAAATCAATAACTTCTCTCATGAATACGATGGACTACATCCTTAAAAATGGGTGTGTTGTTTTTTTTTCATTTTTGTTTTACAAGGATAGTTATAAGGATATATTAAATTATTTAAAATTATATTTTTAATATAATTATATTTATTTAATTATGATGTGATATATACTTTCTCAAGTTATATTCTTTATGTGATACGAAAACTTCATTCGTTTGTGTTATAAACTACCACCTTGCAGAACAATGGGATTCATTTTTCAAATATGTATTACATATATGGTAATGATGATAGGATTAAATAAAAACATTATAAACATACGAAAAAAAATTAATGGTAATATATTATTTAACACTCATTCATTATTTTTTTGTTGGAAAAATGGAAACGTTGTTCATGTGTATGTAGGACCTACCATCTCTTGGAATAGTGTATTTCATTATGAGTGATCCATCTTAATGGTAGTCTGACAAATACAGAGGGGGAAAAAGAGCAGTAGATGTCCAAAAAAACAATCCAAAATAAATCAATGAAAAATTCATGCAGCACGAGACTAGGTGTTCATGTTGTGGTGCGGGGAATTCCCACTCCTACCATGAGGAGGCCTCCCTCTTTGACATGTTTTCACTTGCTACCATTTTCCTCCTCCGTCATCCGAGAGTCCAATATTAATAACTTCCTTCATTTATTCATCTTCAAATGCATGGTTATATTCTTGTCCATCCTCCTTGCTGCTCCCAATTGCAATCAGAGAAAAAGCATTGTGCATGATTACCTTGGTATTCATTTTTCTCTTAGACGATTGTGAGATATCACGAGACATAAGAGATCCAATAGGTTTATTTGTTGATCCCTTATCCTTAGCAGATTGTGAAAAGCCCACATTAGGAGTTTACAACCCTCCTATGTCATGTGAAGAATCAATTGGTTGTTTACAGGACACCAACATAGCAGTATTACTAGAGTCATCCTCCTTCCTAGGATTTTGTTTAAAAGCAACATCTATTATCTTAACATAAAGATAAATATCATTACCCTGAACTTGGTCTGGAACTGAGGGCAGCCTTTGTTTTGAGATAGAGGGATGAACCAACTACTGAATCACTGCATAATTTTAGAGTGTTTGAGGGCTTGCTGTTGAAGCCACAGGCATCTAATCCATGCTATGTTCAGTTTCACCCTTCCTAGAGTGTAACATGGGGGAGGAAAGCTCCAATGGTTGATTATTAACATCAACCACCATATTGCATTTCTCAGTTGCAGGGTTTCTTGTTTTCCCTTTTTCAGAGGTAGCCCGTTTGCATTTGGATTTCAATGAAATAACAAACTCCATTTCTACATTACCCTTTCGACCCTTTTAGTCTTTTATTTTTTGTTGTTGTGACATTTCTAGATTAACATCAGTATGAATAGAAAATTATTTAGCACCCTGACTATCATCAGAACCATTATCAGTCTTCTCATCATCTAAAATAGAATGAGAAGCTTCTTTCTGAGACATGGAGAGGTGCGACTCACTTACAAGATCAGCACAAGAAATTTTCTTATCCTTGATAAAACTAACATTAACATGAGGCAAGGGTGTAGCCAACTCTGCCCCCCCCCCCCCACACCCCACCCCACCCCCCATCATGCCTAATGGGAACTTCAGCACCATCCCGGACCTGGGAATTAGGGGGATCCTATAGACCAGCAATACTATGAATAGAATTAGTCTGCCGATTCACTTTTTCAGAGGAGTGTTTACCATCAGTTCTATCTGGATCTTTAATCAGTGTTGTGGAATCAGTTGCTACAATTTTCTTTCTTCTAAATTGGCTGGGCTCCTTCCCCTTTAAGATACAATTTGAGCAGAATGCATTACTTCTACAATTAGAGATCAGGTGGCCTATAATACCACAAATAGTTCCGAAAGGAGTAGTTCTTTAATATTCAATTCTCAAATTGACCACATCTTTCAAGGTTGATAGAATTACACGGTCAATTAGAACAGCACTTAGATCAACTTCTACTAGTATTATTGCAAAGTGGCCAAAAGTTTCCATTTCCATTGAATTATCCATACGGATTGGGATACCAATATCTGAAGCTATGTCATAGAGAATTTTCGGGTGCCATAGTACCCAACTTAGTCTATGTACTTTAACCCAGACCTGAGCACATGTCTCTTTAAATTCATTGAGGTTAAAATTCAGATTCCAATCATGAATTCGAAGAACATCTGGTTTGAGATTAATCAACACAACACCCCAAGAAATACCATTTAACTCAGCAGATGGGAAGAGGACGTGGAAGAATCTGTGACCTAAGGACACGCATTTGAAGTCGGAAAACCCCAAATCTTAGCTAATCTATAAACCAAATCGGAGACCCTCCACAGCTTCATACCCTTCGACAATGAAATCTGTGCAATAAAAGAAAACGTAAAAATCTCAATTCTCTCAAAAATTTCTCCATCGGAGGCTGAGATGTGTGTTTTTGAACCTTTTCTAATGATCCTATAGCCAATTTGATGCTTGAGGAATGCAAATGAAGCCCCTGAGGAACCAGTGTGCAGAGTTAAAACTTTTTCAGAATCACTGTCTTAGACCACGAAAATCGTTTCATATCTTTCGACATGATTATTGGGCACATATGAATAAAGGTTGACGCTACAGGGATGGTCACAGCTGCTGCAAGCTCCAAGAGTCACCGTAGGGTTCCTCTCCTACTCCTCCATCATCATAAGGCATATTATTTAGCCGGTGGTCAGACAAATACCCAATGAATGATAATACTGGAATCATTCATTACCATAATTGATCAATACAATGGATTTAGGTATGATATTAAATATTTTTTCATGACGATAAAAGAAGTTCCACTAGGATTAGGTCTAGAGTTATTTTCTTCATGATCTTGGGCATGTTATTGATACGGTGCAACATGGATGATTTTCGATGGGACTAAGGGGGATTATATTTGAACAATGATGATGGAAACCATTGGACAATCCATGATCTATGTTTATTAGTGGTTAATGTGTTGGAATAAATGGGAGTCTTAGTTTGGTAATATTGTGTAGATAAATATAGATAATTTGAAAATTACTAATTACACTACATGTAGTCCAAATAATATACACCTTGTGGTCCCCACCTATAGCACTTGGGGTTATGCACATAAAATAATATTTCACACTGGGTAACACGTTTCACATAAAATGTAACATATGGTTGGTATCTTTTTATGTCTCTAGGTCTAAAAGGTCATAGACATGGCTTAGAGCATGAGAATGGATGGATTATACAGGAATTGCTTGATACTTGAACACATCTTGGTACACAGGCATGACCATACCACACTGTCGGGGACAACAATATATTGGAATCATCCAGAGTGTATAGAATCAACTTGTAGGCACACTAAGATCCATATCAATCTCTATATGTCATGTATCTATGATTACACAACATCTATTTGGGTAAAAAATATTTTGAGACATGAAGATACAGGGGAGAAACCAAGGAAGAAAATTCACTCCATTTAATCTTTGTACAAAACTTTTTATTACCCCAAGGTAGGTTGAGGCCCTCATTGTCTTTGGTTTTGTCTAATAATAGTATGGATATCCATTATTCCCATTTCTTTTGGTTTTTTACCTTATTCCATCCCTACAATGGTATAAATTTGAATCACATCGTGAGCATAGAATTGTGACGCCATATATGGGTTTTTTTTTTGAATAGTGTTTCATGAATAATTATTTCTACCTAGGTTGGGCCAACCATAATTTTATCTCGTTCTATAGGTTGGTAGTGTGAAATTTTTGTTTCCCACATATATGGGTGTAAGATTCCCTTATTAGTGGGTTAATTTGGGTAGGGTTCAATATACCCAAAAAACACTACATGAGATTCTCTATATGAGCATCATAATATTTGGAGTTTCGTTAACTACTTATTTAATGAGACATCATGAGAATAACCTCTCTAATGAGATCCTTCATTGATTTCATGGTTCATGGAGCGAGTTCTACTGAATGAGCATTAGCTTGATTCCTTGATCAGGATCATGTAGTTGAAAGAATGGTTGAGACCTATTTGATACTTTTTTATATTATCATTAAGTGTGGGTTATTATTATAAATGTTTTAACTCATATGTTGATTGGAATAACATTTTGATGATGATATAACTTGTCTCTTAATGCTTTATGTTTAGATATTTTGGGGTTTCCTATTATGTTTTGTTGTTATCACCCCTATATGGGATCTAACCACACATGACATGTCTAATTAAGATAAAAATACCATGAAAGCTCGATCAAAGGATAACCTTTTACCCTTTATTAAAATAAAAGAAAATTATAGAATTTATGGAACAAGAGTACAGACATATGACTGAGTCACATCCAAATATCAGTTCCAACCAGAAAAACATGTCTACATGTCATAATAATCATAATCCTCAACACATCCATAATAAGGAACATCCTCCATAGTAGTCGAATCCCATTCATATTTTGTATCACATGTAATCAATTACATGGAATACTTCTTTCTGAGCTCCAGTTTCTCCATAGAGAATTTCTCCTTATTTGATTTCTTGCTCACATGGATCTTTTTAGGATCTAGGGCATTCCCATTTTCCTTCCTAGACAAGGACCTGGTGGATAACAGCTTCGGTAAGTAGGAGTAGTCCTTTCTTGGTCTCCTCTTTGGTGGAGGAGTCACATCGCCTTCACTTTTAGACAACATATTCTGACCACCTTGAACAATATCATTGTAAGAGGGTCTTACTACCCCTCTATCATTATCATTGTTACTATTAGAGACATCTCTCCATTTCACAGTGAGGTCCATAGGGATGAAGTTTTTGCATCCAACTTCTTTCCTCACCAAGACGTCGTCGGAGTATGTTTCATGACAGACTGATTCATTTGAAAATAGTCCCCTCTTTCATTGTAGGTTCTTCTCTGTTTACAATTACATCTTACTGGAATTGCATTTGGAACATTATGATTTCAATTATATAAATCACAAAATAATATGGGATATATGTTTGAATTCATTATGGTATCAGTTGTGTTTTACATTTCATCATTTTATGGGTCTTTTGATATATTTTATTTTGATCCTATACTTATTCTATGGATTCCCTTGTGTGAAGTATGCCTACTCAGTACATGTCTTTATCCTTTGTGTCACAACCCAAAATATTGTGATATTTTTATCAAAAAGATCTAATTTTTTAATTATATTTCCTAACACACAACCCATATTTTTTCATGTATCAAACACAACACTGATTTTGTCTTCTATTAAATGCTACACCAAGTTTAGATAAAATAAGGAATACTATTAAAATATTATTATATAATTTTTTATTTATATATTATCCATTAGAATAGTGGGTATGAATAGAATTAAATAAATTATTAAAATATATTATTAATAAATGTATATAAAATGAATTCTATGGTTAAAAGTTAATTATAAATTAAAATAAAAACTATTTAAAAATAAATGAAATCATTTCCACATAATCATTTCTATACATAAAAAAGTATTAATGTGGTAAATTAAAAACATAAATTTTGGTGAATGATTTTAATGAAATTTATATATTATATAATACTTAAAATTATTTATTTTCATCTAATATTTTTATAGTTAATCGATATTAATAAACCCAATTTTATGCATAAAATATTTTTTTTCAAAAAAAAGTATTGTCTTATTTTGTGAAAATTTTTTAAAATTATTTTTCCACTTTTAAAAAATTTATTTTAAAAAAAATAAAATTAATTTTTAAATATAAAATTTAATATTTTCTTAGGGTGATGTTTTTGGATTTTTATGAAGAGATTAATTTTTTAATGAACAGTGAAAAATAATGGCTTTTAATTGAAAAAATGAATTTTATTAAAAGAATATAAAAGATAAAACTTATTATAATATTTTCATAATATTAAATATTTTATATTTTATATTTATTAATCTATTTGAATTAATTGGAATAAAATTCATATTTATGTTTTATATAAAAACTTTTTACACTTTTGAAACATTTCTCTTTTGAGAACCATTTTTTCTTCATGACTTAGGGATTCATATTAAATAAAATTTGCCTATACAATGAATGAATTTTTTTAAAAAATTTAAATATTATTAGTAATCATAATTTATATTATGTTATAACAACAAATTATTGTTATACCATAATGAATAGTGAATATAGTAAAAATAAATTATCGTAGTTAAGGTTGAATTAGATTTACAAGTGAGTAAACTAAAAAAGGGGTAAAATTAACTAGAAACACATCCAACACCAATTTAATGGAAATATTTATACTTTATAACCTCTAATAATTGATAATTTTCCAACATATAACCTTCTAACATATGAAAAATGTGGGTACACCTTTCTTTCAAAAATTACATGTGTGTCACGCACCTCCAATGTAAAAGGTCACCCACTCTCCTCTCCTATTCATACATAAAAAAATTGGTTTATAAAATACCTATAAAAAATTATTTCTTATATCCCTTACTACATATTATATACTTGGTGAGATCATAAATCCAACCTAGAAAGGCATTAGGTTAATACTAATGAGGTTTTCTGAATAAGAGGTACAATTTTAAACTATGTGTTTTTGATTTACTTCTTCATATAACTCCTTAAAATTTATTCTAAAAATTATAAAATAAATAAAATTATGTCATATAAACTTAGATATTATTTTTTAAATTATATAACCTATATCCGTCTCCACTTCCATTCAAAATGATTCAAAATCATCAATTTTTTTATAGCGTACTACTGCCAAGTGAACCGATGTTATTCGTTTTCCATCACCGCCACTCATGGATGGATATGATAATGGATTTAATATTTATATATTTAATTTATGATATTATTATAATTCAATAATTATAAAATCGCAACTACCTTACTACCTCATAACCCGTTAGAAATCAATAACTTCTTTCATTTATATGAAGGACAACTTCCCCGCAAACCGATGTGTTGTTTTTCTACATAGATGGTTATAAGGAAATATTCAATTAATAAAAATTATATATTTAATATAATTATATTTCTTTAATTATGATATCATTTATGCCTTCTCATGTTCTATTCTTTATGGGATATGATAACTTCATTTGTGTGAATGATAGACTACTGCCTTGCAGAGCAATGAGATTCATTTTCTTATATGTATTACATAGATGGTAATGAGGATAGGTTGAAATATATATTTTTATATATATATATATAAAGTATTTTAATGGTAGTACATTATTTACCATTCATTAATTATTTTTTTGAGAAAATGGAAACATCGTTCATACGTATGTACGACTTACTGTCTCCAGGAACAATGTATTTCATTGTGAGTGTTTCTTTTTAACGGTGGTCTGAAAAATAACCAATGAATAATCATTATGAAATTTTTCATTATCATAATAAATCAATACCTTGTATTTTGGTTTGATATTAAATATGCAGGCATGACATTAAAACTGGTTCAACTAGGATCAGCTCCAAAGTTCTTTGTTTCATGATCTTGGGCATGTGATTGATGTGGTGCGGCGTGGATGATTTTCGATGGGACTGTGGGCGATTAAATTTGAACAGTGACGATGGGATATTTTTTTCACTCCTCAATTAGTTTTTTTAGTGGGTATAGTGTTTGAATCAAAGGGAGTGTTAGTGCAGTAATGATGTGTCGATCAATCTAGATTTTTCAAAAAAATTCTAAGTACTCTACATGTAGTTAAATGAATACAAATATTGTGGTCCTCTCTTGAGGCACTAAGTTTTATACATAGAAAATAAAATTACACAGTGGGTAATACATGTCACATATTGTGTAACCCAAGGTTAGTGGATTCTTACTTACCCTAGGTGTACATGGTCATGGACATGGCTTGGTGCATGAGAATGAATAGAGTATATAGGCATGACTTGATATATGAACATGGCTTGTCACTCATGAATGACCATACCACACGGGCATTGAACTCAGTATATAAGCATCGACCAAAGTTTATATACTTAGGATGGAGGAACACTAAGTTCCATATCGATCACTATATGTCGTGCATCTAAATTACACAATGTATATTTGGTTAAACACATAATTTGTGACATGAAGTGAAATGGGGAAAACCAAGGTAGAAAATTCACACCATTTAGACTCAATTCTAACTGTTTTATTACCCATAGGTAGGTTGAGGCCCTCCATGAATTAATTGTATTCAAATATTAGTATGTGGATCCCTTATTCCCATTTCAATTGGTTGTTTTCCCTTATTCCACCACTATGAGGGTATAATGTTGCATCACATCCTGAGCGTATGATGGTGATTCTGTATATGGTTTTATTATCAAATAGTTTTTTGGAAATTATTCTTACTACCTAGGTTGGTACCACCTAACATTTTATCTCCTTTTCTATGTTGTGATTGAGAAATTGGAATGTCCCATATACATGGGTGTATGATTCCCAACATTGCTGGTTAATATGGTTAGGTTTCAGTATACCCAAAAGAACTGGGTGAGATCCCCTATATGAGCATCATAATCATTTGAGTTCCATTAACTACTTATTTTGTGAGACCTAATGATAATAACCTCTCATATGAGATCATTTATTAATTTATGGGCTCTTGGAGTGAGTTTTACCAAATGAGAATTAGCTTGATTCCTCGAGCCAGACCCTATGGTTGGAAATATGGTTGAGACATATTTGTGAGTTGGTTTCTATTATGATTAAGAATGGGTTATTATTATAAATGTTTTACATCATATATTGATTATTATACCTTATTTATGATGATCTAACTATTCTCTAGATGTTTTATGTTTGGTGACTTTGGGGTTTTCTGATATGTTTTGTTATGATCTGCCCTGCATTGGATCTAACCACACATGACATTACTTATAAAGACAAAAATATTTTTCATATAATCATAGGATTATTATGGGAAAGAAGTTTATAGTGAGAAAGATAGACTATGGTTCATGCCATATAGATTCATTTGACTACAGTCCCCTCCTTCTTAGCAGGTTATACTCTATTTTCTGTTTCTTCTTAGTGGGATCTTATTTGGAACATTATGATTTCGATTGCGTATATCACACATTAATATGGGATAGATGTTTTAATTTATGATGGTATCCACTGTGTTTTACCTTTTAACATTTTATGGTTCTTTGGATACATTTTATTTTGTACCCGTACATATAATAAGGCCTCCCATGTGTGAGATATTCAAACATAGTGCTTGATTCTTACCCCTATGAAACATACAAAGATATTGTGATATTGTTTTTCAGAAAGATTTAGTATCTTCATTATATTTACTTACACAAAACAGTAATTTTATCCTATGTCACACACAACACAGATATTATCTTTCATTAAATGCAACAGCGAGTTTAAAGGAAACAAGCCATACTGTTAAAATATTATTATTTAAAATGATAGTTATATAATAGCCATTCAAATGGTGGATATGAATAGAATTTAGTAACTTATTAAAATTTATGGCTTATAAATTTATATAAAATGAATTCCATGGTAAAAATTAAATTATAATTTTAAATAAAAACTATTTAAAAATAAATGAAATGTTTTTCAAAGAAATATTTCCACACAAAGAAACAAGTTTTACGGTAATAAATTAACAATGTAACTTTAGGTTAATTCTTTTAATGAAACTTATATATTATATAATCATTAAAATTTTTAACTTTCTTCTAATATTTTTATATTCAAGCGCTTATAATAAGCAAAAAATTATGATAAAAACATTATTTTTCAAGAAACAATAGTACTGTCACCTTTTGCGCAATTATTTTATAATTATTTTTTGACTCCATTATAAAAATTATTATAAAAATAAAATTTATTTTTTGAATCTACAAGTTAATATTTTATTAAGGTTAATTTATTTTATTTTTATGAAAATATAAATTTTTCAATGAATATTAAAAAATAATGGATTTTAGTTGGATAGAAAAATTTATTAAATGAATTTATAAGTTTTTTTTATAATATTGTCTTAATTGTAAAATAGTTTCAATATTATATTTATTAATATAATTTATTTCATTAGAATAAAATTCAAATTGAATTTTAATATAAAAAACTTTTTAAACTATATAAATGTTTCACTTTTGAAAACAGTTTTTTCGTCACGTCATATGGATTAATTTTAAATAAAATTTTCCAAATCCATTATTGAAAATTTAAAAATATAATAATTATTATTAATAGTCATAATTTATATTACCTTATAATATTGATGTAATTTTTCACAATAATTAATAGTACATACACTAAAAAATTAATTACTTCATTTAAGGTTGAATCGGGTTTACTAATGGTTAAACTAAAAAAGGGAAAAATTACCTAGAAAAATAGTTGGAACCAATTTTATGGAAATAATTATACTTAATAACCTCTAATATTTGATAATTGTTCCACACATAGCCTTTAATCATGTGAAAAATTTGGGTACACATTCGTTTTAAAAATTACAAGTGTGTCACGCACCTCCCACGTAAAAAGCCGCCCACTATCCTATCTTATTCATACATCAAAAAACAATTGGTTAATAAAATACCAATAAAATTTTATTTCTTATATCCCTCCACACATAATATTTACATGGTGATATCATAAATCCTACCTAGAAAGGCTTTAGGTTAATCCCAATGAGGATGTCTGAAGAAGAGGTACAATTTTAAACTATGTGTGTTTGTTTTACTTCTTCATATAACTCCATAAAATCTACTATAAAAATTATAAAAAAGGAAAAAAATTATATCTTATATACTTATATGTTATTATTGAAATTATATAACCTATATCCATATCCACTTCTATAAAATATTATATGAAATCATTATTTGTGTGTATTGTGTAATACCGCCTAGTGAACTGATGTTATTCGTTTTCCATCACCATATATCATGGCTGGATATGATAATGAATTTAATATTTATATATGTAATTTTTGATATCAGTATACATCTATAATTATAATACCACATCTATATTCTTACCTCCCAACAGGTTGTG
The DNA here is from genome assembly GCA_963277665.1 of Viscum album. Lineage (NCBI taxonomy): Eukaryota > Viridiplantae > Streptophyta > Magnoliopsida > Santalales > Viscaceae > Viscum > Viscum album. The sequence goes on from OY728158.1 coordinate 1,320,101,198, forward strand.
AATTAATAACTTCTCCCATGTATACGGAGGACTACTTCCTCGCAAACCGATGCATTTTTTTCATTTTTTACATGGATGGTTATAAAGATAGATTAAATTAATCAGAATTATATTTTTAATATAATTATATTTATTTAATTATGAAATCACATATACCTTATCACATTCTATTCCATATGGGATATGATAACTTCATTTGTGTGTATGATAGACTACCACCTCGTGAAGTAATGTGATTTATTTTTCACATAAGAATTACATTGATGGTTATGAAAATAGGTTTAAATAGAAATTTATTATATATACGAAACTAATAAAATTGAAATGGTAATATATAATTTACCCTTCACTCATTATTTTCATTGAGAAAATAGTATCATTGTTTATGTGTACGTACGACCTAACATCTCTATAAAAGGTGTATTTCATTTTCTATCTCTATAGATAAAAATATGCTAAATATATATGATATTTATATTATTCATAAAATATTTTATAATATGGTACCAAGATCATTGTATGGTTACCAAAAATACCAATTGAATCCATACTCTAAAAACCAAGTAGTTATTACCCAAAACATGACTTTAACGTGGAATTTTTAATAAATATGTAATAAAATATCATAATTAAATCATATATGCAATAATATATATAATTAATTTTATTTAATATATTTATCATAAAATTATACTTATTATATTTAAGTTTCAAATGGGTACTAAGGAAGTTTATTCTTAATGTTAAGGATTTCCATCTCACGTATTACTTATGCGAGGCACATTCCACATTAACCACCAATTTCATTTATGTGATGTATATAGTAACCATGAATGTATTCGATGATAATTTTCATGAAAATTATAGTTATTTAAATATTCAACTTAGGATATCCCTTTTATGGGGATTATGATTATATGCTAACGATGCGTAGTGGTTTTATGATATGATCTATTCGTTCATCTAGATTGTTTTTATGCTAACAATGATTATATATTTTGATCCATCCCTCAATAAACTCATGAATTTTATTCTCCCCTAACTATGTCATTAGAACAAGTTATTTTCATAGATAAACCTCTATTTATAAACTAAAGAGTTAAAAACAGTTTTTTTTGTAAAAATATTCTTTATTTTTCTATCAATTGAAAACCCTTTTTCTTCCATATCCATTTTTCGAGATAATGTATTCTAAATAGTTATTCATTCGAGAAAGGATTTATTAAAAAAACTTATGAATGAATTTTAAAAAATATTAAATGGAATATTTTTTCTATTTTTCAAACAAGGACTATTTAACTTTTACCGACAATGAGAAATAAATCATTGTTTTTACATGTATAACATAAAATAGATTTCTACCATCCTGACCATCATATAATTTGAAGCAGCCTTTATATTTTTTCAAATTTTATTTTCAATGAAAATTATTTTTAAAATTTTTTAATTATTAAGAAAAGGGATTCTAAATTTAAAATGGTATTTTCAAAATGAATAATTTTTAATGATTTTTAATGATTTCTTTTTATGTTTCTAATGGTTATTATAAAAAATTGAATTATAAAATATTTTCTATTTAAAAAAACATTTAGGTGGTAATTCTATATTATTTAATAATTTTTTCTAATATATTCATAAATAATAATTTACATGATAAAAATTGTATTTTCAAATATAATTATTCTAAAAATGTTTTTTGTCTTAAAATGTGTTTTCCAAAGTGTAAAGTCTATTTTACTCCTTAAATATTCCAATTGATCATTCAAAATCATATTCCATATAAATTTTCATCATATTATGATAATTATAATTTAATAGGGATATAATATAAGTATTGGATTCTTATACTTTTTTGGAGGGTTTATTTTTATGATTACAATATATTTATGAATCCGATTTCATTTTCCATGGGTAATACAACAATAAAATGTTTATTAATCTTGATTATTTTTCCAAGAGTTACTACATGATAAAATTATTTTGAAAATTTCTACTTACCCAAGTGTTACACATTTATGAAATGATAGAATTAGTATGAAACCCTTTTCCTTGACAATAGTTATAATGTGATGAAATTTTTATGAAAACACATTTCATTTCAAGGGTTTTATTTTGATGAATGATTTATTATATTATGACAATATATATATATATATATATATATATTATTTTCATTATTTTATGGGTGGGATATATATATCCTTCAAATGAATTGTATAAATATTGAATTGTCAGGAGATAAATAGGATTTGAATATAGAGTGGACTCAATTGAGTAAAGTGATATTTTCACTATGATAGTCTAGGGGTGAACCTTGACTACGCAATTTTCTGGGGAGTAATCCCATTCCACAATGATATACTTTTAATTGATCCTAGATCCTCCAGGTAAGTTATTTAATATTATTATTTTCATTACAAAAATATATTTTTCGTATTAGTTTTAGGTTCTTAGTTATCATGTTCATTGATTAAATTCTTATTCATGTATTATAAACTTCTATGATTTATGACATGACTCATTTTTGTGATCTATGATATTCAGGGTGTGGTTTCAAATTTTATTCTCAAGGTCTCATTAACATAGGCTCATAATTCATTGATATCTACCTTATGTACCCTTACATTGCATCTGAGATTACTCTTTACTAGTTATCATTTCATTGGGTTGTTTATAATTGTTTTATGTATTGATATTATAAGAATAATTCTATTTGGGATGATATATATGGGATTTATTAAATATATTTCCTGAAATAAGATGATTGTATTTCTATCATGAAAGGAATAATACCTTTACGACCTTTAGGCATGTGTTTGTGTAATTTAATGAATATTCATCTAATAAGATTTCATATCTATGTATGATAATATTGGCTCTCGATAGTTGGTACTAGAGGATAGGTTTTTTTAATCTCTGGAAACTACTATAAGAAAATATTATTGTAATCCCTTGGGATATGACTATGTATATAACAAATAATAATTCTAAAGATGAGTCAATGTATATGAAAATGACCCAGAATATTGTGAAATTATAGAGAGAATGGTTTTCAAGAAATTGCATCCCTATCTGGATAATAAATTTGGATATTTCTCTAACATAGTGGTACCTAGGGATAATAACTCAGATAAGGTCACATTGAGTAGGAATCAATCATCACCTGGTGTATGAAAATGGGCCTTTATGCACATTTTGTTTAAAAATCCCAAGTAATATTCGGTTTATATACAAAAACTCTTTAAAAACAATCATTAAAGATTTTAATAATGTCAATGAATGATCAAGATTGATTATATGGTGTCATAGATTAAAACAAATGTGTCATGAATTAGAAAACCAACATGTAATTTATCATTCTTATGTGGTTTTCTCACTAGGAGTGTAGTTTCTCATGCTATGCTATTTTTTTTCAATGGCATGAACCATATGTAATGAGATTAATATTTAATGTGATAGATGATGTGTTAATGAGTAACAAAATGGGATAATGAATGGAGTGAATCATGTTTTGATTTTTCCCAATAAGTTATCTTGTTATATGATTGATATCTTACACCTTAACCATCAATCTGACTGACCAAATAAGAGAAAGAAGGAGTTCACAAAGAACATGGCTGGTGGATACCATAGAGGAAAGAATATTAATATTCCTATATGTTGATAATGTCGAAATATGTATCCAATTTAATGACTTTGGGGAACATGAAGATGTTTTGAGTGTAAAAATAAGGTCATTAAAAAACCACAAAATATAAAAAATTTGGTTAATTCAATGGATGTGAAAAATGTTATCAAATATCTATCATTGAAAGATGAATGTTTTCAATGTGTAAAATATGGGAATTATAGAAATAAATATCTTAGTGGGAATTATTGTGAAGGAAATCAGCACGGTTGTATGAGTAATGGTCATTGTACTAATAATGATGAGACTAAGAATGACATGTAAAATGAATGTCCTTTTCTAATAATATTTTTTATTTTATAAATAATAAAAATTATTAAAGTGAGGTTGAAAAATGTTAATAAATAATTTATATTTCAAATTATAATAAATAAGAGTTAAGAAATTAGATAAGGAATCATAGTTAATTGGTTAATAATTAAGTGGCATCATAAAACTTTTTATGTATTGGAATTAAAGAATTTTGTGACATGAATTTTGGAATTTAATATTATTATTTTGTAGATGTTTTTAAGTATTTTGAAAAAAAAATTAAATTCTTTTGATCAACTAGAAAAGTGATTTAATGGAAATGTGGTATTTTACAAAAACACATGATAATGGAATACCTCCATTAATATGATCCTAATTTTTGAGATAATGATGTTACGATTACGTGATTATGGATATGAATAATGAAAATGGGAGAGTATTGATGACCTTGGAACTCATTAATGACTTGTGAAAAAATTAGTTTATGTTGTCATTGACAGTGTTTACAATATCTTCAGATTTATAGAATATATTCAATAATATATGGTTTTAATACAGGAATGAGGAATTGCATAATGTTTCACTATTGTTTTGTTGTAATTATATTAATTAATTTGTTTCATGAAAATATATGATAAGGGTATTCACATATTTTTTATATGATAATTAAGAGATACCTTATTATATTTGGGGATTAATGTTAAGTTATCTTTTTTATTTTTAGTGACCTTATCGATAACTTATAAATTTATGACTTCTGATAAGGAAAACTATTTATGGGATGGTTTAATTTGACCTTTGGAATAACTTTTATAGATTCATGTATAACATATAGACATGAAACTTTATGCATATTGGCTTACGTGTGCTATTTTTTTATGATAACAATAGGTAAAAGGAATGACTTATCATTATATTATGAATCATTTCTTTAGTTTGTTCTTCAATAATAAAAAAATAATTTTCATTTCATAGAGTATGTGATTAAGTGGAAATAAATTGAAACACAAACATAGGATAAAATATTTCTTTTGAGAGGAAATATAATACATAGATATATTGGTCCCATTGAAAATCATGATCATGTTGGTATGGTATCCTATAGATTGAAACATCAACTAAACCTCTCTTGGTTTCAAGATGTGTTTCATATATCTATTCTGATGAAGTATATACTTGATCCATAACATGTACTAAACGAAGAGGTTTTACCACTCGATCGTGATCTTTATTATGATAAAAAATATGTGGAAATTCTTGATCATTCAGAGAAATTTCTACGAAACAAGGCCAATAATCTGGTCAATGTTTTCTAGAAAAACAACTATCTTGAGGTAGATACATGGTAACCTGAGTATATAGTGAGGCATAAGTGCCCTTTTTTTAGTACCAATGTTTGGAATTTTGAGGGAGTAATTTATCTTATGGGGGGTAGAATGTAATACATCTCCATTTGGTAAAATATTTTTTTTCAAATAAATATAATATTTTCGATATCATGCATTCTATAGGACACTGTGTTTTTCTTGCATTATAGGAAACACTATGTTTATCTTATGTAACATGCAACCCATTGTTCAAATGAAAAAATTCATATAGTTAAAATATTATAATTTAATATGATAGTTATCACAAATTAGATCCAATGGTCAGCTTAAATAGGATTAAATAATTTATGAAAATATATGGTCTAAAATTTTTTATCAAAATAATTATTTTATGACAAATTATTTAGAAATTAAAATAAAAACTCTTTGAAAATGAACAAAATATATTTCTTGAAAACTATTTTTATTTAGACAAACACATTCAACCACAATATATTAGGAAAATAGCCTTTTTAATGATTTTAATGAAACTTATATGTTAGATATTCAATAAAATATATAACATTAATTTTATATTCTTTTCAGATAAGAGATAATATTAAAATATGTTTTAAGATTAAACCCCTTATTTTTTCAAAAAATAGTACTTTTACATTTTCAGAAATTATTTTGAAATTATTTTTTTACCTTTATAGTTAATTAAATTTTAAAAATAAACTTCATTTTTTAATTTTTATTTTAAATCATATATTAGGGTGAACTTTTTGGATTTTTATGAAAGGAATACATTTTCAATTAGTTGTGAATAATACTGGTTTTTTATTGGAAACATTATTTTCATTCAAATAAATTACAATCTAAATTTTGTTAAAATAATTTTTTAAAAGTATAATTTGTTAAATTTTATATATATTTATCCAATTTAAATCATTTAAATAATTTTTAATTAATTTTGATATTAAAACCTTTTAATCTTTTGATACATTTTTATTTGGAATACTAAATTTTTATTATCCTGGGATTCATGAAGGTATGTCCTTATTTAATTATTTTTTCAATATCTTATTTTGGGTTAATTAAATATATATCCATTGTATTTTGAAGCTTGGTGTGTCTTCGGGGTTTAAGTGTTGAACGAAAAATAAAAATGGCAAATATGTGCATCTAACATAGTTGTCCCACTGTTAGTGTAAACAGCGTACCAAAACCATGTAATACATGAGGAGGGGTTCATGTTTTAAGAAAACATGCAAGGGGGAGATCAAAATAGTGTGTTATTGTGTAGAGGTGATCCACAAGGATGGTCAAAGGTTAGAAAACCATGCAGGATTCTATAGTAACTGTGTGCCTCAACCTACTCTCGGATAGAGGTAGGTTTATAATTGGAATAGAATTTGGAAGACAATGTGAATAAACAATGTTCCCTTTAAAAAGATGGAATTTCATGATTTCCCCTTATAAATTTAAGGTTTTCACAAAAAAATCCTAAGTGTTCCTCCTTGAATCCCTGGTTAAAAACATGGATGACCTAATATTCCCAAGGGAGGTTTCCCTTCAATTCGAGGTCGTTTAGAGCATTGGTTTTACAGATCGAAGCTCTAGGTATATTTAATGATTCCTTTTGATCTTCTTTCCAGATTAAGGCTTATAGTTTTTGATACCTACTTTACATCCTTAGGACCCTCTTTTTCTAGTTGAATCTATGTTGGGGATTTCAAGGGTATTTGAATCCAGATCTAAGGTGATGATTGAGAGTGTGCTCAACATCAGATTCAAGTTAGGTGGTCTATAAGTTATATCCCATTTTCATTGAGTTGATTTATGAATTTTTAGTTGTTTTATTTGTTATATCTTATTCTGCTTTCAATTAATATGGATAGATTTGTTAAAATACTTTTCCAGAAGATTAATTGAACCACTCACGATCTCGGTGGGATATTTTGAGGTTAAATATAATGTTTTAAGGCAACCCATGGGTTTCACTAATATTTCTAAACCCAAAAATTGGTGATTTTGTGCGTATATTTGACATGTTACATTCTATAGACCAAGAATAATATATTGATATAGTTGGTTTATTTTAAAATGAGATAATTGTAGTTATGCCTAAGGTTTATAATTGTCTAAGGGGTAGTTTGGCATTGAATGAAAATTGGTTAATTGGAAAAATTGTGATTGTGTCAAATAGACTATGAATTAAGTTAGAAATTCCAAATAGATATAGTGACTATGAAATAATGAAAATTTTAAATGGGTAATGTTTTGAGAATTGAGAAATATGATGTATTATATTTCACAATGAAATTGATGAAAATGTTAAATGGGATGATATAAATGGAATTACGAAACATGCATAATGGATTTAGGAATGAGAATAGGAATTGGACTAAATGGGATATGCAATTAAAATGTTTAATGTGTTATTGGGTTATGGAATAATGATAATTCCCATGTTGATTGTTATGTATTGTGATTTTTTACTATATTGTTTTAATTGTGGTTTTCATATGGTACGTGTGTGCTGATTGGATCAATAAGCATGTGAACATGGCATGGTAGTGTGGGGAATATAATTGAGGTTATACGTTAATGAGTCGAGTCAGACTGATGACCTAAACTCCACCCTGTAATGCATGGGTTTCGGAGATGATGCTCTTTTCCCTTGACGGTTTCATTTGATGAAATCACTGGGAGTGAGGTTTCCAGGTGAGTGTGATGTTTCTTTATGATGTGTTTTTTCTAGGGAGATAGGGACTTAACTATTTCACTTGTGCATAGTTGTTTTTGGGTTATAACCATGTTTAAATTATATAAATTCCTAACACAAGAAACACATGATTAAAATGAACTAAGTAATGAAAAGGGCTTTAGAGATGAAAATGGTAACAATAATTGAAATGGTTAAAGAGAATATTTTTAACTAATGACACATGAGTTGTATTTTTATTCCTTTGTCAAGTATTTTCTCCCTTAATGCACCATCTGTTAGACTAGATATTTTATAGAGATAGTTGGTGGTGTCCTACTGAGTTAGACTCAAACCCTAATGGGGTTTCATTGGGTAGCTGATCAAATATTATGGTTGTGGGTCAAGATAAGGGAAATGGCCTCATGATTTAGAATTTAGTTGAGTCTAGGAGGTCCATGGATGAGGATATGGCCATGGAGTCAGGAAATGTTTTTGAATTCTTCTATTTGTCTATATTTTGGGATTCCTTCACATTCTCACTGTATCATGAAATGACATTGTTATTGTTGGTTTATGGGTTATAGTTGGTTTTGGGAGATGTTTGATTATGCATGTCAATTGGTTATTCCATATTGATTCCATTATTTATATTGTTTTTTGTTGTATATTACTATAGTAAAGAGGGTATAGTCTCCCCATATGACCTATTAGAACCTAACCGCTAGTTTAAAACCTCTGGCATATGGGGAGGATAACTTGAGGTCATGTGGAGACCCATCTCGGTGTATCATTTTAGAAGCATCCAGGTCAGGGAAATTACAAAGTTGTGTAATAGGAGTTATTTTATATGACTTACCATTTGGGGGTGGTGGAATAGAGATTAAGATGTGTTGGTTCCTGGAAATGAGCTCATGCTTGGGTGTATCTAACCTAAGTATAAAGGAAAACCCAAGTCACCCAGGGCGATAATTGTTGTTCTTATTTTTTGTTGATACATTTGATGAAATTTCTCTATTGGTTGCTGTAATTATTATTTGATGTGATTGTTTTGTGATATTTTTTTCAGTGGAGGAATCGAACATATTACACATTCATGTATCATTATAGACACCTAGGTATATAAGTGACATGCCTCATGATAGGAAAACATGGGACATATGTGTTTGACGTAAAGGGGTAGAATGAATTTAGCTTTCATGAACCAATTAAAGAAAATAGTGTATGATAAAATGATGTAATGGTTAAAATGTAAATACAATGTTGAATAATGGTTAATTTTTTTAAAATTAATGGTTTATGTGACTCAAAATATTGGTCATGGATAATTGTGGAATGGGAAATGTGTCAAAGTAAAACATGCATGTGGTTACCGTGAAAGTGGTTTCATAGTGGTGTCCAATGAATGCCATATGACTATGTATGATGGATTACCCAGATAATCCATAACCCATAGTTTGGATAGTTGTGGGTAGTGTTGTATATGTAATATTATCTATTTTGGGTGGTTTATATGAAATGAATTGTTTATGTAAATTATAGGGCCTTAATTAATATGAACTATGAAAGCATTATGTTAAGTATTCTAATGCTCTTGTTTTTTATAGTAGATATATTCCACCCTGAAGAAATATTTCGAAATTGAAACAAGAGGATGTAGCTGAGAATACTCCCCTAGTAGTGGAGCATGAAGATCTTGTGATTTAGGGTTATAGATAAAATAAATTTCATGTGATATTTTCTCATTTTATGAAAATGATGGGACAAGACCCATGGACGCTTGTACCTAGTAAGTTATAGATGACTAGAGTGTTCCAATAATAATACCCAATGACCTTCAATGGGGATTGTGTTCTAGATGAAGATTATTTCTAGATATATTCCATCCAGATGATTCTTGTCCATTTTGATACTTTATCTAAGAAGCAAGAAATGTTGGCGACTTATTTGTTGGGCAGTAAGGCAAAGCATTGGTGGGACATCATCGTTCATACAGAACTCGAAAAAGGAATGTTATGGAAATATTTCTAGGAAACATTTCAGGAGAATGTTAATCTAGAAACCTTAAGGCATGATATGGATTCATATTTTATGAGTTTGGACCAATGGCCCATGATAATGATGGATTACATAGTCATTTCACATACCTGTGATGCTTCATTCCATCATTGGAAGGGGATGAAACAAATATAATAAAACATATCTAGGACGGGCTTATATATGAGATCATGTCCTAAATGAATATATTCTATTATTATAGGTTTTCATTTGTAGTGGGTCATGATCATTTTTCATAAGGAAACCTTAAAGGATCTATAGGTAGTGGGATTTTAGTACCAGTTGGGATTATGTGTAGGGTGGCTTCAAAGGGAAAGGAGCATCCTTTTGGGAGATTCCATCAAGGTGGAAGCGTGCGGAGTTTTCAAAATAAAGGATCTGACTCACATGGTGGTGATCAGGTGATCTATTATCATTGTGTTGGTCCATGGCACATGCACAGATTGTGTCCCCGACCACTAGTTGGTAGGTGTTCATGAAGAATGTTGGGGCATGTGAAGTGCATTTGTAGGAACCCTCGATTATTGTGATTGGGTGGAGGGTTGAGGCCAATTTCATGTGAGGGAAGGGGGTCAGTTACTCTATTTTAAGAACGTAATTTTATTTCAATGGGTCGTACTAGTAGAGGCGGTAGACATGGTAACTATAACGACCCAACCATTTCAATAATATTATCTTCATAATATTGTGTGTTATTTTATTTTATACTCAAAAAAACTATATCCATTAATTAATAAAGTGGGTATAACTAAAATGAGACCATTGGGTTTCGACTATTATATGATTATTGGTCAATATGACTGTTGGAACCTAGACACTTAATGTTATGATTATTGTTTATAAACAAAATTGATCGTGGTTATTTAATACAGAACGATGATTTGATGGACTCATCCAGTAGACTCAGGCTGTGTGAAGCCCATCTGTCAGAGCTTGGGAAGGAGGTAGCATCTCTAGGCTTTGCTCTAGATGAATCCCAAGATGAGATTCAACGTGTGAATCTTGAATGGAATCGCCTACTGGAGAAGTTCAAGCTGATAGCAGTCATCACTCAGGAAATGTTGTCTGAGACGCCCCACGATTCAACCATCATAGAAAATCTTACAATTAGGTCATGTCCAGGTGTTATTAGGGGCTATGTAATGAGACATTAGTTATGTTGTGTAATATTTTTTATAAATAAAAATGTTATTTCATATTATGTTAAACTTGTGGATTTCAAATGTTGAAATAAATGTAGACTGAATTTATTGAAGTTCCATATTATTGGTGAATTTTGGAAAAGGGTATTTAAAAGAAAATTGTATACATTAAATAATTAATAATGTGGAATGATTTTCCAAAAATGGTCTTCTACAGTTGTAATCAGTAAAACATTTAGAGTCTAATAAAATCAACATGATTTTTTAATAGTAATTTTACCCTTATGTGTAGTAATGTGGCCAATGGAAAAGTAACCTCACTTTAGAATGTATAAATATATTTTATTCATCTTGATTAGGTAATGTGATATAATGGTAAAGTGTATAACTTTTTCATAATTTATTATTATGTATTAGTATTTTTTCAGGTAAATAGTGTTTTTACATAAAAATTAAATATCTCATAATTATTAAATTATTTTCATAAAATTGATTTCATTTTTGATTTTAGTGTATTGATATTTGGTTAGGGTGAATTTATGATAATTTAATAAATTGTTTTGTTTTTATCTGAATAGTAAAAAAAGGTTTTGAGTTTCATTATGATTGATGATATCATTAATGATGTAATAATTATGTAATCATTCTAGTAGACTTTTGGGTAATAAGATATGTTATGATACGTCCCATGTGGCCAATACCATGTGGCAAATACCATGGGAAAGCTCGTGGTTTTGCAAATACCACTGATGAGGTGTCCCATGGAAATTTATAAAATATTTCCTAATTGTTTCTATAATTACTAACTCATTCCTTCATTCCATTCATAAAAAATTACTCATCAACAAATATGGGGTATTTTTACCTCCCAATGATTCCTCCCATGTTTCCCTCAAGCCCTCAAAGGTCTTAACTGTAGAGTTTTTGAAGTTACTCCTCAAGGTAAAAAAACCTTTCACCCTCCTCTTTTAAGTCATGACTTCATTTATGTTATGTCTTCTATTATTCATCTTATTATATTGGGGAATGTTATTTTATACCCTTTTTACTCTCCACTTTATGTCAAAATTATGAGAGACACTTTCCACTCACATTAAATAATTTTTTTAATTATTATTTGATGTCGTTAGGCTGTCAAATTTTCGTAAAAGAAATCGCATTTTCTCTTTTCTTTAAATTTTCCATTTCATGTGTTATGTCATTAAAATATCCACACCATGATCTTATTTCTATTTTATTATGTCCATATACTATAAAATGATTCATTTATGGATGGTACACCATTGTCCCCTCTTTTTTTATTGGTTTCTAAAACCTTGTTATATAGCTTGTATGCTGTAGAAATTTCATCCCAAAATTTAGATCTCTTTATATATTGAAATTCTTATATCGTATTTATGTGATTATACGGGCCTATTTAGTTTCAAGGTGAGTTCATAAATAAATAAAACTGATATTCTTGGTTTTTTAATTGACATACATAAATCATGTATTCCCATTCCAAGTTTTATAAATGACATAATGAAATTGTTTTTAACCACTTTTTAAAACGTCATGATTTTGAAATGAAAACCATTTATTATATTCTATATTGGTTATTTAGGAAATGTATGATTATGATATATCTGGATCAAATAAAAAAAAATACATATTAATGGTGCTCCATGATAGTGCTCCAATGAATTGGGAAAAGAATTTAACCTTTAAAGATGGAAAATATTAGGATACCATGGTGAATACCCTTTGTAATTTTTATGACACCTTGGGGATATTATGTTGTGATATGTTCATGAATGTCTAAATTAAATGTTGTATCCAAATTTTAAAGTTATGTTTCATGTTATTATTAAGATAATCCTTTTTTACCCCATGATCATGTTGATAGCGTTCTGGTTCACTTGTTAACTATTTCACAAGCTTTCATTATTGGGCCTCCTAATCACACGTTCCTGTGATGTATGTTTCCTAGTTTTGAGATATATTAAATGTAAAGATATATTAAATGTAAAAAGGATTAACCTATGGTGAATTATTACACACGGAATAAATGAATTTTTAATGTTTTCATGTGTATTGTTGATGATTAACAAGACACTAGACATTAAAGATACTTTGTTTGTAAAATTTAATGAAAAGTTATGTAATAAAAGAAGGATTCCATAGTTGGTGTCAAAGGAGAGATTAGTTATTTATGGAAATTATATTATCAAAACTTTTTGAATAACCCTATATAAAAGGTTAAATATAAGAAAAATTCATGTTATTATAGTTAAATATTAATTAAGTGGTTTTTGAATAAATAAATCCATGCTTGGATACGAACAAGTGGATGTGACTCGGACACAGATGTACATAGGAGTGAAAATTCTGAAAAGTAGTTTCAGGCTTGACTCGGGGTGTCCTGGTACATGACAACGGGCCTTGTTGTACTACTGGTTTGACACTCTTCGTGGATATGATTGGTTAATCATAAGATTTTTGTGAATCATTATGAATGACTTATATAGAAATGTAATTGTTTAAGAATGAATTTTTAAGTCATAGAATACATTATAATTAAAAGATTTATAGATGAAATAAGCTTCTCACTAAGGTTTTATTATTTTAGAAAATTGAGGGAAATAGGAGGAATTGTGAAAATGGTGACTACAATGGACCATGCACTAACATCCCTCTGATGGAATTCGGAATGGAAACATTCATGAGAATGATGAACCAACTGACTCATGTTATGGGAAATAACATGAATCAAGCTGAGAGACTGATCTCACTGCAAAGGGAATAATATTATGTTGAGTCCTTTATGTGTTAATGAACTCCAACCATTAGTGGACCTACCGACCCATTGATTGTTGATCAATAGAACATTATTATCAATAAGATATTTTTTCGGATCTGCTGTCTGTAAATGATAAGTTCACTCTATCTGTTTACCCCTTAGAGGGAGATGTTTATTAGTGTTGTGAACTAATTAAAAACACTTGGCAAAGAGTTCAAGTTGAAGATATGGAGTGGGAATAATTCATAGGGATCTTCTTCAGTAATTTTTTACCTCATTTCATGACAACAAGAATCGAGATGGAGTTTCTCAAGCTGAATAAGAAGGATAATGAATTTTTGGGATGCTACGAGATGAACTTCATAAGGATTTCATGTTACACCTCTATTATTGTCATGGATCCAAATAGTAAGGGTGATAGATTCTTAGTTTAATTGAGACCTCTTCTATGGAAGAATCTATCCAAACGAGACTATGATAGCTACGTAGATATCTTATGAAGTGCGATTAATGTCGAACTGGAGTTTGGTGAGACGTAATGGACTCATAAATCCAATGACATGAAAAGATCAATTGATACAAGCATAGGGGATAATTTTGATCAGGGAAGAGGAGGAAAGAAATTGAAACATCGCACATGTAATAAATTTGGGATGAAGAATTCGGGGAACTTCCTGCACAGGAGCAGGAAGTGCTACAAGTGTGGAAGAGATGACCATATTGTGCGGAATTGTTGTAGTGAGGTGAATCCTCAACTTCCCAAAAATAATGAAAAGGGGAATATGGTGAAGGCCCTACCTAATTTCAAATGATATATGTGTGGAAGACTTGGGAACTTTTCCAATCACTATCCAAATCTGAGGGCAATGGAGGGGAATCACCATCAGCCTTAGCAAAGACCAAGGGAACAAGATCATACTTTTTCAATCACTACAGCTAAAGATAAAGCACCAAATAAAGTGGTGGAAGGTACTATTGTTGTTCTTTTAAAGCTATAAAGTACTTTGTTTGATTTTGGTTCTATGCATTCCTTTATTTCCTCCATGTTTGAAAAGAATTTAGAATCAACCCCCTAATTACTAGAATTAGAGTTATCATTCCCGACTAATGGTTTTATTATCCAAGAAAGTTAGCATCTATAAATTATAGTATTTACATTATGAAGTATAATCTTATTGAAAATGTAGTAGCCATTCCCATGATGGAATTCTACATTATACTATGGATGGACTGGATCTCAAACTATAATGTTAAGATAAAATAAAAAAGCCCGAAAATCTCAGTAGTCTTGAATGGAAAACCTATATTTCAAAGGAGAGATATCTCAACCTGTAATTTATCTAGAAGAACCTCCTATATCATTAATTATGGAGTTTTTTGTTGAAGTAGAAGAAGTAAATGTGTGTATAATGATAGAAAATGTCCCCATTGTTTAGGAATTCATTGACTTATTTCCTTAGGAGTTACCCGAACCTCCCCTAGAAAGAGAGGTAGAGTTCTTCATTGAACTCATACTAGGATCTGATCTAATATAAAAGTCTCCATATAGGATATAAAATGTGGACATGGAGTAATTAAAGAAGAAACTCCAGGATCTCTTGGAGAAGGGGTTTATCTGACCAAGTGTGTCTCATTGGGGAGCAGTGGTACTCTTTGTAAAGAAGAAGTATGGATTGATGCGTATATGCATAGATTATAGAGAACTAAACTGGATCATAGTGAAGAACTAATACTATCTTCCAAGAAATGATGACTTATTTGACCAAAATTATGGGGATCAATTCCTCTCTAAGATTGATCTATGATCTGGTTATAATCAATTGAGGATGAAGAAAGAGGATATTCCAAAAACTACCTTCCGATCAAGATGTAGGCATTATGAGTTTGTTGTTATGCCCTTTTTAATGACTAATAGACATGCTATTTTTATGTATTTGGTCAATATAGTCTTTACATACTACCTTGATAACTTGGTGGTCATTTTATTGATGATATTCTGATATATTCCAAAAGCCGCAAGGGGAATGTGGATCATCTAAGGGTTATTTTTCAAACTCTATGGAAGGATATTCTTTTTGGAGTATTCATAAAATGAGAATTTTGGTTACAACAAGTTGATATCATAGGGAACATTGTTACCAATGCAGGAATCACTGTTAACCCTACAAATACAATAGTTGCAGAGGAGTGGCCTCAGCCAACAATAATAAATGATATTCATAGTTTCATTAGATTAGGAGGGTATAATAGAAGGTTTATGGAAATATTTTCAATACATTATAATCTATTAACCATGTTCATTCAAAAAGGTATCAAGTTCATCTGGACAGAAGAGTGTGAGGCAATTTTCCAAGAGTTGAAGAAGATATTGATTACTCCACCCATGATATCTCAGCCCTCATGTGGAGAAGAATTTTTTATTTTTAGTGATTCATATCTGAAAGGTCATGGGTTAATCCTCATGAAAAAAGAAAAAGTTATTTATTATGCATGTCTATAGTTGGAGACTCATGAGCAGAACTATCCTACGCATGATCTGAAGCTGGTTGCTGTCATTATTTCTCTCATGATATGGAGCCACTATCTTTATGGGGATAAATGTGAAATATACAGACCATCAAATTTTGAAGTATATTTTCACACAAAACTAATTGAACATGAGACAAAGGAGATGGTTGTAACTTCTCAACGACTATGATAGTTCAATTCATTATCTTCCTGGAAGAGCAATCAATATCGCCGATGAATTAAGCTGGAAAGACCAAGTTGTTTGTTCCATGATGAGGATTAAAAGATATCCTTTGATAATTGACCTAGTAAATCTGATCATGGGAATTATAAGGGAAGGGACCTCATCAACCCTAACACAAATGATTTCCAAACCATAATTTATAAATAAGATCAAGAAACCACGAAAAGAATATCTTTTTTATAGAATATGTTTGAGGCTGTGAAGAATGATTTGTTTCCGAAGTTCATTATTGATCACAAAGGTGTATATAAATTTCATACAAGATTATGTGTTCGATATATTCTGGAAATAAAGAAGGAGGTGATGGATGAATCTCATAACTCTACGTTCTATATACATCTTGGGAGTACAAAAATGTATAGAGAACATAGTGATCATTTTTTGTGGGATAAATTTAAAAGGAAGATTGTTGACTACAGAACAAGGTGCTTGGTATGTCAGCATGTGAAGCCAGAGTGAAAACAACCAAAATGGGTGTTACAAAAACTACCCATACCAGCATGGAAGTGGGACAATATCATAGTGGAATTTTTCACTGGTCTCCTGATAACTTATAAAGAAAACAATGTGATATGGGTTATTGTGGACCATCTCACCAAGACTACCCAATTTATCTCTATTCAGGAAAATTTATATCTTGATCAACATGCCAGGATTTATGTGATGTAAGTGTTATGGCTGCATGGAGTTCTATATTTTATCGTATCTGATCATGATACAATGTTCACAACAAAATTTTGGAGAACTCTTCCTGAAGCTCTGAGTACTGAATTGAATTTTAGTATGGCCTATCACCCCCAAAATGATGGACAATATGAAAGGACTATTCAAACACTCAAGGATATGCTGAGAACATGATAAATAAAATTTAATGGTGGATGTGATCATCATATCCCATTTGTTGAGTTCTCTTACAACAACAGCTTCCACTTGAGCATTCAAATGGAAAGCTATGAAGCTCAATATGGTAAGCGGTCTATAAATCCAACATGTTGGCATGAATCTATTTATAGAAATTTTCTTGGACCTAATATTTTGCAAGAGATGAAATAAAAGGTCCATTCCATCCGGCAACACATTAAGGCTACTCAGAGTCGGAAAAAGAGCTATGCCAAAAACCATTTATGGGACTTGCAGTTTGATGTTGGTGACAAAGACTTTCTTCGAAATTAACCTTGGAAGAGGGTAATGATGTTAGGGAAGAAAGGGAAGCTCAAACCTAGGTACATTGACCCCTATGAAATCTTGGATTGCATAGGAGCATTGGACTATCTTCTTGAACTTCATCCAAATCTAGCACTAATTCATGATGTCTTTCACATATCCCTCTTGAGTAAGTACAAACATGACCCTTCACATGTACTAAACCCATAGGTGGTACAACTGGGACTTGATCACACTTATGAGGGGCATTCGGTGGAGATCACAGATCGTAGGGACAAGGTTCTACACAACAAGACTACCCACATTGTTAAGGTGTTGGGGAGAAACCATAAATGAAAAAAAAACCATGTTGGAACCAGAGGACTCTATGAGGCAATGGTACCCACTCCTTTTCTCTTCTTAGGCTAGGTGTTGAAATTTTGAGGATGAAATTATTTCAGGGGGGAGGATAATGTAAATACCCGAACTATTGAATAACATTTTTTTCTAATTTTGTGTGTAGTATTGTTTTATACTAAAATACTATATCCTTTAATTAATGAAGTGGGTATAATTAAAATGAGACTGTTGGGTTTCAACTGTTTTATGATCATTTCAAAATATGACTATTGGAATCTAAACTCTTAACATTGTGATTATTAATTACAAATACAAGTGATCTTGGTTAATTAAAATAGAAAGAGGAGTAGATGTCCACATCCAATAGAATTGGTTTGTATGAATCCCATATGTCAGAGCTTGGCAAAAACGTAGCATCTCTGGGATTTTCTCTAGACCAAGCCCAAGCTATGCTTCAACCTGTGATGATTGAACATTATCTCCTACGATAGAAGTTCAAGATGATAGAAATCACCACTCGGCAAATGTTGTCCAAGCCACCCCAACATTCTATCACCATAGCACACCTTACACTTATGTTCTATATAGGTGTTATAAGGGGCTCTGTAATGAGACCATAGTTACGTTGTGTAATCCTTTTGTATAAATAAAAAATTTATTTCTTATAATGTTAAATTTTTGGATTTAAAATGATAAAATAAATATAGGATGAATTTATAGATCTTCCATATTACTATTGAATTTTAGAAAATGGTATTTTTAAATACTTGTTTTGTAGACATTATATAATTAATAATGTGTAATGATTTTGCAAAAAATGGTCTTCTACAGTTGTGATTAGTATTAAATTTAGAGTCTAATAAGATAATATTAATTTTTAAATATAAATATTACCCTTATTAATATTACTGTGACCCATGGAATAGTAACCTCACTTAAGAAAGTATAAATATATTTTAGGCATCTTGATTATGTAATGTGATATAATGGAATAAGGAAATATCTGTTTCAGAATTTATAGTAATGTATTAGTATTTTTTTGGGTAAATAGTGCTTTTACATAAAAATAAAATATCTCATAATTAGAAATTTATTTTCATAAAATGGATTTCTTTTTTAAATTAATTATATCGATATTATTTTAAGGTTAATTTATGAGATTTTTATAAAATGATTTGTTTTTCGGTGAATAGTAAAAATACAGTTTTGAGTTTCAGTATGATTAAGGACATCATTAATGGTGTAATAAGGATGTAATCATTATGAACGAATTGGAAATATTTATATATGTTAAGAGGTATCCCAAGTGGACAATACCATGAGAAAATACCATGGTAAAGCCCATGGTTTTTCAAATACCAATGATGAGGTGTCCCTTGGAAATTAAAAAAATATTCCTTCACTTTCTCTATAAATACCTACCCATTCATTCATTAATTTTATTAAAAATTCTGCCTCAAAAAAATATCTGTTCGTTTTACCTCCCAATGAGTCCTCCCAAGGTTCCCCGAAGCCCCGCAATGGTCCTAACCTTTTAGTTATTTAAGTTACTCCTCAAGTTAAGGGAACGCTTAACCCTCATCTTTTAAGTCATGACTTCCATTATGTTTGTCTTCCAATTTCCATCTTATTATGTTGGGGTATGTTCTTATATATCCTTATTACTGTCCATTTAGTTTCCAAATGATGCGATACCCTTCCCTTTATCATCAATTGATTGTCTGAGTTGTAAAGTGACACCATTAGGCTGCCCAATTATCGTAAAAAAACTTCATTCTCTCTTTTCTTTCAAGTTTTCTTTTCACATGGAATGTCATTAAAATATCCACACCATGATAATATTTCTATTTTATTATTTCTATATACTGAAAAATGAATAATTTATGGATGGTATACCCTTTTACCATCTCTTTTCATTGTTTTCTAAAACCATGTTATATAGTCGTTATGCTGAAGAAATTTCATCTCAAAATTTCTATCTCTTTCACTCAATAAATTCTCTTATCTTATATATTTGAATACCTATACCTATTTAGTTTTTAGGTGTGTTCATAATTACATAAATATAATATTATTGATTCTATAATTTACATATATAAATCCCTTATACCATTTCCATGGGTTATAAATGACACAATGATCTTGTTTTTAAGCACTTTTAAAAACATTGTGATTTTGAAATGAAACCCATGTCATTTATTCTCTATGGGTTATTTGTTAAATGTATGATTATGATATATGTGTCTCACATAAAAATAAATATATATTAATGATTCACCCTGGTAGCGCTCCAATGCATTGGGTATAGAATTTAATCTCTATAGATTTAACATACCTTAGTGAATAACATTGTTATGTTTTATGACACCTTGGGGATATACCTTTGTGACATGTTCATGAATGTATAAATTAAATGTTTTATCCACATTTTCAAGTTATTTTTCATGTTATTATTATGATATTCCTTTTTATCTCCATGATCTTATTGATATCACTCATGTTCACATGCAAACTATTTCACTAGATTTCCTTACAGGGCCTTCTGCTCACCCTTTCCTTTGAAGTATGTCTCTAGGTTATGAGATGTAGTAATTGTACGTAGGATGAACCTTTGATGATTCCTTACACTTGGATTAGAAGAATTATAAATTTTTTCATGTATATTGATCCTTATTTCTAAGACACTAGACTTTAAAGATACTCGTTTGTAAAATGTAATGAAAAGTTATGTAGTAAAAGGAGAGATTCCATATTAATTCAGGCCAAAATAACCCATATCAGTTGAATAGTGTTATGATATAAACTATTTCCAAAGACTTGAGAATAGTGGTTTTTCATATTCATGCAATTCAGTCTACACTCAGAGGTGGCGAGAATGGACCATCGACTGTTCAAGGCACAATCCCTATTGCTTCCCTGTTTTCTGATGTTTTATTCAATATTAGTACCTCACATTATTTTGGGACTTATCATCTTTTAGTTGTGTAAGGCATAGAGATAGAAAGTTTATGGGGGTTATGTCGATCAATAAACCATTGGGGGTGAGAACAGAGGATATCAAGTAGTTTAAGGTGTGTTCTCTTAGGGTTGGTGGATACTGTTTCTTGGGGTATTTTTCATGATTGAAATGACAAGTGTCGATTTGATTCTAGATGTAGAACAGATAGTTATGTACTAAGCCCATATTGACTATTACCATCATATAGTAGTGTTCATGTAATCGGAGGGAGGATTTTATGTCTATCAATGTGAATGAGATGTTTGAGTGGGCCATATAGGGATAGTTTGGAAGTGGTTGGGTTAAATCACAACCCAAGTAGCTTGTAATCTTTTTGATGATGGATGAATAGAGTAGCTTATCTCAATCCTATGGGGGATCAATACTTGGATGTGTTTTATGAGGGATGATTTGTGATTCCATATTGAGATGGATGTTGAGTTTGGGATACACTTTCAATTACTCCATATAGAATGGCACCATTAGAACTCCAAGAACGTATGTTTTAGCTAGAGTAATTGGATTTTAAGGGGTTAATTCGTCCGAGAACATCACCTTGGGGATCTCCCATGCTCTTTTCCATGAAATTTTAAGGATCATAATGGTCTTGAATATATTATATAAAGCTAAATCAGATGATGGTTAATAATATAAACTCTTTTCCTCGGACTGATGATATGTTTGACCAACTGAGGGGTTCTTAATTGCTTTCCAAAATTCATTTGAAATCAGGGTGTCACGAACTATTGGTAAGGCCATCTTAAATACCACAAAAAGACATCGGAAGAAGGTACGGGTTGTATGAGATTGTTATGATGGTTTTTGGGTTCCATAATTATCTTAAGGTGTTTATGGATATATGGAACTAAATTATCCATCTTTATCAAGACCATATTGTAGTAATCTTTCTTGATGACATCTTCGTGTACTCTAAAATTAATAACAATCATGCCAAACATCATGACATCATCCTAAGTACTCAATGAATTATTATGTTATATTCTATGATATCTAAATTTTATTTCTAGATTGAAAACAATATTTATTTTTGGACTCATTATCGTAGAGTAGGGTATGTTAGTAGATCAATATAAGGTTCATGCAGTAGTATTTTGGGAGAGTCCCAAGAAGGTTTCTGACATCTAGAGATTTCTGGGTTTGGGTAGTTATTACAAACGGTTTATCAATGATTTAACATATTTGACAACTCCACTTTTAGGATTGACCTGGAATGGTATCATGATTGAGTTGAATGAGGTATGTGAGGATTTATTTCATGATTTGAAGAAGCGGTTGACTAAAAAATCAATTCTGATCATGGTCGGGTCATGAAATCATATATTTTATTTTATGATGCATCTGGTGTTGGGATTAGAGATGTGTTGATACCTGATGATTTGGTTGATTTATATGGGTCTTGACTGTTGAGTCCCCAGGAAGGAAATAAACCTACTCAAAATCATGAATTGGACACAGCAGTTTATACCTTGAAATGCATGTGACATTACATTTTGGGAGAGCAATTTTCCATGTATACTATTTTTGACATTTTCTTTGGGGCACACACGTCCGTCTATTCGAGGATGGTGACACTATTTGTTGCCCTAGATTATCGCCTTCCAAAGGCGGGTGGAATCTGTTCATTGTTCAGAAATATTTTCTCCTTGATCGAAATGGGATAATGGGATATCGGTTATTCCTTTTATGGGTTCCTCCTCAGAACTCATCAACTAGTCTGGGTCTCCCTCATAGATATAAGACATTGTTCGTGAGACTCTTCCCAGTTCCATATCTTCATGGACATCAGTTAATTACATTGCTTCTGTTAGGACATTTCAAAGGGTCTGGTTAGGGAAGAAACCCTTCGTCAGGGGAGTAGTCACGTTGGACATCACTGGTGTGTCTGGGTGCTTGAACACTAGTGGGTCTAGGTTTCATCCCCTTATTATAGTGCTTCTCGAGGGCGTGGAAGCCCAAGTCATCCTACATCAAATAAAGGGAATTAGATTCTGTAGGCATGTATCTGAGGTTGCCATCATCTTCTTATGTATAACGGAGGGAATTTCATAGGTTTAACATCTAGCGGAGACGGATCGGGTGGATCAGAACACTAATTAGAGTGGATTAGGTGAGTGCAACCCCTATAAAAACACTGATGCTGGGGATAACGCGTTTTTAGCTACCCAATTGTTGTTAATGGAAATGGGGAATGAGGAGGCATGATCCCACTGGGATGTGGCAGCCCAAGTAAGAATCAAAATGGTTAAGGGATCGTTAAGTTGAGTTGGTGGAGAATGTGATGGAGTTGACTCGGGGATGATGGTGATGTTGGGATCGAGTATCGAAAAGACCTCATACGTATCCATGTGGTAGGGAATCAATATCTACGTAGTTAATCTAATGATGGTTTACCGTCGATTGGGGACATCAACGACTTACCACTAAATGGGGTTGAAAACGGATTACCACTGAATGGGGGTCACAATATCTTATCGATGTATGGGACACAAAGAATTACCACTGGATGGGGTCACAACAGTTTACTGCTAGATAGGGTCACAATGGCTTACCACTGGATGGGGTCACAACGGCTTACCTCTAGATAGGGTCACAACGGCTTACCATTGGAGGGGGTACCAATGGCTTAGTGATGGATGGAGTCACAATGGCTTACATTTGGATGGGGTCACAACGTCTTAATGCTAGATAGCGTCACAATGACTTACTGCTGGATGGGGTCACAACGACATACCGCTGGATGGGGTAAGAATGGCTTGCCGCTGGATGGGGTCACAATGGATTACCATGGGAAGGGGTCACAACGGCTTACCGCTAGATGGGGTCAAAACAACTTACAGCTGGATCGGGTCACAACATCTTACCACTAGATGGGGACAAAACAGATTTCAGCTTTATGGGGTCAGAACGGCTTACCGCGTGATGGGGTCACAACGGCTTACTGCTGGATTGGGTCAGAATGGCTTACAGCAGGATGGGGTCACAACATCTTACCACTGGATGGGGACACAATGGCTTACCGCTGGATGGGGTCACAATGGCTTACCGCTGCATGGGGTCACAACAGCTTACCGCTGGAAGAGGTTGAACCTCATGGAGGCCTCTAATGTACCCTATCTAGGAGACATGGATCAAAGCCCACATTTTTTGGGAGGGTTTGGTGAACCGACTTGGAGATGGTCAGTACCAAAGGGTGTTGGAGTTGAACCTCAACGAGGCATCCTACAGACCATTCCTTGGCAAGAATCAAAGAACACATAGTTCAGGTTGGGTTTGTGGGAATCGACATGAAGGGGTTTAGAACCAATGGTTATTGGGCTTGAAACTTAGAGAGGCATTCTACATACCTTTCCTTGGAAAGGATCCAAGACCATATAGTTCAGGTTGGGTTTGTGGGAACAGACGTGAAGATGGTCGGTACCAATGGGTGTTGGGATTGAACCTCAAGGAGGCTTCTACGTAACTTTCCTTGGAAAGGATCAATGATCACATAGTTTAGGAGGGTTTGTTGAACCAATGTGAAGATGTTCGGTACTAATGGGTATTGAGCATGAACCTTAGAGAGGCTTCCTACGTACCTTGTTGTGGAAAAGATCAAAGACCGCATATTTGAAGAGGGATTGCATTGTACACTCTATGGCGGCCCTGGGAAGATGTCTTGGTTAGTTCTTGCTCTAATCCCACGTGAGTCATCCTCTGTGTGAGAAACAAGAGGCAGAAATGACCTAACGATCACGTCATTGAAGGTGAATTTGTGGGAAGTGGAATGGGGGCATATGTGTGGTTAGCGGCCCATAGAGGAAACCAGGGCTTATTCTGAAATAGCATCCCGAGGTGATGGTGATTGGGACATACTCCAGGGAGAAGGCCCAGATAGTGACAAAGCCCAATGGGAGAGGGATTTGGCACATAGGAAGAGAGGAGGAGTAGGGATTCTACCTCTTACAAGAAAAGATAGGGGCTTACACCAAGGTGGATTCCCTTTCCCTTCGGAAAGACACAACTCCAATAAAGAGGATGTCATTCCATGTGAGGAATGATCTCACTTTTGTGGAGACTAGTCGGCGTGAAGAATGTAAATGGTGGGAGAAC
Organism: Viscum album; assembly: GCA_963277665.1. Taxonomy (NCBI): domain Eukaryota; kingdom Viridiplantae; phylum Streptophyta; class Magnoliopsida; order Santalales; family Viscaceae; genus Viscum; species Viscum album. The sequence goes on from OY728158.1 coordinate 1,320,126,494, forward strand.
CCTGTGTACGACACATAAGGAAAGGTCAAAGTTTAATGTCATGTGCTGAGGACGATGGTGCTGGGCAGTTTAACATCCTGCTACTCGGGAGGAGATTGGTTCGCTCCACACCCCTAGGACATACATAACTGATACCCACCCTCCCTTGAGGGAAGGAAGTAATCAGCAATGTCGTAGTGAAGGGTGTTATGGATTGGTCCATTGGGGGGTCCACGTTAGTGTGGCTTTAAGAAGAAGCAATAGCCATTAGAGACTCTATGAGAAGAAGTATGAGGAAATGTAACGCAACAAGATGCATCAACCAAGGGACCTTGAAATTTCTTCCTGCAGACCTAAAGAGCCACAGGATAAGAGGAGTTGTAGAGCAAAGGGGATCATAGGTAGAAGCCTTGTGAAGCTCTGAATCTCAAAGAAGTGGAGGGGCTTTGTGAAGGGGTGTGATTCATGAAGTGAAGTCTTCTAGACTAGGTTTTGGGCATAGGATTTTATGGAAGTTGCTTTACGAAGAGGAAATCCCTCTGTGGAGCAATGGATCATGAATCAAGGGTTCATTTCAAATCATATCATTGTGAAGAAATGTTCTTCATGAAGCACCGTGACCATGCCTTAGCATATGGGTCACATGTGTAAGAAGGGTGTTTCACTAAGCATAAACACTCTGTGACGACCTGAGTCACCTTGGGGATATCCTTCCTTCGCGGAGGCCTGTGGGATCCATGAAGGGAATCCCTCTTTGAAGAGGGGCTGAATCCATGCAAAGGGTAAGGCACTTTGCGATGCAAAAGTACCTTGAGAAGACAATGGTTCGCAGTGTAAAAATTGAATTGCGATATGGGGTCTTAGAAGGTGATAAGTAAGAGGATCTATCCTTTGGGGTCTTGGGGAGCCTCGTATTTTTAGGAAAGAGGAACCCAAAAGCAGAGCACGCCTGGTGCGAATACGGAGCTTTCTGTGTAGAGGGTTCATGAATGTCATATCGGTTTGCAGAGCATCCCACCTCCTTTCTCCATGGAGGGGTTTCAAATATCAAATCGGTTCATAGAGCATCCCGCCACATTGCTCTGCGGTGGGTTCATGAATGTCAAATCGGCTCACATAGCATCCTACCTCATGTCTCCACAGCGAGTTTGTGAAAGTCAAATCAGTTCACGGAGCATCCCACCTTCTTGCTCGGCAGCGGGTTCATGAAGGGAGAGATCTACACCAGACGTGGGGCTACGGGGCTCCGCGAGTGGTCTTCACTATGAATCCAAGAATAATTTCCTTTTTTCTATATTTTCTTTAATTTTGGCGTCATCAAATCCCCCCCCCATAGACATTTATACGCGGAGAAAATGAGGGTCAAAGATTGAGGGTCAACCGGAAAATATCTCTATAAATCACAATGGTGACTCACGAAGGGGGGTTGTGAGGAAGAGAAAAAGGCATGGGCAGGTACCCCACAAAGCTCACCACGTATTAGATGCGCCGTGAAGAAACTAGGGTTGTTGACTATAAATAGGGGAGTTGACCCCCTTTTATCCTTTCTCATCGCCGTGTTTTTTGATTGTCGCACTGTTGATTCGTGAAGATCCGCATACTCCGCAATTTCGCTCCATAAATCATACCTTCTCTTTCATAGAACATGGCAAGTAATTTAATTTATGTCGGTGAATTCTAAAAATGGCATCTGAAGGCTGGGGCAGGCCTCCACGAACATCCTTCGTGACTTGGGGTATTTTTCATGATTGAAATGACAAGTGTCGATTTGATTCTAGATGTAGAACAGATAGTTATGTACTAAGCCCATATTGACTATTACCATCATATAGTAGTGTTTATGTAATCGGAGGGAGACTTTTATGTATATCAATGTGAATGAGATGTTTGAGTGGGCCTTATAGGGATAGTTTGGAAGTGGTTGGGTTAAATCACAACCCAAGTAGCTTGTAATCTTTTTGATGATGGAGGGATAGAGTAGCTTGTCTCAATCCTGTGGTGGATCAGTACTTGGATGTGTTTTATGAGGGATGATTTTTGATTCCATATTGAGATAGATGTTGAGTTTGGGAGCCACTTTCAATTACTCCATATAGAATGGAACCATTAGAACTCCAAGAACGTATGTTTTAGCTAGAGTAATTGGATTTTAAGGGGTTAATTCGTTCGAGAACATCACCTTGGGGATCTCCCACGCTCTTTTCCATGAAATTTTAAGGATCATAATGGTCTTGAATATATTATATAAAGCTAAATCAGATGATGGTTAATAATATAAACTCTTTTCCTCAGACTGATGATATGTTTGACCAACTGAGGGGTTCTTAATTGCTTTCCAAAATTCATCTGAAATCAGGGAGTCACGAACTATTGGTAAGGCCATCTTAAATAACACAAAAATACATCGGAAGAAGGTATGGGTTGTATGAGATTGTTATGATGCTTTTTGGGTTCCACAATTATCTTAAGGTGTTTATGGATATATGGAACTAAATTATCCATATTTATCAAGACCATATTGTAGTAATCTTTCTTGATGACATCTTCGTGTACTCTAAAATTCATAACAATCATGCCAAACATCATGACATCATCCTAAGTACTCAAATATTGAATATGTTATATTCCATGATATCCAAATTTTATTTCTAGATTGAAAAAATATTTATTTTTGGACTCACTATCATAGAGTAGGGTATGTTAGTAGATCAATATAAGGTTCATGCTGTAGTATTTTGGGAGAGTCCCAATAAGGTTTCTGACATATAGAGATTTCTGGGGTTGGGTAGTTATTACAAACGGTTTATCAAAGATTTAACATATTTGACAACTCCAATTTTAGGATTGACCTAGAATGGTATCATGATTGAGTTGAATGAGGTATATGAGGATTTATTTCATGATTTGAAGAACTGGTTGACTAAAAAATCAATTCTGATCATGGTCAGGTCATGAAATCATATATTTTTTTTATGATGCATCTAGTGTTGGGATTAGCGATATGTTGATACAGGATGATTTGGTTGATTTATATGGGTCTTGACTGTTGAGTCCCTAGGAAGGAAATAAACCTATTCAAAATCTTGAATTGGACACAGCAGTTTATACCTTGAAATGCATGTGACATTACATTTTGGGAGAGCAATTTTCCATGTATACTATTTTTGACATTTTCGTTGGGGCACACACATCCGTCTGTTCGAGGACGGTGACACTATTTGTTGCCCTGAATTATCGCCTTCCAAAGGTGGGTGGAATCTGTTCATTGTTCAGAAATATTTTCTCCTTGATCGAAATGGGATAATGGGATATCAGTTATTCCTTCTATGGGTTCCTCCTCAGAACTCATCAACTAGTCTGGGTTCCCTCATAGACATAAGACATTGTTCGTGAGACTCTTCCCAGTTCCATATCTTCATGGATAGTAGTTAATTACATTGCTTCTGTTAGGACATTTGAAAGGGTCTGGTTAGGGAAGAAACCTTTGGTCAGGGGAGTAGTCACATTGGACATAACTGGCGTGTCTGGGTGCTTGAACACTAGTGTGTCTAGGTTTCATCCCCTTATTATAGTGCTTCTCGAGGGCATGGAAGCCCAAGTCATCCTATGTCAAATGAAGGGAATTAGATTCCGTAGGCATGTATCTGAGGTTGTCATCATCTTCTTAGGTATAACGGAGGGTATTTCATAGGTTTAACATCTAGCGGAGACAGATCAGGTGGATCAGAACACTGATTAGAGTGGATTAGGTGAGTGCAACCCCTATAAAAAAACACTGATGTTGGGGATAATGCGTGTTTATCTACCCGGTTGTTGTTAATGAAAATGGAGAATGAGGAGGCATGATCCCACTGGAATGTGGCATCCCAGGTAAGAATCAAAATGGTTAAGGGATGGTTAAGTTGAGTTGGTGGAGAATGTGATGGAGTAGACTCGGGGATGATGGTGATGTTGGGATCGAGTCTCGAAAAGACCTCCTACGTATCCATGTGGCAGGGAATCAATATCTTCGTAGTTAATCTAATGATGGTTTACTGTCGATTGGGGACATCAACAACTTACCACTAAATGGGGTTGAAAACGGATTACCACTCAATGGGGGTCACAATAGCTTATCGATGGATGGGACATAATGGATTACCACTGGATGGGGTCAAAACAGTTTACTGCTAGATAGGGTCACAATGGATTACCCCTGGATGGGGTCACAACGGCTTACCTCTAGATAGGGTCACAACGGCTTACCATTGGAGGGGGTCCCAATGGCTTAGCGATGGATGGAGTCACAATGGCTTACAGCTGGATGGGGTCACAACGTCTTAATGCTATATAGGGTCACAACGACTTACTGTTGGATGGGGTCACAACGCCATACCGCTGGATGGGGTAACTATGGCTTGCCGATGGATGGGGTCACAATGTCTTACCACGGGATGGGGTCACAACGGCTTACCGCTAGATGGGGTCAAAACAGCTTACAGCTGGATCGGGTCACAACATCTTACCACTAGATGGGGTCAAAACAGATTTCAGCTTTATGGGGTCAGAACGGCTTACCGCATGATGGGGTCACAACAGCTTACTGCTGGATCGGGTCAGAATGGCTTACAGCAAGATGGGGTCACAACAGCTTACCACTGGATGGGGACAAAATGGCTTACCGCTGGATGGGGTCCCAATGGCTTACCGCTGCATGGGGTCACAACAGCTTACCGCTGGAAGAGGTTGAACCTCATGGAGGCTTCTTATGTACCCTATCTAGGAGACATGGATCAAAGCCCCCATTGTTTGGGAGGGTTTGGTGAACCGACTTGGAGATGTTCAGTACCAATGGGTGTTGGAGTTGAACCTCAGTGAGGCATCCTACATACCTTTCCTTGGCAAGAATCGAAGAACACATAGTTTAGGTTGGGTTTGTGGGAATCGACATGAAGGGGTTCGGAACCAATGGTTAGTGGGCTTGAACCTTAGAGAGGCATTCTATGTACCTTTCCTTGGAAAGGATCCAATACCACATAGTTCAGGTTGGGTTTGTGGGAACAGACGTGAAGATGGTCGGTACCAATGGGTATTGGGATTGAACCTCAAGGAGGCTTCTACGTACCTTTCCTTGGAAAGGATCAATGATCACATAGTTCAAGAGGGTTTTTTGAATGAATGTGAAGATGTTCGGTACTAATGGATATTCAGCATGAACCCTAGAGAGGCTTCCTACATACCTTGTTGTGGAAAAGATCAAAGACCACGTATTTGAAGAGGGATTGTGGCGTACACTCTATGACGGCCTTGGGAAGATGTCTTGGTCAGTTCTTGCACTAATCCCATGTGAGTCATCCTAGGTGTGAGAAACAAGAGGCAGCAATGACCTAACGATCACGTCGTTGAAGGTGCATCTGTGGGAAGTGGAATGGGGGCATATGCATGGTTAGCGGCCCATAGAGGAAACCAGGGCTTATTCTAAATTAGCAGCCCGAGGTGATGGTGATTGGGACATACTCCAGGGCGAAGGCCCAGATAGTGACAAAGCCCAATGGGAGAGGGATTTGGCACATAGGAAGAGAGGAGGAGTAGGGATGCTACCTCTTACAACAAAAGATAAGGGCTTACCCCAAGGTGGATTCCCTTTCCCTTCGGAAAGACACAACTTTGATAAAGAGGATGTCATTCCATGTGAGGAATGTTCTCACTTTTGTGGAGACTAGTGGGTGTGAAGAATTTACATGGTGGGAGAACCCCGTGTACGACACACAAGGAAAGGTCAAAGTTTAATGTCATGTGTTGAGGACGATGGTGATGGGCAGTTTAACATCCTGCTACTCGGGAGGAGATGGGTTTGCTACACACCCCTACGACATACATAACTGATACCCACCCTCCCTTGAGGGAAGGAAGGAATCAGCAATGTCATAGTGAAGGGTGTTATGGAGTGGTCCATTGGGGGTCCACGTTAGTGTGGCTATTAGAAGAAGCAATATCCATTAGAGACTCTATGAGAAGAAGTATGAGGCAATGTAACGCAACAAGATGCATCCACCAAGGGACCTTGAAATTTCTTCATGCAGACCTAAAGGGCCATAGGATAAGAGGAGTTGTAGAGAAAATGGGCTCATAGGTAGAACCCTTGTGAAGCTTTTAAGCTCAAAGAAGTGGAGGGGCTTCGTGAAGGGGTGTGCTTCATGAAGTGAAGTCTTCTAGCCTAGGTATTGGGCATAGGTTTATATGGAAATTGCTTTACAAAGAGGAAAGCCCTCCATGGAGCAATGGATCATGAAGCAAGGGTTCATTTCAAAGCATATCATTGTGAAGCAATGTTCTTCATGAAGCACAGTGACCACGCCTTAGCATATGGGTCACATGTGTAAGAAGGGTGTTTCACTAAGCATAAACACTCTACGATGACCCGAGTCACCTTGGGGATGTCCTTACTTCGCGGAGGCCTGTGGGATCAATGAAGGGCATCCCTCTTTGAAGAGGGGATGAATCCATGCAAAGGGTAAGGCACTTCTCGATGCAAAAGTACCTTGAGAAGATAATGGTTCATAGTGTAAAAATTGCATTGCGATGTGGGAGCTCAGAAGGTGATAAGTAAGAGGATCTATCCTTTGGGGTCTAGGGGAGGCTCGTATTTATAGGAAAGAGTAACCCAAAAGCAGACCACGCTCGGCGCGAATATGGAGCTTTCTGTGTAGAGGGTTCATGAACGTCATATCGGTTTGCAGAGCATCCCACCTCCTTTCTCCATGGCAGGTTTTCAAATATCAAATCGGTTTATAGAGCATCCCGCCACATTGCTCTGTGGTGGGTTCGTGAATGTCAATCGGCTCACATAGCATCCTACCTCCTTTCTCCACAGCGAGTTTGTGAACGTCAAATCGGTTCATGGAGCATCCCACCTTCTTTCTCGGCGGCGGGTTCACGAAGGGAGAGCTCTACACCGGACGTGGGGCTACGGGGCTCTGCGAGTGGTCTTCACTAGGAATCCAAGAATAATTTCCTTTTTTTCTATATTTTCTTTAATTTTGGCACCATCAAATGCCCCCCCCCCCCCATAGACATTTAGACGAGGAGAAAATGAGGGTCAAAGTTGGGGGTCAACCGGAAAACATCTCTATCAATCACAATGGTGACTCACGAAGGGGGGTTGTGAAGAAGAGCGAAGGGCATGGGCAGGTGCCCCACAAAGCTCACCACGTATTAGATGCGCCGTGAAGAAACTATGGTTGTTGACTATAAATAGGGGAGTTGACCCCCTTTTATCCTTTCTCATCGCCGTGTTTTTTGATTGTCGCACTCTTGATTCGTGAAGATCTGCATACTCTGCAATTACTCTCCATAAATCAATCATTCTCTTTCATGGCACATGGAATGTCATTTACTTTACGTCAGTGAATTCTACAAATGGCATCTAAAGGCTAGGGCAGGCCTCTACGAACATCCTTTGTGACCGATCTCCACAAACATGCTCCGCGAAAGAGCTTCACAAACCAATCCGAAATAACCCCCAGACTTCAAAACTGAATGGATCACCAGGAGGCTTCTAGGGGTTTCCTTGCAGACGCTACCTGAAGGGATGAGATAGTGAATATCTTGGGCCTAGGGGAGTTGATACAGAGCAACTATGACCACAATTCTTTGGTGGAGCTGATGTCAGAAAACCAGAGGATCTTTCCCTTGTGTAAGAGGTCGCCGCTATATGGTTTTGGTATGTGGAATGACGTCTTCATCCTTGAAGAAAGAAGTAACAAACCGACTTACTAGTTTAGGTGAACACCGTGTTAGCGCAAGTGGTTCTGGGTGGCTAACGTCAAAGCCTGGGAGTACTTCAAACCTGTTATTGTCGATTGCCTATACAACCATCTGAAAAAAAAAATTGACAGAAAGGTATTACAGCCGGAGACATCACCCCCTATACCAGACGATCTTGAAGGTGGCCCTGAGGAACCCAGAGAAGGGATGGTATGATAGGTGGGATCTTCACTAGGGCGGAAACTTTACTGATGAATTGGCATGGGCCTACTGGGTATGTGCCTCGTGTGAGGAGTTCGGGGAAGATCTGAGGAGAGTGGTATTGTACGAGGTGGCTTGGGCCTCCCAATTTCATATCTACCAACCGAATCAGCTGATGTCGGAGTTGTTGAGCAGGTGGTCATTGAGGACCAACAGCTTCCACTTACTCTATGAGGATGATGGAATTAGTTTACGGGACGTGCACCAGATCTCTGGGGGTCCCAATATTGGGAATTATGTATGATGAATTCCTCTATATTTTGGGTGCATGGGAGGATCTGGAGAAAATTTCACCATTGACGATGGCACATATGGAGCTGGTGTCGAGAGAGGAGAAGGAAGCAGTGAGAGATGTCCACTTCATAGGGAGGTTCAAATAGTTTCTGAACTTCCCATAAAATACACAGTTTCTGGGGATGCCCTGTTCTGGACCGAAGGGGGGTCAGCATGGCAAGGAGCACATGTACTGGCTACTCTTGGAGGATAGCTAGTGGAAAAACTAGGGGTTCAGTGTCATCACTGAGCAGCAACCAGTAGTCATGCTAGCGGCATTAATCGTTGCTCTCATCTATTTTTGGATCCTACTGGTGAGGGATACGAACAAGGGCATGGGACCAAGAAAATTTATCATGGCTTCCATATTTTCGATAGGAGGGTGGGTGATCCTCGGAATCCCAATACTCACCAAGTTGTACAAGATGTTGTGTCATATCAACGAGAGGAAGAGGCCAAAAAAGATATGCAAGTCATTCCACCTTCAGTATGGGTGTATAGCGATGTACGTCAGGGGGGAGGGTATTTGAATATCTGAACCCCATCTTTCCTCAAGGATCAAACTTCTGTCTATTCATTCTGAATGTCGTGGGGGTCTTTCTGGCTAAAGTGACTATGCAAGAGGTACTGAAATGCATCTCGAAGATAGAATAATTCAACTTTCATTTGTTCCCACTACCAACAGGTGATTTTACTAATGATATCCAAGGAACGGAAGAGCACCAGTCCTATATCATAGACATTCGAGGTGTGGTCCTGCTATAAAGAGTAGACTGTTAGCCTCTCTGCGAGCCGCACACCCCACACTGATTCGCCAGGCAATTTTGGTGTATGCATCAGTTAACCCCATAGGTCTATTTAGGGGTGCAAGATGAGGAAAATATGTGTGTGATGAGACATATGTGTCTCATGTTCACATGGGAAGATGGAAGGATGCTGAATGAATTGCCTCCTCCCATCTCCGTTTTCGTGTTGGTGTAGGAGTATGCCAAAATTTGGGAGGCGGCCTACCCAGGGGAGATGCTAAATCGGCCAACCGTTCTGGTCGTTCATGGTGTGCCTCCCCAACCTCAAGGATGGATTTGGATGGTGGAAAGGACATCCCACTGTGGCGGGGCTCTCGTGATAGCGAGGCCTGTACCAACTGAGGGGGAGGTAGTGGCAGTGGATCTAGAAACAGCAGCGGACCTAGTGGTCCCAGAAGAATAGATATTTCGAGACGGGAGGCCACCGAGAGGATTCTGTAGAATATCTTCTCAGGCTCATTGGAATCGATTGTGCTGCATAGACATGATAGAAAATGATTCCTTCCCAGAGGCCTTGGACAATTGGGATGTCAAAAAGAAATTACTCGGCCCATCCTAGATGTTGAAACACATTAATCATCTTGGGATAAGATTTCTGGGAATTGGCCTTGTCAGGGATGGATTTGTAGTACCCCAGGACGAGGCAGAGCCATACCTGACTGAGTTGGAGGCCTTTTCCCACTTCCAGGGTGCCCCACATCCAATGAAAGTCTGGGTGAAGGTGTTGTTAGATCGAACAAATCCTCTTCAGTTATCGGTTGTCGAACTGAGAGAGTGCTTTCCTCTACCGGAATAATTGGATGAGTCCTCCTACGGGGAGGAGGCCAATAGAGAGATCACATTGGATGAGGGTGAAGTTAGTGATCGTAAGCCCCTTCCTCAGTATTTATTTCCAGGACATTTTGAATTCTGTAACAATATTTAAACTGTACAAGAGAACCACATACACTGAAACCACGCCCTATAGCAGATGCAGATGTAGGGACTTTGGGATTTGTTCTTGCTGCTATGGTGATTAGTACACCTGACGGGGCCTTGGTACCTGAGATGGCTCCCCTGGAGTTTTTAGACTTCGCTATAATATACAGAGGGACACGTCTTGGGGTCCCCAAAGCAATAAACCAGGAACGACACTAGGAGTTCGACCTCTGTATGTTTCCTTCGCGCAGTTGATGACTATCACTCATTCACTAGGCTAACGACATATGTGACCCTATTGGTATTCATAGTTCTTCAGATGGAATGGAATTTCTTGGTGTGGTTGGTCAGGGATTTTAGTGGCACCTTTCCCAAGGTAATGTCGGTGATCATGGAGGCGGAGATCCAAACTGACCAAGCGGCGGTGCTCCCGATCACTGGTGGGACCATTATCAAGGTTGAACCCGATATCATTGGGGAGGGATCTGACGATGAGGATCGATTGGACAGCCCAAGCCCCTCCATACCTGATCAAGCACCATATGTGGACCATGCTAATGAGTACCTAGGGGATTTCCCTATATATGAGAATGCCAACCACGCCAACTAGGAAGAGATGGCCTCTAATGAAGAGGATAGTCAAATAGTCTGTCACCGATCATGGAATATGTCAAGCTATTTATTGATGAAACATCCCAAGTTCAATGGTTAGATGAGATGGATAGAACTCATTCGTAGTTGTGTGAAATGTGTGTCGGGGGAGTGGATTCCCAGCATCTCCACATGCTCATCCGAGATCTTATGGCGAAGACGATTCAGGATTATGACTGCGACCTTGGTGTGGGATGGCAGCGGAGGAAAGTGGTGAACAACAAGAGGCTCTGGGAGGATGAAAATGAGGATCAATGGCTACAGGTCTGGGTGGATGATCCCTCAGCCTCCCTAAACTCACAATCAGATCTAATATTTCAATTGAAGGCCTGGATGGAAGAGTTCGAAGAGTGCATGATGCAAGCCTCTGCAAAATTGACTGTCATCCAGGCTGACGAACTATGCCTCATCACCACTGAGGATGAGTGGGAGCTCAACAGGCATCTACAAATCCTGGATTCCACAAGCTAGAGGGTTGAAGAGCTACAACACAATTTTGACGGGGTTAATCCGTCCATGGGAGTGATCGACCCTCAGGTACTGTAATGATTACAGACCCTCAAATTTACTTTCTTTCTTTAATTGTTTTATGCCAGATGCATGCTTGAGTCCCATTGTATGTATTGGTTTATTAAATTCCTATCATATCTGTGGAACATCCAGCGATCAGTCACTAAGACACGTGGGTCGGGCCCGGTTTGAGAATCATGGGATGACCACCTTATTATTCCACCCAAATTTAAGAGTGCAAACCAAGCTTCAGGCATCCAGGGGTTTTTAACAACCAATCTAGATTTTTGGGAAGAAAGGGAGAGGCCCGGCTGGAGGATGAGGACCTCAAAATAGTTGAATCATTGCTTCCCTGGTGTGCACTGGTGCATGAGTGGGGTAACGCCAAGGGTGATGGAATTAATCCGAACATAGGGTAGTGGAATGTGTGAATCATGACACCCAAAATTCATAACACTTTAGGATGGTGTGAAAATTAATAATAGTTGTTGATTGTGTTCAAAACATAGCATCCCTATTGTGTTAGCCTAAATTGGGGATAACAAATGAGGGACGATTGCTGTCCATATTCACAACACAAGGCCTGACTCAAAATGTCTACCATTTATCATCTAGAACATTTCCCAGGATAGTAGGGGAGCCGTAGGCCAAGAATGAAACTTTTATGGGGTTTCCATAGACATTAAAGAGGATAAGGGTCTAGATTAAGGGGCATGCAAAGCATGGAGTTGGAGTTGTGGGTTGTTCGAATGGATTCCAACACTCTTGAAATTACACCACTGTGGTGAAGGCACATTAGGTGGGCTTATCTGTCTGATCTTGAATCAAACATACATCTGATTAGGACATCTTTGGCAAGGGATCTGGTGCTTCACATGATTAACATGGGGCATCCTTAACTTGGTCATGGTAGAATCACAGTATAGTGTCATGTGCTATGGATATAGATACTCTTGTAGTTTAAAATCATATGATAGGACGGAGAGTGGAAGGGGAGATCCCAGGAAAGGATTATGTGGTGTGGTAGCTATAAAACTGACATGAACAAGGACATAAGGAGTTTCCACCCCACAATGTATCCCTTTAGGATGTTATTTTGGTCTAGAAACCAAAATTGAAGATTTGGATGGGCCCGAGGCAAAGCATCCAGGAAGGGCGTTATGTGACTGCACTAGTACATGTCTGATCAGAACTACTAAGACCACATGAGTAGTGATCGCTGTGGGAAATAGGGAGTAGTTATGGTACATTCCTATCATAGGATGGAACATGTTAGGGGCGATGGGAAACTAGGTGAATGACACCCCAATGATGTTGAATCGCCTATATAACACACCTATATGTGTGAAGGAGCATAGTCAGGTATGTCGGAATTCCACTTGATCATGAGGAAGTGAAAATATGTGAATCATGATACTCGATATCTGGACCAGAATGATAGTGTCATGGTGATAGGTGATAACAATTGACCATGTTAGAAACACAGCATTCGCTTCATGTTAGCCTGGAATGGGGATAGACAAAATAGGGTTGACTGTTGACCATATTCAAAACATGGGACATGTCATAAATGTCATCCAACGTCCTCATGGATGTTGGCCCAAGATGTTAGGTAAGACAATGTGGCATGAGACCAGGCCATAAAGCGTGTCCCTTTAAACATGGAAGAGGATGAGGGTTTAGATAACGGTCTTGCAAATCATGGACATGGAACGATGGGAATGTCCATGTAATAATTCTGCACATCGGGATCTTTTTCACAATGCATCTGAGTACAACCATAAGATGTAACAAATAGAGGTAATCTAGTCCCTTTCCAAGTTCAAGGGTCATAGGGTCGCATGCTTCAAACAGAAGTTACTAGGGCGGGCCATTAAGGGGGGGACTTGATTTAATGGATTGTGTGTAGGGCGCTGAAGTATTCATACCCAATCTGTAGTTCCCGTAGGAAGATCATAGTTTAGGGTCATAGATTTCAGACCAGATTGGGAAAAGACAAGGGAGGCACATGTTGTGGCTTCTAAGAAACCCGACATGAATGAGAAATCAAGAGGTACTCGCCACACCACATGTCCTCAAAATAGTTCAGCCCAAGGGGCCAAAAATAAGGGGAAACATGATTTTAGATTTTTGGGTCTGGACCTGGAGACAAAATTTCTGGGATTTCTTATGTATCCCACGAATATTGGAATCAATCCATACATAGTTATTGAAGTTTTCATGTTGTTTAACATCTTACGGCAATGACGTGGATTGGTGTTAGTTTATGGTCATAGAGCTCGGACCATAGGTGGTAGGGAACACGGGAGACATATGGCCAGGTAATTATGTAACCTGACATGAATGAGGACTTGGAGTCTAGATCACCATGTGTTTCTTGGGGAGGTTTTAGGTCGATTGACCGAAAACGAAAGTTAGGATGGGCTAGATGCAAAGTGTGTGACCATTCCAACGTATCCCATGAGAATGGGAATCAAGTCGTACATAGTTCTTAGGGTGGCATGGTAATGTACAAGTTTCTGGGATGATAAGGTCATGTGGGCCTGGCCCTTGCACTAAAATAAGCGGCATTTTATAGATCTTGTTTGTCCTTTATGATGAATGAATGTTGTTTTTTTTTGTGAAGAGATGGTCTTAGGAAAGAAATTCTAGGCATCTCCACAAGAATCAAGCCATGTTTCAGTGTTGAAAACTTGTATGGTGGGTAACTAATACCAAACATGATGTCCCATCGAATGAGGACACCACAATGTAGTAACATTTTTCATCGTGTGACCAGGACGATAATGTCATAGTTTAGGGTCATGTGAGGGGACCAACCATGTATTTTGACATCGTACGGTACAGACATAACTGTTTGGAATTCATGTGGGACTAGGCATCATAGTTTAAATTTATATGTCTCAGACATATATAGGAGAGAATAGGTCTTATAGGGAATGTGCACGACATGATATACCTGATGTTAATGAGGAAGAGGTCCACATCATACCATGCACGATTTCGAGTACGAAACCTCAGGCTGAGGGGCCAGAAAAGGTTAGAGGATATTGGACAAGATTGGCCAGCCCCTAGTTCAGATGGACCTGAAGATGAGATGTCTGGGTGTTCCTATGTATCCCATGGGAATGGGAATCAATCCACACATAGCACTTGAAGGTTATTTTTAACTTCGTTCATGACAACATACAGTTTAATGTCATGTTGGACAGGAAGTAGGGAAAATAAATCCTAGAAATAGGTGTACCTGGTGCGGCTATTGAAAGCCCGACTTAAATGAGGGAACAAGCCCACCTGAACCAAGCCACATAGTCTTATAGGGGTCAGATCCCAAAAGGAAGAACATAAGTGATGAATTAGTGGAATTCAAGTTGGACCCACAGGTTAGGTGTCTAGGCATTCCAACGTATCCCATAGGAATGGGAATCAAGTTGTATATAGTTCTGGAAGAGATCTTAGTTTAAGGTCTTAGATCTCAAACTAGGGAGAGGCAGAATCCTTCTAAGTAGGAATAGACCTCAATCCAATTCCTAATCCCACGTGATTCAACCTCAGTGTGGGAAACAAGGGGGGAATATGTTGTTGCAATACCTAGAATTCACTTCAAATGGAAGTCGGTGCAGAGCCCCGAATAATGCCTTACCATGGCTTTGTCCTGCAAACGTGCCAATGTGAACTGAGGGGTAGTACCAGGAGCGTCGAAATTCAACTTGGACATGACAAGGTGGAATATTATGTGAACCATGTTACCAATATTCATGGCTTGATGGGGTTAGCATGACAATGGAGGATAACTATTTACCATGTTCAAAACCCAGCATCCATATCGTGTGGCCTAAAATGGGAACAAAAAACGAGCGTCGACCGGTGACCATATTCACAATGTGGGACTTGTATCTAATTGTTGTCTGAAACCCTCGAGGACATTGGCTCGTAATGGTAGGATATCCCTTAGGGCTAGCATCCATTCCATTTTAGGGTCCCCTCAGATGTGAATTATAATGGAAGCCCAAATGAAGGGGAACACGAAGCTTGAAAAATTGGTGAAGGCACGTCCAGGAAAAAATTGACTCTCTAGGCTCTAAACTAGTGTACTCCTTCACACATTGGTGAATCACCAATGAGGGTCAAGGGACCTTACATAGGGGCAGCAGACTCAAAGAGATGAGATAAGGACACTTGGGAGCAAGAGGTATGTGGTGTGGTTGTTGTAAACCTGACGTGAATGAGGACATAATCCCATACCACACCGTATACCCCTCTTCTTTAAGAATGCATGATTTGGGTCCAAAATTAGGGTGAGGTTTCTAAGAGATGGGGATGGACCTGAAGACCAGACGTTTGGGCGGTCCTACGTATCCTATGAGGATGGGAATCAATCCATACATAGTTCTAGGGGAAAGGATGACACAAATAAGGGAATGATACCCCATCAAAGGGCATGTAAAACATGAACCTTCATGAATGAGGACATAATATTGCACCACACCATAAAACCTTATGTGATAACATGGGCAAGGGACCCGAAAAGATAGAGGGGTCTGAGGCTAGGTCATGGATAGAATGTCATGGATAGCTTATAGTTTATCATATTGAAGTGGGTAAAAAGGTAGTGGAATGGTATCTCATCACTAGATGTGTACGGAATGTCAAGTAACCAGTCGTGAATGACGAAATAATCCCACACCACACTGTGCAACCCTAAGTGGGAACTTGGGATAGGAAGCCAAAATGGATGAGGGGCCTGAGGCTGGGCGATGGATAGAATGTCACAACCAGCTTATTATTTAACATATTGCAATGAGTATGATGGTGATCTTATTTTATGTTCATAGATCTCAGACCACATATTCCTAGTTTAATGTCATATGCGTGGGACAGAGAAGGATAATTTTCATGCCTATGGAAGTCCACCAAGTGACAATGATGATATAGGACAACTACTGACCCGGTTCGCAACACAGTATCCACCATTGTGTTTCCCATAAGGGGGGAAAACAATATAACATCGAACATTGACCATATTCACAACATGGTACTTATATCAACATACCTCTCTCAATCCTTGAGGGCATTAGATCGTAATGCTAGGAGTGCCCTTGGACCGAGAATCCATGCCATTCGGGGGCCCTTTTGGATATAGAATGATATGTAAACCCAAATAATGGGACTCACGTAGTATGATAGGGCCTGTGCTCATGGCATGGACAATAAAGGAAGTGATGGATTCCTTAAGGGGATATGTTTGGCATGGAGAAATATCCCTATGTAAATGAGGATGTGACTCCATACCGCACCACACAATCCTAAATGAGAACTTGGGCCATGGGCCTGAAAAGGTCGAAGGACCATTGGATGAAAATCCCGGCCAACTGTAGCCATACGACCTCTCATGCAGGCATTGCCTTCATAGCTCCTATGCCAACATGAGCAATGCTCGGTGTGGGAAACAAGGAGTAGTACTAGGCTCTCCCCATCACATAAGGGTCTGATAGCTGGAATTACACTCTCGATTGATGAAGACTGGGAATTGGAGAGACCGTGAGGCAGAATGTACCACTACACTCCATGCTTGGGATATCTTGGGGTGGTGAAAACGACAAAGGATAGCTATTGACCAGGTTTGAAACATGAAATCTATATTGTGTGACCTAAAATGGGAACAACAAATGAGCGTTGACCACTGAACATATTCGCAACATGGGACTCGTATTGATTTGTTGTATAAAACCATTGGGGGCATTGGCCCAAAATGATAGGAGATCCCTTAGGCTAAGTATACTTATTGTTCGGGGGCCCCATCAGATGTGCAATAAAATGGGAACCCAAATTATAGGGTATGTGGAGCATAAATGCGTTTGTGAAATTTCAAATAAAGATAGATGGTAGAAGAGATAGATATCTCTAGGGTTGAGGGATACATGGTATGGTAATGATGAACTTGACATGAATGAGGGAAGAAGCCTGCACCACACCATGTGTTTAATCCTACTGAGAGGTCCCAATGTTTGGGGTTGGTCCTATGGATGAAATGTCTGAGTGGTCCTATGTATCCCATGAGGATGGGAATCAAGCCATATGTAGTTCTGAAAAGGCCATGCAGTTTAGCTTCATGTTGTAAGGACATGGGAGGATTAGAAGAACGAAAAAGGGCACATGGTGCAATCATCATAACCCTGACATGGGTGAGGAAAAATGATGCCATGTGAGATCCTCTAAAAGAACTATGCCCAGGATGGGATATTCAAAGAGGAAACTAGGGGTGGACTCAAGATGAGGCGTCTGAGTGTTACTACGTGTCCCGCAAGGATGGGAATCAAGCCATATGTAGTTATTGATAAGTCGGTAAACATCTTGCAGGATAACACACAGTTTAAGGTCATGTAGGACCATGCATTTTAAGGTCATATAGTATCATCATGCAGTTTAGGGTCATACATGACCTTACAGTTTATGTTCGTGTAGGACCATAATGCAGTTTAGGGTCGTGTGGGCCCATACGGTTTAAGGTCATGCAGGACCATACAGTTTAGAGTCATGTAGGACCGTACAGTTTAAGGTCATTTTGGACTATACATTTTATGGTCATGTGGGACCCTATGGATCAAGAAAATTATTTCTTGAGGAAAATGGCATTAGTGGGAGGAGTTACACGATCATCGTCCACTGTTTCTAGCGAGTACGTACCATTGGAGTAAACCTTGTGAATGTTGTAATGTCCATACCATTTGGGCACCAATTTGGGTGGTTTTATGCTAGGTATCATTTGTGACCTCAGGGCCAATAACAAGTCTATTTGATAGAAGGAGCGGAGGAGAACTTTCTTGTTGAAAGCTCTAGCTATCTTGTTCTTATTCCTTTCCAGATTGTACAGGGCATGAAACTTGTTCTCGTCGAGCACTTCTATCCCAGCCGGACAGATTTTAGCTACATTATATGGTGATTTCTAATCATATACGGTTGTTCGCAATGAGATAAATTGAATCAAGATGGTCATTATGGCCTCCATTCTGTACACCAATAAATATGGGGTCACCTGGGTGGAATTATGAGTCGTCATCTGATTAGACCAGAGGGCGTTTGGGAGCTTGTCCATCCATCACTTTTTATTCTAACCAACCATTTTCTATAGAATGTTAGATAGAGTCTTGTTGAATTCCTTGATATGTCCATTTTCTTGCTCATGATAGTTAGTGGTGTGGTTAGAACATATGTTGTTCTTATTTTACAATTTCGTCAGCTCAGCTGCTTGGAATTTCATGTTGTTATCGATGAGGATGACATGAGGGAATCCAAATTGGTAGATGATATTGGAACTCACAAAGACAACGATGGAATGAGCCTCTAACCCTTTGATTGGAACTGCCTCTTCCCACATGGAGAATAAATCTATGGATGTCATGATGAATCTTCACTAGAGAGTTTTCTCCAGTGGATATGGTCCCATGACATCGAGTCCCCATGCCATAAATGTACAAGAGTACTTGGTGTAGTAGAGAATCTCTAGTGGTCAATGCATGATGTTAGCATGAATATGGTATGAATGGAATCTCTTGGAAAACTTGAAGCAGTCATGGGTCATGGAGGGCCAAGAGTACTCCAACCTATGGATCTAGTGAGATAGTTTTAGACCAGTTTGATGAGCCCTACAGGAACCAGTGTGAACCTCTTTCATGACCTGATAAATCTCAACTCCATGAATATAATGTATGAGAAACCCATTAAACCCATGCTTATAGAGGATATTCTCATGTACAGGGTCGTCCTTGAGGGTGAACTACAATGGGCGATGTCAGATTCACTCACGCTCGCCCCAATCATCCAGGAGGTAACTATTTTGGAGATACTCGAAAAAGGGGTATCTCTAGTCAGAAGTCACATCAATCACTGCATGTGTCGGGCATGGAGGTCGATACGTGGAGGATCCAGTGCTAAGGTGGCCTACCTGTAGACTGTCTTCGTCATATGGGGTGAAAAGAGCTATGACTCTTCGATTAGCCACATGGATAATCAGATCATCCTACTCAGGCTCCATGACTGATGTATCCAGGCCAACCAAGGCATTAACTCGACCATTCTGAGATCAGGGGACGTTGAGTAACTTTTGGCCGAGAGTAGAACTGGGCCATTAGCTGAAGAGTTCACTCCAACAATGGTACATGCTCTGGAGTTCTAAACTCATAGTCATCATTGATCTGTTTGATGACTAGTTCAGAATCCCCATTCACATGAAAATGGGGCACATCAATTTTGAGTTCCAGATCGAGACCAGGGATGAGAGCCCGATACTCTGCCTCATTGTTGGTGCAGACTTCAAAAAACAGAAATGAATAAGGCAGAACGGCTTGTGTCGAGGTAATGAAGATGATACCCTGGCCTACTCTGTTGAGTCTGGTAACATTGAGCCTTCTGCCTGTGGGGCTTCGAGAAGAACCATCAAAGTTCATTTTCCAGCAATGCATGGCTTGGTCTACTGAGAGGATCAACTCATCAGGGAAATCGTGATCAAGGAACTTGTCTGAAGGAGTTGGGTGGGTAGCAAGGAAGTCTTCCAATGCTTGCCCTTTCATAGCCTTTTGAGTGATGAACATGATATCGAACTGCTGGATGATTACCACCCACCAAGAAAGTCACTTTGTCAGCATGGGGAAGTTCAGGATTTAATTTAGTGGGTCCATCGGGACACTGACTGTACCTTGTGGTGCTGCAAATATTGTAACAATTTTTGTACTGCGAATACCGGTGCAAGGAAACTCTTTTCAATGGGCGAGTATCTGGTCTCTGTATCGAGGAGCATGCAGCTGAGGTAGTAAAGGTTGTTTTCCATCCCCTCATTATTATTCTGGGTGAGAAGAGTGTCGAGAGACCATTCCAAGGTAGTCACATAAAGGACCAGAAGCTTTCCAGAGATAGGTGGCATTAAGATCGGAGGTTAGATTAGATACAACTGGATCTCTTCAAAACCATCCTAACACGCTTCTTCCCACTCATAGAGTGTTCCTTTCTTTATGAGCCGAGAAAAGGTCTTACACTTTCCAGAAAAATCGCGATGAATCAGTGTATGTAGTCTATGTGTCCAAGGAAGCAATGAGGTTCTTGAATGTTTCTCAGAGGTGAAATCTGGATAATGGCCTTGATCTTCTATGGGTTGATCTTAATTCCCCTATATCTGACAACGAAGCTGAGAAACATTCCAGAGGTGACACTGAAGGCACACTTCTAGGGTTGAATCTTCTAGTGATGGGAATAGAGGAAGCTAAACACTTTCTCAAGGAGTTGGAGATGGTCCTGACACTGTCGATAATTGACCACCAGATGGTCCACATAGCATTCCACCAACTTTCCGGGGATTAGATTAAATATGCAATGCATAGCCCACTAGTAAGTGGAACCCGCATTCTTTATACCGAACGGCATGACTATGTAACAGAAGGTACCTTGTGGTGCCCTGAATTTTATAGACTCCTCATCCTCTAGGGACATTTGGATCTGGTTATACCCAGAGTACCTATCTATGAAGGAGAGATCTTGTAATCCAGTAGTAGCGTCAATCACCAATTCCGTCACATGAAGGGGAAAACCATCCTTCAGACAGTAATGGTTGAGATCTCAAAATTCAATGTAGACTATGATCTATTCGTTTTTCTTCCAAACTGGCACAATTTTGGCTAGCCATTTGGGTTACTGGACCTCCTTAAGAAACTAGATCTAATGACCTTGTCAACTTCTGCATCAACCAGGGCGTCGTGAGAAGGGTGCATCTTTCTGGGAGGCTGCTTGAACCTGTGATGATTTGTCAGGAGACCAAGGTAGTGGATGGATACACGATAATCTAGTCCTGGAATCTTGTCATAACTCTAGGTGAACACATCATGGTGTTGTTTTAGGAAGCCTACGTATTACTTTTTCTCCTCGAGGGGCATGGTGGCACAGGTCAGTGTGGGTCTTGGGTCTGCCTCGCAACCAAGGTTCACCTGTACTAACTCGTCGACTATGGAAGATACGACCTCCTTAAAGGCAGGGGAGAAACCTATAAATCCTTTTCTTCACTTTTAGAGGGGGAATACTCAGCATGAGGCATCACTTTGGAGTTGGCAGATCCTGACGAGGGGCTGGTACTAGCCTGATCAGCAGCAGACACTGATTTAGAGGACTCTTATGCTACCGCAACCATAGCGGTGAAGTATTTCAATCTGATCCCATTTGGAAATTGGCCCAAGGGGCCACACTTGATGATATCGAACTTATAGTGGCACATCAGCTTGAGTCAGTTAATTACAGCCTGGTGGAAGAAGCAAGTATGACATATTGTCGTCTCTGTGGGGTGGACATCCTCATATCTTATGGGAGTAGGAGGCTTTGGGATCACTTGATCCTGATTTATATAAGAGTACGAGGTGATCTTCAGACGTCGCTTAGGCCTGGGAATGTTTTCCCCCTCATCCCAGATTCAATGAAGCATTGTCCCATGTCTGGGGTCGTGGACTCCAATCGGTGGATTGGAATGATAAAGGCATCATCTAGAACAGTCCATGGGATGGTCATAGTCATGGCATGCTCAACCTCATTAGCTTGAATCAGCTTTTCCTTGCTCTTGTAGTAGTCGGCATCCAGATTGAAGGCTTCCAAAGAGGAAAAGGGAGATGTGTCACCTTGATGTATTCCCACTCGACCATTATGAGAGTACTTGAGGCACTGGTGGTATGATGAGGTAACTGATGCATGCAGGTGGTTCCATGGAATTCCCATCAATGCATTGTCGGTGGTGTCCTGGGAGACAACCATAAATTTGGTGCAGGTGAGTAGGACACTGGATAGGCTCTTCAAGAGGATATTTTTGACCGGTGTCTATTTTGTCCTATCATAAAATTGAATTCGTAGGACTGAGGGACTCTGATCATCTTTAGAAAATCCTATTTTTCATAAAGTCCACATTGGGATTAGGTTTATTCCACATCCCATGCCGACAAGACAACGACAATCATCAACGCCATTAAACTAGCCAGTGATGTACAATGGGATAATGTGCCCATGTTGGGGAGATCATTCATCTTCTCTAGAGAATGAGATAATGGCATGGAATTTAGCATTCTCAACTTCCATAGCATGAAAGGATTCTACGGCTGCTACATCCATCTCAAACTAGAGGGGGCTTCTTAAAGCCTCACCGGGGGCCTCATACATATCTAATGATCGGAGAAGGGACTCAATGATGGATACCCTTGCTAGAATACTAGAAAGTGTCTTACGAAAATCATGCATCCATTCCAGGCATTAACTTCTTCTTACAGAAGTTCACTCTATGATAGGAGGTATGGTGGGTCCAGCTAATTGGATTGGCGGCTGACTGGTACTAGGAATATCCAACTGATCTTGAGTCAAAGCCTGTGGAGTGGCTACCAGATGGGGGCCAAACGACTGAGACTATCCTGTACCAGGGTGTGGTTGGTCGCGGCATGGTCGAGGTTGATCTACCTGATCCATTAACACAAACAGTGGGGAAGGTGGGCTTGATGCCACCCAATGAGAAGGATGTTCATGCTGATCTCTGCACAGAGCCAGTTTCCAAGATTCGATAGCATGTACATCCTAGCTAGAAGTGCTGAGTGTGGCACTTCTATGGCCCATATTGCAACAAATCAATCGACATTGGTGATGGATGGTGATGTTCGGAGGATCTGCCTGATGCTCCGTATTGTCAGGAATCATGTAGGGATTTACCATCTCTACGGTGTTAACCAAGGAATACCTAGGACCATCACTTGAATAGTCATCCACTATTGGACGGATTTTGAGTGGGATCACCATCTCTAGGGTCATGAAGTTGCCGATATTACGGAATGATGATGACAATGGCGGGGGGCTTCGCATTACCTTGTGTCGTCGTTGTTTGCTCTTATGGGAAGAGGCTGACCAAGATGATGATGCAGAAGTAGTTATTGTGGATTTTGAAGGCTATGATGGATTCAAGCCTGAACAGCTGACAACATGGGCACGAGCGACTCTTTTATAAGCCATCCAGTCAACATACATCTGGGACCCATGATTGGAAACCTAATGTCACTCACCCTCACTGTCATTGCTGCTGTTTTTCCACATGAAGACGCATGCCACCTACACCAGAGATGAACCTAAATGGAATATATTGTTATCTACCTTGTCTTGAGGCCAGTCTTTGAACACATATCACTGCTAGAGATTGTTCCCCTAGATCCGGTGATAATGGCAATAATTAGGTTGATCAGTGAGGTTTTCCCCTTCTAGCCTTCTACAATACGACACGCAATGAATCCTCTTCTCCAAGGCACTGATGAAGTAACCAGGGACATGTGCCTTATTGAACAAGTAGGTCCAATTTTACCTATCTAAAAAGTGGTCCCTTGGATCTAGACCCTGATGTGGGGCTAGAGGAGCTTATTAAGGAGGTGTAAATTGTTTATCTCGCATGGGCGGTGGCGGTGCATTGGGGGGAGGCACCTGCCGATTCTGAGGTGGGTGCTGCTGGGCTGGTGGCTATGCCTGAGGTGGAAGGCCTCTGCGAGGTTGTGGAGGCGTCTCCACTTGTAACAGGTCAATTTTCCTAGGAGCCTCTATTTGGTCCACTGTGGCGGGCTCGCCACTAGCGGCCCTTGTCACAGGGATTGTAGGATGCAACATATGTGCCTATGTAGCATGTTATAAGGCTTCCTATAGGAAATGGGCCTTATCATAGAAGTCTCAGAAACCTTCGAGATAGTTCTAGGTGATCAGAGAGGGGAACAATTCCTTCTTGAGATTCCATGTGCACATCGTTAGTAGTATCTCCTGAGTCAACGACTTGTCATGGGAATACATGAGTCCTTTCCATCAGGCGACAAAGTCGGCAATGTTCATGTTTGGCCTCTGCTTTCATGTGAAGAGGTATGTGATACTCATCTTCTGAATGGTGGAGTTGAACTGGTTGAGAACCTTTTTATGGAGGACTTCCCAACCGGCTTCTATAACGAGGGGGAGATGGCTATACCAGACAAACGCATTCCCTTTGAATGTCTCTATGAAACATCGGAGCTTCGCGGCCTCATACTGTGTTGGAGTTCCTAACATGGGACCACACCTTGAGATAAAGTGGTCCAGGTGCTATGGCAGTTCACTTATCCCATTGAAGAGGGAGAATGTAGGATTTCAGAAAACCTGGGGTGCTGGCATATCATCCACACATGCCGGATAAATCTTGCCATCGGGAGGGGGCACCACATGTCATGTTTATAATGCCTAGAGATGGGAAATGAGTGCCGCTATTGTATCATCTGGGTAGGGTTTCATGTCTTGATGGGGATCCCTGACTACTAGTGCATAGGTGGGTTCTTCAACATGATAAGGAAGCTCAGCGGCTCATGGAATGGCTAGTGGAATGACATGCGGGGCAGCTGGGGGGGATTTGAGCTGGAACATGAAGATTTTCATGTCGTTTATGAGGCTTTTGAAAGAAATACCATGACCTTTTGTTGTATGTTCCAGCCTCAACCCTATCTAAGTGGGAAGGATGGTCAGGGTCACCTGGAGGCAGTTCGCCGAGGGGAAGTTGTTCCTACCCCTGATACCCTGGTCGAGGATCACCATAGTCTGGTGGCCACTCTGTAGCACATTCAGTAAGGAGTTTGGAAACTATATTCTTGTGTTCGGTGAGTTTCTGACACAACACAGCTTTTTCAGGGTTATCTTCTGCCTTTTTTACTGATCCAGACAGGTTGGAGGGTTTGACAGCTCCATGGGGTTCCTTGCCCTTATTGGGATTCCGGCTTTGGACTAGTGCCTCGGTGGGCATGGGAAGACCCAATATATTCATCTATTAATGATTAGTCATTCTTGATAGATCCAAGAAGTTTGAAACTACCTCAGGGGGTGGTTACTCTATGAGAATTTCTAACTCATTCTCACCCTCTGGTAGTTCGACCATGTTAACGGTGACCCTACCTGGAGGCATATCCTCTATGTCACCTAGAAAATCAAATTGTTCCCAAATAAGACTAAAGATGAGGGTGGAATACTACCCCCAACCATGTATCTAAACATGGGGAGAAGCCTCTTTGATAATCCTGCAGAGTACACTGAATCTTTGAATGCACCGTTGCTGGAGGGCCCTCCGGCGATCTGGTGACTCAAGGCACTGGGCCAAAGGGAGTGCATCCAAATCAACTAGACCACATTGTTCAACAATGTCCTAGATATGTGCTTGGATCATACGTTATTTCACTCACTAATGAATAATATGGAAATGAGTCCCCCAGAGGGCCTGGCAGAAACACTCGACTTCCTCTTGGGTGAGGGATTCTGGCGTACAGAAATTTGGCGTTGCGACCAGCCAAAACATCTTAGGGAAGTGGTCTGCTGCGAGGATATTCCACAAACTTCTAGGATTGGATTCATGTTCCGGCTCTTCATTGACTCACTTGTCAACCAGAGGAAGCTGTGGAATGGGTAATGGTATCGAAGCAGATGGCTGGGACAGTAGGCTGGCTGGTGGAGAATACGGAGAGCGAGTTGACAAATTGCCGCATCTCAGGCTATCCTCCGAAGAGTGAAGTGTCTTAGCCAATACATCACAGCAATATGGGTTGACTACCTTATTTTCCGATGTAGTGACTACGGCTTCTGGTGATGGACAACGCTGTTTTTCATCCACCATTATTCCTGAGAATAACTCTCTGTGATCTTAAGTTGAGGTAGAGAGTTCTTCTGGCCATAATAGTGGTGATTGCATGACCGTAACCTGTGGAGCATCCAAATTTTCGTCTTCCTGTATATACCTGTGGAGGTAGGTGGGAATATGATGGACCTCACATTCTGAGAGTACTAGGCTAGTGCGCCTTGTTCCTGCCCTGTCCCTCGATACAGAGGATTTCAGTGAGGGCTCCATCGCTGAGTTGTATTCCACCACAAAATCTGAGAAGAAAACTGGTTTGACCATAGTCTAAATCTTCTCAGTGTTCTTTCTATGGTGGTGATAACTCGCCCTCCTTCTCCAGGATGGATCTTCTGGATAGGGTATATTTCTTCCACGAGGAGAACCTTTGGTCGTACTGGTGGTGGGGTGGGATGGACTTCCGCCTGAGTAAGCCGGGGTGCGAGGAGCACCGGGAAAAATATCAAAGGGGACATAGGGGGGGCCTCTGTGGGATGTGATGGAGTGGGTATGACCTCTTCTCAAGATGAAATAATCATTTGTAGGATCTCCATGCTCGTTTCACCTAGTGGCATCAATGCGAGGAAGGTCCTCGTACTGGTCGAGCCGAACACGGGTAAGACCTCCGTTCTAGCTACTGGTGAAGCCATGGTGTCCTTCACTCCCATGATTGGTGAAGCTAGGAGGACCATCTTAGGCTGCTGTTAGAACTTGGGGAGTCCCCCATGCAATATATAGACCGGATGTGTGACGTCCCCACCTTGGCGGTATGTGGTAGGAGGGATGACTCCATACCCGATTTAATGAGCACAGAAGATGCTTTTCTATGGGGTGTCACTATCATGGGGAGATCCCTCATTCGGACCGAGGGTAGCATGATACGGACCTCTATGCCAATCTTAGAAGTGGGGATGGCCAGAATTCCCCATGGTGGCTGTACGGGGACGTCCCCCGTATTGGCAGCAACCATTACCTACACCGACAACTGAGAGAGTCGACCCATCCTGCCCGTGGGGTGGGCATGTCCTCGATCCAAGCCGGGTATACCTATCCCCCAGCTTAGAATACACCATGGGTTGATGATATACATCGATGGTGGCCTGAGCCGTGGTATTCCTTGACAATGATGCCCCTGGGAGGGTGTCCTCCTCGACCTATGCCCGACGTTGGCATCAGGTCAACTGGACTGGGTCCAACGGTGCAGGTTCATGGCTTACCTGCTCCTCAACTCGTGGGACTAGCTGGTAGTGCTGGAATGGCCTAGTGGGAGCCCCCTTTGGGGTCCCCTGAAACAGGATCCTAATTGGGCTTCCCTAAACATCCCCTACCTTGTCGGTGTAGGGGAGATAGTCATCAAGGCATTCTTGGGAGAGGTTCCTAAAACGATTGTATGTTGGAGTGGGGAGTAGTGGCTCCCTGCATGGCCCTTGCTGGAGGTAGTGGTGATGAGTCATAGATGCCTCGAGATCCTGGCAGGCCATATCTCTGATTGGGATAATCCCCTCCTCCTTGTACAGGCGTACGAGTTCATTGATCACTCTCCACTGAATGAATTCAGATGGGGAGATGTGGCATGGGAGCATAATGTCTATAGGCAGGGATATTGTCACCAAAAGTGGTGGAGCTTCATGTACTACCGTGTTGGTATTGCCCCTGCCCCTACGTCGGAGGGTGGGAGAAGATCAAATTCATGTAGAATCTTGGTTCCTAAAAAGAAAAGAGATTAACCAATTAGTGTTGAAGGGAAATGAATTGAAGACCTATGCCCCAATTCCATTCCATCTTCCATGGATGGTGAGATAGATCCGCGCTAACAACATTGCAGACTAGGATGTCAAATATTTCGACTGCCCCATCTTCTGGTGAGTTTCACGCCAGGCCTGCTATTTGCATGGCAGGACCTGGCATCGGGTAGCTGGATCGGGTGACATGATAATCCACTGATGTCTCAAATTCTATTAATCTCCATGTTGAAGAGAGTAGATTCATGTTGATTTCACCATTTTTGTTTCTGACGCTTTCACCAGGGTGCGCTCATCTATCTATTCGAGGACGAAGACATTGTTTGTTACCCTGCATTCCCGATTTCCAATGGAAGGAGACATTCGTTCCTTGTTTGGGGATGTTAGTTCAATGATTGAAATGGGATGATTGGATTTCGATTCTTCCTTTCATGGATTCCTCCTCGGAACTCGTCACCTAGTTCGGGTCTCCCACATAGACTTAAGACGTTGTTCATGAAACTCTTCCCAATTCCATATCATCATGGACACCAGTTAAATACAGTACTTATGTCAGGATATTCCAAGGGGTCTGGTCAGAGTAGCAACCTTCAGTCGGGGGATTAGTCCCTTTGGTCATCAATGGCATGTCTGGACGTTGAAACACAAGCGCATCTAGGTTTCTTCCACTTATTATAGGGATTCTCGATGGCGCAGAATCCTGATCCATCCCACATCAAATGTGGGGAATTAGATTTCATAGTCACGTATCTAAGTTTATCCTTAGCTTCTTATGTTTAACACTGGGTATGTCGTACGTTTAACGTCTAGAAGAGATAGATCGGGCTAATTGGAACACTGACA
This sequence comes from Viscum album, assembly GCA_963277665.1. NCBI lineage: Eukaryota > Viridiplantae > Streptophyta > Magnoliopsida > Santalales > Viscaceae > Viscum > Viscum album. The sequence goes on from OY728158.1 coordinate 1,320,154,885, forward strand.
AGAGTGGATCATGTTACTGCAACCTCTGGAGGGAAAAGTAATGTTGGGGATAATGCGTAGTAAGATACCCGACTGTTGTTAATGTGAATGGGGAATGAGGTGTCATGATCCCACTGGGATGTGGCATTCTAGGAACGAATCAAAATGGATAAGGGATGGTTAAGTGGAGTTGGTGGAGAATGATATGGAGTTGACTCAGGGATGATGGTGAGGTTGGGATTGAGTCTCGAAGAGACCTCCTATGTATCCATGTGGCAGTGAATCATTGTCTGCGTAGTTCATCCGAAAATGGCTTACAGTTGATTGGGGACTTCAATGGCTTACCGCCGAATGGTGTTGACAATGGCATATTGCTGAATGGGGGTCACAACAGCTTACCACTTGATGGGGTCACAACGACTTACTGCTAGATGGGTTCACAACTGTTTACAGCTCGATGGGGTCACAATGGTTTACCACTAGATGGGGTCACAAAGGATTACCGCTAGATGGGGTCACAATGTCTTACTGCTGGATGGGGTCAAAACGGATTACCGTTGGATGGGGTCAAAACGGCTTATCATTGGATGCGGTAACAATAGATTACATCTTGATGGGGTCACAACGGCTTACTGCTAGATGGGGTTACACGACTTACTGCTGGATGGGGTCACAACGGCTTACCACTGGATGGGGTCACAAAGGCTTACCGCTGGATGGGGTCACAACGGCATACCATTGGATGGGGTCACAATGGCTTACTATTGGATGGGGTCACAATGGCTTACCACTAGATGGGGTTGAACCTCATAAAGGCTTCCTACATACCCTGTCTAGGCGACAAATATCAAAGCCCACGTAGTTAGGGAGTGTTTGTTGAACCAATATGAAGATGTTCAGTTCCAATGGGTGTTGGGCTTGAACGTCAAGGAGACTTCCTACATAACATTCCTTGGCAAGGATCAAAGACCACGTAGTTTAGGTTGGGTTTGTGGGAACCAACATGAAGGGAGTTGAAAGCAATGCTTGGTGGGATTGAACCTCAAGGAGGCTTCTTACATACCTTGCCTTTCCAAAGATCAAATACCACGTAGTTCAGGTTGTGTTTGTTGGAACCGACGTGAAGATGGTCGGTACCAATGGGTTTTGGGCTTGAACATTAGGGAGGCTTCCTATATACCTTGACTTGGAAAGGATCAAAGAACACATAGTTCGTGAGGGTTTAGTGAACTGGCATGAAGATGGTCAGTACTAATGGGTGTTGGGCTTGAGCCTCAGGGAGGCTTCCTACGTACCTTGCCTTTCCAATGTTCAAATACCACGTTGTTCAAGAGGGTTTGGGGCATACACTCTATGGCGGACCGGAGAGAATGTCATGGTCGGTGCTTTCTATAAGCCCATGTGAGTCATGAATGGTGTGAGAAACAAGAGGCAGAAAATACCTGATGATCATATCATGGATGGTGTGTCCGTGGGATGCGGAATGGGGGATTACGCATGGTTAGTGGCCCAATGAGGATAAATGGGCTTATGCTTAGTTAGCATCCTGAGGTGATGGTGATTTGGACTTACTCTAAGGTGGTAGAAATATTGGTGAGCAGAGAGAATTTCATGGTCAGTGCTTTCTCTAAGACCACGTGATTCATGCATAGTGTGACAAAAAAGAGGCAGAAAAGACCTAATGATCATATTGCGGAAGGTGCGTCCGTGGGAAGTGGAATGGGGGCTTAAGCGTGGTTAGTGGATCAATGAGGAAACATGGTCTTATGCCTAGTTAGCAGCCTGAGGTGATGGACATTGGGACGTACTCAAAGGTGGAGGCCTAGTTGGTGACAAAGACCAATGGGAGAGGGATTTGGCACACAGGAAGAGAGGAGGAGCAGGGATGCAACCTCCTACTGGAAAAGATAGGGGCTTACACCAAGGTGGCTTCCCGTTCCCTACAGACAGATGATGCTCCAATAAATAGGATTTCATTCCTTATGAGGAATGATCTCACTCCTATGGAGACCAGTGGGCATGCAGAATGTCTATTGTGGGGGAACCCCATATACGATTCATGGGGTGAGGTCATAGTTTAACGTCATGTTCTGAGGATGATGGTGCATGGCAGTTTAACTTCCTACAGCTCGGACGGGGTGGGTTCGCTCGGCACCCCTAGGACTTACATAACTTATACCCACCCGCCCTTGAGGGTAGGAGGGCATTAGTAATGTCGTAGTGAGGGGTGTTATAGATTGGTCCATTGGGGGGTCCATGATAGCGTGGCTATACGAAGAAGAAATAGCTATTAGCATGTCTATGTGAAAAAACATGAGAAAAAGTAACGCAACGGGAAGCATCGCCCAAGGGACCTTGAAATTGCTTCATGCAAAACTGAAGGGCTTCACTAGAAAAGGTGTTTTAGAGAAAAGGGGTTCATATGTAGAATCCTTGTGTAGATCTGATGCTCTATGAAGTGGAGGGGTTTTGTGAAGGGATTTTCTTCATGTAGTGAAGTCAACTAGCCTAGTTTTCGGGCATAGGTGCATATGTAAGGTGGTTCACAAAGTGGAAAGGCGTTCGTAGAGAAATGCCTTGAGAAGCAAGGGTTCCTTGCGAAGAATAACATTGTGAAGCAATGTTCCCCACTAAGAACAGTGACCATGCCATAGCATGCGTGCAACATGTGTAAGAAGGGTGTTTCATGATGCATAAACACTCTGCGACGACCAAATCCCCTAGGGGGTCTTATTTCTTCATGGAGGCGTGTGGGATACACGATGGGAATCACCATTTGAAGAGGGGATGGATCCTTGCAAAGGGGAAGGTACTTCGTGATACATAAGTACCTTGAAAAAATCATGGTTTGCAGAGAAAAAATTGCTTTGTGATGAGGGAGATTAAAAGGTGAAAAGTCAAAGGATCCATCCATTGGGCTTGAGGGGAGCATTTTATTTATAGGCAAGAGGTGCCAATAAGTAGTGCATGCTCGGAATGGAGATAGAACAGGCTTCGCGGAGGGTTTTTGAAAGTCAAATATGTTAATGGAGAATCTTTCCTCCTTGCTCTGTGGCTATTTTGTGAACGTCAAATCGATTTGTGGAGCATCCCTCCTCCTTACTCCATGGCGGGTTTGAGAATGTCAAATCGGATCGCAGAGATTCTTGCCTCCTTGATCGGTGGCTGGTTAGCGAATGTTAAATCGGTTCGCGAAGCATCCCGCCTTCTTGCTCCGCTACGGGTTCATGAAGGGAGAGCATTGTGCCGGCCGCGGGGAAACGGGGCGCTGCAAGCGGTCTTCATAGGGCTTCCACAAATAATTTCCTTTTTTTCTAGCTTTTCCTTGATTTTGGCATCAACATATACCAATCATTAAATTCTTATGTACATATTCTCCCTACATGATAAGAATATTCAGCTATGAATATGGGTTGATTACCTACAAACCTTAGATTTAGTGTTGGTTTATACACCACAAAAGGGTTATAATGTTTCATATTATTTGAGTTGGAAAACTATAAGTTAGAAAGTTAATGAAAATAGTTCTGAATGGAATTTGATGGATTTTTTTGCTGAGATTCATCTAGAGGTAAAGGATAGACCTAGGAAGATAACCCATGAATATATAGTAATCGAGCCCACACTTTGGATCAAGGTGAAGGAGAGTCAGCTTGAGGATATGGAGTTTTTTTTAGTGAGGGAATTTCTTACTGGTGTGGATTCATATTCTTGTGGGACTATTGGAGATGATGGAATTTTTTGTGTTTGTGGTCATGTGTTTGTGCCAGTATGTATGCAGGTATAGTTGATGTGCGATTTTCATGCATCTAAGTGGGAAGTGAATCCTTGATTGACCAAGACGTATCATGATCTTTGTAGGCAGTATTGGTTGTCATGAATAAAGAAAGTGGTTGTGGATTTGGTGGTATGATTATGTGACTATCAATAGGTTATGGTCAAACATCAATACCTAGGAGGTTTGATACAGTCATTTCCCATTCTGGAATGGAAGTGGAATAATATAATGATGGATTTTGTAGTGGGTATTCGGAGAATTCCCCTAAATAATGATGTAATCTGGGTGGTTATGGATCATTTGACTAAGTCAGATCATTTGTTTCCGATTTAGTAATCCTTAATTGTAGGTCATCTAGGTGAGACATATGATTGAGAAATAGTGTGGTTTCATGGATTACCAAGAACTAAAGTTTTGGATCATGATTTTCATTTCATGTCGCACTTCTGTAAAGTAATGAAGAAACTTCTAGGTAAACATGTGTTTTTGTGTATGGGTTTTCACCCATAATCAGATGGGAAACTAGAGTGTACTATTCATGTATTAGAGGAAATGTTGAGGGCTTCTGTCCTGATTTTTTGAGTATCATGGGAAAAGAATGTGGTGATTTCTGTTCTTTTTACAGTAATTTGTTTCAGTCTACAATTTTGATGGAATATTTCGAGGACTATTATGGTAGACCATGCCAATCTCCATTATTTTCGATGGACGTTTGGGAATTAGGGTTTCTTGTGATGAGTCTCATGCAGGAGATGTCGGAACAGGTGTTGATAATTCAGAATCATATTAAAAAGACTCAGAGTAGGTAGAATTCAAATGTAGATATACATCATCGACCTCTTGAGTTTTTTGTGGCTAATCTTTTATTTTATCAGGTGTCTCTAAGGATGGGTCTCTATCGAATTAAAAAATAGGACATGTTGGAACCTATGTACAAGGGTTCATTTGAGATTATGGGGAGGATTAGACATGTGGCATACCGAGTGGCTATTCCACAGCTATATATTCGGATGAAAAATGTATTCCACATGTCAATGATTCAACAGTTTTACCATGACTCATATTATGTAATTGATGTTGAATATTTTTATCTTAATGATGATATTTCCTTTGAGGAGTATTCGGTTTTTATTTTGGATAATAGTGAAAAAGTCATGTGAGGAAAGGTTGTGCCTTTAGTTCATGTCCTCTGGAATCATGGGAACATTCAAGAAGAGTCTTGGGAAAAGGAGTCAGATGTGAATATGCAGTGGCCCGATCTCTTTTCTTTATTCATTCATTAAATCATGGGAGAATAGCCCATAGAGAAGTTGTTGTAAGGTGGGGAGGTTATAATATTTTGAGCTTCTTGAGGTATATCCTTGTTTATATTTTGGTTTAAATATCTTGTTTTTGCTTAATGAAATGTTTATAGGGAGTATTCATAATATCAGTAGTGTATGGGGGGATAAATACATGAATGAAAAATAAAAATGAATATTATGTGCATGTTTCATGGTTGATTCTTGGTTAATGTAAACCGTGTTCCCAAACCGTGATACCCTGGAGGAGGGGTACACCGTTTGAGAAACCATGCAAGGAGGAGATCCAAACTGTGTGGGCTTGAGAAGAGGTAATTCATGTGGTTATAACACGGTTTGTAAACCTTACGGGATCTCCATGTAACCATGAGACTCAAACACCTCTTGGAAAGAGGAATGTGCATGGTTTACACAAGGTTTTAAAACTCGTACTACCAAATTGTGTTCCCTTTCGCGATTGGGATTTTACATGATTTCTCCCACTGGATTTTTAGGTAATCAACCAATTTTCCCCTCTTTCTTCCACCTTGAAACTCTAGTGATGAACTTGGATTCTTGAATCTTCCCAATGGTGGTTACCATTTGATTATTATCCATTTTTAGGGTCACTTAGTTCTGTTCAAAGATCCATGGATTAGGGTATCTAGATTTGGATATCCTATTATGAATCCTTAAAAAACTTCTTTTCAATTAAAATATAATTTGGGGCTTCAAAGGGTATTTTTATCCAGATCTAAGGTGATGATTGAGAGTTTATTAATCAATGAATTCAAGCTAGTTGGTATATAAGTAATATCCCATAGTCATTGATTTGATTTTTACATATTTGTTTGCATTCATGGTTATCTATTGTTTTTATTTTGGTGCCTTTGGTTAGATTTGCTAAAATGGGTGTATAAATGAGTATTTGAACCTCCCACAATTTATGTGGATACATCGAGGTTTAATAAAATAATTTAGGACCACCTATGTGGTGCAATAGAATTTCTGAACCTATAAATTAGAGAAGTTAAGTATAGAGTAGACGTGTGATAATGTAGATCCCAAGAATAACTTATTGATATGTTTAGTTGATTTGAAAATTAGATAATGGTAGTTTTTCCTAAGGTTTATAATTGAATAAGGGGTTGTTTGGAATGGAAGGAAAATGGGTTAATTTGGTTAATTGTGATTCTTCCAAATGGATGATGAATTATGTTAGAAATACCTAATAGGGATAGTTAATATTAAATGATAGACTTTGTAAATGGTTAACATCTGGATAATTGAGAAATATGAATAATGGTATTTCATAAGGGACATGATAAAAATGTTAAATGGCTTGATATAAATGGAATTATGGAACATGTATAGTGGGTTAGGTCATGAAAATATGAATTTGACTAAATTAGATAAGTAATGTAAATTGTAATTGCATTTTTTTATATGGAAAAAATATAAATTCTGATGTTTATTGTTATGTATTTTTATTACTAATTTTATTGTTTTATGTATGGTTGTGATACAGTATGTGTGTGGTGATTGTATAAATAATCATGTGCACATGGCTTGGTAGTGTGGGGTATTGAATTGAGTTTCTATGCCCATGGATCGAGTTAGACTGAGGTTTTAAACTCTTCCAATTAGTAAACATAATCATATACCATTCAGAGTAAAATGGTGAATTTTAATGAAATTGTACATCTTCAACTAATCCAATCAAAAATAATCAAAAGAAAAGAACCAAGATGATATAAAACAAAATATTCCCAAAATCTTAATTAAATTAAAGGGATGATGTCATTGATAAAAATTAATACCATAAAAATATCATTAAAATGGTATTGTGAAAAATATCCTTTTTATTTTGAAAATAAACCATTTAAACTAAAAGTTCAAAAAAATTATTGAAAAATTTTTTATTTGAAAATAACCTTTGGTACATAATATAAAATCATTAAAACAATGATTGTTCATTATATAATGATATTTCATACATCCTACATACAATTAATACAATATTCTTTTCATATTTTTTGTAAAGTCCAAACATGAATGATTTTGGAAATTAATTTAAGATTCCTTTCTAAACATTTTAATAAAAGATAAAACATATTAAAAATTAATTTAATAAATAATTTTTAAATTTTTAAAATCATTTTTTGAAACCTTTTTAGAAAAAATTTATTTTGATGAAAATATATTTTGATGACAACTGATTTCTAACCAAAAAGAGAAATATAGTTAAATTTTCATATAAACATTTTCTCAACCATATTATGTACCAAATTTTGGAAAATGGTACTTTTACATGAAAAAAGTAAATTAATATCTATATTAGAAGATAATATTTTTTTATGCTATAAAATTAAAATAATTCCCCCAAATGAGACTTATACAAAAACAATCTTGAATAATGATGGGATTGTTAAGTAAACCCTTACCAATTTTCCAAATTTTGAATCATGAGACCCATGTAATATTTAGAATTAAATGAATCATTAAGTACCTATATGATAAATTAATTCATTATATAACATTAAAAGGGGTAATATATTCTATAGAGAAGAAATAAGTAGTGAACATGGCATATGTGTCGTATAGGTAAAGGTGATATGAGAAACTCGTACCTTCGGTATGATTTCCCACATACATATTCAAACCACCTATATAATGGTTTTAAGAATGTAATTAATTTATAAAATAACCATTATTATATTTATAATATCATATATGGCCATATTAAAACATTTTCCCACCAATTTGTTAATAATATTTCATTATTGTCATTGTTTTGGGTGTTAATTGTGTTGTTTTCCCATGTGTGTTTTGTCATGAATGTTTTGGTTCATATGAATAGTATATATATATATATATAATAATGTAATAAATATTATATTTACTAAATAAAATCAATATTATAAGTACACTTAATATTTGGTCATCTAAAATGAATCAGACTCCTCTGCGGAGATGGTAGTTCGTACGTACACACAAGCGATGATATCACTCCCTTAATGAGTGAAAGGGCATGGAAGGGAGAGATATATTAATTATAAAAAATTAATAACATGCATATATATCACATATAGTCCTTAATTTTATCCTTATTACATTCCATGTAAATTGTAGGAGAAAAAAAATCATGACGTTTCACGAGGTGGTAGTCCACCGTACACCCGAGTGATATTATCGTATTTAAAAAATGTAATAAAAAATTATATTTTTGGTACATAAAATTTTATAATTATAATAATATCATAAATATAATATTCATTTTTTAAATCAATCATTATATCGATCCTTTAATGATGGTGATTTAAAATGAACTGCATTAGTTCACGAGGTAGTAGTCCACCACACACACGATCGAAGATTTAATTTCTTATTTGATGGAAGTGGAGATGGATATATATTAATAAAAATTATAATAACATATAATTATATGAAATATAATGGTTTTATCATATTCTTATAGAAAATAAATTTTTAAATCGGAAAAAAAAATAATTAATATAAAATGTTATTGTTAAGATAATTACTTTATCTAAGAGAAACCTCCTTTGGATATCATCTTAAGAACCATAAGGATAGTCTTTTGGGTAGACCATAAGGTCTATAATTGTAATATAGATTATGGGTATATAAATAGGTTGTATTTTTTATGAAAAATTCATTTGTTGGTTTGAATAATCTTTGGGGTGGGAGTTCACTTTTATAAGTTGGGAAAGAGAATCTTTTTAAAAATTACATAGAAATTTACCCAAATAACTCAAAATGATAAAGTAATTCACCAGAAAAAATGAATCCATTTGACCCTATATTATAAATTTGGAAGAAACTTGTTTACATATTCACATATAATAATATTTTTTTCATGTTGGAAGGTCATTTTTTCCCTAATCTTCATAGTTTGACAGCATGGTAAACTCGTTTGTACCTTAACCCCAGTAATTAATTTTTACTATTCAAAATATTTACATTGGTCAAAAATTATTCAAACATTATTATAAAATATAAATTATTATGATTCGAAATATGGAATCTATTTTTCAAAATTCCATTCACTGTAGTGTATAATTAAATTTAAAATTACTCACCCAGACCTGATGAGAATGTGGTTTTTCAATGTGAAAATGTTCAAAATTTTACAATGTTTTTATGTAAAACTTCAATTTTAAAATGACTCAAATAACATATATTAGATTAATAAATATATAATTTGACTACATTTACTTAAAAATAAATTAAATATTTAATTTAACTTTTTAAATAATTACTCTAAAAGGGCGTTTTTCAATTGAAATTCAATATTTTTAACTATTGATCAAAAAATGAAACAGTACATAAAAACAAAAAAACATCAACCTAATATAATTTTAATTTTATGATTTAAAAAATTATGTTTATTTTTTAGAAATTTATTTTATAAATATGGTCAAAAATAATTTCATATTATGTCCACAATGTATTTCTAAACCTTCTTTCTGAAAAAAAAATTAGAAAAAATTTCATTTTATTTTAATTTAATCTTGTTTTATATATAATAAATACTTTTTATAATTAATTTTTGCTCTACAAAATCACCAAAATAATTTGTAGGTTATAATTTTATGCTATATTTTGGTTCATTTATAACCTAGGTTGTGTGTTCCACATGCTATCGAAGGCATTAAAGTTATTTAAAAATAAATATTTATTAATGTCTTGAGTGTTATATTTTCTAATAAGAAAGATATTTTGTGCTATAAACGATATAAAACCATTGTTGTTATTTCAAAATTTCAAGATTTTTCATTCCGCCAACTTAAATAATTTGCACCCTCTCAATTTAATCTTAATCTTAATAATCAATTTTTTGGTATTTAAAAATACGATTTTTAAAAAACACACACCATAAAATTGTTTGTAAAAAATTTTATTAATTAGATTGAGAAATAAGTATGAAGGAGAAATAGAATAAATGAATTATGGTTTCCACGTAGGGGAAAATATGTTGGAAATTAAAACATGGAAATGTGATAAAAGAGTAAATAATTATAGAGAGTGATAGAGGTCATTGATCACAAGAATGTAAATGATCAATAGAAGTATAAGGTCCTCAAAACCATAAATAGGTTATTATTTAAAAGACCATATAATTCATTAGATATAAATGTATTCGGATAATTTTTCTTTTAGATAAATTTCCAAATTTTGAGGATTTATTTTATTTTCTAGGATTATTAGTAAATATACTTACATGATACATTTCTATATCATAATCAAAGTTTCATTGTTTGGTTATGCTTTTACCAATTTCCAATTCATTGCTTACTCAAATTAATGAATGTCCAATAAATGAATTTTTATGCATAAATCACCAAAGTTCACTTTTAAGGGATCCTAATATCTATAATATAATGATATTTTTTTCTCTCATCTATATTTATTATTATTGATAAATATTTAGCATAGGTTTTATAATATGCATGAATCTCCATATGGGAATGTAATACATTAATATATGAAACATCATCCAAAGTTGAACATAAACCATTTCATAAATGGTTAACCTTATGAAACATAAAAAAATATTAAAATCAATATATTTATAATGATGTTAACTGAATTTACTATAAAAACATATCATTAATAAGTTCTAAGGAAGTTAATACTGTCCAATTTGATTATTCCATATCAATCATCTCATTATCCCGATATCATTATCTCAGCATTAAGAACATATACAGGGTAATATTTCACATAATCATGTCATTTCTCGAAAGGTGAAATTTCCAATGAATCATTTTCTTTCATTGTAGTTATCATTCAACAAACACTTTAAAATCCTAAATTAAAAATTACTATTGTAAAATCCTTACTCATTTCAAGAGGTCAATTTATAAATTAATTTCAAAAAAAATGGGTCAAAAAATATAAGAACAATAATCACTCCCATATTTATGTAGTAGTAACATAATCCTGAACTTAACCATTTAGATCATTGTTATGTATTTTATTTTTATTCATGGGGAATTAATTGGCATAGTGATCCACCTACATACAGTGGAAATGTTTTACATTGGATTATTATTTCGTTCTCATGGAAGAATGAGCATGGTGGCCTTATTTTCCACACATGAAGAAAAATCCATTTCATTTTAATAATATACTTATTTGTTCCATTCCTCAAGTATTAATTATTTGAAAATATATCATTCTCTTGTAATATTTAATATATATTTCCCCTACCATCATCTTCTTTAATTACATACCTCTAAATCTATAACACATGAATAATTTATTCTTTATATTGATATAACATGATATTATATCTTCATATGATGATATTTTTTTAGAGACTAGTGTCATTCAGAGGATTTTCTTAAACTCATCAATGAAATGGGACATATTTATATTTGTATTACGTACAGAGTTAGCAACATGACTTGATATCCTTATAAAGTATTATTCATCCATAGAAACAATTTCATCTACTTTCTGCCTTATATTTAAGAACTATCTTTCCATATACACTCATTTGTCACTAGGAAAATATTTTTCAATGAAGATTACATTTAAATCTATCCAATACATGCTTGTTATTGACTCCTTATCTTTATTTTTTATTTTTTGAATCAATTACCATCATCGATCTTCATCTCTCGATAGATGGAAAATTTTAATTTAAACATTATCTCTTTCACTACATACCAAAGAAAAAATATCATCAATATGGAACTTATCCATTTATCATCTATTAATAGTTTTTCACTTTCATTAAATGATGGAGGCTACACACACATGAGGTGGACTAAAATTGTTTCAACATATAGTGGATCCATTGGATGCGCCAAATGGGAAAGGCTATTAATATGGATATAAATAGATCATTACCAACTATATCCCAAGTTCCACTTTAATTATCTTTACTCAGATGGAAATACCTATATGAAGTACATGCATTTATAAGGTTCAGATTCTTTCCTTAAATTATCAATTCTAAAAAATAGATTACTCTATATTGGTTCATAACATTATGAAACAAAATGTATAAACCCAAAAATAGTGAAACTCATAAAATAAATTGAAATATTTCTACATATCTAATATCATGGTAATAAAAATGCTTTCATTTAGGAATAATTATTTTTTTAAATCCTTCATAATGGTTTGTAAATAAAATGTAAATTATCAAGAGGATATCCCTCATGAGTGTCAAACAAGTTGTTCATTAAGGCTATATTTCTTTCACTATGTGATGATCATGTCCACACAATGTATTATTTTTAGATTTATTACCCCTAGGTACATCTATTCTTGAACCATATCCACTTGTAATATCTTGAAAATGGTTAATTTTCTATGAAAAGAAAACATAATCTTATCCTTGAGAAGAAATTGTAATGTTATTCAATATATATCCTCAATGTATATCATTTGGATACAATTCGTAATCTTTGTTTTCATAAATCTAGTTCTCAATTATTCTATTAAACGTTATATGACACAAAAATTAGAGACCCTGACAAATTTTTCCTAGACATGAGGTCTACATTATTACATTTTCATATGATACAATGAATCTAATCCTGATGGATGGAATTTTTTAGTAGTCTCAGTAATCTAGAAGGATGCATTAAATTCAAATTAAATTTTAAAAGATAAAATAAATAAATAGTTTTGGTTGAGAATTCCATTATTCCCCTTATATTATCTCTTTTTTATCAATCAAAAAATAATTAATAAAATCCAAGGGAAAATAAAACATAATAAATAGGTGAGTTGAGAAACTCATTAAAAGTAAGCATACAAAAGAAGCTATGAATAAATAAGGCTTAATCAATTTGGATTGTTAAATTTCTAAAAAAATCCATTTATAAATAACATGTGTATAATATTATAAGAATAAAATATTATCATATAATTCCTTATAAAGAATCACATGAGATCGAAATTTGACCCTGTATATTCCAACTTATTGAATAATCACATGAAATATTAATAACTGAATTGATAGTGATGAAATTCCAAATGCTTGACATCTAAAACATACCTTTTTGTCGTGTTCCAAGTCATCTAATACAATCATATTTTTTTAATACATCCAATACCATATAGGATTATTAAAAGGACTATATATTAATGGTTAATCCCTTGACCCAAAACATATCTATTTTCTATTATGAGATTTACCATTTCATTGAGGAGCTATAGCGGGACCCCTCCATACTATAAAATATCTTTTGAGTTCATCATATGTAAGGGGAGAAATATAATAAAAAAATTATTTAAAAATTAACATATGAAATTTTAATACTCCCACAAATCAGTAAACATAATAACCAACCATTTAAAGTAAAATGTTTAATGGTAATAAAATTGTAAATCCTTAGTCAAACTGATCATAAATCATCTAAAGATTAAAATAAGGCTGATATAATATAACATATACTCATTGTTCCATAATTACATTAATGTTTTTATATCATTGTTGAATAGAAATACTATAAAATCAACTTTAAAAATATTCATGAGGAAAATATCATTTTCAACTTGAAAATCAACTTCTAAAACTAAATGTTAACAAAACACTTTGAAAATAATTATTTTTGAAAATAAACTTTTAATTTTATAAAAAAATTATTAAAATATTTATTTGTAATGAATTAATTAAATTCTATACATTCCCTACATGTTAAAATAATGACTTCTTTCACATTTTTGGTAAAAACGAAAATAAAATTATTTTGAAAAAAAACCTTAATATTCCATAAAATTTTTTGTGTAAAAACTAAAAATATAAAAAAAATCATAATTAATTTTTTTTTAAAAATTAAAAAAATTTAGAAAATAGTTTTATAAAACATGTGTTTTGATGAAAACAATTTTTGGTCGAATAGAAAAATAATATAAAATATTTTTCAAAATAACTCCCAATAATTTTAAAAAAAATAGAGTAATACAAGGGTACTATCACATGAAACATTTAATGAATAAAAATATTAGAACAAACTATATTGATTTTAGATAGAAATATATAATAATTTCCCAAATTTATACTCAAAAAATATCATGGATAATGATGATTTTGTTATATAAACCCTTACCACATTGGAAAATTTATAATCAGAAGGCCTATGAAATATATAAAACTAAATTAATCATTAAATACCATTTAGGTTAATTATTTTAATATATAACATACTAAAATATCAATATATACACCACACAAAATAAATAAGTGCTAAATATCTTATATGTTTCACGGGAGTAAATGTTAGAAGAAAATCGTATACCTCTTTTCCAATTTCCATACTATAATATGTAACTATTGTTTATTCACATTAATAATGTTATTAATTTATAAACAAATCATAATAATATTTATAATACTATATATGGTTATATTATAAAATTTTACCACACATTTGTTAATAAAATTTCTTTATTTGTATAGTTTTGGGTAGAAATTGCCTTGTTTTTCAAATGTGTTATGTCATGAATAACAAGATTATGGTTTATAAGATATATATATATATATATATTATAAATAATTATAATAATGTTATAAATATCATTTTTACTTAGTATAATAGTTATTATAACCATTCTTAAATGTTGGGCATGGAATGTGAATCACATCGCTTCATGGAGACAGTTGGCAGTACATATGCACGAGCGACAGTGTCATTACATAAACGATTGAAAGGGTAAGGATTTGGATAATATATTGATTTTATAGAATCAATATCATATAATATATTCCACATATATTCATTAATTACATCCCTATTACATTCCATGTAAAGAGTAAGTGAAAAATGAATCACATTGCTTCCTGTGGGGGTAGTCCGCTGCACACACGAGCGACATTATTGTATTTAAAATTGAATAGAATATAAAAAGTTATATGTGATATTAAAATTGAAAATTCATAATAATATTTTATAATTTTTTAAAATTAATCATTATATCCATCCTTGAAATATGGTAATGGAAAACAAACTGCATCGATTTGTGAGGCGGTAGTCTACCATTCACACGATCAATGATTTTGTTTCCCATTTGATGGAAGTGGAGATGGATAAATATGATGATTTAAAAATAATAAAATATAATCATATGGTTGATTAATTTTTTATTATATTTTATGATTTTATAAATAATTTATGTTGGAAAATGATGAAATAATATGAAAGTGAATTTTTAAAATAATTACCTTCTCTAAGAGAAACCTCCTTTAGATCTCTTCTTATACACCCTAGCGATGGTGTTTTAAAAGGAATCAAACCTAAAAAATTTGAATAATTATTTTTGGGAGAGAATTATTTTATATATTTTCTAGAAAAATATAATTTTATGATTTTATAAGTGAGGCGAAGGAGTTCCCATTTATATATGGGGAAGGGAAGAGTCTTGATAATTATTTTTAAATTTCAATAAATAATCTGAAATGATAAAGTAATTCACATGAAAAATGCATAAAAATGTCCCTATATTTTAAATTAAGAAGGATAATTCGAATATATATACTTGAATTTTTTTTTACATGTAGTTTTTAAATTTTTAACCCGTTTCTTCTTAGTTTACCTCCAATGTAAACCAATTTTTACCTCAAATGTAATAATTATTTTTTAATATTATCACTACTAATTTTGGTAAAAAATAATGTTTTCAATATTAAAATGTATTAATTATTATGATTGAAATATGGAATCTATTTTTATATATTCAATTCACATAATTGGAACAAATTAATTTTAAATTCATCTTGCAAACGTGATGAGAATGTAGGTTTACAAAGAGAAAATGTTCAAAAGTTTAAAAACATTTATATAAAAATTCAATATAAAAAATATTAAAATTAACTAAATAGATATAATAGAAATAAAATTGAACTAATTTGATAGTAAAATAAGTTTATAATATAATTTATTTATGTATGTAATTTGAATGAAATGGTAGTTTTCAATTAAAATACAATATTTTCTCAATATTCATCAAAAAATGAAACATTTTATAAAAAACCAAAAAAACACCCAAATATAGTATTTGAATTATGAGTTGAAAAATTATTTTAAATTAATAAAATTAATTTTGTTAATGTGGTAAAAATAAATTTTAAATTATTTGTGCAAAGTGTGACTAAACCATCTATTAGAAAAATATAATTCTGTAGCAAACATTTATTTTTCATATAAACGACTCTTATTTTATTTCTAATTGATAGATAACCATAATTTTCATAATTTTGTTTCTAATATTTATACCTGAAAATAAAAAAATAGTTTTTATAATGTTATACTATACAATGTTTCATTTACAGTCGGGGTTTTGGGTTCTTCAAATTATCATTGTGATTAAATTTATTTAAAAAGAAATATTTCGTAATGCCTCGAGTTTTTTTTATTTTCTTATATGGTTAGTGTTGTGTTCCATACAGACTATAAAAAAAAAATTTCTTCTTCTATGATCTCATGGTGTTAAATTTTTCAGGTTTAATATTTCTTTTATTTATTTATTGTAAGGTTATATAATGTTACATAATCAATTTTGTTCATGTCTGTTGTTTTGATAACATTCAGTTCAAATTTCCAAAATGAAATTGGTTAGTTGAAAATGCTAAAATAGGTCAATGTTCCATATTCTATTTAATAAAAATTATTAAATAAATTTAATTTTTATACATTATTTTAAATTTTAAATTCAACCATGAAATATGATTTTGAAAAATTAATTACATTTCCAACCTAATAATTGTAGGCCATTCATCTGTAAGAGAAATATTTTTACTTTTCCAATAAAATGAGGGAAAAAGGTTATTATGAATTTTTCTGAGAACTATTATTCTAAAAAAATATCATATCATTTCTTTAAATATACTTATATATAACAGTCATGTGACGTAACCATGAAAAAATTATCATCCCATCCTAGAGGTGGTAATTCAAAGATACACACGAATGACATTATCAATTTTTAATGGATAAAACGGTAAAAAAAACTAATGATATGTTATTTTTAAAAATGTTAATTATGTAATTAATATCATATAAATTCATCAAATCCATCATTATAGACAATATGAAGATTTTGTGATGGAAACAATTTATATCGGTTCGCAAGGCAGTAGTCCACTGTAAACATGAATGATGATTTTATTTTCCATTTTATGCAATATAGATAAGGATATTGGTTATTAAATTAGAATATAATTTTTTTATTTATTATACTATTATTATTATTTAAAATTGGTTTAATAATATTATAATGAGGTGTAAAAATAAATAAAACAAAAACACTACGTTTAGAATTATACATATTCTCCATACAAACACTTTTGGGTTATACCTAAATTATTCTTTGGTTGGTTTCTTGACCATAATATGGCCTCTAATAATTTATAAGGTTTTTATTTGAGGTTTTTTGATATGTTATATTTCAAAATAGAAGGAACTTTAAGTGCGTATTGGATTGGAAAGGGTGTTTTATTTTTTAAGTGGTAGAGAGGACATGTTTTGAGTGTTTAAAAATATTGAAATATAATAATTTGATACTTAAACCAAATGGATAAAAAATTAAATATTTCCGAATATAATATATTATAGGGTCTAAATATGGTTATAAAATATAATTTATACGTGTTTTAGGTCATCCTAACCCTTATTTATTTACATTAACCACAACTAAACCTATTTTAACCTTAACCGTGGAAATAATTTTTTAATGTTTTTAAAATTATTCATAAAGGAAATTAATATGAAACAATTAAATTATTTTAATTATAATTTTTAAAAAAAAATATTACATTTTATCAAATTTAATTCAATTATTTGGAATTATTTAATATAAAATTAATCCCACAAAGAGCGATGAAAAGCTATTTTATTTAATGCACTTTTTAGTATAATTTTTTTATTTGAAATTAATTTATAATATAGATTTCAATAAAATTTATTAGATTATTTTCAATAAAAATAAACTAATAAAATGTTAATGGAAATCCCAAATAGAATATTACTTTCAAAACAATTAAAAATTAATGGAAGTTTTCAATAGGAGTTAGTATTTTCAATATTCATTAAAAATTAAAACATTTTAGAAAATTATAAAAAATTAATCCTAATATAATTTTGAAATTATGTATTCAAATATATAGTTATTTTTTTCAAAATTAAGTTTATATAATTTCGAAATCAATATTTTGAATAAAACCATATAATATATGAAAACTCAATTTGGAAAGTAATAAAACTTTTTGCTTTTTGAATGAAAAATTACAGTGTATTGTTATAATTAATATTACATAATAAATTATAATTAATTAATATTAATACAGTGTGAAATTGTTTTGTTACTAATATTATATATATTTTCAAAATAAACCCCTTTTCAATTTTCATCCTCATAACTTCATTTATTATTTAAAAAAATGTGGATAAATTTCCCACATATCATTTTCAGATTCCTATATTTATTTTTCTATGTAATGTATTTTCTATTAAACCATAACCCAGTAAATAACATTATTTCATATATCATTCCCTCAATTTCAAAAATTTGTACTAGATATTCCTCATAAGAAATGATTTCTTTCAACGAAACTGCTTTAGGGGTCAGAATAAGAGATGCACCCGATACATATTTTAATAATAATGAAACATGATATATATCATGTAATTTAGAATAAAAATGAAGACATGGCCACTATAAAAGCAACTGATCATACTTACTCTGGGGTTTTATGTGTTCTAACAAACTACTTAATTAACTTTCCCTTTTTTACCAAATCACATAACACATTTCAATGGATATTTTTTAAGAAAAATATAATCACCTACCATGAATGAAATAAATTTCCCTCGATTATTAAATAACATTTATTCCTTATCTGATCTGTCCTCATGTTTTGTTGAATCATCATCACCTTCTTTTTTTATAATTCTGGCCCAAATAACATTAATTCCATGATTTCTTACAACATGTTGTAGTCTGACACTAATTTCTAAATTATTCCATAAAAGGATCCTTCTATAAAGAATAATAAAACCTATTATTATAACATAAATCCGTCAATGTCAGATATTGGCCAAAAATTTAATGATATTCCATTGAAAATGCTCAAATCAGATCCAAAAATTATCAGTCATTCTTTTTGACCGTCTATCGAATGGATGATTAAAGGTTTCACTATAATTTATTTCATTAAAAAATGACTTATGATGTAATTTCAGTAAATTTTAGGTTAATATAAGATAATGATCCAAAATAATTGAGAGAGGGAGTCCATGTAATATAGTTATCTCTTTAGTATTAATAATACAAATATTATCCAACGAAATATTATCTTGGATACTATAAAAATGAGTAGATTATTTAATATATTAAAAAAACAAGATCACATTATTACATCATGATGAATTTGGTATTAAAACAACAATATCAATGAATTAATATTCTCATTTCCAATAAGGAACTAGAAAATGAGTAATCATATACTTTGGTAATTTCTATATAGTTTTAACTTTTTAACAATTCAAAACATTTATACAGACATAGAAAATATCATTCCTTAATCATTCCCACTGGAAATATTCTCCATGGTATTTATATATTATTATGATACCAGGATAAAAATAAAATGGAGAATTGTGGTGATCAATCATCAGATAATTCGTTAAATGGGAATCACTTAAATTATAAAACAACTTTCTAACACTAATTACACCTTCTTCATTAACATTAAACTCTATAAACATAACCTTCTATACATATTTTTCCTCTTCCTATAAAACATGATCCTCCCACTATGAATTTTTAATTTGGTATGAAAACGTAGATTTCACTAAACCCTAAAACAAAAAGAAAGTGATTTCTTACATGCATAATTTCTAGGATAACATTCGAAAATTAATTATCCAAATGATCAAGTTTTATACATATTGTGGTTAATGTAACATTATCATTCAAACTCAATGAAAATGTTATTATCTTTTATTTACCTAGATATTAATGAATTGTGTGGTCATAATCCATTATCAATTCCAGGTATCTCTTACGTTTAATGTTGAACTCTTTCATAGGGAATATACAATTCAAACTATTATGTTTAGTATATATTTAAATATTTACTACATATAAATGATGTCTCTATATTTTTAATAGAACCACTACAATGTCCAATTCATTTTCATTTGTATGATAATTCTTCTCATCAGGTTTTTATTAAATTTAAGCATATGAAATTACAAAATCATTTTATATTAAAAAAAATACCATTACCCTTAATGACACATACATGTAGATGACCACGTCCATATTTCTAAATGGGAAGTTTCAACTTCGGGAATTCACTAATATTATTTTCACTTCCTAGAAACATTCATCACATTTTATTATCTATATGACCCTAACTCAATTTCACGATATATTGGATAGTGGGATATATAAAAGTGATATGTTTTCAACAAACCATTGCAAAATAGCCTTCTAATAAAAAAATACTAATCTCAAAAAACTTTATTAGTCATGGCCAATAAAAACAAATTTAGATTTAACAAGATAAATAGTTATTTGATCTATTTTTATCATATTTTCAATAAATGAAATCTATAACCAAAAATCACGTTTTCTATATTTTCCATATAACATATTTTTTAGAGTTTTCGAAAAAAAATCCATAGATGTTTTTCATAACCCTCATATAATTTTCAATAAAACAAATATCATAAAATTATATAATCGAAAAAATGGGATGTGTGGAAATTACTACCACATATGATAAAAGTATGATATTTTTAAATTTTGATTTCCTTAATATTAACCCTAGGGGCACATGAGCCTTAGCCCGGTTGGTAAGGACATCGTAAGTGCATCCTGGAGACCCGGGATCAAATCCAAGAAGAGACATTATTTCTGGGTAATGTAGCAGTACTATAGCATTACTGTAGCATGTACTGTAGTGGGATTTGTGCAGTATTGTAGTAGGTACTATATCAGGAACTATAGTAGGTACTGTTTGGCACTGCAGAAGTTGGGAATATTCCCTCGTTTGGGCCTTCGGGCCACCGATTTGGTCCCAGAGTCCTTTAAGTCCTTCGGGCCACCGAGGCATTCGGGTCAGTAAGGCCTTCGGGCCACCTCAAGGCCTTCAGGCTACCTCAAGGCCTCCAGGCCACCTTTAGTGCAGATGAAAACTAGACGACCTATAAGGAACAAGCTCTTCAATGAGGATGAGCAAGGATCTTTCACCACATCAGAAGCTAAATGGATAGAAAGAATGAGAGGTTATGGCACCTGCCATAGGAACAAGCATGTGCATGCATGGGAATGCATATCCGACCAGCCATATATAGGTGGAGAGTAGATTTCACGATGAATATTCTGGGGAGGAGTAGTTTCAAGTAGTTAGTATGGGTTGTATGTAATGTTTGAATCCTACGGTAAAATGAATTCCTCTAAGGCCTACGGGTCATGTAATACTTATGCCTACGGGCCTTATAAGGGTTCCACCTCACCCCTTGAAAGGTGGATTATCAAAAATCAATAAAAAATTGAAGTCCTTTGGGCCATTGGATGAATATTAACCCTATGTGTTTTTACTAACATTCCTTACATCATTTCTTGAGACGGATTTCTCATTTTATAAGTAATTGTTTTTGAGATGATTAAAATTTTAGACCCTATATCAAAAATAAATTAGTATAATCTAAATAAACATGTAATATACATATTATTACATCATTTTATATCCCAATATATACCAATGTTGTTGAAACTTATTTCAATACACCCACCTATATATAGTCTTACTACATCCAATCATTCATGCTCTTATTTGGACATACATTAATATAATGACCCATATTATTACATTTAAAACACATTATTACCTATTTATCAAAATTGGACTTACCACTATGAATATATTTTTATTTAAAATCTTGATTCATATACCTAAACATACTATACTTGATGCACTTCTTAAATATCATAATACATTCCATAAGATACTTTTTAACACATCAATCACCAACTGAAAACTTGATTTTTTACCTCTATATTTCATTTAAGGATTCATCCAATTATACTTCCACATAGCAATCATTACCTCTTTATATAAATATAACACATGTTTATTATAATACTCTGTATATACCTTCTCATTACAATGAAAAATATTTTCATAAAAATTAAATTCAGAAATGGTCAATTATCTTCAGTATCTTGGATATAATACCGAGTAAAACTGATTAATATAACTATCAACATCCTGAATAAAAAAATTTAAGTAACTTTCAAATTGGTTTGAGATTTGTTTATATATAGAAACTAAACATTTCACATTCAATATCAATTCCATTAATGTTTTCCATCCTAAGTCAAACTAACTTCATAAAATATGTCTCATTAAAAATATGATTAAATGTATAATATTCCATTCAATAAATTCCTTCTATTTTTCCTGTATTATTAAAAATTTACCTCCATTTATTGGAATCACTTCAAAATTATTCAATAAATAGAGTTACTGATAATTATATCTAAATACCATGGATTAAAATATCTTTTATAGAAAATTAATCCATCCCCCATCCACCATAGAGTTAGAATATCCATTGAATACTGACTGGTGTTATAGAATAAAATTATTCAAAATCAATATGTTCCTTGATTGTATATCTGATTATATTCAAGCATCGATTCCCTAAATATTTATATCACATTTCAAGAAATCCATCATAACAAGAAAAATTTCAATTCCAATTCTAATCATTCTTGGTTTCTGACTTATAAGCATATTATCTTCTTGGTGCCCTCTTATATTGGCTCATATGATTCCTTTGATGAAAACCAATCTAAATAGATATAAACTATAAAAAATAACATTGTAATATTCAGATTAAAATCATTAAACCATAATTTATAATATCTCAAGTGTATATACTTACATTATCATAACCTCTAAAAATATATAAACATTTCATCTAATAAAAACTATAAAAAACTAACACTAAGAAATATGTAAAATTATTTATTTTAAAAAGATTTCATTTTGTTTCATTCCTTGTGGTCTTTTAGGTATATTTTTTTCATAAAAAAGAAATCACACTTATATAAATAAATATTTCAACACAATGAAAAAAAATTCACTCAGTATCCATTTAACCAATAGTACAAACATTTAAGATATACTAAATGTTTTCTTTAGAAAATATATTCACAATTTTCATCTTGACATCATTCTTCTCCAAAAACATCTTTAAAACCCTTTAATATTTCGAAAAAACATGATATCAGAATAAAAATCTCTATAAGGGAGATTGTTATGGAATATAAGAATGTCATTAATTCATTATTACTTAGAAAAATATAATGATTTTAAAAATAAACTATGTTCAAAAAATTAACTTTCATTTTCCCAAAAAAATCAATTTCTATTTCCTAAATATTTTTATAAATAATTTCACAATAAATTATAATGGATAAATAAAATACATAATAGTTTCATCGAAATGATGAAAAACTCTTGAATATATTTTAAAAAATATATTAACATCATCCTTTAGAAGAAGTGTAAACTTCCATGTTAACTTAACCACAATAGATTACCTTTCTAAATAATAAGATACCCCTAAATACCTATACAATGAATAGAAAATCCATATATTCCTCTTTTGACATCATTTCAATATCACACTTTCCATATCTCTTACAACTTGAATAACATATATGATAAATTATAGTAATATATTAGTAGAAACCTAACTAGTTAACTCCTTCCATGTACACAATGCATTGAAGATATATATCGGGCTCACCTATCATCATGATATATATCGATCACACACATCATCGTTAGATATATTGGTCTCTCCTATCTCCATATATAATTTCTATGAATCATAAAAAAATCATAACACATAAATTTTTTAACACTTATAAAATTATTATTCACACAAATAATAAAAATATCTATGGATATCAAAATATGAATTCATTTTCAAATCCTTTTTTAAAATAACCCTTTTACACCCTTAGACTTTATGAAATATTTTCTTTTAAATAAATTATATCTATTCAATAACATGTAATACAAAAAAAATTACTCCTCAATTATAATAAGTGAAAATTAAATTTCTATAAAACTATAATTCAATTCATAGTTTCATATATATTGTTAAAACATTTAAATTTTATAGGATGAGTTTTTTTTAACTTACTTCGTCAAATAATCATATAATTATTTTTTAAAATTTTCTATTAAAAATAAGATTTTTGGTATAACTGAAAAATTAGTAGTTACCTATTCATAATATTATTTCTACTAATTTATTATAATATGTTTAATTAACAATTTTTTAACAATAATTTTTTTATAAATTAATATAATAAAATTTTCATGTGAAATGTGTAACTTTCTAAAAAAACAATTTTCTTTTTCATAAATGGTTTCTATTTAAACAGTCATAATGTTTAATAATTTTAATTACATAAAATAATAATTATTGAAGAATTATTTTAATTAAATTTATTATTTATAAATAAAAATATATAAATTTAACTTCCTATAATGATTATTACTAGACATATGGTTAATATTGTATGAACTTATTTTTGAAAATTCAATTCCTGAAAAATTGTTTTTCAACAAGATATGACTTTGAAACATTAAATTAAATATTTAAAATTATATGAATTGAATTCGGAAAAATGGATTCCATAGTTTGAATCATAATAAATAATATAATATAATAAGTTCAACATATTGTTTTCATAATCAATAGTAAAAAAAAGTAAAAAATAATCACCGTAGTTAAGGAAAAAATAGGAATTCTTGGGGTTCATCAGTTTTGATAATGTTCAAAATGAACTAGAGTCTTTTTATAACCCCAATTATTTGGTTCTATATTGACAATATATGTTCCAAAAATAATTTTTTACTTTTTTGTAGGATTATGTCATGTATATAATGTGGGTATTGTTTATTATTTCAAGAAATTCCAAGTGTGTCATCCTCCTCAGTTATAAAAGCGTACAACCTCTCCTAATATATTCATATCTATAAATATTTTTGGATCTACAAACCAATAAAAAAATACATCTCCAAAATTATTATTCACATTCTAGAGGTTCTTGTATTCCCAACATACCAACCCTACGGTCCTTAAGAAGAGATCAAAAAGTGGTAACTCTAACAGATGTTACTCATCTTAATGAAGCTATTTCTTTTTATTTCTCCTTTTTCTACAATATATTATAGAATAATACAAAATATATAAAAAAACTAGTATCTACCATAAAATAGTATATTATTATGTTTATGAAATTATATATGTTCATGCCCTACTCTATCAAATGGGAAACAAATCCATTGCTCATCCGTACGCCATACTACTGCTTTAAGAACGAATGTAACTTGTTTTCAATGAATAACTCACATAGGTAGTCATAATGATGTAATTAATTAATATATATGGTAGATATAACATAATTTTAATCATTTATAATTAATATATCATAAAATTAGTTATCGTTTTACCTATTAAGGGAATGATTTCTTCCCTCATGCATACTTATGGAATACCCTCTCTACGAGGCAATATGATTCATTTATAATCTAAAATTTTAATGAATCTTTAACAAATGTAAATAATTAGTAAATATGATATTAATAAAATTAAAAAAATTCTATATATTATCTAACTCTATACTATATATAAGAATCAAGACTTTCATGATAAATCACTCAGGAGAAAACAAGGAAATTAACACCCAAAATAATAATAATAATAAAATATTTTTAAGGAATGGGCTAGAAGATGTTATTAAAGGATTACATATGATAATATAAAAATAAATAAAATTCTAAAATAAATTAATAACATCCTTAAAACCATCATAAATTATGTTACTGTTCATTATAAAAAAATTATGTTTGATATAAGGGATTTCGTCTCAATTTAATTTTCATTGAGACGTATTTTTTAATAAAAACCTATTCACCTTTATGTGGTGTATATAATGTCCATTGGATGAAATTAACATGAATAAAAATTTATTCATATTTTATAATGTTTAATTTAGGTTAATTATTTTGAGTATTTAGAATTATAATGTTACCAGATATGTAAGAATCTATTTAATAATATCAATTTCATTTGGTATTGGTTTTACTCTCATTGAAGAAATATTATCAGTAATCCTTCATATGAACGAATCATTTTATTTTCCACTATATATTTAAATAGATTATATATTTTCTTCCATATTTATGTCAATTTGGTACTTGAATCAATAAATTAAAAGACCAAAATAAAAACATATTTTATCTTTATTTCAATTGGATTTATTTTTCTTCCGTATCAATGTGTTCCAAAATTCTTTTTAAAATTCTTTTTTATTCTAATGAATTATTAATGAAATTTCAAAGTTATTCATGAATTTAAAAATAGGTTTTAATTTAATCTATATACTATTTTAGGAAGTGGATTTTTCAAAAAAATTTAAAAGAAATGTTTTTAATGTATACGAAGATAATGGAATTTCTCACCACTATAACCATTTTACAGAATTTAGCTTATTATAACACATTTTAATGGGTTATCAAATAAAAATATTTTATGAAATATTATTTTAATTTTTTACTTCCATTTAATTTATTCTTACAATGTAAATGATTTTATTTCAAAAACCAATATTCCTAATAAAACAATAACCACCTCTCATTTTTTGATTAATTTTAAAAAATTTAACATTATCTTAAAGAAATAACATTATTGTGATAATTTCATTGTGAAAATTAATGTTATCTTAAATATATGTATATATATTATTATGTATATGATTATTTCATAAATTTCACAGCCTTTTTTCATAATCTGTTTACTTTGAATGTTATTTGATTAACTGGGGAAATATTTATTAATTATCATCCTTTACTCAATATATAGATATATTATTTTTTATTATTTATTTATCATTGGCGAGTTAAATATATAATTTGATAAATGTGAAATGTGTTGGAAATGTAGTGATGGGTGGTGTATGGAATTATATATCCTTTAGATGCATCAGTACGTCTCATGAGACCAATCAGTTGGTCAAATTAAGTGGATTTTACCATAGTTTTATAATGTCTTTTTAAAAGTCATGATAGTATAGATAACATGATTTCTAAGATAATGGGGTCCAATATTAATCATTTCATTCAGTTTTAATTCTGTTATTATTATCCATGACATTATAGCATTGATATTATCAGAGGATATATTTTTTATCAAGTTTTTGATTAAGATGAATTTGTGTTTAGTTATTTACTATTCCATAATGATTAATCCCTATATAATTATGATAATAAAGTTATTAATTTGAATGTGTGTGATGTTATTTACCTTTTAATAATGATTATTATTTATTTATTCATTATTTATTCCATTTTTTGTAACAATTACTAAGTATTTTATCTCTCCCTTATTCAATTTCATTTACTGGGGATAAGAAGGTGAATTATTTTAATTCGTTCAATGATGTTTAATTTTTTAAATTAAAATGTTTTATCTTTTATACCCATTTTAAAATAGATATCATGTATGTCTCAATATCTCCATGGCTACTAAACTGGTTGATCCTTTATGGTTTGATCTCCTATTTCAATCCCACTATAATAATATAGTCACCGTCTCCAAGTAACTAGAGTTAGAGTTGTTATAGTTACTATCAAGGATGTTTAGTATAATCCTAGGAAACTATATTAAGGACAACATAGATTAATAATCATAACCCTTTGTTATACTTTTAGGGTGTGTATTGAATAATATCCAAAAGTTGTAGAAATGAATAGATTTTGTGGGTTTTCCAAGAAAAACATCTATATCTACATAGTATATGTGGATATGGTTCTTGGACTATTGTACATTGAGAAAATAACTATGAAAGTAGAACATTATTTTTTTCTATCATTACTTGGTTTATAACAATGATACTAAATACAGACCTGGATTGACACTCTAGAGGATATATTGAGGATAATTAACATATCATTTAAAAATCATGGTGATGGATTTAAAAATAATTACATTCCCCAAAATCTATATTTATGATTATGATATTAAATATGCATAAATTTTCAATTTAATTTAAGTGTTACACCATATTTATAATTATAAATTATGATTTAAAATTCATAATTTTATAATTTAATCCATTGTATGCCATTATTTAGAAATGATACCTCAAATAAATCTAGGTAATAATAATATTGGCATGGTAGATATTTCCCTATTGATAATTACAATATAGTTTTCATTGTATCTAATTAAATTATAGATATATTAGGGTATCATAATCCGGTTAAGAAAAATAACATTAGACAAATAGAGAAACCAATTTTCCCATAATGTTATTCTCCTATTTCAGATCACTTCAAGAGACAAAAGCCCCCATCTTTTAGTGGAACTGCTAATATTATGGTGGAAAATAAATGGATTAAGTCCCTTGAAGAGATATTTTTTGAATTTGGAGGAAATGAAAATGAAATTTTTTTACTTGTAGTATATTATCTAATGGGTGATTGTAATCAATGGTGGTTATTGATCTAGAATACCAAGGAAGATTAGTAAATAGAATATATGGATTGAAAATATTTTAGAGAAATATTATTTGATAAATATTTCCCTCATGGGAAATGGATTTAAATTAATGGAAAGTTCCTCATATTATTACAAAGGGAATAGAAAAACTTTAATGAGTATAGGGACACATTTACAATGTTATCCATGAATGATATAGACTACATAGGAAAACAAAAATTTATTATTCACTATTTATTTGATGTTATGAAGACAATTATCCAAAGGGTGATGGTCTCTTAAGCATTTTCATCATATGAAAAAATAATTTTATACACCATAAAAACATAGAATTATTTCTCCAAATTAATTATATTCAAAGCAAAAAAATAGAATAATTGTATATATGAACAATAAGAAAATGTTTTCATTAAATAAGTAGATAAAAATTATGAAATTTACATCATGTGAAAATTTCAAAAAGAAAAATACATTAAAATGTTTTAAGGGCATGGGAGTTTGTTTCATGTGTGGTAAAATGGGTCATTTGGATTATGATTTCAATGGAAAGAAAAAATTAAATTATGTACAATTTTTCATCATTAAAGAGACATGGAATTATTCTCCCAAATTCTCCATTCATTAATATAATATACCACAAAAGTGCTTATGTGGAGAAGTCCATGCTTTTGTGATTACTATAACTTCTGTGGATGTACCAAAAAATGCATTATTAAAAACATTAATCATAACCTCATATTTATCCTTTATTCAAATTTGGATCCTTACACTATTTTATATCTTCCATTTATTATAACATTAGATATTTTCCAAACACTTTAAGAAGGTATTTTCAGTCAAAAATAATAGTTTAAGTCTAACTATAATAAGGATTTTCTATGAAATTGTTATTTTGAAAAATATAAATGTCATATTTACTTACCTTATTACAATACCAATGGTAGAATTTAATAAAATCATTTGTATGGATTGGTTTTCAAAATATTAAACAAAAAAATATTTTATGGAAAATTAAATTAAATTTTTTGATGAATATATGGAATTTCATAACATTAGAGTGAACAATCACTATCTCTATCATGATTAGCTCCACCCCTAGAAGCACATTTGAATGATATTCTTGCAGAATAAGGGAAATAAAAATATATGTATGGAAAATGTTACAATATACAAAATTATGTACCCATTGTATAGGAATATGTGATTTATTTATGGAGGAATTATATAGACATCCACCTAAGTGTGAAGTTGAGTTTTTTGT
This sequence comes from Viscum album, assembly GCA_963277665.1. Taxonomy (NCBI): domain Eukaryota; kingdom Viridiplantae; phylum Streptophyta; class Magnoliopsida; order Santalales; family Viscaceae; genus Viscum; species Viscum album. The sequence goes on from OY728158.1 coordinate 1,320,184,759, forward strand.
TGATTTAATCCTCGATATAAGATAAACATCAATGTTACCCTATAGAATATACATTATGGAATTAGGCACCATGATGAGAAAACTAGAGGATGTGTGTGATAATAGATTTTTATTTCCTAGTGTTTCACCAAGGAATTCCCATATACTATATATTAAGAATAAATATGGATGCATGAGGATGTTAATTTATTATATGGAAATTATTGTTACTAAAATAAATAACAAGTATCCAATGCCTCTCATTGATTACTAATTTTATCAAATTCAAAGGGCTCAATATTTTTCATATATTAATTTTTATACTAGGTATCATCAATTGATAGTAAAGAATAAATTCATTCCTAAGAATACATTTCAAACATGGTATGGACATTCTGAGTCTATATTAATTCCATTTGGATTGATTGATGCACCCTCAATTTTTATGGACCTAATGAATAGATTATTCAACATATAATTTTATTATTATTTTGCGTTATTTGATGAATAAATGTTGGGGTACTCTAAAATCTATTAGAACTATGAAAATCACTTGAGGGTTATATATAATATCCTTAAAAGAAAATATTTATATGAGAAATTTATTAAGTTTTATTTTTTTCTATAAGATGCTTATTTTCTTATAAATATTGTCTATAAGGATGGAATATCAGGTGATCATATAATGAACATTCTAGGCCTACAATGGCATATACCAATAAATATTAAATATCTATATAGTTTCATTTGATTGAAAGGATATTATTAGTGATTCATTACAATATTTAACTAATTTTCTGACCTGTTAACCATGAATACACAAAAGGGGTAAATTTTGTTTGGATAATGGAATGTAAAGATTGTTTTTATGAATTGAATATGGTATTTTTCAATGATCCAACAATGAATCTACCATCAACTGATGATGGTTTTGTGATATATTTTGATGAATCAAAGTCAAGACAGGGATTTGAATTATTTAATAAAATTTAAAGTTATTTCATATGAATCAAGGTCATTAAAGAATCACAAAAAAAACTATCTAACCTATGATCAGGTGTTAATAGATATAATATTTTCATTGAATATATGGAGACATTTTATTGGGGGTATAAATTATGAGATATTCACTAACTAGAAGAGTCTAAAATATATATTTACAAAAAAAAGATCAACATGAAAAAATGGAGATGGATTGATCTACTCAAGGATTATGATATCTCAATAAAATACCACATGTGGATAGAAAATAAAGTAGTGAATGATTTTAGATGTTAGATTCATATAGTTCTAACATAAATGAGGATTGAGAGGGATCCTATTTTAGTTTATCAATTAATTATGGACATGGTGATCTGTAAGGAATAAGAGACATCACTCTCTTAAATTTGCTTGAAATTATATCTATAAAAAATTATAAAAGGTTCTAAATCTGATTATGATAATTTTTTAAAGAAAATAAATTCTTTGAAGGATGGAAAATTAGATGACACCATTTGTAAGGGTAAAATTATAAAATTTTGATTGAGATTATGTGTTCCATAAATACTACATTTAAAGAGGGAATTTTTAGATGACACTCATATCTTGGATTAATATACACACCATGGTAGCCTAAAAATATATAGGTAATTTAAGGAATATTTGAAGTTATATAACAAGATGAGTGAAATTACAGATAATGATTCTTGATTTTTGGTTTCCCAATAAGTGGGCTTAAGAGACATCATCCTAGTGGATTCAAGAATCCTCTTTTTATTAACATTTTGATAAGGGATGAAATTACCATTGAATTTACAATAAGACTACCAAATAATCCTAGAATGAATGATTCAATACTGTTTATTGTGGATCTCTTAACAAAATATGAACATTTATATTCTATAAGAGAATTGTTACCACTTTTTTACCCTTGAATGATCTATATTAATTAATTTTTAATATTTTATGGTGTAACTCTATAAAATTATGGATCATCACGAACCCCATTTTACATTTAAATTATAAAATTTTCTTAATAAGGATATGTATAATGAGCATCATTTGAGCACCTCCTACCATCCTCAAATTGAGGGATATTTCAAAAGTACTATTCAAACGTTATAAGAAATGTTGAGGTATTTCTCACTCGAATTTCATGGTATATGTGATATGTTTTTACCATTAGTTGTGTTTTATTATAACAATACTTTTCCTTCAAGTATTTGAATGGATCCCAATGAAGTATTATATAGAAAGAGATTCCAATCTGTAATGTATTGATATGATGTTGGTGAAATGAAACATTTTGAAAAAGGACTTCTTGAAGAGAAAACAATAATGGTAAATACTATTTAGGTTCATATTCAAGAATCTCATAGAATGCGAAAGCGTTATAAAAATAATCATATGATTGATTTGTAATTTCATATAGAAGATCATTTTTTCTAGAATGTATCTCTATGGAATGGGATCATATGGTTTGGTAATAATGGAATACTAAACCCCATATACATTAGACCCTTTTTATTCTTGAATAAATTGGATCTCTGGCTTATTAATTTGAAATCATATGATCCCTCTCTAAAGTGAATGATACCTTCCATATATCATTATTAATGAATTAAATTCTAGACCCAACACATGTTCTCACCTTTGAAGAGATATAACTGGATTCTTTTAAATCATAGTGTGATGTTCCCATCTAGATATTAGATACTAGATATCAAGTATTATAGAATATAATGAATCGACTGGTAAATGTATTTGGTGAAGTAAAAAATAGAGGAAGTAACACTGGAATCAAAGGATGTTATGAAGAATAACTACAATTATATTTTAGAGGTTAATATCCATAAAACATTATGGGATTAAATTGTTTTAGGAGGAATAAATGTATCACTCTGATACTTTACGATATATTCCCTTTAAAAAAATTCAACCCCATTGGTAGCTTGTGATACACGAAACAATAGGACTCAATTATATTAAGTGAACATAATATTTTAATAAAAATATAATAATAATGAAATAATAATATTTAATGGGAAAAAATTATATTTTTATAGGATGAATATTTATTTTGAGCTTACATGGTCAAAATAAATCTGAATGGATTTTTTGAGTTTTTACCTTAAAAATAAGATTTTTGGAATAATAATATAAAACATTAACTATTCCAAATTTTATCTATTATATATTATTTTAACAAGATTAGTTTACAATTTATTAACAGTCAGTTTTCCGAAAATAAAAATAAGAACATTTGGAGATAAAAAACTATATTTCTTAGAAAACTCAATTTTTTATATATCTATTTTTAAAAATAATTGTTTGACTATTTTAATTAATTAAAATAATATTTAATGATGAATTAATATAATTAAATTTATAGTTTATATATTATAATATATTTATTTAAATCCAAATAATAATGATCTTATCATATAGTGAAAATAAAATTATTTAATTTTTGAAAAATGCATTTCTTGAAGAATGACTTTTCAACATAATTTACTAGTTTACCATTAAATTAATATTTTAATCTTATATGAATTGAATTTGGATAATTTTATTCCATATTATGAATCATAATAATTAACATTATATAATAAGTTTAATATAATATTTTTCCATAATGAATTGTAAAAATAATAAAAAATAATTAATGTGGCTAAGGTAAAAATTGGATTACAAATGGGGTTAATCTATTATTATAAGGGTCAAAATGACCCAAAAAATGATTTAATCCCATTTAATGGTTGGATTTGTTCTATATACATTTACCCTATGAATTTTACCCATTTTATTATTATTATTCCATCTGGAAAATGTGGGAATGATTTATTCTTTTCAAAAAACCCATGTATGACCACCTCCTCAATTATAAAAGGGAACTCTCTTCAATAACATAATCCCACATATCAAGCCATTTTAATTTTAAAAAAATAATAAATTACTCCATATAATCATTATAAAAATTTTATATTTTCTCATTTCAAAAAAGATTAATCCTATGGTCCTTAAGAAGATAGCCTAAGGAGGTTTCTCTCAGAGAAGATAGTCGTCTTAATAAAGAAAATTATTTTTCTTTATTTTTTCCTCCTTAAATTAGGTAATAATAAATAAAAAATAATAACACCGGTATCTAACATATATTTATATGTTCTTATGTTTATGGTATAATATTTACATGTCACCTTCATTAAATGGGAAACAAATCCATCACTCGTGTGTATCGAGGATTATTGTATCAGAAACCGATGTAAATTTTTTTCAATTACGAACTCACATGGATATAAAAAATTATAGAAATAAAGAATATATATTATAAATATGAGTTTATAAAAGTTATTTAAAATTACTATATCATCTAATCCATTACCCTTTCACACATTATTGGAATAAAATTGTGGCTCCTGCGTACAAATGGCCAACCATACCCTCGAAGTGATGCTATTATTTTCCATGTAAAACATTCAAGAGTGGTCATAAAAATTTATATGATTAATAAATATTATATTTAAATCATTAATTTCATTATATATATTTTATAAATATATCTTATACATAAGAACCAGAACATTCATGCTAATAATAACATGAGAATATAAAGAAATTAAAACCTGATACAACAACAATAATAAAATATTGATAATAAATGGGGGTAATATGTTATAATAAAAACATATATGATGTTTAATACAATAATATGGTTCTATAATAATTTATTAACATTATTAAAACCATTATATATGTTATTAAGGATTGTTAAACCAAAATTAAGTTTGTGGTAAGGAGTTTCATCTCAATTTCCATTTCATTGAGATATTTTCGTTTATATGCCCTTATTTTCTTCTATGTATTGTATATACCAAACAATTGAAATATTTAACAGGAATAAATATTTATTAATTATTTTTAAATTTTTATTTAAATGTTTTTCTTATAGGGGACTATAATATAAAAGTTACCGAAGATGTACGAATCTATTTTACAATATCAAATTCTTTTGGGATTTCTTTTATTCACATTGAAGGAATCTTACCATTTATCCTTCATAATCTAAAATAATTTTTTATGCACTACATATTAAAGGAGTTTATATATTTTATTTAAATATTAATCTCTTTCATACTTTAATCGTGAAATAAAAATTTAAAAAGAAGAAGTAATTTCATCTCTATTTCAATTAGATATATTTTTCATCCATATCCAAGATTTCCAAAATTATTTTATGAAATTACATTTATTTCCACAAATTATTTTTGAAGGAAATATCTAATTTATCATTAACATCTATAAATTGTTTTATCTAAATATTTATCCAATTTTCTAAAAGGGTTATTTTGACAGAAATCAAAAGGAATTTTTTTTTAATATATACGATGACAATGGACTCCACCGCCGCTATGATCATTTTATAAAATTTATATTCTTATACATATTTCAAATGGTTTTACAATGAAAAGTATTATATATAATATTATTTTAATATTTTACTTATACTCCCTTTATTATTCCAATGTAAATAATTTTATTTTGAAATCTTATGTTCCTAATGAATCGATGATGACCTCTCATTTCTCAACAAATTTATTATATTTTTATCATTCTAAAAAAGGAATCACATTATTTTGATCATTTATCCTTATAAATTAAATTTCACATAAAAATCCATATTATTGTAATATGGATATTATTATCTATTATGATATATAAATTTATGCATATGGTGTCTACCTTGAATTTTATATGATTAATAAGGAATGTATTGAAAAATTTATATCCATTGCTCAACACAAATATTTTATTTCTGGGTAAGGAATAATTATTCATGAATTAAATCAATAATTAAATATAAGAGGAATGTGATGGACTTTCAATGATTGGCGTGGTCATTAATTTTATATCCCCTTGATGCATTAGAAGGTCTCATGAATGAAATTAATTGGTCAAATTAAATGGGTTTTTTACACATAGTTTTAATCTTCCATATGAAAGTTCTTGAAGGTGTAAATACCATGATGCCTAAGATCATGTCATAAAATATTAATCACAGCCTTCATTAATAATTCAATTATTATTATCCAGGATATTATTGCATTGATATTATCCATGGATTCATTTTTCACTCAAGTTATTGATTAAAAAGAATATTTTTTTAGTTATTTACCATTACATATTGATTTTTTTAAAATAATAATTTTCATGTTTTTAAATGTAATGTTTGGTAAAATATTTATCATTCTATATTGATTATTCATTTTATATTCATGATAGAATCCACCATCTGTAAGCATTACCGAGCATTTGAGGGCACCAATATTTTATTCTATTTTCCCATGATATTAAATGGAATTCATTGAATGAGTTCAAGGATGATGAATGTTTTACATTAATATATCTTGTATTTCATCCCCACAATAGGTTGGATATAATATATGTATATCTCTCTCTGATACTACAAAAATAAATGGTACATTTTGATTTACCCCTTAAATCTATGCCAATATAATAAACGAAACACTGGATTTGGGTTGCTGGACATTGGGTTGCTATAAACCATAACACAGGGAAGGATGATTTTTATTTGAAGAAAACATGAAATAATATAAAGTAATAAAAACCTAATGTAATAGTTATAACAGTGTGGAAACTACAAATTTTATATACATTAAAAAAGAATATTCCTTTTCATTTTTGTCAAAACATTCAATATAAAATACATAAATATATTCCTTTAGGAAACCATTGAGAGAAATTAAAAAGACTCATAAAATTATTTTTACAATTTATTTAATTCAATATAAAGACATAAATAAAATAAATTTAATAACATAATCATGGAATAAAAATATTTAGAAAATATATATGTTTAAAACACATAGAATGAGGGTTTTAAGGTTAATTCTCCATTATCTTGAGTTTGAAACATCACATATATACATTATATTCCTGAATAATTAAATTATGTTTATTATGTACTTTAATTATACCCCTTTTAATGTTTATTAATCATTTACTTTTTTATTTTCATGTTATATATAATTTCTTAATCAATTATTTTTATGTTGGATTTTTTAATGATATTAAGCTCGTATGTCAAAAATGACATGTCTGTGTTGACTATGGTAAAAAATGTAATTGTTACACATTATCCAAAATAATAATAATGAAATAATATTAATATTAATACATTAAATTTACTTTTAAAATCACCCATGATTTATTTTTATGAAAAATTAATTATGTTACATTCATAAGGATAGTAGTTTGTACGTACACATGAGAAATGATTTCATTTTGCAATGAGAATGAGGTAAAGAAGGTGAGTATAATTATATTTTTCCAAAATAATTATTAAATAATAAATATCATATTATTTTTTTAAATAACTTATATAATTCATTCATGTTATGTGGTCATGGAAAATGAATCACTTCGCTTTGTTGGGGTTTTGGTCATTGACCAGAAAGCTACCTTTCAAAAACAATTAACCTAAAACATATAAATATATGAAATATTCTATGATTATTATTTCATTATGGTTGATGTATATTTTATTGAGTTATAAAAATAATTAATAAAAAAAATCTCTCTGAGGAATTATACCTCCTCTTCGGACAACCTCTTTAGGTTTAAACAAAAAACCTCCCTTGTTTAATATTTTTATAAAATAAATACCACTAAGATGTGGTGAGGTATGTGAATAAAGGATTTTGGAATATATTTTTGGAACTAAAATAATATTGAAGTGTATAGTGTAGAGTATCAGAGGGTGTTATTTTATCAGATGATGAGAGGGGAAACACTTTGAAATTTTAAAAATATAAAAATATATTACCATCTTAATAATCTCAAATGGATCCAAAATGAAAATATTAAGAATATAAGATTATATAAAGTATAAATATAGATAGAAAATAGAATTTATAAATTTTTATGGTATTCATATAGTTATAACATTAGTTTAAACACATGTTAAACATGTTTTAACTTTAACCATGGTCACTTTTGTTTTTTGTTTTTCCTATTAATTTTGAAAAAATATTATGTTATCCTTATTGAATAAGTGTTCAACCAATACAATTACCATGTATGATGTTCAGATTTTTTGGATTTTATATTCACGGATACATACATATTTGATTTGATCATTAGAATGAAATGACTATAATAATTTAAATATTATATAATTGATACAGCTATATATTAACCTTCCCATCCTTGTATAGTGCTTTTCCTATATTTTAAAAAGATTTGGATAAGAATTTTGATAGATCAAGGCATTTGGTGGAAGTATATGGAACCATATATTCATATATGGGAGTGATGAATTTGGGTTATATATAAATAAAATAGGACTATTAATCTTGATTTTATATTATACTAATACTATGATGTACTTCCAAATTATTTTATTAGGTTACCACCTGAATGGGAAAGAAAATTTTCTATCAATATATTTCATTGAATTACTCTAATTTCACATTCATCATATTGAATGAAACTAATAGAAATATATAGATTACATTTATAACTATAAAGACAGGAAATAAATAGATTTACATGACCTAGAACATCACCATAGGCCATTCTTGTACTCTTATTAAATAAGGAAGATGATGTTCACAATTTATGTGGTCAAAATTATAAACTAAATAAAGTTACAATAAAAAATTGATGTCATATTACCTGAATTGTTGAAATTTGTTATCAACTGAAGGGTACTAAATGGTTCTCCAAAATCGATCCACAATATGAGAATCCCCATAATTTAGTTTATAAATAGGATTTTCTAAAGATAGTATTTTTAATACATTATAGTCAATGTGAATATATAGTCATTAATTTTTTACTTAAAAATACATATAATTTTCATGTCCTTAGGAAATCATATCTTCCATAAATACCATTAAAAAAAATTCATAGTATTTTTCCATGACATTTTTTATACACTAAAAATACTCATGATCATGATAATAACATAGAGAAGGTATTGAATTCATAGAAACCAAATAAGAATGACGTTGAGATATGGATCTTTCGTGGATAAATAGTTTATTATTTGTTATTTGTATATAACTTATTTAGAAACTCGTTTTTAATGAATAATTTGACTAGGAAATGTATTATATTGAGGTGGAGTAATGACTATTCTAAATAGATTCATTATATTAAGGATCATTTCAAATAATTTCCTATTTTTATCTTTCTAGAAGTAGGTAAATACTATATGGTTTATAATTATGCATCTAGATTTGGAATGAGCCATATTCTCATCCAAGTTGAATATATTATATCTTATGGATAATGTTATTTGATAACACATTAAAATAAATATCTAAAACATTAAATATAATTATCTATGGTGGTCCACACATTAAAAATATAATATTATTACATGATATTAAAATGTTCAACATGTTTATAGATCACAAAAGATTGAAACAAATTTGTATAGAAATTGATTTTAACATATGATAATAATGATGGATGTGACATTTCTAGATGTTGATATATAACTTGGTTTACATACTAGGAAAAAGAAATTTAATGGTTGATTATTTATATGTGAAATCATAAATTTAATTAGTAGGAGAGTCTTGTGATTAGGAGAATCTTATTGGTGAAATTTAAGACAAGCATTTGGATTTTAAGGAATAAAATTAGGATGTATCTTTATATTATGTTACTCTCATTACTTATTTATCTAGATTAGTCAAGTAGGATTAGAAATCATACCGAAACTTCCATTCTGTGAGATGAAAACTCAATGGTGGGAATGTAATTTAGTTTTACCATGTGGATAACTAATCAATTTCATGATTTTAAAATAGAATCCTAGTTCATATTTCATTATAATAGAATATTATTTTTACTTATTACTATTTAATATAGGAAATCCATTTCAGTATTCGTAAAATATATGGGATAATGAAGAACATTTTTTGATGGTCACGTATGAATTAGAAATTAGTGGATTATGTTACGATATGTCTCACCTATCAATATGTAATGGCCAAATACCAATAACCTAAATTCATGTTATAGTATATTCAAATTGTCATATAGAAATTGGAATTGATCACTATGGAATTTATTACCTATATTCCATGGACACTTCACATGAATAATATTATTTGGTAGATTCTATATCGACTCACCATGTTGACTCATTTCATTACAATTTAACAATCTAATATTGTGTAATATTTGAAAATTAACTATATTATGTAATTGGTTAAATTTAATGAAGTACTAATAACTATTTTCACTGAACAAGACACTAGATTCACCTCTCTATTTTGGAGATCCTTGAAATAATCCCATGCCATTTAATTGTTTATGATCATGATTTTTAATCCATAAATGGATAGCCAATCAGAATGTGTGATCTATACATTTGGAGATATTATCCAAGATTGTGTTATAGATTTTAATTGTTCATGAGAAGATAATTTTCCATTGGTGGGGTTTTCATATAACCACTTTTATCAAGCTAATATAAATATGGATCTTTTAATTAAATTGTATATCTATCCATGTTGATCGCCACCTTGTTGGGTAGAGACTAGAAAATATTCCTCGATTGAAAAAAAAATTATTTTCCCTAATATTACTATGACAATCTATATGATCCTAAAATAGATGGAAATAGCCCAAATCCCTTAGAAATCATATGCAAATCAATATCGACTACACTTATATTTTGATGTTAGTGGCGACATATTGTAAAAAGTATCCACGAGACTGGGTCACCACAATTGGGAAATTTAAATAATATTGGATCTTCTTCATGTTGGGCCATTTTATATTTGGAAATGTATTGGTGTCATTAAAAAATGTTTATACTTAAAACATATATGTAGTTAAATTCAAAAAAAAATCCATTTATCCTGGTCAAATAAGTGTTATCCCTACCCTAGTTATGTGACGTGATGGGTCAATATCACCCTTTAACTAGGTGATACAATTATTAATACCATGACTGATATTTTGGAAATACATCAATTTTTTTTAATGAAATAAATATGTTTTTAGGGATATTATAGAGGCATGGTCCAATTTAGTAAGAAACTTGAGAGTATGAGATGTTCATGTTAGACTATGGCATGGATTCTTCTAGGAAATAATTGGACTGCAACAATACTTGGAAATATAACACTATGTTAAGGATATAATAACACCACCATGTTGAGTTTTTTCTCAATATTAATGTACTTTAATGTTTTATAATGTTTGGGTTGAGTTTCAAAGACTTCAATGTGGTTTTTGGTTGTTTTGGGAAGGTTTTATGAGGCAAACATTTTGTGTGTGTTTATGTGAATCTAAGATTTGTTCTCTAAGTAATAGTTTGGGAGTTCTAGGGGTCTTATGGGAATGCGAATATTTGGTTCATAGTTTGACCAAATAGTGTGAAAAATATATGACATTTTAATTTTTATGAAAGAGTTGATCAAAATGGTCGGTGTACATTTTTTCAAAACATGTATTCTCTCCATACAATGTGGTTAATTAATTATGTAAATTTGATTTTTTTTACTTATAAAATCCCCCCCACTGAAAACCCTAATTCCTCCTATATTCTCATAATCTCTCAACCCGTATCCCATAAATATGTATTTTTGAAGATCTTATTCCTTCAAATTCTTGATTTCAGTAAATATGAGAGTGTTGGATCTTAAAGATTGAACGTAATAGTCTTGTTTTTTCCAATATCTTTTTGATTATCTCATTCTCTCTAAATAAAAACCCAATATATATATTTATACACCCTAATTATTGGGTTAGTGAATGTTTTTGATTAAGTTTCATTGGGATATATTAATGTAACAAAAATAGTATTCCTAATATAGGATATTGTGAGTTGATTATTTATGTTGAACTCGTAAGAGGTATGTGGATTCTCCTATTTTATTAATTTCATATAAAATGTGAAGGATCATTGTTTTATAAATAAATTTATTCTAATTATACTTAGAAATTTTATTTGAAATACCTATTGAAATTCCTCTTAATTTTTTGGTTTTAAAATATCAAATTATAGGTGGAACCCACACTATGTTCTATTAAATTATTAAATATTTTTTTTAAATAAAGTGTTTCTTCATGAGAATGTGGAATGAAATTTTTGGGTGTGTGTTCATATACATATGAAAAGGTTATCTATGTTAGACTCAGTTTTAGTGAATATTATCATGGACAATAGGATTATTTCACTGAGCGAAGGATTTTAACGTGAGGAATGGATGTCAATCCTGATTTTTTCTCTTGAAATGTGGATTAATGGAAGTGGTTTCATTGGTTGTTGTTATTGGATGGTGTGTGGTTTAATTCCATTTTTATGTTTTTGGTGTCTGTTATTTAACTTCCTTATGATATATATATATATATATATATTTTTTGATCACTAGTTTTCATGTTTCTACAAATATTTTATTTTAAACATAATGTTAGATAAAAAAATTTATTATTTTAATGGCATTTTTGGGAAGACTTTGGGTTTGGATACTTTATTTTATACTCACTCAGCGATATATAAATTAGTGCTTATGAAAATGTTTATGATCATGATACATATAATGGGAATTTTTCTTGTTTTACTAGTGGAGCTTCACGATGTTAGGGAAATTGATTAATTGAGTTAAATATTGGGGTGTCTGTCAGATCTTTTATTCTAGAGTGGTTCAAGCTTGGTGACTCAGGACTTTTTTACTTGGGTATTATCTTCCTTGTGATTTTTATTTTTGGATTATAGTCTTCCATTTTCCCTTCCACAATTACTCTAATTATTTTTTGGATATACCTTTGGTGTTTATTATGATTTTTTATCATCCATCATGTTTTGTCTCTTTATTATTATTTTCAGGTTTTTTATATAATGGTAAATCATCCAATAATGATTAGGTAATTCCCTTGAAATTTACTTTCAAAAAATTTTGTTGTGTATATGTAACATAAGTTTAGTTTAATTCTTTTCCTTCCTAAAATAATGGGTTGAGTTAGGATGTTAAAATCCATATGGTTTTCATTATTAATTATATATTGGGATATTTGAGAGGGTATTGAAACCATATTTTATTATATAGTTCCAAAAATATTTGGTAACTCATTGGGAAAATCACTACATGTCCCTAATTCCCATTTCATACTCGATTCCTTCAAGATTTATACATAACTAAAAAAAGAGTTTAACTAAAGTGATGGAAAATTAACATCATAAGGTAATTATTATTAATAATCACCTAAAAAATTTAAATTGAAAAATATCAATCGTTGATACTATCATATTCATCTAATATTCATTTAATTAAACCCAAATAACTATTATTTATATCATGGTTATCCAAGGTTATTTATTAATAGTATTTACGTCAAAAATATATTCAAATCCCTCATAATGGTACATAAGGGGCTTGAAAATCATCGAATCATATCACCTGTGAGTTTCTTGTCAGATGTTCATTCTTAGTCCCACTCATCATACATGACTCAATTCTTGACCAACTGGTTTAAGGGTGACTACCCCTAGGTTCATCTATTCCTAAACCACATCCACATTCTAGTATCCATACATGGATACTATTTCTAAGAAACCAAATACTCTATTCTTTAAAAAAACATAAGAATACCATCCTATATTTAGAATTTTCCTCAGGGTTTTTAATAATGATATATCATCCTAATTATAAAAATAAAAAATAAATAATCACAATAAATAAATAATCCTTTCTCTGATAACAATTAAGTAAATACAATCTAAACATTCATTAATAATACAACAATTCAATGATTTAAATAATATTTGTCAGAATAATTCACATAAACCATATCCCTAAAGGATTAGTATATTACATGTTAGATACATAAAAAAAATATTTTACAATACTTTGGAGAATTCTCTATAATGAACCCCCCCCCCCCCAATAACCTATTCTGGACATCTTACATGATATAATTATCCTTATAACAAAAGTAATGAAATATATATTAATGGAGTGAGCTCATATTCATAATAATGTGAACAGATTTCTTTTATTTTGATTCAATAATAAAAATGTGAGAAATATTAATAAGGGAAAAATATCTGATAAAACTATCTTTGTAACATAAGACCATATTTAGAACCCTAAAGAGACAGAACAATAATAACATTGGTTAGAAGTATAAAAAACAAATCATGACTTACGGGATCCCTACACAAATTTATGGAATATCATAAAAAGAGGCATTTATATTGAAAATAACATATCATGATAATAAAATCAACTTAGAAAGGTCGAATAATCATCAACATAAAAGAATAGTGTGTGAAAAATCCTTATGTCCACACATTAAAATGTAAGAAAATACATTATGTCCATGACTTTGTGGACAAAATCAATATTTCCCTGACATACTATATCATGAGATAAAAAACATAAAAAATACACTAGGGAGTGATATAGAACCCAACCTATCATCATCCATACATATGTTCACTAGAAAAAAAATCTTTTATCAACATATCATAAAGTTCCCATTGAATAAGAATGGATGTCATCCAAATTTTAAAAAAATATCGCATAATGTGAAATTAAAAAATCATAAGACATCAAAAGTCTTATTTCAAAAATTATTAATTCAATAATAGAATATATAGGTTTATTATAACACATGATCATCAATTATTGTAATATTATCTTTTTAAAGAAATAGCATCACAATAAACATTTTTTTATTCACAAATATGATTAAAACCTATTTTTTCAAATTTTATAAAATTAATTTTATTAAATTAATTTAATTTTTGAAATAATAATATCAATATAAACATTGGATGAAATTTTTCTATTTCTTCATAAATGATTGTTTTTTCAGGGAATAGTGGAATATAAAAAAAATAAAATAATTCAATTTATTTTCAATAACAAAAAATTTATTTAAAGTACCGTTCTATTTTTTATTTTTTATAAATATGAAAAATAATATTTGTTTTTAAGAATGTTTTATTTTATTTATAAATTTTAATTATTTTTATTTATTTTAAAATTTAAACTAAATGACCGATTTCTCTATAAAAAATAATTCATTATATTTTACGCATGTATAGGAAAATTAATATCTATCACTTATATACATTTAAACATGATAAATGGATATAATATTGGGAATCATGATGTTAAAATTCACTAAATAGTTTACCTTTATTTTTTGGAATTATGATTAGTAATCATAAAAATAATTTATCACAAGTGTAAAGGGAAAATCAAGTAATTCCGGATAAAAATAATGTGATAAGGCATTGAAAATTAACTAGAAAATTCAACATATCATAATGGATGAATATATTTATTCCATGTCCACACATTTTCTAAAATTTTCCAATTAATTATCATTTTCATTATTTTTTATAATTATAATATTTAATTGAGAGATAATGAAAAAAATTCCATTTATCTACTTTTAATACATATAATATTTTATGATATGGATAATACAACTTATTTATGGTTATAAAAGGTTATTTAAAATAATAATTTTTTCATAATAATTTTTTTCAATTTTTAGTGAATGAATAATAAATGTAAATTCGTATGCAACACAAAACAATATTTATTCAATTAATAGAAAAAAATAAATGGTATTAAAAGTTTAAAATTAATATGAAATTTATAAATTATTGTGTTACATGTATTTAGCAGATACATTTGGAATTTTTGGTGTGTTTCGAAGTATTATATTTTAATTCCCCCTTTTTCTTAGTTTAATAAATATCAAATAACTTTAATACTTTTAAAAATACATTAATAATAATTTATAATAAATAATATTTTATTAATTTATTTAAAATTCATAAAAAATAATTATATTCATAAAAAATAGTTTTTATATTGTTTAACTTATAAAATATGGTTCATTTATTTTTATTTTCTCTTTTTATGATTACATTATTTACCATTAAATGGTAGTAATCTTTAATATTGGGGTAACTGATAAAAGAGTTAATATAGGGTTAAACCAAAATAGTATGGGTGGAAATATACCTAAAATTTAGGAAACAAATTCTGATATTATATAGATTAAATATCATATTATACTCTGGTTATATCAATTTTTTTCCATTGTTACATAAATAATAATTTTAATTCTTTTAATACATTAAGAAAATCAATGAATGCCTCGTCCTCACTTATAAAAGGACCCCACTCCCCTATTTTATTTTTACCAATTTTTGTAATATAGATTGAATAATACCTACACAATTATAGTCTAAAAATATTTATTCACGTTATTGAGGTTCCATACCTTCCAATATACTAACCTTAGGTCCCAAAAAAGGAGACTTAAAAAAGTCTACTGAAGAAGAGGTAATTATCTTGATCGAATCATTCGATTTTACTTATTTTTATACTTATTATTAATTAGTTCAACCCATACTAAAATAATAATTATAATATCATAAATATAGTAATATTTTATTATGATTATGGTACATCTATATTCCATCTCTTTTATATCCTATAAGAAGCAAAAACATTGCTCTTGCTTATCTATAGCTTATTATATTCACGTTGTAATATAATTCGTTTTCATCACCACATTACATGAAATGTTATAATAATATAAATTTTTAATATGTATATATATATATATATATAATATTAAGTAAATATTATTTTCAAATTTCAATATCATATATAACTTCTTACCTTCTGATCCTTTGTATAATAATAATGCAGCAAGGGCGTTGGTGTGGACTAGCACCTCCATGAAGTGATGTGATACATTTTTCATTTATGAATTAAATGGATGTTAATTAGGATAATTTTAATATATATATATATATTATTAAAATTATCCTAGAAATTAGAATTATTATATAACCATCTTCTGTTCCTTCTGCCAAAAAGTTAAAACAGTGCTCATGCGTATGTACAACCTACCGTCTCTAGGAATGATGTAATTTATTTTTCAATATATATATTTAATTGATTACTATAAATTTATATTTAATTAATATATATGATATTTATATCATCGATTAAATTTTGGGGATGATTTAAAAATTAACAATGATGCAGGGAATGAGACTATCAAAACAAATCATGCATAGAAAATGAAGCTGTTAACACCCATAAAAATGATATTCATAAAATATTGTTCACAAAAGGGTTATAAAATGTTATAAATGGATCATATATGATATTACATATATTTATATTGTCATTATATATAATTATATTAAATCTAAATTTTAATATACATGAGGTTAAAATAACATATGAGGCATCTCAAACTCAGGATAAGGGGTTTTAAAATTCAATTTCCATTCATTGGGTTATACATCTACATAATTGACTATGTTATGCCATTATTATGCTGAAGATTTATATGGTTGTATTAAAATATATTTTAACATTTTTTGTATTTATCATTTTCACACATAATCACATTATTGATTAATTATCACATTAATGATATGATATTTTTAAGGGATTCCATCTTGATAACCACCCCTTTGAGAAAAAGTTGGTAAATATACCTATTTTGTATGTGTTGTATATAATGCAACTTTTAAGTGTTTAAAATTAAGATATATTTATTTGTGATGATTAATGTTTTAATTTAATTTTACTCTTTTAAGAAGTTTCCATATTTTATTCCAACCATCCCTCTCTTTGAAACTTGAATCGCAAAAAAGTTTTTAAAATTTTTAGATAATTTTATCATTTTATTGGGTATAAATTTTTTCATGTCCATTTTTTTCAATTTATTATTAAAAACATACATTTATTTACTCAAATTACTTATTAAGGACATTTTAATTCATTATTTACTTTTTTATTGGTTTTAAATGAATCTTTCTAATTCTTTCCCAAAATTTCATTTTCAATATTCTCTACAAAAATTATAATATATTGTTTCATAATATATATGGAGTTAACATATTTTCCATCATCCATAACTATTTTACAATATGTATATTATTTTATGAGTTTCAAATGTTTTATTAAATAACACTTCTAATAATGATTTTATGAATCCATTTTCATCCATTCACCAAAGAATATATATATATTTCAACAGATTTATTTGTGACGAATTGAAGGTCATCTATTGTCCTAAAAAATAAAATTATGATAATAAATGGTCATTAAATTTCACTTAAATATATATCATATATATTATAAATAATTAACCCATATATCATTTATAATAATGGAGTTTTACTATGAAAGTCATTTCATTTACTGGAGAAAACCTTGATAAATATCTATTTTTTAGTAGATATATATATTTCTTGAAAATGAATATTGTTTAAAAATTAACCTTGTCATTAATTTTTTTAAAAATACATTATATATATAGTAAAGGGCGTATCTTAGTTATATATACCTCTTTGAGGAATCTATGGGTCACCTGAATTAAATCATTTATCCAAATAAAATGGGGTTTTTTGGTATGCCTACCCATCGTTTAAACTGTCTTGGAATAAGGATTTGACAATAGAGATATCCAAATTTTTGATTTCATGATTTCCAAATTTAATCATTTCCTTTATTTGGGATTAATTTATTATTATCAATTTCATTACTACATTTTCATTATCTATATATGCATTTTCTTCTCAAGTTATTGATTAAATGAAATGTGTTTTCAGTTATTTACATTTCCTTACTTACTATTCCTAGTATACCCATGATAAATTCTATTGGTTGAAACCCATACTGAACATATTATCTCTACATTTATTTATTTCTATCACCTATAACATGAATAAGGATATTAAAATTAATATTATTGTTGAAGTATTGATTTATACCATGTATTTTATATTTCCAATGAAATAAGACAATCATGTATCTATCTAGTTTTGTAATACTGTTAGAATGATCGATCCTATATAGTGATATCCCTTATATATACCACTAAAATAAAGTAAACATTAGCTCTGGGTTACTTTAATCAAGGTGTTAAATTGTTCGAAACATTACATCCTAAAAGATAATACTTAGAAGAAAATAGTAGTTTAAATTCGAAAGTATTCACAAAATCATCGAAACATTATCATAAAAGAGTAAGAGAAAAAATTATATTGATAAACATTGAGGAGGAATAATATTAATTTTTAATAAAATTGTTATAAGAGTTCCAAAAACTAGACACTTGAAAGGATCATTTTTAAACTAATAATTTTAGATTGGAAAATTAAATTTTGAACATTAAATTAAATATAATTTTTTATCTTTTTGGAAATTTTTTAATGGAAATGCACATCAGAGAAAATTTTAGTTTTCTTTATATATGTAAATGGAAATAAAAAAAATAAAAATAAATAATTTTTTTTAATTATATAAAATAATTTTGTTAAACTAAACAAGGACAAGGAAGAGAAGGATCCATCAGTAATAATATGGGTTAATCTTACCAAGGTCACACTTTTGTTTGAGAGGGTAATTAATTTTAAAAGATGTTATCAAAGAAAAGAACTAATTTAACATAAAATTAATAAAATTAATAACTCAATATTTAATATATTAATGGTTGAATCAAATAATACTTAAATGGGTCATTCATGTAGAAAATCATGTGAACCAATGAGTATGAAATTTTTTCAATGAAATCCTTACCCTAAATTCCACAGTATTCAAACAAATTAAACTCTTGTATCCAAAAAACAACTAAATAGTGACATATTTAATAAAATTATTATTATATGTTAAATTTAATATAATTTATTTATAATAATTTTTTAAGAATATATTAATCAATTATGAGATATTTTTACCATTAAGTTTTATAATTTTTTATTATTTCATTCATGTTTTATAATTTTTATATGGTTAATAATTCATTTACTATAAGTTCATTATTCCAATATTATTTGAGATATTTTAAAAAATAATTATTTGTTATGTCTGTTTTTTATTATGATAGTAAACAAGTGTATGATTTGTGAAGATACAATTGGTGATGAACTAATCTTATAGATTTTTAGTGAAAACATTTATTTTAATAACTAGTTTAAAAGATAATATTAAAATTCCAAAACATAAAAAAAATTAATTTTTTATTAATTTATTTTGAAAAATGCTAATATTCATGTTTCCTTTTTCATCCATGATAATTATTTACATCATTTTTCATCTAGGTGGTCACACCAACCCAAAGAAGAACATACTACAATCGATGGGTGAGTATGGTTACAAATGTAGTTAATTTGGAATAATATCATTATTACAAAATAATAATGGTATTTTTTAGATATTATATAGGTTTTTAATAAAACATTATGGGATTTTAGTAAATAAAAATAATAATTTATTAAAAATGATATACATTACTTCATGGAGGCGACTGACTGCATGTATATACAGTTAATGCTTTCATTTCTCAATGAATGGGATAGAAAAAAGGTATTTTATCTAATTATTAGTTATGAATTATAATTTTCATGTTTCCAAAATATTAATTCATAAAATATATCCATATTACTAATCATGATATGTGGTTATAAAAAACAAACCATATCACTTAATGGAAGTTTTAGTTCATACGCATACAATATCAATGTTGATTTGTTTTAATTTTTTTTAATAAAAGCAGTGGCATGAATCAGTATCCCAACTCATGTACCAAGAAATTTAATAAATGATAAAGTAACAATAAAATCATGATTAGTATATATCTTACACCAATAGGGAGTTATGGAGGATACAAGTCAAGAATATGAAAAAATAAAAGACTACTCAAGAAGTATAAAATAAACTAAATGCCTTAACAACAACCATTCTATACCATGTAGAAGGCATCTAGAATCCCTAAAGGGAATTATAAAAGGTTACATATACCCTTGCTAGCATTTACTAATTATTGATATGGTTAGTGAAATCTTCATCAACCTGATACGGCCATCAGATAGTCAGCAATCTTCATTAAGATGTTGCAGGCATGCCAAAATATCCATAAATTGCTATTGCATATGTGATCTTAGCTTCTAGAATCAGTGATCATCAATAAACCAAGTCCATAATAACGATAATGGACTTTATTATATTAGATTCCTTTACTTAAATTAAGAAAAATCATCTTTTTTCTCTAGTACATCAATAATATATACTTGAAGAATGTCCATTGGGACCACTGCAATCTGCATGTCGAGTCAAAAAAACCACATAATCTCATGGATAATGGTCTATCTGAGCATGTAACTTCATCCAACAGTAACAGTGTAACAAAAATAGCTCAAACAATTTGGCAGATAGATATCTATACAAAATCAAATAATAATCATGTTTGGAGCAGTAGCACTCAATACACTAGGAATGCCACATCAAGATGTAAATGACCGAAATGTGTAGATTGAACCAAGGGGTGAAAATCTAGCCCCTTAAAAATTCAATCATTATTCCTTAGTTTAAAATAAATGATTGATTCAATCTTGATCTATATCAAAAATATGTTCCCCAATGAGAACCTTCCATTTTATTGTATTTAAGGAAAAACAACAACAACCAACAAAACTAAACCCGAGACCATGAAGTAATTCATCCAACTGAACAAATCAAACTCAGAGTATGTCTCTAAAAATTAAATTAGTATTCTTTTTGTATACATCAACCATACTTATGAACAATGTTTTTTTGATTTCAAGGTATTTTTCAGCAGAAATCTCAAAATTAACATATTTTTTATCTGTTATTTCATCTTGTTCATCCATCCATGCACTAAATTCATCACTAACAAAATCCTAAATAAAATTGGAATCATTTTACATAGGATCATTGTCCATATCATATTCCTCATCATCATCATTGATTGAAATAGGTTCAACTGGATGTTTGGGAAGCTCGTCATCTTTCATAGAGGCTTGAAGGGATCTTGGGACTATTGTTCTTTCAATATCATAATAGTCTCTATGTTTCATAGTTTACTTGGGATTTGGGGAAATAAATCCATATGAATCCACCATAAATTTTTTATTTCCCTAGAACTTGATTTAAGACAATCTTCCTCGGTTATATCTGATAGAACTTCTTCTTCCTAAAGATAATCATCAGAGAAATATTCTTTTTCCTTTCCCCTTGAGTCATGTGAATGAAGGTGATTCCCTTGATCCTCATCCATGGAAATAAATATGGTATTCGTATTAATGATATCCAAAACAATATCCACAAATACCCACATTTCATTTAATTCATTAGGATGTAAAATATTGACAAAATAATCCTTATTCACATAATTTCATTACCCTTCATCAAAAGATCCATATGGTCAAGAATTAGACATGTTACGAACATTATCCCCATCTAGTAGAAAATTTTGTTTGCCTTTTCCAATCCAAGAGGATCTTTAGACCTCATAACCATTATTTTTCTTTCTATAGTCATTAGATACATGTCTAACATTACATAAAAGATTATAGTAATCTAGAATCCTTTCATATAATACCTCCTGAGAGAATCCATATACACTATTTTGGATCTAGATGTATGGTGGTAAATCCTTAGTTACATCAATTTCAAAAAAAAATCTAAGAAAATAATTCCTTGAAAGATTTAACATTTCTTAACCGAGCTTTATAGGATTACTAATGTGTTTATAAATTAGAAACAAATCATATTATTTAAACCGATGCAATAGAATCCTAGGAAACCCAACCCAGATTATCAATATAAGAGATTTGGAGAAGAGAACGTAATTCAGGGCCCATTTGAGAAATTTCAAGGAAGAACATCCAAAAAACCACGAATTATTTTCTCAATCTCGATAATATTAATCATTGGATGATAGGTGAAACACATCATTAGAGGGGTTAAGGAGGTCGATATGGAACCCCGAAAAACCAATGGCTTCAAGGGATGATCTTATGGATTCTAATGAGGGTATGCACTTAATGAATTTCCCAAAATTAAAAAAACAAGGATCAGTAGAAAGAAAGATTACCTCATGTGTTGGGAAAGATATATCAAATTGACCGCGGTGTCAGAGATGCATAATGTTGAGAACTTGATATTTCTCATGGAAATATACATGGAAGTGGCAGAATTTGACTAAAAAATTGACACCAGAGGACTTTAAAAGTGAGGTGATATTATAAGGAAAAAATTTAATATTTTTGGGTTAGAATTAGAAGGTATTGGAGTGGAATAAAGTGGGGGAAGTGATTCCCTTTTATATGTCATGAGAAGGGTAATATTTGAAGTACACAATACATTTCGTTAATGGTATGTCACTATTCAAGGATAAAGGGTTCAACAAGTGTAAAATAATGTAGGGGTTTTTTGGATAATCCATCTCTCATCCACACAGTTGGATACATGATTTTAAAATGTTTTCCATATTTTACACATATTAAAACATTTTTGACACTTTTTACTTTTACTGTGATAACTTATTTTTTAACCAAGGTAATTAGTTTTAATGAAAATAATTAAAATTAATAATATTAAATAAATAATGAATATTCATTATTTAAAATATAAAAACATTTTTATCAAATAATTTTTATAATAGATATAAACTATACTTTAAATATTATCATACATAATTCATAATATCAATTTTTAGAAATAGTGTCTTTAAGCATAAAATTTATCTGTGATATAAAATTAAAAATGTAGGTTAATTTCATGATATAAATTGTTTTATTATAAAATAATTAAATTTTATTTTTCATAAAGATAAATAAAAAAAATTACCACCATAAAAAATTTAATTGAATGAAAAACTATAAAAAAAATTAAATTAGATTGAAAGGATACTTACATTCAAAATTGTTGAACATTGTTTTGAAATTATAAATATATTTTTAAAAGAAATAATAGTACTAATTTAATATATATTTATCTATTTAATTTTTACATTGACATTAACTTATTACATATATAATAATAATGTCACAAGAGGTATATTTGTGTATAAAAATTTATTTTTCACTATTGACAAAAACATTAATTATTTTATAAAAATTACAAAAAATAGTCCCAAGTTTATTTTTGAATTATGAATTTAAAAATTATGTTCACTTTTTAAAAATAAAGTTTTATTGTTTATGTATGTTTTTTAATAAAAAAACTTATAATTCAATACTTTTTTAGTGAACATTGAATTATTTAAGATTTAAGTGATCATAATCAAATTTTTTATGAATATATAAATAATTTCTAGGTATCTGTCAATTAAAGGTTTTATTCATGTTATATTTATATTATATAATATGTTTCATGTAATTTTAGTTTGTTGATTTATGTGAAAAAAATATTTTAGATGTCATATTTATTTAAGGTTAAATATTTACTAAAACCTGGTACATTATAAAAAATATTTAATTTCAACCAAAAAATACAATAAAACCCTATCCATGTGTAATTTTTTTACTATAACCCATATAACCATGATAACTATCTATAATAAATCCATGTTCACTGGATATCCCCTCTCTCTAATATATCCTCATATATCAAAAAACCATCCAGAGAAAATTATGGGAAAAAGACCCACTAGATGTATTATACATGAGTGACCATTGTCCTAAATCAAAACTAATCATCACTGGGTTTTCTAAACTATACTATTTACCATATCCCCTATAGGTCACATCTCATAAATCAATCACATTAATTGGCCTCAATTATATTTTTATGATTTTATGTCTTCTCCCCGTGTTAGGACCCTCATGAGCATTGAGTATCACTATACGTATACAAACTACCCTATATAGGGTCATCATAAAACTCATATGGAACATCGATTCCATTTACCCAAAGCAACATGTATCACTACTCCACACACAAATTTTTAATTAAGGGTCCCATATCACTCATTAATTATTGTATCCCAACCTACTCACTCTTGATTTAATTATTAGATATATATATATATCCACATAACTGGTCGTCATATATGAAACATTAACTAGTAAAGTTTGTCTAGTTGGGTAGATTAATATAATTGAATTATATAGTAAGGAACAATATAATTTTTTATTGATTCATTATCCTAATTAATTCTTCCCTATAATTAGATCAATGTAATACAAGTACATTAATTCCATGTGAATAAAATGTTATAAATATGATCTATAAATATGTGTCTCTAATTATTTTGGGATAAGAGAAAACCCCATAAATCAATAACTTACAACATCATTCCTAACTAAACAAACTGAACTATGACATTAGAAACCTATAATAATTATCTATAATCCATTAAATCATGGGATTAAACTCATATATTTTCTCACTGGGAATAGGAATATCATCTATCTTATGTTCCAATAAGTCTTATCTCTATAAAAATATTTCCCAAAAAAATATGATAATGAAAAAAAATTAATTGATAGCACTTTTTAAAAATCCTTTTCATTTTTATCCTTGAAAAAAATTTCAATGGACACTATGTTACCTTGGGTGTGAATCCCCCTACATTAATGACTATTGAATAATGAAATGGGGCCAACGATTTATTTAGAAAGGCCACACCATCTTGTATCATCATTAAAATTTAAAGCTAATAATGGAAAATCCCTTAAATGTATAACATTACTGTAAATAGTATGGAATCACAATATAGGTCAATCTATAATAATAACATATCCATCCTATAGAAAAATGTAACTAATATAGAAAATTGGATCACTTAATGGGTTGACCATACACATTACTTAAAAAAACTAAAATTAAAAGTCATAGAGAATTGATTATTTCACGGAACATCACCAAAAACATTTTTTACTCACCTTGCTATTCTATCTGATCTCATAAACCTATACAAGGGAAAATACAGCCAACCATTATGAAAAATATAAGATATTCATATGAACCACTATTCACATGTTGGGTGTGAGCATAAAACTAAATAATCTCTCATTAATGGTTTCCCTGATGTAAAAATTATACATGTACATGAATATGATAAATAAAAAGTCATAACCTCAAATGCATACAACTACCACAACACTGGGTACTCGATAAATTAACCTAATGGTCAACTCAAAAAATCTTTAGTCTATTTCCAAATGGGATGATTCTCATTAGTTTGAACTATAATGTACATTGAATGAGTTATAATGTTGAGACCTAGTTTTTTCCTTGTACTACATTATAATATTTATATATACATTTCATGTGATAGATGATGGGAATATGTGAGATTATGAGGATCAGTGTGCCGAAAATTAATTTTATAAAAATATTAAATATATTTTATATTTTTCACAATAATATTCTTGAAAAAAATGGGATAACTCTTATATAGATGATCATATCAGAAATATGAGACCACAATTGAGTCTGGAATGAAGTGTTTACCCTATGAGCAACATAATATGAGTCGACATGGGATGTTCTAACCCCTCAATTATTAGTGGTGAATTTAATGAATGAATTAATTAATTAATTAATTAATTAATTAGTTTATCTTTATTGTAAGGGATAACTCTATAAGAGTTACTTTAGGATAATTCCTCTTGGATTAAACTTTTAATC
This sequence comes from Viscum album, assembly GCA_963277665.1. NCBI lineage: Eukaryota > Viridiplantae > Streptophyta > Magnoliopsida > Santalales > Viscaceae > Viscum > Viscum album. Next base: position 1,320,211,194 of record OY728158.1, read on the forward strand.
TGAAATAACCAGTGAGAGATATCTTCCTAATTCCTCTGGAGGATCATCTTAAATGATGAAAAAATGTCATAATGGTCAGAAAACGAATGAAACAGCTTCCATAGAATTTTTGGAATACACGTTCTTCATTAATAAACATACCATAATTGATGAAGTACTCTTTATATGTGATTTTCCACCGTTATAATTAAATTAAATGAGTATGTCAATCTATTTCATCTATATATTCCCAATTGCAGCCTCCTCATGTGACCATGTATGGAAATTTAATTTTTGTTTTTGTTTCCTCATATTTAATCATCGTTCTTGATAGATTCATCATGGAAACCTGGCCTTAATTAATTAACCATCATTCTAGTTTTATTACCCCGTGTTTCATCGTGATTATCACCAGTTGGATCCTTATGGTCCCAGATCTACTTTTCTATGAGTGATCGAGCTTGATTAGACCACTAGATTCATTAAGTATTGATGAAACAAGATTTTTTTGATGTAACGAGCATTGATCCAAGATCATTGCAAGGAGACGATGACTGATATGTTGATTAAACATTAATAACCTGATGAATGATGGTGAAATAGTGTTGGGAACAGATTGTGAATCCTTTGTGAACCTCCATTTCCCATTTTCCAGTGAGAAACAACTGAGATAAACAATCAAAATCTATATATTAATTTTCCATATTAATTCAAGGTGAAATTCTAAGTGGTTTGGATTGATTCAACGAACTAGATTGGATGTAGGATTTCTACAAAAATCTAAACTACGTGATGTGTTCTAGGATGAACACACATCATATTTCCATCTTTGTGGAAGTTTTGGGGTTTCAAAAAATATAAGGATGGCACAATGTGTATTACCTTATATATTCCATGTAAACCCTTCTTGGTTAGACAACTAATATGGTAGGTCATGTGAACAGGAACCATTATGGTGGTTCACGGGGTCTGGTACAGAGTCATATACTACGGTACACAGACCCAGTGAGAAACACATGGCCTTGATCATGGTTATCCATGACACGCCATGCAGTCCACCGAAACAATGTGTACTACTTCATGGGAAGGAGTTGTGTTCCATCTAGGAACATGACTATGAGGTAGAATGGGACCACATGCCATGTGGGTCCCATCACACATCATGTAACCCTTAAACTCTTTTGAGTGAAATTTAACCACATGTATCTCCTTCGTTTGAACTTTGATTTCATCATGTGAGTAACCTCTCATGGTTTTTTTTCTTGTATATAATGAGATGGTACCCCCAGTTGTGGATTTTGAGATATTATGTTGAATTTATTAGGAACACACATTTTTATGCAATGTTGGATGGTGGCAGTGATTCGGTAATGTCACCAAAGGTTTCTTTCTAAGTGCAACCCTCAAAGAGAAAAGGGTATAGGTCCTTGATGACATAAAGTGGAAACCTTCAGCTGAGATGGGAATCCATCATCGACATTACTAGTGGAACCCTCCTGTGGTGCAGGGAATGGGTCCATGATGACCAATAGTGGAATCATACAGGTGGGATGTGCATGGATCCCTGACCGCTAGAGTGTAACCATCTTGTCAGCATAGGAAATGAGTCCTCAACATATTTATAGAGTGGATCCCTCCGACTAGGCTGGGTATGAGTCTTCTACAATTTTAGTGTAACCCTCCTCCTGGGAAGGGTATGGGTCAACCATTGACTATCATAATGGAACCCTCTTGTTCTACTAGTGAATAAGTCTTCTAACTTGAAATTTTGGCCCCTCGACTATGTGGAATAATGGATCAATGTCTTTCGACATAGTTTTAGAATCACAAGGAAGAGGTAACAGTTCCCAACATAGACACATTTTTGGGATGTGATTTAAACCATGTGAGAGAGTTAGTGGTGACAATGTAAGATAGAAACAAGGTGTCATGAATTCATTCCATAGACTTATGTGTTTGGGGTAGACATGTTAGATGTTGAGCATCATTGTTAGACTATAGGAACTGTTGGATACTATTCTTCTTGGGATGAGTTTTGGTAAGGATATATGCTTACTCTCTCATTTGATTTGCTTTTGACTGAGAAAATATATATATTTTTTATAAGGTGGTTCCTTAGTAAAAGACTGAGATACAATCTACTAGATAAAATAAAGGAGTACTACATGAGTCTAAAATAATGGATCTTATTACAATCATTTTCCCAGAGAGGGAGAAGCTCAACCAGCAAGTCATCCTTCCAAGTTATCCCATGGTTGATTCCCTTATTACAAAGACCACCGGAAACCATGTTCCTTTCACAAAAGGCATCTGTGTCATTGAAATTAGTCCTTATATGCGAATCAATGCAGTTAATCAAGCGGGTGGTCATAGGCCAGGCAAGATGCACCAAACCCTCCCAAATAGAATGGACAATAGTGGTTGATTCACTTTCAATCCAAATATTGTTCCAGCCATTTTTCATGGTAAAGATGATGGCATGTATCCCTCTCATCATTTCTGTCTGTAGAGATAATGTAGAACCACAGTTTCCAATGATTCTTGCAAGACACTAACAATGGTAGTCTCTGCAGATAACACCACGTCTCATGGGTAATGGATTTCCTTTAGAAGTACCATCCACCTTCACTTTGATCCATCCTTGAAGTAATGATTTCCAGAACACCTCAAATGTCCACCTCATCTGTTTATAGATCCCATCAATCAGAAGTCGATAGAGGATCTCAAAATCACCAAAATATTGGTCACAATATGCTTTTTGTATCAAAGAATCATCCTTAATAGTAGTGAGAATTCTCATCTTACATGCATTGAGAATGAATGAGTCATTGTTGTGAATAATTACATCTCTATCATACCAGATCACAAGAAAGTGTTCATAAATCATAGTGATAAAGAGGTTCTTGAATTTTTTAGAAGAAATATAGATCAACACATCATTTTAATTGAAATCTGAGAGAATCAATAAAAATACATATGTTGTAAAATATTTCAAAAATATAATTCCAAAGGGCATAGGAAGTAACACAAGATAGGAATTGATGGTTAGTATCTTCTCTATGTTGGTGGTAGAATGGACACCTTGATCTAAGTTGGACTCAAATGGACTGAAGAAAAACCAAAGTGGGGATACAGTTAATGGAAAGTCACCAAACTTGAGAAAGTCTTGAGTGATTAATCCATGGATTTTCAAAAGATTTCAACTAATAAAAATATAGATCAGAATTGGAAACATTTTTTTTTATAATTTTTTTGAAACTAGAATACCATTGTGAGTAGGATCCCAAATGAGGAAATCCTCGGAAGTAGAAAATTCAAAGTTACCATTAAGTAGAATGATGTTCTCAGGAATATTGGAGATACAACAATTAAAAATATCTTTTATAATACTGTTGGTATTATTCAGAAGATAATTAGGATAGACCATTGAGATGATGTGTTGACTAACCAATTTTCAAGCCAAAAGATCAGGGTAGAGTCCATAGTAACTATCCATCTAGAATTAGTAATAATATTAGAAAATTATTTCCAAATGGAGGGTCAGATAAAGGAAATATTGATGTTCAAATTACCCTTCTTTAACTTCGAAAGAATTCTTTTTTTTAGAAAAACAACGGATTCAAAAATTTATGGATTATCCTCAATGTGAGTATAGCTTGGAGGGAATCATTAAAAAGATGTAGGCTTTTGATGCCAGTACCATATTTTTCTATAGGATTGCAACAAGTTTTTTAGGGGAGGGTTACAAGTTTCCTTTCAAGAATACTTCCTGTCCAAACAAAGTTCTTGATGAAAATGTTGATTTTTTTTTAAATAACCACCAGGCCATTTGTACCATTGGCGAATAGACCATCTTGGAAACAATGTTATATTTCACCAAATAGATCCTACCAACCATAAAAAGTGACTTACCTTTCCATGAGGATAGTTTCTTTATTATCTAATCCATTACATTGGTAATGTACATGGATTTGGTCCATCCCCAAAAAATAGGAACTCCAAGTTAGGTGGAAAAATCTTCACATGTAGTTCATCCACTCATTGTGTTTACACCCTTGTTCATGGATGATCTTACTTGGAATCTTGGTTTAGATTGAACAATAATCATTCCTTTCAACTTGTTCTATCAATTATCTTACTCTTAATTTTATCTCTTACCACTCCCCTTTCAGATTTCAAAGCATCCTACTAGGTATTTTTATGCTCAACCATGTTGCATCTTTCCCACACATATCATGTCTTATCCAAATGATGGACATGAAAATTGCGGATATATAATATATTAGGTAAATTGGGTGCTCAGACCACATATGGAAGTCATATCTTGGGATTCAAGAGTTGGGATCTGTTTAAAATGTTTCCTTTTAATGTTTTCTATTAGGTTGGGACACATTTATGGTCAGGTGTGTATTTTTTCCCTTTACAATTCAGTTTAAACTACCTCACTTTGATACTATCTAAATGTTCATGAATTTTTGGTTAACATTATAGTATTTTTATATTTTTATTGATTCCATATATACTTTTGTGTCAATAATGAAATGAGTGTATGTATTGTTACATAGGAAAAGGACTCCCAGGGTTAGTTATTCCTTTGGTGCTTTCAACCACCCCTAGCCTATGGAGGCAGGCTTGGTATAGTTATAGCATGAGCCCTGTCATGGGTCAGGTCATGAAATATTGGTTTCATTGCATGTTAAATATTTGGGATGCTTTTCGAACATATCCAATTAATATTATTTGGTTGGGTTTAGGGAAATAGTGTCAAAGTGTCTCAAGTACAGTTCTCAGGATAGGGAATCTAGTGATTGTATGATGACTGACTTATCCATTTACAAGAACCTTGACAACATGCTTATCAGGTCAGCACGTCGAGATAATTTTTTTGGGGTTAAATAGAACAAGCATAATATAGGATTGAGTCTATGACTATACTTCTTAAGTCATCTCCCCATTATATATATATATATATATATGATCATCTGATAGTGGTACTCATTGATAACATTCATGATGTCTCCACAATGATATTCGTCCATGATACCAGCAATGGTTCTTGATGATGACCCAATTGGTGATGAGGCCTTAGTTAATAGTATATCTCATGATCCCCTACCTCTATGTTGGCAGGTTGTATCACCTCCCCCTGTCAAGAAGTGGATAGTAATAGTAGATGTGGCTGAGGATGAATCCAAACTAAGCGGGATCCGTGAGTTCTAGCATTAAAGACCACTAAGGTTTTGTAGTGAACCAGTTCCTTAGGAAGTAGAGGATTGTATAGTGTCAGTGACCTATATGTTTATGCTTCTTCTGATCTTGATGGATCATATGGTTTTTATAAAAGCTATCCTTTTTTCACATAGCATCCAGGTGTTATTGGAACCTTCGTATATAGAATCATGATGATTCGATACTCTTCAGGATCAAAATGAATTTTTTTCTGCATACTACCTATGCTGATTTCACTTAGTCCAAATAAAAGAGCATATAGAGTTGAATATTAGTGGGATGATAGTGGATGATTACGTAGTGAGGTCCACAGACCATAGTCGATACTCTCTTAACATGATCCAGGATGGATAATTCTGAGAATTAATGTTTTAGTAGGGACTCTATAGTGATATATAAGAAAGAGTTGTACCATTTCTTATACCCACCTTTGTCAGGGTGCTGGAAAAGGAACTGGTGAAATATAAATTTCTATTAGAGGTATTCCAGATAGTGGGTGCAGGAAGTGGGCACCATAGAACTGAGTCTTCTAAACCATCTAATATTAAACATTCACTGAGACCTTGGTTCATGAGATCCTTCCATGATCGGACTTAGTAGAGTGGTCAGAGGTAGTTTCAGGGTCCATACCATCTGTGATAGGGGTCGTTATTTACTTGTGATGGGAGATGTCACATGGCACTAGACTACCCAACCAGACATGATAAGTAGCATATGTAGATAGCTGAAAGACCACCATGACATTCGTAGAGGAATCATCAGGGATCTACCAAGTGTGGAAAGGGTGGTCCCTAGGGTGGAAGAGATGGAATAGTATTAGGTGGATCTATGGGTGGTGGATGGTATAAATAGATATTTAAACCACAACTAGGTGGCCCTTGTTATGCGTAGGGAGCTAGAATCTAGATCCATGGGAGGCTCCATGCTTTTGTGTTCTACAATCTCTCAGCACATGAGATGATAAGTGGTATGACAAGTGTTTATTCTTATCTTGCTCCAGTAATATTAAATGTAGGTTCAAGTCATCCCTTTATCTCTATACTCAAGTTATGATAGTTAGTGCTCCTAGTTGAGGTTCTAACATAATAGCTTTTCCTTGAGGATCCTACAGGGAACACTTCTTCTGTATCATTCATCTCCCAGAAGTGTAAACTATTGATTGATAGAGAGTGGTTCTTGTGAGACCTTTTGGTTATCATGAATGGAACAGTATGTTGTCATATTCAGTACAGATTTTATATCCATGGTTCAATCTCTGATTGGGTGTCACCACAGACAATTAATATTCCTACAAAGTAATGGGATGAGATTCTTCATTTATTTAGGGGGAGATCTCATGGAACGACATGTAATTTTTGTGATAATGGGAATACAACCCATCACCCATCAGTTGTCAAGTATAATCCATGGTGCACTAGGTTTTTCAGGCACATGGATTCTTTTAGTTGGGGATTATTACATGGACTTTATCTCTAAGGACATTCTAGGAATACATATGAGGCAGGAGATGTATTTTTTCATTTACATTAATCCTGAGTCCACTTCTACATCTTCTACAACATATTGGATAGAACCTACCAATATTAGGGAGTAGTGGTTGTAAATAGAGTACCTTTTTGAGAATGGATTCATCATATCTAGTGTGTTTCCCTAGGAATCTCTAGTATTGTTTGTAAAAATGGAGTGATGGAGAATATGGATATGTGTTGATTAATATCTCTTGAATCGGGCCATGATAAAGAAATATTACCCTTTGTAGAGGATTGATGAACTCTTCGACCAGTTTTGTGGTGAGATATTGTTCTCAAAGACATATCTCTAGTATAACTAGCACCATTTTAGGATTTGTGAGGGTGATATTTCGAATGTTTTCTTTCTGGTGTTGCTAAAGACATGATGAGTTCTTGGTGATTCACTTTGGTGTGATGAATTCCCCACTATGTTAATGGTAGTGATGAACCAGGTTTTCTCGTTGTACTTGGACTAGTTTTTTGTCATTTTCATCGAAGACATACTCATATACACTAAAACAGAGGAGGAGCATGTAGATGACTAGAGGATGGTTCTTGATTTGTTTCGAGAGAACTGCCTTTATGGAAAAAAATTGATGTTCTAGTTTTGGAAACACGAGGTTCACTTTCTAGGGCATATCATTACTGATCGTGGTTTAGTTGTGGATCCAATGATGATTGATGTAGTGATTTCTTTGGATCCTCCAAAGAACATGTAATAGGAGAAGATATTTCTTTTCTTGGTTGGTTAATATAGAAGGTTTGTGGTAGACATATCCAACATTGCAGCCCCTTTAACTTCCTTAGTGATAAATGGATAACATTTACCTGGTCTGAATAGTTCTGAATAGACTTTGAGGAGTTATGGTAGAGGCTAACAAGTTCTCTAGTGTTGAGACTACTGGAGGTGGGTTTGGAGTTCATTGTGTTTTTAGATGACTCGGTATCTATACTCAGTTATGTTTTGACGAAGTGACAAGAAGTTATCACCTATGTGTAGAGGTAGTTGAAACCCCATGAGTAGAACTATGGAAATAATGAAATAGATCTATAAATGATATCCTTATACCTAAGTATGTGGATACACTACCTTCAAGGAGAGTACTTTTTTTATTACACAGACCATTATAGTCTCTGGTACATCATCGCATAAAGATACATGAACCTAAGACAATGAAACCGGTTGGAGTTACTGCAAGATTATGAACTTGATATAGTATATAATTTAGGGAAGTAAATTTTTTTTGAAGTTACCTTCAAGAGGATTTAATATTCTATATTATTGTAGAATACTTTAGATTAGTTATCTTACCTACAACTAACCCTATAAGAGTTTGTTGGTACATCATTTCTGCAGTTGACGCTCTTGACCCCTTCACATATCAAGCATCAGAGGGAGTCCCAAGTAGTTGAAATCAACTACGGAGTCTTAAATGATCATATATCCACATGTGACTCACTAGATGGATATTTTGTAGTAGGTAATTATATCATCATGTTCAAGAGGAAACAAATGGTTCATGTCATGTTGCGGGAGGAGGTAAAGTGTTAGTTCCACACTTCTACCCTAGATGTACATCCTAGAATGAGAACAACATATAGATACCTATAGCAACATTCTTGGTGGGCAGACATGAGATGAAGTATAGCTGAGTTCATTTCTCGGTGCCTCTCCTATATGCATGTGAGGGTTGAAAACCATGTTCTGGTAGGTTTTCTTGTAGCCCATTGAGATCCTAAAGTGGATGCCGGATGACATATCCTTGGACATCATCATTGGACTTCCATGCATAGTAAATCTTCATGATGTCATATGGGTAATAGTTGGGTGACTCACTAATTTGGTGCACTTTTCTGATATCAGGGAGTAGAGTTTGGTGGATATTTTGAAGTAGTAGTATGAAGGAGATATCGTTCTACATCAAGGGGTAACCTCAACAATTATCTCCGATTATGATGCGTGGTTTATCTCACAACTATAGAGAGTCATATGGGATATATTCAAGACACAATTTCATATGAATATATCCTTTGACCCCCAAACTAATGGGCATAGAGACTTCACTGTCAAAGTGTTGGAGGATATGTTGTGAGTTTGGTGATGAACATCATCCAGAGCTGGTAGGATCACATAAAATTGGTAGAGTTTTCATACTTCAAAGGGTACCAATATACCATCAACATGACACCCTTTGAGGCCCTATATTGGAGACCCATTATCTTACCCATGTTCTAGATAGAGATTGTTGAGTTATCTTTGGTGGGCCTAATGTTTGTGTGAGTGACAATGGAGACTGATCAGGTTATTAGTGAATGTATGAGGATGGCCATGAGGAGACATAAATCTTATGAATATCTCCATTATAGACCCTTGGAGTTTGATCACCAAAACAATGTTTTCCTAAGAGTTTCCCCATGACATGTAATGTGAAGGTTCGTCCAGGGAGGCAATCTATCCATGAGGATCTTTAGGCCGTTCGAGGATTAGAGTGAGTGGAGACTGCATGGACAGAGCATACCTTTGGTTGGTGTGTAGTGGTAGAACAAAAACCTCAAGGATAGTTTCTATGAGTGGGAGACCTAATTTTAGGTTAAGTAACATTAGATTTTTTCGTAATTTATTTTTAGGGATGAAAATAATGAAGGTGATAGTGATTTAGAGACATATTTTCTTCCTTGTAATACATTGAAATATTTCTATATATATTTCAAAATCTAGGCACTAAGACGACATGTGATTCTGAGGCCCGATGTTCCCAAAAATAATCTAATAAAAATAATATTTTATATTTTGTGTGGAATGATTCTTAAATAAAACATGATAAATATAAAACAGTTGATTTGATCAAAAACATGATACTAGAGTTAAGTTTGGAACACGGTGTTCACCCTAGGAGCGCCAAAAAATGAGTCATCATGGGATGTTCAACCCCCTCTCTCATTGGTGGGGAATTTGATGAATGAGTTAATTAATTAGATTATTTTTAGTGCAACAGATATCTCTTTAAGTGTAATTCCTAGACAATTCCTCTAGGGATGGCCTCATAACCCAAAATAACTAGTGAGATATCTCTTCCTCCTTCCTCTATAAAATCATACAAAATGATGATAGAACACCATATCAAATCATATTAGGACACAATGAACAAAAAAAATACTTTGAATCATTGGAAGGAACGTTCTTCATCAAAAAAATCCATAATCATAGTCGGACATGTTATATGTGGTTTCCACCATTATAATTATATTTATTGAGTAGTTATTGATTAGTTTTTTATCATCACTATTTTTTATCCTCTGCATGTGACCATGTATGGAAATTTAATTTTTTTCAGTTGATGTCTAATCATGAATCCCCATTCTTGATCTATTAACCATGAAAGTGTGATTGTGTTCAATTTACATTCATTTTTTTTCTTTCCACACTTTTTTCTTCATGATTATAGTTGGTTGGATCCCCACAGCCCCAGTTCGACAATAATGGGAGGTACCGAGCTCTATCAGACCACCAGATTCATGGTAGATTAAGGAAACGATAATTGTTTGACATTAAGAGCCTAGATCTGAGATCTTTGTGAGAAGAGGATGAGTGGTATTTTGATTAAACATCAATCATTTGGTGAGGAGAGGTGTGAAAACGTGTGGAATGTATAAATAAACCATCATGAACCAATGATAGGTCTTTTCCAGTGAGAAATGTCTAATATTCACAATATACATGTATATCTAAAGTTATAGGATAGATTCAAGGTGAAATTAGAAGCGGTTGGGATAGATTCAAAGTTCAAGATCAGATATAGGCTTTTTGTGAAAATCCCGACTACACATTGTGTTCAATGATGAACAAATAGCATGTATCCTCCTCAGTGGGGACTCTAGGATTTTGGAGAAGTTATGTATTTTGTGGAATTTAGTCCCTTATATATGTCGTGTACCCCCTTCCCAGTTGAAAAAAACATGTTATGGATCACACAAATAGAAATCCATGTGGACGTAGACAGGGGACATTACAAGGTCATGTATTTTGATACACAGACATGATAAGCAACACATGTCTCTGGTCCTTGGTTTCCAAGACTTTTCATGTTTTCCACCAACACAACATGTACTAATAAATGGTACGAAGATGTGTGTCGACCATGGACATGGCCTGGTGGTGGAGTAGGACCACATGTCATGTGGGTCCCCTCACATGCTGTGTTCCCCATGAGATATTCTGAGTGAACTTTTATCACTCATACCCACTTTGTTTGAAATCATATTATATTCTTTTGATTAGGATATCCTGAGTGTTTTCTATATAGAATGGTATGGTTCTCTCATTTGCGGCTATTAAGATATGATGTTGATTTTTCTAGTTATGAAACATTTTTTGCAGATGCTCGATGGAATCAGTGATTGAGAGAGATCACCCAAGGTTTCATTACTAGTGGAACCCTAATGCTGAGTAAACCATGGGTCATTGATGAAATATAATGGAATTGTCAAGTTGGGTTGGGCACGAGTGATTTACTTTTTGATTCAAACCCTCCTACATGGTAGGTAATGGGTATTCCATGAACTAGAGTGGAATCCACCTACCTTTCAGGGTGTGGGTCATTCACCACTAGAGTGGAACCCTCCTATGAGAACACGACATGATTTCTCTACATACGTATAGAGTGAAACCCTCATGTTAGGTTGGTCGTGGGTCACATACCATCAGAGTGGAACCCTACAACTGGGTAGGACATGGGTCCTTTATCGACAATAAAAATGGAACACTCATACTATACCCGGGCAAGGGTGCTCTACCTAGAAATTTTAGCCCCATGACTATGCAACATAGTGATGAGATTTGGTTTGAAGTAGCTTTGTAATCACGAGGAACATGGAATCTTACCCCACCAAGATAGGTTGTTGAGATGCGACTAAACACTATTTTGTGAATCAATACTACCCAAAGTGGATTGTATCAAGCTGTGGTGATTGTGTTCCTTATAATTGTGTGTTCAAGGAAGACAGGTGTGATGTTGGGAATATTTGGAGGGATTTTTTAAGGGTTTTCTACACTTCTTCCAAGTATGAGCTATGAGATTGATTTCCCCTTACTATCTTGATTGGGAATCTTCTGATTGAGAATAAATAAATATAAATATTTGTCTGTTGTATCCACTCCTTGGATTTAGTAACTCTCTTTCTAGGTGAGGTGAATATATTAGGGGTATGCCACATGATTTATATGTTTAGATTCTCATGGTTAGATGAGTCTACTCTCATTCTATAGGTGGAAAAGACTTAAAGTGTATTTTTTCTACTCACCATGATTAGTGCCCAATTTTTGGATGAGCTTACTTTAATTATTGGTTTGTGTTGAGATGTTCACTTTCACTATACCTAGTGATATTTTCTATCTTTCACTTATATTATGTATTATACTTCTCTCGATTTAGTTTTTAGGGCTTCTTATTGGTTATGTTTATATGCATCATGGATTTTTCTTTTCCTCCATATATCGTGTCCTAGGAAGATAATGGATAGGTTGATTGTGACTACAAAAGATTTTAGGGATTATAGGTTCTTGGACCATGTACGGTGCTCATATATTTGGATTTAAGATATAATATCTCTTTCAACTCTTAAATTTTCAAATTTGTATTAGTTTAGGACATGTTTTTTGGTGGACTTATATTTTCCGCGTTTACTTCCTTATTTACACTACCATAAATTTATTTTTTCTATAGGTCCATGATTTCTTGGTTTAATTTTTTGCAGATTTCAATTTTTATTCTTTCCCTATACATGTTTTCATCAATACGTATGTGTGTGTGTGTATAGGTACAAAGGCAATGACATACCCAAGTTAATTATTCCATCGACACTTGTCACCACCCACTTTCGTGTGGAGGTGGTTTTAGGGTTGTGATGGCATGAGCCCCAACATGGGATGGGTTGAGAGATATAACCTCTCAAAATATAATAATATATTAGGTTAATAGTATATTACTATACTACAAAATTAATGAATGTGGTTGTAATATCCCATGTGTACATACAAGTTCAATTATTCAGTAGAATTTTCTGTTTCAATTTAATTAATAAGAAATATTTTTTACCTGACCTCAGAATGAAATTTCAATTCATTTAGATTCTCAAAAGAATTTTTTTTGTGAAATGAGGATTGGGAAGTACTTGTGATATTTAGAGAGCATTGGCGTAGGGTCAAGGTGGCTACTAAAAATTGGAGTAGATCACTGGCTATTGGTGGCTTCCACTAGTTGTCCAATGATATTTTTAAAGGTGGAAAATGTAATATTTTCCTAACTAGTTTATTAGGATGTGACCCCCTCTTCCCATATGTTTTTGGTGAAACGGAATCTAGTATCCTTCTCCCTTTCTTCCATTACCATACATTGATATGAGGGGTGCTTTGGGGTTGTTTATTAACAATATGAGATTCTTATTCTCCTCACATGACTTATACTTATCCTATACATAATTTTAGTTTCTCTTTATCTGGTTTAGGATTTTTTTTCAGATTAATAAAGATCATGGTCCAAACATCCCTCCCCCATGGGTATTTGTTTCATCCTTATATGAGGATGTCCTCTGGTGGTTTTTTCTTGTGGTGGTTTGATATTTCATTATAGTGTTACTTTTTTGTGAATATTTCTTAGGTTTTTCTTTTATTTTGTTTCACATTTACCATGAAATGGTGTTTCCTATTAGGGATTTCACATTGAATGTGGTTCAAACTACACCATGGGTCATTAGAGAAATTTTGGATTTAGTTTTGGTGCATTGTGAGCTTATGGTAGCTTCTATACCATTTATCTGTCATGGGGATTAGATTATAATTAATTATAATTAATTCTTTGAGATATTGTTGGGTGAGTTAGAATTATAAAGTATAAACGAGGATTTTTTGGGAGTGTATTAGGATCAAAAATCATAAACAGCAATATCCGACCTATGTAATTAAATATGAAATGTTTACTCAATGTTTTAGTTTCCCATCAATTTTCTTATAGTCTCAAATTATTTTCCTTTGTATATGTGAAGCCGGTCTAGATTATTTTTAAATTGGTGACAATATAATGTTATTAAATGATTTAGTTTTTTGTTTCCATAATTAGAACCTGTTAGCATGTTGGAACTAATAAAGAGGATACCCTAGTGGGTGACTTGGTAATAAATAAACTATTAGTTTTTGAAATGATATTTTTCAACTAATATTGGTATCATGTTTTGGGAAATCTAAATTGGTATTTTGAAATGGGAAATAGGAATGGTATTTTTGAAATAGAATTTTTTAAAACAAGAATTGTAAATGTTAAAATATATTTGGTTTTAAAATTAGATATGTGGAATCGATTAGATGGCCTCTATTTAATGTTTTAGATTCATTATTTTGAAATGGAATTTTGAAAAGTTATTTGGAAATGGTAATTTGAATTGGATTTGGAATAGAAACTATTTTTTATAATTTTTTTTGAGAAAACAACTATTGGGTTGGTCCTTGTAACTATTAGGATTATTCTCTTGGATAAGAAAACTATTATAGGAGAGGTATATGTTACCATTGACCTATACCCATGGCTTAGAAAACACTCTGGTGTGGTTCATGTTAATGATATATATTCAAAGGAAACACTTGTATTTGATATTGTGGTATGGTAATCTTGAGCTTCTCAGAGGAAACACTGACATTGGATTACATAGGTATGGTCAGTTGAGGTCCTAGAACTAAGTAAAAATGGTATAGTGAACCTTAAGTGTCACCAAAAAACCTAGGGCATAAGTTTTTGAATTGGTTTTCTTAAAATGGTTTAAAAACTATTAAAAAATTATACTTTTTTTTATTTATCACAGTATTACATGAACATTATTTATAGTATTTATATTTAGGGACACTGTTCATGGTGAATTACTAAATTATACTCACACCATGCTCATCCCATCATAGAACATGGGTTCCCAAGTAGGGACCACTCTTATATGTATGTATATGTTCAGTCTAAGCCCAATTTTGATGTATGTTGATTGGATTTCTCATAAGGGATATGGATGATTGGACTATGTAGGATTTAGACCCATTTGGGGAGAGGTTGTTATCATTTTTTATTCTTTTAATCATATTTTGAATATTATACCCTAAGGGATCTAGTTTGGTATATATGAAACATTCATTTATTATTTCATATGATGTTGTATTTATTTTATTGGAACTTTTTCTAGAACTTCTGGTTATATAGATGTTTATTTTAATTAATTTTGTCTATATTATTTTGTGCACTCACATAATGGTGTAATGATCTCCCCATGGTATCCTTACGGGCATTCACTGCTAGTTGGCTAGCTCTGGTGTATGGGGAGGAATTCCTAAGTTTATTCAGTGTCTACGGGTATCAGAAATAGTCATTAGTATAAGAAATTGGGATGTCAGAATGTGATATTATAGAAAATCTCCTTTTTTCTTACTATTTTTTTATGGTAGATATGAGAATAGGATGTTGTCAGAGCTTCTTATTAAGCTCGTACTTGGGTGTTTCAGCCCAAAATATGGGGAAAATCTATGTTTTTGGGGTTGTAAATTATTATTAACAATTTGATATTTAAAAGTTGTTGATTTCCACCATGACTGGTGCACATGAGTGTGATATTATTGATTTATGAGTTTTTAACTCTTGGTTGGGACAATAAGATGGTGTGTGTGTTCATGTATCATACTAAGAACATAGGATTGATGTGAAACACGGATTTTTCTTTTGATTATTAAATAACTAGGATTTACATATTTTGATGTATTTCTTATTGTTTTCTAATTATTTTTATAGTAATTTATATCTATTTATTATTATAAATAATTTATAGGTTTTTTATATTTAAATTATTTATATCTATTTATATGGGATTCATATAAGAATATGGTGGAATTATATAAGAAGAACTACTTGGGTTACTTTTAGTTAATATGATAACATAAATGAGTTATAAATTGATGGTTTTGGTTATACATAGCATTAGTAAGAAACTTATATGATTTCCACCATAACTTGTGAGTGTAATGTTAACAATTCAAAACATAGATTGTGGAACCTAATGAATCTTGGGATACTAAAATTTTGGAAAATGAAGAATGAAAAGTTTTAAAATTTAAATCCTTGTGTTTGAATTGAGAATCTTAATTAAAGAAAATAATTATTTTTGGTATGTTTAGGGATCTTAATTATGAGAATCCTAAATATTTATGGCATGACTGTTAGTATGGGATGTTTAGGGCTAGGGAGAGGGCCTTTATTGTGAGACCCTGGGATACGGGCTCTGGGTTCTCGATGGGTTTGGATGTACCAGATAGAGGGATGTTGCCAATTGTTATTTGATTGTGATGTGACCTTGAGGTTATAATATGTCACATTCTATCATGGTTTCTTATGACCATTAAGGGTTTACGATCCTTTTTTGGTATATGATAACCTATAATGGGTGTCTTGGATTATATTTACAATAAAAATGGGTTTGTATCTATCATGACTATCTTATGTATTGGTTGTATTTGTTTCCAATAGATGATATATGTATGACGATGAAAAAAGGTTGACTCTTGGTTCCCAGAAATTTATCATAGGACTAACCTAGAAGATGAATTATACATAGTAAATCAGATGCCCAATACAAAAGAAAACAAAGAACATTAGAACCAATCTACCAGTATAACGGATCAGACACAGCCTTCCTGCATGATTCAATGGATCAAAGAAATATAAATGGGGATCTATTTGAATGTAAAATGAAGCTATGCTAATCCAAATGTTCCCAAATTCATAAAGAAGTCATGATACAATAGGAGTCTCAAGAGGAATCAATCTCAGGAGATGATGAGTGAGACCTAGAAGTTTGGAAATCTTTGTAATCCTATTTATTTAATATAAAGATTCTTTACTTATTTGAAAGTCATAAAATATAATATCTAATATAGGAAAATTGTTACCCTAACCTTATGATATAAAGGGTGAAAAATTACATTTCGCAGGAGTTGTAGTGACTGATGCTCCAGATGACTATTGACACAGATATATCTGATTCTGTTTCCCTTATAAATTATATTATTTATGAAGGATGAATGGTAAATTCCTAACAAAATGTTCCATTGATCCATTAATATGACATAGATTCCAATTCCGCAGACTGAAATCATGAATCAATTAATCCAATGATGTTTGACACAGATTCAGGGGAAGATCAAATTTGTAATTATATAAATATAATTGGTTTGAGAAAATATATGAAGAGTTCCATTTTACATAGGAAGAAACTAAAAAATTTGAGTGTTGATCTATAATGGTTGATGGTGAAATAATTATTTAGAAGTTACAACATTGTTATTCAAAAATGTGGTCAACCATTCACATTTTATTTGAAGAATCGATGTAGGATATCATTTTTTTTTGTATTGCTTCAAATGGGTCAACATAAAATGAAATAAGAATGTATAAATTGAGGTAAAAGAAAACTCTATAGATTTCCAATGTTGTGATGATATGTTCCATCAGGAAATTATTCCATAAAAATTTCAATAATATTATCATTCCATATGAAATTTCATCAAACACACTTTCTATATGAATTTTCATCAGACTGAATATGAGGTAGAAACATCAATCGAAGTCACACAATAAATAATAATTAGACATAATTTATCCAGACAGAATTATATTTTTTGATTTACAATAATTCAAATGTTTTTAGAAGATTTGAAATGGTTTGAGATGATCCTAGAAGTGTTGAGATGAGTGGAAGATATAATATATGAATACATAAATGAATGCAATATTAGGGATATGAGAATTTGATAGTGGGGTAAGAATAAATTTTTCCCCACCTTTACTATTCTAGGATTTCCATATATAATGATAAATATAAAATCATACATAACAATAATTCACATGTTCTCAAATATGAAGCGATGAAATTTGTGGGACATATATTGAGATTCAATCAAAAATTTTGTTTCATTTTTCTACAGAAGAAGATCCATCAATATAAGATCATTAAAGAATTTACATTAGAACTATATCCCAAAGTAAAGGATCCATCAGACCAATTTCCATAAGACGGAGGAATAGTAAGATTAAATTTTATTTTCTTCTAAATTTTTGAAGGAAGGGAAGAAGAAAAATCATATAGAGACCATCAAACATATGATACTAGACAGAGGTTGATCAGACTGACTTTTGTTGAGGAATTGGTCTGGATAGTGATTCTTGAAGAAGTTTCATGACCAAAAAGTTCATCGAATAATTGTTGAAGTTATTGAATATTGAAACATTTTGACATTTTATTCATCTTAATTGTGTATCAAGTGATTAAATTTCTTAATTTCAACATAAAAGAATAAGGAATGGGGTACTTGTAACTATGGATACATACCATTTGCTGGAAATGCTTCTATCGTAACTATGGTTTATAACTAGTGGTGGGAAAGTGGATATAAAAAAGGATAGATTGAGGGTATAACCAACTATAATATAAAAGTTTCTACTTATATTGTATATTTTTTTCATCTTAGGAAATTCTACTCTGAAAATAAAGAAATTAAAATATTCCATTTTGGTTGAACAGACAAACATGGAAGGGATTAGGTCATATTACGAAACCTTTTATATATTAGGTGTTGAATTATTTTTATATTTTTTGTATAAGAAAGTTAAGATTGATGTTATATTTTTGTAAATGGTAACATTAAAAAGTTTTAGTTGATATGAATGTTTACTAAATAAGGTATGAAATATTCTTATAAAATAAAAATTAACCATTGATTCACCGTCATCCCATTGGTCACGATATTATTCTAGAATGAAAATTTTTATCAAAGAAGGTAAAATATGAAAGATTCATCTCTTTGAATGGGGAATTTCAATTCAATGAAAAGTATTTGTGTTCCTATTTTTTATGTCATGAACAATATATAGTTGGATGAATTAGATGATACTTTATATTATTTCTCACGAACATGAAGTTATAAATCTAGTAATAATGTGATTTATTCATATTAATGATGATTATATGAAAGATGTTGATAATAGAATTTTATAAGATGTTGTAAAATAACATAATTCCTTTTTTAATTTATCTCACTAATAATGATTATGTGAATATTAGATGGTTTTCAATATCTATGAAAATTTGGGATAAGGTGACAAGTAGTTTTTTGGGAAATGATAAAATTAAGGTAGCCATGTTATAAATATGGATAAGTAGATTTGATGACTTGAAAATGGATGGTGATGAATGTATTATTAGTTACATAACACGATTTAGTGTTATTTTATGTAACATTATAAGTTTGGGTGATAAGCTTAATGATTATACAATTTTAAATTAATTTATAAGAATTTTTGTAGATAGATTTTATGCAAACGATTTATCTTTATAAGATCGTGAATATTTTTATTTTTATTATATTTATAATATTCTTATTTCATATGAAATGATAAATTCCATACTTTCAATAAAAAGGATGAAAAAGAAATTTTCATCAAAAATTATTTAAAAGGGAAAATAAAGATAAATTAGTTGAAGAAGAATCAAGTTATTCTTAGGTAGGGGAAGAAGTTGAAAATTTCAAAATAACTTTTTTACTCCTTTTGAAAAAATGCAATAAGGGGAACGGAAAAGTAAAACTCTAAAAAAATTATGAAAGGAACAACATTTTTCATAGAATTTTCCTAGGAATAATGTTGATGATTATAAGTCTAAAATAGATGATGATAAACCTTGGTAACCAAATTGCAAGAAAAATTAGAAAATATTTACTTATGAAGAGAAGAGGAAATGTTATCTGAGATGAAGAAAGAATAATAATTCTTTATTTTGTGATGAGTTAGAAAATCTACTAAAATTCATTTACCATGTTAGAAACGGAATCAATTCTTAAAAAATTGAAGATAATGGAGAAGATATTATAAAATTGGATTGGATTATTAATAAAAATTGTAAATAGAAGTTGATAAGAATTCTCAACTCTAGAAAGAAAGAAAATATTTGAATAAATATATTGAATGTATAACTATTGATAATAGTGACCAGATAAAGAATAAAGAGAAAAATATAAATTAAATTAGATCTCATAAAATGAATATTGGTGATCTTGAATGAAAAATGACATGTTTGGAAGAAAAATCCGATGGAAATTGGAAACACAACCTAAAATAATCTACACTTATTCAAGAAAATTAGAAGAACAAGGTGCAAATATAAGAATACAGAAATATGATAGATGTTTTGAATATTTTTTGGATGAGAAATAATATGAGATGTTAGAAACACAATCAATGCATCTTGCAACACAAATTGAGACAATAAGGGAAAAGAAAACTTCACCAAGGTAGTTAAAGATAATAGTGAAAATTATAAATATGGTGGTAAGAATGGTTTACAAAATAATGATTATGAGAAAACATCAATCACAAATAAAGGTAATAATTCTTTAGTAAAGAATCCCCATGAAAAAAGTTGTCCATGATTTATGAGGAAACAATAACAATGTTTTGAAAAATACTACAATCAATCCAAATAAATCAATATTCATAGGTTACATTTGGTGTTGTGTAGTTTTTAAATATATATCACACTCATGTTGGTATAATATGTATCTACTAAAAAATTGGTATGAATCACAGGGGAGTTTTGATGAGAAAAGAAGATAAAAATTTTCTATACATTATGTGAAACCTAAAATATTGACTTGGAAGATGAAGATATGTGAGTATGTAAAGAAATAAGTAAATATAAAAAACTGTTAATGTTAAGATAGTTTTTAAAAAAATGATGAGTCTAAAAATAATGTGTGATTAGTTATATTGATGGAACAAGTATCCATTTATATATTGTTAGAAGAAAAAAATCATTTCAAGAAAAAGGGATTAATAAGGTTTCTGATGATGTGATCGATGTTGAAAAAATGATATAAACATAATATTGATTGATCATTCATAAAATATGCAAGATGTGTGATTGAGAATGGAATGCTAATAAAAAATTGTTTGATTATCCAACCATATTAAAAAGAAGGTAGGAAAGAGTTGTTATAAACTCATGGTAACAAAAATGTTACTAAAGGTGATAATAAGTTGAAATCCTTATCAAAAGAGTCTAAAGATGAATAGAAAATTGTTATAAAATCTTAGAAGGATGAAAATAAGGTAGAAAATACATCCAAAGAAAGATCTATGAAGAAGAAAAAATTCAAGACTAAAAGTGGACAATTCATTCAAGTTATTATTCTATGAAACTAGTGAGCTTCCTAATTATTTAAAAAAATAATTATTTGAACTAAATTGTAGGGAATTTAAGAAGTTCAAATAACAAATTTGATATGTGAGTCTCTTAGTTTTCATTCCAAATAAAGTAATGAGTTTAAAAAATATGAATTTTCAGAATATTTTCTTTAGACACCTAAACCTTCTAATAAGTTTGTTGAGATATGTTTAGGTTACTTTTAATCTTAAGAAAACCCTCTCATGAATATACTAATAAATGAGAATTCAAAAATTATCATGTTGTGGTTGTACATCAATGTTGTGTTATGGAAAACATTCATAACATTTAATATACACTCTTGTTTTTTACATTGGGTTCACCCATGTAGACTCAAAGTTGTTTATTGAAATGATATTTGTAATAAACTCATCTTATACTTATATTCTCAGGATAAATAATTTCAATATTTTGAGATGAAAATGTCCACCCTTTAGAAATCAATAAATTTGATAATAAGGGTGGGAACCTGTCATGATGGACCCTTTGAATTAGATTATCACTAAGGGAGGGATATAAGGAATATAAATAGTAGAAAAATAATTGGTACAATATGTGAAGGAGTAATGTTATTTTAGTTAATGAAAATAAGGAGGAGTCATATAAGGGAAGAAGAAAATGTGAGAATAAAAAACATCTAGTGGTATTGTTTTGAAATGGGTATTGGAAAAAACCACAAATAGGGATTTTTTTAAGATCAATTAAAGTTATAATTTTTTTAAATAGATAATATATGTTCAATTTTGGTGAAAGGTTTAGTTTTGGTTTCTGTAAATACCCTATTGGACTGACAAGAATGATGAACTCGATACAGTAAAGAAGATGTGCAACATAGAATGAAACACCTAGCTATGGACCTGGGCAATCTGTAAGAGGAATCAAACTCAACCCATCGACCTTTGTCAAAAAATACAAACTATATATATGATTCTTAATTGGTAAGTTATAAAATGACATTCCAATCCAAAATTTCTCAAATTCATGAAGAATTCATGATAAAAGAAGGGGTCTCTGGAAGAATCGGTCTCTAGAGTTACAGAGGGAGACCCAAAAGTTGGGAAGTCTTTATACTCTCATGTATTAAATATGATTATTCTATAATGATTTTTATGTTGTAAAATAGCATAATATGTATTAGAAACTTGTAATGTAATAATTATTAATGAAAGGGTGAGAGTATGTGTTTGGAATTAGTCACATAAACTAATACATCAGATGGGTGATGAAACTGACAAATCATATTCAGTTTATGTTAAAAATATATTCTATGAGAATTAATAATGTAAAATTCCAATAATATTGTGACATTGATCCCTATTCATGATGGATATACTAATTACTTATATAGAAAGTATGAACTGATTCTTTGAAATGTGATTGACACAAAATTTACGGGAGATCCAATTTTTAATTGGATACAATCAATATGTATGATAAAATATATGAACAGTTCCATTGTAATGAAGAAGAAAATAAAAATTTTATTATTTTTATGGAATAGTGGAAGGTTAAATAATTCTTTATATGTTTTAACTATGTTATTAAAAAATGTGTTCAACCATTCTCAATTGATTCAAATCATTGAAGTTGGGTATCATTTGTTTTTTCTATTTCTTCAAATTGGTTAAGAAAAAATGAAATGAGTATGTTTCAATTAAGCTAAAAGAAAATGTTACATGGTTTAAAATTATTGAATATGTGTTACATTTGATAATATTTTCATAACTATGTTCATCATAAGATATTTCCATAATAAATACCATTAGATGAACCTTCCATGATAATTTTCTTCAAACAGACTATTATACAGAAACATCAATCAGAGTCCTACAAAAAATAATGATCAGACTCAATTTAATTAGAGATATGAATTATTTGTAAAGTTAATTATTTTTGGGGTTCTAATAAGATTAAATAATATTTTATAAACTTACATAATTATTGAAAATATTTTAAGTAGTAAATGATTAAGACTTAAATGAATGGGAAGTTCTGGATTTGAGAATTGGATTGTGTAGGGATAATTTTATTTCTATCCATTACAATTTTTGGGATGCTTGTATATAATGAGATATGTATATTTTTAATTAAAAAAATTTAATCATGCTAAAATATGAATTGCTGATATTTTTGGGATAAATATTGAGATTCCAACCAAATATTAGATTCATATTGAAGATGAAGAAGATCCATCAGAATGAGATCATCAAAGTATGAACCATCGTAAATTGATCCAACGGAGTGGGATACATAATACCATGTTACATTAGATAAAGGAATAGTGATATAATAATGAGTTTTTACTCAATTTAAGATGGATGGGAAGAACCATATTCAGATGGAAGACAATCATATAGATACCATTAGACAAAGGTTACCAGATTTTGGTTAATCAGACTGACTTTTACTGAGGAATTATTCTATATAGAGATTATAGAATAATCATCAAGAAAAAATAGGTTCATAGAGATTTAATTAGGTCATATAAGATCTTATATAGATAAAGTTTGATTCAACTTACTTTTTGACGATTTGAATAAATTTATGAAGTGAATCAGAATAAAATAAAGAATGTGAATATTGTTACTATGGATTCTTACAAATTGATGAATATGATTTTCTGTTTAATGGGGTGTACAACCAGTTGTAGGAAAGTCGATATGAGATGTCTAGTTGGGGGAAATAATCCACTATAAGCGAAAGTATCAACTAGCATTATAGAATTGTTTTCTTCTTGTGCCTTTCTATTCTAGAAAGAAAGAATGTAATTGTAACACCCCAAGTTTTTTATTATATAAATGGAAATGCATGAAACATTGTTTTAAGTTGATATTTATTTATATAATTTAAAAAATCTTTTACCACTTTTATTTTTTGAATTTCAAAAAACAGTCATCTACAATTGTGTTCAGTATGTTATTTAGAGTATAATGGAACTAACTTGTTTTTTTTGTGAATAGTAACATTCCCTTATGAATTGTTATTTGAATAGTGATATGTCCCTAATGAGTAGTAAATTGAACAATTATTTTATCTTCATAATTCGTGACGATAATGACATTTTGGTTAATTTTTCAATGTGTTATAAAAGCAATTACAGTTTTGAAATTGCTAGTTTTTAAAATAAGTATGATTATATTTAAAAATTAAATTAAAAAAATTTAGATAATTATTTTTAAAAAATGATACTAATATAAGAATTATACAAATTGATAAATTGTTAGGGTCATTTTTTGGGATTTTTCTGAAATTCATGAATTTTTGATGAATAGTGAAATACAATAAAATACTGTATATTCTAATTATCAGTTAAATACACTATTTAAGATATCATAAGTGATTTAATTCCACTTGGATCGAAATTACATTCCATTATTACTATTTTGGGTCACATTAATTAATATTATTCACTGTCTTGAGAAAAAATATTATAATAATGATTAAAATTATGTTAAATATCTCCTCTCCTCTACTATAATTACCACTATCATTTCCCTCTTCCTCCCACACCTCTCAAGACATGAGCCTTAGATATGGTCTTCCCAAAACTCCTACTAAGGCTCTTACCCACATCCTTGAGCTACTGGTCTCACCCAAAGGCCAAAAAAACGTCTTAACAAGGATCTCCAGGAGAAGAGATCATGAGGTAAACATCCCCTTTTATTTTCTTTATTTTATTTATTTTCCTTCATTTTAAGTGATTTATTTTCATTCATTTTGGCTTGTGTTGGGATATTTCATTCCATATCCTCCTTACTGCCCATATTATGTAATATTTATTAGATAACCCTTTTCTCTCATCAAATTATTTTATTACATTTTAAGTGACGTCGTTTGGATCCCGAATTTTTGAAAAGGATTTCTTAAATTTTATTTTATTTTAAGTTCCTTTATTTTCATCTTCATTCCTCACCTCCAATTATACATGCTGATTGAAAGATCAATAATATTGTACTTTCTGTATTTTCTCATGTTCATGGAAAATTCCTCATTAATATTCTTTTCTTCACCCACTAATTCAAGGAATGAAAATCATTGTCTGTGATGTGTCGAATTACCCACAACATGGACGATGTGATTTCAATCTACATTAATTCATTCATGGAAGGTCTTGAAACCTTTCTTATGGTTTAAACAGGTTATAATACATAAATTATGTCTCTTTCATGGTTCTGGAATTATTTTGTATACATGGTTTTAATTTATAAAACAAAATGAGGTCGTTATTATCAAAGAACCACTAAAATGATCTAAACGAACATCCTTAATGATTTAACTTATGAATCATACTCATGTAATAATTCAAAATGAGAAATGGTATAATTTATGGTTTGGTAGATATTTAAATACTACTCCATTCCAATTCTATATTTTCACTTCCAATTGACTAGAACAATCCATCATAAACTGATCATGAAAATCATGTTAAGAACTCACCCAGAAAATAGTGCAAGGAACAAAAATACTAACAATTAAAGGGTGAAATGATGTTATGAATTTA
Organism: Viscum album; assembly: GCA_963277665.1. NCBI lineage: Eukaryota > Viridiplantae > Streptophyta > Magnoliopsida > Santalales > Viscaceae > Viscum > Viscum album. The sequence goes on from OY728158.1 coordinate 1,320,236,712, forward strand.
TCATATAAGGTATTATAATGATGGATATATTTTTATAAGATATTAATAACACTCTCTATCACCATTATATACAAGTTTTAAACAATTATGAATTAAGACAATCTTGAGGTAAGGGAATTCATAACCCGATTTCTATTCATTGGGTTAACCTTCTATTACGTTATTTGTGTTTTATTAAAAATGTTTGTATGATAAATTCTGTTTATATTATGTTTCATTATGTGTATATATAGTGTATATACATATTCCATACACTCTAATAAGTCTCACTTCAATTATATGATTTATTTAATGGGTTTTCCTTTAAAATCCTCTTTTAAAAATATATTTTGCAAAATTCAAAATAAATGTTTTTATAAAATTATTCATATTTTATGATTGTTTTAGGGTTCTTGTTAATTTTTAATGAATAATTTTGGGACCTATATTTCTCTCTAATTCATTTGGTATTTTTATGTTGGAGGTCAGTCATATGGTTACTTCAAGTGAAACTTCGAAGGTTACACAAATTGTAAGGTAACCATGAGGATTGGAAATTATAAGGTAGACGAGAGGGTTGCAAGATTATGTAAGTGATTCCAAAAGTTACCTATATTTTTATATTTATGTTCTTGTGTATTGAGGAAATATTGTGTAAATATCATGTTTCAGTAAGTGATTATGTATGGGTGATCAATATGTCTTTTGAAAATGTTTTCATCCGTTAAACGTATTCATGGACTAATGTGATCTTTCCTTCTTTAACATCCCTTACTGAGATTTTTGTGCTCATCCCATGGTTTTTTAAATTATTTTCACAATACATAAGGATGTGTAAGACAAAGAAGGAAGACAAGTTAAATGTATGAATAATTGTCAAAGAAATCATGTTTTAATCTTTAATGTTTTATATTTTTAAAAAATTAAAACTATTTTTCTGGTATCCGATCTGTAACAATGTGTAATGTTATTAATGTATTGTTTCATAATTCTCTAAATCTCTAAACAAGAAAAGACAGTCAATGTAAAAGGATGTTATTTCTTGACTATAATAAATTTTATTTAATGTAATAATGTGAGGTCCTTATAGTTGGTATCATAGGATGTTTTAGATAACTTTAGAGGATAGGATGATGTTAAAAGAATACAAAAAATGATTTTTTATCTATTATTATTTTTGAAATGTTATAGCATTTAATGATTACCATGATTATTCATCTATGATATGTATATTCAGAATGGTTGTCTACAGAAGAAATAGGGAAGCTGAAGAGGAGAGGCACTGACAGAACAAAATCCTTTAGAATCTGTAGCTCGGAATGGTAGGGATTGGAACTGAGCTTTTTATCACAGTAATGGCTTATCTATCATATGAAATAAATGGTGGTGGCATACATGAAAGAGGAAAACCATATGGATCAAAACAAAACATGACAATATAGGAACATTTTAAGAGACAACACCCTCATGCTTTCAATGGATCTTCTGACCCAGTAGCGGATAAATGATGGATAAAAGCCCTTGAAAAGATATTTGATGTTATAGGATGTTCAAACAATCGAAAGGTAAGTCTTTCCTTTTATTATTTTTATGGTGAAGGTGATCAGTAGTGGTCATTGGTAAGGAATATCAAGGATAGAGAGGATTTTATATGCCTTATAATGGGATGAATTTAAAAGTAGTTTCCTTGAAAAATATTTTCCTAAGGTTGTGCGACATAGGATGGAGATGTAATTCCTTAAATTGAAGGAGAATGATGAATATTTAGCGGTTTTTAATAAAGATAAAATCACTCGAATGGTGAGGTATTCTCCAAATATTATTCTGGTTCTTGATAGAAAAATCATCCTCTTCTACTCAGGATTGAAGCCAAGGTATCGAAGGGTGTTGGCCTCCCGTGAATTCAAAATTTACGAGAAAATTTTCCGATGTATTGTGAGGGTAGATATGGAGTTTTATAATGATCATGTTTACATTAGAAATAATTATAAGAAGAGTTCCAAATGAAAAGTGATGGGTAATAATCAACTAAAGAAATCTGATGGTAAAGAAAATTGAGTTTCCAGTTTGTAAAAAGTGTGGTTAGAACCACCCAAGGGAATGTATTAGAAAAACTGGGAAGTGTTTTAATTATGGTAAGGTTAGACATATGTCCCAATATTATAGTGAATATGATCCAAATACAAATCCTGATAATAAAACTGTAAAGCTTTTTAAATGTGGTGAGAGGGGTCACTATGAAAATTTATATCGAATGAGAGATCCGAATGATGCAATGTATCCAGACTATATACAGAAAGGTGTAGTGAGATCTTTTTCTACTACGCCAGTAGATGTCGGTCCATCCAATGAAGTTTAATCATGTAATTTTTTTGTTCACTCAGATTTTTCTAATTTTTTGTTTGATATGGGGTCTAAAAATTCCTTTATATCTAAGAAAGTTTCTTATAAATTAGAAATATCACCTCAATCAATGAGACCATAACTTGTAGTTAAAACACTTTTGGAAAATATAATTGCGAAGAGGAATTATATGAATATTTATATTGTGCAATGTGGGTACAATTTAACTATAAACCTTGTTGTTTTACCCTTAGTCGATTTTGGTGTTATTCTGGGAATGGATTGGCTTTCTGTTTGTCATGATAAGATTGACAATAGTGCTAATTAAGTTGATTTTAAGATTTTAAGAAAGATTTTAGTCAATATACAAGAATTAACCAATAAAATTGATAACATATCAGGAAGCTCAGAAACAATTAAAATATGTAAATGAAAGTTATCTTTCTCATATTGTAGAAAACAAGTTAAAATTTTAGAATAATGATGTGTCTGTGGTTAATGAAATCCTTGATGTTTTTCCTGATGAGTTACCCGGTGTCATACCTAATAGAGAATTCAAATTCACAATTGACTTAGTTCTTGATTCTAATCCAATTTCTAAACCCCTATATTGTATGGATCAAATTGAACTTCTTGAACTAAAAAATCAGTGGCAAGATTTACTTGATAAAGGCTTCATTTTTCCAAGCACTTCACTATAGGGATATCATGTTTTATTTGTTTAAAATAAATCTGGTTCCATGATACTTTTCATTGATTATAGATATTTTGATAACATCACTATTAAAAACAGGTATCCATTGCCTCATATAGATGACTTGATTGATTATATCTAGAGAGTTTAGTACTTTTCCAAGATTGAATTGAGATTTGGATACCATTAGCTGAAGGTGAAGGAGGATGACATCCCGAAAAAAGAATTTCATACAAGATATGGGCATTATGAATTTTTTGTTATACTATTTGGGATAAATAATGCATCTATTATATTCATGATTCTTCTGAATATAATATTTCTTGATTTCTTGGATAAGTTTTTGGTTGTGTTTATTGATGACATTCTATTATTTTCTAAAAATAAAGAGGAGCATGAAAAACATCTAAAGGTTGTTTTATAAACATTAATAGAAAAGAAACTATATGGAAAATTTAGAAAGTGTGCTTTTTTGTTACAAGGTATTTCTTTTCTTGGGAACATAGTAAATAATAATGGAATAATAGTTGATCTTTCCCAAACAAAAGTGGTTTTGGAATGTCCAAGACCTAAAAATGATTCAGAGATTCATAGTTTTCTTGGATTAGCAGGTTATTTCTGACAGTTTGTTAAGAACCTTTCCTGGTTATCTTTCCCAATAACTATGTTAGTACGAAAAGGGGTTAAATTTATTTGGGCTGAAGAATGCGATGTTAGTTTTTTGGAACTGAATAAGAGATTGGTGAATGCTCTAGTTTTTCCTTTGTCTTTCTGAAATGGTGAGTTTGTAATCTATAGTGATGCTACTTGGAAATGACATGGTTGTGTTTTAATGTAAAATGATCAGGTATTTTCTTATGCTTCAATACAACTTAAACCTCATGAGTTATATTTTCCAACAAATTAATTGGAATTGGAAACTGTGGTTTTTTCTTTTAAAATTTTGAGTCATCATTTATACAGATATGAATGTCAAATATATACTAACCTTAAAATTCTGAAGTATATATTCACTTAGAATGAATTAAACATGAATCAGAGATGAAGTCTTGAACTGATAAATGATTATGATTTCATGATCAATTTCCATCCTAGAAAAGAAAACAATGTGGCGGATGCCTTGATTCAAAAATATCATGCATCATTAACCATGTTAAATTTAAAACATGATCCCCTGAATAATAATTTAATGAATTTTGACATAGAAATTGTTGGTGCAGGGAATACATCTGTTTAGTTTCAGGTTTCAGTGTAGTTATCATTATCAGACAAAATTAAGTGAGCACATAAGAGAGACCATGTGCTACAGAAAAAGGTAGAATTTGTTAAAATGGGTAAGCTTCCAAAATTTAACCTTGATAAACATTGTGTGATAAAATTTAGAAGATGGTTGTGAGTGCCTTATAAATCCCAGTTGAAGAAAGATTGGTTTTGTGAAGCTCATAATTCCCCATTTTCAGTTCATCCTAGCAGTACTAATATGTATAGATACCATTAGGAGTATTATTCGTGGGATGGAATAAAAATAGATACTGCTGATTTAACCAGGAAATGTTTGACATGTCAATAGGTTAAAGCAGAGCGGTAGTTACAGAAGGGGATTCTTCAGCCTTTTCCATTTCCAGAGTGGAAGTGTAAGAATATATCCATGGACATCATGGTGGGACTAACAAAGACATCATGAGGTAACAATGCGATTTGGGTTATTGTTGATTAGCTGAAAAAATCATCACATTTTCTTTCAATTCAAGATACAATTCCTTTGGATAGACATTCTCGAATGTACCTCAAATCGATTTTCAGGTCACATGGAGTTCCTCTTTCCATTGTCTCTAACTAGGATCTCAAGTTCACTTTAAACTTTTGTAAGGGACTTCAGATGTCATTGGGAATAGAATTAAATTTCCGTACAACTTTTTTTTCCTAAATCAGTTCGGCAGTCATAACAAAGGATTCAGAAATTGGAGGATATGCTTCAAGCTTTTTCAATAGACTACCAGGGATTTTGGGATCAACATCTTTCTTTATTTGAGTTTTCATATTATAATAGTTTTCATTCCATCATACAGATGAAACATTTTGAGGCATTGTATGGAAAGTGGTTTTGGAATCCAGTGTATTAGGATGAGGTCAGTGAAATAAAGTTTATGAGACCATAATTAGTAAAGGAAGTTGCTGATAATGTGTATATGATCCAACAAAACATGAGGACTACTCAAGGTAGGATTAAAAGTTATGAAAATAACATAAGTAAAGTCTTCTCTTTCGAGGAAGGTGACCATGTTTTCCTTAAAATATTTCCTTAAAAAGTGTGATGTGTATTGGTAAGAAAGGGAATTTATGTTTGCGGTGCATCAGCCCTATTGAAATCATGGAGAATGTTGGAACAGTTTCATACCGAGTATCTTTTCCTCTATGTTTTTCTCAGTTACATAATTTTTTTCATGTTTCGATGTTAAGGAATTATGATCAAGATTCATCAAAGTTCAAGATCCAGAAGAAGTTCAGCTGGAAGAGAACATTTCTTGTGAAGATAAACCTATTAAGATCTTTGATCGAAGGTAACGTGTATTGTGGAATAAGTTAATACACTAGGTAAAGATTTTGTGGATAAACCACATGGTAGATGAAGCAACATGGGAGTCTGAAAATGCTATGACAGAAAGGTACCCTCACTTGTTTAATAAGTTAATAAAATTTCATAGTCGCAATTTTTAGAAGGTGGGAAAAATGTAACTCCCCATGTGTTTTCAAATAAATAAATGTAAATTCATGAAACTTTGGTTTAGGTAGATATTTATAACTAGCCTATAAAAATAATTTTTCCACTTTTATGTTCTTGAATTTCGAAAAACGTTTATCTACAATTGTGTTCAGTAAGTTATTTAGAGCCTAATTAAACCAACTTGTTTTTTTGGGGAATAGTTACATACCCTTATGAATAGAAATATGAATAGTAATAAGAACCTAATGAATAGTAAATCACAATATTATTTCATTTTCTAATGTCTTGAAGATAATGACATTTTGGTTAATTTATCAATGTGATACAAAAGCTGTTGTAGTTTTAAAATTGTTAATTTTTGACATAAGTATGATTTTATTTAGAAATTAAATTAATTGTATTTATAAAATTATTTTCAAAAAATGGAGTTCATTTTTGATTTCTAAACATTGAAAAATTGTAATGTTAAATTTTTGGTATTTTTCGGAAATTCTTGAATTCTTGAAGAATAGTGAAATACAGTAAAATATCATACATCAGAATTATCATTTAAATATAATATTTATGACATCTTAAGTGATTTAAGCCTCGTTGGTTCAAACTCAGATTCCATTATTACTATTTTCAGTAATATGAATTAAGACTATTCATAGTCTTCAGCAAAAATATTATAATAATAATGAAAATAATGTTAAATACCTCCCCTCCTCCACTAAAAATACCACCCTCATTTACCGCTTCCTCCCACACCTCTCAAGCCTTTATAATTTGCTATAATCTATCCAAAACTCCCCCCCCCCCCTGAGGCTCTTCCCTGCATCCTAGATCTTTTGGTCTCACCAAAAGGCTCTAACCAAAGGCTTTAATAAGGCTCTCAAGGGGAGCAAATCATGAGGTTAACATCCTCTTTTATTTTGTTTATTTTCATTCATTTTATGTTATTCTTTTTCTTTCCCTTTGTCTTGTGTTGGAGTATTTCATTCCATACCCACCTTACTGCTCGTATCATGTAATAATTATGAGAGACCCCTTTTCTCTCATCTAATTATTTATGGTATTTTATGCGACATCGTTAGGATGCCGAATTTTCTTAAGGGATTTCTAAATTTTTTTTATTTTGAGTTCATTTATTTTCCTCTTCTTTCCTCAGCTCCACTAATCCAAAATGAATGAATGATCCAGAATCTTTTATATTCTATATATTTTCATGTTCATGGATAATCCCTCATCAATATTTTTCTCCTCCCCACTTATTCAAAGAATTAAAAACATTTTCTGTGATGTGTTGAATTACCAACATCATTAACGACGTGATTTCAAACAGTTTTAATTCCTTCAAGGCTATTCATGCAACCATTTTTATGTTTTAAATAGGTTATAATATATGTATTATGTCTCATAAATGGTTCTTGAATTCATTTTTACACATTTTTTTAATTTATAAAACAAAATTAATTCAATATTACCAAAGAACCACTAAAATGATCTAAAGGAACATCATTAATGGTGTAACATATGAATCATCTTCGTGTAAGAATTAAAAATGATAAATTGTATTATTTATTATTCTATAAATATTTAAATACTACTCCATTAAAATTGTGGATTTTCACTTCCTATTGACAATAAAAATCCATCATAAACCCATCATGAAATTCATGTGAATAATTCACCCAAAAAACAGTTCAAGGTACAAAATGCTAACAATTAATGGGTCAAATGATGTTATTAAATGACCATATAAGAAATTATAAAGATGTAAATGTTTCTGTGTGATATTAATAAAACTCTCTTAACCATTATACAGGTCTTTTAAACAATTTTTATGTAATACAGGCCCGAGGTAAGGGAATTCTTAACCCGATTTCCATTCTTTGGGTTAACTTTCTACCTCATTATTTGTGTTGTATTAAAAATGTTTGGGTCATTAATTCTATTTATATTATGTTTCATTATGTGTATATACATTTTATATTCATATTACATACACTAAAAAAATTCTTACATCAATTATATGATTTATATAAGGGGTTTTTCCTTTATAATCCTCTTTTAAAATTCTATTTTTCAAAATTCAAAAACAATGTTTCTATGAAATTATTCATGTTGTATGATTTTGTTTTGGTTCTTCTGAACTTCTTATGGTGAAGTTTGGGACCTATATTTCCCTCCAATTCATTGTTTATGTGTTTTTTGGAGGTCTATATTATGGTTACTCCAATTTTAACTGTGATGTTTACACAAATTGTAGGGTAGCCATGAGGGTTACAAATTATAAGGTATCTGATAGGGTTACCTGATTATGTATGTGATCCCCCAAGATACCTATAATGTTATATTTATGTTCTTATTTATTTTTTAGATCTTGTAGAAATTCCATGCTTCACAAATTATATATGTATCAGTAATGAATATGTCCTTTGAAAAATTTTCATACATTACAAGTATTCGTGGAATAATGTGATCTTTCCTATTTTACATCCCTTACTGAGCATTTTGTGCTCATCCCAAGATTTTATAAATGATTTTCATAGTTCATAAGGATGTGTAAGTAAAATAATGAAGCCAAGTTAAATGTTTAATGAATTTTAAATTAAATCATGTGTTATTCTTTATTGTTTTATATTTTGAAAAAATTGAATTTTTTATGGCATCCACTCTGTAACAATGTGTAATGTTATGAATGTATTATGTCCCAATTCACTAAAGATATAAACCTAAAAAGATCCTCAATGTAAAATGAAGTGATTTCATGACTAAAATAAATATTATTTAATGTAATAAGGTCAGGTTCTTATATTAATGGGATCTATATTGGTGATACTATCCAAAATAGAAAGGAGTAGGTATTTTTACTAATCCATGTAAATATAGTGTTCTTACTTATCATTATATTTTGTTTATATTAAATTTATGATTGAGAAGTTATATTTTTCTAGATTTTAACTCTTAAATGTTTTAGAGAATATAAAATTTTACAAAAGTTGTTAAGAATATTTATTATAAAAGAAAAAAGATTCCACTGATTCTCTCCCACCCCTTTCAGTTGTCACGATCCTATTTGGGAACAACAGTATATATGGGAATGTGGGGAATAGATTAAGGGGTTGACCTTTTTTGTGGTAGGTGTTGTGTGTTTTAGAATAGAGTTAGGAAATATATTTGGGAGAAGTGAATTATATGGGACATGTACTAAGGGGATATGTGTGGGAGACTAGCAATCATTAGAATGCACATCAGAATAGTTTCGATTTGTGTTTTTTATTGTGATAATAGGTAATTTATTGAGTGGTAATCTCAGTATTTTGGGAGCATTATATGTGATTGGTAGATACTTTGGCTTTTTTGATCGATGAATAGAATGTATTATCGAGATTATATTAAAGGAATGGTTATGCCTTTTATTCTATGTAAAATCACCTTAAGTTCCTTTATTTTTTAGGATATTTTTGAAGGGGGAAATAATCATTTAGGTTTCTGAACCTATTGATAATGATTCTATATTGATGTGGTATTCAGTATTGACCATGGGGGGATGGGTATAGGGATAATAATTTGTAGTGAGATGATTTAAATATTAGGTTGGTTCCCAAGATAATGAGTGGAAATTTGGTTGGATTTGGACCACGAGAAATGTTAGGTCTGTTAGATAGAAACATTGGGAATGCCTCAATTATAATTAGAAAGATGAATTTGGAGACCAGTTCAGAAGCCTGAGTGGTCACTTGAGTCTATTTTTGGTGATCCACAACTCAATGGATATTGAGATTGGTTCATAAATATTCACAGGGGGATATGTGACCCGAAGGTTCTAGTGAGATCATGGGTGCAGAGGTGTGTTGTAGATGCATGTTGTTGTAGGGTTATGTAATTATTTTGATTAAGGGTAAGCAGCCATTTATCTTTGGTGAGATTAAGGTGATATGTGTTGCCTATGAATTGAGTGTATTTTTTTTAGAGCGTTTTGACATACCATCAACATTCTTTAGAGAATTACTTGAGGCTTTGAGGATTTTGATTGATTTCGTGGTGGTAATACCTCTATTAATGTCAGTTCATGAATGTTTGGAAGAGATTCATGTGTATATAGAGCATCTGGGTTGATGCGTCCATATTGAAGTGTGGTTAATGAGAGGTTATGATTATCCTATATTATAGGAGGCATGAGGTATTCTATTTCATTATGATATGTATATGCATTTATAAGGTGACAACATTGAGGGATGAGAGTGTGTGGGTTCATAAACTCAGGATTAACCTATATAAAGATGTAAATGATTGATGGATTTATTATGCATGGCTAAAAATAGTAGAATAAATGGTTTTAATGTAGAATCATAGAGGTTGTTTTTTAGGATAAGTGTATGGGAATTTGTATGGTGGGGATACAATCATCATCTGTTGGAGGGTGAGATCCTCTTTGTGTACCGGATATCAAAGAATGTCAGGGAGCTATTCTTGGAATACATGAATGAGGGGTTGTTGATGTTTAATTTTGTTTATCATATGAGTGTTGTATGACAATGAAAAATCCGTGATTTGTTTGATAATAAATTATTGGTAATTTTTTCTGGGATTTTATCGAATGCTGTGGTGATAAGTACATTATGATGGGGAGTGAAATATTAGTCTTGGGAATATGACTCTAATACATTAATGATTTTAGGATTGTGTAATGAATAATCGAGAGGTCATGATGGCTTTATGAGGCCGGTGTACAAAAAAATTAGATGTTAAAATGGATTCCTCAATGAATTAAATAAAAGAAAATCAGATGTTTTTTTGGGATCGAGACTGGGTGTTCATATTTGGATTAGAGATGAATTTATATTATCCTGGGGTGATTAGATCATAGGTGTATTAGTGTGTGTGGCAGTAAAATTTGTTAATTTTTAGGGTTTGGTATATAACCAAGGAATACCAAAAATAGTAGGGTTTGGACTCCAGTGGGCATGTTTGGGTAATCACATGATAACTTCTACAGTGATCAGATGAGTTTGTAATAAATCATTTGTGGGAGTTGAATGATTTCAAGATGATTCAACAAAGGATGGTTCTATTTATGCTTATGTGTGGAATGATATATGGTAAGTTTTAAACCATATTTGGAATGTAATTTTGGAAATTCTAGATGCATTTGAGAATCCAACCAAACATTTCAAGGAAATAAACTATATTCTTAGTTTTTTGTATGTATCATGGTTATGTATCCATCATGGTTAAGGATTTATTAACGAGGATATAAACCATATTTTAACCTATGTCCTCTATAATTTTTAGGTGTAGTTAGTTGGAAACCATGTTGGTTGTTTCATTCGAATATGGGGATGGTGTTTCTATAGGTAGTTATGATGGTGGTAGACCGGATGAGTTGTGTCTTATGGTGAGAATAACATTATTCATGTTAGTTAGATGAATAAAGAAACCGTCAGTGTTTATGGTAGGTTGTAATGGGTAAGATCCCTCTAAGTGTTTTGGTCTTGATCACGTGCATTGGCTTGGGATTTGTTAGTTTGAGGGCCTTGAAATGGATCTTATTCCTTGGACATGGTTTAGGTGATTGGGAATGGAATGAGGAAATTCAACAGTGTATTGGTGAAATAATTTGGAAAGCTGATACAGATTTATGACTAGCATGACTTCTTGAGTATAAAGTGTTATTGTGGGGAGTTTCTAATATCCCATGTGAAAAAAATAGTTTATTTTTTCATGAAAATTTTGAATTTTAATTTGGATGATGGGAAAGAGTTTGAACCGGACTTCAAAATGAAATTTTTAGAATTATATAATATCAAATGACTATTTTGGATGGTAAATGGATATTTATTTGTACTTTTAATCTTGAGGGAGGATCGAGGAAGGGTTGGGGTTGTTGTAGTAAATTTTCATAGACCATCATTCAGTCAGTGGCCTTTACCGGCTCCATGATGAGAATTTCAAAAGGGGATTAGGTAAAATATCTCCCCCTAAATGTTTTAAATTGTAATACCACCTCATACCTTTTTTGATTTTAAAAACCATCATCAACCCTATCCATTTATCCCTTCAACACCCCTTGATCATGGGGATTTTTTGCCCTCATTTGATGATTCTTGGTATGTATTCTCCTCAGGTAGCTTCTGAATATCATATCCTTCCTTATTTCTAGTCTTTGATTTTTTATTTTAGGGTTTCCTTGATGATTTCTTTGAAACATGGTGGACTCTTATATCTCTCTTCTAGATAATTTTATCCTTTATAGAGGGTGTCTTGGGGTAGTGTTTTCTAATGTTGTCTTGGAGTTTCTTTAATGTATGAAACTATGGTGTATTATTATTTGGTTTCTCATTATGTTAGATTTAAATTAACCATGAAATAGTTATACATATTAGGTATTTTCCCTATAATGTTGTCGAGACTATGCCATGGGTAATTATGGAGTATTTGGAGTTGGTTTTAGTGTAGTGAGAGATTATAGAAGGTTCTTCATCACTTTTTCCTCTTGGATTTTATTTTATAATTAATTATAATTTATTATAATTTATTTTTTGAGATTTTATGTGGATAGCTAGTAGTAAAATGTGTGGGAGATGACTGATTAGGCATGATCAAGGCCTAGAAAGCCAAAGTGGAACCATCTAACCCATGGAGTAAAATTTTGAAATCTTTCATATGGTTATTTAGTCCTTTAATTTTCCCATAGTATAAAATTATATACCTATGTTCTTGTTTGTAAGTCTCATAGTTTTGTTAATCTGTAACCATATAATGAAGTTAAATGTTTTAAATTTATATCCACCATTATTAACACACTTAAGAATGTGGAATCGTTTAAATAGGTTCCCTAGGTTCGGTTCCTTGGTAAAAAATGGGATATGGGGTTTCAAAAGGATATTAATAACTTGTTCCTAGTACTTTTAATTAGTATTTTGTAATAGAAAATAGCTAAAGTATAATAGAAATGGTATTTTTGGAAACAAAAATTGGAAATAGGGAATTGAATTGGGTTTTTTGTAATTAGAAATGTGGAATGGTTTTTGATGGCTTGGGTTTAATTTTTTTGATATGGTATTTGGAAAAATAATATGTTAATGGTTTTTGGAAATGTATTATTGAAATGGAAATTGGAAATGTTTACTAGATTTTTTTTTTTTTGAAATGGAAATTTTATTTCATGCTTTGGATAATAAAACACCCATAGTTGTGGTCTATGTTATTATTGAGCTTATGAAAATGGTTAATTTAACTCTCATAGGTGAGGTCCATTTTTTCATTGGGATATACCGTTGGATAAGAAAAGTCTCATAGGGGAGGAATGTGTTACTAAAAAATATACTGTGTAAAATCATTCTTTGTATATGGTTGGATCGATCATCACGACATGCTTAGAGGAACCCATACACTAGTCAAAGTTATTATGGTTGATCTAGGTGTTGGACCATGGGTTATAAAATGGCAAGGATAACCTTGGGATTCACAATAAACCCAAGACATCATTTTTTGTTTTGGTTTTCCTAAAATTGTTTTAAAACTACTAATTTTTTAATTAATTATTTATCATAGTACTACATTCATTTTTTATAGACTATTTATATTCAAAGATGCATTTGGAGTTATCCTATTATGTTATGCTAACATCAAGTTTAATTGTGTATATTTAAGTAGGTGATGTACCCCAACTCAACAACATAGATAATGATATATTTCTAGGTGAACAATGTATCACCATAAAACAAAAGGTTGAATTAGGTATCAATAAGTAAACAATATTGTTGGAAATACAATAAAAGGTGTATATTATATACTATGATATACCCTATGTCCTTTCATGAAATATACATGTGATTCATATCCCAAATTTAAAAAATAATCTTATCATATGAGATGTGATATTCCTCCATCATAGGTTATGATAGTATTAATACATCAATACTAAATGTGTGGATGCTTCCATGTCTACCATATTATTTCCAATGGTTAAAAACTATTTTGATGAATTTCTTATGGCTATATATATATAAGTAATAATGGTTTGAAAATTTAATATTATTATAAATAATCTATATTATATGTATTTTCATAATGAATTTCATATTCCATATGATGGAATCTGACATTTTAAATCCACTCATTGAATGAATGGATCATGTATAATTGAATACAATACCCCTATTTGAGATATGCAATACTATTAATCTATATAATATACTTTCTTCTCCAAAATTATCATTTTGTATTTGTAGAGATAGTGATATCACACCCTAAGAGATCTTGGGGTCGTATAATTATGAATAAGGATTCTAGTGACTGGTGGATTTCCTAGGGATGTGAGAGTCCATTAGATATCCACCGATGATTACAAATAAAAAATCCTTTGAGTAAATTTAAATGAAATATTGATACTTATTTTTTATTATTGATTATATTATTTCATTTATATAATATTTTGTGGTTGATGATTGATCATATGTATATATATATAATTAATTTACCACATTGAAAGAAGCATTCTATTTTGAAACCCATTAGTGGTATCAGAGCCACGTTCACCAATTAATAAACATTTTTTTTATTTTTTTTATTAATAACATGTACACTATAATCGACATGGGTCCATAAAGTAGAGTATAATATGTCATGGATGAATGTAAACTGTTGGATTTATTGGATTTACAATATAGTTTGTTGTAATTCAATTTTTACTTGTTTAATTAGATGATAGGTGTGTATCATATGTCATGACACCTTGAAAACCCAAGGATTTTTTGTTATATATGCAAAAAAAATGTGGTATTTTTGGCTATGAATCAATCCCCAGTTTCATGAAAAGAACTAACCTTGTTATAGATATGGTATATAGTATAGAAATATCCACTGATTACCCATATGTAATAAATTTACCATATATAATGTTTTTTCATTTGTGTGAGAGATAATATTAAATATGGGATACCACATATTTTTGGATTCCTAGGTCACTCTTACATATTGGTTTCAAAATATGTAAGGTTTTATATTTGTGTGATAGATGGTTGCATATGGGTTAATTCATATATAAGGTTTAACGCATTTTTTGTATAATTATTATGTATGGGTTCTCACTGACTCATATCACATATTTCAATTGATAATTAATGATTTCTAACATAATAAATTATGTTATCCAAAATGATAAAATTTTAAATTTTGGATGTAATTTTTATATTTTATAAATTTTCTTACAAATACAGGTTTGAGGCATTGGAAATTGGAAATTTCTTTGACTAAATAAATTATGGAAATTTCATATTTGTGTATCATGTTTGGAGATAAATAAAATGATTGAATTTTTTATTCTTTTTTAATATTCATGTTCATAAATTATTTTTTAAATGTGAATATTATGAATACAATGATCCATTCTTAACATACATAGATATTAGATCATTTTAGATGAATATTTATAACATTAAATGAATACTATCTTAAGTACTATAATGTTTTAGTGTCTCTAGAAATAAGGAACCCATTCTTGTAGTTTAGTGAATGAAATTCAAAATCTCTTATAAATATATTCCCCTTTAGTAATCCTATATTATAACATTATTCATAACCTAGGAAAAGTAATCATAAGAAAGGGGGAATCTCAAATGCTCAATATGGGTAAACAGGATATATGTAAAAATAATCATGATCATAAGGGTATGAGAACATTATTGTATCATTATAAGACCATACCCTGCAAAAATAGATCATAATAAAGAATCATTGAATAAATATTGGTAGTTTATAAGACATAAATCATAATATAATTAGAGGATAATTCATGAATGAATAATATAAAAATAAGACATGGAATTTTGGGAGACATATAAAATTATTTACATAGTAGTCAAGGCTTACTTCCAAGACCATATTAGTGGAAACACCATTATTGAATTATGTTCACAACCCTTTATAGGCTTGTAATGACGAACTGGGTTCACTTCCCATTCCATATTTGTATTATTGAACCGGTCAACTTCTTGTTCCAGCTGTGTATTACTTATCGATGTGTAGTCCTCCTTCGATCCCTAGAAAACTGCACCATGTTTACTCCCTGTTCAATCCCTATCATAGTAAAAAGATTTTTCTCACCATTCCTAACCTATCATATTCATTAGATATAAATATTTAACCAATTCATTCGAGGGATATATAGGTCCCACACATCTTATAATGAAATCATACATATTTGTTCCATAAGATCATAATCATTCATCATATCATAACACATGAAATGAAATGATTATCATAAACATTTAATCATATCATAAGATATTGAACAGAAAAAATATTCATAATAAATTCCTAAAATCATAACCTTTGACAAGATTTGGGTTTTAAAATAATATAACCCATGGATGTGAAATAATTTTTATAAACATCATTACATTAAAACAAAGACCACTCAATGAATGAATATGAATGTAAATTTTGTATTGTTTCACCAAAAAGTAATGAGTTACAAAAACAGATGTAATTGTGGATGGAAAATAATTTGGAAATATCATTTAAAACATTTCTTGAGGAAAAAACCATTCTTCTTTGAAATATTTTTTTGAAATATAAAATATTTTCTTAAAATGATTTTCATTGAAAATAAAATGGAAAACAAATAAAGTATTATTTGAAAACAATAAAT
This sequence comes from Viscum album, assembly GCA_963277665.1. Taxonomy (NCBI): domain Eukaryota; kingdom Viridiplantae; phylum Streptophyta; class Magnoliopsida; order Santalales; family Viscaceae; genus Viscum; species Viscum album. The sequence continues at coordinate 1,320,253,095 of OY728158.1, forward strand.
CATTTTTAAAATCATATTTCCTTGAAAATTATCTTAAAATGTCATTATACAAAAAAAATTGAAAACATTATTAAGAAATTGTTTCTCAATAAAATAGATTTCCAACCGAATTAAGAAATGACCTCATATTTTGTTATAAACATTTTCTTAATTATCTTATGTACCAAAGAGTGGGAAATGGTCCTAATACATGGAGATATCATGAGTCACCCATAAATAATAATTATCATGAGTTTTCTTGAAATACTTATCATAATATTTCATCAATGAAATCATAATCATAAACAATATCGATAAATGATGAGATTGTTGCAACAAACTCTAACCACTTGGTAACTTTGAATCATACTCCCCTTGTAAGAAAATGAAATTAAATAAAGCATAAAATATAATTAAAAAAATTATATTAATTATCTAATATGTAAAAGGTAATTTTATACACATCTTATAAGAATATATGTGCAACACATGGCATGTGTCTTAAAGAAGGAATATCGAGACCAAAATACATTACCGATTCATTAACTTCTGTACCATAAACCCCCTGAAATAGAGAGAAATTAAAATTTATATTTAGATAACCATAACTATATGGATAATAATCATATAATATATTCATGGTAAGTATATACACCACAAAAAATAAATTATTTTTGAATCATGCATAGATCTCACAAAAATAAAAGTGAGATGAGAAAACTCGTACCTTAAGTCTTGGATTTATTCATAAACACTCAAACATCATATATAACAAATATATGTTTATTATAAATTTACCATATAAACATATTATTATTTAGAAAACCATATATTATCTTATTATGACTTTATGTTACCCGTTTAATAAAAATACCATGTTAATTTCACAATATGCGTAATATATGCTCTGTTTGTTATATATGTCTTGACATGTTATTCTTGATAGTATTATGTAGATCTTGATTAAATCATAAAATAATGCTAAAAAATTTTATAAATATAATATATTTTAATTATATAAATATTTATAACAATCTATAAATGATATTAATATGAAATTGAATACACCGTTCATGGAGACGGTAGGTCGTACCAATGCATGAATGTTTTCCTCTTTTTTGTATTGAAAGAAACAAATATAAAAACATATATGTATGTATTTATATATTATCATTAAATTATAATTATTATGTCATATTTATCATATACACTTATTAAACCCATGATTAATACATTATATTAAATGTGTGAATCAATCACATAACTTTGACGAGGTGGTAGTCCACACGTCGACAAAAGAATATATTGTATTTTCAAACAATGGAATGAATGAATGTATATATTCTATAATAATTACAAAATAAATAGTTCATTATAAATATAATATATATAATAAAAAACTGTTATGTAAATTATAATTCCCATCCATGATAGGTGGAGAATGAAAAACAGACAACATCATTTCGCGAGGCGGTAGTTTGTTGTACACATGAATGGTAAGTGTGTTACCCATTTTATGGAAGTGTGTGTGGGTGTAGATCAAACCCATAAAATTAAAAATTAAAAATATTTTGGATACTATAGTGATTATATAATCATGTAATAATGATAATTGAGGTGGTAGAGAATAAAAGTAAAACAAAAGATCTTGTGGAAAGTTGTTAACTCTTCTTTGGCTACCTCATTTTGGTTTTCACCAAAGCACTTCGATGTATGGATATCTTTATAATTTGATGATATTATGATTAATGGAGGGATTTTGGGTCTAAATTTGGGTATGTGTTTTCTGGGAAACAATTCTAGATGTGTCTTGATAAGTGAGCGGGGTGAGATCCCTTTTTATAGTAGATGAGGGGAATTCATGAAAATATGAAATGGTAAAAACTTTTGGTATGTCTCCCTTATATAATGTTCCTAAAATTATTTTATATTTTAGATCAAAGAGGGTAATCAGTAGTGATATTTCTAACCAATGAATTGTTAACAAGCATCTAGGTTATTTTTATCCTTAAATCAAATTATAACCATAAAGTAATCTTGTTTTTTCATTAATCCCTATGTTTAATTTTAATTATTTTCACAAATATTTTTGTTAAAAAAAGTAAACCATTTTAGACATTATAAATTATTCTGAGTCCAAATATATAATCCATTTCTCAAAAATTACAAGCATAGAAGTGGAAGAAATTAATATAAAAATGATCCCTCATTTGGTATGAAATGATTGGTTTCTAAAGTAAAAATGTTCAAAAGATTGAACACATTTTACATCCAATTTCAATGTGAAATAGATTCTAATGAAAGTTAATAAATTAATTGATGTAAAATTAATGTAATTATACTTTCCAAAATCCTGAAATATTAAATTAGAAGGAAATTTTATTTTCAATTAAAAATCATTGTTTCTCACTACCCATGAAAAAAATTATTCTTCTCAGAAATAAACCAAAAATTCTCCCAAAGTAAGTTTTTATATTCTATATTCGAAAATAATGTTTATTTTTTCAAATAAAAATTATAATGGGGTCTAAAACTATATTTTAAAAATTGTTTCCATTAAAATTAGGTAATATAATCTTTTAGAAAAAAACTTTTTTTATTTATATCAATTGTATTTATTCTTATATCCTTCCAAACAAATATATTTTATAAGTGTCAAAAAATTTTATTCAAAATATAATATAAAAAGTTTATAAAAAAATAAAAAAAAAGTGTTTTGTTTAATTAATTGGGATAAAACATGTTTGTATATATAAAATATTTTTCATAGAAAAATAATTTCTTTATTTTAACATAGTTATAACATTCATTAATAATTAATTTATAACCAAGGACTCATTTTTTTTATATTTATAAATAATATTTTCACACATTAGTCAATATTTTTCTTAAAATACATTAAAACAGATAGGTGATAACTATAATAATATTTTAATATCAATGTTAATTGGAAATTATATTTTGTTAAAAGTTGGCCTTTTGTAATGTAATTTATCGAAATAAACTGAATTTTTTTGTAAAAGACGATTAATTGATAGTTTTATATACTATGAGCTAATATAAGTGGTGTGTGTCATGCAAAACTGACTTGGTGATACCTTAAACAGATTCTAAACATAGTGCTTTCATATAAAACCATCTATATATAGTTTTTCATTAAATGAAAAACATTAAAATTATTAAATTAATTTGAAAGAAAATGTTTCAAAAAAACTCGTGGTGATACATTCAACACCCATTAAAATGAATTTCACCCTCAAAATGCTTATGGGTTATTAGTGTTTTATTACATGAAAGTTATTTTTTTAGAAACCCACATCATAACAATTAATACTAAAACTTCACTAAATAATGAATTTATTGAATCGTAACGATTTCCCAAAGTAACTCAAAACAAGGTTTTTGTATGGGAGAACATAGGTTGAAAGTGAAAACATTTACATTGAAGATAAATTGAAATATAAAGTTTAGATGGAGTGTAATAAAGAACATAGTGGGGATAAAGTTAACCATCGCAATTTCATAAACTGAAGGGGCTTCAAAAAATACATTGATATGATGAAAAATAATGATAAAAGGAGAAATTTTTATTTCAAGACCATTTTCCTAAAGTTGAAAACTATTCATGAAATGATATACATACATGATTTCAGGAAAGAATTCCCCTTTGTTGTGCCATGAAAAATTTCCACTTCATCTATTACTCCATGAAAATATTATTAATTTATCATTATTTAAGTACCAATAGATAATGACGTAGAATGATAAGTCATTTCATCCGTCTTTAGTTAGTGTCATTACAAAATTGTTCACACAAGTTATCCAATATGCATAAATACTTATATAGATAGATAATACTGGATTTTATAAAACCTCATTCAATGATTAACATAAACCATTCCACAATTTCTTAACCTTATAATTCTTTGAAATATGAAAGTACAAAACATATTAGGACTAAATTTCTCAAAAACAACATAGAATTTTTCTCACATATATCATAATGTAGCTCTTGATTTTTACATACCAAACATGTTAATACCTTCATTTTATATTCTATTAAAACATGGTAATTACCAAAAATAATTATTTAAAACATGCATGTTCCCTTATTCCAATGTTTATTATATATATTCATTAAATCCAAAAATTTGGTAAACCCCATCCATGATAGCACAAACATCATTTTTTGAAAAAAAACTCCTATATTGATTCATAGGTAATCAGTACCATCATATTTAAATATTCATATCCAAAATATCATTATAGGACTATCATTATATCAACACCGAGAACATATTAAGGGTTATATTTCATTATTAAAAATTTCAACTTTCAATTGAATAACTTTTCTAGTACATTAGAACCATTCACAAAATTCATCTAAATCCTTAGAAAAAAACATAAATTGAATAATCCTTATGCATTTCACAAAATATATAACATAATTATTTAATCTAAATACATAAAAAATTCTATTATTTCACATAATCATTAAAACATTAACAAGGTAACCTCATCCTATTACTTAATACCTCTTTCACATTTTATAGGCAGTCTCGTATTCATTAGCAATATAACCATTACACATAGTATATTACTGATTAACATCAAAATATTTCCACTTGGGACATCAATTTTCCAAATAAATATTCATTTATCACAAAAATAATTTAACCCTTGATGATGTATTAGATTTTTTAATATTATAATCCACTATTTTGACAAAAATCTTCATTTTACTTTTACAGTTACTTTCTTTGTTTCCGTCATTTTTAGAGTAAAAATATCTTCTTGCTACTCCAATACATAATCATGGGTGATTAATTCCACATTATTGTCAAAAATGATACAAAATCTTCTTTCCTCCATGATCTCAATTACTCTAACTCTCAACAAACTCCATCAATTTATTCTTTGGAGAGTTTGGGATTTGGTTAAGGTATAAATTGTTAATCATGTTCTATCAAAATATATTTGGAATTATCACAAAATCCTTCAATCTAGTGATCATACCATTTAACTACTGATAAAAAAAATCAATCACATTCAACATTAACCCATTTACTTTAAGTAACTTCTATTGGTTAAAACCATAAATCATTGTGTGGAAACACAAATCATAGAGTAAAACAACATAATCATGACATATATCTTATAGGATGTCTAAATTGTGACACCTTCTTTTAAATATATGAAAACGGAGGCTTATACATAGAGAAATCCATATAAATATCCTCAAAAATATCACTAGGTACATCAAAATAGTTTGATAATCCTATTCTCCAAAGGATTGCTAATCCTTTCCTCTGATATCAACTATAGAGACCCATACTTAACATACTTGGATATCACATCATTTAATATTAATATTCATCACATTATAAAAATACATCCCAGAGGACTATAATAGTTTTGTGTATTTTGAAAATTGGAACCCATTTTTCTAGTTTTTTTATTAATATCAAACATTACCCATAAATATCATCCCCTTACATACTCCTACCTAAAACCATTATTTATAACCTGGGGAAAGAAAACCTAAGAAAATGATTAGCTCAAATTCTAAGTAATGGTAATCAAAGAGTTATGTAAGCATAATCAAGAGTATAATGGTATGATAACATGATCATATCATTTGAAGTTCAAAACATGAATATCAACGATCATAATCAAGAGACATGGCATATTTATTAGCATTTCATAAGACATGAATAACATGTTAATTGAGAGAAGTATAGATGAAATCACAACTTATGAATATGACATGGAATTTTGGAATACATATAAACTGATTTCCATAGTATTCATGGCATACTTCCATGACCATATTAGTGGGAAAAATCCTATACTAAACAGAGTTCTATTCCTATTACATCCCTATTACTGAACTAGGTTCACTTCCTATTCCAGTTATGTATTACTGAAAGTGGTTCATTTCTCTATCCATATCTATATTATGGAACAGAGTTCACTCCTCACTCTAGTCATCTCATACTTAATTTAGTTCACTCATCATTCTGTCAGTGTCTTACTAAACCAATTTCACTCCTCATTACATCTATATAGTATTCTTGAGATATAAACCATTAGCCAATATATTGGAGGTAAATATAGTTCACACCAATCACATAATTAAATCATACATACATGTGACACTAAATAATAAGAATTAATCATATCATAACTCATGAAATGAAATAGGAATCATAAACATGTAATAATATCAAAACCTATAGAAAAGAGACATGTTCAATGTCATTTCAGTAAAGCCTAACCCATTAAAAATGCATGTTTCATAAGCATAAAACATGTGAAAGAGAAATAAGTTTCATAAACATCAGGCCATTAAAACCTAAACCATTAAGATAAGGAATATAAATGGAACAATTGGATAATTTAATCATAATGGAATGTGTAAAAAAAATTAATTTCATCTTGTATGGAAACATTTTTAGAGATATCTTTTAATGTCGTTTTTTAAGAAAAATATCTATTATTCTTTGAAAAAAATATTTTTAAAATATAAAAAAAATTGAAAAAATTTTTATTTGAAAATAACTTTAAAAACATATAATGGAATATTTGAAAACCATAAACCATTTTTAAATTACATTTTTCCTTTAAAATGATATTTTAATAATATTTTTCAAATTTCGTTTGGAATACATGGTTTTGAATAAAGGAAATTTCTGACTAAAGAGATAAATGATGACATATTTTATTAAAAATATTTTCTTTATTATATTTAGTACCAAAGAGTTGGAAATGGTAGTTATTCTTGGATATATCATGACTTACCAGAGGAGAATAAAATTCATTAGTGTTTGAGAAATATAGAACAGAATATTTCATCAATGAAATCAAAATCATAAACAATCCGGATAAATGATGAGATTGTTCCATCAAATTATTATAACTTGTTAACTTTGAATCATACACACAATGTTATAAAATTAAATTAAATGAATATTAAAATATAAAGAAAATAATAAGATTCAAAATATAAAATTTCAAAGGACATTTTATACCCCTCATAGAATAATATTGGTGCATAACATGGAATTGTCTAAAAGGAGATAAATTAAGACAAAATTACTTTCCCTATTTGGTAACTTTTGAACCATAAACTCCATGAAATAATGAGATCAAAAAATCGATATGTAATTAACAATAAGTTTAAGGATAATAATAATATAATACATTCATGGGTATTATATAAAACACACATATGAAACAAGTGGTGAGTAATGAATAAATATCACAAAAATAAAAGTGAGTCGAGAAAACCATTACTGTAAATCTTGAATTTCATTTTACATGATAAGAACTAATGTATAATTAATTTAATTTTATAGTCAATATACTAAATAACCATATTCCTATATATAATATCACATATTATTTATTTGTGACTTTATATAACCCTCTTGTTAATAAATCTATCTTAATGTTACGTTTCGGGTAATATCTACTTTTTCTTATATTTTTTTACTTTTTTATTCTTTATCCTATTACATAGATCATGATATACTTATTTAATGAATTTAAAAAGTGATATAAATAACATATAAATTCATTATATAATTATTTATTATAATATATAAATTACATAAATATTAAATGGAATACATCATTCATGGAAATGGAAGGTCGTACATATGAATAAACGTTGTTTCAATTTTCTTTTTGTATTGAATAAACAAATGTAAATTAAATATATGTATATATATTATCATTCATGTAGAATTATTTTATCATACATATGATATATTTTTACTAAAACCATACATAATAAATTCCTTTCAATTTTTTAACGAATCACATCACTTTGAGGAGGTGGTAGTCCACACATCCACAAATGAAGTTATCATATTGAATCAAAATGGAAAGAAAGAAGGTATGTTTTATATAATAATTATTTAAGCATAAATAATGATTAAATATCATATATTCCATATAAAAATATCATTTCCATCATAATTATTTTCCATGATAGGTGGTAATGTAAAAAAACAAATGACTTTGTTTCATGAGGCGGTAGTTCACTGTACACATGATTAGTTTGTCCATTACCTAGTTGGTTGAAGTGGGAGTTAGTGTAGGCCAAACCCTTAGAAGAAAAAAATCTCAGTATAATAAGGATAAAATTAATATTATCTAATAATTTAAGGATAATAATTTAGGTAGTGTATAATTAAAATAAAACAAAACAGCTTATTGAAGGATATTACCTTTTTATTGGGTAACTCATTTTTTTCACCAAAGGGCTTCCTTAGTTGGATTCCTTCCCAGATAGAAAAATCTAAGATTAATGGATTTATTTTGGGATGATATTTGTTCAGGTTTCAACTAAGACTTATTTCTTGATATTTTGTGAAGATGTGAGGGGCTGAGTTCCCTATTTGTAGTGGAGGAGGAATTCCATTCTTGTAAATATAAGATAGTAAACACTGTTGAGAGGTATGCCTTACATAATGTGCCTCAAATAATTTTTCATTATTTATATAAGCATTTAATTTGTCTATATATGTCCATAAAATGAATTTTTTATATGTTTCTTGGTTATTAGGCCACTTAAATTAATGTTTAACCATTATGTAGTCCTTTTTACCATAATATATGCAATTAATTTTAATTACAAACAATAATGATTTTAGTCAAAAACTAAGTTGCACGTATTTTAAACTATAAATTATTTGGAATAAAATTGTGGAATCCATTTTAAAAAATTAAATATAGATAATTAGAAGAAGTTATTATAAAAATAATCTCGTAGGCAATATAAAAAAAATAGTTTTTTTCATAGAAATTGACCCTCAAGTGTTGCCTTTTCAAACAATCCGCACTAAGAACCCCCCCCCCCCCCCCCCCCCCCACCATGATAGGATCAATCGGGAGAGATCCAGAGTGAGAAAGGAGTAGTTTTTAGTTGAGATAGCAGAGCGTCCCAAAGGGTGACGACATGATATGTGATGGTTTGACCCAAAAATTTCCCATCATAGGTGGGTTGTGCCTTAGAGATGAAACAATGGGTTTTTGACATATAAATGTTCAAATGTTTGAACTATTTTAATATCCAAATTCAATATGAAATTGGTTCTAATGACCTAAAGTTGATTAATTGATGTAAAATTGAACTAAATATACTTTCATCCCAATATGATATATATTATAATTGTATAAATAAATTACATGAAGAGAATGTTTTCAATTAAAATTCAGTGTTTTTCATTATTCATCAAAAAACAATACTGCTCAAAAAAATACCAAAAATTCACCCAAAGTAAATTTCTATACTCCCATTTAAATTTTTTTTAATTTTTAGAAATAAAAATTATAAAAGTGTCAAAAATTATATTTGATTTTGGTTTCATGTTAAATGGTGGTAAAATTTCATTTCATAAAAATACCTTTTTTTATTAATATAATTGTATTTGTACTTATCTTATTCCTTTGAAATCTATTTTATAATTGTTAAAAAAATATTAAATATATAATATTATTTAAAAAAATAATAAGAAAATGTGGTTTGTTAAATTTATTGATATAAAACATATTTGTACATATAAAAATAGTTTTCATAGAAAATGATCTTCTTTATTGTCAAATTGTTTATATATTCATTTATAACTAATTTATAATCAATGGAATCATTTCATATACATTTATAAATAATATTTTGAAAGTGTAGTTAATCTTATGAATAACAACCATTCCAAAGGCTAGGTGGAAACTATTATAATAATTTAATAAAAATTTTAATAGTAAATTTTAGTTTGGTAAAACATAGCCATGGGTGTTACCCAAGTTCTCTAAAGGATGTGAAATTTTGAGTAACACAATAAAAAAATGTTTATGTATACCTGAAGTTGATCTTTGTGTTGCATGTAATGTAAGAGTTTCTTATTTTAGTATGAAATGAAATCTAAACATATTGATGTCATATAACCCAAGTTATATTCAGTGTTGCATGAAATAAAGAATATAAAAAATATTAAACTATTTTGAAACACATATTTCACAAAATCACAGGGTGTTATAGTGTTTGATTTAATTTATTTGATAAATTTATTTTTTGAAAGTATCATTCCTTAAATTAAATTCTATATACAAAGACATAAGATTTATTTTTTAGATATCGTATCATTGGTTTGTAATTTATGTTATTTGATTGAATTTTTTTTATTTAAATAGTTGATATAGTTTTTTTTTATATTTATGATGAATTGGAATCTCTCTTGTGTAATGTATCCCTGTGTATATGGACTTCATGTATGAATTTTCAATGGCCCAGAGGCTGATACCTTGTTCTAGAATGTTTTTATTTGGCTATATATGGCTCTAAGATTCCTCATGTGGAGATTATTGATTTCATATAATTATAAATCTATTAATGAGAAGTTATTAATCCTTAAAAAAATAATTCATGTAGATATTTTTAAATTTATTTGGTAACTATTTTGGAGGAGTACCAAAAATTGTGTGTTGTAAAAATAGTTACACATTAATATGATATAGACATATTAATTTGGTTGATTGAATTGAGTTTTCAAAATGATATCATTTGAATCATGGATACATAAAGTTATAAAACATAATATAAAAATATTTCATGGGATTAAATATTTATGAATTAAATATGTATGTAACAAAAATTAAAATTTTGAGACTTTAAATGAAAATCCCTCAAATATTAAGTGTGAGATTCCTTCCAAACTAAACACTTATTAAGGCATCGATCATCCAACTAAGTAGGTTCACACCAATGTTGGGTTCCCATGGATTATATTTTGTTAGGAATTATAGTTATGGATATCCCTAAGAGTTATGTAATCATATCCCTTTGTTATATTTTTTAAAACATTTCTATGAATACCCTATAATAAAGATACTATAACAATAAAACTGAGTATATAACCATATAATGGATTTTGGAAAAGTGTTTTCCATTAAACTATCTATTTGCAGTATGTAGTATGATCAGAAAATTGTGCTACCTAAATACCTAATATAATGGGGTTACATTTAAATTGGAATCATTTTTTAGTGAAATATCAATATTTTGGAAGTTATTAGAAATGTTATACATGGATAACATTTCAGTGGGAAAACATCGATTAAAATTTCTAGATAAAAATATTTCAAACATGATACTCGCCCATAGATATACATATATATACATGTTATAAATTATATTAAGAATTATGTTTATAGAGTGAGATTTTTATTAGAACTAAATATAAAATGACTCTAGATTGGTATTTATGGTTGAAAAGTGTTATCAAATAGAAAAATTCTAGGAATATCAATGTAGATGTCATAAAGATAAATTTCCCAAACTATATCTCAATGGTATTATATGTGCAGTGTTCTTCACATATTTTTGAAAATAAAAATAGACTGGGAGATGGGATAGAATTGAAAAAGGGTGGTGTTGATCTTCATGTTTGTAATGGAGAATGTGTTTTTGTATTGAAGTTCAATATTTATGATCTTTTTTATATATTCAATTATATATAGATTTGGAAAAAATATTATATTCCTGTAATAGTAGAAAAAATTATTTTTCTTTATTTTTTCAGCAAGATGGGATTATAATTCATTATTATGATCAGAATTGTATTTATATATATGAATGAAATGTTTACAACATAAAAATTATACAAATGAGTTTACAAATTCTAGATATAAATAATAAATCTGTCAATAGTCATAAAGAAAAGGGTAATGTTGATTATAATACATCTTATATTTTTCATTAAGAACAAGAAATTATACATGTTAAACACATTCAAAGAATCAGTATAGGTAGACAGTTAGAATCATTCAATTTTTAATTTTTCTATAATTGAAAATAAAGTTTATTGGAAAAAATGACCAAAAAATCCTTTAGATAACAATGTGAGTGGGCTATTGGACTATATGATATTATCTATAATTATATACATGAAATAATGAATACAAAATCATGTGATCATATTAGGTACTTTATAAAATTGATTGATTGTTTTATTTGGCATGGTAATGTGCTTATAATATGATATAAGTATGAAATTTTTAAAAGGCTAAACATTATTAGAATTAAGTATATAATAAATTAGTATAATGAATAAATATTATTTGATTAGATTGTTGAGATGAATAGAAAATTTAAGAATTAACTAATCATTTAGGAGATTGTGTAATTATTTCAAAACTCACACATCCTATAACACTAGAGTGGAATAACATGTACAAGGGGGGAATTGTTCCATGATGTACATGGTTCAATAAATGATGAGTTAGTGTATACTTTTATTTTCATTATGGGAGTATTCTGTAGAAACTTCGACATTTCCACTTAACCATGTTTCATTTAATGTGTTAATAAAAATTTAATTAGAGATATAGACTACGAAATATGCCAATATGACATTTTTGGGGATTTTGGTTCATATATCATACATAATACATTCTTTCTTTAAATAATTATTCTTTAAATCTTATAAAATACTTTTATTTCTTATCATAAATAAAAATGATATATTATTTATTTATACCGACTAAATAAAAAGTGTTTGTCTCTCAAGATGGTGTTTTTAATTATAAAAAGGATCAAGTGATTTAGGGAGTTACACTAAGAAATGTTGAACATAAATATGTTAAGAAAAATATTAATAGGAATTGTTCCAAATAAGTATGTAGATATAGTTCCATAATGATTTCTGGAAGAATAATAGAATCAGGTTTCACAAGAACCTTGAAAGTATAGTAGGATTCATCAAGATATCGAGAGATGTGGATTTATTATAGAAATTAATGATGAAGTACTATTCATAGATGATGAGCTTACAAACTACTAATATTCTGTTGATAGTTATAATGTTAAGTGATATATAAAATCCATAGAATAAGAAGTAGACTCCACATTAAATAACCATGTTTGTAACTTGTTGATCTCACTTTAAGGGGTGAGACCCTAAGGGTGTTAGAGAGTTTTCTATAAGAAATAAAACATGTTTTGTAGAGTGTATACTTGTAAAAAATTATTGGTGTAAAAGGTTTTCAATAAAATTCATGTTGTTGAATATAAATAGACATTTTCACAAGTTGTGATGAAACATAATAGTTGGATATTTATTTCAATAATGGATTTTTGTGATTAAGTGATATATCTAATGTGTTAAAAAACTAATTCAATTAATGAGAATTTATTTGAGGATGTGTATATGGAAAAACTCATGGTTTTATATTCATAATTAATTATATAATGTGTGTATGTTGCAACAATCCATTTATGGATTGAAGCACGATTCTCAGAGTAGGAATAAATTTTTCTAGGATTCAATCGAAGACTTTGGTTTCATAATGAATGTGCCAATACTTATATAAAAAATAGATTACTAATAATGTGGTTGTGTTACTAATATGGTATATAGATAACATATTTCTAATTATAAATGTTTTCATGAATATATACCCTATAAAGAAGTGGCTAATAAAATACATCTAAATAAAACACATGGACGAAGTATCATACATAATGGGTATGTAGATCTATAATGAGAGATGTAAATGTTTTTTTAGACAGTGTTAGAACACTTATATTGTTATTTTATAATGTGGGTTTCATGGAGAAAACCAATAATGGTTTAATAAATATATTTCATGGAAGAAATATTTGGAAGATTCAAAATCATTCTAATGTGTTAAAATGTATAGATATAACTCCTCATGAATCTTCCATTTAATATATCATGTATTACATGTTATGTACTCAAACTAATGTCTATTATACATTGATAATAACTATTACATTCAAATACCAGCTTGTTGAGAGTCACCATATTGAATCTAGGAACATTCTTAAGTAAGGATAAGTTTGTGGTCTTTTGTGGTTAAGATAAACTCAAAATAATGGGTTTCATGAATTCTAGCTTCTAATCTAAAAAATATGTTATGTGATATAGATCTGGTTTTTATTTCACCTAAATGATGGATCTTTTAGTCAGATGACCATAACAGACTTGATAACAGGGGAAGAGTACATATCAATATCAGATGTTATAATGAAAGATATTTAGATTTAGAAATTCTTCACTAAATGTGGTGTGTTCTGAGAATTGATGGGGATATTTTAATTTATTATGAAAATTCTAGACCTGTTTATCATGTCAAAGAACCTCAATCTCACTAAAAGATAAAAAACATACTATTCAAGTAAAATCATATTCAAGAGTTCATTGTGAGTGTTGATGTAATGATCTATTTTATTTATACATAGGAAAATTTTATGAAACCATAAGGTTATAAAAACCATAATGTTTGTGTTTAATATCATGACATAATATACATGAGTGATTGGATGTAATTTTTGTAAAATTTATCATCATTTTATAATAAATTCCAAATCCATTTATCATTCATTCATATTTGTGGCACTTATATTGCATGAAATCTATAAAAGTAATATCCAACTAAATAATTACTTGAGCTTTCACTATTTGATGACTGTCACATAGAATTATGGGGTTTGATGATATGTAATTATTAGTGAGAGTATGATATTTTAATCGATACAATCATTTATTTATGAATTAAAAAAATTAACTTATTATATTATAATTGGATTGTTTTTATTTATACTATAGCTGTAATGTATATCCCATAGAATTTCAAATAGTCATTGATATAATTAGAGGTGCATTATTATTATTAATCCCCATTACCTGATGATAGTTATATACCTAAAATGAAAACCTTAATTATTTGATACCTTTAATATGAAATTTTACAGTCTTTGATAATTTAGGGGTGGTTAATTATGTTACTAATAGTTTCATTATTTGTATTTCAACTAATATGGGGTTTTTCACACATATTATTAGATAAAACATCTAGGACCTTGATTTAATTAGACTAAATAAATGAATATAAATATTTAGTTTATTGGTATGTGACATGCTCATCTACATGGATGAGGGACATGAAATGTTATCTCTTGTAAATGAATTACATGATATGTATTTATCATCCTGATTGATATATTTTAGATAATCATGAATATACGAGATTTCATAAACTAAAATAACAAGTTCCATGCTGGTGGTCACTCAATGTCATGGTAAAAGGTGTTATATAGGTTTACATGTGATTTATATGATACATCTTATAGTGAGCATTTTTATATTAAGATATGATTATTTTTTATTTAGATCACACCAGATGTCACTATAGCTAGAGTAACATTAATGTTTCTCTAGAGGCTTCAATTTTCTTACATTAGTGAAATAAGTATTTAATATATATTTTTCAATGTGACAATCATAAGCCCTTGGATTTAAACATTACAAAATATTTAGTTGTAGTCATGAAATAAATTTCATTTACTTTTTGGATCCTTTCTTGTTTAGAATTTCAGAGAATTATAACATGACTCATACATTTCCAAACCATATAATAAAAATTGTACACTTCTGATTTCTATCAATTTTGACCAAAATATAATAATTTTAATTTATACCATGATTTCACTTCATGTAGAATCTCCATGTGTTTCAACATGAAATCTTCATTTCCCTTACATATCCTTATATCATGAGAAAATCATTTTAAAATGTGGTATGAGCACAAAAATATTAGTAAGGGATTCATAAATAAGGAAAACCATTAGTCTTATGAAAGCATGAGAACCAATGATAACATTATCATAGAGAAATAATTTTCACCCTTAAGAAGTAGTAAATAATATTCTTTGATAAAAATTTCACTTATTACCCTTTTTATGATAACAAGATTACCATAAACTATATAACAAAAATAGATAAAACATAAATGTATCATGGGACATCATCATACTTTTTATTCATACACAAGGAAGAACCATGTGGTCGACTTACATACATTTCACTCTTAAAAATGAAATACCATACAGTCATCTTCCATACCCAATGCATTGGAGGAATACCATGGACTCAACCATCGTTAATTTATCACTGAACCACCTGTCATTGGTTTATCATGGAACAACCCATCATTGATTTATCACGTAATAACCCATCAAACGTCAAAATTACATTATACAATAATAACACATAAAATCATTCAAAATTCGACATTTCACTCATAAAAGTTCATTTACACTCATAAGAAATCATTTAATGTTATTAAAATAATCATTCCATTTTCGAAACCCATTTTTAATAAAAAAATACACATAAAGGGAAAATAATTGCTTATTTTTATTTTAAAAACATGAAGACTTGTAGAGGAACACAAATATCAAAATATACATAGAATTTCATTCATAATACATTTATATCTATATTAATAAATATGTAAAATAATATCATGAATACTAATAAATAAGGAAAATGAGATATTTAAATCCAAGTATCCCATACCACTTTAAACTTTTTAAATCATAAAATCCATATAGAAATAATAAGTAAAAAACTTTAAAAAATATAATAATTAAATTCTTGATATGATATGTCAATGGTGATTAATATACACCTTTTTAATGATGGTGGGTTTATAATATCCAAATATTCCCCAATTAATGGTGATGGAGATGAAGTCTCATACCATGAGGCCGACATGTCAAGTGAGTATTTATCTTCATGAATAATAAAAATATGTTAATTTATTTATTTCAAGAGAAATTTGTTCATCATTATTACTAATTTTATTTATCTGATTAAAATTTTATTATAAAATATATTAATCAATTAAGTTTGTGTCTAGCATTTTGACCATATTCAGTTTAGGTGTCAAATCTGACTAAGGTCAGAAGATTATGGTCAAGGAATTAATTATATAAACATATATAGAATAATAATAATTAAATAATTATCATATTGTTACATTGATTACAATTTTAAAACCAATCATTAATGACAGTTTAGAAAAATGAACAAATGTTACAATCTTGGAGACAATAGGTCGTACGTATAAATGTGTAACATTCCAATTTTTCAATGATTATTATGAAAAGAGGGTAAGTAAAATTTATCTTAAAATAATGATAATTTTATAATAAATAAAATATTATTGTATCATATATACTTATATATATAATGTTTCTAATATAAAAGGAGTCACATCACTTTGAGGAGGTAGTAATCCACATCCACAAACGATGTTATATCTTTTTTGTGTGAGAGAAGGTAATAATGAAAAAGATATATTATATTTAAAGAAATATAATTATGTCATTGATATCATAATTATATAATTTATATAATATAAAATATGTATATATACCCTTATTCCCATTCATGTAACACGTTAGTGAAAACGTTTTGCATCGCTTCATGAGGCGGTAGTCTACCGTATACATGAGTGGCGTTATTGTATATATGAAATGTAAAAAAAGGTGTGTATGATATAATGAATAAATATGTATAATTATTTTATTAAAATCATAAATATCATATATAAACATTATTTAAATTTTTATTTCAATAATTTATAGGTGGTAATTGTAGAATGAAAGACATTGGCCCGCGATGCGGCAATCCTCCAGACACAGGAACGATGATTTTATTTCCCAATTTTTGGAATTTTGTGGGTGTTTTTCATACCACAAACATAAAGAATATTAGTATATTTAATATAATAATTTTATTATATAATCATGTAATAATAATAATTTAATGGGATTGATATGGAAATAAAACAAAAGTAGTTGTTGAAGAACGTTACCTCTTCTTCGTGTAACTCCTTTTGTTTTTCACCAAAGGACATCCTTGGTTTTATTTATGACCAAAGTGTGTATTATTGTATTATAGGAAGTATTTTGGGTGGTTATTTGAGTTTGGTTCAGGCAAGACAAATGGTTTGATAGTTGTGAAGAGAGGGGGAGAGTTTGTGGCCATTTTGAAGTGGTTGGAAGGACATAATTGGCATTTTTGAAAAGTAGTTCGGTGAACCTATGTTTTTACCAAAAAAAGTGGCTTCCATAACAAAATAAATTAGATAATAAATGTTTAAGGGTATATTTTTTTACATAAAATTATTGTTGTAAATTTTTAGGAACATGTTTACACCTAATATTATATGTTTATCCATTAAGCAAACATGATTTTAACTTAATCTCTACAATTAATTTTAATTGATTTCACTAATTTTTTTATAAGAAACCAAGATGAAATTAATATAAATTATAAATTATTACCACTAAAAGTATAGATTTAATTTTTTTAAATTACATTCACAGAAGTGGGATAATTTTATTTAAAAATAATCTCACAGACAGGACAAAATAATGGGGTTTTAAAGTAAAATGTTCAAAAGATTGAACTGTTATTATATCCAATTTCAATATGAAATTGATTCCACCAACCAAAATTTTATTTATTTATATAAAATTTGACTAATTATACATTAAAATAATTTTAAAATATAATATAACTGTATAAATAAATTAGTCATAAATATAGTTTACAATTACAATTAAGTGTTTTTCACTATTAATTAAAAAATGAAACTTCTCAGAAAAATACCAAAAAATCATCAATGGTAAATTTAGATATTTTTAAATAATAAATTAATATTAAATTCTCAAGTAAAATTTATAAGACTCTCAAAATTTAGTTTCAATAACGGTTCACCCTTAAAATGTGGAAAAACACCTTTTTTAAAAAATATTGCTTTTTATGCTTAAAATTGGATATATTTTTATTCTATTAATATCAAAAAAAAATTGATAAAAGTAAAAATATCTAATAGATAATAGAAAATTTAAATATCTTAATTATATTACACTAATAGTGATTTTTTTAATTTGATTTTATAAAACTTCAATCCAATCAATAATTTAGTTTTTATTTTTAAAAAACATCCATGATATGGAATTTGTATTTATTTTCTTTTTATAATTAATTATAAAACAATGTATTAATTTAATAGAATTGTGTAAACTATAGATTCATAAATTTTATAACCTCATTCATTCCCTATATTCTAATGGATATGTGATAACTATCATGTTAAATAATGATATTAATAGTATATTGTGGTCTGGAAAGACTCAGGCTTGTGTGTGACACAAGTCAAAAAAGGAACTCTATTTCTCAAGAAATATATGATAAACATGGGTTTTCATGTGACAAAAGATAAACTATGTATTTTTTGTAACATAATCTTTCAAATAACATAGTATTTATTTGAAAGAATATATTTCTTATAATCTTTAGATGGTACATCCTAAACCCTTAAATGATTTTCTCCCCATAAATTAATCTAGATTTTAGAAGGATCAAAATTTATAGAATTAATTTATTAAAACCTACATTATAAAAATGAAGTAAATAATACAACCCATCAAAAGGGAATTTTGAAGCATAAAGGTCTCATGTAGTTACACATAACTAGGTTTCCACATTATAGATCATATGTGGTAATGAAGGAAAAGAATAAATTAGTATGGAGAGTGATTGAGGTCATTGATCACAATAAATTTAATGATCAATTGAATGTTAATGGCCTCAAAACTATAAATACATGATGATAAAAATACATTCAGTTCATCATAAATGATGGTACTATGATTGAATTTTAATTCAAGAACCTTTTCCTAGATTTGAGGAATTATTTTACCATCTAGACTTAGAGAATAAATAAATATGCATTCATAATGAGTATAGACACATCCCTTAATAAATTTCTATGACAGTATCATATTTTCAACAAACAATTTTTATTCATGATGAACTATTTTTTCATGAAGCACTAAAATTCTCCTTTAATGGATTGTAAAATCCATGAAAGATGGAAAAATTATTTCCATATATCTCTAACCGCTTTCCCAAATCAATATAGTTATCATAAGTAAAATAATATAATAAACTAAAATTTAAACCTAAAATAAAAAACCACCGGTTTATCATTAATGATTAATTTTCAAAAACAAAGTTATAAAAAATATTTATTAATCATATTAACCATAACATTAACTATGTAACATCACTGATATGGTAGACACTAATCCGGTGCACCGAGTGGGGTTGCCACATGACCTCATGAACGTATAACCTTACACTATAACATTCCAACTTATAGTGAGGGTATAATAGGTCACGTGGTGATATAATACCATCATTACCCATGTAAGCCACAATAGGTCATAATTTAAATAACGGAAAAAATAGGAAACAATCAATCACATGCATAAATAACCACTTCCCAAAATAGGGTAAAACCATATACATTAGTAAATATGCCACGCCATTCCACTGTTCTATGTGAACAAAACCCAAAAAATGAATAAAAACTGTAGAATCTCTAAATTGGTAGGGACATCAAGTCGGTCACCTCGCCCATACAGGTCTCATGTCAAACTCAACTCTCTAGTATAGGGACCCTACACTTATCCTGACCTGAAAGCATTTAATTGTATAGGGTACCCCATACCAGCTTGAGAAAGGTGTGAGTATAACATAATATTCCACAACTAACGGTTTCTAAAAAATATATATCAAATTAGATAGTTCATGCAAATGAAAATTATGAAAAAATAAAGGTAAACGGTTCAATAGTCTATTCAATATTATGCTCATTTAATTTATACTTCTATTGAATCCAGATTCACTCTTTAGACATTTCAGGGTTTATTCTGCCATTTTTACAAGATCAATTGATTAAGAATCTTGAATATTCTCAAGTATATAGTAATAAAATTCAAGTCCTATCTCACTAGGCATCACATTATAACAAACCTCATGATCCTCACCTCAAAGCCTCTTCTAGGTGGAATGAGACCATTATGGGAGTATAACACCATCCCTTTCCTTAACCTATGCATTAATGTGTGGAGATAGATCCTCAGTCCAACTCGGCTCATAGGCGTAGTACCTCAAGTCTAAACCCCACACTACCTAGCCATGTGAACATGATTATTTATCATTTACAACAATCAACCATATCATAAAAAACATAGACAACATCATTTACAGCATCACAACAATATTAATAAATGGGAAATTAACATTTTTCCCTGAATCCATTAAGACATTCATCATTTATATTACTTAACCCTTTAGACCCATTTCCCATTTCCCAAGCCTATCTCGCTATGCATATTCATGTATAAAGCTAATCCCTTAGTATTTTTCAATTAATCAATATAACCCATTTTCAAACCAACCCAACAACCACTTTGGTCATTACCCATCCTAAGTGTATTACTAAAACCCCAATTGAACATCCTTAAATCATATTAACATGTTCATCATGGGATCTATGTTCTTCCATAATGTCCTAAATATTACTCTGTTAAACACTATGTCTAGGGAATATCGACACACCCCATGGGTGGCCCTAATCTCATTTAGGCATCCTCCATGAATCCCATGGGGATAGTGAGGAGTTCCACTAACCTTTTAGACACCCAATGTATATAAATAAATACCATGGAACCAAAACACAATAATGGAAAATTTTGAACATAACCCTACATGCATAAATCCACTTTGAACCCAAGGGATACAAGTTATAAACCACCTATATTAAATTAGTTTCCGAAAAAAATCTTAATTGAAGCCTTATATCCCTATTCAATCAAACCTTGAAGACTCGACATAAACCTCACCAAAAAAGAAGGGTTTGAGAGCTTCAAAAAAAGATAAGAGAGAGAGATACCAACCCAAACCATGAAAACGAATAAATAAGGGGTTTAGCCATACCCAGATCTTTAATCTACAATTGATGGCACTCCAATCATTAATATGATGAGGGAGATCAATCCATGGAATCTATTCTGAGAATCAGTTCATTACTAGGGTTGAAATAGGGAAGGAGGAGTAAAATCCCGAGTGGAACATAAAACCCATAATGGCATTTTTGTAATTTTTTAAAAGTTTTCGGGTTGCATGGTTTATTCACATGTTTTTTAAAACCGTGCATAAACTGTGTGGATGATTCTATCCCAAAATATCCCCTTCGCATGGTTAAAATCATGGTTTTCCAAAACGTGCACAAGCCACGGGGAGGCTATTGTCTGAAAAAACCCCATTTCTCACAGTTTCCTATGAATCCTGTATGGTTTTCACTAACCGTGCGTGAACCGTGCAACTTGCCCAGAACCCACTTTTTCTTCCACATTAGTGACCCTAACCCTTGGAACACCCCTGAGCCTTCTTAAGTACATGGTGAACACTTATTCATCCAAAATAGAGTATATATACTAAAATGAAAGAAAAAACATACCTTAAAAATATGGGATCTTACAACCTCCCCACCTTATAACTGGTCGTCCCCATACTGCTCTTCCCAAGAATCATTGAGTTCCTAAAGAAAAGTGGTTAGGCCACTAGTCCTACACCTCAAATTCTCTCTCCCATGATTCCTCTTGAACGTTTCAATGCTAACATAGTACACGAATAAAGGGAACAATCTTTTCCTGTAAAATGTTTTCACTATGATCCATAATACGAATCGGGTGCTCCTCAAAGGATGCATAAACCTCAAGATCTACATCCTCATCATTTATCTCTTGGGATGGATATGGTTGATATTATCAGAGTTGTGAAACATAGAAACCACCATGCATCCCACTATACCAATTTGGAAGAGATAATCAGTAATCCACCAATCTAATCCTCTCCACAATCTCAAATGGCCCCACATATCTAGCTGCCATCATACCCTTTTTTCAGATTTGAGGGTGACCATTCTTGGCAACACATGAAGAAACACAATATCACCCACCAAGAACACAATTGTTCTACAACACCGATCTTCATATGAATTCTTCTTAATATGAGTTATTTCCATAATATTTTGAATCAAATGATCCTTCTCCAACATCTCTTGCACAGGACTCGGTCCTAACTGATCCGACTCATGGCCTCTAACCAACACAACCGAGAACTACACGGTTTCCAATAGAGTGTATCCAAAGGTTCCATATGAACTATAGCCTGAAATGAATTTTTTTATGAAAACATTACAATGGACAAGTTATTTTATAACAACCCACTGAAATCCATAACACATGCTCCCAACATGTCTTCTAATAACTAAATTGTATGATCTAACTTCATGTCAGTCTGTGGGTGGTATGCCATACTCAAATAAACCTACGTACCAAGCACCTTCTGTAATCCCTTTCAGATGAGAGAGGTGAAATGTGGATCAAAAACTGAAACAATAGTTATTGGCCCACAACACAACTATACTATTTCTTGAACATACAATTCCGCCAACTGGTTGACTGTATAGGTTTCCTGGATCAGCAAAAAATGAGCCACTTTCGGCATCCAATCTACTACCACCCAATTACATCACTCTTTAGAGGAATCCTTAGAATACCCAATATTATGTACATCGTGATGTCACTAAACATCCTCTCTAGAATAGGATAATGACTTCAACAACCCACATGGATGCTAATGTTCAACCTTTACATGCTAACTGGTAAGGCATGATGCCATAAAGCTCACAATTTCTTTCGATATTCCCAACCACCAAAACCACCTTCGAAGATCATGGTACATCATAGTCATTCCTGAATGCAATTCTCATTTTGATGTGTGAAACTCAAGCATCAACTCCTCCCATACATCTTCTGGCACCACAACACGACCATGAACATAAGAAACTCTACAATCACCTAAATTCTAACTAGAAGGTGACTCACCACATTTAATATTTTCCTTCATAGCGAAACACTCCAGATCCACCAACTAACTCTCTTTAACCCGGTTCATAAGTGTAGATTCAATTGATTTAGATGAAAGGTTTATCTATATGTTCGCATAATTTTCCTCCAAATGAATCTCAGCAAAGAAGACCATCATCAACCACTCTAAATTGGATTCCTGAACTACCTGATTCTAACTCTTCCGGCTCAAAGATTTTGTGACACTATTCCCTTTCCCTAGTGTGTGTACCAAATGAAAATCAAAAGATTATTGGTACTCAACCCACATTCGTAGTTGAAGATTAAAATCCCACTAAGAGAATATTTTTTGGTGACTTTTATGGTTAGTAAACACCATAAAAGGTTATCATAACAAGTAATTCCTCCAACACTTTAAGTCATGAACCACAGTAGCTAGTTCCAGGTCATGAGTAGGATAATATCTCTCATGCGGACTCAACATTATTTCCCAATAAGCTACAACCCGATCATTCTGCCTCCACCTTGCCCCATGTCTAACACAGGTCGCATCACATAACAAGGAGTACCTCTTACCATGTTTGGGTATGATCAATATATGTGCAATGGTAAACCTTTTATCCATCTCCTAAAAATAAATATCACAATCCTCTGACCAATCAAACATAACCCCTTCTTGGTTAGGCCTATGAGTGGAATTTTCAAACAATAGAAATCTCTAATAATCCTTCGGTAATAGCCGAACAAACCAAGAAAACTTAGAATGTGATATATGTTCTTAGGTTTCTCCCAAGACAACACATCTTGAACCTTTTATGGATCCACTAACACACCTAACTCATAAATGATGTGTCCCAAAAAGTTCGCCTCATCAATCCAAAACTGAAATTTTGATATCTTGTCATAATGACTATGCTTTCTTAGTGAACTCAATATGATGTCAAAATGATTGACATGATATTAATGAGTTATGGAGTGCAAAAAGATGTTTTCAATGAAGAAAACTAAAAACTGATCCAGATACATGTCAAACATTTGGTTCATCCAGGTAGTAAACATTGTTGATTCATTGGTCAGTCCAAACTGAATTACTACAAAATCATACATCTCATACCTACATTGGAATGCTATCAGGGGTATGTCAGAAGGTATCAACCTCAATTTATGGTACCATAATCTCAATTAAATCATGGAAATCACCTAGATACCTCTGATATGATCAAACTGGTCATCGATTCTTGGATGAGGGTATCGGTTCTTAACGGTTATCTAGTTCAACTTCCTATAATTGACACGTAACCTCAGTGATCTGGCAGCCTTATTAGAAAAAAAACACCAAATATCCCCAAGGTGATGTACTAGGACGTATAAACCCCTTATTCTCCAATTAATCTAACTAGACCTTTAGTTATTGGATCTCTACTGGCGCTATTTGATAGGGTGGAATAAAAACTGGCTCCACTCCTAACAACAATTCTATTGTAAACTCAACATCACTCTCGGTTGGTAACCCAGAGAAATCCTCATGAAACACATCATGAAACTGCTCCACAATAAAAGGGGAGACTGAATTTCCTTTGTCCCCATCATCTAACATAAGGCATGCTAGTTGGTCTGTGAGTTCTCCCAACTAATGGTGTAGTGGCCCTATGTGGCCCTCTCAGGTATATCACCCACCATGAAGGAAATATATGCTCCCATAGATATATGTAAACGTTGCCGAATATCAGTTTTAGAAGATATGAGATTCATATAACACAAACCAATCCACCCCCAATATTAGGTCAAAAACTGGCATCTTTAGGGAAAACAGATCCCATAGAAAATGATATTCACCATCCTTCGGAGAACAACCCTTACATTGCTTGATTCCCTCAACACATACCCCAAATAGAGTATCAAGAGACATTGCCCCCACGTGAATTGTCTACTGTTAAGCCCAAAAAAATTACCAACTAAGGTGAAATAAAGTAATTTGTAACACATGTATCAAATAAATCACTATAAAGTGTTGAAGTTACAAGAATTATACCTCGAACAGTAGACGGTCATGCCTCACCACCTTCAGGTATAGCCTGAACTGCATGGAGATGTCCTTCCCCTTTACCCTAGGCTCCAGAATGAGTACCTTGCACTACACTGCTCTATTGGTAAAGATGACCTCACCCCAGAGTTCTATATCTACCTTCTCTACTAGTATGACTCGTGGAGCTCCAACTACTTTCTTGATACAGGGTAACTGACCCCCTACCTACACTCAGTGTCTGCCTCTAACCTCCATTATTCCATGACTACTATGGGTTCCTGAAGAACCTCTACCAATTGCCTATCCTACCATATGCTCAACCCTTAACCAGTGGGTGGAGACACCAATCATTCATGTGTCCTGGCCTACCACACTGATAACAAAAAACTTGGTTACTAACCTAAGAATCTGACCCCCTCTTTTGACTGCTTTGTATGCTTCCACCTAGATGAATATTTCTAAATCAGTATTTACTACTATTATAAGTTTCACCACATGCCCTCCTAGGTGGTGCAACAAGTTCACTACATGAGGCTCCCTTAAGTTTCCCCTTTGAGATAGGGGATGGATCCATAACATCAAAAAACCTTTAGAGACGAAAGATATTTACCTGAGATCAGACCTCATGTCTCATCCCGTCCTGGATGCGTTTCTCCATAGCTTCCTCATCTCTTCTCAACATTGGAATGAAGGATCTCAGGTCTATAAAATGACTAGCATAATCCATTACTGAAATTTTCCCTTGAGTCAAACTCATAAAACATGCAGCCTTCTCCTAAATCAAGGATTCTGTGTAGAAGTTCTCAAGAAGCATATCCTGAAAATCTTTCCACATCATTCCTTCAGCCTGCACCATCTGAACCATGATGTCCCACCAATTACTTACTTGACCTCTCTGCATATAGGCCTCCAACATGACTCACTTATCAAGAGGAGTTTCTAAATTATCAATAATAGTTTATATGGACTCAATCAAAAACTCTGCATCCTCTGTCCCAGCCTCTCTGGTAAATATCGAAGGGTGCTGCAGTGAAAACTCGCTGGTCATCTCAAACATGCACGTTGAAACTCGTCCTGGTTCTCATTCCATAATCTGCAAAAAATCATTGATTTTATCATGTAACATCTCATATATATTATTCAGGATCACTAAATTCCCTTTATACACTATTGGAGCAGAATTCTCCGAAACATCCCCATGTCGCCCAACTAGCACACGTCTTCGAGGTGGAATTTTTCTACAATGCCAAACAAAATATTTAGCATGTAACCATAACACTCTTAAAAAATGAAAAGATATAAGTAGGATCATCACTTTACACAACCCAACCTGTTAACATACACTACCCAAATGATCGCACTCGCAACCATATCACTACCTTTCACCATCTCTCCTAAGGTCAAAGCTAACATGAGTATCTAATTATCTTGGTTTCAAGACTTACCTTTTAAACCCATTCTAAACCATTTCCATATCCCCATTTTCTTTTAAAACATGTAAAACCACATTAAATTTATTAGTAAACACCATTTTGTAATTACTACTTGACATTATCACTTCCCTTTTTACCTATTCATACCTCCTAATTTGGAACAATTTTTCATTACATTTATGAAAACAGATGAATCATAACCTTTATATCTCGCACACCCATCTCTTGTGTGTGCCAATTGTGATTCATGTGACTTACCTACATATGTTCCTAGAATGATACATGAATGTACAACCTAATACCCATCCAGTCATGAGAGAAATATCACAAAACTATCAAATCACACAATAAGTGCATCACGCAATGGTAAAACATAATCAAATTTAACAACACAAAACAAGAACAACAATACCCTCCCAGGGTGAATTGGGTTTTCCCTTGTACATGGGTTAGCTACTACCAAAAACAAGCTCATTACCCAGACATGAAACATTACTAACAACTTTTCTACCATCCCCAAATAGTATAAATGTGAAAATAACTCCTCTGAAATGACTTTGTAACATCCCCGACCCAGGATCCACTAATCTAGTGCCTCGATCTCAGTCGTTACATGACATAAATCATGCCTCTCTATACGCTAGAGGTTGTCGACTACTAGTGAGGGTCTAGTAGGTCACGTGGGGATACTACACCCTTATTACGAGAGTAAACCACAATATGTCTTAATTTAAATAACATAAACAATATGCAATAATCAATAAGATGCATAAATCACCAATTCCCAAAACTGGTTACAACCATATAGAAAAGTAAATATGACATGCCATGATACGTTGCCAAATGAACAAAACCCCAAAAGGAAGAAAAATAGAAGAATCCCCAAAATGTTCGAGACTCTATGTATAGATCCTCACCCATACATGTCCCATGTCCAACTAAACTCCCTATCATAAGGCCCTTGCCCTTTTCTTGACCTACAAGCATGAAATCTTCTCGAGTACCCAATGGCGGCCCGAGTAGGGGGTGAGTATAACTAAGTTGGTTACCCCAACTATGTCTAAAAAGTATCCTACAATGTCTATAGTGAATGTAAATGATAATAATGTAAAATTAAAGGTAAAAATATCCATAAACCATTCTAGACTATGCTCATTTAATTTATACTACCACTGAATCCAGGTTCACTACATAGACATTTCATGGTTCATTCTACCTTTTTCATATGTCTTTAATATTCTCATGAATATGGGAATAAAAGTCCAGTCATATCTCACTAGGCATCACATTATAACAAACTCATAATCCTCACCTCGAAGCCACATTTCAGATGGAATGCAACTGTTAGGGGAATAGAACCCCTTCCCCTTCCCTAACCTGTGCATTTAGTGGTGGAGCTAGATCCTATGCCCAACTCCACCCATGGGAATAAAACCTCAATTCTATACCCCACACTACCAAGCCATATGCTCATTCTTATTTATCATTTACCAAAATCAACCATATCACAACAAACATAGCCAAA
Source organism: Viscum album (assembly GCA_963277665.1). Taxonomy (NCBI): domain Eukaryota; kingdom Viridiplantae; phylum Streptophyta; class Magnoliopsida; order Santalales; family Viscaceae; genus Viscum; species Viscum album. The sequence goes on from OY728158.1 coordinate 1,320,281,663, forward strand.
ATCATTTACAACATCACAAAAATATCAATAAATGGGAAATTATCATTTTTTTCCTCAATACATTATCACATTCTTCATTTATATTACATAACCCTTTATCCCCATTTCCCATTTCCCATGCCTATCTTGATAAACATATTCAAGTATAATGTTAATCCCCTAGAATTTTCCCATTGATCCATTTAACCCTTTTTTCATGCCAACCCAACAACCTCTTATGTAATTACCAAACCGGTGTATATTACAAAAATTCCAATTTTACATCCATTAGGAATATTAACATGTTAATCATGGGATCAATGTTGTCACGACCCGTCCTCGGGGCCCGTGCCGTGACTACCCCAAGCCCGCCTTCCATAGGCCAGGGGATGGTGACTAGCACCAAGGCATAAATCTCGGAAAAAGGGAAGGAACTGCCTTTGTAAAGTAAACAAGCACCATAGAGTAAACAACTGGAAAAGTAATAACTAAGTAAAAACTGTAACAAGCTGTGATGAAAGTAAAAAGGGGCCGGAACTACAAGCCCAACTGTAAAGTACAACTGAAGGGAAAAACAACAACTGAAAGGAAAAGCCGCAGTGTCGAGCCGTCCTCTGGAAGTCCCACCTAAAGGGTGAACACAGATAGCCTCCACAGCTCCTCGGTCCAGTCGTCCGCTCCGAGTACGTCCCACCCAGCGGTCCACCTCCAGGTACCGTCCTGCTCCGCAAGCCTCCACCGCGATCAGCACTGTCCGTCGTCTGCAACCAACACAACGAAATGCGGGCATAGCCCGTGCGGGGGTGAGTATAAGCTACTCAGTAGGGACCCCGAGACCCCCGAAGGTCTTTCGAAATCCACAAAGGATAAACCACAACGGAAAGATACAATCACGAAGTAACAACCGACACTGCTTAGGTATATGCCCATACATATACCTAAGTCATCAATTCTCATTTGGCTCCAACATCCGAGCCCAAGCACAACTCAGTCCACACAGGGAAGCAAAACGTAAAATCCACATAGGATAGCTCAACACAATCTACAAAGGAAAGTAAAACGTAAATCCATACAGGATAGCTCAACACAATCCACAAAGGAAAGTAAAAGAGAGTTTCAGCTCACACAGGTATACTTCTTCAAATGACGATAGAGATGATCATTGATCCATCTAAGTCGTCGGACCCATGAAGGATCGAAAGGTACTAACCCCCGCAATGACCCACATAGGATCGGACCCACACAGGATCAATAGGTAAATAACCCCCGCAAATACCCACATAGGATCGGGCCCACACAGGACCTGTATGCGCTGGCCCACACAGGACCGCTGAGCGCTGACCCACACAGGATCGGACCCACACAGGATCGGGTTCACACAGGACCTGTAGCACTGACCCACAAAGGATCTCTGAGTGTTTTAGTCGTCGCCATCGAATCCACTGAGGATCTCTGCACAGTCATCGTCGTCACAGTAGCAGTTGCAGCCAGCTCTAGGGTTCCCGCACACAGCAAGCTCGTTCGGGAGGGTTCGCTCCACGAGCCGAGAGGCTGATACATCAACTGACACAAAGTCCTAATTTGATGTATCCAAAAGTCTTGTATCGTCAACAGGAACTCAACGTCGCAGACGGCGCGTCAATCGGACGCCCGGTCTGAGAGTTATTGGCTTTTTCGTCTCAGGGGCCTGGTTGGTTTTTTAAGGCAAATCCAACCCGACTGTGCTCCACCTGTGTCCAAACCTCGAGCGGAGTATGCAAAAAGATCTTTCTCACTTAGAGGAAAACAACAAAGTCGACGGCACGTCAATCATACGTCTGAAGCTCAAGATATGAGTGTTTCCGCTCCGAGGGCCCGGTTGGTTTCGTGTACGAACCAACCTGGCCGAACTCAAAGAATTCCAAAACCTTGAGTGTGATATACCGAAAGGACCGTCTCGATCCAAGGATCGCATCGCCGCTGACGGCGCATCGTTCGGAGGCTCGTAGCTCAAGTTATGGGAAAAAGACCGAAAACGGTCCGAAGACGGGGGGTCTGGGCCCGGACCGACCCGGCCCAACCCCCCCTGGGTCGGCCCGAACCGGGTCGACCCGACCCGGGCCCGGGTCGGACCCGGTTCGGCGTGGCCCGGTCCGGCCAGGGCGCGACCGGGTCGGTCGGGCCGGCCCGGCTCGGCTCAGCCGAGCGGCCGAGCGTGGCAGCCGCGGGGCGCTGCCCCCGCGGGATGGAAATGCTGCGGCCCTCGAGGGGCTGCGCTGGAATTCAGCGGACGCGGAAAATGCCGCGTCCCATGCGTGTGAGTCGGACCCGCGCGGCCGCGGGTTTGCTGGCAGCCGCCATTGCGGCTTCAGCCGCGGCGGCCCTGTCCGGCGGCGCGCCGGGGCGCCGCTGCCTCCGGCCGCCGGTGGCTTCTGCGGGCCATCGAATTTACTCCAGTGGTCTGTTTTCCATCCCGTCTACGCCGAAACTCCTCTCAGGTCCTGTTCTTCACTGCGAAACCAACGGATCGTCCCTGCGGCATGTTTTGTCATCGCCTGCCAAATCTGCACAACAACGAAGAATTGCGGAGGGTTGTCGGGCCGTGTTCGTTTGGCCCGCACCCTCCGTGTTAGGTGATAACAGTTGGGAGGATTAATCAACACATAGAAAACATAACCACATCAATTTTAATGAATTGAAATTGTTCTTATGAACCGGGTTCTTCAATTTGAAAGGAAACATTCACGGAGTATAAAACATTCAATAAAACCCCTACCTCGTCAAGTCGTCGCACGCGCGTTCTTCGCGGAATTGATCGTCGTGGAAGGATGGGATCGTCGCGTCGTCGCGGTATCCGGCGTTGCGTCGATGAACTCTGAGGACTAAGAAACAACAGATTTAATTAATAATAATTAAATCCATATTGTTGTTTTAATCCACAAAGGAAATTTAAAAAAAAGAGCGCAACCCCCTACCTTGTCGCTGCCGATCGAAGGTTGTCGCGAGGTTGGATTGTCGCGGAAGAACGTCGCAGAAGAAGAATCTCTGGCGTCGCGGAACATGGCGTTGTGTCGTCGATTTCCGAGGGCTCGGCATTCTTCGCGTTCTTCACGTTCTTCGCGTTCTTCACGTTCTTCGCGAAGGAGGATGGAGAACTCTTGGTTTCTGTCAAATCCTCTCAACGAACATTTTTCAAGAAGTCGTGTGTTGGCCGTATTTTATTATTATGCCAACGGATTGAAAACAGGTTAAGAAATGATTAAATTAATTCATAGAATTAATTCAACGAATAAAACCGCCCAATTAATTAGTGCGTTAAGAAATTAAGAAAACACGTCAGTTGACTTCCATAATGACGGGTTTTCGCGGGTGCGTTACTTAGCAGAAAGAAACGGTGGGGCTCATGCGTGCCCCACCTCAAAAATATCCTACCAAGAGGGTAGGATATTTTTGGATAGCACCCTATCCGCAACAACTCAGCTTAAGTAGCTTTAAGTGGCTTCAAGTGGATTAAGTGAAATAAAATAAATTTTGTCGTACAATTTATTTTATTTCTTAACTTTAAGCCCAAAAATTAAAAACCACACCCGAGCAAACACAAATCCAGAAAAGGCGTTTCTAAGAAAATATCGGCGCTGCGATTCCATCGGTGCCCTCAGAATTCGATTCCGAGCACCGGATCAAAAGTTCGAAAAACCCGCTCGTCCGTTCACTGAACGTACCCGAGCCAATCTTCGGAAAATGATTCCGGGCACACCGGGCCTCGGAATCAGGTGCCGTCAGAAACTGTGTTCTTGTAAAAATACAAAGAAAATTAAGAGAGAAAAAATTTCCTTGAATTTTTCGGGTCTTTACATCACTCCCACCTCAGGGCTTTATGTCCCCGTAAAGATATATCATATAGTAGGGAAACAAATGTGGGTACTGAGCACGCATCTGAGCCTCCCGCTCCCAAGTTCTCTCCTAGAGGTTCACGTGCTACCATCTGATGCGCACAAGAGGAATCGATCGTCCACGTAGGACCCGCTCCTGTCGATCCTCGATCTCCACCGGGACCTCCGCAAAAGTCGCCTCATCATCCACGTCTATCTCCCCATGGTCAATGATGTGTGTCGGGTCGTGCACGTATCTCCTCAGCTGGGATACGTGGAAGACGTTGTGCACCCAGTGAAACTGAGGTGGTAGAGCTAGGAGATAAGCCACCTCGCCAATCCTGCTGATGACCTGGAAAGGTACGATGAAGCATGGAGACAACTTGCCACCTCGGCCAAATCTCCGTAATCCAGGTCGAGGTGAGACACGCAAGAAGACGTGGTCGCCATCCTCGAACTCTAGTGGCCTCCGCCTCCTATCAGCATAAGACTTCTGTCGGCTCTGAGCTGTCCTCATCCGCTCCTGGATGACCTGGACCTTCTCTGTCGTGGCCCGGACCATCTCTGGTCCCACAAGTGCTGACTCCCCAGGGTCTGTCTAGCACAATAAAGATTTGCAAGGTGTATCGTACAACGCCTCATATGGTGCCATCCCGATGGTGGAGTGGTACCTATTGTTGTACGCGAACTCCACCAAGGGTAGGTGATCCTCCCAGCTGCGACCAAAGTCGAGGACACATGCGCGGAGCATGTCCTCGAGAGTCTGAATGGTCCTCTCTGTCTGACCATCCGTCTGAGGGTGAAAGGCGGTGCTCAGACATAGCCGCATCCCGAACGCCTCCTGCAACCCCTTCCAAAGCTGGGAAGTAAAGTGAGCGTCTCGATCGGAGACGATAGATGATGGCACTCCGTGAAACTGTACAATCTCCTGAACGTAGAGACGCCCCAATCTCTCCATTGAGCCCTGCTCTCTGATGGGTAAGAAGTGTGCCGACATGGTGAGTCGGTCAACAATCACCCAAATGGAGTCGTGACCTCTGGAAGTGCGTGGAAGTCCAGTCACGAAGTCCATATATATCCCGTCCCACTTCCACTCCAGGACCACCAAGGGATGTACCAAGCTTGCTGGTACCTGATGCTCTGCCTTCACCTGCTGGCCGGTGAGGCATCGAGAAACAAACTCTACCACAGCCTTCTTCATGCCCGGCCACCAGTGCTGTCGTCTGAGGTCCTGGTACATCTTCGCCACTCCCGGATGTACCGCCAAAGGAGAAGTGTGAAACTCTCTCAGCACCTCCTCCCGTAAAGCAACTGGTACCAAGGTACGTCCTCTGAAAAGGACGTCGTGCTCTGCTCCAAGGGAGAAACCATCAGGTGCTTGTCCCGAGGATATCTGTGCACGTCGGGTCTCACAGTCAGTGTCCCCACGTTGTGCCTCTCTGACTCACTGTAGAAGTGGAGGAGAGACTGTGAGAGATTGAAGGAAGGTTGCTTCGTCCCTATCCACAAAGGATATCTGCAAGGTGGATAGCTGCTCTATCGCCTCCTCAAGTAGCTGAATGCTCGTCCTCCTGCTGAGGGAATCGGCTACTACGTTCCCCTTTCCAGGAGTATAGACTATCTCAAAGTCATAGTCCGGGAGGAACTCGAGTCATCGCCGCAGTATCAAGTTCAGGTCCTTCTGAGAGAAGATGTACCTGAGACTCTGGTGGTCAAAAAAGACTGTAAAGTGATCGCCCATCAGATAGTGCCGCCAAGTCTTCAGTGCGAAGACCACTACTGCTAACTCCAGGTCATGCATGGCGTAGTTCTGCTCATGCGGCCTCAACTGACGCGATCCATAGGCAATCACGGCCCACTACTGCATCAAGACTCATCCGAGTCTGGTCCCTGATGCATCTCAGTAGACTACGTATCCAACTCCCTCCTTAGGCAACCTCAGGATATGTGCGTTGGTCAATCTCTGTCTCAGCTCCTGAAAGCTCTACTGACATCTGTCTGACCACACAAAGGATTTCCCCTTCTTCGTCAAAGCTGAGAGTATAGCTGCAACTCTGGAGAAGTCCGGCACAAATCTCCGATAATATCCAGCTAGTCCCAAGAAACTCTGCACCTCTGTCACGCTCCTGGGTGGCTCCCAAGAAAGCGCTGCCTCGATCTTCACAGGATCCACTACAACTCCCGCCTCAGAAATGACGTGCCCCAAGAAGTGGACCTCACATATCCAAAACTGACACTTCGAGAGTTTTCCATAAAGTTGGTGCTCTCGGAGTGTGTCTAGTACAACCCGCAAGTGATAGGCGTGCTCCTCCTCAGTCGTCGAGTATACCAAAATGTCGTCGATGAAGACCAAGACAAATCGATCGAGGTATGGCTGGAAGATCCTGTTCATGAGACTCATGAACACTGCTGGAGTGTTGGTTATGCCGAAAGGCATAGCCAATAACTCATAGTGGCCATACCGACACCTGAAGGCCGTCTTCTGTACGTCCTTGTCTCGAAATCTGAGCTGATGATAGCTTGACCTGAGGCCTATCTTCGAGAACCACCGTGTTCCCTTGAGCTGATCGAAAAGGTCATCAATCCTCGGTAGTGGATACTTGTTCCTCACTGTCACCTGGTTCAGGCGACAATAGTCGACACATAGTCTCAAGCTCCCGTCTGCCTTCTTGGCAAACAATATTGGGGAAGCCCAGGGTGAAACATTGGGTCGGATGAAACCCTTTCCCTGCAAGTCCTCTAACTGTACCTGTAGCTCTAGAAGCTCAGCGGGGGCCATTCGATATGCTGGAGTGGATATCGGGGCTGTCCCGGGGTACATATCAATATAAAATTCTACCTCTCTGCGAGGAGGTATCCCTGGAACGTCATCGGGAAAGACGTCTGTGTACTGATCCACCGCTGCAGGAAATCTAGGACTATGCACGTCCACTGATCCGAGGATGAGACTAGGCATCTAATGAGTGATGGGCTGTCCTCTCCTCTACGTGAGTCCATCCTGTGCTGCTAAGGCTCCCTTCTCGGTGGTGAAGGTGAACCTGCTCCCGTCGGTGCGTACACATCTCACCTTGCACCTAATACAGTCAATCTGAGCATAGACTGTGGATAACCAATCCATGCCCAAGATGACGTCGTAAGGCCTCGACGCCGCTACCAGAAGATCCCAGCCTAAGATCTCGCCTCCTAGAGTAAGCTCACATGGCCGGCACCAGTGTGTAATCGTCGAGTCTGCTCCTGTAGGGGTCTCTAGCCGTAAGGATCGAGCCAACTGCTCTGTCGGAATCTCCGAGCTCCGAACAAGGGCAGCAGCTATGAAAGAGTGACTCGCTCCTGTGTCTATAAGAACTGCAGCAAGGGTGGAATAGACACAGATCATACCTCGAATCATCTCAGGCGCGCCGTGGTCATAGGCCTCCGCTGACTGGAGTTGTGCCTGTCTCTATCCGCCATCTCCCTGTGGTCGGGGCGGACCTCCTGGTGGTGGTGGTGGTAGAGCCTCAAAGCGTCTCCCACCACCTGCTGCTCGGCCAGCTCCTCTGCCTCATCCACCTCCTCCCTGCGGACTGCCACGGTCGACCCTCTACCTCTGCCTGGGTGGCCCCTCAACTTTCTACTACTCCTCGGCAAGGTGGGCCGGGCAGTCACGAGCCATGTGACCCTACCCGCCGCAAGTGTAGCATTGCTTGCCTCTCGAAAAACTGGCTCTGCGCTGTGTGCCCCACACTGCTGAGCTAGTGTCCTGAGGCCGTCTGCGTGAGGGTTTGTTCTTCCTAGACCCCTGAGTCATCCGCCGACTGCCTGTTATGGAAGACTCTGCTACGTGCCGCCCCGCGGTAGGTCTCACCGCTGGAGAAGTCTTCGCAAGAAAGCTCTCAATCAAAAGGGCTCGCTCGAGTACTCCTCCTTGGGTCAGGATGCTGAGGGAGATCAGCGATGCCCGGATCTCATGTCTCAATCCCTGCTCAAAGGTCCGGGCCCGGAATAATGGGTCTCGTACCATATCTGTCGAGTAGCGAGAAAGATCGGTAAACCTCTCCGCGTACTGGGCGACCGTCAAGCTGCCCTGCCGTAGCTAAAGAAGCTCCTGGATGCACACTACACGGAGGGTGGCTGGGAAGAACTCTGAGTGGAAGAGGCCCTAAAAGTCTATCCAGATGAGAGAGGCCTCATCGTGCACCTGGAGCATCAAGCTCCACCATCGTCCTGCTGCTGCGTGCAGTAGGCTCGCTGCGAGGATCACCATGAGGTCTGTTGGTGTCCTCACTAGTTGGAAAACTCGCACCAGTACCTCCAGCCAGTCCTCGGCAGCCTGGAGTTCCATCTCCCCATGGAACCTAGGTAGTCGTCGGCGCTGAAACTTGTGCAGAGAACTTAGGCGATGTGCATCATCGGCGGCTGGTGCTGGAAGCATCGGTGGCTCGGCGGGTAGAGGTACCGCCGGTGCCTCCACCGTCAAAGGGCCCTGTACCGAGGCCTTGTCGCTTGGTGGGCTGTTGTCGCGCTGTACTCTCGGAACCCTAGCTGGCTGCCATCGTGGGGCCATCCTGAAAAAGGAAACAAGTGCGCCACGGTCAGAATAGTATACCTGGGGAGCTGATACAAAATAATCACAAAGAAAACTTGAAACACACATGCAATCAATGTTTTCGTGCATTAAGTCGGAAATCAGAAGTCAGGGTCCTGGTGTACGGATACGTCGGCCGCCGCACCAACACTGGGCTCCCTGGACTGATAACCACACCCAATACGCTAAACACTATTGCTTCACATAGAAGAAAGATTAGAGTATGCGGTAGAACCAACCACCTCTGATACCAATTTGTCACGACCCGTCCTTGGGGCCCGTGCCGTGACTACCCCAAGCCCGCCTTCCATAGGCTAGGGGCTAGCGACTAGCACCAAGGCGTAATTCTCGGAAAAAGGGAAGGCATTGCCTTTGTAAAGTAAACAAGCACCACAGAGTAAACAAGCGGAAAAGTAAGCACTAAGTAAAAACTGTAACAAGCTGTGCTGAAAGTAAAAAGGGGCCGGAAATACAAGCCCAACTGTAAAGTACAACTGAAGGGAAAAACAGCAACTGAAAGGAAAAGCCGCAGCGTCGATCCTTCCTTTGGAAGTCCCACCTGAAGGGTGAGCACAGATAGCCTCCACAGCTCCTCGGTCTAGCGGTCCACTCCGAGTACGTCCCGCCCAGCGGTCCACCTCCAGGTACTGTCCTTCTCGGAAAGCCTCCACCACGATCAGCGTTGTCCGTCGTCTACAACCAACACAACGAAGGGCGGGCATAGCCCGTGTAGGGGTGAGTATAAGCTACTCAGTAGGGACCCCGAGACCCTCGAAGGTCTCCCAAAATCCACAAAGGATAAACCACAACGGAAAGATACAATCACGAAGTAACAACTGACACTGCTTAGGTATATGCCCATACATATACCTAAGTCATCAATTCCCATTTGGCTCCAACATCCAAGCTCAAGAACAACTCAGTCCACACAGGGAAGAAAAATGTAAAATCCACACAGGATATCTCAACACAATCCACAAAGGAAAGTAAAACGTAAATCCCCACAGGATAGCTCAACACAATCCACAAAGGAAAGTAAAACAGAGTTTCATCTCACACAGGTATACTTCTTCAAATGACGATAGAGATGATCACTGATCCATCTAAGTCGTCGGACCCACGAAGGATCGAAAGGTACTAACCCCCGCAATGACCCACACAGGATCGGACCCACACAGGATCAATAGGTAACTAACCCCCGCAAAGACCCACACAGGATCGGGCCCACACAGGACCTGTAGGCGCTGGCCCACACAGGACCACTGAGCGCTGACCCACACAGAATCGGACCCACACAGGATCGGGTCCACACAGGACCTGTAGCACTTACCCACAGAGGATCGCTGAGTGCTGTAGTCGTCGTCGTCGAATCCACTGAGGATCTCTGCACAGTCGTCGTCGTCACAGTAGCAGTTGCAGCCAGCTCTAGGGTTCCCGCACACAACAAGCTCGTACGGGAGAGTCCACTCCACGAGCCGAGAGGCTGATACATCAGCTGACACAAAGTACGAAGTTGATGTATCCAAACTTCCCGTATCGTCAATAGGAACTCAACTTCGCAGACGGCGCGTCAATCGGACGCCCGGTCTGAGAGTTATTGGTTTTTTCATCCCAGGGGCCCAGTTGGTTTTTTAAGGCAAAACCAACCCGACCGTGCTCCACCTGCGTCCAAACCTCAGTCGGAGTATGCCAAAAGATCCATCTCACTTAGAGGAAAACAACGAAGTCGACGGCACATCAATCGGACGTCCGAAGCTCAAGATATGAGCATTTTCGCTCTGAGGGCCCGGTTGGTTTCGTGTATGAACAAACCCGGCCGAACCCAAAGTATTCTGAAACCTTGAGTGCGATATACCGAAACGACCGTCTCGATCCAAGGATCGCATCGCCGCTGACGGCGCGTCGTTTGGAGGCCCGTAGCTCAAGTTATGGGGAAAAGACCGAAAATGGTCCGAAGACGGGGGGTCTAGGCCCGGACTGACCCGGTCCAACCCCCCTGGGTCGGACCCGGTTCAGCGCAGCCCGGTCCGGCCAGGGCGCGACCCGGCCAGTCGGTCCGGTCCAGCTCGGCTCAGCCGAGCGGCCGAGCGTGGCAGCCGCGGGGCGCTGCCCCCGCGGAATGGAAATGTCGCGGCCCTCGAGGGGTCGCGCTGGAATTCAGCGGACGCGGAAAAGGCCGCGTCCCGTGCGTGTGAGCCGGACCCGCGCGGCCGCGGGTCCGCTGGCCGCCACCGCCGCGGCTTCAGCCGCGGCGGCGCGCCGGGGCACCGCCGGTGGCTTCCACGGGCCACCGGAGTTGCTTCGGTGGTCTGTTTTCCTTCCCGTCTGCGCTGAAACTGCTCCTGGGTCCCGTTCTTCACTACGGAACCAACAAATCATCCTTGCGGCATGTTTTGTCATCGCCCGCCAAATCCGCACAACAACGAAGAACTGTGGAGGGTTGTCGGGCCGTGTTCGTTTGGCCCGCACCCTCCGCGTTAGGCGATAACAGTTGGGAGGATTAATAAACACATAGAAAACATAACCACAACAATTTTAATGAATTAAAATTGTTCTTATGAACCGGGTTCTTCAATTTGAACGGAAACATTCACGGATTATAAAACATTCAATAAAACCCCTACCTCGTCAAGTCGCCACACGCGCGTTCTTCGCAGAATTGATCATCATGGAAGGAGGGGATCGTCGCGTCGTCGTGGTATCTGGCGTTGCATCGACGAACTCCGAGGACCAAGAAACAATAGATTTAATTAATAATAATTAAATCCATATTGTTGTTTTAATCCACAAAGGAAATTTAAAAAAAAAGAGCACAACCCCCTACCTTGTCGCTGCAGATCAAAGGTTGTCGTGGGGTTGGATTGTCACGGAAGAACGTCGCGGAAGAAGAATCGCCGGCGTCGCGGAACTTGGCATCGCGTCGTCGATTTCCGAGGGCTCGTCGTTTTTCGTGTTCTTCGCGTTCTTCGCGTTCTACGCGTTCTTCGCGAAGGAGGATGAAGAACTCTTGGTTTCTGTCAAATCCTCTCAAAGAACATTTTTCTAGAAGTCGTGCGTTGGTCTTATTTTATTATTACGCCAACGGATTGAAAACAGGTTAAGAAACGATTAAATTAATTCATAGAATTAATTCAACGAATAAAACCACCCAATTAATTGGTGCGTTAAGAAATTAAGAAAATGCATCAGTTGACATCCATAATGATGGGTTTTCACAGGTGCGTTACTTAGCAGAAATAAATGGTGGGGCTCGTGCGGGCCCCACCTCACAAATATCCTACCAAGAGGGTAGGATATTTTTGGATAGCACCCTATCTGCAACAACTCAGCTTAAGTAGCTTTAAGTGGCTTCAAGTGGCTTAAGTGAAATAAAATAAAGTTTGTCGTACAATTTATTTTATTTCTTAACTTTAAGCCCAAAAATTAAAAAACACACCCGAGCAAACACAACTCCGGAAAAGACGTTTCTAAGCAAATACCGGCGCTGCGATTCCATCGGTTCCCTCATAATTAGATTCCGAGCACCGGCTCAAAAGTTAGAAAAACCCGATCGTCCGTTCACTGAACATACCTGAGCCAAACTTCGGAAAATGATTCTGGGCACACCTGCCTCGGAATCAGGTGCCGTCAGAAACTTCTTTCTTGTAAAAATCCAAAGAAAATTAAGGAAAAAAATTCCTTGAATTTTTTGGGTCTTTACAAATGTTCTCGCACAACATCCTTTCACTTACTGAGAAAAACTCTATGCCTGGGAATACTGAAATAACCAATGGGTGGCATTAATCTCATATGACCATCCTCTATTCATATTGAAAGGATCATGAGGAGTCACATTAACCATTTAGTCATCCATTAAATCCAAATAAATTAAAGGGAACCATGATCAAAACAATGGAAAATTAAGATCATAACCCAACATGCACAAATCCACCTGGAACCCAAGGTATACAACTTATAGACCACCCAACATAAATCAATTTGAAAACACACAATTAACTGAATCCAAAGATCCCTATTCATTAATCCCATGAAGCATCAACCTAATCCGCACTAAAAAATAAGGTTTTGAGATCTTCATAAGAAGATAAGAGAGAGGTGCCAACCCAAACCAAGAAAATGAAGAATGGAGGGGTTTATCCTTACCTAGATCTTTAATCCACAATTGACGGATCTCCAAACATACCTAATATGAGTGAGATAGATCCTTTGAAGTTCTTGAGTGCTTTGGTTCATTACTAGGGTTGGAAGATGGAAGGAGTAGGAAAATCTTGAATGGAACATAAAAACCCAATAGTTACGACCCGTCCTCAGGGCCCGTGTCGTGACTACCCCAAGCCCGCCTTCCATAGGCCAGGGGCTGGCGACTATCACCAAAGGAATAATCCTAATAAAAAGGGAAGGTATTGCCTTTATAAAAGTAAACAAACACAACAGTGTATGAAATAGAAGGAAGCACTAAGTAATACTGAATACAAAAGTAAGTGCTGAAAGGAAAGGGGCCGGAAATACAATCCCAACAATAAGTATAGTACAACTGAAAATCTAGTACAACTGAATTAAAGTAAAACAGCAACCACAGAGTTGTCCTCCGGGAATCCCACCTGAAGGGTTGGTACATATGGCCTCCTCAGCACCTCGGGTCCAGCCGTCCGCTCCGTGTACGTCTCGCCAAGTGGTCCACCTCCGAGTACCGTCCAACTCCACTAGTCTCTACCATGATCAGTGATGTTTGTCGTCTGCATCCAACACAACGTAGTGTGGGCGTAGCCCATTCAGGGGTGAGAATACGATACTCAGTGGGGACCCTGAGACCCCTGAAGGTCTACCAGAATCCATGAAGGATAACCACAGAAGAAAGATACAATCACGAAGTATCAACCAACTCTACTTAGGTATATGCCCATACATATACCTAAGTTATCAATCACAGTTCGGCTCAAACTCTCGAGACCAAGAACAACCCAGTCCACACAAGAAAGCAAGTCAATCGCATCGATGATTATTATTGAAAGTCAAGACTCAGCTCACACGGGTATACATCTTTCGTATAGCGATAGATTTGATCAGATGTAGTCACTGATTCATCTAAGATGTTGGAACCACGTAGGATACTAGACCAGTTAAGATGTCGGACCCACGTAAGATACTAGACCAGCTACTCTGTCAGACCCATGTAGGATACTATAATAAAAGTCTAATAGTCGAAACCACGTAGGATACAAGTACAGTAGTCATCGCTATCAAACCCATGGAGGATTCGAGTACAGTTGTCATCATCGTCGAACCCATGGAGGATTCCAGTACGGTAGCCATCGTCGTCGAACCCACGGAGGATTCCAGTACGGTAGTCGTTGTAGTGGCAGCCATCTCTAGGGTTCCCGCACACAGTACGCTCGATTCCGAGAGGGTCTGCTCCTTGAGCCAAGGGTTTGATAAATCAATTATCATGAAGTTCATATTTGATGTATCCTGAAGTTCCGTCTCGTCAAAAGGAACCCAACGCGACAGATGGGGTGTTAATCGGACGCCTAGTCTGCGTAATATTGGCTTTTCTGTTCCAGGGTCCTGGTTGGAATTATTCTCGTTCCAAACCTGTCCATTTTTCAAAGTCATCCAAAACTCACTTAGAGTATCACAAAATGACCACTTCGTCTTGAGGGTCCCAGTTCCGCAGACGGTGCGTCGATCGGACGCGTGGCCTTAAAGTTATTCACGTTTAAGTGAAAACGGGCCCAACCCGTCAAGCCCAGTGGGCTGGCGGGTCGGGTCGACCCGGTTTTGGCAGGTCCGACCCGGATGGTGTCCGACCGGCACGATGAAGCGAGCGGCCCAGCCCGGCTGGTCGTGGCTCGGCCCGGGTGGCTGAGCGATGCGGGTGGGAGGGGGGCGTGGCCCCCCGACTCCCCGAACTGGCAGCGCTGAGCAGGACCGCCCTCGTGTCCGGTCGGCTGAAGTCGGCCGGTCTTCCCTGTGCGAGCGGCCCGCAAGGGCGGGCCGCGGTCCTCTTGTGCGGCACCTGTGGGTGTTGCGGCCTTCATCAACTCGTCCCACCGACGAGCCAGCCAGTTCGCCCGCCAAAGCCACCCACGGAGCGCGGGCCATGGTTCTCCGCAGCATGGCGTTGTGGTCTCCCTTCAGCCCGGCCGACTTTTAGACGGTCGGTTCTTCTCCGGCCGAGCGGCCCGCAGATGCGGGCCGCATTTCTTCTCCACGCGGCCGGCATACAGCCGCCACTTCTTCCAGTCACCGCTACCTCTTCCGTCACCGCCTCCATCGAAATAATACAAGGATCCTCTGAGGGTCTTCAAGCCGTGTTCGTTCGGCCCGCACCCTCCACGTTAGGCGGTATCATATGGCCGAAGATAAAACATGGTTTCAATGAAGAACAAAGAACAATTTTATACAATTTAAATTGAAACAAATCCCCTACATCGAAATAAGGTTCGCTTGTAGACAATGTCGCGGGGAGGCGGCGTCAACTCGTTGACATCAGGGAAGAAGGGTCGAGGATGGCGCATCGTCGGAATTCCTTATAGGTGGATCTTTCTCCATTAGCTTGGACAAATATCGAAGGATATGATCGTCATTCTTCGGCGATTCTTCGTCAAAAGAAGAATCTTATTCCTCTATTTCTCAAGATCTCTCCCAAAATTCTCTCCACAATGAGTGCCAAACTAAAATTAAAGATAAGGATATTATTTTATTCACACATGAATTTTCAAAATTCAAACACATT
This sequence comes from Viscum album, assembly GCA_963277665.1. Classification (NCBI taxonomy): domain Eukaryota; kingdom Viridiplantae; phylum Streptophyta; class Magnoliopsida; order Santalales; family Viscaceae; genus Viscum; species Viscum album. Next base: position 1,320,296,793 of record OY728158.1, read on the forward strand.
AATTAATTAATTATAGGGTTCAATTCATTAATCAAAAGTGTTGGCAAAACAATTAATGGGAGAGAGGGATGTGAAGGGATCACATTAATTAAAGGGATTTTTATCAAAATAATTAAGGGGGAATTAATGGGGAGTTTGATGGAGTTGAAAGGTTAGGGGTTCATGTGGGACCCACCTCAAATTATCCTCTCATGGGAGGTTATGTGGGTGTGGGACCCACCTATGACTTCCCCTTGTAGGATATAACTAACAACTTTAAATAAAATTGTGTACTACAATTTTATTTATTTTATTCAAATTTCCCAAAAATTAACTCTCAACCCACATATAATGAAACTGTGGTAAGGTCCCCTTAAGAGAATACCGGCACTGCGAGTTCATCGGTGTCCTTGGATTTTAATTCCGAGCATTGGTTCAAAAGATAGAAAAACATGCACGTACGTTTATTGAATGTACCTGAAAAAAACTTTAGAAATTGATTCTAGGCACACCGGGCCTCGGAATCGAGTGTTGTCAGAAACTTCAGACTCGTAAAATTCCAAAGTATTTAAGAAAAAAATTTCCTAGAAATTCATGAGCCTTTACATTACTCCTAACTTAGGTCTTTACGTCCCCGTAAAGCTACAACACACACTAGGGAAACAAATGGGGGGACTGAGCTCGCATCTGAGCCTCTCTCTCCTAAGTGCTCTCCTGGAGGTTCCTGTGCTGCCAGGGAATGCGCAACAGAGGAATCGACCGTCCATGTAGGACCCAATATTTTCGATCCTCGATCTCCACTGAGACCTCAGTGAATTTCTCCCCATCATCGATGTCCAACTCCCCATGGTCGATGATGTGGGATGGGTCGTGCATGTATCTTCTTAGCTGAGATATCTAGAAGACGTCATGCACCTGGTGAAACTGAGGTAGAAGGGCCAGGCGGTAAGCAACCTCGCCTATTTTGATGAGGACCTGGAAAGGTCTAATGAAATTCGGAGATAAATTTCCACCCTGACCAAATCTCCATATACTTCATTGAGGTAAGAACCGTAAGAAAATGTGGTCTCCATCCTCGAACTCCAATGGTCTCCGTCTCCTATCAGTATAGGATTTATGTCTGCTTTGTGAAGTCTTCATCCGCTCCTGGATGACCTGCACCTTCTCGGTCGTAGCCTGAACCATATCTGGTCCTATAAGTGCTGACTCCCTAGATTTAGTCTAGCACAGAGGTGATCTGCAAGGTTAGTCGTACAGTGCCTCATATGGTGCCATCCCGATGGTGGAGTGGTAGCAGTTGTTGTATGCAAACTCCACCAAGGGTAAGTGATCCTCCCAACTGTGACCAAATTCAAGGACACATGAACGGAGCATGCCCTCGAGAGTTTGAATGGTCCTCTTAGTATGACCATCCTTCTGAGGATGGAAGGCGGTGCTCAAGTGAAGATGTGTCCCAAAAGCCTCTTGTAATCCCTTCCATAGCCGGGAAGTGAAACGAGAATCTCTATCAGAGACGATAGTGGATGGAAAACCATGAAGTCGTATGATCTTCTGAATGTATAGGTGTCCCAAGATCTCTACTGAGACCTTCTCTCTGATCGGTAGGAAGTGGGCCGACTTGGTGAGTCGGTCTACAATCACCCAGATAGAGTCGTGTCCCATGGATGTACGTGGAAGCCCCATTACGAAATCCATGGATATCCCATCCCACTTCCACTTTGGAACCTCTAAGGGCTATACCAAGCATGTCGTTACTTGGTGCTTCGCCTTCACTTGCTGACAAGTGAGGCATCATGAAACGAACTCTGTTACTACCTTCTTCATACCCGGAAACCAGTGCTATCATCTGAGGTCCTGATACATCTTCGCCACTCTTGGATGTACCGCTAGAGGGGAAGTGTGGAAATCCCTCAGCACCTCCTGCTGTAGTGAAACTGGTACCATGGTACATCCCCTGAAGAGGATGACGTGCTCCCATCCTTCAGAAAATCCATCAGGTTCGTGCCCTAAGGATATCTAATCACGTCATGTCTCACAGTCAATATCCCCACATTGTGCCTCTATGACTCACTGAAGGAGTGGAGGAGTGACTGTGAGAGACTGTAGAAAAGTTGATCCATCTCTATCCACAAAGGATATCTTCAATGCGGCTAGCTGCTCTGTTTCCTCTCCTAGCAGCTTAATTCCCAATCTCCTACTAATAGCATCTTCTACAACGTTCCCCTTCCCAGGAGTATAGACTATCTCGAAGTCATAATCCTGGAGGAACTCGAGCCATCGCCATTGTCTCGGGTTCAGGTCCTTTAGCAAGAAGATGTACCTGAGACTCTGGTGGTAAGAGTAGACTGTAAAACACTCTCCCATCAAATAGTGTCGCCACATCTTCAAGGCGAAGACCACTGATGCTAACTCTAGGTCATGGGTAGCATAGTTCTTCTCGTGCTGTCTCAACTAACATGAACCATAAGCAATCAATGCTTGCTCATGCATCAAGACACACCTGAGTCTGGTCCCTGATGTGTTGCAATAAACTACATACCCTACGCCCTACTCCGGTAGCCTCCAGATGGGCCCACTGGTCAATCTATACCTCAACTCCTGAAATCGCTGATGGCTTCTCTATGACCACACGAAGGGTTTCCCCTTCTTTTCCAAGGCTAAAATCGGTGTTGCAACTCTGGAGAAGTCTGGCAGAAATATCTGATAGCATCCATCCAGACCTAGGAAACTCCGTACCTCTGACACGCTCCTGGGTGGCTCCCAAGCAAGTATTGCCTCGATCTTTGCTGGATCCACTGCAACTCCAGCCTCTGAGATGACGTGTCCCAAGAAGTGAACCTATCGAATCCAAAACTGGCACTTCAAGAGCCTACCATAAATCGGGTGCTCTCGGAGTGTATCCAGTACAACCCGCAAGTGGTAGGCGTGCTCCTCCTCAGTGGTCGAGTAAATCAATATTTCGTCAATGAAAAATATGAAAAATCGATCGAGGTAAGGCTGGAAGATTCTATTCATGAAACTCATGAACACCACTGGAGTGTTGGTTACACCAGAGGGAATAACCAAGAACTCGTAGTGGCCATACCAACACATGAAGGTCATCTTATTCACATCCGCATCTCGAACTCTGAGCTGGTGATAGCCTGACCTGAGGTCTATCTTCGAGAACCAATGTTCTCCCTTGAGCTGATCAAAGAGTTCATCAATCCTCGTGATTGGGTACGTTTTCTTCATGTTCACCTGATTTAGGCAACGGTAGTAGACACATAGTCGTAATCTCCCATCCGCCTTCTTGGCGAACAAAATCAGAGAATCCTAGGGTAAAACAGTGGGTCAGATGAATCCCTTCCCCTATAAGTCCTCCAGCTGTGCCCACAGCTCACAAAACTCAGTGGGATCCATCCGATATGATGGAGTAGATATCGGTGTTTTCCTGGGGTACATGTCTATGTAGAATTCTACCTCTCTGCGAGGAGGTATTCCTGGAACTTCATCGGGAAAAATGTCTGCATACTGGTCCACCACAACAGGTAAACTCGGACTCCGCACATCAACTGCTCTGAGGATAAGACTATCCAACTGATGTGTGATTGGCTGCCCTCTCCTCTACGTAAGTCCACCCTGCACTGCAAAGGTTCCCTTCTTTCTGGTGAAGGTGAACCTGCTCCCATCCGTCCAGACACACCGTACTTTTCACCAAATGTAGTCGATCTGAGCATGGACTGTAAACAACCATTCCATACCCAAGATGACGTCGTAAGGCCTCGACGCCGCTACAAGAATATCTCAGCCGAAACTCTCACCTCCTAGAGTAAGATCACACTACCGGAACTAGTGTGTAACCATCGAGTATGCTCCTGTATAAGTCTCTATCCATAAGGATCGAGCCAACGGATCCGTCAGAATCTCTGAGCTCTGAACAAGGGCAGCTGCAATAAAATAATGACTTGCACATGTGTCTATAAGAACTGCAACAAGGGTGGAGTAGACACAGATAGTACCTCGAATCATCTCAGGTGCGCTGTGGTCATATGCCTCGACTACCGGGAGCTGATCCCACCTCTGTCCTCCAGGTCCCTGTGGTCGGGGTGGACCTCCTGCTGGTGGTGGTGGTAGAGCTTCAAAACATCGTCCACCAACCGCTGCTCGTCCAGCTCCTCTGCCTCATATGCCCGCTCCCAGAGGACCACCATGTTCAAACCTCTACCTCTACTTGGGAGGTCCCTCTACTGTCTGTTGCTCGTCCTTATGGCGGGTCGGGCAGTCCCGAGCCTTGTGACCCTGCCCGCTGCATGCATAGCACTTCCTGCTCCTCGTATAGCTATCTCTATTCCATGTTCCCCACACAACCGAACCTGTATCCTGAGGTCTCCCACCTGATGGCCTGGTCCACTAGGACCTCTGTGACATCTATCTACTGTCGGCTGCAGAAGACTCCTCTATGTGTCGCCCTGTGGTGGGTCTTGCTACTCGAAACTTCTCAGTGAGGAAGCTCTCCACTAGAAGGGCTTGCTCAAGCACCCCCGCCTACATCGGGATGTTGAGGGGAATCGTCGAATCCCTGATCTCATGCCTTAGTCCCAGCTCAAAGGTCTGGGCCATGAAGAACGGGTCTCGTACTATATCTGTGGAGTAGCGTGAGAGGTTAGTGAACCTCGCTTAGTGCTGAGCTACTTTCATTCTGCCCTGCTACAGATGAAGTAACTCCTAAATCCGCACCACACGAAGGGTGTCTAGAACAAACTCCTAGTGGAAGAGACTCTCGAAGTCCTTCTAGAGTAATGATGCCTATTCATGCACCTTGAGCATCAGGATTCACCATTTTCCTTCTTCTACATGCAGGAGACTCACGGAAAGGATCACTATAAGGTCGGTCAGTGTCTCTACCAATCTGAAAACCCTGAAGATAGCCTCCATCCAATCCTCAGTTGCATGTGGGTTCGTCTCTTTGTGAAACATGGGGGGACTCTATTGCTGGAACTCATGAAACGCGCTCAGACGGGGTGCACTCTCTACTGCTGGGGCTGATGGTATTGGTGGCCCAGTGGGCAGTGGTACTGCCGGTGCCTCCACTGTGATGGGGCCCTACACTGAGGCCTCGTCGCTCGGGGGGTTACCATCTCGTACGCAACTCGGAACCCTTGTTGGCTGCCTTCGTGGGACCATCCTGAAAAGTAACAAGTGTGCCACAATCAAAAGAGTATACCTAGTGAGCTGGCACAAAGTAATCTGAAAGAAAACTTTTCAAAGGAAACACACATGCAATCAGTGTTTTCGTGTACCGAGTCGAAAATCAGAATTCAGGGTCCTGGTGTATGGATACGTCGGCCTCCACACCAACAATGGACTCCCTGGACTAAAAACCACACTCAATACTTTATACACTATTGCTTCACAGAAAAGAATGATCAGAGTCCTGAGTTCTGCAGTAGAACTAACTGCTCTGATACCAATTTGTCACGACCTGTCCTCGGGGCCCGTGTTGTGACTACCCCAAGCTCGCCTTCCATAGTCCAGGGGTAGGATACTAGCACCAATGGAGCAATCCCGATAAAAAGGGAAGGTGTTGCCTTTATAAAAGTAAAAAAACACAACAGTGTACACAACAGAAGGAAGCACTAAGTAATAATGAATATAAAAGTAAGTGCTAAAAGGAAAGGGGCCAGAAAACAAGCCCAATAGTAAGTATAGTACAACTGAAAAGATAGTACAACTGCAATAAAGTAAAATAGAAACCACTGAGTCATCCTCTAGGAATCCCACCTGAAGGGTGGGTAAAGATGCCCTCCTCAGCACCTCAGGTCTGGCCATCCGCTCTGTGTACGTCTCGCCAAGTGGTCCACCTCTGTGTACCGTCTAACTCCATTAGTCTATACCTCAATCAGTGATGTGTGTTGTCTGGATCCAACACAACGTAGTGCGGGTATAACCCGTGAAGGGGTGAGTATACGATACTCAGTAGGGACCCCGAGACCCCCAAAGGTCTCCCAAAATCCACGAAGGATAACCACAGAAGAAAGATGAAATCACAAAGTATCAACCAACTCTACTTAGGTATAATCCCATACATATACCTAAGTTATCAATCATTTTTCAGCTCCAACTCTCGAGCCCAAACACAACCCAGTCCACATAGGAAAGCAAGTCAATCACATCGATGATAATGATTGATAGTCAAGACTCAACTCACACAGGTATACATCTTTCGTATAGCGATAGAGATGATCATATATAGTCACTGATTCATCTAAGTTGTCAGACCCACGTAGGATACTAGACCAGCTAAGCTGTCGGACCCATGTACGATACTAGACCAGCTACTCTGTCAGACCCACGTAGGATACTAGAACAGAAGTAAAACTGTTGGACGAACGTAGGATACAAGTACAGTAGTCATCGTTGTAAAACACATGGAGGATTCTAGTATAGTTGTCATCGTCATCGAACCCACATAGGATTTTATTACGGTAGCCATCTTCGTCGAACCCATGGAGGATTCCAGTACGGTAGTCGTCACAGTCGTAGCCAGCTCTAGGGTTCCCGCACACAGCACGCTTGATTCCAGGAGGGTCCGCTCCTCGAGCCAAGGGTTCGATATATCAACTATCACTAAGTTAAGATTTCATGTATCCTGAAGTTTCGTTTCGTCAAAAGGAACCCAACGTGACAGACGACACGTCAATAGGACGCCTGGTCAGAGAGATGTTGGTTTTTCCGTTCTAGGGGCCCGGTTGAATTACGATCGTTCCAAACCTGGCCGTTTTCCAAAGTCTTCCAAAACTCACATAGATTATCACAAAAGGATTTTTTCTTCGGAAGGGTCCCAGTGTCGTAGACGGCACTTCGATCGGACATGCGGTTTTAAAGTTATTCACATTTAAGTGAAAAGAGGCCCAGCCCATCAAGCCCAGTGGGATGGCGGGTCGGGTCGACCCGGTTTTGGCGGGTCTGACCCGGCTGGTGTCCGACCGGCCCGGTGAAGCAAGTGGCCCGGCTCTGCAGGGCACGGCCCAGCCCGGTACAGCACGACCTGGCCTAGCTGGCCGCAGCTCGGCCCGACTGGCCAAGCGATGCGAGGGCCCCCCCCCCCCCCCCCCGACTTCCCAAACCGGCGACGCCGAGCGGCGCCGCCCTCCTGTCTGGCCGGCCGAAGCCGGCCGGTCTTCCTGGTGCTAGCAGCCCGCATGGGAAGGCCGCGGTCCTCCTACATGGAACCTACGGGTGTCGCAGCCTTCATCAACCCGACTGGCCGATGAGTCGGCCGGTTCGCCCGCCGAAGCGGCCCGCAGAGCGGGGGCCATGGTTCTCCGCAGCACGGCGCCCCTTGTGGCGTCGCGGTCTCCCTTTAGCCTGGCTGGCTTTTAGCCGGACGGTTCTTCTTCGGCCGAGCATCCCGTCGATGCAGGCTGCGGTTCCTCTCCATGCGGCCGGCATACAGCTTCCACTTCCTTCAGTCACCGCCACCTCATCTGTCACTGCCTCCAACGAAATAAAACAAGGATCATCGGAGGGTCATCGGGCCGTGTTCATTCGGCTCGCCCCCTCCGCGTTAGGCGGTATCATATGGCCAAAGATAAAACATGGTTTCAATGAAGAACGAACAAAGATTTTATACAATTTCAATTGAAACAAACCCCCTACCTCGAAATACGGTTTTTTCATAGACAGTGTCGCGGGGAGGCAGGGTCAACTCATTGACGTCGGGGAAGAAGGGTCGAGGATGGTGCATCATCGGTGTTCCTTGCAGGTGGCCCCTTCTCCTTTTCCTTGGCTAAAGATCGAAGGAGATGATTGTCATTCTTCGGTGGTTCTTCATCGAAAGAAGAACCCTATTCTTCTATTTCTCAAGAGCTCTCCCAAAATTCTCTCCACAATGAGTGCCAAACTAAAATAATAGCTAAGGCTGTTATTTTATTGACACATGAATTTTCAAAATTCAAACACTTTAATTAATTAATTGTATGGTTCAATTCATTAATCAAAAGTATTGGAAAAAAAATTAATGGGAGAGAGGGAGGTGAAGAGATCACATTAATTTAGGGGAGAGTTGTCAAAATAATTAAGGGGGAATTAATGGGGAGTTTAAGGGAGTTAAAAGGTTAGGGGTTTGTGTGGGCCCCACCTTACATTATCCTTTCATGGGAGGCTTTGTGGGTGTGGGACCCACCTATAACTTCCCATTTTAGGATATAACTAACAACTTTAAATAATATTGTCTACTACAATTCTATTTATTTTATTCTAAATCCCCAAAAATTCACTCTCGACCCGCATAAAACGCAACTGCGGTAAATGTCCCCTTACGCAAATACCGGCGCTGCGAGTTCATCGGTGTCCTCAGATTTCAATTACGAGCACCGGTTCAAAGGATAGAAATACCCGCACGTATGTTTACTGAACGTACCCAAACAAAACTTCAGAAATTGATTTCGAGCACACCAGGCCTCAGAATCAAGTGCTGTCAGAAACTACAAACTCGTAAAATTCCAAAGTATTTAAGAGAAACATTTCCTTGAAATTTCAGTTTCTTTACACCTATAATGGAATTTTTGTAATTTTTTAAAAGTTTCTGGGTCACATAGTTCATCCAAAAGATTTTTCAAATAGTGAGAAAACTATGTGGAGGATACAATCCAAGAAAACCCTTTTACACGGTTTCCTGGGAATTCTGGATGGTTTTCACTATCTATGCACAAACTGTGCACTATTCCCATAACCACCATTTTCATCCTCTTTCATGTCCTAAACACCCAAAATACACCAAAGACATCATAAGGACTTGGGAAACAAAAATTATACCAAAATAGAGGACTTAAACTAAAACGTAAGAAAAAATATACCATAATAGAAATTTTTGATCTTACAAATTAATACCATAAAACTTATACCCAAATTTAAATACATACATCTAATTAAACTGAAGTCATACATAAACATACACCCAAAAAATATTACCAACAAATTCATTAATAACATTATGATCTCATCACTTAAACCCATAAGGATTGTATAAAACCTTGATGTTATGGTTAACACTACAAATATACAAAGATTCATAGAGTTTCCATCACTTCACTAGATGTCCCATCATCAACAGAAGTAGTAGAATAATATTTTCCCATGCGTTTTTTTCTAATGATGAAGATTTAAACCCTATGTATATACATTTGTACAAAAAATAGCATAATGACCTAACTAATCAAAACTAAACATATTACTATAGACTTGATATTTATCATCTCATTCACAAGTTTTTTCATGACCCTTTTATTTGAAGTCACGAACCTTGTTACCAAACTAAATTCAACAATAAAGATATACATTTCTTGAAATAAATTCCTTTAAATGTACTTTACCACAATTTGAACAAGTTTTGGGCTTATATACAAAATTTTTAGTTGGTTTCTTCTCACTTTCTTACCTCCTTGACCATTTAATACTTTTTTCATCTCATGGAACTTAAGTATCATAAAACTATATCTAAACCTTCTCACCCCAATGAACAAATTTCTCATAATTTATTTATTCTAAAGATTATAATTCCCTTCATAAGAATAGTTTAAATCCTCGGTTAAATAGGATAATTTTAGTATCAATGTCTCAAAAAATGTTTGGAATATACATGGACAATCTTGTAAAGTTTTCTTCATATACACCCATAGAATCTTTAACTTGTTGGCATATATTCTTGGGGTTTTTTCTCTATCAAAAGATGAAAAACCATTATGAAATATTTATCAGGAAAATATATTCTTAAAAATGTCCCATTCCATGTCATAAAGATAAACCTTCTATTCGGTAATATTAACTAATGACTATTATGGATCAGCTTCACATTCAAAATGATAGATGGTAAGAGTTACATTTTAATGTTCCAAACATCCATGACTCCAAATATGTCTTCCTAGGAATTGTTCCATCCATTAGTTACCACTAGATCAGATGATCCATTGAATTACGGGTATGCTTCGTTAAGAAATTATCAATTATAAACATGATCCACCATGGTAGATCAGGTTTCTCTCTATCATGGATACAACTACTACTAATAGCTTATGTCAACTGATCAATTGCTATAAAAAATAGTCTATTTCAATTACGACCAACTCAAGATAATAATTTGGAAGTGTATTATCCTCTTGGTTCCTTCCCACAAAATTTTTCTAGTTTTATATATATTAAACCATTATGAACAATCATTATTTAGATGAAACAACATGGAAATAGTAAAATGCAACAAAATCTTGACTTAAAAATCATAAAAAATATTCTATTTTAATTCCATTAGTATTATCCTAAACTCAAAATTTATCTAAACTGTGCCATGATACCAACTATAAGGACCTAGAAATACACATTATATAATCTTGAGTTTTAGTCAATTATTTATATTCCTTCACATTGAGGATCTTTTTAGGTTTATAGTTTTAGATAATTAAGGCACAATTCAAACATTAAATCACTATATAATATAATGAAATGAAATCCCATTAGTATCAATTTTCTCCATAATATAATACTTTTAAAAAAAATAATGATTTCATTTCACGGTGAATATATATGACATTAAACATGAATTTTTTTTCTCCCTTGGTAATCCTTAATTCATGATAAAAGAATTTAAAATGTGATATGATATAAAAAGCTCCATAAGGGATATAAAAATACAGAATACTATTTATCCAAATAAAACATGAAAATCCATGAAAAAATTGTCATAAAGAAACAATTTTCACATTTAATAAGTATTAAATACTTTCCATTGAAAATAATCTAATTTCATACACATTAATAATCACAATATTACCATAAAACCAAATGAAAGAATAGATAACACATAAAGGTATCTAGGGACATCATTACACTTTTCATTATTATAAATGAAAAAATCATGGGGTCAATTCCATAAATGTTACTCTTTTAAATGGAATAACTATACGGTTGACTTTTGAACCCAATGCATTGGATGTAAATAATAGGCTCATGCATCATTAGTTTATCATAGAACCATTCTTCATTGGTTTATCATGGAACCACATATCAATGGTTTATCACGTACTACAAGTTAAAATGTCCTACTACCATTATAAAATCTATACACATAAAATCATTCAATTTTAAAATTTTCAGTCGTAAAATATCATTTTCACTCGTAATAAATAATTTTATTTTATCAAAATAATAAATACATTTTAAAAAAACTTTTTCAATAACAAAATAACCAAAAAAGGAATATAGGGGTTTTTCATTTTAAAAACATGAATTCTTGTAGAGTATTCCAAAAATAAAAATATACATAAATTTGAATTTATAATATTTTTATATCCATATAAATAAATATGTAAAATAATATCAAGAATATATCCATAGAAGAAAAGAATGATACTTTACAATCATGTGTCCCATACCACTTTGAAATATTTGAATCATAAGTACAATGATGGAATAAAATTTAACAAAACATTAAATGACATTATTTAATATAAATTCATGACATGATATGTCAATGTGTATGAATATAGACCTTGTAAAGGATGTTGGGTGAATAAAATCAAAATATTCCACAATGAAATGATATTGAGACAAAGTACCTTACCTTGAGTCTGACTAGAAAATGTTTTTCTTTATATTACTGATTAATCAAAATATACTAATTATTTACATTATGAAAAAAAATCATCTTTTTTATGACATTTATTTATTTTATTACAAAGTTGTACACAACTACATAACTAATTAATTCTATATTGGGTGTTTTTACCATACTCGGTTTATGTGTCAAAACTACTAAGGATGGTTGACTATGGTTAAAGAGGTCATTATATAAAAATATCAAGATTAACAATCATGAAATAATTATCATATTTATATACTAATTATACTTTTATAACAAATCATTATATAAAGTTGTGAGAAATGAACAAACGTTATAATCTTAGATATGGTAGGTCATACGTATGAATGAGTAACATTCCCATTTTTCCATGGTCTTTATTGACAGAAGGTAGTTAACATTTATCATTCCATAATGATAATTATATGTTCCACACCATATTATTTATTCATATATACTTATTTATATAATTATTATGATGTAAATGGAATCAAATAAATTCAAGTAAGAGATATTCCATACATCCAGGAACAATGTTATCACTTTTTTAGTGGGTCAAAAGTTAATAAATAAAATTATATATTATATTTACCGAAATATAATTATGTCATTAATATAATAATAATTTTATTTATGTCATATATATAATCATTACAAGTACCTTTATTACCTTCCATGTAAGATATTATTGAAAATACTTCACATTGCTTTGTATCAAGGTAGTCCATAGTACACACAAGCAACGTTAATGTGTCCCCTATGGTATAAAATGTAAAAATGGTGTAAATGATATAATGAATAAAGAGGTACTATTTTGATATAAAAATCATAAAAATAATATATAAATTTTATTTTCATCATTATTCACATCCTTTATATGTGGTAATGGAAGAAAAAATGACATCGGTTCGCAAGCCGATAGTCCACCGTACAGACCAATGATTGTTACATATCATTTTTATTGGAATTTATTGTGGGTGTAAGTTTTACCCTTATCATAATATAATATAATAATAATAAGGATAATTGGGAAATTATATAATCATTGAATAATAATTATTTTATTGGTTTTAGATAGAAAAAAACAAAAGTGGTCATTGAGGAGTATTACCTGTTATTTGGGGTAACTCCTTTTTGTTTTCACCAAAAGACTTACATGGTTTGACTTCTTCCTATGGTATGGCATCTATGATTTGAAGAATGGTTTTTGGAGTTTATTTGGTTATGATTTGGATGTGAAAAAGGGCCTAATAATCGTGAATATATGGTGAGAGTTGGTGTCCATGTATAAGTGGGCGAAAGGACACACTTGATGTTTTTTAAAATAAGTTAGGTGAAGACACGTTTTTCCCTAAGTAGAGACTTCAATAACCTACAAAATTATATACTAGTGGTTTAATGGTCGTGATATGGACATAAAATTGCTATTTGATATGTGTGGTGTCTTTTTACACCTTATATTCTATTTTTATGTAATAAGTAAACATGTTTTTAACATAATCATTGTAATTAATTTTAATTGACTTCACTAATATTTTTTATAAAAATATATATTTAACTAATTATAAATTTTAAATTATTCTTATTAAAAATATTGAATCCATTTTTCATTTTTAAATCACATAATAATAACAAATTTATTTATAATTAATCATGTTGATGGGACAAAACAACATGTTTTTAATGTCAATAGTTTCAATGTTTGAAATGTTTTTATATCATATTTCAAAGTGAAATTGATTAAAATGAAAAAATTGGATTTATTTATATATAATTGATCTAATTATTATTTAAAAATTTTAATTTATAATTTATCAAAACAAATAAATTAGATTAAATTTCATTTGTTAATTAAAATTCATTATTTTTCACTATTTATCAAAAAATGAATCTTCTCAGAAAAATACTAAAAACACACCCTAGGTAAATTTTTATATTATAATTTCAAAAATTAGGTTTATTTTTTCAAATAAGTTTTATTAATATTTCAGTGTTTTGTTTTAATATAGGTACTCCATCGAATGGTATAATTACTACCTATTAGAAAAATATAGATTTTTATTCTTAATTAGATTTATTATTATCTTACACATATAAAAATAGTTGAATGAAATTCAAAATATTTTATTGGTTATATAATATATAAATTTCATTATTATATTTTCCCAATAGATATTAATTTAATTTAATAACATAAATATCTATTTGGGTCATCAAAGTATTCTTCTATAAAAACACATCCTTTTTATTCAATTGGTTTTTTATTTTTAATTAATTAATAACCAATGAATTAATTTTATTGACATATGTAAAATAAATTTTCATAATTTAGTTAATCTCATTCATTCATACAATTCCAATGACTAAGTGATGACTATCATGTTAAATAATAATATTAATAGTATATTGTGGTTTTGTAAGACTCAGAAATTTGTGTAACACAAGTCATCAAAGGAACTCAATGTTTCAGGAAACATAAGATTAAATTATTTTTACTTGTGATTCATGATAAACTATTTATTTAAAGTAGCACAATCTATCAAGTAATTTTAATTAATTAGAAATAATATATTTCATAAATTTTTGGGATGTTAAAATAAAGGCTTGTAGGGTCACCTAGTTAGACTTTAGAATAAGGATTAAAAATTGGGAAAACAATTTTTTCCAAAATTAATAGAGTATTATAAACTATATCAAAAATATCTTGGTTGGATTTAGAAAGAGTTCCTTAGTTTTTTCATAATGTATTTATGGTATTTTAGTGAATGTAAGAGATTTTCAAAAATAAACGAAAATGTGTATATTGTAATGAATGATATTTTCTGTGTTATATCCTATGATATGAATATGATGAACATTTAAGATTATGATGTAATTATATATTATAAGTCCTGAAAGGACTCAATCTTAGAAATTGATGGGATTAAAATATGTATATTGGGTGCATGGCCACTTCGATGTTGACCACATGGTTTCCTTTGGTTATGAATCAATGAGTTGATTCATTTATGGAAAAACAAAATTTAATGATACATGAAACATTTACATGATTATGAAGAACCAAATGGATGTTTATTGTCAAAATGTATGCCAATTTTCATGCTATGGAAGCCGAAACATAACACCCTTCATTAAATAAAGAGAGCCTATATAAAGAGATATGGTCCCCCAATCAGAAATATGTGATACTATTGTTCCATAGTTTATACTCTCATTTAATAATTTATCCTTTATTCCTTATGGATAATGTGTTATAATACTATAAAAGAACATGAAATCCTCATTTTATGAACTAGAATTTTAGTGGGTTGTGGAATCCTTGTTGAGTAGAGAGTTTATTAGTCTTCATTATGTGATTATGTTCAAGAAAACTCATGTGAGTGAATTAGAGAAGGTGATTATTAAATTTTAGGTACAGCTATTTATTTTTGGTTCTCTTACACTTGTTTTTTCATTGATGATAAATTGAGCATATACATATTTGGGTTTCTCTCCCAATTTTGATCATTTAATTAACAACTAAAACTAAACAAATATATTTCCATGCCAAAATAGGGTGAAAATGGTATCAGTGGATGAATTATGTATCACCATGCATCAACATGGTATATTAGGTATCTATAGGAAAACATTTTATCATCAAAATTATTATTCAAGGTGTAAAATTTTCCACTAAGAAATTCAATTACAATTGAATGATTAATCACTGCATAAAAAATATAGTGTGAATGAAATATCACCATAAAGAACATTATTATGAGGTTGAACTCATTATTAATATAATAAGAATCATCAACTAAATAGCTAAATAATAATGGTTAATAATTTATTACCTTAGGAATTGGTTCAATTGAACCGATGGAACAAACTTGGAAAACAATGTCAACGAAACTATACACATTAGAAGAATATATCAAGACCAACCATCCATGACATGAATTTGGATACCATATGGATATAAATCTCACAAGATTAATAATTTGATGATAAATTATCATACTATGGTCCCACATCAAGGATATATCCTTATGTGGCCTAACCAATACATGGTTTATTATAATCAAGGAATGCCCAAATATTCATAAAAGCCTCATAACTTTTGTTAGGGATATGGAAACACCATAAAATTTTTATTACCTAATTACAATATCATTTTCCCATGGAATGATATCCATAAGTAGTCATATATTTTACCCATAATGTTTAAGGGTCATATCAAGATCAAAAAAATAGTCATTAGTTTTTTAATGGATGAGCATGAATTGGTTCCGTGTTGGAGTACGCTCAAATTCCCATAAGTATATGTAACCCATAAAATCATACCCACATTATCCCGTAGGCTCACCCCTTTTCATCAATCTAGTTTTATATTAAAATTATAGAACATGGACTCAATAGGCCTCTAGAAAAATTTCTCCAAGATGGATACATTTTTGTGGTTTCCATTACCCTACAAACAAGCTCCTCACATGGTCAACATAGCCATTAGTGGATACAAAATAAATGAAAAACAATATATATACTCTTATGATCTCATCACAACTACTTATACTTTCCTCCCAAAAAATAAACCACTGATGGATCTCATGTTGGGAATAAAATCACTTACTCTCTCTTAGAATTCATGTGATAAATGAATAACAATATTATGTGATGTCATTTTGTATAAACCAGATTATGTACATATTTAAACACTTAATAAAGTTTTTTATAACCTTGACCATGGTAAAAAAATACCATCTCAATCAAATTCAATATCCATGAGTCCCTAAATACATTAAACCACACTTTAATCAATTTAACAATACATATATAGAATTAATTAACATAATTAATCCTTATTAATTCAATTTGGAATAATAAAGGGGTAAATCATCAGATATTGTGACAATGTAAAAAAATAGAGAAATTGGTTGTACATCACTCTGGACACACCCTTGAGTCCACTATTGAAAAAAACCACATAAACAGATATCAATCCATCAATTTCAAACTTCCTATTTATTTTTGAAAATCCAAAAGTAGTATGTTTTGGGAATCATTGATAATAAAAAATTTAAAAGTTTATATACCCATTATTCTAAATCCAACTATAAAATACGAAAAAAAAAATTACCTTTAATATAAGGGATATTTCACTAGGCCTCTATTAAATTGTCTCTTAAATTCCAAGATTCAGTAGTGAAAAACTAGTCTTATGAGTGAAATAAAAATATGAGATAAAGGAAGGAGACTACAAAACAAAAATCACTCAAAAATATTATGAATATACATGAAACTAAATATGAAAAGGGGGGAAATGGGGGATTGGTGGAAAGCACTCCTTCTATAGATAGGATAAGATAACACCTCTCAGTGGGGTGTTCAAATAAATAGATATATTTTAAATTGTTTCACTTTATTACTACAAACCTGATTCACCAACACTAGCCACATGATAATAACTATGTACCCGGTGTCAGGAACCAACCAACCATTGGCTCTATCTAGTGGAAACCCCAAATTTCACTTACCATAAGTATCTTAGGCACCTATACTATGTACATAGTGGCACTATGGATCCCCTGATATGCACTTTCTATCTTTTAAACCCCCAAAACTCAATTCGGGCCTTGTCCACCCTCAGCCCCACAACAAAAATATCAACTCCTACATTTCAATTGAATATACCTGTGAATGTTTTTTATCTAATTTTAAAATATTCAATTTTTTGTTGGTTCCATTATGATTGTTTCATGAATGTAATTTATATCCATCGACATCCATTGGAAAATTTAATTAGACATTGCATATTTTAGAGATGTGATATTATGATTGAAAATTTCCATTATGGAAGACATTATGCATGTTAATTTATATTTCTTCACCATGGATGTTTCTTATAATGGATATGATAGCATTATATTGGACCACTAACTCAAGGTATTCCTATAAATACATTAAAATTTGAATTTTATATCTAGTTTCCATCCATGAATTGTTGAATTTCACGAAGATCTAATAATCCCCTATTATAATTCAATTGGATATAATTTTGTCCATTATTGACAGGCTCTAGGATTATGGTATTCCTTTTCAATAATTGTGCTAAAAACCACATGATTATCCATATATTGAAATATAATATTGTGATATCTCTTTTTATAATTTTTATATCCACATTGTATGCTCCCATATGATGGTGTTCCTATGTTACATTATATGAAATTATTATATGAATTTTGAGATCCCATTATATATGAAAAAGTAATCAAACAAATATGGATTTTTTAGTTTGGGTTTTATTTTCTTTTTATATCCTTTTATAGTCTTATTATTTATTGATTTTTTTTTGTGGAAATGTTTGGAATAATTTATATAATTGAGTAAGACACAAAAATGTGTTTTTATATTCCTAGTATTAGGTAATATTCTAGTATGTATCTGACATATGTTATTGATGTGTTGTGTTAAGTAATGTGGTTCCAATAATATGTTATTTTTCATATGTTTTGATTATCTTATATGTACATATAATCATTATAATTTCCCAGCACTTGGAATATCTTATTGGGTTTCTATAACCCCCCTGGATGGGAAATTATTCAATATTTTATTCATAGATATAAAAAATGGTATTTTTATTGGATATAAATATGGTTATCAAGTAGGATAAAACACTATGTGATTTAAATATGTTCTCACCATAAATACATTATTGTTTTCTACAACTTTTCAACACACAACACAAAACATAAATGAAACCATGATGTATTAAGATAAAATATCTATATTTAAGTATGAATATTAAAACCTAACCATTGAATTAGCTGGAATTAATTTGATTAACTTAATTATGAAATATATTTATAATTAAAATAAACACTACTTTGAATATTAATGAATTTAAATTAGTTTAACTAAATAACTAATACGATTTTTATTTTTTTGAAATGTATTTTTTTAAGCTTCCTTTAAGTACAATATGAATTTTTATATCATGAAACTAATGCTTAATGATGATAAATTATGTTTTATAATAATAATTTGTTAACATAAATTTTGTCGATAAATTATATGAAATAATAATAATGGAACTTAATATGTGAAAATGTCATTTTCAAATAAAAGCAGCATTTATTTATATTTTATAATATTATTCAAAAACTGAATCTATAAGTGTTAAAATTAATATATTAAAATATGGATTTTTTTGGGTCTTAGAATAAAAATATTAACTGAATATGAAATTTTGGATTTTTTTCCAAACATTTTTATTTTTTAGTCAAATAATAGGGGTTTTGAGAAAATTATATTTTTATTTTATAATTATATAATAATATCCTTGAATATTTAAAAAATGTAATTAAATATTTATTTAATAAATAAAATTATGTATTTTATTTTATTCATGTAGCTCATAAATAATAATTCTAATATTTCCATAACAAAATCAAAATATTAGTTTAAGAAAAATTTATTTTTAGTATTTTTATCAAGTCATCTATTTTAAAGGTGGGATTCCGTTTTTTATTTCCACAAAACCCCCATATAATTTTTTTTATTTATAATAAACCAGTTTATTTCATGAGAATTTATAATTTTTATAACCATAGCTTACACATAAATTATAATCCTAAAAAAAATTCTGAAAAAAAATTTCTTTCTGTTTTAAGTTATATTCCTAAAATTAAACATTAAAAATTTTCAAAATTATATTTGATGAAATTTTTTATAAATATTAAAATAAAAAGTTTAAAATTTAGTTAGTGGTTTCAAAAAAAATTACATTGATACTAATTACTATGATTGAAAAATAATTACAATAGTAAAAGTAAATTGGGGTAAAAGATAAAATGACAAAATAAATGGTAAAAAAGTAAAAAAAAATTCTAAAATGAGTTTTTGAGGTGTGTTTCATCCCAAACATACTTTACCCTCCTCTTTTTCTATTTTGGAGAAATTAAAAATTGAATAGTAACATCGCATTATTGAAAATTTTAAGGTTGATTTCAAAAGATCCCTTATTTAATCTTATAAAAAGGTAAAAATCCATACAATATGTAACAACCCTTATTATTAAATTTATTACTTTATAGTAATATATTGATTAATTTTGGGGCCAGAAGCAGATATGGTGTGAGATTGTAAGGGCTAGTGATCCCAAAGTTTATATTTTATTTTTAAAAAAATAATATCACACGCGCGTAGTTTTCCTAAAACTATAATAACACTTTTATAGAGACTCAAAATGTAAATTTAATGCCTAAGTTGAGTTCAGATCATGGTTTTTACCCAAAAATGACATAATCTGTGTTTTTGTTAGATGTTGGTCTTGAGGGCCATCGGGGGAGAATAATTATATAATTATATCATATTTATTTAATTACTTATTTAAATTCCTAAACATAATAATATAAAATAAATATACTTTTATGGCCAATTTTTATATTTATATGCATAACCCTTCGAATTGAGAGATCATGTTAGAAGAGATATTGGTGTACCACATCAAATAAAATTAGTATCGATAAGTGTTGAGCCATCGTAGTTTGCGGATCTCTCCAATAAAAGAATTGAAAGACCATTATTTATCATTAATAAATACAAACTGTGGGTATGATGTTTTATTTATGTGATATCATCCATTTATTTTATCATGTTTGAACACATATCAATTTCATGAATACGAATTGATTCACTCATCAACGATTGATTTATTTATGATAAATTTATTTATTCATTTATTATTACCTATTTATTCATCTAATTCTTAAAAAATGGATAATGGATAAAATAAAAATTTCTAAGGTTTTTTCACTTGTTTTTTATGTATTTATCCCTCATTTATTTACATGTTTAACATAGGAAATTCCTTTGGCTTTCAGTTCGACGAATATTGGGTATATGATCATTTCACAATCATTCCTTAGAAAAACATATCAATACTATGGGTGGGGATTGTATTTCATGGTGTGATAATGGTGTGATGAAAATAGAAGAATATTGAAGGTAGATCATAATGGATCAAATACATATCTTCTTCCCAGTTTGATGTATGATGGGAAACATAGCTCGATGGTATGTTTTTTGAGAAGATTTGAAGCCTAGATTTGGATCCGTAGTGAAGGAAGTTTTAGATGACCACAGATCTATCATTCCCCAACTATAATCAGAGATGAATAATTTTAAGTGGAACTATGGAGAATAACTCATGGTATATAGAAAATCTTGAGTTAGAAAACATGTAATTCATATATACACACCACTTGGAACCTTCTTTGCAGTGCTAGGATTTTTAAGGAGAATAAAAATATCAGACATCATGTGACATTTTTCAAAAAATTTGTCAACCATGATGGTGATGAAACATGTAACTTGGGGGGTAAGTGGTAAAATGGTGGTTTGGGTACACAAACATAGCTAAATTGCATGGGAAGAGTCATGTAGAGATAAATGGCCAGGTGTACATGGAAATCTCTATGTATACATTTTTTAGTACATGGGTGTATCTTTAAGTATATGGACACAAATATGGAATAAAAAGGGTGTTTTAATACCTCTAAATTCCATGTATACATTATTAAATTCCACATATGTTGATATTTGTATGTCGTGGGAGGTAGTGAGGCATTGGAAGACTAGGGTTTGGCTAGACACATTGTTTACTATAAAGTAAACATCGTGTACCCCCATTGAGGGTGTTTGGAGCCCTATGTTTTTTCATTTTGGAATATTATAGATTTAGTAGGTTCCTTTGGTCAATACACTTGAGGGTACAATGTGGAATTACATCCACAAATGTGGATTCTGATACCCTCTAGAGGATGAGTCTCAGATAGTGTTTGTTCTATCCATCTCTGAGATTGGAGTGTGACCCAATATCAGTCCTTCTTAGACCCTAGGTGGGATTCAAGGATTACGCATGACCTCTGTGAGAATGGAATTGATCCCCCATCTTGAACACCATTTCAATAGGTTTCATGGTATTATTGGAATTAAAACTAAAATATATTTGGTTGAAAAATATTGGGTTTGTGATGTCCCCAAATGGTTCAAGGTGTGATCCCCTATCTGAATATTAAGGAATTCAGAGATAAGTTTGTTTTCTTGGGTGGGTCCCAATGATCATGACCTCTTTGATGACTGTATATGGTTATATCATGACATGTGGAGTGGGTTCCCTCAGAATTTTAATTTCCTAGACTCTTTGAGAAGAATCCTATGAATGGTAGTTTGGTTAAGGCTTCTTGGAGGAGCGGTGTCCATCTAGAGTATATCTAGTTTTTTCTTTGATTATTATATTCTTATTAGGATATAATAAATCCTAATTCATTTTTACTATTTTTATGGTGTTCTACTGGATATTTTTATACTCATCACTACATATTATATACCCACACTTGTTGTGCCATATACAGACGATGACCCATTGGATGTTTTCTTGGGAGGATAAGGACCAACTTGTCCTTAGTGAGCCAGAGAGACCAAGGTGTTTTTTCAGGTGGATTCATTCAGTAGTAGTCTAATCCTACTAAAAAATAATTTCTCTCTTCTATTGTTGGATGGGATTGTATTTGGACCCTTTATCACATACAATACATTATTTTCACTATATGGTTGTCGGATTATATATGTGTCTATGACTTGTTTTTAGTTCTGTCAAATTTTAGAATTGTGTAGTCATCGAGATGTTTTATTATGTATAGGTAAATTAGGATAATTTCTCCCATGTGTGTGATATTCCTACTTAGAACTGGCTACTAGCTTCTATCCTATTGGAGGAGGGCTTGAGGAATTTATGGTTAGGGACCCATTGGGTCGGGTCATGACAGAGTCATATATGAGGAGTTTGTGCTACCTTAGTAATGAATTCTATGATATTGGATTGGATTTTTTAGTAACAATGTTAAGTGTTTATAATTTTACATTCAGTCCAAGGACTCTAGTATTGGTGAGGCAGCCGACATATCAATACACAAGGACTCTGATCACCTGCATTTGGAATTGATATATGTACATATTTGTTTTCCAGAAAACATTGGTACATTCATCATATAGGAATGGGGTTTTTAAAATTTCATTATTGAGTAATATCTCTAGATATACTCTTTGATCAAGTTAAATCTTGTTTACTTTATGATTCCTCAATGAAGAACAAATTAATTTGGAATGTTGTATGAATATTCATGATTGAGTCTTCTATGGGGGAGGTGGTGTTTATCCAACAATGGTTGGGGACATCTTTCATGGGACTATCTAACCTATCCTAAAGTTTATCAAGATATGATTGAGTGTGCTCCTAGGAAGATATATGGGATGGGGAATTGAGGTATATAGTGAATAAAACATGGAATAGGGGAAGGTAGAGTAGTTGGATATGGTCAGAGGTCTGGCCTATTACCACTAACCCCCCCCCCCCAAGTGGTCCATGACAAGATAAATGAGGTGGTGTTCAAGGTTGGGGATAAATAAAAGCTATGGAAAACTATGAAAATGAGGAACCAGAGATGATATGAGGTATGATCTATGTATTTTATAACTTTTATTAAATATTTATAGATATCGGTGTGAATAATTCCTCTATTTCCACTTCTCTGGTTAATTATATAGAGATTCTAGTAAAGTCTAAGCTTAAGCCTTACATGTGGGAAATCCAACAGAAGACATATCAATTATTTAACACTTATTCCAACAATGAGATATTATGCATTGTTATAAAACAATGTAATGAGATCTATTTTTAACAATGATGATGCCTAATTCCATTATCTTAGATATGATCTAGCAATCCATAGTTCATTCTCAGATAGATATTTTTAGTTGGAGGATGTAGTGTGTCTGTGGTGATGGGATAACATTTCCCTTTTTGGGTGAAAAGGAAATCCTAGAATATCTAAGAGGGAGCATGAATTATAGAGTGAAATTTATTACTCACCAGTTAGATAGTATGACTATTGGGGAAGTGGATTATATGGGATCTCAGTTCTCTATGGTGGTGGTAGAGTACTAGATTGTATTTACTAAGGGAATTTTTGGCATACCTTCCCACCAAGATCTAGGATTCTATATTGAATTACACCCTAGGATGACCCTGATATCTGCACTAGAATATTGGATGACTCACATAAATATTTTTGATCTAAGGGTGTAATTTAGGGATTTATAAAATAAAGGCATTGTGATACCTATTTTCCCCCTAAACAACTGTGGATTTGTTCTCCACAGAGGATGACATAATCATGAGGTTACTTGTGGATTAATGGTTCATAAAAGAAGTTATTTTGATGAATAATTATCTCATACTAAGGATCAAAAATCTCTTCGATCTATTAAGAGGAGAAAAATGGTTCTCAATGGCTGACCTCGGATCAGGATATCACCAACATTGAGAATGGGATGAGGATATACTGAATATGAAATTAATATGCCTCAATGGTAACTATGGGTACTTGGTGATTCCATTTATCATAAAGAATACCACAAAATTGTTCGTGGGACTCAAAAAAAGATCATCCATCTTTCCCAAGTCCATTTTTTGGCGGTACTCATCGATGATATCTTACTGTAATCAATGAATGAGTAGGAGAACAGTATACAATTGAGTATTGTCCATGAAAAAATAGATTTTGAATATTGTATGAATATAAAACATTGAGTCATCCATGGGGGAGGTGGTTTTTATCCAGAAATGGTCAAGGGTTTCCATTATGGTATTGTCTAACCTATCATAAAGTTGATCAAGATATGGTTGAGGGGCCTCCTCGGATGAGATAAAGGAAGGATAATTGAGGTATATAGGGAAAAATGTTGAATAGGGATAAGTAGAGCAGTTATAGGTGGTAAAAGGTTTCACCTATTACCACCACCACCCCAATTGGTCAGTTCCAAGATCAAGGAGGGGGTGTTCATAGTTGAGGACATATGTAGGCTATCGAGAACTATGATTCTAAAGAAACATGGATGATCTATGGTATGATCTAGGTCTTTTATACAATAGATACATTACTAATAGACATAGTTTTGGGTAATTCCTCTCTTTACACTTCTCTGGTTTAGGATATAGACATTTTGGTTTAGCCTTTGTCTTAAACCTTTCACTTGGGGACTCCAATAGAAGGAAAATCAATTATTTCATACTTCTTCAGACAATGAGATCTGATTCATGGTGATTAGATCATGGTATGTGATATCTTTTTAATAATGATGAGTCCTTATGACATTTTCATAGATATGGACTGACCATCCATATTTCATTCCTAGATTTACTTTTTTATGTGGAGGATGTAGTGTGTCTATGGTTATGGGATAAGGTTTCCATTTTTAGGTGAAAATGAAACCCTAGAAGAGATGGGAGGGCATAGAAATAGGTTTGTGAAATTGATTACTATCCATTTTAATAATATGACTCTTGGAGAAGTAAATGCTATGGGATCCCAGTTCTCTACGATGGTGCTAGAGTACTATGACATATTTACAGAGGGGGTTCTAGGAATTCCTCCCTAAAAAGATTTATGATTCCATATGGACTTACACCCAAGGATGACCCTGCTGTCTACAACAGAATATTGGATGACACCCATAAATCTTGGTGGGATAAGGGTCAAATTAGAGGACTTATAATGTAAGGTCATTATGATACCTATTGTTTCCCCTAGGACACCTATAATGTTTCTCTCTAATAATGTGGACATAATCATGAGGTTATTTGTGGATTATCAGTGCATGAATGATGTGATTGTGACGAATAAATATCTCATACCGAGGTTCAAAATTATCTTTTATCAATTAATAGGGGAACAATATTTCTCTATTGTTTACCTCAGAATAGGTTATCATCAACTATGACTAGGGTATGTGGATATACTAATGATGTCATTCAGATGTCTCTTTGGTCACTATGTGTACTTGGGGATGCCTTTCATCCTAAATAATTCTTCATCAGTGTTCATGTGACTCACAAAATAGATCATTAATCATTTCATATACCATTTTATTGGGGTATTCAATGATGATATCATATCTTACTCACTATATGTGGTGGAGCACATAATATAGTTGAGGATGGTCCTAGACACACTATAAGAGCACCATCTTTATAAGAAGTTATTGATGTGTCAATTTTGGATTTGAGAGGTCCATTTGCTATGACAAACTATAAGATAGAATTTATAAAATACACTAATCTCCCAATAAGAGTGCAAACTTTTTTATTTTTATGAAAATATATTACACTAGTCCCTCATTGTACATTTATATATAAGCATGGTTAATCGGTAATCCAATTGGGAAAATTTCTGAATGTGCTGAAAATAGTAACATGAAAACCCAATAAAACTACATACCACAATAATTTGTGTTGGAGTATGATATTATTTGACTTTATTTATCATTGTAGGATCAATCAATCTTTCATCCGTGAAAAAAATATAGCCATTAAATGAAACTTACTAAATCCATATATCAAACTTACTAAATTGACCATATAAATATTTTCTTGTGAGGGAATTTAGTATGATCTAAAAGTGATTGTCCATGTCCTCATAACTTTTATAATACACCATGGAATAAATAATTAATACTAAAAACAAATATTCATGATATTCCTTGAATAATATATTCATTATATCAATAAAAATAGATGGTTCATCAGCCATTCCAAATGATATTACTATAAACTCATAATGTCTATACCTTATTTGGAATGGTTTCATCAAAAAATTTCCTACTTTACTCACGACTGATGATACCCATAATGATGTTCAATATTTAAATAATATTGATATTTGTGAAGTTTATCAAATTAGTCATCAATAATAGTCAAAATATACTTTTTATTTATCATAATATTATTTATTTCTCTATAATCAATGCATAGCCTCATGGATAAGTATTTCTTCTTAGCAAAGAGAACACGGGTTTCCCCTGGAAAAACAATAGGTCATATAAATCCTTTATCACAAAACACCTCTAGTTATTTCTTAAACTCCACTAATAACACTATAACCATTTTACAGGTTTTTTTGATATTGGTCTATAAATGGGGATTACATCAATGGAATTCATCAATTTTCACTCTGGCGTATGTCTAGGTAATTTCACAATAAATACATCAATGCATTCTTGTATAATAGTAACATCATCAATTTGAATATTACCATTTCCATCCATATATTTTTCTTTCTCTTCTTCCCAAAAAATATCATTCCGAAGAGCTATTAGAGGAGGATCTGAACAATACTTGGATGATGATGTCTCCACTCTAATGATATGAAATTCCACATATTCATCATTTATAAAAATTTTCACCTACTTGAAATAAATTTATCTATAATATTTTAATATCTAGTACATAACAAGGATAATAGTTAAGACAATCATATGTTTTACAATAAAGGTAGTAAATATGAAAATTTTATGTGTCCTAAGGGGGACAACTTGAAATATCTTTATTATAGTGAGACATTCACTATGTTTTTTTACTAATAACTCCCTTCATAATATGCTATGGAAATAAATAATTTTATTTGATAACATGGAATAAATTAATGAGGAAAATTATATAGAATCAAAAAAAAATTATAAATATGATGATATGAATAAAGTAGCTTCCACCACGTCTCTGGGTACTTCCACCTCAGTTATAATAATCACATAATATTTACCTTCTTCTCTTGCACTCTTTTTTGGTATGTTTCATTAATGCTTTGGGTAATGGTGTGAGTAATTCCACATGTCATTATAGATAAATAAATAGTCATCATTTATTTTTTTATTCCCCTTTCATTCAACAACAAAATGAAACTTGATTCCACACTTGTAACAAACTATCATAACCTTTAAAATTTTTATAGTATGTTTTCTTCTAAAATTTTTGTGTAATATAAATTTTTTTATCTTCATCATATTCTTTAATGAATTACCTTTTTTCTTTGTGTATAGATGACCACTTCTTCTCTAGATTCATTTTGTATATAAAGGATTTGTAGAATTATTTCATGTTTTCATGGTGCATGAAACTATTGCATCATATGATGAGTATTTATGAGAAACTAACACTCTTCATAGATGTAGTTTAAGACGTTAAAATAAATGGTAAATATTGTATTCCATTTTGAGTGTGTAGTATGTAGAATACATAGGTAGACTTATAGTGGTATCCTCATATATAAAAACACTTTCTTGTCCATTTTTATTTAAGATGAAGAACATTGTCTTTGTTTCAATCCAATTCTTGTGATGGAAACATTTTTCAATGAATTTTTATTTAAAGTATATACATTCTATATGTTATATTTACTCTTACTATTTAGTATTATAGATAAAAATACACCATTGATCATTATCACCCTTGAGATAATATTCTATCAGTAAAACATTTTTATTTTAACATCATCTTTGTAATAGAAATATCTTCTCAAGGGACTTAATCCATTGCTTGACTACCACAGAATTACTAGTCCCACGTAATGATAGAGGACACTATCACATGAAGAGATCCAACATAGGATAATCACATAGTTGAAAAATTGGTAGATCCATTCATGAAATATAATGTGTCATAACCTGAATATTCTTCTCTAATATATCAATAATATTCCCAATTCCAATACCAACTATATTGAATTTCTCTATAGGGAAATCTCTCCATTGTCCATGAGTATTGATACTATTATTTTTTCTAGGTTTCATTTTTAGAAAATTTTATATATGGGTTAGATAATTAAATTATGAATTTTAAATCATAATTTATAATTCTATATATGTTGTAACACATAAAAAATATTTATTATTTATACATTTTCAATCTCAGAATCTTAAACATAGTTTCCTCAAGGATATCTTATTTTCAAATCTATCATAATGGTTTCTAATGAAAAGGTAAATTACACTATGAATATCCCCTATGAGTAACAAATAAGGTTTATAGTAAGGCCAATTATCATGCACCGGGTGTAGATCAAGTCAAATCCCAATTCACCCTTTTCTGAGTTATTACCCCTGGGTATAACTATGCGATAACCACATCTACTTATGTTATTTATACATGGATGAATTCTTGGACATTCCAAAAAATTTATTCCACACAAAAACATTTGCATATTCTTCTATTATTATCCAGAATTTATACCATAGGTTTTTGTTACCTAATATATTTTTTCTTTGATCTAGTTCCCTTGGTTTCTACTATAATTCCTCTCAAAGAAACTATAACAATCCTAACTTGAGTAACCTAGAGATTATGTCTAATTTATTATATTGGAATATAGATAAGGGGTAAAATCCTAATGGAGTTGTCAATTTAGAAGTTATTGACATATAGATACATACATGATACCCATTTTACATTGGGGATAAAAGTTAAAACAGTGTAAGGCCGAGAATTCCACATCCTTGAAATCATTTGAAGAATTCTCCTTTATATCCACAGGAAAGGAAAAAATTGTAAGCTCAAATTCTCAGTATGTGTTGACCTCACCTATTTTGATAGTCCCAATTATGCATTCACATGTTTTGATAATCCCAAATAATGTTAATCTATATATTAATTCTTTCAATATATGAAATTATATTATCAAGTTGATAATAATATCAAAATAATCATTGGAATATATTAATCAATGTTTATCTATGTTTATATATAATTTGAAATAATTATAACTAAATCTTCATATGTGTTTCATAGAACAAATAAGTGTTATGTGTTCCATAGAACAGATAAGTGTTATGCGTTTCATATAACATATAAGTGTTAAGTCCATTGGTATGCACATAGCTACTGATACAGACAAATAGAGACCTAATTGTACTTAGTCTACCGATAGACAAAGGTTTCTGATAGAATGAATAGACAGAGTCACTGAAACAGAACAGATCTACCGGTATGTATAAGTATACTAGTATGCAATTCTAACGATACAAGCTACCGATATAGACAGACAGACACACAACTATCATTATAAAGACCTACCGATACAACCAGACAGACGAACAGCTGCCGAAACAGAGCTACTGATACAAAGTTCACCGATAGACAGAGTCGCCGATATAAGTAGTCACCTATACGAGCAAGTTACTGATAGACCAAAGCTACCGAAGGATTAGTTACCAGTACATAGAGCTATTGATACATGGAGTAACTGCTACTGATACAAGGAGCTACTGGTGCAAGAACAAAGATCTTCCGATAGGAGCTCACTGCTATACAAAGTCCACCATTACAAGTCTAACGAGAAAGAGATACTAATGAAAGATTGTTAACCATTCACTGATACTTAAACCCTATACATT
Source organism: Viscum album (assembly GCA_963277665.1). NCBI lineage: Eukaryota > Viridiplantae > Streptophyta > Magnoliopsida > Santalales > Viscaceae > Viscum > Viscum album. The sequence continues at coordinate 1,320,326,656 of OY728158.1, forward strand.
GTCAATATTATTTATTAAAATAATGATAACGGTCATATTTTATGATTTTAATGAAATTAATGTTATTTAGTTATAATTTTTGACGTGTCAGGGAACCGTACCTCATACCTGTAAAAAGGTAATCATTCCCATTGCCGGAGATGAAAGCTATAAAAGGAAGGACAATGGTCGGGCATAAAATTGATGTGTTTTAGTGTGCTAAAGAGTGCTGAAGAGAAGTGAATACACACAGTAAAGAAAATCTACATCCATACTGGAAGAACACTTGACATACACGAAGCCATTCATACAAGAAGATAACAAAATCTGAATCATAATCAAGAAGTGAAGAACTACCACAAGATATTCATGCACTCAAGCTGATCAAGTTGAACCTGAAATTCAAGGAAGAAAACGACCCTCTAGTTTTTAGAAAAAAACCAGGGAAGGACTCAGAACCATTTTTATTTAATCAAAAAGATTCCAGATCTGCAATTCAAATCACTAGATTATTCTAAAATCATATATATACTCTCTTACTGATTCTTTTACTTAATTTTGAGTAGTGTGTGTACTCTATTTATTTCATACACACATTGACTCTTGTGCTGAACTGGAGGATTTAATCCTCACTCACTCTTTCCCTGCTCTTATTTCCCACTGTGGATAGTGGTAGAGGTCATGTAGGACCCGAATAGCCTGTGTGCTATGGTTTTGTTTTCCCACGAAGAACTGTGGTAGAGGTCTTAGTACCTAGACAGTCTTTTCACTGTTGTTTACCCAGATCTAGGGTGTGGATCAAAATTTATATAAATTGTTTGAGAGGACTAAGTCTCAGCTTGAGACTGAACCTCTTGTTCTAAACTGTTGTGATTTCTTTATTTTGTTTTAAACTATATTGATTATTCCACTACTAATTATTGTGAAATAGAAAAGTGTTTTAAAGTTACTTTTATAGTTAATATAACAAGTGTTTGTAACTATTGTAAATTAGTAGGTTAGTTTCAAAAGCTAATTTAATCTTCTGATTAAATTAACTGAGACCTAATCAATCTTTTGAGAACCTAATCGAACCCTTACAGTTCTACAAATTCACAAGAGTTTAACTTAGTTTTTAATTGAGGGATTTTAATAGAAATATTTTTTAATATAAATTTTTAATTGGAACTCAATTCACCCCCCTCTTGAGTATCCACTCTAACCAACATTTGGTATCAGAGGATTGTTTGTTATTTATAAAGGATATATGAATAATCTGTTTTTCAACTGCGATTTTAGTTGTATCATAAAGATCTTAAATTTCTGTTAGTTCTAAATTTTATCTCTTTAAAAATATTTTATAAAATATTATTATGGATAATATACTATAAGGTGATGCTACCAATAGGCCACCATTCGTTAATGGTAAAAATTATGCCCAATGGAATCTCAAAATGAAAATTCATTTGGAGGGTATGGGATTTGACATCTGGACGGCTATAGAGACTCAATAAAAAATTCCATAAACTGAAATAACCACTTGGGATGAACCTACTAAAACTATTTATAATAATAATTTTAAAGCAATGAATGCTTTATACTGTGCTTTAAGTGATGAAAAATTTAATAGAATATCTTCTTGTAAAACTGCTTATGAAATCTAGGACACTTAGGCTATTTCCTATGAAGGAACAACCAATGTCAAAGAAATGAGACTAAACACCTATACTATTAAGTATGATAATTTTAAAATGAAGTCTGATGAAACTATTTCTGACATGTATCTCTGGTTCAATGATATTTTCAACACTATGAGCTCACTAGGAAAAGTTTTTCCTGCAAAGGAGCAGATTATGAGAATTCTATGATTTCTGCCAGAAAGATGGAGAGGCACATCTATTTCAATAAGATAATCGTGTGATATAAGTTCACTTCCTATTAAAGAATTAAATGGTAAGTTGATGATGTATGAAGAAGAGATTAATGTAAACAAGGAAGAAGACTATGAACCAAAGAGGAAGTCGGTAGCATTTAAATCTACAACCTCAGAGAGAAAGGACAAGGAGAAAGTTCACATAACTACTGAAAGCTTAATAAGTGAAGGTTCAGATTCTGATAGTGTGGAAGAGATGACTCATATAGCCAGACGGTTCAAGAATTTCTATAGGAAGAAGAAATTATTCAAAAAACCAAATTATAAAGGAAAATATGACAACAAAGGTCATTGGAAGAAGGATTGGAAGAAAGCTAATAAGGATGATGAGATAGTTTGTCATGAATTCAAGAGAGAAGGACATGTTAAGGAAGACTTCCTGAAGTTAAAGTTTAAGAAGAAATATGAATACAAGGATAGAAAATATATGAAATCCATGAAGGCAACCTAGAGTGCTTCAGAAGACAGCACAAGTGAGTCTGAAGTTTCTGATTCTGAAAAGAATCATGCCAACATCTGTTTCATGACTAATACTTCTGAGGTACCTGTTTCCACTATGCGGAATGATTATTATTCTGGAAATGAAAGTAGTGATGATAATATTTATAAATCCGAATTGTTTGAATACTGTAATATGCTAGAAGAAACCTGTAATGAATTGAAGGATAAGTATAAGACCTTGAAGAAACAGCATGCTTTGACCAGCTCTATTAAATATGCACTTGATATAGAAAAGGAAAATAATGCTCAATTACATAAGGTTAATATTGAACTAAAATTGTCTAATGAGCAATTATGGAAGGACTTAGAGAAATTCAAAAATGGAAATAATACTCTAACTCAAATTCTAGGAAAACAAGTGGCACAAAATATACCACTGGAAAAGGCTATCAGCCGAGATAGAGACAAATTACTAAAAATAGATTTATTCCTAAATCTGGACAGAATGCTGCTAGTTCTAGTTCTGGAAATACATATGCTTCAACTAGTTATTTACATGGTTATAGATAAAATAATGTTTATCTTTCAAAATCTTTTGAATCTATTGATTGTATGAGACACATTAGACAAATTTGGGTACCAAAAATTTTGCTTACTAACCTGTCTGGACCCAAGAAAATCTAGGTACCAAAATCATTTTCTGTTTAAACCTATTTTGTAGCAAACTTGCTTGAAAAGTTCCCATAAGAAGGTATGGTACTTGGAAAGTGGATTTTCAAGGCATATGACTGGAGATTACTCATGCTTCAAGAGTTTAATCAAATTTGATGGAGGCCATGTCACATTTGGTGATAATTAAAAAGGAAAAATCATCGGCTTAGGAGAAATTAGTAACAGTGGTTCAGTTTTAATTTCCAAAGTTTTATTTGTTGATGGACATAAGTATAACCTGTTAAGTATTTCTCATTTATGTGATGATGGTTTCAATGTTAAATTTGAAAATGATTCTTGTAATGTTTTTAATTCTAAAAATATTTTCGTATTTTCTTCTTTGAGAAATGAAAATGTTTATATTGTTGATTTGAATTACTTGGATAAACTAAACATTAATTTCCCGAATTCTTTCTATAAAGACTATTTGCTATGGAATAGAAGATTAGGACACTGCAATTTTCATTCACTTAGAAAACAGACTAGGAAAAACTTAGTTAGAGACCTACCTAAACTCGAATTCCTAGATAATAAAGTCTGTAATCCTAGTCAAAAGGTAAATCAACATAAAGTTTCTTTTAAATAAAAGAAAGAAGTTTCAACTTCTCAACCTATCGAGTTGGTTCACATGGACTTGTTTGGACCCTCTAGAGTTTCTAGTTTAAATGGGAAGCACTATGTCTATATCTTAATAGATGACTATTCTAGGTACACTTGGGTATACTTCTTAGCTAACAAAAGTAAAGCTAGTTCTTACTTTAGTAAATATTCCAAGTCTGTAGAAAACCGTAGTGGACTTAAGATTAAAACCTTGAGAAGTGATCATGGTCATGAGTTTTAAAATCATGAATTTGAATCTTATTGCTCACACAATGGCTATAGTGACAATTTCTCTGCCCCTAGAACACCTCAATTAAATGGTGTAGTAGAAAGAAGAAACAGAACTCTTCAAGAGATTGCAAGAACTCTTCTTAATGAGTATGACCTGCCAATTTACTTTTGGGATGAAGTTGTAAATATAGCTTGTTATATTATTAATAGAGTCCTAATTATTCCTTTTCTCTAAAAGACCCCTTATGAGTTGTGGAACCATTGGAAACCTAAGGTTAATTACTTTAACATTTTTGGTTGCAAAGTATTTATTCTCAATACAAAAGTTAACCTTGATAAGTTTTCATCCAAGAGTGATGAAGGAATTTTCCTAGGTTATTCAATTACTAGCAAATCTTATAGAGTTTTTAATAGAAGAACCAAATGTGTGGATGAATCTGTTCACATCATGTTTGATGAAACTGATCCACATGAACCCAAATCTTCCATTGAAAATATTGAAGAATATTTGTCTATTTTGAACCTTAATGATAAAATCAATGAACCCATTGTAAAGACATCCAGTCCTGGAAACTTTCCAGAACCTGTTTTTGTAGAGTCTGAATCTAGATAGGAACCTTAAATTTCTAGTCCTACCTATACTAGATCAACTAGGATTCTAAAGAATCATCCTTTAGATGTTCTTGTTGGTAATCTTGATAGAGGGACAAAGACTAGAGCTTCTCTAAGAAACCGGGTTGGACATCGAGCCTTTCTTTCACAGTTAGAACCTAAAAATATCAATGATGCAATAAATGATGAATTTTGGGTTATATCTATGCAAGAAGAATTAAATCAATTTGAAAGAAACAAAGTCTGGGAATTAGTTGACATATCTAAGGACACTTTGACCATAGGCACTAAATGGGTTTTTAGAAACAAAGTTGATGAGTCTGGAAATATAGTTAGAAACAAAGAAAGTCTAGTTGCATAATGGTATAGTCAAGAGGAAGGAATAGACTATGAGGAAACCTTTTCCCCTGTAGCTACATTAGAAGTTATTAGGATTATACTTTCCTATGCTACTCATTTGAATTTCAAGTTATATCAAATGGATATTAAAAGTGATTTTCTAAATGGTTTTATAATTGAAGATGTTTTTGTAGAACAACCACCTGGATTTACTAATCCTCATTTTTTAAATCGAGTTTTTATGAAATATAAAGCTTTATATGGTTTGAGACAAGCTTCACGAGCCTAGTATGATAGAATTTGCAATTTTATTATTTCAAAAGGTTTTACAAAAGGGATTTTTGATCCAAATCTCTTTATCAAAAGATTTTATAAAGATGTTTTGATTTTACAAATCTGTGTTGGTGATATCATTTTTGGATCTTCTAAACATACCTTGTGTATTGATTTTTCAAAGAGTATGCAAAATGAATTTGAAATGAGTTTAATGGGGTAAATCAAATATTTTCTTGGATTTCATGTTTTTCAAAATGAAAATGGTATTATTTTAAATCAAAGTAAGTATACAAAGGATATTTTAAAATTTTTTGGTTTAGATAGTATTAAAAAAAGTGATACACCCATGAGTACCACTTGCAAGTTGGACATTGATGAATTTGGGAAACCAGTTGATCAAACCAATTATAGAGGTATGATTAGAATCCTACTTTATCTTATAGCTATTCAACCATATAATATGTTTAGTGTGTGTATGTGTGCAAGATTTCAAGCTAATCCAAAAGAATCCCATTTTCTTTTTGTTAGAAGAATTTTCAAATATCTTAAACATACTACAAATTTAGGATTTTTTTATCCAAAAGGACAATATTTTTTATTTAATAAGTTATTTAGATGCTGACTTTTCTGCTTGCAGGTTAGATAGAAAGAATAGTTATAGAACATTTCATATTCTAGGTAAGTCCCTAGTATCGAGGTGTAGTAAGAAGCAGAATTCTGTTGCATTTTCTACTGCTGAAGCAGAGTATATAGCTGCTGGTAGTTGATGTGCACAAATTCTGTGGATGAAACATAATTTGTTGGACTATGGATATGAGTTTAAACATGTATCAAGAAATTTTGATAACACAAGTTCAATTAAAATCTCTAAGAATACTGTGTCTCACTCTAGGACCAAATACATTGATGTAAGGCACCATTTTTTGAGAGATCACTACCAAAAAGGTGATATTACTCTTTAATTTATAGGTACTGAACATCAATTAGCTGACATTTTCACCAAGCCTTTAAGTTCGGATAGGTTATGATTCTTTAGACATGAATTATGAATGATATACTATGTTCGTTAGAAACCTCACTGATATACCTCACTGTTAGAAACCTCACTGATATACCTCACTGTTAGAAACCTCATTGATATACCTCACTGTTAGAAATCTCACTGATATACCTCACTGTTAGAAACCTCACTGATATACCTCACTGTTAGAAACCTCACCGATATACCTCACTACTACAAACCTCACTGATATACCTCACTGTTAGAAACCTCACTGATATACCTCATAGTTAGGAATTCTCACCGGTATACCCTACCGTTAGTATGAATTGTTTTAAACTTCTGTCTTTATTCGCCGAAATATGTATCATTTATACTTTACTTATTAAATTTTAATTATTTATTTTATGATTCCTAAATGATAAAACTAAGTCTTAGTTACTTCTCAATCAACCGAACTCACCTCTCTCAAACCCTTTACCCTCAAGCCTTAGCTCCCGAATCTCGCGAAAACCCTAAGTTCCTCGAACCAGAGATGGAAAAAACCAAACTCCCTACTATCAGAGATGACTTTGATGAGCCGAATGCGAAGAAACAGAAGACAGGGCCTGAATCAAGTATCAGTGTTAGTAGAACAAAGTCAGGAAGGAGTCTAGTAAACCCGCATTTACAAAATAGAGATATTGTAATCGAGAAAGAGCTATGTGCGGAATGGATAATATCTAGTAAATAGTTAGTTTTAGAGGTGCTGGAAGATCAGTAATGGGTATAATGATTCTCAAATAAAAATTGCCCCTACTATTCAAAGCTAGTAAAATGGTTCTATGAGTTTGTGAGTTTTGAGAAATACGATGATGAAAGTAAAATGATTTCATGGGTAAATGTCCAGGAAATAGCCTTTCCATCTGTTGAGTGGGAACAGTACCTGATAGTACTACATGAAAGAGTTTTTGGATATTCATCGAAGATAGTACCACCTACAAGTGACATATTTGATAAGAGACTACCTTAAAGGAACCCACTGGTAGTGGAAAGCAGAGAAAGGTGGTGGCTGCTGAAATGGATGGAGAAAACAGATTATTGTTCAAATTTTTGCAAAATGTGCTAAGTTCAAGAAGAGGGGACTTTGAAAATTTGGGATATCAAGATATCTATCTATTACATCTCTTGATACATGGTGTGAAGGTGAATCTGTGTAGGCTGCTAATGATTCAAATGGAGGATATGACTAGACCCAAATCAAAAACCAATTCATTATTCTTTGCCAAGTTGATTTCGGTTATGATTAAAGTAAAGGGATTATTTGAGTCTCAGGATGAGATTGTGGTGGTAAGAAACAACTTTTGTATCACAAGCATAGTGTGTAAGTACATGAAGATAAGTTGTAACCCATGGAGAAGGGAGTGGGTTACTGATGACAAGAAGTTATATGATAAGTTAAATCATGTGGATCATCCTTCTAGGCCTGAGTATGTGAGGGATCCAGGTCTAGGACCTGATGAGGAGGATCCACAGTATAGTGATGATTCAAAAGAGGAGGATTCCTCTACAGCAGGTGGAGGAGATCCGGACTTGCCTCCTAGCCCAACTCCTGAAATTGTAGCACAAGAAAAGGGAACTGATTATTTAAACCTACCTAGTGTAGAAACTGATTTGGGTGTAAGAAATGAAGAGGCACATGTGGATGAGAAAGACTAGCAGAGATAAGATAAAGAAATGGATTCCCTAGATAATTAAGAATAATTTCATGCAAGTGAAACATCTATTTCTGTCATCTTGAGCCTTAGTCCACTAATTGGACACTCCTTAATGCCTGCTGAGGAATTTGATGATGTTGATAGACCTGCTCTTATTCCTAAGGAGCCTCCTACTGTTAGAGAAATGGAGATGGTTGTGGAGGATTCTTCTAAGGAAGACCAAGAATCTGAGGGTTCTATTGTTGTGCATGATAATGCACCAGTTGAGGGGGAGCATCCAACCAGAATTGGCAGTGTTTCAGTGGCTGTTGATATTGAAGACTGTGCAGAGGACCCAGGGTTTGTAGTTTGTGGGTTGGATTACCCAGATTTTGATAATGAGACATCCCTCAGTCGACCAGAAGTTAATTATGATATTATGTCTGAAATATTAACTGATAATATTGTAAGAAAATCTGATCTGGATCAGTTGAAGTCTAATCTTAAGACATCTTTTGTGGAAGAGATAAGAAAAATGGAAGCATCCTTAGTGTCATCCATTCAATCGGTTATGAATGAATCGGTGGCCAGTATTGTGTCTGAAAGAGAACATGTTGTTGTGCCTTCTAATATAGTCACCAACGATGATATTGAATCTTTGGAGGTTGAGATGAAAGAGTTTTTGAGTGCTTCTATTTTCGAGTTAAATAGTCGCTTTGTTGAAGATATGATCAATATTGAAAAGTATTTTGAACTCTCTCTTGGTTGTAATGTGTCAACCTTTGTGGAAGAGATGGTGGATGAAATCACAGCTTTCCAGAATTAGGTTTCTAGCTTGGCAGAGGATGTTGAAGTTCTAAACAAATCAGTTGTCTCTCTATAATCCTATATGAGTTCTAAATCTCAAGTAGACAAGGATTTGGCTTATGTGAAGAGTGTAGTCAGCCAAATGGTCTCAGTTTTTGAGGAGTTTAAGCATTCCATAACAAATCATGTTATCACCCAAGATTATGTAGTGAAAAATCTTATTAGTGGGATAACTGATAGTTTCAAGGAAAATGTGACTTTTTCAATTGGTTCTCTTGCATCGAGACCTTCAATAGAATTGGATCATATTAGAGAATTGATGAAGGATGATATTTGTTTAGCTTCAACTAGTAGCTCTGTGGACTCATATGCCATGACCCAAGTGGTGTCTACCACAAGAGATATAATGAATATTGTCCAAGATTATATGAGAGAAGCTTCTACTTCTCATAAAGAAGTGAAAGACAAGGTAGATTACTATTTACAAAGGTTCTACACCAAGCATCAGCTCAACAACCATTTCAAGCTTATGTGGGAAAATATGAAGTTACCACCAGTCAATCAAGCCTTCAGAGAACAAGTCAGCATGCTCAGATATTTGACCCCTGCACTAGACAAATTCATGGAGAACAAGGATGACTTCAGTTCTGCCATGTAGAGAGGAGGAGGAATCATTATGGATTTCAGAAATCTCTTACTACCCTTATTGCATGTTGATTCTCGACCAGTGATTGTACCTCTAGCTTTACCTGCCTCTGCCTCTATTCCTTCTCCTACTCAGATGACACCGGTCCAAGCCATCTGCAGCCTTACTCCTATGATCACTCAGAGAGCTACACAGTATAGGCTAGGAATAGTTTCAGTAGCTCAGCCTCCTCTAATCATTTCTAGTGTTCCTAATCCTCCACCTACATCCACCACACTTGAATCCTCTTCTTATCTAAAGGGAAAATATCATGTTGAGGATGTGGATTGATTAGTGTCTAGGATCTTTGGTAGGAATTACTTGTATTTATTTTGTTTCATTCATTTATTTCTTTGTATCTATTTGCTTCCAAGAATATATATGATCTTACTTTCTTTTACCCTCTGTTACTTCTCTTTTCCTATATTTCCTTTTTATCCAACTATTTTATAATCACAAAGGGGGAGAAGTAATATCTAATGGAAACATATCTGGGGGAGAAATAATATCTAAGGGAGGATAGGGAAAACTGATATGAAAAATCATTATATTTTATGAGCATAATACATTTCCCTCTGGTGCATTTGTTTTATATTTTACCTCTGATGCATGTGTTTTATAATATATTTTTTTCTCTGATACAATTGCATTTTAATGCCATATCCTCTAATACATTACTAATTATTTTGGGATTACAATATCATAAGTAGTGATTATCAAAAGGGGTGAGATTTTTGACCTCACCTATTTTGATAATCCCAATTATGAATTCACATGTTTTGATAATCCCAAATAATGTTTATCTATATATTAATTCCTTCAATCTATGAAATTATATTATCAAGTTGATAATAATATCAAAATAATCATTGTAATATGTTAATAAATGTTTATCTATGTTTATATGTACTCTGAAATAATTCTAACTCAATATGAATATGTGTTGCATAGAACATATAAGTGTTATGTGTTGCATAGAACAGATAAGTGTTATGTGTTTCATAGAATAGATAAGTGTTAATTCTACTGTTATGCACCTAGCTACTGATATAGAAAAACAGAGACCTACTGGTACTTAGTCTACCGATAGACAAAGTTTACCGATAGAATGAATAGACAGAGTCACTGAAACAGAACAGAGCTACCGATATGTATAAGTCTACCGGTATGCAAGTATACCGATACAAGCTACTGATACAAACAGACAGACACACAGATATCATTATAAAAACATACCTATACAACCAGATAGACGAACGACAACCGATACAGAGCTACTAATACAAAGTTCACCAATAGACAGAGCCACCGATATAAGTAGTCACCTATATGAGCAAGTTACCGATAGACCAAAGCTACTGAAGGAGGAGTTACCAGTATATAGAGCTACCGATACACAGAGTAATTTCTACTGATACAAGGAGATACTATTGTAAGAACAAAGATCTATGGATAGGAGCTCACCATTATACAAAGTCCACCGTTACAAGTCTATCGATAGAGAGCTACTGATGAAAGACTGTTAACTAGTCACTGATACTTAAACCCTATACCTTGTCAATATTATTTATTAAAATAATGATAACGGTCATATTTGATGATTTTAATGCAATTAATGTTATTTAATGATAGTTTTTGGCGTGTCAGGGAATCGTACCTTGTACCTGTAAAAAGGTAATCATTCCCATTGCCAGAGCTGAAAGCTATAAAAGGAAGGACAAAGGCCGGACATAAAAAGTAGGTGTTGTATTGTGTTGAAGAGTTCTTAATAGAATTACATTCAAACAGTAAAGAAAGGCTACATACATACTGGAAGGACACTGGGCATACACTAATCCATTCATACAAGAAGAGAATATAAGCTGAATCTTAATCAAGGAGTGAAGAACTACAATGACCTATTCATGCACTCAAGTTGATCAAGCTGAACCTGAAATTCAAGGAAGCAAATGACACTCTGGTTTTTAGACAAAAACTAGAGAAGGACTCAGAAGCATTTCTGTTTAATCAAAAGGATTCCATAGCTACACTTCAAATCACTAGAGAATTATAAACTCATATATATACTCTCTTAGTGATTCTTTTACTTACTTTTGAGTAGTGTGTGTATTCTATTTATTTCATACACATATTGACTCATGTGTTGAAATGGAGGATTTAATCCTCACTCACTCTTTCCTTACTCTTATTTCCCACTGTGGATAGTGGTAGAGGTCGAGTAAGACCTGGATATCCTGTGTGATATTGTTTTGTTTTCCCACGAAGAACTGTGGTAGGGTCTTAGTACCTGGACAGTCTTTTCACTTTGTTTACCCCGATCCAGGGGGGTGGATCAATATTTATATAAATTGTTTAAGAGGACTAAGTCTCAGTTTGAGACTGAACCTCTTGTTTTAAACTGTTGTGCTTACTTTATTTTGTTTTAAACTATATTGATTATTCCGCTACTAATTACTTTGAAATAGAAAATTGTTTAAAAGTTACTTTGATAGTTAATATAGCAAGTGTTTGTAAATATTGTAAATCATTATGTTAGTTTCAAAAGCTAATTTAATATTCTGATTAAATTAACTGAGGCCTAATCAATATTTTGAGAACCTAATCGAACCCTTATAGTTTTACAAATTCACTACAGTTTAACTTAGTTTTTAATTGGGGGATTTTAAAAGAAATATTTTTTAAAAGAAATTTTTAATTGGAACTCAATTCACCCCCCACACTCTAACCAACATTTTCTATCAGAGGATTTTTTGTTATTTTTAAAGGATATCTAAATACTCTGTTTTTCAACTGTGATTTTAGTTGTATCTTAAAGATCTTAAATTTTTGTTAGTTCTAAATTTTATCTCTTTAAATATATTTGCTAAGATTTGATTAGGGATAATAGACTAGAAGGTGTTTCTACCAATAGGCCACCGTTCTTTAATGGTACAAATTATGCCCATTGGAAACTTAAAATGAAAATTAATTTGGAGAGTATGGGATTTGACATCTGGATAGCTATAGAGACGCAATATAAAATTCCATAAACTGAAATGACCACTTGGGATGAACCTCCTAAAACTGTTTATAATAATAATTTTAAATCAATGAATTCATTATATTGTTCTTTAGGTGATAAATAATTGAATATAATATCTGCTTGTAAAACTGCTTATGAAATATGGGAAAGTTTGGCTATTTCTCTTGAAGGAACACCCAATGTTAAAGAAATGATATTAAACACCTATACTATTAAGTATGATAATTTTAAAATGAATTCTGATGAACCTATTTCTGACATGTATCTCAGGTTCAATGAGATTGCCAACACTATGAGCTCACATGGAAAAGTTGTTCCTGAAAAGAATCAGATTATGAGAATACTACGATGTCTGCTAGAAAGATGGAGAGGCACATCTGTTTCAATAAGAGAATCATGTGATATAAGTTCACTACTTTTTAAAGAATTAATTGGTAAGTTTATGATGTATGAAGAAGAGCTAAAAGTAAACAAGGAAGAAGATGATGAACCAAAGAGGAAGTCGGTAGCATTTAAATCTACTGCCTCAAAGAGTAAGGACAAGGAGAAAGTTAACATATCTACTGAAAGCTCAATAAGTGAAGGTTCAGATTCTGATAGTGATGAAGAGATTGCTCAGATAGCTAGACGGTTCAAGAAGTTCTACAGGAAGAATGTTAGGACCAATAGGGGCCTATATACACTGAGAGGCCGGTGAATCAGGGTATGGATATCCTTTTTCAAAATTCTTCCAGCCCCACTAAATCTTAAACTCTTTATTACAAGGGTCACTTTGTTTTCACTTGTGTGTTTATTATGACCACTTATTTTCTTCTTTATCTGATGATGATGCTTTAAATTCAATGCAGGGAGGTAAGCAGGCAAACACATAGATTTTTACTTGGTTCACCCTCACTGGGCTACGTCCAAGGAGCGTACAATGGAGATATGTCGTTGTACCAAATCCAATAAACCACACTAGTGTTTACAAGGTTCGGGATAGATCACTTCTATGCCCAGGGTCACTACCTTTACAAGGTTTAGGGTCAGCTCACTGCTTTCCCAAGGGTCACTCCATGTTTCTCTCTCTCTGGCTCACTGCTAGTGGAGAGGATCACCTTCTTCCTCTTACTTTGCTCACTGCTCTGGAAAGGATACACTCACAGTTTATAGACATGTAGGTCTCTTCATTATCACTAATGAATACATCCTATGTTGTATGTGAATGCTTTTTGGAAGTACAACTTTCACCCGTAGATGAATTTCACTTTGCACCGAAGGTACTGGGAAATCTTCCAACTTCCACGCAGCCCTGAATCACTGCTGGAAATCAACCTTACTTGGAACCCTTATCTAAGTCGGCGTATAGGTCTTGGCATGAAAGTAAACACTGGCGTGCAGGTCCACCTCAACTACCTGCACGACACAAGCCTCTCCTCCTCCAAACTTGTGCGACGCAGCTCCTTTTATGCCCAAACCAATATTGGCGTGCAACTAACACTTGTCGCACAAAATATACTTGCGCGACGCACCACCACTTGGGTGACCACCACAAATGTGTGATGGGAGCTCTAATTTTCTCTAAGTTTTGAACATGTCAAGAATCAGGAGGGTTCGACCTGTACTTATAGGCATTTTGATACCCTCTGTGATGGCGTGCAAGTATCCCCTTGGCGCGCAGGTTTCAGCGCGCAGGTCCATCCGCCCAAGTCTCTGTCGCGCTACTCACTTGCGCAACCACACCAATACTTGCATGACCCTCTTTACATTTCCATATTTTGATGTTCTGATATTGAAAAACAATAGGCGCGCAAGATTCCAATCCTCCTAGGCACCCAAGCGTAGGTCCTTTCTCGGCGCGCAGGTCACTTACACGACCAACCCAAAACTTGCGCGGCCCTTATCCCTTTTCCATTTTCCATGTTCTGATCTTGAAAAACACTAGGCACACAAGTTCCCATTCCTTAAATTACACGGTGTGCAAGTCTCTTTTCCAAAACCACTTTTCTCCATTTTTCGATTTTTATGCCCAAAAATTTGGCAAACACTGGAAAATGGCGCGACCTTGTATCTGCTCTTTTTGTACCACCTTCAGATCATCCAATCCTTTGTCGATGTTCTTGAATCAAACATGGATCGTTAACCACATCCCTTGAACACAACACGCCACCATGAAATCCCCTTTGTCAACAAATTTTTATGTCATGGTTTTCTTTGTTAACAATCACAACACAAATGTCCACATTGTCAACAAACACAATCACCTCAAAAATGCTTCAATGGTGCCTTGAAGGATTTTTTCCCAACAAAGAATAAATTATTTAGAAAACCAAATTATAAAGGAAAATATGAAAACAATGGTCATTGGAAGAAGGATTGGAAGAAAGCTGATTAGGATTGTGAGATAGTTTGTTATGAATGCAAGAGAAAAGGACATGTTAAGGAAGACTGCCCAAAGTTAAACTTCAAGAAGAAATATGACTACAAGGACAGAAAATATAAGAAAGCCATGAAGGAAACCTGGAGTGCTTCAGAAGACAACACAATTGAGTCTGATGTTTCTGATTCTGAAAAGAATCATGCCAACATGTGTTTCATGACTAATACTTCTGAGGTACTTGGTTCCCCTATGCTGAATGATTATTATTCTGGGAATGAAAGTAGTGATGATAATATGTCTAAAGATGAATTTTTTGAATACTATAATATGCTAGAAGAAACCTGTACTGAATTTAAGGACAAGTATAAGACCTTGAAGAAACAACATGCTTTGACCAGCTCTGTTAAATCTACACTTGATATAGAAAAGGAAAAGAATGCTCAATTACATAGGGAAAATACTAAACTGAAATTGTCCAATGAGCAATTATGGAAGGACTTAGAGAAATTCACAAATGGAAAGAATACTATAACTCAAATTCTAGGAAAACAAGTGGCACCAAAATATACCACTGGAATAGGCTATCATCCTGAACAGAGACAAATTACTAAAAATAGACTTATTCCTAAATCTGGACAAAATGCTGCTAGTTCTAGTTCTAGAAATATATATGCTTCAACTAGTTATTCACATGGTTATAGATCAAATAAAGTTTATCTTTCAAAATCTTTTGAATCTATTGATTGTATGAGACCCATTAGACAAATTTGGGTACCAAAAATTTTGCTTGCTAACCTGTCTGGACCCAAGAAAATATGGGTACCAAAATCATTTTCTGTTTTGAACTTGTTTTGTAGGAAACTTGCTTGAAAAGTTCCCATAAGAAGGTATGGTACTTGGACAGTGGATGTTCATGGAATATGACTGGAGATTACTCATGCTTCAAGAGTTTAATAAAATTTGATGGAGGCCATGTCACATTTGGTGATAATTCAAAAGGAAAAAACATTATCTTAGGCTAGATTGGTAACACAGATTTAGTTTTAATTTCCAAAGTTTTATTTGTTGATGGACTTAAGTATAACCTGTTAAGTATTTATTAGTTGTGTGATGATGCTTTCAATGTTAAATTTGAAAATGTTTATTTTAATGTTTTTAATTCAAAAAATATTTTAGTATTTTCTACTTTGAGAAATGAAAATGTTTATGCTGTTGATTTGAATTACCTGGATAAACAAAACATTATTTGCTTGAATGCTTTCCATAAAGAGTCTTGGCTATGGCATAGAATATTAGGACACTGTAATGTTCATTCACTTAGAAAATTGACTAGAAAAAACTTAGTTATAGACCTACCTAAACTCGAATTCCCAGCTGACAAAGTTTGTAATCCCTATCAAAAGAGAAAGAAACATAAAGTTTATTTTAAATCAAAGAAAGAAGTTTCAACTCTCAACCTCTCGAGTTGGTTCACATGGACTTGTTTGGACCCTCAAGATTTTCTAGTTTAAATGGGAAGCACTATTTCTATGTCTTAGTAGATGACTATTCTAGGTACACTTGGGTATACTTCTTATCTCACAAAAGTGAAGCTTGTTCTTACTTTATGAAATATTCCAAGATTTTAGAAAACCTTAGTAGACTTAAGATTAAAACCATGAGAATTGATCCTGGTTGTGAGTTTGAAAATCATGAATTTGAATCTTATTTCTCACATAATGGATATAGTCACAATTTCTCTACCCCTAGAACACCTCAACAGAATGGGGTATTAGAAAGAAGAAATAGAACTCTTCAAGAGATTGTAAGAACTATGCTTAATGAGTATGACCTGCCAATTTACTTTTGGGTTGAAGTTGTAAATACAGCTTGTTACATTATTAATAGATTCCTGATTAGACCTGTTCTCAAAAAGACCCCATATGAGTTGTGGAACCATAAGACACCTAAGGTTAATTACTTCAAAGTTTTTGGTTGCAAATTATTTATTCTCAATAAAAAATATAACCTTGATAAGTTTACATCCAAGAGTGATGAAGGAATTTTCCTTGGTTATTCAATTACTAACAAAGCATATAGAGTTTTTAATAAAAGAACCAAATGTGTGGAAGAATCTGTTCACATCAAGTTTGATGAAACTGATACACATGAACCCAAATATTCCATTGAAAATATTGAAGAAGATTTATCTATTTTGAACCTTAATGATAAAATCAATGAACCTGTTGTAAAGACATCCAGTACTGGAAACTTTTCAGAACCTGTTTCTGTAGAGTCTAAATCTAGAGAAGAACCTGAAATTTTTAGTCCTGCCTTTACTAGATCAACTAGAATTATAAAGAATCATCGTTTAGATTATGTTGTTGGAAATCTTGATAGAGGGACATAGACTAGAGCTTCTCTAAGAAACCAGGTTGAACATCAAGCCTTTATTTCACAGTTAGAACCTAAAAATATCAATGATGAAATCAATGATGAATTTTGGGTAATGGCTATGCAAGAAGAATTAAATCAATTTGAAAGAAACAGAGTCTGGGAATTAGTTAATAGACCTAAGAAAACTTTGACCATAGGCACTAAATGGGTTTTTAGAAACAAAGTAGATGATTTTGGAAATATAGTTAGAAACAAAGCAAGGCTAGTTGCATAAGGGTATAGTCAAGAGGAAGGAATAGACTATGAGGAAACCTTTTCCCCTGTAGCTAGATTAGAAGCTATTAGGATTCTACTTTCCTATTTTGCTCATTTGAATTTCAAGTTATATCAAATGGATGTTAAAAGTGATTTTCTAAATGGTTTTATAATTGAATATGTTTTTGTTGAACAACCACCTGGATTTACAAATCCTCATTTTCCAAATTGAGTTTTTAAGCTATCTAAAGCATTATATGGTTTGAAACAAGCTCCACGATCTTGGTATGATATACTTGGAAATTTTCTTATTTCAAAAGGTTTTACAAATGGGATTGTTGATCCAACTCTCTTTATCAAAAGAATTCCTAAATATGTTTTGATTGTACAAATCTATGTTAATGATATCATTTTTGGATCTTTTAAACATACCTTGTGTGTTGATTTCTCAAAGAGTATGCAAAATGAATTTGAAATGAGTTTAATGGGAGAACTCAAATATTTCCTTGGATTTCAAGTTTTTCAAAAGGAAAATGGTATTTTTTGAAATCAAAGTAAGTATGCAAAGGATATTTTAAAACGTTTTGGTTTAGATAGTATTAAGGAATGTGATACACCTATGAGTACCACTTTCAAGTTGGACATTGATGAATCTGGGAAACCAGTTGATCAAACCAATTATAGAGGTATGATTGGAAGTCTAATTTACCTTACTACTAGTCGACCAGATATTATGTTTAGTGTGTGTATGTGTGCAATATTTCAAGCTAATCCAAAATAATCTCATTTTCTTGCTGTTAAAAGAATTTTCAAATATCTTAAACATACTACAAATTTAGGTTTGTTTTATCCAAAAGGACAATATTTTTATTTAATAGGTTATTCAGATGCTGAATTTGCTGGTTGCAAGTTAGAAAGAAAGAGAACATTTGGAACATGTCATTAATAGGTAGTCCCTAGTATCGTGGTGTAATAAGAATCATAATTCTGTTGCATTGTCTACTACTGAAGTAGAGTATATAGCTGCTGGTAGTTGTTGTGCACAAATTATGTGGATGAAACATACTTTATTGGACTATGGATATGATTTTAAACATGTATCAAGAAATTGTGATAACACAATTTCAATTAACATCTCTAAGAATCTTGTGTCTTGCTCTAGGACCAAACACATTGATGTAAGGGACCATTTTTTGAGAGATTACTACCAAAAAGGTGATATTACTCTTGAATTTATAGGTATTGAACATCAATTAGCTGACATTTTTACCAAGACTTTAAGTTATTATAGGTTATGTTACTTTAGACATGAATTAGGAATGATAGACTCTATTTGTTAGAAACCTCACTGATATACCTCACTGTTAGAAACCTCACTGATATACCTCACTGTTAGAATCCTCACTGATATACCTCACTGTTAGAAACCTCACGGATATATCTCACTATTAGAAACCTCACTAATATACCTCAATGTTAGAACCCTCACTGATATACCTCACTGTTAGAAACCTCACTGATATACCTCACTGTAAGAAACCTCACTGATATACCTCACTGTTATGAATTCTCACAGGTATACCCTACTGTTAGTATGCGCTGTTTTAAACATCTTTCATTAGCCGCCGGAATCTGTATCGTTTATACTTTACTTATTATATTTTAATTATTTATTTTATGATTCCTAAATGATAAAACTATGTCTTAGTTACTTCTCAATCCACCAAACTCACCTCTCTCAAACCCTTTACCCTCAAGCCTTAGCTCCCGAATCTCACGAAAACCCTAAGTTCCTCGATCCAGAGATGGAAAAAAAAACAAACTCCCAACTATCAGAGATGACTTTGATAATCCAAATGTGGAGAAGTAGAATACAGGGCCTGAAGTAAGTAGCAGTGTTAGTAGAACAAGGTCGGGAAGGCGTCCAGTGAACTTGTATTTATAAAATAGAGATATTGTAATCGAGAAAGAGCTATGCGCGGAATGGATGATGTCTTGTAAATCTTTAGTTCTAGAGGTGATAGAAGATCAGAAATGGGTATAATGCTTCTCAAATAACAATGGACCCTACTATCTGAAGCTAGTAAAATCGTTCTATGAGTTTGTGAGTTTTGAGAAATCTCATGAGGAAAGTAGAATGATTTCATGGGTAAATGGCAAGGAAATAGCCTTTTCATCTATTGAGTGGGATGAGTACCTGAGAGTACCAAAAGAATGAGTTTTTGGATATTCATTGAAGACAGTACCACCTACAATTGACACATTTGATTATGAGACTGCCTTTGAGGAACTCACTGGTAGTGGCAAGAAGAGAAATCTGGTGGCTGCTGAAATGGATGGAGAAAACATATTGTTGTTCAAATTTGTGCAACATGTGCTAAGTCCAAGAATAAGGGAATTTTCAAATTTGAGATATCAAGATATCTATCTGTTACATCTCTTGAGACATGGTGTGAAGGTGAATCTGTGCAGGCTGCTAATGATTCAAATGGAGGATATGACCAGAACCAAATCAAAAACTAATGCCTTATTCTTTTCCAATTTGATTTTGTTTATGATTAAATTAAAGGGAGTGTATGAGTCTCAGGATGAGACAGTGTTGGTAAGAAACAACTTTTGTATCACAATAACAATGTGTAATTACATGAAGATAAGATGGAACCCATGGATAAGGGATTGGGTTACTAAAGACAAGAAGTTATATGATAAGTTTAATCTTTTGGATCATCCTTCTAGGCCTAAGGATGTGAGGCATATAGGTCTAGGACCTGATGAGGAGGAGCCACAATATAGTGATGATTTAGAAGAGGAGGATTCCTCTGTAGCAGATGGAGGAGATCTGGACTTTCCTCCTAGCCCAACTCCAGAAATTGCTTCACAAGAAAATGGAAGTGCTTCTTTGAAACTACATAGTACAGAAACTGATTTGGGTGTAAGCAATGAAGAGGCACATGTGGATGAGAAAGACCAGCAGAGATCAGATCAAGAAGAGGTTTCCCCTAAGAATGAAGAAGAAGTTCATGCAAGTGAAGCATCTGTTTCTGTCAGCTTGAGCCTTAGTCCACTGAATGGACACTCCTTAATGCCTGCTGAGGAATATGATGAAGTTTATAGACCCGCTCCTATTCTTGAGGAGCCTCCTTCTGTTGGAGAAATGGATATGTTTGTGCATGATTCTTCTAAGGAAGACCAAGTAGTTTAGGGTGCTATTGCTATATAGGAGAATGCACCAGTTGAGGGGGAGCATCCAACCAGATTTGGCAGTGTTTCAGTGGCTGTTGAGATTGAAGACTGGGCAGAGGACCCAGGGTTTGTAGTTTCTGGATTGGATTACCCAGATTCTGATAATGAGACATCCCTCAGTCGACCAAAAGTTAATTATGATATTCTTTCCGAAATATTACCTGATAATGTTGTAAGAAAATCTGATCTGGGTCAGTTGAAGTCTGATCTTAAGACATCTTTTTTGGAAGATATAAGAAAAATGGAAGCATCCTTAGTGTCATCCATTTAATAGGTTATGAATTTCTCAGTGGCCAGTATTGTGTATGAAAGTGAACATGTTGTTGTTACTGCTAATATAGTAACCAAGTATGACTTTGAATCTTTGAAGGTTGAGTTGAAAGAGTTTCTGAGTTCTTCTGTTGTCGAGTTAAAGAGTCTATTTGTTGAAGATATGAGCAATATGGAAAAGCCTTTTGAACTCTCTCTTGGTTGTAATGTGTAAACCTTTGTGGAAGAGATGGTGGATGAAATCACAGCTTTCCAGAATCAGGTTTCTAGCTTGGCAGAGGATGTTTAAGTTATAAACAAATCAGTTGTCTCTCTGGAATCCTATATGAGTTCTAAATCTCAAGTAGACAAGGATTTGGCTTATGTGAAGAGTGTACTCAGACAAATGGTCTTAGTTTTTGAGGATTTTAAACATTCCATAACAAATCATGTTATCACCCAAGATTCTGCAGTGAAAAATCTTATTAGTGGTCTGACTAAGAGTTTCATGAAACTGTGACTTTTTCTATTGGTTCTATTACTTCGAGACCTTCAATAGAATTGGATCAGATTAGAGTTTTGATGAAGGATGAGCTTGGTTAAGCTTCAACTAGTAGCTCTATGGACTCATCTGCCATGACCCAAGTGGTGTCTACCACTAGAGATATAATGAAGATTGTCCAAGATTATATAAGAGAATATTATGCTTATCATAAAGAAGTGAAAGACAAGGTAGATTACTATTTCCAAAGGGTCTACACCAAGAATCAGCTCAACAACCATTTCAAGCTTTTGTTGGAAAATATGAAGTTACCACCAATCAATCAACCCTTCATAGAACAAGTCAGCAAGCTCAGAGATTTAACCCCTGCACTAGAAAAATTCATTGAGAACAAGGATGACTTCATTTCTTCCATGGAGAGAGGAGGAGGAATCATTATGGATTTTGGAATTCTCTAACTTCCCTTATTGCATGTTGATGCTTGACCAGTGATTGTACCTCCAGCTTTACCTGCCTCTTCCTCTGTTCCTTCTCCTGCTCAGATGACACTGGTCTAAGCCATCTGTAGCCTTACTCTAATTATCACTCAGAGAGATACACAGTACAGGTCAAGAAAAGTTTCATTATCTCAGCCTCCTCTGATCATTTCTGGTGTTCCTAAGCCTCCACCTACATCCACCACACCTGAATCATCTTCTGAGCCCTAGGGAAAATCTCCTGCTGAAGATGTGGATTGATTAGTGGCTAGTATCTTTTGATATAAATCACTTGTATTTATTTTGTTTCATTCATGTATTTCTTTGTATCTATTTTCTTCCAGGAATATATATGATCTTACTTTATTTTACCCTCTGTTACTTCTCTTTTCTTGTATGTCCTTTTTATCCCATTTTTTTCTAATAAAAAAGGGGGAGAAATAATATCTAAGGGAAACATATCTGGGGGAGAAATAATATCTAATGGAGGATAGGGAAAACTGATATGAAAAATCATTATATTTTATGAGAATAATACATTTCCCTATGGTATTTTTGTTTTATATTTTACCTCTGATACATGTGTTTTATAATATATTGTTTTCTATGATAAAATTGCATTTTAATTCTATATCCTCTCATACATTACTAATTATTTTGGGATTATAATATCATAAGTTGTGATTATCAAAAAGGGGGAGATTGTTGACCTCACCTATTTTGATAATCCCAATTATGCTTTCACGTGTTTTG
The DNA here is from genome assembly GCA_963277665.1 of Viscum album. NCBI lineage: Eukaryota > Viridiplantae > Streptophyta > Magnoliopsida > Santalales > Viscaceae > Viscum > Viscum album. The sequence continues at coordinate 1,320,349,160 of OY728158.1, forward strand.
ATAATCCCAAATAAGGTTTATCTATATATTAATTCTTTCAATCTATGAAATTATATTATCAAGTTGATAATAATATCAAAATAATCATTGGAATATGTTAATCAATGTTTATCTATGTTTATATGTACTTTGAAATAATTCTAACTCAATCTGCATATGTGTTGCAAAGAACATATAAGTGTTATGTGTTGCATAGAACAGATAAGTGTTATGTGTTGCATAGAACAGATAAGGGTTAAGTCCCCTGGTATGCACATTACTAATGATACAGAAAAATAGAGACCTAATGGTACTTAGTCTACTGATAGACAAAGGTTACCGATAGAATGAATAGATAGAGTCACTGAAACAGAACAGAGCTACTGGTATGTATAAGTCTACCGGTATGTAATTCTACCAATACAAGCTACCGATATAGATAGACAGACACACAGCTACCATTATAAAGACCTACCAATATAACCAGAAAGAAGAACGGCTACCAATATAGAGCTACTGATACAAATTTCACTGATAGACCGAGCCATCGATATAAGTAGCCACCTATACGAGCAAGTTACTGATAGACCAAAGCTACTGAATGAGGAGTTACTAGTACATAGAGCTACTGATACACGGAGTAACAACTATCGATACAAGGAGATATTGGTGTAAGAAAAAAGAGCTACTGATAGGATCTCACCGCTATACAAAGTCCACCGTTACAAGTCTACCGACAAAGAGCTACTGATGAAAGACTGTTAACCAGTCACTGATACTTAAACCCCATACTTTTTCAATATTATTTATTAAAATAATGATAATGGTCATATTTTATTATTTTAATGAAATTAATGTTATTTAATGATAGTTGTTGGCGTGTCAGGGAATTTTACCTCGTACCTGTAAAACGTTAATCATTCCCATTGCCAGAGCTGAAAGATATAAAAGGAAGGACAAAGGCCAGACATAAAAAGTAGGTGTTGTAGTGAGCTGAAGAGTGCTGAATAGAAGTGAATACACACAGTAAAGAAAGGATACATCCATACTGGAGGAACACTATACATACACGAATCCATTCATACAAGAAGAGAACATAAGCTGAATCTTAATCAAGGAGTGAAGAACTACAACGAGCTATTCATGCACTCAAGCTGATCAAGCTGAACATGAAAGTCAAGGAAGCAAACGACACTCTAGTTTTTAGACAAAAACTAGAGGACTCAGAAGCATTTATGTTTAATCAAAAGGAGTCTAGATCTGCACATCGAATCACTAGAGCATTTTAAACTCATATATATACTCTCTTAGTGATTCTTTTACTTACTTTTGAGCAGTGTGTGTACTCTGTTTATTTCATACACACATTGACTCTTGTGCTGAACTGGAGGATTTAATCCTCACTCACTCTTTCCCTACTCTTATTTACCAATGTGGATAGTGGTAGAGGTCAAGTAGGACCTAGATAGCCTGTTTTCTATTGTTTTGTTTTCCCACGAAGAACTGTGGTAGAGGTCTTAGTACCTGGATAGTCTTTGCACTTTTGTTTACCCTGATCTAGGGTGTGGATCAAAATTTATATAAATTTTTTGAGAGGACTAAGTATCGTATTGAGACTGAACCTCTTGTTTTAAACTAATGTTCTTACTTTATTTTGTTTTAAACTATATTTATTATTCAACTACTACTTACTTTGAAATAGAAAATTGTTTTAAAGTTACTTTGATAGTTAATATAGAAAGTGTTTGTAACTATTGTAAATTAGTAGGTTAGTTTCAAAAGCTAATTTAATATTCTGATTAAATTAACTGATACCTAATCAATATTTTGAGAACCTAATCGAACCCTTACAGTTTTACAAATTCACTATAGTTTAACTTGGTTTTTAATTGGGGGATTTTAATAGAAATATTTTTTAACAGAAGTTTTTAATTAGAACTCAATTCACCCCCCCCCCCCCTCTTGAGTATCCACTTTGACCAATAGTATGGTTTACATATAATGGAATATATCATGATTAATTAAGTAATGATCAATTTGGAAAGGTAAATAAATAATCGTGTATGAAATTTAACAGAAATACTTTGTTTATTACATAAGTCTTATCAATATGGAAAGGTAAATAACTGAACACACATGCCATATAAACAATAACTTGAGCAGAAAATACATCCATGGATAATATCAATTATATAATCTCATAGATAGTAATAAAAAAATTCATAATGTTGTAAATATTTAATATTATATTACATTATCTCAAGCATCAAGGTATATATAATATCATGGCGGTTTAAAAATATCTTTAAAACCCCATTTAATTGGGACAAATGATTTGTCTCATAAGTCCTATCGATGAATTATATATAAATAAATATCTATATTGATTTTTTCCATCAATCACTAAAGTCCAATGCATTAAATATATTTCAAATGGTCAATTTAATTCATAAATAAATATTCTTGATCAATTAACAAATATACATATTGAGTAAAGAATAATTATTTATCAATATTTCCCCTGTTGATAAAATAACATTCAATGTTAACAACATATGTAAAAATGGTATATGGTTTAAAAAATAATCATATAAAACATATAATAATATGCATATTTAGGTGAAATTTAATATTCAAGGAGAAATTATCACAAGAAAGTGATTTTTTCACGTGAAATTTTACAATCACAAAATTAACCCCAAAATGATAGGTGACCATCAATTCATCTAGAATATAGGGTTTCGAAATAAAATCATGTTTTTATATGAATAAAATAAATTGAGATAAATTTTCAATATAATATTCCATATATTATTTTTCTTTGTAAACCATTGAAAAGTTGTAGTATAAGATAAATTTTCTAAAACGGTTGGGATGAATCAGAAGTATGTTTATGCTATATATATTAAAAAACATTCCATTAAACTTTTTATAAAAAATAACCTTTAATAAAACTATATAAATATTCAATTAAATAATTTTTAAAAGTAAAAGATAAACTTTAAATGTACCTATTACATAATTTGATTAAATAATAGGATTTTTTTAAAAATAGTTTTGGAAAACATGCATATGGAAGAAAAATACATCCAATTGGAAGGGAGATAAATTATTTTTGTTTTAAAATTGTCATTCATTAATTAAAGTACAAAAATAGTGGAAATATTGAATGAAAATATATAATATTCATAAATATATTGTGTATAATAATAAGATATGATTTTATGATTGATTCTTGATAAGATTCCTTCAACAAGAATAAACTAAATCCAAAAAGAATGTGAGATTGTAAAATATATTCTCATCAATTTAGTAACATTAAAATGGTAACCCATTGAAAGAATAAAAATGAATTTAAATATTAAACATTATGAATAAATATTTATTCATATTAAATAAATAAAATGGGTAGTATATAAACCAGATAAAAGTGAATATATTCATAATAACAAATATATCTCAATTAAATGGAAATTCCGATAAATTCTCATACCTCATAATACCTTTTTATTGAACAAAAATTAAATGTTTATATAATGTTATTAAACATTATTTAAATTATACATGATCAATATTAATTTTTATAATAACATATATGATCTTATAATAAAATCTTCATTAATAATAATATATTATTATTATTATTGGATCAAGTGTTAATTTCCTGGTTTTATCATGTGTGTGTTGTCATGAATATTTTTGTTCTTGTGTATAATATATCTTAAAATAATATATAAGATGATATTAATTTTATAAATAACATACTTACTCAATAAATACTTTTTATAACCATTATTCAAATTTTTAAATGATAAATGATTCGCATTGCTTCCTGGAGATGGTATGTTACACAAACACATCAGCGAGGATATAATTCCCTTACTCGGTTAAAAAGTGAAGAAATGGATGAAATATTTATTTTTTATAATTAATATCATGTCCTATATTTCATATATTTTTATTATTTATATCCTTATAAAATTCAATATGAGTCGATGATGGAAGAAAATACATCGATTCATGAGGTGGTTGTCCTCCGTACGCACGAGTAATGGATTTGGTTACCATTTGATGGAAGAAGAGATGGATAAATATTATCCAAAAAACATAAAAAAATATTAATTATATGGTATATTCATTTTTTATTATATTTTATGTTTAAATTAAAATTTTACTGTAGAAAAAAAAATAAGAAATTTGAGATAGAGATTTGTTAAGATGATTCATTTCAATTAGTGAATCCTCCTTTAGATATCATTTTAAGGACCCTAGGGTTGGTATTATAGGAATTAAAGAATATGTATAACTTCAAAAAAGTTGTTGGGGAGATATTCTGTTAGTTTTTTTGGGGGACAAAATGTATTTATATGTTTGAATTAGTGAGGGTGGGATTTCCCTTTTATTGTTTAGGAGGAACCACTATCTTTTTTAAATGAATAAATCATATCCATTTTTTCACATGACACAATCCTAAAAATTGGATAAAATTATATGTTTAGAAGGATAAGGTCAAAATAAACCATAAAATTTTTCTCTAGAATTTTTTTTGTTCATTTTAACCTTATCCTCATAGATAGACCCCTTGTAAACCCGTTTGTATGTTATACAAGGTAATAATGTTTTTTTAATATTAATTAAGAAAAAAAATTAATTTGAACTTATTATATGATAATATTTATTCTTATTATAAATATTTAACATATTTTACTAAATTAAATTCATATATTTTAAAAAGATAAATTTAAAGATAAATAAAAACATTATTTCAAAAATGGGTTTTCAAGAAATTTATTTTTCAAGAACAACTTGGTCTTATATTACTATATAAAAATAAATCATCATTATATGGATTGAAAATAATATATTTAAATATATAATATATTTATTTAAATTATATAATTATTCATTAAATATTGATATTATTTAATTAAAATGGACTACCATTATAAATTTTCAATCAAAAAATAATTTATGGAAAAAACCAATTTTATGAAAAATATCTCATTTTTACCAATAAATCTTATTATATTTATTTATATAAATTTTTGAGTTAGTAAAATTGTAATTATATGAATTAAAATACATTATTATACATGAAATTAGTAATATTTATGTACTAATGTTTTTATTACTCATAAAATATTATTTCTAAGGGAATATTTCAAAAATTCATTCTATGCTTATTTTGGAGCAAGTATGTTCAAAATATAAATTAATCCTATATAATTATAATATTGTGACATAAAATATTAAAAATTAATTGTATTATAGTTTTATTGAAATATAATTTTTGGTTACTATAATTGAGGCTTGGGGATGCATGTATTACAAGCTATCGAAGAGATTGACTATATTTAAAAGGGAATGTATCATAAAGTATTAGGGTGTTATAATGTTAAAATTTTCCTGACTGTTAAATCTGAGAGTAAATTGAAAATTTTTATCATCATATCCAATAATACAACATGTATATGAGTTATATTTACATTTTTTTCATATCCATTTCCATCAACATGGTATATATGACACAATAAAAATAACCTAGATAATGAAAGTCCTTACTGATGTAAGTCCAATGTTCTTCCAGAAGATTTTCTTCTAATGATTTAAAAAAACTTTAATAAAGGATATGATCTTAAAGGAAAACTTATTTTGTTAAAAATGTTATCAAGAAAATAAAACATAACTACATGATCGTATATTTATCATTAAACATCAGATTCATTTGTTCCTCAGCACCATTATTCTCATTTGTTTGAGGAAATAATCATCTCCATCTAAATTATATTCATCTAATAAAATGACTGGAACAAATTTCATTCATAATAAGTACCAATTTTAGGCCTATTTCATTTTAGAATCACCCTTTTCTCAACTTCTATTATGTATATATATTCAATAAAATTGAAAATACATCAGACTTGTGTTTGAATAAAACTATTAGAATCTAATTATTATGTATCCTTCCATACAAATTGAATTAATGTCTAATCTAATTTCCTTGAGTACAAACCTTTAATGTACAAAAATACATGAGATCAAGCTTCAATAAACATTTCAAAATTAGTTTATATAGCACTTTCTCACTAATGAGACATAGATTTTCTTTCCAAAAATTCATTATTCCAAAATATATTTTAAAAATTACTTACCTATAATGCATGACAACTTCTTGAACACTGTTTTGGTTAAACTTTCATTATTTTATAGCATAATCCACCACTATTTTAACTCATGTGATCTAACACACACCATAGGGATACACTATAAAAAACCCAACTTCATTAAGCCAACTCATATAGATAATTCTCATGTGTAGTCCTAAGTCATTCTAGGCATATTAAAAATGAAGTAGACAACTATTTTCCATTTTCACGATCACATATTATTTACCAAAAACCACTATGACCTCTCCATCTTCAAGGTGATCCCTTATAAGGCTTCTAGGAACATAATTACATATACATCCACTATTAGAAGTTGGGTGAAATGAATCCCTAGATACACTAATGTACTCATGACACATTGAATAAACCATCCAATATCAATTTAGTATATGGAGTTTATGGATAATATAGAATAAAAATTTAGACAATTTATCTATCTATCAAGTCAACCATTCCATAGATGTCCTTTATTCTATAGTTCTAATATACAGATTCACTAGGACCATCTGACTTATGATGGATTTTCTCTGTTCTATTTCCAATTGTTTTTCGGTTGAGTTCTTCAAGTGAAGAATCCCCAGTTTTTTGATAAATGATATGAACTTTTATAATTTTATGAAACCTTATTCTTATAGATCTATTAAATCATGATTCGATCATAGATCTACTAAAAAATAAATTCATTATTTCTATTGGAATTACTCACAATGGTAACCATTAAATTCCATGATTCTAGAAGTGAGGAATTAAGATTAAATAGTAACAAAACATCAATGAACTTCACACCAACTGACTCTAAAAAACTAAATCAAATTGAATTCATTAAGAAAATTAAATATATATCTTCCTGCGTGTGTCCACACACAGATGATTCAATGAAACCGAAATACTATATTCATTACAGTGGGTTTCCCATACATGTTCAAAACATTAACCCTCATCTATTTAGTAATTCCAACATCATGGATTTTGAAGGCTACATTATAGGATAGAATCATCTGGAAAAACAATGTTCCATCCTGTTCAGTATTTTCCATTCTATATTTTCTATTAGTTTTTTTATTCGTACAATCCATTGTTAATTTGAGGTCCTTTTTGAATAAGTATTCATATAAGTGTATCCTTAAAAATAAAAGTTCATTCTATCAAAATTATCCATCCTAAATAGTATATCTTCCAAATCCATCTTATGAACACAGAAAATTACAAAAAAAATTGAAGAGTGTAATGATATTGTAACACAAAATTTCTAAAAACTATTCAATGTGGTTTCCATCATAACTCTAACCATTATTTTATAAGAATTTTTTTTTAGACATTGTTAAAAAAAATGAACCTTCCTCTGGTATTCTTATGTGTAACAAGGAAAATAAATGATTAAATGGTACTAAAAACCTAGAAATATTTCCTCATACCCAAGAAGTAATGTATTATAACTCACAAACTAAGAATATTCCTTCTAAAAAATTGATGAGAACCACACAATAGAAGATCTAAAAAATATGAAATGAAATAATAATAAATCAAAATAATTGATCATAAAGAATTAATGTGGTTTGGAAAAAAATCCAAAGGAAAAAACCTTTACCAGAGAATAAAACAAAATATCTTAAATTGAATGATTTACTCCAAAGTGAATGATTACAAGATATCTATCTCGTGTCAATTACTGTAATCACATAGGCCCAATACTAGTGAACCCAACTGACATACAAAGAGTATATCATCTAGTAATCTCATTTCCACTACCAAAAAATATTCATGGATTGAAAACATCATATATTTGATATTTTCCATTCATAGAATCATTATGTTAATGGAAATAACCCTATTATTTAGATCCCTCAATGAACAATGTCTACATCTATAGACTTTAATGAATACATATTCATCTCTTAAACATCAATTCCTACTTATTATATCTTTCAACTAAACTTGACATCCAGCATTAACATTATCATATTCTATTTATTAAACCACTACCATTATGATTCAGATATCTACATATATAAATATTCTTCATATAAATCTTGTAGAATAATAATAAATCAGAACTAAATCCTTTCTAATGACTTTAAGTCTAAGATGAGAAATTGATTATTACACTAATCCAAATATGAGCTGCTTAGCCTATCTATAAAATCACATTTTTTTCATATTCTACATAATTGTATCAATCACTATTACTATCTTAATGGTGAGACCTTACCTTTACCCATGGAATGAATCATAAATTTTGTGTTTTTCTTAGAGGGTATATATAGGGTTTGATTTTGATCTTTTTAGTGAACCTCTATTGAAATCCCTTCATAATATCCTTATGTAAACCATTGTACAATAAATAAAATCAATGACAACTAAAATACATCACCCAAAATGCTCAACCCCTTCCCAAAAATCCATGAGTGACCCATTAATTTCCATATTCATATCCAAATTGGAATGATGAATCCATAGTCTATCATACTAGAAAGACTTGTGGCCTTCAACCCAATTCCATACCACACTGTATAACAAGAAATATTTGTTTCCAAGCCATCAAATATGACCCATAGTAACTTCCAAATATTATATAACAATTTCAGCGGTCAACTAAATACTTTAAAAATAATTAAATTTACTACTTGATGAAACCCAAGTCATGATAACACCCATCATTTAGCTAGATTGGTTCATTAGCTCAATATATCCCCCCATATAATAAGAGCCTCATTATCCCATCATTTTTCCTCACTCACCACCTACTATTCCCAAAAAAGTGTATCATCTACTATATTAATGAAACAGATGAGCATCTACCCCATACATCTAATATATGGATGTAACCCCAAAGGAACCTGTAGTAAAAACCACCTCTTGGGCCTTTTCCTATATCCACAAGACCCAACAAACTTAACCACCATGGTGTGTAATAATAACTATCTTGTGGTCACAACTTTATGATCCTATCCTTTCACATATTATATTTATCAACACTATATACATCAACCCAAAAACCTCTATTACCTGATTCCCATTGATGACTATTACCCACAGTCATAAGGGTTACACCCATCATGTTCTCAAGGAAACACATCAACAATCACATCTCATGAATCACTTTTTTACTGTATATGACATTTCGCTCACAAAAGTTGAGTACCTCATAAGCATGAAATAAAATCCATACCTAACTAAACCCATCATTTTACACAAGAAACTACCCCTAGTTATCTCTAACAAAAAGCATAACCAGTAAGTGCTTCTATTACTGATCTCCCACACAACCCCAACCACACCTATGTTTTTAAAAATTCTTAGTCAAAAATATATCACATGAAACATATATGAACCATCTACATGTACATATAAAAAAATTAACATGTCAGAAAACTATGTTTGATTCATTTGAAATCCAAAAAAAATCTATAAGTATGATAAAAATCTAATTTTTTGCACACTTGATCTAAAAAAATCACTATGAAACCATATAATGAAATAAACTAATATAGACAGACTTTCTCACAATGTTTCCATGCAATAGATTACATGAATAAGTAGATAAAATAAATTAGTATATCACTTAAGGGTAAAGGTAAGAATGATAGAGGTTGATTTATGGAATTTCCTATAATATTCTATGAAAATGCATAAATCCCCCATTTATATTTAATTTAATCGATTTACTTACTTTCAAAAACAAACTGGTCATGGAATGTCATGACAAGATCATCCTAGCCCAAAACATAATCTACCCCTCTGAGCCTACCCCAATGAATGATCTCCCTAAATCAAGGAATGGCACATATCTCTTAAATCCATGTAAACCCCTATTATCCCTATCTAGGGTTGCATCACAGTGTGACACCCTAAATCAAAATGTGATTTCAACATCCATAAATTTCTCATAAAATCAACAACATTAAATATCATCACAAGATGAATACACTATTTCATTACATGAACTAATCAACCATAAAATTCAAAATGTCTATAATGATATGTATTGAAAGTTACATATCATCATGATGTGACCCCTTTTTCTCACATTGTGATTTCATCAAAAACCTTATGTATCACCCAAATCGACACATACCAACATGGTGTGACCCTTGTACCTTAGTTTAACTTCCAAAAAACCATACATTATAATACTAAACCCATTTGTATAAAGTCATATCCATTTTTTACTTCTATAGGAATCCATCACGTCTTGATTACCCTTAGATAGAACATGATCATTGATCATACTTAAATCTAAAAACTTACTAAAATCTCTCAATTTCATTGTGCCCTTTTTCAATAACATGACCTCCGACCAACACAATTATTCTAAGAGTCATTTCCAAATACAAACCCTTCACTACGATGTGGCCCAAATGTCATTTCATGGTATTCTTCCTATTGAGAAATTCATGCCAATATTTGAGGCCAACTCTAGAGATCTCTAAGATGAATTATTCTAACACCCCCAAAACATCGGCATTGTCAAAAGGTAGAAAATAAATATTATATATGACTGAAACTGAAACCCTTCAATACCAATGATATTATAACCTCTAACTCATATGATATCTCATAATAGAGCTATCTCATGACACACACTAACCAGCCCTTACTGGAACTCAAGAATCCTTCTCACCACATTCCTAAAACACTAAGGTATCATTAAAATAATATTTCTCTTCCCTTATCACCCACGAATTCCCAACTCAAATAGAAAAACCAATTAGTTGTATCCCCAGCAATAGCAATCATTTTCCTAATTAGATTATGTATCCAATTACTCGATACAGTGATGATATAATAACCATACATCATCCTAAATTCTTCATGGACTAACTATACACACATATCCAAAAATCATCCATTATCACCATACCCATCGTACATATGCATAATTCCATCCCCCATTATGCCCAATTCCCTCAAACACCTTTCACCATTACTAATTACCACTTCTACTGGATTCATATTAATCCAACATTTATTGTACATCATATCTGATTCTCATTCCTCAACCCACATTTAGTTATTTTATTTATCACATACCCATATTATTCCCCAATACCCATCATATAAAAAAACTATAATTCCTCACACCATATATAATATTGTTTCTGGTTTTTGAACATACTTTGAGTTCATGTTTTTGATAACATACTGCTGACCCATTGTCTAAAATCGTGATATCTATCCTCCATGTGAAGAAACACTCACTACTGGATAGTAATTCCATTATTTAGTATACTATATATTTCATTTAATAATATGTGTATATGAATCCTAATTACCTACCTCCTATACCTCCCTCGTCCATACCTTAGACATATAATTCTATCCCAATCCACAACCCCCTAACTAACTATGAGGTCACCCAAACAAACTGCTCCTGATTTTCCATTTAGACACATTCCATACCCCCATTAGATAGTCAATCTCACAGGTATTGAATATAACTTTTATTACCACACTGGAAACACATTTCTAATGACCCACAACATGGTGTCAACATCAAAACTCGGCTCTGAATTCCTTTTTATCTATCTTCATGTATTCTATTTTGGATAGTTAGTTTTTTCCCACCTATCTCACTAGACACCACTTTTCAAATTGGTGTACTCCCATACAAAGAATCTACTCTGATATATATACATAGTCCATAGCCTCTCAAAATGAGTTCAAAATAAATATTTTTACTTGTACCCTACTAGAATTCTACAAACCATCCATGAATCATCTCCCCTTATAAATTTTATATCCCACCTATATTGTTACAAAACACAAAAAATCAGTGAATTTCATGACATACTGACTTATTTAATTCTCTCCATATACCATGTGCAAGAAATAATATTATCTATCCACCCTAAATGTGTGAAGGAATATGTTCTCAAAGCACACTTCCTCAAAATTTGTACAAGTAATCCATTTATTTTGATGAACATGTACCTATAAATCTTACCAATGTTTTGGTAGTCCCACGATCATATATGTATCCAAATTAACTCCTTACACTATTGGAATATTGATATGATTAAATATCATCCATACCTACTCAATAGTGTACTTCACTTCATGGGTATGACCCTCCCCCAGTAAAATAAGGATTATATGATTAGAACTCATGTGTCGTATTTTATATGGATGACTTATCTCCCTGTGCTCCTTGATCAATGTACTAGATGACCCACAATAGACCTTAAACATTTGAATCACACCCAAATACTATAATATTGAACTTCATATCCCCACCTTTCCATGTGGGTTTAGGTACTACATGTACCATACACACATATGATTAATATATTCAATCGCACCTAGAATCACACACCCAATATGGATGAGTAGAATTCCACCAATAAGGTATATGATAAAGCACTATATATATAGTTCCTAACTCTTAAAAAAATTCATTATATAACCAAAATTATAATCAAACCATCATATACAATTCATATGAACCCTTTGTTCATGAAATGATGCATGTGTATCAGCTCTTGCCTCTTAGGGACAAGAGTCTTAAATAGGAATTAGTATATTAAAATATAAACTTATCCAAATCAAATAACAGAACTGTAATGACATAAAACAATAAAAATAATCTCAGTTTTATTGATAAGAAATTCTTCAATACATAATTTGTTTTCTAGGCACAAAACACAACATGCATCCAAAGTTCCATTTTCATAATCATGTTTGGAAAAGTCCTTGAAGATCCATATATCATAACCCAAATTACAAAAAACATTCTCTAGAACCACATTGAAATATATGAACCTAGGATACTCAAATGTAACTATATTGGGGTACCAATAAACATTAGTAATACCTCTCTATATTCTACAGGCTACCAACAAGTAGTGAGGGTCTTTGGGGTGATAGTGGATAGGTTATACCCAGTGATGATAAATAACTACAATACAAAACAACAACATAACAAAATACCGATAATCCGAAGAAAAAAAACCCAAATATACATATAGAATGAAAAGTAAATTTATATAATTCCATATCGTACATATATAGATTAATTGTTTCAACTATAGAAAGATCACATATATACAACCCATGTTCCAAAAATAAACCTCCATATCGGCATAGAAGATCCACTTGACCATCTATAAAATTAAAATATATGGACCATAAATCATCAACACAACCATCTCTAATAGGATACTAAAAAAGAAATATTATCCCTATATATTTCATTAATGATAAATTATTCAGGCATCTAAGAGATTCTATGTGGAGTTTGAGTATGTTATTCCTAAGACACAACCCATGATTCCCTAACTAATATATATACATATAATAGTGTATAAACTATAAAATAAACCAGAAAAATAGAAAAAATCATCCACCAACCGAACTCATGATAAACTAGGTATGGGTGAGCCTTTACTTACCTCAAATAGCACCTGAGTGGGTCAATGCATACAAAGTTTGTTATACTAAATGGGCCATCATCATTACAACTAATTAAAAACTAGATAAAGTCACGTGAAAAATTTAACCCATATGATCATCTTATTAAACAATTATTCCCAAAAAATATGTCTACATATCATAAAATAAGTTCCATGGTTAACTAAAACATTTACTAAGTGCATGTTAAACCTCTGATTTAAACTCAAGTCTAGGAGAAACTCATCTTTTAAAAATAATGACTCATCATCACAACATATCCAACCTATATAACTAAAATCCTGATCCAATTTGAAGGTCTCACTCAACAAAAACTATGGATAACTATATTGTATCCTACTTAATGTTGATAAACCTCACCATTATCCAATCCATATTTTTTATCTATAAAATATTCCATTAAGAATCCAATGGTTAGTGTAATCTCATTAGCCCCATCCTATGTGAACATGACTTCGATGGAATCATCCCCCACAGTTAATGGAATAAAGAAAAAATTTATAACCACATATTGTCAAAAAAATATTCAACACCCATGATAATTCCTATAAAACCTTCATCACACCAATGAACCTACATCTCCCCATTCTTAATGTCTAATGTCACCCATAGTCACACAGTTTACACCCAACACATTCACAAGAAACAAAATTAACCATCACATATCATGAATACCCTATTTACATCATATGACATAATGCTAAACAAACACTAAAACTACAAAACCATGAAATCCATGAAATACCCAGAAAAAACTCAACATTTTCCCCAAAGGAAAACCTTTATATATATCGTACGAACAATAAAAACTAGAAGTGTTTTTCTTCCTAGTATCCCAAGTGAACCTACCCATAAATATTTATTAGATAATGCGTACAAACATTTATAACAGAGGAAATATCTACAAACAACCTAATTGATGTTAGTAGGACTCTACTTGTTATGATAGTCAGGTCGATAAGGCTCAAATTAGATGAAATCTAGTAATCATAAAAAAATCATGATTTAGGGCATGTCGAACTAAAATTAAAAAATATCGAGATAAACCAAAAGGAAGTTCCATATAAAATAAATTCATACCCATTGATACTCCATGAAATATATTACATGAAAAATTATATGTAATATATGAAGATATCACTTAGGGTTTGGGACAAACTAGATAGAGATTTAGGGAATACCCATTGTATTTTGAAAGAAATGAAAAAATGCACTTTTTAGATTTAATTTAATATATTATATTTTTAAAATCATGACATGTATGGTCATGGAATTTCATTCATATCTAACTGTGTGATATACCCCTAGGTCATACCCCACAATATGATCTCTTCTCACTATAGAGTGACACACCTCCCTTGAAGCCATACATATCCCTAATTTCATTATCCAAGGACATGATATGGTGTAACACCCTAACTCATAATGTGACTTCACCCTTAATTTATATTTTTTGAATGTAAAGAAATATATGTATCATCATTGAAAGTACACAATGTATCATTAATTGACTTCCCTCTCCATAAAATTCATAATGTCTCAAATCTTATGTAGGAGTCCTTATATATCATTATGATGTGACCCCCTTGGATCATATTGTGACTTCCTCAAAAACATCATGCATCACCTAATCCATTTGTACTTTTAGGGTTTTAACACCTATCTCATGATTTTTATTCCACAAAAAAATTGATTAAAAAAGTAAATCCTTATATATTATGAAATAACTATTATCCAACATCTCTAGAAACCCATCAGGAAGTGAATTGTTTGGCCATAGAATTATCTTTAATCACACTCAAACTGAATAATTCACATCCTTACCTCCACTATTTGGTACCCCTAAGTCATAGTATAGTTTTCAGCACACACCAATGTTATCTGATTCAAGGATTGTTGTAACCCCATTTACACACTAGGATCCCCTACATTATGGTGTGATATTTTTCCTAGTAAAAAATTCCATCAAATACCATGAAAATCTTAGAGACTCAATATTGGGATTTTTCTAACATAGAGTACATCGCAATAGGGTCTAAAGACTCACATTTGTCCTGAGATCTTTCCCAAATTACCACTCTATAATATATAGAACATTACAACTAATATAACGTTTTAGGACACAATAATAATCATTAATATCACACGGAACCCTGTGATGGGTTGAATGAGGGTGTAATACAAATTTAACATTTTTTAGGAAACCCTCGTATATAGTCTAATCATTTACCCTCATCAGATGGAACATATTTAATATCCCCCCCCCCCCGCATCACAATTCACACATAATGAAATCATGAATATTGGAATTACGGATCACATTAAATGATTGTTTTTACTTGGTTCACCTATATTAGGATATGTCAAATGATAATACACATAGTGATGTTCTAATATCTCAAAATACACTGCACTAAATACATGGTGGATATAAATTTATATTTTCTCAGTCCATTCTATGAAAATTTTGTTTAATAATTATTTATGGATGACACACTATATCCTTAGATTCACTCAGTTCTATCTATATCTATACACTACATTATAGAATCTTTAATATTTTATTGATGTGATGGTTTCTTCATGATCTTCATGTGTAATTGAAACTCCATTCATCATAACTCTATATATGATTTGTCATTGAATCCCACTCCACTTCATTCCTCCTCTGTTAAAGATAGAGCCGAACAAGTCTTTAATGAGATATATAACGCACTTCCAAATGAATGAAATACATAGAAGTGATAATACATTAAGATAAAGAATAATTTCAAACTAGATTTATCTTATTTCACTTCATCGTATTCTCCATGATTAGGAAATTTTGTTAGTGGAACTCCATATTCAAAAACCCATTCTTCCAATAAACCTGATGAATCAAAATTATATATTACATTAGTACCTTTTTTTCTTCATCTCCTCTCTCAAATATTAATATAATATTTACATCACTCTTTTACCTAGCTCTTAAAAAGTTGTCTTTATAGACATCATCAACACTCTTACTCTTTAATTAATTTTTGGTATTACCTAGAGTTTCTTTTATCCCCTAATACCATTCCAATTGCACAAAATTTTTTAATATGATATAATATTTCTACTACTATCAATTTAATATCAAAAACATCATACTAAATAATCTAAATTTTAATTTCTAATTTAATATTTTATTTCTCATATCTCCTCTCACAAAAGCATGTATAGCCACACCACAACCAATTTTTAGTGCACTAGCCATTGACTCCATGATGAAGGGAATTTTGAACTCTAAATACAAATATTTATGGATTTTAAGGTCTAAATTTGACTTTACAATGGTTGGAAAAGAAAGACACACTTCTAAAAATGGGAAAATCCATAACTCTTCAAATTGACATTTGATATGGGTCTCTCCATTGCTTGTATTCTAATTTATAGTTTGATCTTTAAAACCTAATATCAGAAAATCCTTGTGTTGTTGTCTCCACTATAAATAATTTTCTATTTTCTGTAGAAACTAGAAAAACAGATACTCAACATTCCTTTCACCATAGTGAGGTTGACTCATGAACCCCATTTCAGTTAATCATACATTAAGATCAAAATGAAATACTTAATTCATTTTTTACCTCATAAATCATCATAGGTATTTTTTTTAACATATAATGAAATTTTATAGGGTATTTTCCATAACCATATTCCCATTTCACCTTTCCACAATGGCATAAAAATATCTTTTTTCCAAATGAAGAAATTTTGAAAACACTCAAAATGATATGTCTCTCACTATTTTTAGTAACACCATTTCATAACTAAATACATATGGAAAATGGTCATATCATTCTTCAACAGAACTATCCTAGGAACATCCAAATTAATCTGCACATTCCCATATTCCTTCCAATGAAATAATATACCCTAAAAAATTATCAACTAATGAAAAATACCATCAAATATAGAAAAATGAATATTCATTATTCTTATTCCATATACATAATATATGAAGATATTAAAGTATTGTTCATTCACAATTAGCACTTTATACGAACTAGAGTGGACTTAATTATTGAACTCTAAAAAATCTATACCAATTCCCACACATCTGTACCATGTATGACAATGTTTTTCACTTTATATCATACCAACATGGGATTTACTCTTAGATAATAATTTAGAATTCCTTCATAACCATGATCACATTAATATAACCATAAAAATACCATTATTTAAAATTTAATTATGATCAATTTGAAATTTATTTCCATATATCATCACTAACAAATCCATTATTAACTTGAAAAAATTACAACACCCAACCTTTGGTTTAAATAGTTATATTTATATGTTTCATAACTATTCTTCTAATCTTGTATAAGGGTTATATAAAAATCAATGTGATAATTGACTAGTAAATATAGTCTTATATATTATTTGCTATTAAATATATGTTTTTATATATCTTTTAGGAAACTGTAAGAAATTTTTATTATGTTATGGGATGAGAAGATATTTTTTTGACTTAGATAATCTTTTCATATATCAGTTATATTGGGAGATTCATGAGTTTTTTTAGACATGTCTATTTTTTAGTATGGCGTTATTTACATTAGTTAATGAGTTTATTGAGAATAATATCCAGGTTTTTAGGGATATACACTAAAATATTGTATAATATTTTGTATAGAACAAGATATACCTAATGTAACTATTATACTTCCTTGAGTAGATATAAAGACTCATTCTATTTATTTCTATATGATGTCAAGGTAGAGTGGTCTAGGTGAGGTAATATATAATTTATTGTAGATATAAATAGGATAATTAATGATTTTTCATTGGTTTTTATCATGATAAGTTCAATTAATGGAATTTTAACATCACCAATTTATATGGTCTAGAATTGTATAAAAATACATGTATTCCTTCAGTATGTGTTGGAGTTACAATACTGACATGAGTAAATAATTATGAAAGTATATTAGTTTACCCACACAAGATATTTAGTGGTAGAACAGAATTTACTTGAGTGTTTCATGGAACACAATATATGAATGAGATTAGTAACTTCTCATCTTAATGATTTTTTACTTTTTGGGATGAAAAGCATTAAGTTTGTTAAGAATGTATCATTATATATTATCCATAAGAATGAATTTTATATCATTGACAACTTTCATATTTTCAATTTATATTACATACATAGGTCACTTTAATCAACAAATTATAAGGTAATAAATATTAATGAATAACCAAGATATGTTATGTGTTAAAATACAAAAATAAACATTTAATAAACAAGGGATCCTATGGAAAAAATGATAATATATGACAGATGATATATTGGATTAAAATTCCATTAGCATAGGGTTTAAAGAAAATAAAGGCATAAATATAAGTTAGTTTTATGTTATATCTATATTTATGTGTAGTTTGATTCACTAATTCACATATTTTTAAAAAAAAATAAAATTAAAATAAATTTATGTGAGTAGTGTGTGTAAGCATGCTATAATTGAAAGTATTTTTGGTGTTATTTATATTTGGATGTGTTTAAAGATGGCATGGTAGGGTAGTTAGTGTATAAATAATAAAACAAATTAGGTAAATAATTCAATTTGATATTTTGGAGATATTTAGTTTAGTTATCACCCTGATCATGAACATTAAGTTGATTACCAAAAGTAATGTATTAGAAACATCATAATTTCCCTAAACTCCACTCTCGCTGTAGACAGATAATAAATTATAAATACAAAAATTCCCAAAAGTATTTTATCGCCCTTTATGACTAAGGATCATTTTTAATTCTCTATTAGTAGTTTTTCACTGCATCACTTTAGTTCACACTCTTTATATACAATGATCATGACTTATTTTAGGTATTAGTCTTTGAAAACCATATCCCTCTCATCATTTAACCATTAAAAATAATATTTAAAATCATTATGTTCAAAATAATTGACAATAATTTCTTATGTTCCCAAATGTAAAAATATATAATCAGTTGTCACAATAGATTTATTAACCTCTTAGAAGACTAGCCTAGCACACACTGAATAATGAGAAATAGAGTAAAAATAAAAGTTCCCATCATAGATGTTCTACTCAGCCTCCTCTAATCCCTAAGATATCGTTTATTCATCCCTTTTTCCAATGGATGGATTATTTAATGAGGGAAAGTATGAATTTTGTAATGTTATAGGTGAGCAGTGTTTGGAATAAATATTCTTCCTGGTAGGGAAGATCTGGATAAATGGGATATGAAATATGTTGAATTGAATATATGGAATTCAACCTAAAATCATGGGCTCCCTACATTTATTGAATTTATATTTTCCTTCCAAATCAATTTTTCCATTAGATGAACCCATTTGGTATAATATCATTAATTTCATAATAGTTCCAAGTGATTCAAACTCATTTATTATAATAAAACCATATAGTATTAACAACAACTCACATATCCTTATGATTTCCTTCTATATGGAAATATCTTCAACTTATTACCTGATTTGGGAATGATAAATTCATGAATATGTTCTTATCCATTCCATGTTTCCCACATGGTTTTGATAGGAAATACATGGATCAAATATTACTTGAGGTACCCTAATTAAATCAGTTTTCATCAACTTTTATAATGAATCATTATATTTTTTTACTAAGAAACAATAATCTTGAGGATATGTTGGATGGAATTGAGGATATATCTAGGATTGAGGTGTCATTGGTGGTGTGGTAATTACACTATATCTCTATATTACATCGGTAACCCTTGAGAATAGATTGAATATCTATATGTGTTTAGAGAATCCTAATGATGAATTAGCTTGTGAGAGTGAATTATAATAACATGAGGTGTTTTTGGGACTTGTGGTTCCACTAAGGAGGGTCAATATATCTCTATAGGCTAAGATTCTATTAGAAATTTGTGAAAATATGATGATATGTGATCATTCATTAGAAAAATATGACATGTCATTGGAGATTGGGATAAAACTATGAACGTGAAATTACAATAGACAACCCCCCCCCCATTTTATCTTACAAATTTCACTATTAGATAGAATTTCATCATTTAAATCCATTAAAAAATATCAATTTCAGTATTCAAGGACATAAAAAATCTTCAAAATAAAATTTTCAATAAATTTCAAATTAATATGGTTGTCATGAATAAAATGTAATGAAATTAGTTATTAGTATAGAACAAATGAAACACTGAATAATAATTTTATTTATTAAATAACACAATATATATACTATTAAAAAATTTATAAAAATATGATAATCACATCCACACACACATGACCCTTACTCATCCTGACAGAAATTCTCTTAATACGATTTCTTTAAGAATTCATCTTATCTCATTATCTATCCAAAATTCATTCAATTATATTTACTAAGGAATTATTTGGATCTAAATGTGAATAAGAAGTAACATTTCAAGTACAATTCAATTAACATCATCATTCTACTTCCTAGTTTTTTTTAATCAATGATTTAACTCTATGAACAAATCATTTAAGATTATTTCCCTCTTGTTCAAAAGAGTTCAAAATTCCCCTTCCCCTTTATCACTCTCATAAAATTCCCCATTTTCCCCATTTTATAATAATACATGATATATGAAATGTACCAATTTGTTGACTATAAACCACACATAAGTAATCCATTCATTATAAAAAGTTTTCTCTTTGACTAATTATAATTGTCATAACTTGGAATTTTTTTATGGTATTTCTGATCTCAATTTGTCATTTACATTTGTTTGAAGATTTTTTAATTTTTTTCACATATACACCCATCTATTAATCCACATTAAGGGATTCTATTTTAGATTCAAATTATAAACACAAATCTAAAAAAATTATCCAATTTCTATTTAGTTTGAATCAATATTGTGTAACTTTATTTTAGAAAAAAAACATATCACTAAATATGTGGTTTATAATGAAAAAGAAAGGATGAAAAATATGATTCACCTATGTATTATATTATTAACCTTAATTTTTCAAGTTCCATAAATGGGAGAACCATTATTTTATAGGTTATTTTATCAACTTGATTAATTATGGAATTATTTTCTCAATCACTTTGATTAAAATTACACATAAAACAACAAATTTTCTACCATCTAAATTGGGTTTTGAATATGTAATCAATGAAACCTAAAATAAGTTGGTTATAATTAATATTTAAAAAAATGAATTTAGCATGATTTAAATAAATTTTATGTGTGATAGAAAAATATCCCTTCGATTATAGCTTTTTTCCTTTGGTACTGTGTTTTTCCTTTATATACTCATATGTATTATTTAATATTATTTCCAATGACCTCGTTCAAAATTTAAAGTAGAATAATTTTGGTGGATTTAATTTTTTTTAAATAAAATAAATATTAAATAAAGGGAAATAAAAATTCAAATTCATTGGTTTCCTCCCAAGAAGAATTTTTTTAGTCTCGTCATGTTTTTTAATTTGTTACATGCTCATCCAAAATCCCAAGGTAATTTTTTATTTTATATGGTAACTATGGCAGTTCATTAATCACTATAGTTTCTTTAATGATTATATTTTGCATCTTTGAAAATTGCCTATTGATTAAGTCATAATTTGTAATTAATATAAGGATACATTATTTTTCTTCAATTTTACCACTTGAAACATTATCATCCTCAAATTACTAAAAAATAGTGAATTAATATGTATCATTACCTTTGATCTGGTTGTACATGTCTACCTTAGAATATTCATTTATGAATCTTGGCTTTATTATTTATAAAAATGGAAGTAAAACCCCTTTGTATTCTTCTAATGGGGAATTAAATTCCTATTTCTGAACTACTCTTTTGGATTTATTTAAAAATTATATTATTATTCTAAAGATTTTTGATACACCATGATAAACATCCAATCCTATTTCCAGAAAGGGTAAAAGTGGCATAAAGTCCACTAGTTTTTATTGAAATTTTCCACTTAACTCTATAAATTTTTATCTTTATGTCCGAGTTGTTCATACTCTTTAATTTTGTACCCATAAGGCTACATTAGTTTCATAAATATATAATATTTTTCTAGTTTTTATACATTTAAATAATCTTTACCATCTTCGAGAATTTAAGTTTATTCTTCCACCTTGAATTAAAAATTTTAATTTTATAATAAGATACCTATATTTTTTAATTTCACTTCAAATGAATTCATCATAAAATCTAGAATTTCATAATGCTTGTCATACAAAAAATATTATAAAATAAAATTCATGTGGATATATCTTCTCAATAATATTTCTTATGATTATATTTATTTCCATGTAACACTCTGTTATGTTTCATTTATCTTGAATAGTCATCAATTATTGGTTCTTCCAAAAACCATATTATGTTAACATTATCACATTTGCTTCAAAATATTTTGGTAATTGTTGATTTTTAAAATAAATTTCATCAATTATTTTGTTCAATCATGAGAACCTGACCTGGGTGTTTTGAAGATGGTCCTCAGTTATTTTAATAATTCTCTTTAATCATTCCTTATTCTATAATAACATGTATTTAATGTTATCTAATATTTTTTGATTTTCATTGTCTATTTTATATTGAAGATATCCATTTTTCCCTACAAATACAGTGAGAATTAGTATTTAATTTTCCCCTGAGACCTATATTTTTAAATGGAATGAACCCATATTTTTTCCATATATGTATGTCACTTTAATACCTAAAATTTAGATAATCTTAATATAACATAATGTACTTATACACTTGATTACTATACTTCATATGCCCTTATTTTCCATGAAATCAAGGATTTATATCATTCTTGAAGTCTACTTCATGGCTCAATTTAGTGTTTATATTATTCCCCCAATTTGGATGGAGTAATAATTATAATATACTAATATTATTATGTAATTTTCTAGTTTTATAGAAATTACATCTTGTCATAATTTTACATGATCCCGATAAAACTAATCGAAATCATTGATTCGGTCTTTGTGAATTTGATGTGAGAATATCTCATAAATACAATGTTTTGTTATAGAAATTTATATGCACATTATCTCTTTAAATTTCATTTGTGAAGGGGCTATAGTCACACAAAAAAAGTTTCATATATCTATTTTAACTATTCTAATTACTTCAAAGTTATTAACACTCTATTTTTTCTTCTATTCTTAAAATTTTGATTTTTAGATGATCTGGATTTATATCATGTTATGGGTGTATATATTTTTTTGATAGTGTATTCATATAATATCACATGTTTATTTCATTTTTATTTTTATAATGATTTTAGATCGAACCTATTGTAAATTATCTTGAGCTCTATTGATATCATATTTCCACAAAATCATTTACATACATTTCCCACCAAATGGTTCCAATTGTTTGAGATCATCAATGAAAACTTGTACAATAATTAATAGATTTATTTAGTGGTTTTTTAATTTTTTATATTATATTTTGTACCAATCCCAATACACAAAAAAATGTTCATATTCATCTTGAGTGAAGTTCAAGACAAGATCATGACTTTATTAAATTTTTAATGGGGTGATACCTCCTCAAAAATGCACTATGAAATAATTATTTATTTTAAAAGTGTATTTCTATTTTTATATGAAACATCTACTTACCCCCATTAAAGTAGTAGGGGAAATATTTTAATCTAAACTCAACATTTTCAAATCTCTTTAGATGGAATTTTACAATTCTATCCTGAAATAATTATTTAATGTTTTGAAATATTCCATTTGAACACCAGTAAATGTTGGTAGTAACATCATAATTTGTATATTTACTCATATTCCCTTACGTTGTGTAAGATCTTGATTCTCACTAAAACCCCCCTCACTTGGGATAATTTTTAAATCCATTAATTTTAATAAAAAATTATGTAAATTAAACATTTTTACATTGTGAATATGCTATTAATAGATTTAAACCTTCTATGTATGTTGTTTATATCCACATTCCATTATTTAAATTATTTTATACCATTCTCCTAGGGAAGTTCAATTCAATTACACAATTGAGAGATTCAAATTTTAAGTGACAAGTATTCTTGATAGACCAATATTCATTTGAAAATGAGAATAATAAAA
The DNA here is from genome assembly GCA_963277665.1 of Viscum album. Taxonomy (NCBI): domain Eukaryota; kingdom Viridiplantae; phylum Streptophyta; class Magnoliopsida; order Santalales; family Viscaceae; genus Viscum; species Viscum album. Next base: position 1,320,373,805 of record OY728158.1, read on the forward strand.
TTCAATACATATGTTATTTAAATATGTTTATAAATCCAAATAAATACAGTTTTTAATATTTTTGTTTTTTTATTGTTATGTGTTTTTATTATTTTCATATAAATATATTGTTTAAAATATGTGAACCATATACACATATCACCAATTAAGATTATAATTTATGATTTCAAAAATTGTGATAAAAATAGCAGTTAGTATTTGTTCATCTTTATAGGGATATGTGAATTAATTCAACAATTCACCTATGATTTAAGAGTTTATATTCAAATAAAATTTGTTTATTTGTTTATACCACCATGAATTAATTTAATGAAATTGTGGTTTTGTAATTTATTAGTGCATGTAATGTTTTTACCATAGGGTATTGAGTGATGAGAAAATTATAGGCCTATTAATATTAATTCCATTCGAGATGATGGAAGATTTAGGTTAGTGATAAACCACATGATTTCTTAAATTGTATTTATAGTAAAAGGGTATTATATGAATCTCTATTTACCAATAAATCACAATCATTAATAAGAGTGTGTTGAAGGAGCTTGAATATCAACCCTTAATTATGTTTACATGTAGAAGGAGGGGTTTTAGCCTGGAGTGTAGTGTGCATATTGTGTTATCTTACAAAAAAGTTCAATTTTGGAAGAAGTTAGATTGAGTATTTTAGGAAAATAGTTTCTATAGAAGGGGTTTCCATGGACCCTAATAAATCAGAGGTTTTTTGGTGTTAGAGAGTTCCAAAAAATGTAAAAGTGGTCTAAGTATTTAATTACCTAACAGACTATTACTTGAATATTTTAAAAAAATAAGATGATTTTCATGCCATTAACTGAATAAACTAATAATGGTATTTCTTATTCGATGGAATATTCTCAAGAAGCTTTCATGGGTCTGAAGGTGTAGTTGATTACTACACTAGGGTTGGGCATGAAAAACATTTCACTCTAATTTTATATTTAATAAGAATCCTTTGGGTCTAGAATCAGGGTAATTCTTTTGAAATAGTTGTGGTCACTAGCTTACTTCAACATGAAACATTCAAATGTTAGCCTAGCTAAATCTTTTAATGAAAGGGAACTCATAGAAATAGTTTTTATCTATTCTAAATTTCTATCAGTATCTTATGTGACTGTACTTTTTTACATTTTTATTGATTAGTAGAGCCTAAAATATTTTCTTAGTCATAGGGTGGTATCCATGGATCAATAATGATGGCATGAAAATCTATTGGGGTATAAATTAAATGTTATATACAAGACTGACAGATTTAATGTAATTTTTGATGCCCTATCCTGCACAGATGGGATCCACCACATATAAACATTAGATATTTCCTAGTGTAAGAAGTTAGATTCACAATCTATTAAAACTAATACATATCGATACTATAGGTTTCAGACTGTAATCACCAATTTTAAGAAGCATCTGAAAAGTCATAAGGGGTGCACATTTTGTAATGGGATGTTTTTCATTCGAAATAGACTGTTTTTACCCCAAAAATCTAAGTTGTTACACATGTTATTATTGAATTTCCATTAATATCCATTGGTTGTTTATCTCAAGTATTTCAATTCATATAATTGTTTATTTAGTGGGTTATATTTGGTAGGAATGTTATGTAAGGTTGAATTTTTTTATGAATATATAGTATGTCAATGAAATAAGTATAATACATTGATTCCAGGGGATTTACATCACCCATTGTCAATTCACAATTTGTTTTGGAAATAAATATCAATGGATTTTGTTTTCTTATTACCTCAATCTCAAGTCATTGAGGTGTTATGTTTTATAGCATATCAGTTATCAAAATATGGACATTTTATTCCTTGAAAACACCAATATATCAAAAAAATGTGGTTGTAATTTTCATTAAATATGTTGGTAAAATGTATGGGCTACCTAAATCTATTTTCAGTGAAAGATACTTTTTATTCACTATCTTATTTGGGAATATACTTTTATTACTCTAGCGTACTACTTTGAATATGATTTTTCCATACCACCCATAAACGGATGGCCAAATGAAGTTTGTTAAATGGTATTTGTTTGAATAATTATGCTACTTTTTTTATCCATCTTACTAAGTGGGTTATATGGATGTCTTGGTAGAGTATTGTTACAAAAATTAATTCCACACATATATAGGAAAGACACCATTCGATTTGGTGCATATATGAAAAAAAAACATAGATTATTCATTATATATATGGAGACATAAATGTAGTGCCAATAAAAGTGGCCTTATTTTATAGGGATGAGTCCATAAAAAAGCTCTTACAAATTTTTCAATGATCGTAACAGTTTATAATAAAATATGATAACCATCATCATGTAGACATCAAATATACATAATTTTATCATGTTTGGGTGAAATTGTGTTTGAATATACCTAGTTCCAAATATTAGATATGTATATTACTCACTTATAAGTATTTTGGGCCTTTAATAGTTGCATTAAAGCATGGTGTTGAGGATTACAAGCTTGATAAACCTATTAAAAGTTGGGTACATATCGATTTCTTGGTTTCCAAATTATGTGGGACTGTGGGAATATTGTATGACACCATATCCTTTCCTAATAATGTTATCAATGATGGAATTTTTTCCTAGAGAATTTTAGTTGAATAGTAAAAGGAACAACTACACCAATTATTGGTATAGTTTCATTGTCATTTGGCTAATGAAGCAACTTTGGAAGATGTTGTAGCTATTACTCCACAATATCGAGACTCCCACATTAAGGACATGGGGTATAAATATTAAAAATTGATATGAATGTGTTGAAGGAGTTAGAAGGTCAACCTCTAATCTATACACCTATAGGATGGGGGTCGTTAGTCTAGAGTGTGGTGTGCATTGTGAACTATCTATGTGGGGGTATATTTTTACATTATGTGATCATGCTTGTAATTGTGTGTTACTTTTATGTTTTTTTAGGTAAAACTTTTGTGGGAAAGGATTCTGAAAAGGGTATTTAGTTAGTCATTATATTTTGAGGCAATGTGCCGGGGCCTATAAATGATGAATACCAAGAAGGTTTGATCTATTTATCCCTTTTATTTTCATATTAAGTAATTGAAATCCAAAAATCTTCCCCCAATCCCTACCACACACGGTAGAAAGTTACATACACATGAAGTCGACATTACCTATATGGATCATCTAATACCTGATGAGAAGTGATAAAATTTCATTCTTTGTAACTATATGGAATTGCATACCTTGATTTATCACTCCTCATGATACAATTAGGGAGACTTATTTAATTTATTAGGATTTAAAACACATTAATTTACCACCTAATAATAATTTAAACTTAAAAAAAACTATTAAAATATATATGATCAAAATCATGAGAAATACATCATCCACATTCCAAATGTCATATAACATAAGAAATGATCACATACTCTTTAACCTCCCACATACATTATAAAAAAACATTATTAGAAAAATTAATAATAGAATATGAGTATTCTCATTCATAAATATGTTTCTTCATGTCCATTATTCATTGGGCTCCACCTACTGTCACTCTTCTTCTTTTATATATATTATAAAATGAGTGGATAGATGAATAACATTTGGTTAGAGGATAATGGAACTAGGAATGGATCCCCTTATAGAGAGGAAAATTTTGGATATATAGAAAATAGAATATATTTAATCCAATGAATGGAATAACCCCCAACCCTTGGGAACTACCTCTATTTCTTGAATTTCATGTTTCCATCCAAATCACTTTTGTACTCATATGCCTCTATATGGCCTGATATCTTTTATTTTAGTATGGTTATAGAATCTTGGAACTATTAACTTCTAGAGAAACCAAGTAAGATTAACATAAAATTATATCTCCCAACAATATGATTCAATCTAGAAATGTATACAATTGATAACAACATTCTGGAAAATTAAATGTTCGGTGATATTAATATCCTTTTCATGTTTCCCGTATGGATTTGTAATGAAATCCATGAATTATATTTAGATTGAGTGTCCCCATTAGAATTGTTTTTCATGAACTACTATAGATATTCACTGGAATTTTTCTATGGAAGTGGGACCCTTAAGGATATATCCACTAGCCTTGAGGAAACATTGGGGATTGGGGTGTCATTAGAGGTGGATAAGAATACACTGGATATATTGATTATGTTGGTACTCATGAGAATAAATAAAAATCTAGATATAATTGGATAAACTTTAAGATTTATTACATCATGATAGTGCATTAAGATAACATAATGTTTTATTATAACTTGAGGTATCCCTAATGAGGGTTTTCACACCTATAGAGGAAAATCATTCATTAGAATAATACATTAATATGATCACATTACGACCAATTTTGACATGGTTTTGGTTGAACATTACATCATTTTATCCAACCACACCCAAATTATTTTATCATAGATCACACTAAAATCACATATTTTTATTTTTAATCCCTAAAAAATATCAAACTCAACATTATTTGTAATGCCCGACCCTATAATCCTGAATCTAGGGAATTATTTTATTATATTTTCCTTATTATAATGAATAAAATCCAGGAGTACTAATTAGTGTAGAATTACTGGAAAGACATATTAAATAAATGATACCAATAATACATTTGGAAATATAAATTAAAAAGAATAATAAATAATGAATCAATAAGAAAAAAATAACAATTAAAGGTAAATACTTGAAAACATATGCAATTCAAATAACTAGATAATGAAAAATAAATATGTAAAGGTATGAAACTGAAACACATTCTATTTAATAAATGCACTAAAAATTAAATTGATCCATAGATATGTCAATGGAAAATCACATTGATGAATAATAATTGAAATAAATGAGGGTAATGATTTATTAATAGACATAATTTATAAGGAACATGAAAAACTATACCGTCAAGACCTTTCATAAGATGATTTATAATATAGATAGAAACGTGTTTAATTATTCCAACTTATTGGTCTCATTAGAACCTATCAATGCATCAATGGGATATATATTGTTCTGAAAACACCTATCATTACTGGTCTTGATATTTATTCATATTGAATAATAAAATAAATAATACACATTAAAAAATATATGAGTTGAATAAAAAATATTATTTTATCAATAATTCCCTAGCTAATCAAATAACTATCAAAGTGAGCACCATATATTGAAATTATATGTTGTTTAATAAATTATAAAATACATTGTATAAGAATATGTATATTAAAGTAAATTTCTAATGAAAAACGGTTAAAATAAAATTATTTTTCAAGATAATTTTATAAATCACAAAAGTAAGTGAGATTTAAAATATAATAATTAAGAACATTCTTGGGGAGAATATTCATTATATATTCCAAAGTGTCACATACCACTTTGAACCATTTAAACCATAATACACATTAAGGTATGAAATTAAATGAATATTATAATATTATTAGAATAGGTTTATTCATTATATTATGTGTCAAAGGGACGTACATACACTATATAAACTAAACAATGTGCATAACTACAAATAAGTCTCAATGAAATGTAAATTGAGACGAAATACATTACCGTGACAATAATTTTTTATGTGTCCTATTTATCCTCTTGTATAGTGATTTAAAATATGTTACTAAAATTTACCAGAACCCTAATAAATTTTATAATGTCATATATTAATTCCTTATAATAATTTATTACCCGTTTGTCAACACTATTCCATTATTTTAACTATTTCATGTGATAATTTCCAAGTTTTATAAAGTATGTTTTGACATGTCATATGTTATTACTATTAATTAGACCATGATTTAATAATATCCCAAAATTAATCATTGACATAATTATCATATATATTTATTTCATACATTTTTTTTAATAATCTATAATATTTGGAGATAAGAAATGAAGGTCACCATTCATGGAGATGGTAGGTCGTACATACGCATGAATGCTACAGCCATTTCATTATAAAATTAAACAAATAAAAATTAATATATATGTATATATATATTATAATTCCAGTATCATGTCTATTTATTATTGGTTACCTAGTTTTATTAAATCCATCCTTTAAACTTTCCATGTATGGAATGAATGAGTCATATTGCTTTGAGAGGGCGGTAGTCTACACTTCCTCTAACGAAATTATCATATTTACATAAGATGGAAAGAATAAAATTATCTTATAACTAAAAATTAAAAAATCAATAATATATTATAAATTTCATATATATCATATATAAACTGAGTTTCCATCATAATGGCCACCATGAGAGGTGATAATGGAAAAATTAACAATCATCGTTTTGTGAGGAAGTGGTCCTCCATACACTGAAACAATTTATTTGTAACTAATTAAATAGAACTTCAATGTAATTATAGTTAAAAACTTATCATAACAATATCCAATTATATTTTGGATAATATTTTTTATACAAAAATTTAATAATATGATTTTAGTGGGTGTAGAGTTGAAATAAAGATAAAGAGCTTAAGGAAATATGTTACCTCTTAATTGGGTAACTTATTTTAGTTAGTACCAAAATGATTCCTTAAATGGATTTCTTACCATGTAGAAAATTATAAGATGATTTCATTGATGTTTGGGATCTATATGGGTAGATCCTGGTCGATCCAATTTGGCTTTAAAGCTGTGAGGAGGGGTATAGTGCTTTCCTTTTTTAGTGGAGAGGGAGTGACACTATTGTAAATACAAAAAGGTATAAATTAATGGAAAGAATAACATACCTAATATGATTCAAAAATCAAAAAATATCGTAGTGTAGGGAAAACATGGTTGGTTGAAACCTCCACCATACAAAAATATGTGCATTCTCTAATTTGGTTCCATAACTTCTATGATTCCCCATTTTTATCATTTTATTTACTAATGGATCTACTTTTATAACATATAAATCTAACCGTTATAACTAAACTTATGTGATAATTAATATAAAATATATAGTAACATAAATATTAATATGATATATATTTTTTAAAACTTTAATATCTTTTTTTTAAACTAAATTTAAAACAAGCACATGTGATGCGCGAAAACACTACTGAAACTCGGACTGTACTAACACAGTTTTTACAATTTATGGGTCAATTATGTTAATTATAAATGATAAATTCATAAATTAATAGACTATATATAATATATATTAACACATAAAAATAACTTTGTCAAATATATGATTTTAATTATGTTTAAATCATTTAATAAAATATCATTTATTATAAAATAATAATAATTTTAATTTTGACATTGTTAATTTAATTTTAATTCTAAAATATGAAAAGAAAATTTTCATTCAAATATATTACTTTTAAATCTATGTAAAATGATATATTAATCTTCCAATATAATTAAATATATTATTTAAATCAATTTACTTCATTTTTAATATTTATAATATCATTTAATTTATTTAATTATTATCTAAATAATGAGTACGTTGGCATTTCTTAAGAATTTTAAGTAACTAAATAATCCCTAAAGTTTATTAATTAATATTTATGATAAATGAAACACATTTATATTTATAAATTATATGTATAACCTAATGTATGATTTTTTTTACATATATAAATGTTTTATAAATTTTAATGGTTGAAAAAGTTCACTTTCTATCTTTTTTTCATCACTTAACCTTTATATTAGGAAATTAGACTTAATAATATACAAATAACCCATAATATTATAAATAAAGGTGGAATGGTCAACTTATTTTAATACAATGTCATTTGGACATGTTTCTACGTCATTTTGGTCATTAATATTATGTTTCAGTCCCTTATTAAGCTTAAGGTTACCTTAATCACCGAAATTAATTTCAATCACTTTTACTAAAAAAAATTGTAAAATTTTATGTTCATATTTTTAGAAAAAAAATTATCATTATGAATACAACATTTTATATATGTTTTTCAAAATTGAAATCATAGAAGTTGGAAATTTGATTTTAATAGTAATCCTATAAATGTTGTGATAAAATAGGGATTAAAGTAAAAATGTTCAATATTTCAATAAGTTTTTATATTTATTTTCAATAGAAAAATGGTACTAATTACATAAATAGAATTATTATTTATATATAATTGAAATATTTTGATTTTAGCAACCAATTGAACATATAATTTAACACTAATAATATTTTAAATGAATAAAACATTTTTAATTAAAAGGCGGTATTTTTACTATTCATCAAAAAATGAAAACTCACAGGAAAATACCAAAAATTCACCATAATAAAATCTTGACATTAAAAATCCAATATGATGTTAATTTTGACATATAAAATTTTAAAAAATTTAAATATTTTGTTTTAAAATAGTTACACAATTAAAAGGTGGTAAAAGTCAGTTTTGCGTTTAATGTAACTAATAGTGTTGTTTGTAGAGTAAGCTAATATTGGTGCGGTATATAAGCATGACAGAAAAAAATTAAATATATTTTCAAATGAAAAATATTTTAATCTATTTGGTTGTTAAATTCACCCCATATTAATTACATTTCATCCTCACAATTTAAACATTATCTTAAAAATCAAGGGATTAATATTTAAAAATAATATTGTTGAAAAACCCACATCGTAATTAGGGATAATAGCACATCTTTATAACATGAGGTAAAATTCAATATGATGTTTACAAAAAACTAGGATTTTATATAAGATAATTCTAGTAAAAATATGGACATAGAATAGAAATTTAAATATCAAGTTTTGACTGAGAGTGATGGAGAACATGTCCAGCTGAAAGTTGTTGACCACAAAACCATGGACTATAGGTGTGAGTAAAGGTTATTTATATCATCAAAAATAATGATAAGAGGGAAAAAACATTTCAATACCCTTTTCTAAGAGTTGATAAAATATTTAACACACTATATATATATATGTAAATATACATTTATATATTCATAATATTTTCCACTAATTATGTCTTCAATTATTTATACGCCATATTTTAGCATAAGATACTTAATATAGTGAAGTAATACATTAATATAAAAAACCTCATTCAAATATAAAATAAACCATTTCATAAATGATGAAATTTTCCAAAATATTTTGAGATAGAATTTTATAGGTAAATTCAAAATGAACATATCATTAGGCTTCGATCAACATGAATTAGATCTTTAGTCATCACATTGTGAACATGTGAACACCTTCAACATGAATAATTTTGAAATATGGTAATAACATGAATTACAATAAAAATATATTTGAAACATGTATTCTTTCTTATTCCTTATATAGGGAACATGTATTTAGATATATTCCTTAAATAAAAATGTTTTGTAAACACCATCAATGATGGTGTAAACCACTTTTTGACAAGTAATTAATTAGTTTCATGGTATTTATCACATTTATAAATTAATCATTTCTTCAACATTATCTCAAAATCAGGCACATATTAAAGGTTTTATTCCCATCAATCATGTGTTTTCAAAAAAGATTAACTTTATACTTAATAACTTTTCATGATACCATTTATATTATTATCTCTAACCCATAATGAAATAGTACTGTAGTAATATCCTCATATATTCCTTAATTCTTATAACCAATAAATTATTTATAAAATACTCAAATGAAATAATTATTTAATCTAAACATAAGAACACTAATTATTCTTATTCATTAGTGGCAGCAGAAAAAACTTAAAGATAACATATTTTCCTATTTGGGGGTATATTACTATCACAATGAGACATTGATTTCCATATTGTCCCATATTCTTATAATGTATACATTGAAAATTGGAATTTTCATTCATTCCCAGGGAATCATGAACATGTTTTCCTTTCTCACCAAACATATAATCACTCTTATTACCTTCAACCAAATACCAGGGTGATTCTTTACATAATTATCACGTACTGAATAATACTTCTTTCCCTTCATCCCTTTATCCATATTTTTCCTCTTTTTCATCTTTTTATCATGTTTTCAATCGAAGACATAATAATTATAGTAATATTAACATGTCTCATTATCACATGATATTATATCCACATATAATGAGAATTTATGCGAGATTAATTCCCTTTGAAATAATATCATAAGACCATGAATGATATGATCCTTCTTACTCTTTGGATCTCACGCATCGATGAGGTTCACATTCCTTCTACTAGGAACAGTTTCTACAAAATGTAATATACATGACTAACTAATACACTAATAATATAAAATTCTAAATAAGGTATATCCCATAACATAAATTGAAGCATTGTATGACTTAAAATAATAAAGATCATCTACTTTGGGGCCATCTTTACTGTTAAATCCATGATAATTGTAGGTAAATAAAATGTGAATTATGCTATATGTATCCCTTGGGAGTGTCAAGATAGTTGAATATTAAGAAAAATTATCATGTACTAGGTTACCCCAAGTCAGTCCTGGAACATTTTGTTGGAGTTATTAATCATAGGTACATTTGTTCCAGAACAAAATCCATTTATTGTATCAATACAGTGATATGTTTCTAGTAAAACCCACAAAATCCCTACCTAACCAAAATTTGAGGATTTTATTTTATAATTATCCCCAAAGTATGTATTAGGGTTATGTTCCCTAATATATTTTGACTAAATTTAGTTTTCAAGGACGTTTCTAAGATTCCTTTGATACCAATTGTAATGCCTCGACCCCAGAAGCCTAGTGTAGGTGCATTACATTATTAAATTGGCACTATTATATGGAATGAAATCCTGAAGGACCGATTAGTTTACCATTCTTGGAAGTCAATGTTACATACATGATACCAATAATAGATTGGGAAATTAAAATTACAAACATGATACCTTATAAAATGAAGGAATCTATATCCTTGAAAGATTATTAAAATATTTATTCATCATAACCTTGGGAAATGAAACATAATAATTATGAGCTCAAATGATCCGTAAGGGTGCGTATAGTGGAAAAATAATGAATCAATTGGAATATATTAACATAGAATGGTAAGTAACTAATAAAACAATCCATTCAAATTTCTAGATATAGAAAAATCAATTTGGAAATGTAAGAAACTGAAACAGATTCCATTAAATCTATGAACTGAAAATTAAATGTACCCATAAATATTTTAATGAAAAATGTCATAGATTAATAATAACTAAGACTAAATGAGCCAAATGATTTCTAATTGGAAATCATGCATAAGGAATACAAAAACCTTTACCATCAAGAGCTTTCACAATATGTTTTAAAACTATGTATAGAAACACATTTGATGTGGCCAAATTATTTGTCTCATGTGAAACTATTGTTGAACTAAGGGGATATATAATGTCTAGGACCCACCCATATGTAATGTCCCAGTTACAGGTGTTTCCCAATGGTGCCTCGTACCTGATTGGTTACATGGCCTCAAGTTCATTTCCCCGAATGCCAAAGGCTACCGACTAGGAGCGAGGGCCTTAGGTTTGATAGTGGGGAAACTATGACCTCATTGGAAGAGTAACATAGAAGAATAACAATAATATAAAATAAAGAAATAAATAATACCATATAGTATGTAAACTGTTTATGAATAAAAGTAAAAAACAACTCGAGCACATATATAAATAATTCATGTCACATATGTCTAGAAAAGGATCCAAACAAGTCACACTGCTGGAAATACAGTAAAAACCCAATATACAAAAGAAAAAAAGTAAAATCACATAGCATCACAAGCCTCAGTTAAGTACCATGCTCTACATCCCCACAAAAATCAGTTACCTAATGTAAATAGGTGCTTACCCTTATCTATACCCACAACCATATAATCTGTATGTGCACAAAAGTATTACCCAAACACGGTGTGAGAATAATACTAGTAGGAATCCACCAAAAGATCTATGCCTAAAAATTAGTGAATATATATAGTAGTAAACATTCCAAATGAAGTAATAAAAAATTATTTACTCAGCCGTAACCAATCCTGTAGTTTTAAACTTCATTCACTTAAATTTCTTAATTATTAAACTAATCATTCAAATAAAACACTATGGGAATGTTCTCATTAGTCTAACCCCTCTTGTTTTATAATTAAAAAGACTCTTTTATGAAGCACTATAGGAACCCAAACTTATTACATTACATAATCTTGAATTTATTCAAGATGTAACTTCCTTTTTACATTTAGGATATTTTCAAGTTTAAAGATTTATAGAATTAGGACAATACATTCATAACATTACACATTGTTACAGAGTGGATACCATAAAAACGGTTTCCTTTTTCTCAAAATATAGAACATTAAAACATAAACATGACTAGTTAAAAATTCTTAAACATTTAACATGTCTTCCATATTTTTCTTACACATCCATTAACCTATGAAAATCATTTAAAAACTTGGGATGTGCACAAATCTCAGTAAGGGATATAAAAATAAGGGAAGAACACATTAGTGGTATGAAATAATTTTCAAAAGACATACTTATCACCTGTATATATATACTTACATAGTGAAACATGATATTTATAAAATAAATAAGAACATAATTATAACCATAAATTTATCTTGGGGAATTAATTTTATAATCTTGTAACCCTCTTGGCTACCTTAAAATTTGTAACCCTCACAGCTACCTTACAATTTGTGTAACCATCGCAGTTACACTTGGAGTAACCATATGACTGACCTCCAATATACAGTTACCCAATGCATTGGAGGGAGATATAGGTCCAACCCTTCATCATAAATAATTCCCAATAACCATAACATAATCTTACAACATTAATAATTCCATAAAAACATTGCTTTGTAATTTCATTAAACCGAATTTTAAAAGAGGTTTTTGAAATGGAAATCCACTTATAAATTACATAAAATTGAAGAGAGGATTAATAGAGTGGATTTAATATGTATATACAATTTAAATAAACAAAATTAAACATTTTATAAACAAAGTTCATCAAAAAACAATTTTAATACCATGTAATAATGATGTTGAAGTTTATCCCAAATAATGGAAATTGGGTTAAGAATTCCCTTACATTGGGTTTGTCTTACTTCCAAATTGTTTAAACATCCTGTATAATGGTTAAAAGAGTGTTATTAATATTTTACAGAAACATTTTCATGTTTATAATATCTTATCTTATCATTTCATAACTTCATTTCACCCTTTAATTGTTAGTATGCTGTTTCTTGCATTGTTTAGGATGAGTTATTTAAATGATTTTCATGATCGGTTCATGATAGATGTTCTTGTCGATTGGAAGTGAAAATCTAGAATTGTAATGGAAATGTATTTAAATATTTTTGGAATCATAATTTATCCCATTTATCAATTTTATGTTTAAATGAGGATGATTCATAAGTTAAAACATTAATGATGTTCGTTTAGATCATTTTGGTGGTTCTTTGATAATAACAACCTCATTTTGTCTTATAAATTAAAACCATGAGTAAAAAATTTCTAAAAACATGGATGAGACATAATACATATATTATAACTTTTTACAACCATATAAATGGTTTCATGACCATAATTGAAAGAATTAATGTAAATTGAAATCAAATCGTCCATAATGTCGATAATTCGACACATCACAGACAATGTTTTTATTCCTTAAATAAGTGGGAGAGGAGAAAATTAAAGACGTTGAATATTACATGAACATAATAAAATCAATAATATACATGATTTTGTGAGATTTCATGCCTCTTGGGTAAGAATATATGAAGAAATAATAAGAAAGGAAATCAAAATAAAAAATAAGCGAGATCCCTTACAAAAATTCAGCAGCCCAATGGCAATGCAACAGGGTTTTAGAAAACATTAAAAAGAGAGGGGACAATGGTAAACTATCAATAAATTAATTATAATATAGATTATATCAATAATAATATGGAAAATAGAACATGTTATGGAAACATTTAATGTTATAACAAATAAAAGAGAACTTGAATGGAAAAAGAATGAAATTGAGAATTTTCTTACCATGTAGAGTAACACCTAGAACATGATGGTTGGGACCTTGAGGCTTGTGGAAAACTTGGGAGGACTAATATTAAGGTACGGAGGCCAGATCTTTTTTGAGGAGGAATTGGGAATGATGTTAATTAAGTAATGGTTTGGTATTTATAGGAAAAGTAAGGAAATATTTTAATAATTTCCAAAGGACACCTCATGAGTGGTATTTGAAAAACCATGGGCTTGACCATGGTATTTTCCCATGGTATAAGACACTTGGGACACCTCACATCTTATTTAACTATACACAAGTTGACCATATTTATGACATAATTATGAAATCATTAATGATGTCATTAACACACCGAAACTAAAAACTATATTTTTACTATTCACTGAAAAATCAACTGTTTCAGAAAAATTCCAAAAATTCACCCTAACCATTTATAAACGTGTATAATTAAAAAATGAAGTCCATTTTTTGAAAATAAAATTATCAATATTTGTAATTTAAATTTTAAATAAAATCATAGTTAATTCAAAAATTAATTATTTAAAAACATTAAATGCTTTTATATCATATTGAAAAATTAATCAAGATGTCATTATCATAAAGCCTTAAGAAAACAAAATAATTATGTTTTTTTTCATTCATTATTGTCATATTATTATTCATATTACTATTCATATTACTATTCATAAGGTTATGTTACTATTCATCAAAAAACAAGTTAGTTCCAATAGACTTAAAATAACATACTGAACACAATTATAAATGACCATTTTTCAAAATTTAAAACATATAAGAAGTAAAATTATGTTTAAAGGATACTTATAAATACCTACATTAAACAAAATTCCAATAATTTCAATTTATTTTTTGATAACCTTGGGGAGTTACATTATCCCCACCATCTGAAAATTGCATCCTTGAAATTTTATTAACATATCAAACAAGTGAGGGTACCTTTCCCTCATAGCATTTTCAGACTCCCATGTTGCTTCTTCAACCATGTAGTTTCTCCAAAAAACCTTTACCTGGTGGATTACCCTATTCGGTAATACTTTTTCCCTTCGATCAAGAATCTAAACTAGTTTATCTTCATAAGAAACGTTCTCTTCCAGCTGAATTTCTTTTAGGCTCAAAACATGTGACGAATCTGGAACATACTTTCTCAACATCGAAACATGAAAAACATTGTGTACCTGTGAAAAACTTGGAGGGAAAGCTACTTGGTATGAAACTGGTCCAACATTCTCTAGAATTTCAAAAGGACAGATAAACTGTGGACTTAGCTTTCCTTTCTTACCAAAATGCATCACACTTTTCTAAGGAGTGATTTTAAGGAAAACTTGGTCACCTACCTCGAAAGAGAAGTCTTTCCTTCTATTATCTGCATAACTTTTATGTCTACTCTGAGCTGTTCTCATGTGATGCTGGATCATCTTCGCTTTCTCAGCCACTTCTTCTACTAATTCTAGCCCCATCAACTTTCTTTCCCTGACTTCATCGCAAAACGTTGGAGTATGACACTTGTTCCCATACAAAGCCTCAAAAGGTGTCATCTGTATACTGGAATGAAAACTATTATTATAAGAAAACTCAACTAAATAAATATATTTATCCCAACTTCCCTGATAGTCCATTTAATGAGCTCGAGGCATATCCTCCAAAGTCTGAATCATTCGTTCTGACTGCCCATCTGATTGAGGATGAAAAGTTGTACTAAAATTTAACTTTGTGCCCAACGACTTCTGAAGTCCCTTTCAAAAGTTAGAAGTGAACCTGGGATCCTGTTCAAATACAATGGAAAGAGGAACTCCATGTAACCTAACAATCTCGTTGAGGTACAATCGATAAAGCTTATCCAAATACAATATATCTCTAATAGAAAGAAAATGAGTAGATTTTGTTAGCCGATATACAATAACCCAAATTTCATTATTACCTCGAGATTTCTTAGGTAGTCCCATCACAAAGTCCATGGATACATTCTCTTACATCCACTCTGGTACTGACAAAGTCTGAAGAATCCCCTTCAGTAATTGTCGCTCTACTTTAACCTGCTGACATGTCAAACATTTCATAGTAAAATCAGAAATATGTCTTTTCATTCCATCCCACCAATAATACTCCATCAGGTCTCTATACATCTTATTTCTTCCAATATGAACCAAAAATGGAGAAATATGAGCTTCACACAACAAATCATTCTTCAACTGAGAATCACAGGACACACACAACCTTTTTCCATATCTTAAGACACAAACATTACCAAGTTTACATTCTGAAAGCTTACCCATTTTAACCAATTCTTCCTTTTTCTATATCTCACGGTCTTCCTTATATGCTTACTTAATTTTGTCCGACAATAAAGAATGAATTGAAACCTAAAACAAAACAGATTTATTCCCTGCACCAACAACTTCTAATACAAAATTCATCAAATCATTAATCAATGGATCATGTTCCAAACTTAGCATGGTTAATGATGCATGATGTTTCCAACTCAAGGCATCTTTCACTTTGATTACTTTTCTTGGATGGTAATTGATTGTGAAATCATAATCCTTTATCAGTTCAATCCATCTTCTTTGCCTCATGTTTAATTCCTTCTGAGTGAATATATACATCAGAATTTTATGGTTAGTATATATTTTTCATTTGGCTCTGTATAAATGATGCCTCCAAATTTTGAAAGCAAAAACCTATAGCTCTCAATTCCCAATCATGTGTGGGATAATTATCTCATTGGGTTTAAGTTGTCTTGAAGAATAGATAATTACCTGATCATTCTGCATCAAAACACAACCAAGTCCCTTCAAATAAGCATCATTGTAGATGAAAAACTCACCATTTTGGGAAGGTAAGGCCAAAATAGAAGAATTCACCATTCTCTTCTTCAGTTCCTGAAAACAAAAATCACATTCCTCTATCCAAACAAATTTAACCCCTTTTGTGTTAAGTTATTTATCATGATAGATAATCGTGCAAAGTTCATAACAAATCGTCGATAATAACCCGCTAACCCATGAAAACTACGAATCTCTGTAACATTTGTCAGTCTTGTACATTTATCAACTTTTTTTGTTTTGGTAGGATCAACTGTTATTCCATATTTATTTAAAATGTTCCCAAGAAAAAAAATCGGTTGCAACCAAAAATCACACTTTATGAATTTTCCATACAGTTTCTTTTCTTTTATGATTTTTAAAACAACCCTTAGATTTTTTTCATGCTCCTCTTTATTTTTATAAAATACCATAATTTCATAAATAAATACAACCACAAAATTATCCAAGAACTCATGAAATTCTCTATTCATAAGATTCATTAATACCAAAGGTTCATTAGATAACAGAAAGGGCATAAGAACAAATTCATAACGCCCATATCTAGTATGAAAGGATTTTTTTGGGATGTCATCCTCCTTCACCTTCAGTTGATGGTATCTGAATCTCATGTCTAACTTGGAAAAGTACTGAGCTCCCTATAACTGGTCAAACAAGTAATTGATATAAGCTAAGGGATACTTTTTTTTAATAGTGATGTTATTTAAAGCTCTATAATAAATGAAAAAGTCTCATGGAACCATCATTATTTTTAAAAAAACAAAACAGGGGCACCCCATGGTGATGTGCTGGGACGAACAAAGCCTTTGTCAAGCAAATATTTAAACTGATTTTTCAATTCAAGATGTTTTATTTGAGCCATATGATATGGGGGTTTTGAAATTATCATTGCATCATGAACTAAGTCAATTGTGAATTTTACTTCTGATCATGTATGACACTGGGTAACTTATCGTGAAAACCATCAAGGTCTTCATTTACCACTGGCACATCATTAATCTGAACAGTTCCCTTGTTTTCAACAATATGAACAATATAACTTTAATTTCCATCTTTAAATAGTTTCTAAGATTCTTGATATGTTATCAATTGTATGGGTTCTTTCTTTTATACAAACTGAAAATATTTCTGAAAAATAAATTCTTTAGCTCTATAGTAAATCTTAGCATGATAAACAGAAAGCCAATCCATTCCCAAAATCACATCAAAATCGAATAAGGAAAAAACAAAAATGTTTGAAGGTAAATTCTTTCCACAAACCACAATATAAATATTATTATAATTCTTCTTTGATATAATATTTCCTCCTAGTTTTTTTACTAAATGTTCTGGTCTCATTTGTTGAGGTGATTTTTCCAATTTACCAGAAAAATTCTCAAAGATGAAGGAATGTGTAAAAATCGTATCAAACACAACTTTAGAAAAATATGAGGGAACATACAATGTACCTGATATAACTTCATTGGATGGACCAACATCTGCTGATGTAGTCACAAAGGATCTCACTACACCTTTCTGATTATAGTTCGGCTTCTTTGAATCATTTGGATCTCTCTTTGGGAAGGCATTTGCATAATGACCTATCTCACCACATTTAAAACACTTTATAGATTACTTATAAGTATTAGTATTAATATAATTTTCAATGAAATCTTGGGCTATATGTCCAAACTTACCACATTTAAAACACTTCTCAGTTTTCTAAGACATTCCCCAGTGTGTTTATTTCCACACTTTTCATAAACTGGAAATTGGATTTTTCATACCATCAGATTTCATTGGTTGATTCTTACCCATCCCTTTCCATCTAGACCTCTTTTTATCTTTGATTACAAAATGCACATGATCATTAGAAAACTCCATCTCTACCCTCTCAACACATCAGACAAGTTTCTCATAACTTTTTAACTCATGGGCAGCCAACGTCCTTCGATACCTTGGTATCAATCCTGAGTAAGAGGTTGATTTTTATATTAGCATCCAAAATAATATTTGGAGTATACCTCACAAGTCAAGTGAAGTTCACTTCATACACAACCACTGAATCCTCCTCTTCTTGCTTCAGTTCAAGGAATTGCTTCTCCATCCTAAGTCACACAACCTTAGGAAAATATTTTTCAACAAAAAGACTTTTAAATTAATCCCACTATAAGGCATAAAAATATTCTCTACCCATGATATTCCTTATCATTGACCACCACTGATCAGCTTCACCATCAAAATGATAAATGGAAAGACTTACCTTTTCATTGTCTGAACATCCCATAACATCGAATATCTTTTCAAGGGATTTGATCCATCCCTCAGCTGCTACAGGGTCAGAAGATCCATTGAATGCAGGAGGGTGTGGTCTCATAAAATGTTTCACTATTTTCAAGTTCCATTGTGGTAACTCTATTTGTTCTCTTGGATGGATACCACCTGAATTTATTGCCTACGTTAGCTGATCCATTTCTCTCACAAAAAGCTCGGTTCCAATCACTACCATTCCAGCTGCAGATTTGGAAGGATGTCGTTATGCAGGTGCCTCTCCTATTAATATTATTTTTTAATTCTGCAGACAACCATTCTGAAAAAACATATACTATATGAAGCAACATGTTAATTTTAAATTCTATAACATTTCAAATTAATCATAGAGTAAAAATAATTTACAATATTCTTTTAACATCATCTTAACCCCTAAAGTTATCTAAACCATCCTATGATATCAACTATAAGGACCCAACCTTATTACATTACTTAATCTCAAATTGTGTCAATAATTAACTTACTTTTTACATTAAGGATATCTTCATGTTTAGAGATTTATAGAATTAGGACAATATATTCATAACAATATACATGCTTACAGAGTGGATACCATAAAAATAGTTTCCTTTTTTTCAAAATATAAAACATTAAAACTTAAACCTGACTCCTTGACAATTATTCAAAATTTAACATAGATTCCATATTTTTCTTACACATACATTAACCTATGAAAATCATTTAAAAACTTGGCATGAGCACAAAACTTAGTAAGGGGTATAAAAAAAGGGAAGAACACATTATTCGTATGAAATCATTTTCAAAAGACATACTTATCACCTATATATATATACTTACTTTGTGAATCATGAGATTTCCAAAATACATAAGAACATAAGTATAACCATAATGGGATCATGGTTCATTACTTACATACTCTTGTAACCCTCTCAGCTACCTTATAATTTGTAACCCTCACGGCTTCCTTACAATTTTTGTAACCATTGCAGTTACACTTAGAGTAACCATACATCCGAACTCCAACTTACATGTATCCAATGCATTGGAGGGAGATATAGGTCCTACACTTCATCATAAATAATTCTAAAGAACCAAAACATAGTCATGAAACATGAATAATTCCATAAAAACATTTCTTTTGAATTTCATAAAATCAAATTTTAAAAGAGGTTTTTAAAAAGGAAAGCCACTTATAAATTGCATACAATTGTAGAGAGGTTTAATGGAGTGGATGTAATATTTATATACACTATAAATACACATAATTCAACATAGTGTAAACAATTTTCATCAAGAAAACAATTTTAATACCCTGTAACAATGAAGTAGAAGGTTAACCCAAGGAATGGAAATTGGGTTAAGATTTCCCTTACCTCGGTTTTCTCTTACTTCCAACTAGTTTAAACCAATTGTATAATGGTTAAAAGATTGTTATTAATATTTTTCAGAAACATTTTAATTTTCATAACATCTTATATGATCATTTCATAACTTCATTTTACCCTTTAATTATTAGTATTTTGTTCCTTGCATTGTTTAAGGTGAGTTCTTTAAATGATTTTCATGATTGGTTCATGATAGATGTTATTGTCGATTAGAAGTGAAACTACAGAATTGTAATGGAATGGTATTTACATATTTCCAGTACCATAATTTATACCATTTTTCAATTTGATGTTTCTGTATTATGATTATTCTAATATTAAAACATTAATGATGTTCGTTTAGATCATTTTGGTGGTACTTTTATAATAACAACCTCATTTTATCTTATAAATTAAAACCATGAGTAAAAAAAATCCATAACCATGTATGAAACATAATAAATATATAATAACTTTGTTCAACCAAAGAAATGGTTTCATGAACAAACATTAAGGAATTAATGTAAATTGAAATCACATCATCCACGATGTCGGTAATTTGACACATCACGGACAATGTTTTTATTCCTTGAATAAGTGGGAGAGGAGAAAAATAATGATGATAAATTTTCCCTGAACATGAGAACATCCATAATATAAATGATTTCTAGAGATTTTATGCCTCTTGGGTAAGAATATATGAATAAAGAATGAGAAAGTAACTCAAAATAAAAGAATAAGCGAGAAATCCCTTACAAGAATTCGGTAGCCCAATGGCTACGCAACAGGGTTTTAGAAAACATAAAAAAGAGGTGACAATGGTAACCCATCCAGAAATGAATCATAATATATAATAGATAAATAATAAGAAGAAAATAATAACATTGTATGGAAACTTTGAATGTTATACCACATAAAAGAGAACTTGAATGGAAAAAGAAAGAAATTGAGAATTTTATTACCTTGTAGTGTAACCCCTAGAACATGAAGGCTGGAACCTTGGGGGCTTGTGCAAACCTTTGGGGGACTACTAGGAAGGTAAGGATGCTATAGCTTAGTTGAGGAGGAATTGGGAATGATGTTAATGAAGGAATGGGTTGGTATTTACAGGAAAAGTATTGGAATATTTGAATCATTTCCAAAGGACTCCTCATGAGTGGTATTGGCCAAACCATGGGATTTACCATGATATTTTCCCATGGTATAAGCCACATGGGACACCTCAAATATTATTTAACTGTACACAAGTTTACCAGATTTATGACATCATTATTACATCATTAATGATGCCATTAACCAACCGAAACTAAAAAATGTATTTTTTACTATTCACTGAAAAATCAAATGTTTCAAAAAAATTCCCAAAATTCACCCTAACCATTTATCAACATGTAAAAATAAAAAATTAATTCCTTTTTTTAAAATATTTTTTTAATATTTTTAATTTAATTTATAAATAAAATTATACTTAATTTAAAAATTAATTATTTAAAAACTATAACTACTTTTATATGATATTGAAAAATTAATCAAGATGTTATTATCTTAAATCCTTAAGAAAATAAAATAATAATACATTTTACCATTCATTATGGTCATATTACTATTCATATGACTATTCATAATGGTATGTTACTATTCCCCAAAAAAAAGTTGGTTCCAATAGACTCCAAATAACATACTTAACACAATTGTAGATGACCAATTTTTGAAATTAAAAACATATAAGAAGTAAAATTATGTTTAAAGGCTACTAATAAATATCTACTTTAAACAAAATTCCAATCATTTCAATTTATTTTTGGAAAACCTTGGGGTGTTACAAGAACTCGCCACCAATTCCCCCTAGGTTCTTTTAACGAGAACTATAGACTCTATGAGGAAGCACTAAACATCCATTCCCATTTTGGTCTCATAAGGATATACTATAGACACTCTGAGGGAGCACTCATAGTCAACCCCCCCCCCCAATTTTCTATCAACACAAAAAGTATAACATACACTATGGGAAAGACTTCAATGGCAATTCCCCCTATGGTGTAACTACACTAGGTTTTGACAGCCATGTGTAATAAAATCATGCCCAAATGATATTTAACATCCAAATTATTCTCATCTACTACAAGGCTAAGAAGCTAAAATTCATTGAAAAAGAATGTCATATAATATCAACTCCCTCATAATAGCACTAGGAATGGAATTAAAATAGCCTAATATGTAGTTCCATAACCAATGTCCAATATCAAACAAAAATGGGAAAATACATCCATACACATGGTAATAAACCTAAATCATAATCCAAACCCTTTCTCAAGAAAACAAAACATAGTAGGAATCCAACATGGTAAAATATCTAAAACATACAATACCCTAAACTAGGGTATTCATCACATTTTAAACATATAATCCCAAGAAAACTACGTAATAGAACAAAACACCAAACTCAATGTTGTACAATCGATATAGTTGATCCTTAGACTTTGAATCAACATAGAATGTTGTATATCAACAAAAAAGTCAAAAACTCTCAACCTCAAAAATCTCACGAAAGAAGTGTAATCAAGATGATAGTCTCTAGAAGAAGGAATGACTCGCCGAAGGAACTCCAATGAAACCGAAGGTGTTTGATTCGTAAAACAGGTGGTGGGTCAAAGGATCAGATAAGAATCATCACTCTTGGTCACTTCTGGATGAGATGGGGTTAGAAGAAGACAATTATGTGAATTAGATGTGACCCCGGTCCGATTTAACAAATAAAAAGAAAAATACATGACGTTTTCATTTAATGTACATGTCGTGTACATGCCTTAACCGGCCCACACTTTAAGTGGTCTCTAGGTCACCTCACACCACCATGTACTCTCTCATTACATAGCTAGTACATGGTTACCCATGGAAATCAAGTACACGGTGTGTACTACTATGTACAAGGCATGTACTTATAAATTTTCCAAAAACTCTCCTTTTTCTAAAAAAAACACGAATTCAAGTTACACACCTAAAATGAATATCCCAGTTCTTACAAACTTTCTCCTTTAATGAAAATTTTCCCTAAATTTCCCTAATGAGGAAGCAAAGAAGAATAATCATCGAACAACTCTTCCCACTGTGATCTCACATCAGCCTCCCTCTCCCACGTCTCAGCTTGTACTCGCCTGCCACAATGCCCATACCAGAGGAACAGATTGTCCATGGAGAACCTCAATGCTACGATCAGAAATCCGGACATGATTCTACTCGAATGATGTGCCTACTTCCACCTCAACCCCCTCCTGTTGAAAAACATGATATGGATCTGAGAAGTAACGCCATAGCTGAGAAATGTGTAAGACGTTATGCATAGCCTAGTACCACTAAGGTAACTGAAATTGATGGGAAATTGGTCCGACTCTCTACAAAGCCTCAAACTTTCCAATGTATCCCGGTGAAATATTTCCATGTCTCCTAATCCACATGTGTCCTAACCTCAGTGTGACATATTTGAAAACATAATCACTAACCTAAAACTCCAGAGGTCATCTACGTCTATCATCATAAGACTTTTGTTGTGACTATGTAGTATCCATCCTCTTTCGATTCAACTCCACCTATCCTGTGGTCTCCTAGACAAGATGAGGTCCCAACATAGCTGCCTCTCCTACCTCTAACAAATATAGGGGTTATTGGTTTGGCCTACCATACAATGCCTCATAAGGTTTCATCTGAATAGTGTTCTGAAAAATATTATTGTATTAAAACTCCACCCAAGGTATGTGTTTATCCCATGAATATCTAAAATCAATGATTTATGCTCAAAGCCTGTAATCCAACACCTAAATTGTACGCTCAAACTAGTTATCATTCTGGTGATGGTAAGTTGTACTCAGAAGTACTTGTGTACCAAAATCCCTTTATAGTCCCTGCCAGACCCGAGAAGTAATATGTTTATCCCTATCTGAAATGATGGAGAGTGGAACCCCATGTAAACGTACAATATCTTAGATGTACAACCTTTCATTCTCATCAACACTGATTGTCTCCCTAATTGGTAAGAAATTTGAATCGTTCATGAGTCTGTCAATGAAAATCCAAACTGCATCATTCCCTTGAGGCAACCTCGGTAAACCTGTCACAAAATCAATAGTGACATCAATCCACCTCCACTAGAGGATGGGTAAATACTGCAAAATCCCTACTGGTCACTGATGCTTTTCCTTCACCTGCTGACAGGTGAAACACCTCATCAAAAAACCAGCTATATCTCCTTTCATATCGAGCCACCAATAATGATGGTGTAGATCTTGATACATCATGGTGACACCAGGATGAACTTCCCAAAATGAGGAATGAAAATCCCACAAAACCTTCTTGTGTATATCTGCTGACACCCACATATGCCCATGAATGCACAAGATCTCATCCTCACCTATGATCCATCCAGGAACAGGGTCTTCTCCTGACACACTCTCCAATAGAACTCAGCCTTTAGAATCAAATAGATACCTTATTCTCACTCAATCAAGTAGAGTAGAGGTAACATCTAATGAAAAAAGAAATGTGTTCCCCTATCTTTTGTTCACCTCCAAATTCATCTTAGAGATTAGATCTGTAAGCTTCCACTCACTACTAGCCTCGTGAACTACTTGTATTTGAGTACTCCTACTCAATGCATCTGCCACTTTGTTGCCTTTCCCAGGTGTATAGGAAAGATCAATGTCAAAGGACCAATGGTACTCAATCCACCTTCTCTATCTAAAATGTAGGTTATGCTAGGTAAATATATACTTGAGTCTTTTTTGTTTAGTTTACACCACAAAATTCTCTCTTAGAAGGTAATGTCTCAACAATGAAAGGCATCAATTGCTGCCAATTTAGGATCATGCGTCGGGTAATTCTTCTTATGTGGCCTAAACTACTGAGACATGTATGCAACAACACATTTCACCTACATATGAACTACTCCCAGTCTGATTCAATATGCATCATAGTAAATAGTATAACTCTTCCTCAGCTCAGTCAAAACCAGTATCAGTGCTGATGTTAATCTCTCTTTCAGCTTCTATAAAGTTGAATTGCATGAATCTGTCCATAGGTACTTCACACCCTTCTTTGTCAGGCCCTCTAGTGGTGATGTTAATCTTGAAATGTATTGTATAAAATGACTATAGTAACCATCCAACCCTTGAAAAACAGTACCTTAATGATGTTCTTTAGCTACTCCCATGAAACTATTTCTCTCACTTTCTCTAGGTCTACTGATACTTCTATCTCTTAGATAACATGACCCATGAAGTGAATCTGGTCCATCCGAAAGTTTAATTTTTAGAGCATAGCATATAACTAATTATCTCTTAGGGTACTCCAAATGATCTCTATATGGATATAATGGTCGTGTCTAGTGTGATATTACACCATGATATCATCCATGAAAACCACTAAAATGGAGTCCAAGTATGGATGGAACACTCGGTTCATTTGTGCCCTAAAAACTGTAGGTACGATCGTGAGACTGAATGACATAACCATATAATCATATAGACGATACCTGATCTAAAAGACAATATGATTTATATTTTATGGTCTAACATGCAAATGATAATAACTGGATCTCAATTAAATCATCTAGAACACTTAGGCTTGACGAAGCTGATCAAGGAGATCATCAATCCTCGGTAAGGGATATCAGTTCATAATTATCCACTGGTTCAGCTTCTAATAATCCACAATGATTCTGAGGGTACCATTTTCCTTCTTCACAAATAGGATAGGCGAACCACAAGTAGAATTACTAGTTTGGATGAAACCCTTTTCTTGTAAATCCTTTAAATTCATCTTGATATCCTTTAACTCTGGTGTAGCCATCCTATAAAGAGGAATAGACACCGGTGCCACTCTGGAACAAGCTCAATAGATAAATATACCTCTCTCTATGAAGGAAAACCTAAAAAATCATCTAGAAAGACATCCCTGAAATGATCTTCCACTGGAGGAAAGTCTATCTGTGAAGTTCCATGGTCATATAGATACAGACTAGAAATTTGGGTTGTAACTCCTCCCAAACCATGATGCTCAGGTCCATCTCTGCTCTCAAGGACTTCCCATTCTCCCTTATGTAGAAAAAATCTCCCCTATGGTGACGTGAAACTCAGCTTATGACAATAACAGTCAACTACGTCCTAGAAGAGAACCGACCAGCCCATCCTGAGAATGATATCATATCTTTTCATCTCTAAGACATAATGGTCCTATAAGAAGTGACGCCCACTAACCTGAAGAGGGAACTCCTTGCATTGATGTACACTATCTGTTCCAGTCCACATCATTGTTTCTAGTATCATGATATCAGCAGAATTAAAGATATAAAGATGAAGGGTCTCCACAATAGGCACATATATGAATCTATTGGAATCCCCTGTGTCGAAAAGAGAAGATGCTAAAAATGAGGCAACCAAAATCGTACCTCTAACTATAGAGGGTCCATGATCCTGCTCTTGTGGGATTGCTCTAGCACAAAAGCCTAACCTACATTATGGCTCTATGAAGATGTCTTTGATCCCTGATCTAAACCACCCTATGGATTTCGAAAACACTATTTTTTAAAACTACGTACACAACCTCCTTCTTGGCCAGAACGGTCAGATGAACTCCACTTTCATGACTGATGAGACATTGGTGGTCCTAATATTTCACATGGTGTTATATATTAACCCATATAACCATCTTCTTGTGAGAAAATATGATAGAAAACCTGAAGATGACCCATAATGCCACAAGATTGGCACTCAACTTAGTCTCTCGAGAAATGTGGCCTCATTTACCTGCTCTTCCCGCACTGGTATCACACCACTTTTCTACTTGAAGTAGTATATTTCTTACTCAAATCTCTTCACATAGAATACATACTTTTCTTCCTTCTATAATATGAAGGAATTCCAACTATAGATTTTAATCCTCCCTATAACACAAATCCCTAATACCTATGTTTACGCTCTGTGATTAGTACCTAGTTGACTATAGAAGTTATAGAAGTCAGCCTGAAGATGTTCAACTAAGATCAGATGTCATGTTTGAGACCATCCTCAAATTTCTTGGCATAAATAACTCATCACCCCTAGAATGGGTGTGAATCACTACAGATCTATGAAATGAGATGAATACTCCATGATTGAGAGTGTACCCTACTCAAAAATAATGAACTCTCAGGCTCGGTCGGCCATCAAAGTTTCTAGGTAAAAGTAGACATAGATAGTCCACTATAACTCATCCCAATCAATAACTCGTTAGTGTCCTAGCTATGATATCACATCCCATAATTTCATGGTGGAATCCCAAAGCACATACATATCGATAATCACACTTCAATCTAGAGGAATATATACATTCTCAATGATAGGAAACATGGATTCTAACCATAACTCTACAGCCTGAGGTCCTCCATCCCATGAGAAAGTTGGAGGATGATGCTGCTAAAAACACGATGTCAACTCTTCCATAGAGAGGGTAGTATGCAGTTCTCCTTGGTTGGTTAACATAAACCTCAAGAATCCTTATTAGAACTTTGCATTGGTACTTGTATTCGGAATGAAGGTTGGTGCCAAGAATAGTGTAATGGGAAGATCTGCTGGTAGTCCCTGATCAACCATTCTCGGTGTCTGATTGTTTCTCTCTAACTAGAATACAACCGGAGGACGTCTTGGTGGCATGACTCTGAATTTCAAGTGATCACCTTAGTTCAAGAATATCAATGAATGAAACATAGAAGTTCATGAATGGAACAGGAGGAAGAAAACATTCATGTTTTTTTAAACATGAATATACGTTGTGTTTGACCCCTACATGGTGTGTTCGCTAAAGCCTTTACATGAGTGTGTACTTATTCCAAACCTGGTCATGTAACATCCCATAGACACGATGATTTATCCTTTAACAGGGCATGTACATGAATATTTCCCCCTGCTCAAGTTCCTCTACATAGATAAACCACACAATTCTCTTAGAAAAAAACTACACAACATGTTCATACCAGACACGACGTGTAATAGAAGGATTTCAATAACCCATGTCGTTAGTCACACGCCTGGATACATGGTCTCTACAACACAGTGTGTTCTCCCTAGACATGACATGTACCACTTAATTTTTAACCGCCTGTTTCATTACTCACACTAATGGATACACAGTCCTTATAACAAGACGGGTATTTCAATTACACGGTGTGTTCCATGAAAATTTTACCCACCTCATGTCTCTTCCCAACCATCCAGTCACACGGTTAAGGACTACACGGCGTGTACATATAGTACACATGGTGTAATTAAGAAATGTTATTCCTTCCCAAACAGAAGGATACATGGTGTGTATTCATCATTACACACTGTGTATTCTGGGTTTTTCCAGACAATAAGCCTCATAAACTACTCCAGATCCCCATAAAAACATTGAAACAAACATTAAAGTGCCAAATTATTATTTTGGGGGCCCATACTCACCACAAATCAATTCTTCATATCATATTCATTAATATCACAAAGAATAAGTATGAAATCAATAACAAAATCCACCAAATTCCAATCCCTGAGGGCCCATAACACCTTAGGGACCAATTTTTTGTTCCCATTTGAAAGAAACATTATATATTAGCAATAAACTATCAAATAACAGGTATTATATCATGGAATCTATCAGAATAGCCATCATACCTAGAACAACATCTATCACAACAACATGAAATCAGGAATGCACCCTAAATGGAATTACAAGAATGCATGACTTGTGGTCACTATCAAGTGCCTATATGATGCATGGGATGGAATACCCTCTCTCATCGGATTTCAATAGAAATAGATACTCAATAATAACCATGATAGCATCAAAAAACATGTGAATCTGCCAACGGTGAAATGAAATCAATTGTAACAATTACGAAGCCAGAAAATTGAAATAATCGAGGAATATTGGCTTTTCCCTATACACGGGTTAGCTACTCCTAGGAACAGCTTATTAAAAACTATATATTCCTTCCTATCCCTATCTATAGGATCCAAATAGTAAGTCTAAGAAGAAAATAATCCTATAATAACACTTGGTAACATCCTGGTTTCAGGTGCCGCCCAAAGGTACCATGTACCGTGTTGGTTACATGGACTCAAGCGCATTTCCCCGAATGCCAGAGGTTGTCAACTAGTAGAGAGGGCCTTGGATGTGATAGTGGGGATATTATTCCCTCATTGTAAAAGTAACATAGTTGAAAACAATAATATACAATAACTAAATAAATAATATTATACAATAAGTAAACAGTGGAAGACTGAAAGTAAACAACAACTGGGGAACAAATATAAATGATTCATGTCACATATATCTATGAAAACATCCAAACAAGTCACAATGATACAAATATAGTACTAAATAAATGTACAAAAAAATCAAGTAAACTTCTGCAGCATCATAAGCCTTAGCTTGGTCCCAATCTCTCCAACTCCATAGCAATCAAGTACAGAAAGTAGAAGGGTGCTTTCCCTTATCTATACATGCAACCATATAATCTTTTTGGCCCCAAAAGCATGAACCAAACATGGAGTGGGACATGTTCCCAATACCCGGTTGGTTACAAGGCCTCAAGCGTATTTCCCCGAATTTCAGAGGCTTCCGACTAGTAATGAGGGCCTTGGGAGTAAAAGTGAGGAAACTATTCCCTCATTGCCATAATAACACAGAGGAATAACAATAATATACAATAGCAGAAGAAGTAATACCATACAATATGTAAACAGCATAATATTGAATGTAAAAAACAACTAGAGCATATATATAAATGATTTCTGTAACATATGTCTAGAAAAGAATCCAAACAAGTTATAATGTGGGAAATATAGTATAAACCAAAGTACAAAATAAAACATGTAAACTCCTA
The DNA here is from genome assembly GCA_963277665.1 of Viscum album. NCBI lineage: Eukaryota > Viridiplantae > Streptophyta > Magnoliopsida > Santalales > Viscaceae > Viscum > Viscum album. Next base: position 1,320,404,106 of record OY728158.1, read on the forward strand.
CCACATCGCAAGACTTAGCTTGGTCCCATGCTCTCCAACTCCACAACAATCAAGTACATGAAGTATAAGAGAGATTTTCCTTATCTATACATACAACCATATAATCTGTTTAGTCCCAAAAGAATAACCTAGACTGGGTGTGAGACAAATCCCAGTAGGAAACCACAAAAAGATCTGTGTCTAACTATCAGTGAATAAATACAGCAGGAAATATGAAAAATGAAGTAATAAAAAAGGAATTAATAAATAGTAAACAATACTGCATTTGTAAACTACATTCATTTACAATTACTAATTATTCAACCAATCATTAACATGAAACCCTAAGGGTATGTTCTCACAGTCTAACCCCTCTTGTTTCACAAAGACCAAGACTCCCTAAGAAAGCACTCACCATCAATTCCCCCTATGGTCTTTTAATGATAACTATAGACTCTCTGAGGAAGCACTCAATGTCCATCCCCCCTATGGTCTCATAATAGTATACTCTAAGAACTCTGAGGGATCACTCACTATCCATCTCCCATATGGTATCTATCACAACTCGTCCTTGGGGCCCGTGCTGTGACTACCCCAATCCCAACTTCCATAGGCCAGGGGCTGGCGACTAGCACCAAAGGCGTAAATCCCAATAAAAAGGGAAGGCATTACCTTTATGAAACGCAAACAAACATGCAACCAATGTAAAAGAGGAAGCAAACACTAAGTAAAGCAATAAGAAAAGTGTGCTGGAAGTACAAAGGGGGCCGGAAATACAAGTCCAACAGTAAAGTACAAGGAAAAGACAAAATAGATGAAAGGTGTCAAGCTGCTCCTAGATCGTCCTCTAGAGTTCCAACCTGAAGGGTAGGTACAGATGGACACCTCAGCTGTCTGCGTCCGTCTGTCACCTCCGGGTATCATCTAGTCATGAATTCCACCTCTGGATACTGTCTAGTTCTATAAGCCTCAACCACAATCAGTGTTTTCTGTCGTCTGCATCCAACACAATAAGGTGCGGGCATAGCCCGTGCAGGGGTGAGTATAACGATACTCAGTAGGGACCCCAAGACCCTCAAGGTCTCACTAAATCCAACAAGGATAAACCACAAAGAAATATCTCAACATATAACCTTTACTTAGGTATATTCCCATACATATACCTAAGTTATCAAGTAACCAATCTCAATCATGAGGAAAACACAAAGGTCATTGACTCAGCTCAAACCAGGATTTTTATTCACGATGACGAAAAACACGGCTGCTGGAGAACTCCTCCTCTGTCGAGTGCAGTAGTCCTATCACGACTCTGAGGTGTCACTCACTAACCATAGACTGTTGAGGTTCTCCTCCGATCGAGTACCGTGAGTCTGCCACCTCACAAAGTAGTGCTCCTCCGCCATGGGTCTGCCACCTCACACAATAGTGCTCCCCCTCATAGCCTATAGAGGTACTCCTCCTGTCGAGTGTCGCGGGTCTTCCACCTCACAAATTAGTGCTCCTCCACCATGGGTCTACCACCTCACAAATTAGTGCTCCCCACTAGGCTATGCAATTCACTCCGAATCAAATTGGACAAGCAGTTATCATGCCTCAGTTAGCTACAAGGTCATTGTACTCCGTATGCTCGCCTCCAGGAGGACCCGCTCCATGAGCCACTGGTCGATACTCCAAATATCACAAAGTCCCACGAATAAGTATCACAAAGGACCACTTCGTCATAGGGGTCTTAACGCAACAGATGGCATGTCAATCGGATGCTCGGCTCGTGAGTTATTAGCCTCTTTGTTCTGGGGGCCCGGTTGGTTTCGTATACGAACCAACCCGTCCGTATCTCAACTATACCCCAAACTCCCATGGGTATACTCAAAGGGAAGGCTATGCTCCAAGAGTACCAGCACCGCTGACGGTTCGTTAAACGGATGTCTGGTACCAAAGATATGGCCCAAGAAGGTAATGGGCCAGTAATGAGCCCAGGTCCAGTCCGACCCGGTCAGACCAACTCAGCCTAACCCAAACTGGGCCAACCTGGTCTGGGTCAACCCGGTCAGACTTGTTGGGTCTAACACGGCCCATTGGGTGATTCATCCCGCTAAGTTTTGAACCGGTCCATTGGTCCCGGCCCAACAGACCGCGAGGGTGGTTCGGCCTGATATTCGCCACGTAGGCGGCTTGGTAACTTGGCCCGGGAGACCGGTCTGGTTTGACCAGCGACACCGCGGGGGTGTCGTGGACCGGTTCAGCAGGCCGGTGACCAGGAGGCCAGCGGGCAGACCGCACGGGGTGCGAGTGGGCCGGCTGGGCTCCGGCTGGCCGCGGGTGCACCGGGCAGGGCGCTGGGGGTGCCAGGCAGGGTGTCGAATGCCAGGCATCACGGGGGGGCGCGCCAGGTAGCATGGCAGGGCATCGCGGGGATGCCGGGGTGCGCTGGGCAGCCCACCGGCAGGGGCGCCGGGTAGGCCGCCGGCAAGGGTACTAGGTGCCGGGCTCGCTGGGCAGCACGCCTGGGGGCATCGGGGTGCACCAGTAGGGCGTCGGGGTGCGTCGGTAGGGCGCCCAGTGCGCCGGCAGGGCATCGCGGGTGCACCGGCAGGGTGCAGCGGGTGCACCGACAGCACGTCGGCAAGGTTGCGGGGTGCCGGGGTGCGCCGGAAGCGCGCCGGCAGGGGCGCGGGGTGCCGGGTGCGCGCCAGGAAGCCGCAGGGGTGGCGCAGTTCACGGAGGCCGCGGGTAGCGCGGCCTTTGTTCTCTGCCTTCGTCTTCGTCGCCTCATTGCCATGTCATCGTGGATTCATCACAAAAAGAACAATGGAGGGGTCGAGCCATGTTGGTTTGGCCCAGACCCTCCGCATTTAGGGTGGTAGCAATAGGTTCTCGCACGTATGAAGCACAACAACCACCGTTTTTCGTTTTGAGAGAAAGGAAGAACATGGGAAAGGTTCATACATTAAATAAAATAAAACCTCTACGTCTTGTTGATCTCTCGTTGGCGGAGTTGTGGAAGGAAGATGATGAAGACCATTGTTCATCGCATCCACCACAGGTCCCCAATTCTGAGTTGCGTCAGTTCGTTGATGATGTTGCGGAGGATAGGTTTCTGGGGAAGGAAGGTCGAAGAAGAATCACGTGGAAGATCGTCGTTGGCGTTCTTCATGTTCTTCGTTGGAGAGGATATGATTTCCCCAAGTGTTGGGCATCACAATAATTTACCAGTGCTTCGTCGCTTGGTGAATCCATCCCAAAACCTTCTCCCAAGCTCCCTATATATAGGAGAGGGGATAGGTATGAAACCATCATGGAATTTATGATGGTTCATTTATTTGGAACCTTCCTAAATTCCAACGATGTGGTTACTTATTTTAAAAAGGGGGTCGGGTGAATTAAATTGTGTTAGGGCAATTTAAGAGGTGAGTTGGCACAACTTAAGAGTGGAGGATGCCAAGAAGTTCCCCCCACATATCCTTCGTCAAAACATATGACGCGAATTAATTTTATGTTGACACATAAAATTAATTGACAGCAATTAATTTCACGTCGACACATAAAATTAACTCACAGCAATTAATATTTACGTTGAACAATAAAATTAACTGAATATAATTAATTTTATGTCAACTCAAAAAAAAATTGAGAGCAATTAATTTTACATCGACACATAAAATTAACTGACAATAATTTATTTTACATCGACCCATAAAATTAATTGAGTGCGATTACTTTTACGTCGACATATAAAATTAATTGATGGAGGGTTTGAGAGGTTTCCTCTCCCTCCCCATTAAATGGTAGGTTAGGGTGTGACGGTTCCACCACCAGCTCCCAAGTGGAGCTTCTAACCACTTTATCTGCACTTCATGTGTTTAACAAAATAAAATAAATTATTCACTTATTTTATTTTATTAACCCACGTAAAACCCCAAAAACTAACTTTCATACCCGATCATCCATCGTTGAGGTGAAAGTATTCTGAAGCAAATATCGGCACTGCGAGTTCAACGGTGCCCTCGGAATTCGATTCTGAGCACCGGTTAAAAAGTTATAAAATGATGCTCATACGTTTACTGAATGTACCCAAAAAAAAGTTCGGAAAATTATTATCAGTCACCCTCGACCCACTTCGGTCAAGGTTAGTCTCTACCTAGGAGAAACACGCCCCAACGAACTCAACGGTACTCTCGGATTTTCACTTCGAGTTACCGTTTAGAAGTTATGAATTTTACAATAAAATAATTGTCACTTAATTATTTTATTTACGACCAAAAACTAACTTTCTCAGGTGGCTCGCACCGGCCAATGTTAGTATCTACTTAATGGAAGAATACCCTCACGAGTTCAGTGGTGGTATCGTATTTTTAATCCATGTTACCATTTGTGAGTTATAAGAATTTGAAAAATAAAATAACTTTATTTAATTGTTTTATTTACAGTTATGCCATTTTCAGTTTTTCTCACAAGAGGCTTGTGCCGACTAAACTTAAGTCACACCTAGGGTAAAACCGCCATCCTAAGCACAACGGTGTCCTTGGATTTCTTATTAGAGTAACCGTTTAAGAGTTATTCCACTTTTTCAGTAAAACTGCTTACGCGTGTTAATTTAAGCTTAACAAAACTTCAGAAAATTATTTCGGGCACACCGGGCCTCAGAATTAGGTTCTGTCAGAAACTGCGTACTCGTAAAATTCTAGAAAATTTAAGAAAAAAAATTCCTTGAAATTTACGGGTATTTACATTACTCCCACCTCAGGGATTTACGTCCCCGTAAAGCTACAACACAAACTAGGGAAACTAAAGGAGGTATCGAGCACACATCTGATCCTCCCGCTCCCAAGTGCTCTCCTGGAGCTTCTCGTGCTACTAATGAACGTGCACTAGAGGAATCGACTGTCCACGAAGTACCCACTCCGGTCGATCCTTGATCTCCACCGGAACCTCCGTGAAGGTCGCCCCATCGTCGATATCCATCTCCCTGTGATCAATGGCGTGGGTCGGGTCGTGCACGTACCTCCTCAGCTGAGATACGTGGAAAGACGTCAAGAACCTGGTGCAACTAAGGTGGAAGGGCTAGATGAAGCGCGGAGATAACTTGCCACCCCGGATAAATCTCTGTAGTCCACATCGAGGTGAGACCCATAAGAAAACGTGGTTTCCATCCTCGAACTCCAGTGGTCTCCATCTCCTATCAGCATAGGACTTCTATCTGCATTGTGCAGTCTTCATCCTCTCATGGATGATCTGCACCTTCTCCATTGTAGCCTACACCATCTCTGGTCTTAGAAGAGCTGCTTAGATTTCCCCTTTTCTGAAAAAGATAAATCTTGTCTCATCCTTTGGATGAACCACGTTCTTTTCCTAATACAGTCAATCCTGACATGAACGGTACATTTCATGTCTTGGATGACGTCGTAAGGCCTCGACGCTACTACCAAGAGATCTAATAGTCACTCTTGCCTCCAAGGGTTGAGTCACACTTTTGGAATCAGTGTGTGGTCACTGGGTCTCCTCCATTAGGAATCTTGGAAGTGAGGGTCAAGACAACAGTTTTAACCGGAACCTCTCAGTATCAACCACACAAAAGGGAAAGAAAGAAAACGTCACAAGGACAAGTGTCTTTTATTACTGCAGCTCAAGTACAAATACACACAACAATCACAAACAACAACATCATGGAAACTAGAAGCACCAAGAACAAAGGCCTCCATGCCTGGAACTAGTCCTGCTCTTGTCCCCCTACTTACAGAGCTCTATAGTCGTATGCTTCAGTTGCCTGAAGTTGTTCTCTTCCATGTCCACATGTTCCCTGTGGTCAGGGTGGACCTCCTGGTGGTGGTGGTGGCAACACCTCAAAGCGTCGTCCACCTCCAGCTGCACGCCCAGCTCCCCTGCCTCGGTCTCCAGCTCCTTGCGGTCTGCCTCGATCGAACCTTCGCCTCTTCCTGGGAGGTCCTTCATCTATATGCTGATCATCCGAGTGGTGGGTCGGACAGTCACAAGCCATGTGACCCTGTCCGCCCCACGTGGAACACAGCATGACAGGTCTGGCTCTATCACTCCCCTTGGTGCCTCGCACTACCGACCCTGAGTCGTGCGGTCGACCACCTGTAGGTCTGGCCCTCTTGGACCTCTGCGTCATCTGTCTACTGCCAGCTGTAGAAGACTCTGCTGCATACCATCTAGTAGTGGATCCTGCTTGTAACGACCCGAAATTTTGAATAAATCTTGTTTCCTAATTTTATGTGTTACTTTATTTTATTTTTATACTCAACAAAAATGTTTCATTTGATAACATGAGTATAATTAAAATGAGACCGTTGGGTTTTGACTGGTATATGACCATTGGTCAATATGACCGCTGGAAACTAAACGTTTTGATTATTGTCTCTAAATACAAGTAATATTGATTAATTATTATAGAAAGAAGATTTGATGGCCTCACCCAGTAGTCTTGGACCGATCGAAGCCCATCTAATAGAACTTGGGAAGGAGGTAGCACCACTGGGCTTTGCTCTGGACCAAACCCAAGCCGAACTTCATCGTGTGAAGCTAGAACGGAATCGCCTTCACGAGAAGTTCAAACTGATAGAAATAACTACTCGTGCGATGTTGGTCGAGCCTCCCTCGGATTATCTCACCTTAGCACACCTTACACTTCGGTCCTATGCTGGTGTGATAAGGGGCTATGTAAGGAGACCGTAACTGCCTTGTGTAACCCTCTGTTTTAAATAAAAATTTTGATTTATTTTTATAATGAAGTTTATGAATTTTCAAATGTCCGGATAAATATAGTATGCATATTTTTTATGAAATTTAGAAAAATGATATTTTAAAAATGTTTAGGTAAACCTTAAATAACTAAAAATGTGTAATGATTTTCAAAAAATGGTCTTCTACAATTATGTTCAGTACAAAATTTAGATTCTAATAAGATCAACTTGATTTTTGATGAATAGTAAATTATGAATAGTGATTTTATGATTAGGATTAGTAATGTGTCCAAATGGATTAGTAATCTCTCTTAAATAAAGTATTAATATAATCTAGGCACCATGATTAAGTAATGTGATACGATAAAATAGTTAAATAACGGTTTCATAAATTATTATTCAAGTATTAGTTTTTTCAGGTGAGTAGTGTTTTTTAATTAAAAATTAAATTAAAAATATTTAGAAATTTATTTTTATAAAATGGATTTCATTTTTGAACTCATAGCATCGATATTGTGTTAAGGTAATTTTTGGGGTTATTTCTGAAAAAAAAAATGAATTTTTGGTGAATAGTGTTTTAATTTAAAAATTAAATTAAAAATATTTAGAAAATTATTTTTATAAAATAGAGTTCATATTTGTAATCAGAGCATCGATATTTGGTTAAGGTGAAATTTTGGGATTTTTCTGAGAAAGATGAATTTTCAATGAATAGTAAACAAAGCAGTTTTAGGGTTTCAGTATGTTTAATGACATCATAACTGTGTCATGGTGATGTCATTAGATATTTTATGGGTTGGCCAACCAAAGGTGATGAATTATTTTATGGGGGGGGCCATGTGGCTTAACTTCATGGAAAATATCATGGGAGATCACATGGTTTTGAGAAAACTACTTTTGAGGTGTCCCTTGGCCATTAATGCCTTGTCCCCTCACTTTCCTTATAAATACCAAGTCATCCCCTCATCCATTTCGACTCCCCACTCTCCCCCAACGAAGTTCTGGTCTCATTACCTCCCAAGTAGTCCTCCCAAGGTGCCCCAAGCCCTCAAGGTCCCAACCTTTGAGTTTTAAGAGTTATATTTTAAGGTAAGGGATCCGACCTCTCTCTTTCTTTTCAAGAAATCTCTTTTATATAATTTCTTTTATGATCCATGTTCTTATGTTAAAGGATGTTCTTTTATACTCCTCTTACTTACCTTTTCATGTTCATATAATGAGATATCCCCTCTTACTCTCATTATTTCGTTTTATGAATTTTTAAGTGGCGACGTTAGGCTACCGAAATTTTTGTAACGGATTCTTTCTCCCTTCTCATTTTTCAAGATCTATTTTTATGTAAAGTATTTCAAGTTACTTTTTATTATGTTGGGGTATGATATCTAAATTTATCATACTGATCTTTTATGATCATATGATTAGAGACCCCATTTGATCTCTTCAATACACTATTTTGAAGTTTTAAGTGGCGTCGTTAGGCTGCCGAATTTTTAAGTGGTTCTTTCACCTTTCTCCTTTTTCAAAGTTCTAATTCCATGTAAAGCCTTGAAAGTTCCTTTTTATTATTTTGGGGTATGATATCTAAATCTATCATACTGATCTTTTATGTTCATATGATGATATACCCTATTTGATATCATCAATTCATTTTTTTTGAAGTTTAAGTGGCGCCGTTAGGCTGCCGAATTTCTAAGGGGTTCTTTCACCCTTCTCGTTTTCAAGATTTATTTTCATGTAAAGTATTTCAAGTTCCTTTTTATTATGTTGGGGTATGATCTCTAAATTTAACATACTTATCTTTTATGATCATATGATGAGATACCCCATTTGATCTCTTCAATTCAGTATTTTGAAGTTTTAAGTGGCGTCGTTAGGCTGCCGAATTTTTAAGTGGTTCTTTCACCTTTCTCCTTTTTCAAAGTTCTAATTCCATGTCAAGTCTTGAAAGTTCATTTTTATTATATTGGGGTATGATATATAAATCTATCATACTGATCTTTTATGTTCATATGATGAGAGACCCTATTTTATCTCATCAATTCATTTTTATTGAAGTTTAAGTGGTGTCGTTAGGCTGCCGAATTTCTAAGGGGTTCTTTCACCCTTCTCGTTTTCAAGATCTACTTTCATGTAAAGTCTTTCAAGTTACTTTTTATTATGTTGGGGTATTATCTCTAAATCTATCATACTGATCATTTATGTTCATATTATGAGAGACCCTATTTGATCTCGTCAATCCATTTTTGGAAGTTTTAAGTGAAGTCGTTAGGCTGCCGAATTCTCATAAGAGAAATCTTATTTTTGTCTTCCTTTCAAGTTCTTCGTTTCATATATTATATCATTAAAATTTAATTACCATGTTCTTAAATACTATATATTCTGTTCCCCTACTTTTTTATGTATCATTTTTGTGTGGGTGACCCATGTCCCCTCTCTTTTCAATGTTTTCTAAAAACCATGTATCGTAGACGTTATGCTGCATAGTTTTCATCTCAAAATGCCTCCCTCTTCATCTCAAAATTATTTTATGTTATTAAGTGAATACTCAAAGCTCTTATTTCTATAGGGGTATTCACATATATATATAAATTTTCTATTTTAAATTCTGGTATTTACATACATGAAACCCGCTTTCCCTTTTCCGTGGGTTTAAAGTGACATAAAGATCGTGTCTTTAAAGCAGTTTTTAAAACGTTATGATTATGAAATGAAACCCATTTCTTTTATGCTATATGGGTTGTTTATGAAATGATTGATGATGATATATGTGGCTCACATGATAATAAATACATGTCAAGGGTGTGTCCAGATAGCGCTCCAATGCATTGGGTAAAGACTTAATCTCTAGAGATGACTTTTTAGACTGATACCTTGGTGAATAACCTTGGTAATTTTAATGACACCTTGGGGATGGACCTTGGTGAAACGAAATGATTGTCAATATTAAATGTTGCAGCCACATCTTAAATTTATGAAAAATGTTATTTTTATTATGATATATCTCATGATTTCTTTCTCATGCCTTAAAGTTTTTTTCATGACCTTATTGAAGTATCTCAAGTTCACATGTAAAATGTTTCTCTTGTTTCCCTTACTGGGCCTTCTGCTCACTCTTTCTTTTGATGTATGTCCCCAGGTTATGAGATGCAGTAATGAACCTAGGATGAACATGAGGATAAGTCGTTCAAGTGTTTAAGAAGAATGTTTTATGTTTTCATGTTTTAAGTTCCCGGTTTCCAAGACACTAAACCTTAAAGATCCTCGGTTTTGTAAAATGTAATGAAAGATTATGTGATAAAAAGGAAGGATTCTATAGTTGGTATCAAAGGATGGTTTAGTTATTTGTGGAAATTAGGATATGAAAACTTTAGGAAGAAACCTATAGAAAAGTTTAAATATAGGAAATATTCCTGGTATTTTGGTGAGTATTGAGTAAGGGGTTGCCAAGCAAATACATCCCTGTCTGGATAAGAGCTAGTAGAGGTGGCTCTGGCACAAGTGTACATAGGGGTAAAACCCGAAAACACCGCTTTGAGCTAGACTCGAATGGGAAATGGTACACGACAATGGGCTTTGCTATACTCTTGGTTACAACACTCCCGGGAGATATGCTTTGGTAAATTCATAAGCTTAGTATCAACCATTATTAAAGGAACAAAGATAAAATGAAATAAATATTCACATAAGAATATATGATCATGGATAACCTAGTTTGAAACCTAGGGTATCACAAGTTAGGGTATACTTTTCTTCTACAAGTTATCCTTATATGCTTTAAGTTCCTTTTCATGATTATTGGCTAAGTATTTAAGCCCCTAATTATACTTTCTCTTCTTAGTTAATGGTGGGAAATGGAAGAACATGTCCCAAAAACCAATGTGATAGGAAATGCGACAATTTCCATATTAATATGACAGATATGATTAGGGGATTAAAAGATTATTATTATTTTTGAAGACATTCACTATTTTGGGGACCCTATATGATTGAGGTAAATAGATTACTATGGTATCTTCATTGAGAAGTAAGGTTGACTTATATTTTGAAGAATCGATGAATTTGAGCTGGACTTATAGTAATTTAGGTTACTTATAGGAATGATTAACCTATCTTAGCTAAAATATGTTTAGGTTAGCTACTTTTGTTATAAGATGTTTGGAGTGGTTTATGTTGTTTGGAGATTAACAATGAAGTTTATTTTGGAAGACTATGTTATCAAATCCTTCTTGTATTTGGGTTTCAATCTTAGTTTGGTTTATTTTTAGGAATTTTAAGGACTGTTATTTATCGAATGGTCTATGATGAACTTTGGGTAGTACCATGGAACTTTGAAGATTTAAAAGTATTTTCCATTCTTATGGGATTATTTCTTTTTGAAGAGTTGTTTTACCTTACCCTTTCTGTTTTTGGGATAATGTTTAAAGATAGATGAAATAGATAGTTAATCTTTTGTGGATTATGTGATTCTCTAGAAGATGATTCTTGTGTTTTAATGAGACCAAGTAGTTTTGAATGCTCATCGTTTGGAGAAAAGATTAGTTTTGGGTAGAAACTTATTAAAGGATGAAACTCTACATAAAGGTAGGTATATTTTCTATGTAGTAAATGAATTCCTCAAAATTATGAAAAGGAACGTAAAAAAAATGTTGTTGGTTTATGTTTCCTAATAGGTAATCAAAGACCATTTATACACATCATAAGTTTGGGATTTTCTTATGGTTAACTTTCTCCTAATCATGTTTTCTATCACTCTCCCTCAGAACTTGACCCTTTGTTTTCTCCTCCATGTCCATGTTTTCCTACATGGAATCCTAGTGTGGGTTAACTCGGGTGACCTTTGTACTTCCATTTCCTTCTTTTAAAGTAATAGTTTTACTGAATCCTTTTCCGATGTGGGACTTTCAATGAAATTTCAAAACCCAATTTTAAAAATTGCGAGGACGCAATTTCATAAGGGGGGAAGATTGTAACGACCCGAAATTTTGAATAAATCTTGTTTCCTAATTTTATGTGTTATTTTATTTTATTTTTATACTCAACAAAAATGTTTCATTTGATAACATGAGTATAATTAAAATGAGACCGTTGGGTTTTGACTGGTATATGACCATTGGTCAATATGACTGCTGGAAACTAAACGTTTTGATTATTGTCTCTAAATACAAGTAATCTTGATTAATTATTATAGAAAGAAGATTCGATGGCCTCACCCAGTAGTCTTGGACCGATCGAATCCCATCTAACTGAACTTGGGAAGGAGGTAGCACCACTGGGCTTTGCTCTGGAACAAACCCAATCCGAACTTCATCGTGTGAAGCTAGAACGGAATCGCCTTCGTGAGAAGTTCAAACTGATAGAAATTACTACTCGTGTGATGTTGGCCGAGCCTCCCTCAGATTCTCTCACCTTAGCACACCTTACACTTAGGTCCTATGCTGGTGTGATAAGGGGCTATGTAAGGAGATCGTAACTTCCTTGTGTAACCCCCTGTTTTAAATAAAAATTTTGATTTCTTTTTATAATGAAGTTTATGAATTTTCAAATGTCCGAATAAATATAGTATGCATATTTTTGATGAATTTTAGAAAAAGGATATTTTAAAAATGTTTAGGTAAACCTTAAATAATTAAAAATGTGTAATGATTTTCAAAAAATGGTCTTCTACAATTATGTTCAGTATGAAATTTAGAGTCTAATAAGATCAACTTGATTTTTGATGAATAGTAAAATATGAATAGTGATTTTATGATTAGGATTAGTAATGTGTCCAAATGGATTGGTAATCTCGCTTAAAGAAAGTATTAATATAATCTAGGCACCTTGTTTAAGTAATGTGATTCGATAAAATAGTTAAATAACGGTTTCATAAATTATTATTAAAGTATTAGTTTTTTTGGGTGAATAGTGTTTTTTAATTAAAAATTAAATTAAAAATATTTAGAAAATTATTTTTATAAAATGGATTTCATTTTTGAACTCAGAGCATCGATATTATGTTAAGGTAATTTTTGGGGTTTTTTCTGAAAATAATGAATTTTCAGTGAATAGTGTTTTTATTTAAAAATTAAATTAAAAATATTTAGAAAATTATTTTTATAAAATGGAGTTCATATTTGTAATCAGAATGTCGATATTTGGTTAAGGTGAAATTTTGGGATTTTTCTGAGAAAGATGAATTTTCAGTGAATAGTAAAAAAAGCAGTTTTAGGGTTTCAGTATGTTTAATGACAACATAAATGTGTCATGGTGATGTCATGAGATATTTTGTGGTTTGGCCGACCAAAGGTGATGAATTATTTTATGGGGGGCCATGTGGCCTAACTTCCTGGGAGAGCACATGGTTTTGAGAAAACCACTTTTGAGGTGTTCCTTGGCCATTAATGCCCTGTCCCCTCACTTTACCTATAAATACCAAGCCATCCTCTCATCCATTTTCACTCCCCACTCTCCCCCAACGAAGTTCTTGTCTCATTACCTCCCAAGGAGTCCTCCCAAGGTGCCCCCAAGCCCTCAAGGTCCCAACCTTTGAGTTTTAAGAGTTACATTTTATTGTAAGGGATCCGAACTCTCTCTTTCTTTTCAAGAAATCTCTTTTTTGTAATTTATTTTATTCTCCATGTTCTTATGTTAAAGGATGTTCTTTTATACTCCTCTTACTTCCCTTTTCATTTTCATATAATTAGAGATTTCCTCTTACTCTCATTATTTCGTTTTATGAAGTTGTAAGTGCCGCCGTTAGGCTGCCGAAATTTTTTGTAACGGATTCTTTCTCCCTTCTCATTTTTCAAGATCTATTTTCATTTAAAGTATTTCAAGTTCCTTTTTATTATGTTGTGGTATTATCTCTAAATTTATCATACTGATCTTTTATGATCATATGATGAGATACCCCATTTGATCTCTTCAATTCAGTATTTTGAAGTTTTAAGTGGCGTTGTTAGGCTGCGGAATTTTTAAGTGGTTCTTTCACCTTTCTCCTTTTTCAAAGTTCTAATTCCATGTCAAGTCTTGCAAGTTCCTTTTTATTATATTGGGGTATGATCTCTAAATATATCATACTGATCTTTTATTTTCATATGATGAGAGACCCTATTTTATATCATCAATTCATTTTTGTTGAAGTTTAAGTGGCGTCGTTAGGCTGCCGAATTTCTAAGGGGTTCTTTCACCCTTCTCATTTTCAAGATCTATTTTCATGTAAAGTATTTCAAGTTCCTTTTTATTATTTTGGGGTATGATCTCTAAATTTATCATAATTATCTTTTATGATCATATGATGAGAGACCCCATTTGATCTCTTCAATTCAGTATTTTGAAGTTTTAAGTGGCGTTGTTAGGCTGCCGAATTTTTAAGTGGTTCTTTCACCTTTATCCTTTTTCAAAGTTCTAATTCCATGTCAAGTATTGAAAGTTTCTTTTTATTATGTTGGGGTATGATCTATAAATATATCATACTGATCTTTTATGTTAATATGGTGAGATACCCTATTTGATCTCATCAATTCATTTTTGTTGAAGTTTAAGTGGCGACGTTAGGCTGCCAAATTTCTAAGGGATTCTTTCACCCTTCTCATTTTCAAGATCTACTTTCTTGTCAAGTCTTTAATGTTTCTTTTTAATATGTTGGGGTATGATATATATATCTATCATACTGATCATTTATGTTCATATGATCAGAGACGTTATTTGATCTCGTCAATCCATTTTTGGAAGTTCTAAGTGACGACGTTAGGCTGCCGAATTCTCATAAGAGAAATCTTATTTTTTTCTTCCTTTCAAGTTATTTGTTTCATATATTATATCATTCAAATTTCATTACAATGTTCTTAAATACTATATATTATGTTCCCCTACTGTTTTATGTATCATTTTTGTGTGGGTGACCCATGTCCCCTCTCTTTTCAATGTTTTCTAAAACCATGTATCGTAGACGTTATGCTGCATATTTTTCATCTCAAAATGCCTCCCTCTTCATCTCAAAATTATTTTATGTTATTAAGTGAATACTCAAAGCTCTTATTTCTATAGGGGTATTCACATATATATCAAAATTTTCTATTTTAAATTATGGGATTTACATACATGAAACCCGCTTTCCCTTTTCCGTGGGTTTAAAGTGACATAAAGATCGTGTCTTTAAAGCAGTTTTTAAAACGTTATGATTATGAAATGAAACCCATTTCTTTTATGCTATATGGGTTGTTTATGAAATGATTGATGATGATATATGTGGCTCACATGATAATAAATACATGTCAAGGGTGCGCCCAGATAGCGCTCTGATGCATTGGGTAAAGACTTAATCTCTAGAGATGACTTTTTAGACTGATACATTGGTGAATAACCTTTGTAATTTTAATGACACCTTGGGGATGGAACTTGGTGAAACGAAATTATTGCCAATATTAAATGTTTTATCCACATCTTCAAGTTATGAAAAATGTTATTTTTATTATGATATATCTCATGATTTCTTTCTCATGCCTTAAATTTCTTTTCATGACCTTATTGAAGTATCTCAAGTTCACATGTAAAATGTTTCTCTTGTTTCCCTTACTAGGCCTTCTGCTCACCCTTTCTTTTGATGTATGTCCCGAGGCTATGAGATGCAGTAATTAACCTAGTATGAACATGAGGAGAAGCCAGTCAAGTGTTTAAGAAGATTGTTTTATGTTTTCATGTTTTAAGTTCCCGGTTTCTAAGACACTAAACCTTAAAGATCCTCGGTTTTGTAAAATGTAATGTAAGATTATGTGATAAAAAGGCGGGATTCTATACTGCTGGTAGAGACTACTCAGAAAGGAAACTCTCCACAAAGAGGGCTCGCTCTAACACCCCCGTCTGCATCGGGATGTTGTGAGAAACAACTGAAGCTCTAATCTCTCGCTTGAGCCCCTGCTCGAAGGTCCGGGCCCTGAAGAATGGGTCCCGTACCATATCAGTGGAGTAGCATGAGAGGTCGGTGAACCTCACTGAATACTGCACCACTATCATGCTACCCTGCTGAAGATGCATTAGCTTCTGTATATGCACCGCTCGAAGGGTGGCTGGTACAAACTCTGCACGGAACAAACTCTCGAAGTTTGCCCACAGAAGTGTCGCCTCGTCATGTATCTGTAGCATCAGGATCCACCATCTACATGTTGTTTCCTGGAGGAGGCTGGCAGCAAGGATCACCATAAAGTTTGTTGGCATCCCTACTAGCCTGAAGACTCTCACCACAGCCTCCAGCCAATCCTCAGCCGCCTGTGGGTCCGTCTCTCCACGAAACCTGGGTGGCCTCTAGCACTGGAACTCGTGCAGCGTGCTCAAGCGGTGTGCATCGCCTACTATTGGGGCTGGTGGCATCGGTGTCCCAATGGGTGGTAGTACCGCTGGTGCCTCCGTTGGTGCCTCAACTGGAAGAGGGCCCTATACTGAGGCCTCGTCGATTGGTGGGCTGTTAGTACTACTACTCTCGGGGCTCCAACTGGTCGTCCTCGGGGAGGCATCTTGAAAGAAATAGATGTGACACGGTCAAAAGACTATACCTAGTGAGCTGACCTGATTTGAGTTGATTTAAAGGAAAACTTTTGAAAACACACACGTAATCAGTGTTTTCGTGCACTGAGTTTTAAATCAGAAGTCAGGGTCCTGATGTATGGATATGTCGGTCGCCGCACCAACACTAGACTCCCTGAACTGAAAACCACACTCAGTACGCTTAAAACTATTGCTTCACAGAAAGAAAATATCAGAGTCATAAGTTCTGCGGTAGAACCAACGTCCTCTGATACCAATTTGTCACGACCCATCCTCGGTATAACGACCCATACTTTACATACATTGTAAATACTTCTAAATTTAAGCATACTTATTACAACATATAACAAAACCATGGAAGGACCGTATAGGTATAGAGTCTTTAAAAACTGGTAAACATAAACAACTGGTTCATAAAGCATCTACTTTGCCTCCCATTTATTTCATCATATCTAGAGTCCCTTTTTGGCATATCCTACTTAATAACCTTCTTCCTAACCAGGGGAAATAAAACATACAAAAGGGTGAGCTCAAATGCTCAGTATGGGTAAACAAAACAAATATAAATCACATCATAAGAACATAACTTTTGGAAATCTTAACCTGCAAAAGAAATCATAATTTCATAACATGGGATAAATCATAGTAGTGAAATGTAATCCTAATAATCATAACTTAAAACATGAAACTTTGTGTCATACACACATAATCATAGAGAATCATTTCTTATTAGTCAAGACTCATTTCCAAGACTATCTTAGTGGACAAAGTCCATTTCTAAACCGAGTTCACTCCTCGTTTCAGTCCTGTTTCACTAAACCGGTTTAACCTGCCGTTCCAGCCATGTCTATCTCATGAGATATAAAATATTTACCCAATGCATTGGAGGGAGATATAGGTCCCACCCATATCATAATGATACCATTCATATGTGTTCCACAAAATCATAAATCATACATCATTGCATAACCCATGTAATAAAAATGGAATTCTTAAACAACATGACATCATAAAACAATTCATATAAGATAAAGGAATTCATAAAAATAATTCCATCACAACATAATCAAATAAATCTAATAATAGGGATAGAAACAGAACCCTATATTATCTTATATGGAAAATAATTTTGATGAAACACTTGAACTCCATTCTTGAGAAAAATATCCTTTCTACTTCAAAAACATTTTCCTTTCTTAACATGTCATACAATTTTAAACTAAAAGAAGTTGATTAAAAATAAACCTGAAAAATTGTAAAGGAATATTCTTGGAAATAATTTTTTAAAAATCCATTCATGCCGTATAATTTAAAAAAACATTCTTCTCATACTTTTGTCAGAAAAGTGAAAAAGTACCTCGTACAAAAAACGACAAAAGATTCTTTTCATATCTTTTACTAAAAATTCACCGAAGGGTAAAATTGGATTTAAAAAATTGTAGGTGGATGGAAATAATATTACATATTTAGGAAACATGTATGTGGATGATAAAATACACCCCAGTAAATTCCAAAGTATAAACAATCTCGGATAAAAATGAAATTGTGATATTTCCCTTACCTTAGGTCCAATTTGCTTCAAAAGTGTCCAAACCTCCTGTATAATGATTTAAATAATGTTATTGACTTATTCCAGAATCATAATTATTGTTATTATATCATATATGGTCATATTCTTAGCTTCTTAGTAGTAATATTTCATTGTTACTTGTTATTTGGGTGTTTATAACTTTTTGTTCTTATGCATGTTTTGTCGAATAAATTCTTATTATTCTCTTTAGGTTATAGATACATCATTTCCAGAATGGTATTAACGTACTATATATCATATTTATTCATTCAATTCATTTATATAATCATTATGTAATGAAGATCATGTAGAACGAATCGCATCACATCGTGGAGACGGTATTCCGTACGTACGCACGAGCGACGATATCGTTCCCATGATCGTGGAATTGTATTGGAGTGTATGTATACTATTTAAGAATCAATATCACTTTATAATAATCATATATAGTAATTATTTACACCATTATACCCATACAAGTAAGGTGGTGGGGGAAAATAGATTACACCACGGCGTGGAGACGGTATTCCATACGTACGCACGCACGGTGATTTCGTTTTCCGTAGGATGGATAGATGGTGAAATAGGGTTATTTCATACTTATAATAACATATAAGTATATGAGTGATACTGATGTTATTAATTCATAATGAAACAACTAAATAAGAAGAAGTTGAAGAAGAAATAATTTGGAAAGGATCGGTAATGGATATTACCTCTTTTTTTGACACGCCTCTTCTTAACCTCCTCTTAGGGCACTAGGGTTGGTCTTTGAAGAAGACCAGAACCTCTAGGATGACTCTATAGAAGTGGGGAAGTGAAATGGGCAGGGTTTGGCTGAGCTTGAAGGCTCAAATTGGTGTGAGGAGGAGAGGGAGGAGGTGCCCTTTTATAAGGGAGGAGAGGGGCACCTTTGGAAATATAAGAAATATTAGTTTATATTAAATCCCAACCCCACATAAAAACTTCCAAAATGAATCATATCCGAATATTAGATGAGATAGGGTTGTAATATCATCAACCAATAAAATTTAGACATGTTAGGAATTTATTTTAAACATTATCAACTTGATTTGTCCTTATTTATCAATTTAATTTTATTTATGGTAATAAAATTCTAAATTTTAAAATATTATAAATAATTACATATGTGTTGTGAATTTTCCATAATTTGACACTTTATGATAGTTTCGACCATATAAAATTTAATTTATAATTTTTAAATATTTTTTTGATTTTTAAACAATTTTATAATATGTTATTTTTATAAAATAACAATAGTGTCAATTTTAACACTATTCATTTATTTGAATTTAAATAAAATATATACAGAGGATATGTTCGAAATAAAATCTTCAATAGATTAATAAAATGTCATATGTATCTAAAAAATTAGTGTATCACATTACTTAGTTCATATAATATTTATTTTAATATTTTTAAAACCATTTATTTGATATTTTAATTAATAAAATAATTTCAACATCATTATTGTGTCATAATTAATGATAATTATTTAATCCCTAAAAATTATAAATAAATTCCTATGTTTTAGATAATTGTATTATCTTTCTTGAGATTATTCATGTTCGAAGTTTCATTAAGTTTATCACTAAATTAAAATTATTATACTTGTAAGATTTAAGAAAGTGGCATGTTGTCACATTCTTTGGTTTTAATACTAATTAAATTATTTTCATGGAAAAAAGTCCATTAAATGAATCTAATCCGACCCTTAGGTGATATGGTTCGACTTTTAGTCATCTAATAGGATTTTGTCAGGTGTTAGGGTAATTTTATAATCTTAATATTTACCCTTAATTACCCGATTTACCTTTAACTATGGTAAATAAAATTTACCGTAGTTACTATTCATAATGCCCAAAAATAAAAAGTAACATATTGACATAATTTGGAGCCACTTATTCTGAATATAGAATCCATTTTTCCAAATTCAAAACATATAAGTTTCAGTAATTAATTTAAAATAAATCCCGTTGTTAAGAAAACAGGTTTTAGAAGTTAAAACATTGCCAAAGATTGAAATGTTTTTACCTATGAATTCAATGTGAAATTAATGATAATGACATAAATTATATTAAATGGTAAAAATATATTCTATTTATACTTTAAAACTGTTCAATATTATAATTTATCTATATAAATTATCTCAATGAAAAAAGTTGTTTTTAATTAAAAATTAGCGTATTTTTACTATTCATCAAAATATGAAAGTTATTAGAAAAATATCAAAAATTTATCCAAAGTAAATTTTTATATCCTGATTCTAAATAAGAATTTTATTTTGTCAAATTGAACTTATAAACTTGTAAAAAACTATATTTAATGTGGGTGCGCCATTAAAAGGTGGTAAAACTGCATTTTTTTAAAAATACTTCTTTTATCCAAAAAAACTAATTTTGTTTTAATACCTAATTCTAGAAAATGTATAAGTTAGATTAAAATTTTATAAAATTAAAAAATGAGTTAATACTATTCATAACGGCTAGTTTTAATAATATTTTAATAGTATATCATTGTTTAGTGAAACTCGGTATTGCGTATGACGCAAGCTATCGAGGAAGGTCATGGTTGCGTGTAAAGAAAGCCAAGCTAGTGTTGTGTGTAGTGAAAGATTGCTTTGATGATTTATATAAAATAAAAACAACATATTTCTCATAAAATTCTTGGGTGTTACATTCTACCCCCCCTTAAAATGAATTTTTCCCTCGAAATTCGTCACTTTGTAACAAACAGATGAGGATACCTCTCCCTCATCATATCCTCAAGATCCCATGTAGCTTCTTCTAATTGGTGGTTTCTCCATAAAACTTTCACCAAGCGAGTGGTCTTGTTCCGTAGGACTTTTTCTCTAGGATCTAGAATCTCTATCGGTTGTTCTTCATAAGAAAGATCTTGCTCCAACAGTACAACTTCTGAGCAGAGTACATGTGAAGGATCAGGTATGTACTTTCTCAGAAGAGATAAATGGAACACATCGTGAACTTGAGAGAGATTCGGTGGAAGCTCAAATCGGTAGGCTACCTCCCCAACACGATCCAGTATTTCGAAAGGACCGATATATCTAGGGCTCAACTTCCCTTTTTTTTCTAAATCTCATGACCCTCTTCTAGGGAGATATTTGTACCAACACTTTATCATCCACTTCAAACTCTAGGTATTTTCTTCGGTTGTCGGCATAACTTTTCTGTCGACTCTGAGCTGCTCTTATATGTTGTTGAATAGATCAGACCTTTTCTGCCATCTCATCAACAAGATTAGGTCCTAATAGCTTTCTTTCCCCAACTTCATCCCAGCAAGTTGGAGTCCTACATTTCTTTCCATAGAGAGCTTCATAAGGAGCCATCTGAATACTGGAGTGAAAGATATTATTATAAGAAAATTCCACCAAAGGTAGGTGTTGATCCCAACCACCTTTGAAATCCATAGAGCAATATCTCAACATATCTTCTAGAGTTTGAATTTTTCTCTCAGACTAACCGTCTGTATGAGGATGATAAGCAATGCTGAAACTCAACTCTGTATCCAGAGTATGCTGAAGACTTCGCCAGAACTTTGAGGTAAACCTCGGATCCCAATCAGATATAATATAAAGTAGTACTCCATGCAATCTTACCACTTCCTTTACATATATCCTGGCAAGCTTATCCAGAGAGAAATCCTCTCTAATAGTGATGAAGTGTGCCTATTTTGTAAGACAATCAACTATGACCCAGATAGAATTATTGCCTTTGGATGTTTTAGGAAGTCAGGTGACAAAGTCCATAGTGATGATTTCCCATTTCCATTTTGGTATGGGTAATGGTTGTAACATCCCCTTAGACTTATGTCTCCCAGCTTTAACTTTCTGACAAACCAAGCATCGAGAGACATATTCAGAAACATCTCTTTTCATGCCTGTTGACGCCGAAAAAAGTCTGTAACACTCGGAGGAAGTTTCGGAATAACGAAGCGAAGTCATATTTGGAATCAGAGGCCCGATCCAGAGGCCCAGGATGGGGTGCGCGAAATAAAGGAGGATCCGCGCGAAAAAATGTTCTGTGCGCGTAGAATCACCGGGTTTCGCGGAATTGAGTCGTTGAGGCGCGCAATCTATGCGCGCCCCGGTTCTACTCGGCGAGCTTTTGCGCGCCGGCTGCGCTCGAGCGCGAAGAATTTCGCGCGCCGCCTGGATTCCGCGCCAGAGGTCGCCTATAAATAGAAGGTGACCCCAAACGGTTTGGGGATGAAGAATCTGAAACGACTCCCGTGCGCGCAATTCGGCTCCCCCCACGTGCAAGATGACTTCCAGGTAAAACCCTCATTTCGTGCAACCTTGCCCCGGAGTTCACCTCTGCGCGCAACTCCACCGGCTTCAGTGAATTTTCCCCCTCCCCAGTGTTCCAGCCTTGCGCGCAATGTGTGTCTTGTGTGCGCAATAGGCTGTCATGTACGCAAGACCCTGCACGTAGTTCCCTCTCCGCGCGCAATTCCATTTCTCCAATTGCACGTCGTCCTGGAGTTTTGCGTTCAAACCTTCCCTTTTGCGCGCAAAGCCCAGGACTCCTCACCTTGACGCCCCTTGGCTGCCACCTGCACCGGCACCTGATTTCTCCCCTGCTGGGCATGCGCGCCATGCGTTGTTTTCCTGTACGGCCTCCCAGGCTCGTGCGAAGTAACCTCAAGGTCCCTTGGGCCGTGTTTCCCGTTGCGTTGTTTTTCCTTATGCTTCTCCGCATAGGCATGCTAACAGCTATTTCTTCTTCACATAGCCATGCTAACGTGGACCCCCCGGTGGTTCACCCTGCGGCCCCCCTTCATTATGGAATTGCCGATTCCTTCCCTTACACAAGGGGTAAAGGGAGTTTGGCATATAAGCCCTAGGGGTGTGGAGAAAACCCACCTCGTCCAAGCTTCAGGACATTAAACTGTTAAGCACCTCGTCCTTAACACAAGACGTTAAACTGCGGTCTGACCCCGTGCTTCTCACGTAGAGTCCCCCCATCTCGGACATTTTTTACGCCACTCATCTCCATATGAATGGACTCTTCCTCACATGGAATGAGATCCTCCTTGTCGGAGCGGGGTTTGTCTGCGGGGGAAGGGCTGCCTCAGAGCGTAATCCCCTAGCCCTTCTTGCGGATGATTGCACATGTGCATCTCCGTACTTCCCCCATGTCAAGGCCAGTGGAGTCCTTTTCCCACTGCGCTTTGTCGCACCACGGGCCTCCACCCTGGAGTAAGCCCTGACACCAAGGGCTGCTAACCATGCATAAGCCCCTGTTTTCTCTTTGGGCCGCTCAACACTTAAGCCCCATTCCGCTTCTCATGGACGCACCCTTTGCGACGTGATCGTCTGGTCCTTGCTGCCACTTGTTTCCCACACCGAGTATGACTCACGTGGGCTTAGAGCGCGCATTGACCATGACATCTGCTTGGGCCGCCCCAGAGCGTAAGCCCCATCCCAGCGAACTACGTGGACTTTGATCCGTGCTAACTCATGGTACGTAGGAAGCCTCCACGAGGTTCAAGCCCACCACCCAGTCATCCCGACCTCTCCATGTCGGTTCCTCGACCACCTTGGGCTGCCTCAGAGTGTAAGCCCCAAATATTCTGTCCTGCATGACGTTAAACTGTATCGCATCCCGCATGACGTTAAACTGTATTCCGTCCCGCATGACGTTAAATTGTATTCCCCCGCTTAGGCCGTCTCAGAACGTAAGCCCCATGTCTCACTCCACCGTCCATCCTGATCCTTACCTAGGTCACCACATCCCGGTGAGATCATGCCACCCTATCCCACTCCATGATATATGGGACGCCGCCCACGTGCTGGCCCCAACATCGGTGTTCCCCCCTAGGGATCCTTCAACCCAATCCGTCTCCGCAATATGTTAAACTCGCGACATACCCCGTGTTAAACATGGGAAGTTGAGGAAAACCTCAGATGGTACATATTCCCCGCGTTCGATGTGGGATGCCTTGGGCTTTCGTGCCCTCGAGAAGCCCTGTGATGAGGTACCAAAGATAGACATGCCGACGACACCCCAACATGACCATTCTCCTCACCGAAGGTTGCTGCCCCAACAAG
Organism: Viscum album; assembly: GCA_963277665.1. Lineage (NCBI taxonomy): Eukaryota > Viridiplantae > Streptophyta > Magnoliopsida > Santalales > Viscaceae > Viscum > Viscum album. Next base: position 1,320,427,969 of record OY728158.1, read on the forward strand.
ACCCCTTGGAGCGTCTTGACGGAAGCAGCATAATTAACTGGCTTCCATGTAGATATGGCACTGGGAATGAGATTCACGAACCCGTCTTAAATCTATGAGGGAGACCCGGACTAGGTAATGAGCTCCGAGGAGGAATCCACGGAAGGAAGAACCGACATCCCATCATCCCGGTTTCGATCAAGGAGCAGACGTCCCTGAACAAGGAATGGATGTCGCCCACCTTTGGAAAGCGGGAATGCGGAGCAACAAGTAGCGCGTCCTCCCCCACAGATGGATACGCACGCCCCGGCGAAAGCATCGGAGACAAAAAATGGTGAACCCGATGTGAAGCTCTTCTCCTCAACACAGGGAATGGTAGCCGTTGGGGCATCGGATCCACAAAAAATGGTGAACCCGACGTGAATGCTCTTCTCCTCAACACGGGTAATGGTAGCCGTTGGGGCGTCAGATCCACAAAGAATGGTGAACCCGACGTGAAGCTCTTCTCCTCAACACGGAGAATGGTAGCCGTTGGGGCGTCGGATCCACAAAAAATGGTGAACCCGACGTGAAGCTCTTCTCCTGAACACGGGGAATGGTAGCCGTTGGGGCGTCGGATCCACAAAAAATGGTGAACCCGATGTGAATCTCTTCTCCTCAACATGGGGAATGGTAGCCGTCAGGGCGTCGGAAGAACAGCATGTCACCAGGTCCGGGTAACCCTCACCGGGACATGAACCCGCCAGGGGGTCGAGGCGGTCAGGACGTTGACTACTCCGTTCTGTGACGTCGTCAGAGTGGATCCCTCTCGCCGACCATGGAAGACAAAATGATGTTGGGCCTTGGTTGTTAATATACTTTCCTGTTGATGCTAATGGGTTCATCTCCCTGTTTCCAGGAATCAGATCACTGCATTCAGAGCTCGATCCCCACCTGCCCACCGGCGTAGGGGCAGGGGCAGGGGAAGTATCGACGTGGCTACCCCGCGCGGTCCCACCTATTCAGTGGTCGCTCCGGCTTTGACCGTCATAGCAGTCGGGTGATCAATAACTTGGTTCGTAGGTATGACGAGGAAGGGGTCATCCCCACCAGGGGCATGGCCCGCTTGGATCTAGAGGCGGTCGTGCCTCACTACCATCGCCGCCCTCGAGGGCCGTGCAGGGAGCCGCTGCTCCCCACGCCGACGTTCAACCGCTTCGGGAACCTATCCCCGGAGCGCTTTGACACATCCTTCCCCTACACCAATGAGGTGGGGGATGTCTGGGTCCACCCGAACGGTGATCCATCCCAGGGGTTAACGACAAGAACCCCCGCCAGGCTGCGTCGACACCGCCGCCCAACTTCCCGAGCCGAGGAGCAGGCAATCTTCATGCCCGCACCACCGGTTCCGGCCCATCTGACTCGATGCCAGTTTCGGGCGTGAGTGGGAGAGAATGCCTATCCTGGGGCACCAGCAACAGCAACCATTGTGGCCCGAGCCACTGCTGAATCCTATTACCAGATCCCCACGTATGTTGAGTAGGGAAAGTCGCGTTCCCGAATTGGATCGAAACCCCGACCGCCCTGCAGGCAGGTTGGGTCGAATCTCCCGGTCGCGGACACTAGCAATGGCCACTGCGGACCAATCTACGGTAGTGCCGCTCACCATGAGGGCTCATTCCGTTCCACCGATCTGGGAATCCAAAAGCTTCTTCGCAACGGCTATGCTCTGGGTATGACTCCTTCCAGCGCCCACTGCATGGGGTATGAGGTCACTCCCCCTACTGCCGGTCGCGAGCATGGATCCATTGTGTATCCAGTCGCTCACTCACATGGAGGTCCTCTACATGTCCCTTTCGACATCTGTCCTAGTGATTCTCACACCCTGGCCTTCAGTCCCCTCTGCCCCAGCTCTATTGTGGATGGGGGACCCCATGAAAGAAGTCTTCCTTACCCTGAGGAGCTACCCAGGGGCAGGAAAGTCGGGCGTCGTCGTCGTAGGAGGAATGTCAGGGGAGTCCGGATGGGAATCAGACCAGTCTGTTTCTCGGATTCGGAGGCAGAGTACGACTCGACGATGGAACCTCCCCCCCAACCCTTCGAGTTGAGGGTAGGGGTGGGGACGTGGCGCGTCAGTCTCGTACTCCCCGAATGTGAGATCCGTATGATTTTGTCCTCCCCTCGAAGGTATATCTAGGAGGAAGAGGACTTGGCGTACCGCCAGGGATCAAGCCCGCAGTTGCCACTGACCTCCTCGGAAGCACCTCTCGCCCCTGTTAGGGAGGGTGAGGAACTTTTATGGGGACCGACGGAAGAATCGCGAGGCGACACACCCTCGGCAAGCACTGACGCTGTGACAGGAGGCCCATCCACCAGCCCATCCTATCGCGACGTGGAAGCCAGGGCACTACAACCCCTGGAGAATGACCCAGGGATCGGCGGCCAATCGGCCTGTTTGCCGTATTCCCCGCCGGCCAGCCCACCGCCCTGATGGCCTGCCTCGGCGCCATTGCCAATTCCCCGACTTTCCTCGGTGGACGAGTAGGGGCGTCAAGTTCCAGACCCCGAACCAGAGCCGTGGAGCTTCTGGACCATTCTTGCAGTGGGCCACTTCCTTGAGAAGTTTTGGCCGGTCGCAGAATCGGGTTTTGATGTGCCAGAGTCACTCACCCCGAGAGAGTTTGAATGCTTCTGCCAGATTCTTCAGGTGACTCACTCCTGCCTCCGCCATCAGCTAGCACCTTATCCCGGGAGCCAAGCGCATCTCGAGGAGATTGGTGAGCAGTGCCGCCGGGTCGACCTAGCAGCACTTCTCGCGGTCCAGCACCCCGAGTCGCTGGACCACCACGAGGCCCTTCAGCTTCAATGCATCCAGAGTTTTCAAGTACTCTGCAGAGTTATTGAGGAGGCCACCTACCATGTGCACGTTCGCGGGTGGGGGCAGTACGCTGCTCTCCTCTTCTATGTGATCCTCAGGCAGCCCGATCCACTGGGCGGCCCTAAGGGAATGTCGCCAAGGGCAGTAGCAGTCAACATGGCTGAACCTTTAGATGAGGGAAACATTGTGGAGCCCCTCGATGGAGACTCACCCCCCGAGGACAGGCCGCTATTGGACCCATATGGGAGGATTACTCGCCAACAGAGGAGCCTCCTATGCCTTCTTGTACCCACGGAGTCACTGGAGCTGGGCCGAAACATTGGCAAGGGTAAAGAGCCCGTCGGGTCTGTCAAACTCGCCGACCCATCTGCCTCAGTGCAGAAGGTAGAGGAAGATCCTGAGAAGGCCACGCTGCGCCAATAGCTAGCCGAGCAAAAGAGGCTGGTTGATGAGCTCCTGGCCGAACGCATTGCAGAGCGGCGGCCTGACTATGGTAACTCTAGACCAGGATAGCAGGGGAAGGAGCATCTACCCCTTGCTAAGATCCCCTCGGGCAACCGTGACTGTGTCGTGTTCGCCGACAGGGGAGACACTGGAGCCCATGGCAAGAGGGAGTGATATGTTTCGTCGAACCCTCCCGAGAGGCGAGACAACCTGGGGGACCCTGCTCGATTTCCTCCTGCCGCTCTGAGAGTCGCTCCGCCAGCTGCCCCCTGAGCCGCTGAGTGTGACTATTGTATCAAAGAGCCTGGCAATGCGCTTGTGGTTATAGATCCCCGTCAGGACAGGAATCCGCATCCGGATGATCTGATGGAAGTACTCATCGCTCTCTTGGAGGCCCTGGAAACTTGGCAGGTGGTGATCCCACCAGATGGCAAGCCGTACCCCACATGGGTGGATGACATGCCGTCCCCACCGGGATTTGGGAACCCCGCTTTTCCCCCCTTTAACGGGACTAGAGACCCACCACAACACTTGGCCCACTTCAACTCGAGGTGCGGGCCTATGTTAGGGACTCCGGCGCAGCAGGAGGCTGCCAAGCTCTGGTGCTTCGTTCAGACATTGGAAGGACCAGCATTTGTCTAGTACAGCTAGCTCCCTGTTGGATCAGTGACTAGCTGGGAGGACCTTCGCTGACAATTCCTCTACCAGTTCAGTTCCACAACCCGGAAGACGAACATTGCAGACCTCTTCAGGTGCAAGCAAAGGTCCGACAAGCGAGTCGCAGACTTCGTCGCCTAGTGGAAGGGGCTCACGTACTCCCTTAACATGCCACTGACTCAGGAGAAATTACTGAAGATGTGTGTGGGGAACGTCAAGGTGGATTTTTTTCCTTCCCTGATCACGCAGAATTACCCTGGAGGGTTCCGGGACTTCTCGGACAAGGATCAGCGCCTCGAAGAAGCCCTACAACAGGTCGGTCAGGCATGCCCGCTGCCTCCTGTAATCTCTACAAGGAGAGCCGCCAGAGTCGAGCCCGCTGCTGTGGCGCAGATAGAGGCCCCCAGACAACTAGAGTTGTTGCCGGTGAGGCCAGCTCAGCAGGCTCATAGGGGTCCACCCCCACAGCCTCCGGCCCAGCAGTGACCGCCTCAAAATCGGCAGGCGCCTCTGCGTAACGCATCGCCACCACCTAGGCGAGGTAATCCGGCTTTGCCTCCTCGGCCTGCTCCTCCGGCCCCTGGCCATGGTCTTCCCCCAAGAGTCCCCTTTCCAGATAGGAGTAATTGTGCTTACTCGTTTGGCGAGGCCCAGGTTCCCGGTTATTTCCGTAGCGCCTTGGAGCAGAGGATCGTGTGACTGCCTGAGTGTCGGAAGCCAGAAGAGGCGTGTCTCACGGATCTCCCTAACTACTGCCCTTATCACCAGTTCCTGGGACACACCATCTAGCAATGCTATGTGTTCAAGGGATGGCTTCAAGACCAGATTGACAACAACATAGTCATATTGGGCCCAGCCCCGGCACAGGTGGTTGGTATCTTCATGGGATCAGATGGCAGTAGTGATGACAGGGATGGGTGGGAACAGGTTTCCGACCGTGGGTCCTGGAAGTATAACGACTGGATGGCCCGCAGGACGGTCGCCCATGCCCATGACATCATCTGTGCCCGCTTGGATCAGCCAGAGCCCTCGGAATCTGTGAGCGCCGCTTTGGCATCGTCGTCCCTACCTACTTCTTCCCAGAAGAGCAGGCGGCAGCGCAAGAAGAAATAACGCACCCTGCCATTGTCGTCATCTTCTCGCACGCTTTTCGATTTCATACCCCCGGAAATGGGGATCCCTCTGAGACCTCGGCCGGTAATGGATGACTCCTCGAGTGAGAGCCCGGGGTACGCTTCGGTTAACACCGTAGAGTTGGTAAATCCCTTTGAGGCTCCCGACAGTGAGGAGCGCCAGGTGGACCTCCCCAAGAGCCAGGGGTACGCTTCGGTTAGCACCGTAGAGTTGGTAAATCCCTTTGAGGCTCCCGACGGTGAGGAGCACTAGGTGGACCTCCCCGAGACCCCAGGGTACACTTCGGTTAACATCGTAGAGTTGGTAAATCCATTTTTGGCTCCCGACGGTGAGGAGCGCCAGGTGGACCTCCCCGAGAGCCCGGGGTACGCTTCGGTTAACACCGTAGAGTTGGTAAATCCCTTTGAGGCTCCCGACGGTGAGGAGCGCCAGGTGGACCTCCCCGAGAGCCCGGGGTATGCTTCGGTTAACACCATAGAGTTAGTAAATCCCTTTGAGGCTCCCGACGGTGAGGAGCGCCAGGTGGACCTCCCCGAGAGCCTGGGGTACGCTTTGGTTAACACCATAGAGTTGGTAAATCCCTTTTTGGATCTCGATGGTGAGGAGTGCTAGGTGGACCTCCCCGAGAGCTCGGGGTACGCTTCGGTTAACACCATAGAGTTGGTAAATCTCTTTCAGTTTCCTGACGGTGAGGAGCACTAGGTGGACCTCCCCGAGAGCCCGGGATGCGCTTCGGTTAACACCGTAGAGTTGGTAAATCCCTTTGAGGCTCCCGACGGTGAGGAGTGCCAGGTGGACCTCCCCGAGAGCCCGGGGTATGCTTCGGTTAACACCATAGAGTTGGTAAATCCCTTTTTGGCTCCCGACGGTGAGGAGCGCCAGGTGGACCTCCCCGAGAGCTCGGGGTACGCTTCGGTTAACACTGTAGAGTTGGTGAATCCCTTTTTGGCTCCCGACGGTGAGGAGTGCCAGGTGGACCTCCTCGAGAGCCCGGGGTACGCTTCGGTTAACACCATAGAGTTGGTAAATCCCTTTGAGGCTCCCGACGGTGAGGAGCGCCAGGTGGACATCCCCGAGAGCCCGGGGTACGCTTCGGTTAACACCGTAGAGTTGGTAAATCACTTTGAGGCTCCCGATTATGACGAGCACCAGGTGGACCTCCCCGAGAGCCCGGGGTATGCTTCGGTTAACACTGTAGAGTTGGTAAATCCCTTTGTGGCTCCCGACGACGAGGAGCGCCAGGTGGACCTCTCCAATGTCCCCAGCTGTCACCAACGTCGACGGAGCTGTGGCTATGTGAACTGCCGAGGCACGACAGTCATCACCTCCAGTCAGGCCGTGCACGCTACCGAGACCAGGTAGCAGGCCCGGTATAGAGAGCAGCACTCGTGGCTCCCTCACCCGGTGACAACAGGTTCGCTTCCACCACCATTTGTGTTGCTGGATCGGGAAGAACCGCCTTTCCCGCGTCGCAACCAGACCAGCCTTGCCACTAGCTGACTACGGCCTTCTGGTCCTAGCATGGCAGCCACCTCCTGGGCTTCAGCCGGTGAAAAGAGGGACGTGCCTAGTACCATTCAATCACCGGTCCCGCCAGCAGGGACCGTCATGCCCCCAATCGCGGAGCGACCTCCTGTAAGCAGAAGCTCGTGTTTGGCGTGAAAGTATGATGTCCTGAAGCATCTGGCTGGCATTCCGGCAAGGCTTTCTATCCTTGAGGCCCTCCTCCTGTCGTCCAAAATGCACGAGGCACTCACCGAGGCTCTAAGGAGCCCCCTCCAGTTTGAAGTGGAGGTCGCGGCCATGGAAGCCTTCCACACCGAGGTGATTGAGGACGCCGAATGTCAGGCGGTTATCTCATTCTCCGGTGAAGATGAAGACCCTCCCATATAGGGGAACATCCGCCGGCTGTATGTCACCGGCCAGTTCAATGGCATGGAAGTCCGTCGCTGTCTTGTATACACGGGTTCTGGGATTAACTTGATCCCAACTCGGACACTGCGAAAGTTGGGGTTGTCCGAGGATGATTTACCTCCCTCTGACCTCAGGATCCAGGGGTATGACAGGACCGAGAAAACTCCACTCAGCAAGATTCGCCTGAAGACCCAGTTCGGCGGCTTAATTTCCAATACGGAATTCATGGCTGTCTCTCAGAACACTACCTACAACGCATTGATGGGCAGGGCGTGGCTCCATCTTCATGCAGCGGTTCCCTCATCATACCATCAGTTCCTCAAATACTCCCTTAAGGGTCGAGTGGGTGTGCTCCAAGGAGATGTGTCTCCGTTTGCCTCTTGTGAAGCTCGTTACTTGGATGCTGACTATTACAAGAGTAAGGACAAGCAAATCTTGGCAGGCGAGGTTGAGCCCTCCACTGTCGCGGGTGATCCCTGGGCAGGTTTGGATGACGCATATGTCTTCCCAATCCATCGGTTGGAGGCCACGACTCCCAATATGGGAGAGTGATTTGTTGTCTCCGGTACCAGAGGAATGCATATTTCCGGGTCTAAGCGACAATGGGAAATTACCTCGTACTCTTACACCAACCAGGCCCGGGTGATCCCCGAGCCTCCTACCCTCGTACGATATCGGGACGTTGGGCTCATGGAAACGGCAGTACGTCATACGTGCATGTTTCGTCGAGCCGGGATCGACCGGCTCAATCCAACGTGTCACCACTGGTTTGATGTCATAAAGTGTGGCCCCTTGGGCCGCAGGCCGGATGGGATTGGATCAACCGCCTTCGTCGCTATGGTCTCTGCGGTGCATGAGTCTCCCGTCGTGACGACCTCTACCGCCCAAGCCGGTGCTAGATCCTCATCAAGGTCGAGCAGCCCCGAAACGGCTCCCCCCGTGGACGATCCTTCCACAATCGAAGAAGAAGACATGGAAGATACTCCTCCTGCCTTCGAGGAGGGCATCTCTGCCACGGTTGACGAGCTAGTACAGGTGAACCTCGGTTGTGAGGCGGACCCGAGACCCACATTGGTCAGTGCCGCTATGCCTCCCGAGGAACGGAAATGGTACATAGACTTCCTCAGACAAAATTGTGATGTGTTTGCCTAGAGTTATGACGAGATGTCGAGACTAGATCCCCAGGTAGTCGTCCACCGCCTTGGCCTCCCAGCAAACCATCGCGGGTTCAAGCAGCCTCCCAGAAAAATGCACCCCTTTCATGGTGCCATGGTTGATGCTGAAGTTGATAAGCTCATTAAGGCCAACTTCATCAAGGAAGTCCAGTACCCCAGGTGGCTATCCAACATTATTCCCATCAGGAAGAAGAACGGGCAGATCAGGGTCTGTATCGACTTCCGTGATCTTAATCGCCATTGTCCGAAGGATGACTTTCCCCTTCCCGTGATAGAGCTGTTGATCGACGCAACGGCCGGGTTCCAAGCCCTCTCCTTCATGGATGGGTACTTCGGGTACAACCAGATCTGGATGGCCCCCGAGGATGAGGAGTTCACTGCCTTCAGGGCCCCCCAGGGCACTTTCTACTATCGGGTTATGCCCTTCGGCCTGAAGAACGCGGGTGCCACCTATCAACGGGCTATGCACCGCATATTCAATCCAATCCTCGGGACACTGGTGGAGTGCTATGTAGATGACCTGGTGGTTAAATCTCGTCAGTGCCAGGACCATCTCAAAGACCTTGAGAAAGTGTTCGGTTTTCTCTGTTATCACAACTTGAAGATGAACCCGTTGAAGTGTGCCTTCGGGGTCACCTCCAGAAAGTTTCTTGGCTTCATTGTCAAGTATCGAGGTATTGAGATCGACCCCGAGAAGATCAATTCCATCAGTCAGATGCCTCCCCCGAGTAATATTCGGGAGCTTCGAGGCCTCCAAGGCCACTTAGCCTATATACGCCGATTCATTGCGAATCTGGCCAGCAAGTGTAAGCCCTTTTCTCGGCTCATGAAGAAAGGCACCGCCTATGGGTGGGATGAAGAGTGTCAGACCTCTTTTGAGGAAATCAAGCAGTATCTGCTTCAACCTCCGGTCCTGATTCCACCCATTCCCAAAAAGCCGCTAGTCCTTTACGTGACCGCCCTGGAGCGATCCCTCGGCGCCCTTCTCGCCCAGAAGAACAACGAGGGAATGGAGAATAGCCTCTACTACCTCAGTCGCATGATCCTTGGCGTGGAAGTTAGATACTCTCCCATAGAGAAGAGCTGCCTAGCGCTCGTATTCGCCATACAGAAATTGCGGCACTACTTGCAGCACCACGAGGTACAACTGGTCTCTCGGGTAGACCCGTTGAAATATATCCTGAGCCGACCTATGTTGACCGGCCGATTGGCACACTGGGCGGTGATCCTCCAGCAGTTCGACATTAGGTTCGTACCTTAGAAGGCCGTCAAAGAACAGGCTTTGGCAGACTTCTTAGCTGCCCACCCAACCTCCGCGGACCAACCACTGGATTTGGTATTTCCTGATGAGGCAATCCTCTCAGTCGATCACGCCACCCCATGCTGGGAGATGCACTTTGATGGCGCTTCCTGAAGCCCTACCGGTAGAAGGCTCAACGATCCTTGTCTTAACAGAGTGGGCCTGGGTATCATCTTCATCAACCCGGAGCAAGCCGTTCTGCCATATTCTTTCTTGTTGTCAGAAGGTTGCACCAACAATGAGGCAGAATATCATGCCCTCATTATTGGTCTTGAGTTGGCTTTGGAGGTTAACGTACCCCACCTGTATGTCAAAGGGGACTCTGAGCTAGTCATCAAGCAGGTTAATGGTGACTATGCTATCAGGAAGCCGGAACTCATGCCGTTGCTGGAATTCACTCTCCATCTAATGGCTAAGTTCCCCTCCCGACCAGATGTCGTTCACATTCCTCGGTCACAAAACAGTCAAGCAGATGCTTTGGCCAGCCTGGCCGCATCACTCGCGGAGCCTGAACAGGATGACCTAATCATCCACGTGGCGCACCGAAGAGTCATTGCTCCTGTTATCCCAGAGGGCGATCGTGGCCCGCGAGTGAACCATCTCACCGCTGGTGCCCCCCACGTCAGGACCCCCCGGGGATTTAGGCGTGGTGATGGAGATAGTTCCTGACTGGAGAACACCCTTGGTTGAATATCTTCGACACGGCAGTCTTCCGATGGACCGAGCATAGCGGGAACGAATTCGGCGCTGCGCGCCACAGTTCACCCTTCAAAGCGGTCCCAGCCGTGAGCAGCTCCTTTACAGGCGTGGGTTTGACGGTGTTCTCATCTGTTGTCTTCAAGGAGTGGAGATCCCACAGGTCATGCAGGAAGTGCATGCTGGCTCCTGTGGCACCCACCAGGACGGGTCGAAGTTGTCCCACCAGATTCGGAGACTGGGATACTTATGGCCCTCCATGATCCACGATTGCATCGAGTATGCCAAGAGGTGTCATGCGTGCCAAGTTAATTCTAACTTTGTGCATCAGCCACCGGAGCCTCTCCATACTACTAAGTATTCTTGGACCTTTGCGGTCTGGGGTTTGGATGTCGTAGGGCCTTACCCACTGGCGACGGCCCGCCAGTGTCGATTCATCTTAACCGCCACAGATTTCTTCTCAAAGTGGGCAGAGGCAGCCCCACTTAGGGAAGTCAAGGATGGTTCTATCGCCGACTTCGTGAGTTCCTATATCATTCACCGGTTTGGAATACCTCACGCTATCCTCACGGATAATTTAACCAACTTCCGAGCGGGCGAGCTGAAAAGATTGTACGCCAAGTACAACATTCGCTCTAACCACACCTCTCGCAATCATGTGCAGGCGAATGGACAGATTGAGGCATTTAACAAAACCCTCTCTAACATTCTGCAAAAAATGGTTGCTCAGAACAAGAAAAGTTGGCCGGACAAGCTCCCCAACGCCCTATGGGATTATAGGAGACGACTCGCATTTTCACCCAGGTGACCCCGTATTCCCTGGTATACAGAGCTGAGGCCGTCCTTCCCATTGAGGTCCAGCTTCCCTCATTGCGCACGGCGGTCTACGACCAGCAAGCGCAGGACAGAGTTGTCGAGATCCATCTAGCTGAATTGGAAGCGTTGTACGGAAGTAGGCTTCGCGCTTTACATAACTTGGAAAGGCATCAGAGCAGGATGGCTCGAGCTTTCGATAAGAAGGTTAACCTCCGCTCCTTCATGCAAGGTGACTTGGTGTTGGCTCTCAGAGTGCCAATGATTCCCGGCAGGAAACCACCCAAGTTGGAACCCAAGTGGGAGGGACCTTTTATTGTCCACAAGGTCTATCCCAATGGTGCGTATTCCCTGGTGACTATGGATGGTGAGCGTATCACTCCTCCCACCAATGCCAGGTTCCTCAAGAAGTACTTTGTCTATCCAGTATGGTCCTGCATGACCTTAAACTGTATGGTCCAGCACGACCTTAAACTACACTCTGCCCTACATTTGGGCTCCATGGTCCGAGCTCTAAGACCCAAAACTAAGATCCTCTTTTGGTTCTACCCTTTTCACGGTCCGAGCTCTAAGACCTAAAACTAAGATCCTCACGGTCCGAGCTCTAAGACCTAAAACTACGATCCTCACAATCCGAGCTCTAAGACCTAAAACTAAGATCCATATTTCGTCCAACATGACGTTAAACCGTATTTCCAGAACTACGTATAGCTTGATTCCCATCCTAATGGGATACGTAGGAATGCCCAGACCTTTTGTCCTTGGGTCCATCTTGAGGTTCATTGTTGCGTTTGTTTCGCCTTTGGGACTTTGACCACAGGGTCGCGTGCCGTGGTGTGAGATTATGTCCCCATTCACATCGGTTGTGCAATAGCTGCACCACGCGCACCCCGTCCTCAAGGTGTAGCCCTCCTCTTTCCAATGGAATTTAAAGACGCATATCAAGAACTACGTGTGGCTTGATTCCAATCCTTATGGGATACATAGGACTGCCTGAACACCTAGATGTCAGGTCCAATGCCATATCTTAGGAGATCCCATGATCTCTCAGTGACCAGGGTGTTTGGCATTACGCCCCCTCTTTTGACCAGGGATCAGCCATCTTTTGGCCGCTCTCGGACTGAGCCCTCTGACCCTTTCCAGTGGTCTGCTGATGTGCTCAAGGCACTCTGGTCTAGAACATGGAGTGCCAGATTCGACTTAGGTAAGTTCCATCCACTTGCCAAGCTTCGTGTTCCCCTTCATTCAGGCCCCCATCATCCTTCATACCCGGAGGGACCCCCAAGAATAGCCTGGATACAATGCCCAAGGGCTCTCCTACCATCATGGGCCAATGCCCCCGAGGGTTTCAAACAACAAATTGATACAAATCCCGCATTGCGAACATGGTTAGTGGTTGATGCTCATTTGTTTTTCCCTGTGGCTAACACGACAGGATGATGCATTGCGAACTTGGTCAGCAGTAATCCTTAGTCGTCACGCCGGCTTCCCCAGGCCCTGAATGTTGGTGGCATGGTTCATGTCATGTTCTGCCCCACTGCTTCAAGGTGGAATCTCGACACTCCTTGTACTAACCCTCAGTACACCCTCGCACATCAGACAGACCGAGCTGTGTAACGGTGTCTCTCAGGGCTCCCACGATCTGAGCGTTAGAGTATGTTCTTGGGTATCTTCTTTACGGGTTGTGTGTGGCTTTACCTTCATCCCCTTGGGGAGTGAGGAGTCGCCCAGACATTGCGTTTCGGGCCCAGCATAGCTGGGAGCTAGCATCTCCTGCCCCTCCCTGATTGTTGAACCCTCGTAGGCCCCTTTGCCCGAGGCTCCTCTCTCGGTTGGTCCAAACCATATGACCTTAAACTGTGTGTTGGTCCAAACCATATGACCTTAAACTGTGTTGTTGGTCCAAACCATATGACCTTAAACTCTGTTATTGGTCCAAACCATATGACCTTAAACTGTGTTGTTGGTCCAAACCATATGACCTTAAACTGTGTTGTTGGTCCAAACCATACGACCTTAAACTGTGTGTTGGTCCAAACCATAGGACCTTAAACTATGTTGTTGGTCAAAACCATACGACCTTAAAATTTGTGTTGGTCCAAACCATACGACCTTAAACTATGTTGTTGGTCCAAACCATACGACCTTAAACCGTGTGTTGGTCCAAACCATACGACCTTAAACTGTGTTGTTGGTCCAAACCATACGACCTTAAACTGTGTGTTGGTCTAAACCATATGACATTAAAATGTGTTGTTGGTCCAAACCATATGACCTTAAACTGTGTTGTTGGTCCAAACCATACGACCTTAAACTGTGTGTTGGTCCAAACCATATGACCTTAAACTGTGTTGTTGGTCCAAACCATATGACCTTAAACTGTGTTGTTGGTCCAAACCATATGACCTTAAACTGTGTGTTGGTCCAAACCGTATGACCTTAAATTGTGTTGTTGGTCCAAACTATATGACCTTAAACTGTGTTGTTGGTCCAAACCATAGGACCTTAAAATGTGTTGTTGGTCCAAACCATATGACCTTAAACTGTGTTGTTGGTCCAAACCCTACGACCTTAAACTGTGTGTTGGTCCAAACCATAGGACCTTAAACTGTGTTGTTGGTCCAAACCATACGACCTTAAACTATGTGTTGGTCCAAACCATACAACCTTAAACTATGTTGTTGGTCCAAACCATACGACCTTAAACTGTGTTGCTAGTCCTATCACACGACCCTAAACTGTGACATTATCGTCATGGCCACACGACAGAAAATGACATTGCATTGTGGTGACCTCGTTGTAGAGGACATTGCATTGGGTACTGGTCTTGTGCCATGCCATTTGTCAACGTCTATCACGGCTTGATGCTTGTGGCGACACCATGGCCTACTACTCTAGGTCTATCTCTTCACAACAACAAAAAACCACTCACCTTAAAGGACAAACAAGATTTATCAAATTCCGCTTCTTTTAGTTCAAGGGCCACGCCTGCACTCCCCTTTTCCCTTGGCACTGGTATCTTACCATGTCACCTTCCAGAACTACGTGTGGATTGATTCTCATCCTTATGTGATACGTAGGAACGCCTGGGGCACTTCCCCACAGGTCCATCCTACCTTCGTGTTCGGTCCATCGACTTGAGTATTTCCCTGGAGAGCACATGGTAATTAGGGCTTAGTTCCTCATTCACATCGGATTTTTGTAACTGTCGTGCCATGTGTCTGTTTCTCCCTTTTCCCCACCTCACGGTCCGAGCTCTAAGACCTAAAACTAAGATCCTCACGGTCCGAGCTCTAAGAACTAAAACTAAGATCCTCACGGTCTGAGCTCTAAGACCTAAAACTAATATCCTCATGGTCCGAGCTCTAAGACCTAAAACTAAGATCCTCACGGTACGAGATCTAAGACCTAAAACTAAGATCCTCACGGTCCGAGCTCTAGGACCTAAAACTAAGATCCTCACGGTCCGAGCTCTAAGACCTAAAACTAAGATCCTCACGGTCTGAGCTCTAAGACCTAAAACTAAGATCCTCACGGTCCGAGCTCTAAGACCTAAAACTAAGATCCTTACGGTCCGAGCTCTAAGACCTAAAACTAAGATCCATATTCCATCCTGCACGAAATTAAATTGTATTCCATCCTGCATGACATTAAACTGTATTTCATCCCGCATGACATTAAACTGTATTTTCAAGAACTATGTGTGGCTTGATTCTCATCCTTATGAGATACGTAGGACCACCCGGACATTTCATCTTGGGTCTAGCCCTAGGGATTACTAAACCCCTTCCTTCCTTATTGTCGGCCCCTCGGCCTGACTTCATGGGAAGTGGTGTAATCAGGATATCTACCCCGAGCATGTTCGGGATGCCCCATGGTAATAATGGGAAGCGGCAGTTCTCTCGCCAAAGAGGTCCTGCCTGGAAATTGGTACGTCCGCCTAATGCACCTTCTCCATGGTGGTGCAATTTCAGGAGTGTTGGACTCTGTTCAAACAAACCACCACTCCACCTTCCATGCCTTGCGTCCCCCCTCATTCGGATCCTCATTTCCTTTCATGTTTGACGGGACCCCCTAACAGTATGGATGCTCGACCTATGGTCCGCCTATTGTCATGGGCCAACGTTCTGGAGAACCGGTCATGTTTTATGGGACCCCCTAATAGTATGGATGCTCAACCTATGGTCCACCTACTGTCCTGGGCCGACATTCTGGAGAACTGGTCATGTTTGACAGGACCCCCTAATAGTATGGATGCTCGACCTATGGTCCACCAACTGTCCTGGGCCAACGTTCCGGAAGACTGACCAACGATATTTGAGTTAGGCCCCATGTTTCAAACATGGTCATCGGTCATCCCTCATTTATTTTCCCCCCATTCCAGGCCAACGTGATGTGGATGCTGTGTTTCCGCCACGGTTGACAGTTATCCTCGATGGTTGCGCCCCATTGGGTTCCGAATTTGGGCAGTGTGATTCACCCTTCCTCTCCATTCCCCTGTGTTCGGATGGATTTCAATTCCCCCGACATTTCCCCTCTTGTGTGCAAGATCACATTGAGAAGTTGACACATCAATCGACTCAGGGGTCTCCTCAGAAGTCCAGGCCCAATTTTGGACGCCTGAAGCTTGGTCAATGCCCCACAGTTGAACGAAATGATGATACGAGCATCTACTGCTTCTTGCGTTGGGCACGACCCACAGGAGCCTAGGGATGAGTTGTTATTCGTTTCGAAGCTATGGTTGAGTGCATGAAACCAAGGGTACAAATGAGTGGATTTGACCACATATTGGATTGAGACGATGAGCAGTACAAGCAGAAAGTTCATGAGATGGAAAAAAACAAGCCCTTAGGGATTAGCGTGCTGAAGCGATCTTTCCAGCGCTGCTACCCTCTGGCTGGTAGCCTCCAGGACCGCTTCTCTCTCTTTGAAGACTCTCTCCTCATTCTCCACAATAGAGCGCAGCTCACTAGCCCTAGCTTGTGCATGCACCCGCTCGGTTTGAAGTACGGTCTTCTGGTGACTCGCCTCCACCAGTTGTTCATGCGCATCAGCCAGCTGGACCGTCAGTTGCTCCACAAGCTCAGAGCATGTTGTGATGAAGGCCTCCTTATCTACCGCCTGCCCTTCGAGGTGCCAAACTTCCTACTCCACCCTCAGCAGTGCTTGAGCGCTCTCCGATCATTCCCGACACTGGGAAATGTCGGTGCGCCGGCTGCTCTCGCGTATCTTCTCGGCCATGTAATCACGGACCGTCAGATGAAGTCGTTGAGCGTCAGCCCCTCCGGCGCACAGGAAGTGCAGCCAGGTCTGAAGTGATCACATCCACCTCAGCCAATCCGACTGGGGCTGCCTGAGGAAGCGCTGGATACACTTCCACCCTTTGCGCCATGTCATCCGGCTCTCCTCGGCAGCCTCTGAGTCTGAGTCATCTATCTCCTCAGGGTCAGCGGGTCGGTATATGGGGAAGACTGCCAACAGATCGATAGCAGGATCCACCCTAGGGATGTCTTCGTGAGGAATATAATCCTCGACGTCCGGGTTACCTTCTCTCACCCCAGTAGCAATGATGCATACACCAGCTTCCGACCTCGTTTCAGGAACAGCGCCGCTGATTTCCGCCACTAGTCCACTCGTGGATGGCCCGGGCTCCGTAGCCTGACGTGCCTCCAGTGTTGAGATCACTGTGCAGGGCATACGCTGGTCAGACGGGATCCTTTGACACCAAGCACCAGTAGTGAAGTTTGAGACTTACAGGAATCTAGAGCGTCGGTCCCCAGTGTTTCGGCCGCTGCAGGAGTTGCCGTAAGGGGAGACCCCTCTGCACTGGTTAATTCAATGATGGGTGTCGGATCCCCATCATGTCCCACTGGTTCCTCTCTGCCCTCCTCTGGTGGGGACGCCCTTCCACTGCTCAAGTGCTCCTGAGTAGGATGGGGAAGTGAGTTAGAAGTTGGAAAGTAGAATGGATGAATGAGGGAAATGAATGAAGATGGAGACAAACCTTGAGAATATCGGTTATGTCGAGATCAGAGTCGGCAATCTCGCCACTCTCTTGGAGACTCCCTTGGTAGGTCGCCCCTTTCGACCCCTCACCTTCGGGCTCCTCTTCTTCGTCTTCTCCCTCGCCTTCATCCTCTCTGGTTTCCTCCTCCCCCTCCGGCTCTTCGTCACTGTCACCTTCTCCCGGCGGCATCGCTTCTGGATCATGCTCCTGGTCGAGGATCACTTTCACTAGGAAAGTTGGCTTCGCACGCCGCCCCCGTTGGTGTGCATATGCATCCATGGCCATCAGATAATCATGCTGCCGATGGAAGTTTACTCGGTCGGTAATTCGAATGAGCCCGACCTCTGGTAGTTGGATCCCGTTTTGCATTATCTTCTGCCAGATGGCTTCGACGCTCAGCGATTACCGCAGGTTCATCCAGGCCGACCACAGTGCCGGGAGAATTACATCTTGGGAAGGTTCGAGCAGATATCTTATCTTCTTCCCGGGCAGTTCCCTGGCCTCCTCATGTGACCCCCCTGCAAGTAACGAGGACGTGGCAGCACCATGTGATGTTCCCACTGCCGAAGTCCCGGCCTGCGCAGGCCTCGCTGCCTGACACGCCCTTGGTTCCCGCCTTCCGACGGCACCGTGCCTTCTTTCTCGTCGCCCGGTTTCCACGCGAGTAACCTCGAGTTGCCGGACGCACTTGCGTAATATCCCCTCAAGGTACGCAATGGTCCAGTTTTCGGCATATTCGGTTGCTAGGCCAGCCTCGACCCTGGTGGGAGGAAGAGTAACGACGTCGCCAAAGGCGAAAGTGGTAAACATCAACCACATCTGGCGCAGGACGCATGGATTCTTCTCCTACCAGACAGTCGTGAATACCTTCTTCGGCATTCGTTGGAGGCACCCGAATTGCCTGGCAAATTGGGATGGCATGTAAGGCTCACAGATCACCTTCCCGTCGATCCGAGCCACGAGCACCCCGCCTCGAATTCTCTGGAAGTATTCCTGCTGTTCCAGAGAGCCTCGCCCATTGTCCACTAGTTGGCCGACTGGGGTGGGGAACATGCTGAAGTTGAAGGTGGCATGGTTGCCGATGCAGATCCTCACGCCCTCCTCATTGAGCGTCAATGGCGCCACCCCTGCGATGTTTAGCAAGGACGGCCGCAAGCCATTTCCTGGAGGACGGATGGCGTTTGGGAAAGTATACCCGCTGAGATGAGCTGCCACCCAGCCATGGAAGATCTGGAAGGGACCACGGACTCTCCGAGGCGACCCCCCACATGAGATGCGCCCCAGGATGGTATACAGCTTGGCCAGCATGGGGACGCCCAAGTTGAATCATTTGTTGGAGGACATGGAGCCCGCCATAACCAAAGTCGTTGGATGGACGCCAATCCTCGCGTCCTGCACCGGCAGGAGCCACCCGCTCAGGAAGGCGGCAAGGAACTCGACATACCGTACATTTGGGTCAGGGGCCTCAATGACGTGGTAGCCCCATGTTTGGTATCGCCCCACCTCCAGGGTCTTCCAATAGGACCCATCCTTGCTCCTCTAAGTCACGTTTGGGCATCGTTTGCCCCGTCCCGGCATCTTGACAGCGGGATCCCTCTCAAGGAACAGGCTGAACCAGCTCTTGTAGGCGATGTCCTTCAGGAAGTCCTTGACCCCCAACCTCTCCTTGGCCAGCTGCAGTAGGTGCCACATCAGCATAGGCGTCCGCGACCTGTCTCCCCAGGTGTTCTTTGGAGGAACGAACTCGTTGTATTGGTAACCCTCCAGTGGGATACCTCCGATGCAGTGAACGTCCCAGAGACTGATGTTGACTTCTCCATAATGAAGGTGGAACATGTTGGTGTCAGGAGACCATCGGGTGAATAGCTCCGGTCCGAGTTCAGGATAGCGGTGGAAATGGAACTGCGATGTCCATACCGCCTCGAACAGGCCGATATACTGCAGTTCATCCCCGAACTGGTCACAGGTATGGCGAACCCAGAACGCCTAGGCCCATTCGCTGGTGAAGTTACCCCCGGACCGCAGGTCCCAATCTTTCAGCCAGCCCTTCGTATCATCCATGATACTTTGACGGAACGTGCTCACGTAGAGGGTCGGAGAATCCTCCACCACAGGCTCGTCCCTGATAATGGTCCTAGTCCTCGGTTTCAGGTCATAAACGTCCATATGTCTAGTTTCCCTGGAAGGATGGCCATTGTTGGTGATGTTGTAGCGAGGAAGTTCGTCCTCCTGAGTCACCCAAGACCGCGGAGTGTCCACCTCGAAGCCCAGCAGTGGTACCTCCTCTAGGATGCCAAAATTTCAGAGCGGGAGGTTGTCCGACAAGGGATATGCCTTCTGGGCCGGAGTCAGCAGGTTGAACAAGGTCATATTGTTGGAGAAAATCACTTTGGCGCCATAAACCTCCTCGTTTGCCGCCATTTCTGTCCTACGGGCAGCGGCTTCCCCCTCATCAACTCGGTTTGCAGCCATCTTGAATCTTTCGAGAGTTGGGAGAAATCAGGATGCAGGGCGCGGAATCGGAGAGTTCGGCGCAAAATCTGGATGAGTTGCACGTAATCTTGAAGAAGAGCGCGCAATCGGCACGCGAAGCGCGAAAAAGCCTGAATAGGCGTGAAATCACGGCCAAAATTTGGATGGAATTACGCATGGCCAGAGCGTTATTACGCGCAGCAGCGGAAGAGATTTCGCACACGAGAGCGATAAGCTTATCGCGCGGAAAAAGTGGAAGTACGGATTTGGGACCCAGCACCCCTTGTTATAGGTGAGGCCAGGGTTCCGCGCCGCGCGGAAATAGGATTTTGCGCACGTCTGTAGGTTTTGCACGCCCCATCGGAATTTTGCGCGCAACTTGATCAAGAGACTTGGTTGTACGATGTTTCGGCGTTTCCCTTGGAATATGATCGTTGCGACCTCTCGCTGATCCAATTCCAAGGGGGGGTATTTGTTGATGCCGAAAAAAGTCTGTAACACTCCGAGGAAGTTTTGGAATGATGAAGCAAAGTCATATTCGGAATCAGAGGCCCGGTCTGGAGGCCCGGGATGGGGTGTGAGAAATAAAGGAGGATCCGTGCGAACAATTGTTCTGCGCGCGTAGAATCACCGGGTTTCGCGGAATTGAGTCATTGAGGTGCGCAATCTGTGCGCGCCCCGGTTCTGCGCGGCGAGCTTTTGCGCGCCGGCTGTGCTCGCGCGCGAAGAATTTCGTACGCCGCCTGGATTCCGCGCCGGAGGTCTCCTATAAATAGAAGGTGACCCCGAATGGTTTGGGGGTTGAGGAATATGAAGCGACTCTCGTGCGCGCAATTCGGCTCCCCCCCATGCGCAAGATGACTTCCAGGTAAAACCCTCATTTCGTGAAACCTTGCTCCGGAGTTCTCCTCTGCACGCAACTCCACCGGCTTCAGTAAATTTTCCCCCTCCCCAGTGTTCCAGCCTTGCGCGCAATGCGTGTCTCGTGCGCGCAATAGGCTGCCGTGCGCGCAAAACCCTGCGCGTAGTTCCCTCTCCGTGCGCAATTCCATTGCTCCAATTGCGCGTCGTCCCAGAGTTTTGCGCGCAAAGCCCAGGACTCCTCACCTTGACGCCCCTTGGCTGCCCCCTACACCGGTACCTGATGTCTTCCCTGCCGGGCATGCGCTCCATGCGTTGTTTTCCCGTACGGCCTCCCAGGCTCATGCAAAGTAACCTCAAGGTCCCTTGGGCCGTGTTTCCCATTGCATTGCTTTGCCTTATGCTTCTCCGCATAGGCACGCTAACGGCTATTGCTTCTTCGCATAGCCACGCTAATGTAGACCCCCCGGTGGTTCGCCCTGCGGCCCCCCTTCATTATGGCCTTGTCGATGCCTTCCCTTCCACAAGGGGTAGAGGGCATTGGGCATGTAAGCCCTAGGGGTATGGAGCGAACCCACCTCATCCAAGCTGTAGGACGTTAAACTACTAAGAACCTCGTCCTTAACACAAGACGTTAAACTGTGGTCTGACCCCGTGCTTCGCACGCAGGGTCCCCCCAGCTCGGACATTTTTTACGCCCCTCATCTCCACAGGAATGGACTCTTCCTCACATGGAATGAGATCCTCCTTGTCGGAGCGGCGTTTGTCCACGGGGGAAGGGCTACCTCAGAGCATAAGCCCCTAGCCTTTCTTGCGGATGATTGCACTCGTGCATCTCCGTACTTCCCCCCTGTCAAGGCCAGTGGAGTCCTTTTCCCACTGTGCTTTGTCACACCACGGGCCTCCATCCTGGAGTAAGCCCCGACACCAAGGGCCGCTAACAACGCGTAACCCCCTGTTTCCTCTTTGGGCCGCTCAACGCGTAAGCCCCATTCCGCTTCTCACAGATGCACCCTTTGCGACGTGATCGTCTGGTCCCTACTGCCTCTTGTTTCCCACACCGAGTATGAATCATGTGGGCTTAGAGCGCGCATCGACCATGACATCCGCTTGGGCCTCCCTAGAGCATAATCCCCATCCCAGCGAACTATGTGGACTTTGATCTATGCTAACGCACGGTACGTAGGAAGCCTCCACGAGGTTCAAGCCCACCACCCGGTCGTCCCGACCTCTCCATGTCAGTTCCCCGACCACCTTGGGCTGCCCCAGAGCGTAAGACCCAAATATTCTGTCTCACATGATGTTAAAATGTATCGCGTCCCGTATGACGTTAAACTGTATTCTGTCCCACATGACGTTAAACTGTATCGCGTCCCGCATGACGTTAAACTGTATTTCGTCCCGCATGACGTTAAACTATATCCCCCACTTGGGTCGTCTCAGAACGTAAGCCCCATGTCTCACTCCACCGTCCAACCTGATCCTTACCTGGGCCGCCACATCCCGGTGAGATCATGCCACCCTATCCCACTCCATGATATATGGGAAGCCGCCCACGTGCTGGCCCCAACATCGGTGCTCCCCCCTGGGGATCCTTCAACCCGATCCATCTCCGCAAGACGTTAAACTCGCGACATACCCCATGTTAAACATGGTAAGCTGAGGAAAACCTTAGATGGTACATATTCCCCGCGTTCGATGCGGGATGCCTCAGGCTTCCGCCCCCTCGAGAAGCCCTGTGATGAGGAACCAAAGACAGACATGCTGACGACGCCCCAACGTGACCATTCTCCTCACCAAAGGTTGCTGCCCCGACAAGACCCCTTGGAGCGTCTTGACAGAAGAAGCGTAATTAACTGGCATCCATGTAGATATGGCACTGGGAATGAGCTTCACAAACCCGTATTAAATCTATGAGGGAGACCCGGACTAGGTAATGATCTCCAAGGAGGAATCCACGGAAGGAAGAACCGACATCCCATCATCCCGGTTTCGATCAAGGAGCAGACGTCCCTGAACAAGGAACGAATGTCGCCCGCCTTTGGAAAGTGGGAATGCAGGGCAACAAGCAGTGCGTCCTCCCCCACAGACGGATGCGCGTGCCCCGGCGAAAGCGTCAGAAACAATGCCATCCCACCAGAAGTACTCTTTTAGGTCCCTATACATCTTCGTGCTTCCAAGATGAATAGAGAATGAAGAAATATGATCCTCATCTAGCAGTTCCTTCTTTAATTTTTGGAGGGGAGGAACACAAACCCGATTCCTGAACTTTATTATCTCATCACAATCAATGTTGAATTTAGGAACATTTCTCACCTTCTTTTATAACTTGTCATCTTCTTTCTGTGCCTCTTTAATCTTCACATGTATAGATGGTTGAACATTCATTTAAGAAAGATACAATTTTTCCCCTTCCATTATAATTCCAAGATCCATCCTTTGTAAATCCATAAATATTGGATCTTTTGTGATCCTCATCATGGATAAGCTAGCATGGTCTTGTCGACTTAATGCATCTGCCACCTTGTTTTCTTTCCCAGGGTGGTAATGGATTGAGCAGTCGTAATCCTTAATCAGCTCCAACCATCTTCTGTGGTGCATATTTAGCTCCTTTTGTGTGAAAATATACTTTAAACTTTTATGATAAGTATAAATATCACACCTTTCACCATAAAGGTAATGCCTCCAAATCTTTAATGCAAAGATTACCACAGCTAACTCCAAATCATGAGTTGGGTAATTTTTCTCATGGATTTTCAAATGTCGTGAGGCATAAGCTATCACCATATCATTTTGCATAAGAACACACCCCAATCCCTTCTTGGATGCATCACTATAGATCACAAACCTTTATCCACTACAAGGCAGTGTGAGCATAGGTGCACTGGATAACCTTCTTTTCAACTCATTGAAATTCTCTTCACATTCCTCCGTCCAAACAAACTTAACTCCTTTTCGAGTCAACCTGGTGAGTGGATTAGATAATCATGAAAAATCTTTCACAAAACGTCGATAATATCCAGCCAAACCAAGAAAAAATCATATCTCAGTTACTGTTGTTGGTCTCGACCATCTTTCGATAACCTCTGTTTTTGCTGGATCCACAGATATCCCCTCTTTTGAGATTATGTGACCCAAAAATGAAACTCTTTGAAGCCAAAATTCACACTTGGTAAATTTGGCATAAATATTATCCTTTCTCAGGGTCTTCAATATAATTCTCAATTGATCTTCATGTTCTTCCTTGCTCTTTGAATATACAATAATATCATCTATAAAGACTACCACAAATTGATCAAGATAGTCTCTAAAGACTCTATTCATCAGATCCATGAAGATAGCAGGGGCATTAGTAAGACCAAATGGCATCACTACAAATTCATAGTGTCCATACCTTGTATGGAAATCCGTATTTGGTATATCCTCCCTTTTGACCCTTAATTGATGATACCCTGAACGAAGATCAATCTTGGAAATGTATTGAGCTCCGCGTAGTTGGTAAAATAAGTCATCAATGCGTGGGAGAGGATATTTGTTCTTGATAGTGATCTTGTTAAGTTCTCGATAATAAATGTAGAGTCTCATTGATCCATCTTTCTTCTTAAAAAATAGAACAGGTGCTCCCCAAGGTGACGCACTAGGGCGTATGAATCCTTTATCAAGATTCTCTTGGAGTTGCTTCTTCAATTCCTGCAACTCAATTGGGGCCATTCTATAAGGTGTCTTTGAAATAGGCAAAGCACCTGGTACGAGTTCTACTGAAAACTCAACTTCACGATTTGGTGGAAGACCTGGCAATTCCTCTGGAAATAAATCGTCAAACTCCCGTACAATGGGCATATTCTTAATCATGAGTTTCTCACCAACCATTTGAGATAAATAACCTTCATTTAGTGGAATCAAGACCCATAAGATGGAAGAAATTTCCACTGGAAGGTTATGTTCATCCTTGCATCAATAGACGATCATAGATTGATCTGGAATATGAAATGTGACTTCCCTTCTTTGGAAATTGATATGAGCTCCATATAAAGAAATCCAATCCATGCCAAGAATCACGTCAAATTCCACTATAGGAAGGATCACAAGATTTGCAGGAATCGCTTTCCCACAAACTTCAATCGGAGAAGAATTATAAACTTTTGATGCGACTGTTTTTCCATTAGGGGTTGTCACAGCTAACTCAACATCTAATTGTTGAGGTAATATGGTGATATCCTTAGAAAAATCTTCAGAAATAAAAGAGTGGGTGGATCCAGAATCAAATAAAACATTTGCTACTTTAGAGTGGATGGTAAGTGTACCTTTCACCACATCGTTATCGTACTCCACATCGCTGATAGAAATTGCATGTGACTTTCCTTTGTCCTTAGCCTTAAGAGTTTGTTGACGTCGACCATCATAATCAACCCTTGGATTTGGGCATTGATTGGCATAATGCCCCATCTCCTTGCACTCGAAACATTTAAGTGTAGTAGGTTCATTCTGTGTATCCCTTCCTTTGTTTTCATCATTAGACATCTTCTTCCCATCATTGCAGCATTCAAATGCCCGATGACCTTCCTTTCCATATTTGAAACATTTACTTGTCCCTTTAAGACAACTCCCTCCATGATTCTTTCCACACTTTGAGCATAAGGGAAAGCTCATCTTCTTTTCAATGTGCTCTTTAGATTTTCCTTTGAATTCCATTTTCATCTTCTTATCAAACCCATATGACTGATGGGTTACTCTAATCTCCATATCAACTTTGAGAGCACATCAAACGATTTCCTCGTAGCTATTGAAGTCCCTTATGGATAACGCCCTTCGAAGACTTGGTTTTAAGACACTAAATAATCGATCGATCTTACTCTCAAGTTTGATAATAATACCAGAAGCGTACCTTGAAAGTCTTGTAAAATTTTCTTCGTAGGTACCAACGGATTCATCATCCTTTTGCTTTAGTTCAAGAAACTCCTTCTCCATCTTTGTTCAAAGAATATGAGGGAAATACTTATTGAAAAATAAGTTCTTGAAGTCGTCCCATTCCATGGACTCAATTTCATCTCTTTGCCTCGTATTCTTGATAAGATTCCACCATTGATCAGCATCACCTTCCAAACGATACACTTCTAAGATGACTTTATCATGTTGAGAACATTAAAGAACTGAAAATATCTTTTCAGTAGTACTAATCTATTGTTCAGCAACTAATGGATCAGTATACCCATTGAATGAAGGTGGACGCTGCCTCATGAAGGATTCAATAGAATTTTTCTCCTTCCTTTGCTCGTTTGGAAGTCCCGCATGATTCATATCTTGATAAAGTTGTGTGAGCATGGCTACAATATTTTGCATTCCATCTCCCATAACGTTTGGTTGCTCAGGGGGACAATCATTGCATTTCCCGTCGCATTTTGCATTAACACGGTTCCTTCGGGTTCCATCCATTGACTAAAACCAAGAAGAATAGTGTGAGCAACACTAATTATAATAGGAAAGCCACATAATCAAGAATAAAATTTCACACTTAAGGTCTTATCATAGGTTGTTCATATCCATTTCTAAAACACTAAGATTGTGTTCTATGCTTAGACTTATCCTTAGGATTCTTACTAAGGCTTTCACATCCTAGTTTCCAAAGGTTGACTATACCTTTCCTCTGATACCAACTATAATGACCCATACTTTACATACATTGTAAATACTTCAAAATTGAAGCATACTTATTGCAACATATAACAAAACCATGGAAGGACCGTATAGGTATAGAGTCTTTAGAAACTGGGAAACATAAACAACTGGTTCATAAAGCATCTACTTTGCCTCCCATTTATTTCATCATATCTAAAGTCCCTTTTTGGCATATCCTACTTAATAACCTTCTTCCTGGCCTGGGGAAATAAAACATACAAAAGGGTGATCTCAAATGCTCAGTAAGGGTAAACAAAAGAAATACCAATCACATCATAAGAACATAACTTTTGGAAATCTTAACCTGCAAAATAAATCATAATTTCATAACATGGGATAAATCATAGTAGTGAAATGTAATTCCAATAATCATAACTTAAAACATGAAAATTTGTGGCATACACACATAATCATAGAGAATCATTTTTTATTAGTCAAGACTCATTTCCAAGACTATCTTAGTGGACAAAGTCCATTTCTGAACCGAGTTCACTCCTCGTTTCAGTCCTGTTTCACTGAACCGGTTTAACCTGCCGTTCCAGCCATGTGTATCTCATGAGATATAAAATCTTTACCCAATTAATTGGAGGGAGATATAGTTCCCACCCATCTCATAATTATACCATTCATATGTGTGACACAAAATCATAAATCATACATCATTGCATAACCCATGTAATAAAAATGGAATTCTTAAACAACATGACATCATAAAACAATTCATATAAGATAAAGGAATTCATAAAAATAATTCCATCACAACATAATCAAATCAATGTAATAATAGGGATAGAAACAGAACCCTATATTATCTTAGATGGAAAATAATTTTGATAAAACACTTGAACTCCATTCTTGAGGAAAATATCCTTTCTACTTCAAAAACATTTTCCTTTCTTAACATGTCATACAATTTTAAACTAAAAGAAGTTGATTAAAAATAAACTTGAAAACTTGTAAAGGAAGATTTTTGGAAATAATGTTTTAAAAATCCATTCATGTCGTATAAGTTAAAAAAACATTCTTCTCATACTTTTGTCGGAAAAGTCAAAAAGTACCTCGTACAAAAAACGACAAAAGATTCATTTCATATCTTTTACTAAAAACTCATCAATGGGTAAAATTGGATTTAAACAATTGTATTTGGATGTAAATAATATTACATATTGAGGAAACATGGATGTGGATGATAAAATACACCCCAGTAAATTCCAAAGTATAAACAATCTCGGATAAAAATGAGATTCTAATATTTCCCTTACCTTAGGTCCGATTTGCTTCGAAAGTGTTCAAACCTCCTGTATAATGATTTAAATAATGTTATTGACTTATTCTAGAATCATAATTATTGTTATGATATCATATATGGTCATATTCTTATCTTCTTAGTAGTAATATTTCATTTCTACTTGTTATTCGGGTGTTTATAACTTTTTGTTCTTATGGGTGTTTTGTCGAATAAATTCTTATTCTTCTCTTTAGGTTATAGATACATCATTTCCAGAACGGTATTAATGTACTATATATCATATTTATTGATTCAATTCATTTATATAATCATTATTCAATGAATATCATGTAGAACGAATCACATCACATCGTGGAGACGGTATTCCGTACGTACGCACGAGCGATGATATCATTCCCATGATCATGGAATTGTATTGGAGTGTATGTATACTATTTCAGAATAAGTATCACTTTATAATAATCATATATATTAATTATTTACACCATTATACCCATCCAAGTAAGGTGGTGGGGGAAAATAGATTACACCACGGCGTGGAGATGGTATTTCGTACGTACGCACGCGCGGTGATTTCGTTTTCTGTAGGATGGATAGATGGTGAAATAGGGTTGTTTCATACTTATAATAACATATCAGTATATGAGTGATACTGATGTTATTACTTCATAATTAAACAACTAAATAAGAATAAGTTGAAGAAGAAAGAATTTGGAAAGGATCGGTAATGGATATTACCTCTTTTTTTGACGCGCCTCTTCTTAACCTCCTCTTAGGGCACTAGGGTTGGTCTTTGAAGAAGACCAGAACCTCTAGGATGATTCTAGGGAAGTGGGGAAGTTAAATGGGAAATTTTTGGCCGAGATTGAAGGCTCAAATGGGTGTGAGGAGGAGAGGGAGTGGGTGCCCTTTTATAAGGGAGGAGAGGGGCACCTTTGGAAATATAAGAAATATTAGTTTATATTAAATCCCAACCCCACTTACAAACTTCCAAAATGACTAATATCTGAAGATTAGATGAGATATGGTTGTAATATCATCAACCAATAATATTTAGACATGTTAGGAATTTATTTTAAACATTATCAACTTGATTTATCCTTATTTATCAATTTAATTTTATTTGTGGTAATAACATTCTAAATTTTATATTATTATAAATAATTACATATGTGTTGTGAATTTTCCATAATTTGAAACTTTATGATATTTTAGACCATATAAAATTTAATTTATAATTTTTAAATATTTTTGTGATTTTTAAACAATTTTATAATATGTTATTTTTATAAAATAACAATAGTGTCAATTTTGACACTATTCATTTATTTGAATTTAAATAAAATACATACAGAGGATATGTTCGAACTAAAAGCTTTAATAGATTAATAAAATTTCATATGTATATAAAACATTATTGGATCACATTACATAGTTCATATAATATTTATTTTAATATTTTTAAAACCATTTATTTGATATTTTAATTATTAAAATAATTTCAACATCACTATTGTGTCATAATTAATGATAATTATTTAATCCCTAAAAATTCTAAATAAATTCCTATGTTGTAGATAATTGTATTATATTTCTGTAGATTATTCATGTTTGAAGTTTCATTAAGTTTATCACTAAATTAAAATTATTATACTTATAAGATTTAAGAAAGTGACATGTTGTCACATTCTTTGGTTTTAATAATAATTAAATTATTTTCATGGAAAAAAGTTCATTAAATGAATCTAATCTGACCCTTAGGTGATATGGGTCTACTTTTAGTCATCCAATAGGATTTTGGAAGGTGTTAGGGTAATTTTATAATCTTATATTTACCCTTAATTACCTGATTTACCTTTAACTATGGTAAATAAAATTTACCATAGTTACTATTCATAATGCCCAAAAATAAAAAGTAGTCTATTCACATAATTTGGACCCACTGATTCTGAATATAGAATCCATTCTTCCAAATTCAAAACTTATAAGTTGCAGTAATTAATTTAAAATAAATCTCGTTGTTAAGAAAACGGGTTTTAGAAGTTAAAACATTGCCAAAGATTAAAATGTTTTTACCTATGAATTCAATGTGAAATTAATGATAATGAAATACATTATATTAAATGGTAAAAATATATTCTAGTTATACTTTAAAACCATTCAATATTATAATTTATCCATATAAATTATCTCAATGAAAAAAGTTGTTTTTAATTAAAAATTAGCATATTTTTACTATTCATCAAAATATGAAAGTTATTAGAAAAATATAAAAAATTTATCCAAAGTAAATTTTTATATCCTGATTCTAAAGAAGAATTTTATTTTGTAAAATTGAACTTATAAACTTGTCAAAAACTATATTTAATGTGGGTCTTCCATCAAAAGGCGGTAAAACTGCATTTTTTGAAAAATACTTCTTTTATCCAAAAAAACTAGTTTTGTTTTCATACCTCATTCTAGAAAATGTATAAGTTGGATTAAAATGTTATAAAATTAAAAATTCAGTTAATAATATTCATAATGTCTAGTTTCAATAATATTTTAACAGCATATCGTTGTTTAGTGAAACTCGGTATTGCGTACGACGCAAGCTATTGAGGAAGGTCGCGGTTGCATGTAAAGAAAGCCAAGCTAGTGTTGTGTGTAGTGAAAGATTGCTTTGATGATTTATATAAAATAAAAACAAAATATTTCTCATAAAAGTCTCGGGTGTTACACTCAGGGCTCGTGCCGGGACTACCCCAAGCCCGACTTCCATAGGCCAGGGGATGGCGACTAGCACCAAAGGCGTAAATCCCGATAAAAAGGGAAGGCATTTCCTTTATGAAACGCAAACAAACATACAACCAGAGTACAAACAGAAAGAAACACAAAGTAAAGTAATAAGACAAGTGTGCTGGAAGTACAAATGGGGTCGGAAATACAATCCCAACAGTAAAGTACAAGGAAAAGACAAAATAGCAGGAAGGTGTCAAGCTGCTCCTGGATCGTCCTCTGGAGTTCCTACCTGAAGGGTAGGTACATACAGCCACCTTAGCTGTCTGCGTCCGTCTGTCACCTCCGGGTACCGTCTCGTCATGAAGTCCACCTCCGGGTACCGTCTCTTCGTTAAGTCTACCTCCGGGTACCGTCTCATCATGAAGTCCACCTCCGGGTACCTTCCAGTTCTACAAGCCGCAACCACGATCAGTGTTTTCCGTCGTTTGCATCCAACACAACAAGGTGCAGGCATAGCCCATGTAGGGGTGAGTATAACGATACTCAGTAGGGACCCCGAGACCCTCAAGGTCTCACTAAATCCAACAAGGATAAACCACAAATAAGGATCTCAACATATAACCTTTACATAGGTATATGCCCATACATATACCTAAGTTATCAAGTAACCCATCTCAATCATGAGGAAAACACAAAGGTCATTGACTCAGCTCAAACCAGGATTTTTATTCATGATGACGAAAAACACGACTGCTAGAGAACTCCTCCTCTGTCGACTGTAGTAGTCCTGTCACGACTCCGAGGTGTCACTCACAAACCTTAGACTACTTAGGTACTTCTCCTATCGAGTACCGTGGGTCTGCCACCTCACAAAGTAGTGCTCCTCCGCCATGGGTCTGCCACCTCACACAGTAGTGCTCCCCCTCATAGCCTACAGAGGTACTCCTCCTATCGAGTATCGCGGGTCTGCCACATCACAAAGTAGTGCTCCTCTACCATGGGTCTGCCACCTCACAAAGTAGTTCTCCCCACTAGGCTATGCAAGTCACTCCAAATCAAATCGGACAAGCATTCATCAGGTCTCAGCCAGCTACAAGGTCACCGTACTCCGTATGCTCACCTCTGGGAGGATCCGCTCCACGAGCCACTGGTCGATACACCAATTATCACAAATTCCCACGAAGAAGTATCACAAAGTACCACCTCGTCACAGGGGTCTTAACGCAACAGACAGAACGTCAATCGGACTCCTGGCTCGTGAGTTATTAGCCTCTTTGTTCTGGGGGCCCGGTTGGTTTCGTATACGAACCAACCCGGCCGTATCTCAACTATACACCAAACTCCCATGGGTATACTCAAAGGGACGGCTATGCTCCAAGAGTACTAGCGCCACTGACGGTTCGTCAAACAGACGTCTGGTGCCAAAGATATGGCCCAAGAAGGTAATGGGCCAGTAATGAGCTTGGGCCCGGTCCGACCTGGTCAGACCAACTCAGCCTAACCCAAACTGGGCCGACCGGGTCTGGGTCGACCCGGTCAGACTCGCTAGGTTTGACCCCGCCCATTGGGTGAGTCATCCCGCTATGTTTTAAACCGGTCCCCTGGGCCCAGCCCAGCGGACCGCGAGGGCGGTTCGACCCGATAGTCGCCACGTAGGCGGCTCGGTAACTCGGCCCGGGAGACCGAGATGGTTCGACCAGTGACACCGTAGGGGCGTCGCGGTCCGGTTCAGTAGGTCGGTGACCGGGTGGCCAGCGGGCAGACCGTGCAGGGCGCGAGCGGGCCGACTGGGCTCCAGCTGGCTGCGGGTGCACCGGGCAGGGCGCGGGGGGTGCCAGGTAGGGTGTCGAATGCCGGGCAGTGCACGGGGGCGCGCTGGGTAGCATGGCAGGGTGCCGCGGGGACGCCGGGGTGCGTCGGGCAGGCCGCAGGTAGGGGTGCCGAGGGCACCGGGCAGGCCACCGGCAAGGGTGCGGGGCACCGGGCTGGCTGGGCAGCACGCCGGGGGGCATCGGGGTGCACCGAAAGGGCGTCGGGGTGCACTGGCAGGGCGTCGCGGGTGCGCCGGCAGCGCGCCGGCAAGGGCACGGGGTTCCGGAGTGCGCCGGCATGGCGTCGGGTGCGCGCCAGGGAGCCGCGGGGGCGGTACAGTTCACAGAGGCCGCGGGTAGCACGGCCTTTGTTCGTCGCCTTCATCGTCGTCGCCTCATTGCCATGTCGTCGTGGAGTCATCACAAAAAGTACAACGAAGGGGTCGAGCCATGTTGGTTTGGCATGGACCCTCCGTGTTTAGGGTGGTAGCAATAGGTTCTCGCAATTATGAAGCACAACAACCACCATTCTTCATTTTGAGAGAAAGGAAGAACATGGGAAAGGTTCATACATTAAATAAAATAAAACCCCTACCTCTTGCTCGTCGCTTTTTGGCGGAGTCGCGGAAGGAATATGATGAAGACCGTCGTTCATCGTGTCCGCCACACGTCCCCAATTCTAAGCTGTGTCGGTTCGTTGACGATGTTGCGGAGGATATGTTTCTGGGGAAGGAAGGTTGAATAAGAATCGCGTGGAAGATCGTCGCTGGCGTTCTTCACGTTCTTCGTTGGAGAGGATATGATTTCCCCAAGTGTTGGGTGTCGCAATACTTTACCAGCACTTCATCGCTTGGTGAAGCCACCCCAAAACCTTCTCCCAAGATCCCTATATATAAGACATGGGGATAGGAATGTAACCATCGTTGAATTTATGATGGTTCATTTATTTGGAACCTTCCTAAATTCCAACGATGCAGTTACTTAATTTAAAAAGGGGGTCGGGCGAATTAAATTGTGTTGACACAATTTAATAGGTGCGTTGGCACAACTTAAGAGTGGAGGATGCCAAGAAGTTTCCCCCACATAGCCTGCGTCAAAACATATGACACGAATTAATTTTATGTTGACACATAAAATTAATTGAGATCAATTAATTTCACGTCGACACATAAAATTAACTCACAGTAATTCATATTTACGTCGAACCATAAAATTAACTGACAATAATTAATTTTACGTCAACTCATAAAATTAATTGAGAGCAATTAATTTTACGTCGACACATAAAATTAACTGACAACAATTAATTTTACATCGACCCATAAAATTAATTGAGTGCAATTAATTTTACGTCAACATATAAAATTAATTGATGGGGGGTTTGAGAGGTTTCATCTATCTCCCCATTAAATGGGAGGTTAGGGTGTGGTGGTTCCACCACCAACTCCCAAGTGGAGCGTCTAACCACTTTATCCGCACTTTAACAAAATAAAATAAATTATTCACTTATTTTATTTTATTAACCCATATAAACCCCCGAAAACTAACTTTCATACCCGATCATCTGCCGTTGAGGTGAAAGTATTCTTAAGTGAATATCGGCACTGCGAGTTCAACGGTTCCCTATGAATTTGATTCT
The DNA here is from genome assembly GCA_963277665.1 of Viscum album. Classification (NCBI taxonomy): domain Eukaryota; kingdom Viridiplantae; phylum Streptophyta; class Magnoliopsida; order Santalales; family Viscaceae; genus Viscum; species Viscum album. The sequence goes on from OY728158.1 coordinate 1,320,461,374, forward strand.
GAGCATCGGTTCAAAAGTTATAAAACACTGCTCGTACATTTACTGAACGTACCTGAAAAAAAGTTCAGAAAATTATTATCATTCACCCTCGACCAACTGCGGTCAAGGTTAGGCTTTGCCTAGGAGAAACACATCCCAACAAACTCAATGGTGATCTCGTATTTTCAATTCGAGTTACCGTTTAGAAGTTATGAATTTTACAATAAAATAATTGTCACTTAATTATTTTTATTTACGGCCAAAAACTAACTTTCTTAGGTGGCTCGTGCAGGCCAAAGTTAGTATCTGCTTAAAGGAAGCATACCCTCACGAGTTCAGTGGTGGTCTCGGATTTTTAATCCGATTTTCTATTTGTGTGTTATAAGCATTTGAAAAATAAAATAACTTTTTTAATTCTTTTATTTATGGTTATTCCATTTTCAGGTTTTCTCACAGGAGGCATGCACTGACTAAAATTAAGTCACTCCTAGGGTAAAACCGACATCCTGAGCACAACGGTGTCCTCGTATTTCTGATCCGAGTAACCATTTAAGTGTTATTCCACTTTTTTAGGAAAACTGCTTACGCGTGTTAATTTAAGCTTAACAAAACTTCAGAAAATTATTCTGAGCACACCAGGCCTCAGAATCAGGTGTCGTTAGAAACTGTGTACTCGTAAAATTCCAAAGAATTTAAGAAAAAAAATTCCCTTGAAATTTACGGGTCTTTGCAGTCTCGCAATGTAAAAATTATAACAAACACTCTGGGAAGTCCTCAACATCAATTCCCCCTTTGGTCTAACTACACTAGGTTCTCACACCACTGTGTAATAAAATCATGAAAAAATGATATCCAGCAGCCAATGTAATCTCATCTTATATAAGGTTATGTAGCTACAATACATATCACAACCATGACATATAATATCAACTCCACCCTAATAGCACTAGGCATTGAAAAAAAACATCCTAAGAGGTAGTTCTAGACCCAATGACCAATATCAATCAAACATGAGAAAACACATCCATAAAAAATGTAAAAAACCTAAATCATAATAAAAACCCTTTCTTATGAAAACCAAAAATAGTAGGCATCAAACATGTTTAAATCTAAAAAACATGCAATACCCTAAACTTTGGTATTTGGCCCTTTTTCCACATATAATCCAAAGACAACAATGGAAAGGCACAAACCCCCTATATAGACATTTTAAAATCAATATAGTTGAACCTAAGACTTTGAATCAACCTATAACATCGTAGATATACAAAAAAATAAAAAATTATCAGCCTCAAATATCTCATGAAAGTAGAGAAATCGGGAGGAGATGCTCTATAAGAGGGAAGAACGCACTGAGGGTATTCCAATGCAACCAACCGTGTTTGATTCTGAGAATAGATGATAGATCGGAGCCTCTAAGAATAATTGTCTCTCTTGGTCACTCTAGAATGATACGAGGTTAAAAAAAGGAAATTTTGGGAATTAGATGCGACCCCGGTCCGATTTAACAAATAAAAAGAAAATTACATGATGTGTTCAATTAAGGTACATGTTGTGTATATTCCATAACCGACCATCGCTTTAGTATATATATAGGTCACCTCATACATTTAGTACATGGGTACCCATGGAAACTAGGTACACTGCGTGTACTCCTAAGTACACGGCGTGTACTTATAAATTTTCCAAAAACACCCCTTTTTTCTAAAAAATACCTGAAATCAAGATCCATACATGAAATAAAGATCCAGGTTCATACATACCATTACAAATAATTTCTCATGTCTAATAATAAAATAAATAATATTCCATATCACATATCAGTGTTGGATATAGAATATGGTTTTATCAATGATTCCATAATTAATCAAATAATTATTGAAGTGAACATCGTATATAAAAGTGATATACGGTATAGGAAATAAAAATATTCATTATATGATTATATGGATATTCAATTAAATTTACAATGAAAATTATTAAAATAAAATTATTATTTCATGAAAATATTAACAATCACACTAATAAGTTATATTGAAAATGTAATCATTAAGAACATTTTTCAGGAGAATAATCTTTAAACATTCCAAAGTGTCTCATACAACATTGAAACATTTAAATAGTTATCCCCATGAAGATATTACATTAAATTAAACTTATGATATCATGAGAATAAGGATATTTGGGATATTATATTCCAAATGGTTGTACATACATCATATACAAGAAAAAATTGGTGCATAACTACAAATAATTATCAACGAAATTTAAATTGAGATGAAATCCTTATATTAACCTTCATTTTTGTTCTATGGTCTTTATCCTATTGTATTGTGGTTTAAAATAGGTTAGTAACATATACCAAAACCATACTCATTTTTATAATGTCATATATTAATTTATTATAATATTTTATTACTAGTTTCACAACACTATATCATTATTTTAACTTTTTGAAGTTGTAATTTACTACTTTTCCCAAGTATTTTTTTACTTTCCATTTTTTGTTCAAATAAATTTGATCATGATTTCATTATCTTCACAATGTAAACCATGATGTAATTATGTACCGTACTGTTAATTTCCATTTCTTTGTTGGAGAATGTGTGGAATACGCTAGCTTGGGAGAGCCCCCAATGGGCCTAGAAATGTGACCCATGCAGAAGTTTTTGGTAGAGGTTCCCCATGATTATACATCAGACTCAGGTTCAATTCTTTGTGGTAGATAATTTACAAATTAAATCAGTGATGTAGGCATGACACAATCATGTGGTGAACGAAACAAGATGTAAGAAGAGACTGATGTAGGGATGATTTAATAGCCCGAACCTCTCATGTCCATTACATTTTGAGAATTTAGTGTTTTAGGTGTTTTGGGAGGTCAAGGTGACTTATTTCAACACTTTTCAAAAATTACTTGTTTTGTGAACAATTTTTTCATAAGGGTGAGTCAGAAATTATTAGTCGTCCAATAGTAGGTTGTGAATAGTGTTTTCATAACAATGAGTCAGGAACAATGAGTCCTCCAATTTTAGGTTAGGAACAATGTTTCTAGAACAGTTAGTCCGGAATGGTGAGTCGTCCAATGGTATGTTATGAATAGTTTTTCAATAATGGTGAGTTATCCAATGGTATGTTGTGAACAACATTTCTAGAATGGTGAGTGAGGAACAGTGATTCAGCCAACAGTATGTTGTGAACAATGTTCCTAGAATGGTGAGTCTGAAATGATGATTCATCCAATGGATGGTTTTGAAAAGTGTTCCCAAAATGGTGATTCAATAATGGTGAGTCATCCAATGGTAGTTTGTGAACAGTGTTTCCAAAATGCTGGATTTCTCAATGGTAGGTTGAATAGTGTTTCTAGGACCAATATGTTGAACATTATTTCCACATACCTAGAGTTTATCCACATTGATGTAAAATGCACTCTAAGCCTTATTTTAATTTATTTATGGATGATAGAAATTCCATAACTCCTATATAAATTTTCATAAGGGTCTGAGCCCCATTACTCAGTCAAAATGTGTAATCATGACCTGGTCTTCTTTTAATGGAAAATCTAAATTGTATCTAAACCACTGTCCATATGAATTTTCAAAATGTTAAGATACCCTTCGACCATCTTCTTCCTTCTCATTTATCCATGTAATGGGATGCCCATATTTCTTACTATTATAGTATTTGTTCATTATGTTTAATTCTTGGTTTGTGTTCTCCTTGTATTTCTTCCAGCTGTATACACACCCCCTGTTTTGGTGCAACAAGGAATTGTAGATCAATCTTTGATATAATGTATGTTCAACCTCTGTTCTTCTAGGTTCCTCGATTTGTTTCTTCCCATTTCTACATTCCTTATGATGGAATATGATATTTTTGTTTCTAATAGAGATTTATCTGTTATTGGTTAGCGTGTTGGTGTCGCTTCATCCTCGTGTGGATATAGTCATTATGAGAGAGGTGATTGAGATCCTTTGTGTTGTTAATTCTCATGAAAAGAACATTGGAAACCATTTGTATTAGGGGATTCATTTATTCTCTATTTTATTTCATTGAAACCATATTATTAATATAATTTATACCATTGGATAACAATGAAATTGTTATAATAAATATTTGAACCGGATTAAAGAATTGGTATCAAGTGCTTAGTGATGTTATTTCCTCTTGATTTTCGAGATAGTGTGATATCTATGCTTTGATGGTTTAGCATGTTATTCATGATGTAAATTGGTAAAGAATGTAATGTTGGGATTAATTATAAATTTATTGGCTAAAAGATTAAAGAGGCATGTTAATGAATCATGTTGTTCTTGTTGGGATTTTATGATAATTAAATGAATGCAGTTTTACATGTTTAATTGAATTGGTTAATTCAATATGAAATATTGAAAAGGTTGTGTGTTAAATTTGATTCCTTATGGGGTCTAAGTTACCCAATTTCTTGTAAATTACATGTACCTTATTCTTTGGATCTGTGAGAGAACATTATGTGTGAAGGTTGAATGCCTTGTTTAGGGCCAAGAGCCAAGTTGCACTGTTTTTTGCCGACTATTTGTGTTGTGATGTGAGCCTATGATAGCTAATCCTATATGGTTGTTATGGTATGTGGGGTAGGAAGACCCATTTTTTGTGGTTTCATTTGAGACCTAGATTGGTGAGTACATTAGTTTATGCATGTGGGCATCACGGAGGACAATAGAGATGATAGAATCGGTTGATGCTAGGATTACCCATTGATTTGAAAGTTGGATGTTTGTTGAATATTTTTTTATCTACTTTACATTCCCCACTATTTTAGGCAGCTAGTTTTTCTTACTCTCCTTCCAAAAGTGGTGATGATGTGTTTGGTATTCCATGTACTTTCCGTATTTATATTATCTAAGATGGATGGGTCTACACTCTTGTTATAGGTGGAAAAGGCTCAATGGATAGCTCATCTACTCACTGTGTGGAGACCCTTGAGTTTTGTAGAAAATAATGTTTCCTAGAATACCTTGATATATTGAAATATGGAATGTTTTAATGTTATTAATAAAGTAATAATTTCTTAACCCATGGGGTAGGAGCTTACTAGGGTGCAATGATGAAGTTGTGACTCTAAGAAGCCATGGACACGGTTTGGTTATGCATGGAAGTCATGGATCATGGTTGGAATAATCATTAAATTTAATTTGGGATTGATAATGGTCAATTAATGTTTAAATAATTAATTAACATAAAGTGAAATTGATAAAAATAAATAAATAAAATGAATATAGCTCTTTAAATGGTTGTGTGCTTATAGGATATCTTGACTTTATAGTAGTGGATATGATTCATTGAGATGTTAGCTACAATTGAGTATAAGACTAGGTGATTCCCATAGAGTTGACATGATATATATTATATCATGTAATTTTTTTGTTTCAATATGCAAATCCACCTTATCGTTTAGGGAAACTAACACCAAGGGATTTTGAGCCCTTGGGGGTGTTTTCAACCAACATCTCATGGGAGGATGAATGTTTGACTCCCCCTTTGACCCCACACTCATATCTTGGTAGTTACTTTTGATGGTATTCACGGTGGTTATTTTTATTATATATGTGTGTAAAGGTATGTAATGGGTTGTAGTTATTTCACACACACAAATTTTGGATATAGTTTTTTATAGACTACTATAGGTGTAACGTGTACAGGTTGTGATGGCTTGAGGATTCTTACTCTGTGTATTGGATGTAATGGATTGAGCTATAATACTTGATGTATGATACACGCAATGTGAGCTATGGTGGATCCTGGAAACTATATGGTTACTTTTTTATGTGGATGTGATGGTGATTTTCACGAGGTGCATGTTGTGGTGCTTCGCTCATGTGTCTTCGGGATAGCCTTTTCAAAGAGAGATGATTTGATCATGTGACGTTGGGGAAAAGTGGAAAACTAATGGGGAAGTGGTATTGTGGTACTATTTAAATTATTTATTAAATTGTATACTCTTTTATGAAAACATGGTGATAGTAGCTATGGTAAGGCTAGGAAAATTGTCTACCTATTTAGGTGATGTTTTTGTTTCACATGTTCTTCACTGGGCTTTAGTGTGATTTTATTTACTTTTTAACGATAGGATTTGTGGAGGATCTTACTGAGTATACTTTTATACTCACCCTATGATATATAAAATATTTTTTATGTCACTTAGAGCAGGTTGGAGATTATGCTGGTTGCTACTAGCTTGGGATCTTGCAAGAGATGTCCAGGCTTTGTGGTCATTGTCGTTTTACTTTCTTTTGGTACATGTGGTTTTTCATTTCAGTTTTTGTAGTCCTCACATGACATTACATAGTGAATTTGGTTTTCATCTACGTTGTGGTTTGAGATGTTTTTGGTTTGTGTCTATCTAATATCTCTCTTTCTCATGTGTTCTATTAGATGGTAATTCCTCACATTTAGGTGTTTAATATACCGTTGGTTCAAGTTGGTAGCTCATGGCATACTGAGGTGGGAATTAGGTGTAATTATCTATCTTATCCCATTTCCATCCCAAGAGGGTACACTTTTTTGGGAGGGGTTTTGACAGTGTGGTGCTAGAGGGAGGTTGGGGGATAGGATGGAGCTTGGAGTTAGGTGTAAAGACCTGAAATTTCCATATAAATTTTTCTAAAATTATTTGGGATTATTACAAATTTGTGAAAATTAGCAGAACTTTATATTGACGCCATGTGTTCCCTAAATGGAATTTTGAACTTTTTTAGGTACGTTTAGTAAACATGTGGGCTGCATTTTCTATCATTTGAACCGGTTCTCAGATTAAAAAACCAAGGGCACTGTTGAATCCACAGTGCCAGGATTCCCATAAAGGAGGCTTAACATCGACCACAGTAGGTTGGGAGAATGAGATAGTTTTACAGGATTTTTGAAAGAATAATAAAATAACATAAACATGTTATTTTATTTTTACACTATCTATTGAGAGGCAGTGGTGAGACTGTTGTTTTTTCAATCCATTTTATGGCTTGACTCTTCTATTTCATAGCCACACTGTTGAATTTAAGAGGTTCATTAATTAAAAATCATTAATGAACCACATTAATTATTATGATGCATTAATCTCCCTTCCCCTATATTTAAATGAATCTTAGGATTGGGTTTTTTAGATGTAATTGAGGAACCTCTAACAATGTACCACAGCGTCTTCCACTAACGGAGAGCAAAGTATTGGATGACAACATTGGAGGAATCAATCTAGAAATGACGAATGTTGGAAACTACATCAATCATGGGTTCTTCTTCATCAACTGCGACATCTCCTCCAAATCTTAGTTAGGGGTTGTTATTAAATTCAAGTAATTTGTCGATTCATTTCCTCATTCTAGAAAATGAGGAACGCAGATCAACCAAAATGAGTTGATCCATAATTTGTATGAAATAGAGGGTGGTTGTTAAGGGAGTTTTTAATGGGTTTAAATTTATCATTGTGATGAATTTTTTATTACCTACATGATAGGATTATAACACAGAGGGAGTGGGCCAAATGAACACGGCCTAGAACCTATGCCACTGTAGTTTTTGTCGCATTCTTTGGGGGCCGATTTTCAACCCCATGGAATCCTGAATCCAGAAGCCACGCAGTGACAGCAGCAACCCAGGAGGGTCATAGGTGCATTTTTAATGGAAAACGGGTCACCGGAGCTCACCCAGTGGTCCGAAGAAGCCCCACCAATGCAAAACTTGTGTGAAGATGTGGCCTACCAGCTATCACTGGCTGTAGAGGAAAGGCGGCACCCGGAGGCGCCACAATGGACAACAGGGTGGTCGTCATCGGTCGGCTGCGAGGGCAGCAAGGCAGGGCACTGTCGTGTGTTGTGGATGGAGGTCATGACTTTGAATTCATGGAGGAGGGGGACTTGTGCCCCACGGACATCAGGGCATCACCACGTGGTGCTGCCAGTTGAAGAACCCAAATGGATTTGTAGTTTGGGAAGGAGGGATGCCACCATGCTAGCAGACCGCGCCAACCACCGGACCTTGTCACCCAGTGGGTCGGGCCGGTCCACAACCTTGTGGAGAGAGCTTTTAGCCCATCCCAAATGGACCAGCCCATCCATTTTGGGTCGGGCCAGGTCAGACCCGGACCGGGTTAGGTCGGGTTAGTCCTACATGGTCGGACTGGACTCAGACCCCTTTTTTCCCACATACGCTTAAAAGGTTGTATCTCATAAACCAAACATATGTTTGATGAACTATATGAGGAACTGGAATCCTTGGAACAAGATGGCCTTTTATAGATACTCCACCTATGTTTTGGATAATGTTAGAGTATGGCAAGGATGGATCAAACCTGAATCCAAATGGGCCCTCGACACTAAAAATCCTATAACTCAGAGTCTAGACATCCGATTGGCGTGTCGTCGGTCGTGTTGGGACCCTTATGACAAGTATAACCTTTAGGTTACTCTATTTTATAACTTCCTAGAAATTTAGGCATGATCGATATCTTGAGGATAAGATACTATTAACTCATGTGCATTGGGTGCTGGGAATTTTGTGGCTAGCTGTCAGTTGAATAGTTACCTTGTGTGGATCAGCATCATAGTGACCCTATGTGAATCAGCATCATAGAGAAACTATATGGATCAGCATCATAGAGACTTTATGTGTATCAACATTATATCGAACATGTGTGGATCATCATCATAACGACCATTTTTGGATCACTTATGCGCGACCTAAAAATGACCAGCCTTAGAGGGGGACATCATGGATTAGCAACATTAAACCACGTGTGGATCAATAGAGAAAAAAATTATTCATGTTTAAGTTGTGGAAATTTCCTAATTGAATAAAATGATTTATAATATGACTAATCATCTATATTCCGGATCTCTGGGATGTATACCTGGTTTGAGCTAAGTCTTTGACTTGTCTTTTTTGATTGATATCCTGCTTTGTGGTTTTTACTTTGTGGAATTCAGAGAGACCTTCAGGTTTATTGGTCCCTACTTGGTATTGTTATGATCAACCATGCACGGGATTCACCCACACCTTGTTGTGTCTTTTATAGATGTTGAAAAGCTTGGCTGAGACTTAGGGAGCCAGGACCAGGAGGTTCACGGAGGTGAATGGTTGATGTGGAGAGCTGGGGAGACGAGCTATACCTACCCTTCAGGTAGGATCCTTGGTGGATGATCTCATGATTTGTTGTCTATTTTAGTTGTATATTTTTATATGGGATTGTATTCTGGACCCCTATACATTCAATACACACATTACTACTATATTTATACTATGTGGTTTGCATATTTCTGGGTTCTTAGTCTGTGTGTTTTCAGTTTTAAAGGTAATGTATTCCCACTTTCAGGGATATTCCTTTCTGGTAGTAGTCGTGAACCCCTAGCCTATGGAAGGTGAGCTTTGGGTAGTCACAGAACAGGCCCCAAGGGACATTTCATGACAAATTTGTATCAGAAGAGTTTGTACTACCGAAGAACTAGGACTCTAATCTTTCCAATAGAGCAATAGTGTTAAGTGTTTTGAGTGTGGTTTTAATTTTAGTGAGTATTGTGTTGGTGCGTCGGCCGACGTATCCATACACCAGGAACATGAATTCTTATTTTCGACTCAGTGCATGAAAACAATGATTGTGTGTATTTTGGAAATGTTTTTTCTTTTGATCGTTTTTGAGTCATCTCACCAAGTATAACTTTTTGACCATAGAACACCTATTTATTTTCAGGATTCCACCTCATAGACAGCCATCTGGGATTATAGAGAGAGTTCAAGATGATGTCCCACCGAGCGATGAGGATTCTGTACAGGTCCCTCTTATAGAGATAGCACCATCGTGTGGTGCATCAGCATCACCCCCACATGTTTGGAAGTAGTTTACAACAGCCTCACTAGTGGACGGTGCACGAAAACTGAGTGTATTGCATGAGTTATAGTTGTAGAGTCCTTCGAGTTTTTGAGGCGAGACGAATCCCTTGGCAGTTATGGACTTACTGGATACTGTAGCATGTGTTTTTCTCTTGGTTGAGACACCATCAGAGGAGATGGTGATCCTAGCTCCTATCATCTTCTAGGTCACAATAGGGAGATGGTGGAGCCTGACGCTCCAGTTACATAACGAGGTGACCCTCACCTAGATGGACTTCTATAGCCTCTTTTGGGAAGAGTTTGTTACAAAGAATCTATGCTTTGTGCGTATGCATGATCTTATAAAATTATAGTAGGGAAGCTTGACAAGTTACCTGTACTTGGCGAGATTCACTAACCTCTCTCACCACTCCACCGACATGGTAAAAAACCCTTTCATCATGAAACAAACCATTTATTAGGGTCTCTAGTGGGAGACCAGAGCATCGATGATATTACTCAATATCCCGGCATAGGGTGGAGTGATCTAGTGAGAATTATTGGTGGAGAGCTTCTTAGCTGAGCAGGCACTGACGGTGAGAGTCACCACCAGATGATAGGTAGCCAAGTCATCTGCAGTAGACTGTAGGCTGATAATGTCATAGGTCCAAGTGGGCCAGACCTTTTAGAGGATGACCCCAGGACGTAGGGTTAGAGTTGAAGAGCTCAAGAGGTAGAGCAGGCTAGCAGAGGAGAAGATTTTGCTTCACGTGTGGTGGGTAGGGCCACATGTCTCATGACTGCCTAAACCTCTGTATCAATGATCTTCAGGAAATTGAGGGACCGCTAAGGTAGAGGTTGATATTCAAGTGAGGAGGTCCACATGGTGGCGGACATGGTAGAGGAGAAGGTCGTGCAGCGGTAGTGGGTGGCAATTTGAGGTACTACTGCCACCACCTCCAGGTGGTCCACCCTGACCTCAGGGAGCATGCGGACAGGGATGAGCTTAGCATCAAGAAGCTGAGTCTTATGACCATGGTGCTCAAGAGATGATTGGAGGTATGATCTATGTCCACTCAACCATTGATGAAGTACTTATAGACACAAGTATTAGCCACTCTTTCATTACCATGACTCTTGTTCAGAGCTCGGAGATTCCGGTAGATCCATTGGCTTGATCTTTACGATTAAAGACTCCTATGGGAGAGGATTTGATGATTACACACTAGTGCCGATAGTGTGAGCTTACTCTAGGAGGTGATAAATTTGGATGGGATCTCGTAGTAGCAGTGTTGAGGCCTTATGATGTCATCTTTGGTATGGAATGGTTATCCACAGTCCATGCTCATATTGTATATCTTAGGCGTAAAGTGTGGTGTGTTCATGAGGTTGTGATTAGTTTTTCCTTCACTGAAGAGAAGAGAAACATTGCATCAAAGGATATAATTTATTAGAGGAGGGTGCATCCAATCACTAATCAGTTGGCTAGCATTACCCTCAGAGAAGTTGATGTGAGAAGTCTAATTTATCCTGTAGTGGTGAACTAGAATGTTGATGTCTTTCCTCATAATGTTCCAGGACTACCTCCTCATAGATATTTAGGCTTCTACATTGACATGTACCATGTGACGTCATCAAAATCTACTCCAGCATATCGTATGGATCTTGTAGATCTTTGTGAGTTGCAGGTTTAGTTGGAGGAATTGCAGAGGAAGGGGTTCATAAGGCAAAGTGTTTCTCCATGGGTATTCTCGATTTTGTTTTCCAAGAAGGCAGATATGAGTTTGAGGATTTTCCTAGACTATAGTTTCCTAAACCAAGTGATAGTGAATAAAAAGTATCCACTTCCAATGGAGTGATGATCTTTTCGACCATCTGAAGGGATCTCGATGGTTTTGGAAGATAGACCTCAGATCAGGCTATCATCAACTCAAAGTAAGAGATGAAGACATACTGAAGACGATCTTCATATTTTGGTATGTCCATTACATGTTCTTGGTAATTCCCTTCGGCATGACAAATACTCTGGAACTATTCATGGGGATCATGAATTGGATCTTCCATCCTTACCTCGATCTCTTCGTGGTGGCCTTCCATGATGATATCTTGATATACTCAGTGTCGGAGGATAAGCATGCCACGCACCTACATATAGTTATGGATACACTCTTTGAGAACCAGCATTATGGAAAGCTCTCGAAGTTCCCATTTTGGATAGAAGAAGTCCACTTCCTAGGGAACATTATATTGGAGGTGGGATTTGTAGTGGATCTGGTGAAGATAGAGGCAGTTCTTTCATGGGAGCCACCTAGGTGTTTGACCGAGGTGTGGAGTTTCCTGGTATTGGTTGGGTACTACTGAAGATTCATACATGATGATTCCATATTTGCGACACCCTTATCATCTTTGACAAATAAGGGATAACCCTTTTGTTGATGGAGAGATGCCAACATAATTTTCTGGAGCTGAGGGAGAGACTGAAGAGTGCCCCCATCTTGAGTATACAAGAAGAGGGTGTTGGAAATGTAGTTTATTGTGATGCATCTGGGACCATACTAGGTGGTGTTCTGATAAAGGAGTGAGTATTGATTGCTTATGACACACTGTAGTTGAGACAGCATAAGAAAAACTATGCTACCCATGACCTGGAGTTAGCAGTAGTTTTATTTGCACATAAGATGTGGTGGCACTACTTTATGGGTTAACTTTTTAGAGTCTACTCTGATCAAAAGAGTCTCAAGTATATCTTCTCACAGAAGGACTTGATCTTGAGACAATAATGATGGTTAGTGCTCTTCCAGGACTATGACTTTGAGAGAGTCTAAAATCCTATGAAGGGGACATAGTAGCAGACGAACTCAGTAGGATTTCTAGTCTACATATGCTGAGTGGGGTAATAGAGCAACTGGCCACATTGTAGTTATTCTTCATTGATAGTAATGGATAAGAATTCCTCCAATCTATGATAGTTGGTCCCCCACTCCTTCTACGAGTCAGGGTGGCATAGCTTGGGAATGTTGACTGTGAGGCCCGACATGCTCAGATATCCTCAGGACAGGATCCTGATGGATTTTATGAAGATGGGGAGCACGCCATCTTCTTAAGAGGCCTCCCCATGGTTCTAGTGATGCTATGGGAAGAGGTTTTGAGGGAGTTACACACAACCTTTTGGCACTACATCATGGAGTAGCGAAGATGTACCAGGACCTCCATCATCAGTACTGGTGGCTTGGGATGAAGAAAGTGGTGGAAAATTTCTTATCATGATGCCTCACTTGTTAGAAAGTGAAGCCTGAGCACTAGTTACCAATAGGATTTGCTCAGCCACATGAGGTACTAGAGTGGAAGTGGGATTGTATCTCCATGTATTTTGTGACAGGGCATCCATGTTCGTCTAAGGGCCATAATTCTATCTATGTGATCATTGACTGACTCCCCGGGTCGGCCCAATTTCTACCCAATCGAGAGCAATGACCAGTAGAGAGCTTGGGACATCTCTAAGTATAGAAGATTTTATGGATTCATGGGGTTCCATCGACTATTTTATTATATAGCGATGCTTGTTTTACATCCCGCTTGTGGAAGGGATTACAGGAAGAGTTTAGGACTCAGATATTATTGAATATTTCCTTTCATCCTCAGAGAAATGGTCAGTTGGAGCAGACTATACAAACACTCGAGGACATGCTTCATTCTTGCATCCTTGATTTTGGCTGCAGTTGGAGGACCACCTACGACTATTGTATTTCACATACAACAACCGTTATCACTCCACCATCAGTAGGGATCTATTTGAGGCTCTGTACAGGCAACCATGCAGATCACCTCAATGTTGGACAGACGCAGGGGAGTTAGCATTTATGGGTCAAGAGCTGGTACGTGCTAGCTCTGAGAAGGTTCATATCATCCTGGAGTGGATGAAGACTACACAGTTCAGGAAAAAGTATTATACTGACAAGAGGTGGATACCATTGGAGTTTGAAGATGGATACCATGTCTTCCTACGGGTATCACCCCGATGAGGATTACATAGGTTTGGCTGGTGCAGAAAGCTATCTCCAAGGTTCATTGGGCCTTTTCAGATCCTCAATAGAGTAGGCGAGGTGGCATGCCATCTAACTCTTATCCCACATATGCACTGGGTTCCTAATGTTTTTAATGTGTTGTAGCTGAGGAGGTACATGCCTGATCCATCACATGTTATCGACTAGGGATATCAGGATATCGATGATGGGGCGAAGTTTGTGGAGTTCCCGGTAGATATAGAGGATCAACATTTTCATGTCATTCATGGGAGGTTGATTCTTATGGTGTGAGTTTTTTATGTAGCATGGGAACCTCCAGAAGAACACATGGGAGTGGGAGGATCATATTTGTGATCAGTACCCCCATTTGTTCCAATAGTTTTGTTGTAGCATTTGGGGATGAAACTTTCTAAGGTTGGGAGAATGTAAAGACCTGAAATATCCATATAATTCTTTTAAAAATTATGTTGGATTATTATGAGTTTGAGAAAATTTATGGTTCTTGATTCCAATTCCTGGTGTGCCCTGAATGGAATTTTGATCTTTTATTTGGTAATTTTAGTAAACATGGGGGAAGCATTTTCTATATTTTGAACCGATACTCGGAATAAAAATATGAGGTCACCGTTGAATCTGTGGCAGAGGGATTCAGTTAAGGGAGGCTTAACATCAACTGCATGAGTTCGGTAGAAAGATATGATTTTACGTACTTTTTCAAAGAATAATAAAATAACATAAAAAACTTATTTTATTTTTCTACCGTCTGTTGAGGGGACATGGTAGGACCGCTTGGTTTTCAATACATTTAATGTCTTGACTCTTCCGTTTTTTAACCACACCATTGAGAGTTAAGTGGATCATTAATTGAATCTACTTAATGAACTTCATTAATTCTTACAAAGAGTTAATCTCCCTTCCCCTCTATTTAATTGATGCTCAGGCTTGGGTTTTTGAGACATAAGTGAGAAACCTCCGACGAAGTACTGCAGTGTGTTCCACCAATTAAGAATGAAGGCTCGGATAACAACGTTGAAGGAATTAATCCAAAAATAATGAACATCGATGGCTTCATCAAGCCAGGGTTCTTCTTCCACAACTAAAACCTCTCCTCTGAATCCAAGGTAGGGGTTATTATTAAATTCAAGTAATTTCTCGATTCATTTCCTCGTTATTTAAAAGCATGAAGAACGCAGATCAACCAAAAAGGAGTTGATCCTTGATTCATATGAAATTGAGGGTGGTTGTTGCATGATTTTTTAAGAGGCATAAATTTATCTTTTTGATTAATTGTTTATTACCCTCCTGATTTTATACTAACACAGAGGGCATGGGGAAAAAAACAATGTCTGGACCTTTATCCCCTTCAGTTTTTGTGCTATTTTTTGGGAGAAGATTTTCAACCAGATGACATCTTGAATCCAGGATCCACGTAGTGATGGAAGCAACCCAAGAGGGCCATAGGTGATTTCGGAATGGAAAACAGACCCCCAGAGCTCACCTGGTGGCCCGAGAATTCCATGCCGCCACAAAACCATGGAATGACATCAGCGAGCAGTGAAGGTATCTTGAATATACCAGTCATGGAGGAGAGATGGTGCTCAGAGGTGTTGTAGTGGACAAAGGGGTAGCCGACGTCGGTCGGCCATGGTGGCAGTAGGGCGGCATTCCATCGTGCACCGTGGATGGAGACCAGAGCTTCAAAGTAGTGGTGGAGAGGGACCTATGCCATATGGATCCCGCGGATAGTGTGGTGGCACCATGTGGTGCACCCTATTAATGAACTCGAAGAACTTCGCCTTTCGGGAAGGAAGGCGACCACCCGACTACAGACCATGACAGCCACCGGGTCGGGTCACGAGGTGGGCCACGGCCAGCTGAGGCAGGCCGGGCCGGTCCCTGGCCCAACCCTCTCAGTCCAGCCCAACTAGTGTGGGCCATTCTAGGTTGGACTCGAACCGGGTCAGGTTGGGTTGGTCTGAATGGGTCAGACCCAACCTAGACCCCTTTTCGACCCAGATACGCTTAAAAGGTCGTATCTCACAAACCAGACGTTCATTTGATGAATCGCATAAAGTGATGGAATACATGGAATGAGAAGATCCTTTAGAGATACACAACCTGAATTTTGGAAAAATTGTAGTATGGCTAGGTTAGATCAAACCTGAATCCAACAGGGCCCTCGGCACTAAAAAGCCTATAACTCACAGACCGGGCGTCGGATTAACATGTGTTCTACTGCATTGGGAACCTTACGACATGGAGGTACTTTTGGTTACTCCTTTTTGGATCTTCATGGTAGTTTAAGGACTATAGATATCCTTAGTATCAGATACTACAGAACTCAAGTGCACTGGGTGCGGGGAATCTGGTGGCTAACTTTCAATAGAATAGCAACCTTGTGTGGATCAGCATCACAATGACCATGTGTGGATTAGAATCATAGTGACCCTATATTGACTAGAATAATAGTAACCCTGTGTGGATCAACATCATAGTAACCCTGTGTGTATCGGCATCATTGCAACCCTTTGTGGATCAGCATCATAGAAACCCTGTGTGGGTCTGTAGTGCATGACCCAACGATTACTGGCCTTAGAGTGACCTATCATGTTTCATCGACATACGACCCTTTGTGGATGGAAATTGGAACATATTATTGGTGTTTAAGTTTTGGAAACTTATTAATGGAATAATATGATGTTTCATAAGACTAATTTTCTATATTATTGATCTCAGAGTTTTATGCCTAGTTTGAGTTGAGTCTTTGGCTGGTGCTTTATGATTGAGATCATGCTTTGTGGTTATTAATTTGTGGAATTTTGAAAGACCTTCGGGGGTCTCAGGGTCTCTAATGGGTATTTCTATACTCATACCTATACGGGATTTCCCGCACATTGTTGTGTTGTGTGAAGATTATGAGTAGCATTTCTGAGACTTAGGGAGCCAGGACTAGGAAGTACACAGAGGTGACTAGTTTATGTGGAGAGCGGCGATTCCGAGATGTACATACCCTTCAGGTAGGGTCCATGGTGAATTATCTCATGAGTTTTTGTCATTTTTATTTGTATCTTTTCAGTTGGTCTTATTTTATGTCCCCCTTTAATTTCAGTACACACTTTACTACTAAATTTTTACTACATGGTTTTCATCTCGTTGTCTCCTTAGTCTTTGTGTTTGCAGGTTTAAAGGAAATGACTTCCCAGTTTCAGGGATATTCCTTTCCAATGCATGTCGCCAACCCTTGTCCTATGGAAGGAGGGCTTGGAGTATTCATGACACGGGCCCCAGGGGATGGGTCGTGACATTATGCACATGTGAGGTTTCATGGGTTGGTAGGGAAACATTGTCAACTGAGTTTAGAAATAATTTTAAATACCAGAGACTGACTGAGACATAGGTATTTAGGGACACCTATAATCTAACTCAAAACCCATAAAATGACAGCAACCATGGGTATTTTGAGAACTCATGGGTATTTAGAGACCTAGGAAAGGATCATGAATCATTCTTCTTTGTTCTTGTGTTTTAATGGGTAGACCATGGGATAGGTTAACCTAAAATGAATAAAAGAAAAAAAATTAATAAATGTTAAAGTATTCTATATTCTAGGTTTAGAAGATCTAACTATTTTTCCTATTGTAGATATGCTTCTTGTTCAACTTCCCCACTAGGATCAAGAAGATGATGTTCGGTAGTTTGCACTAGTAGATCACCACAAAATAGAGGTTGATGACGATGAAACATAGAGGAGGTCTCTCTAAAAATTTAAATACTAGGGTCTATAGAAGTAAGAGGGATCCATTTTAGATATAGTAATAAAATAATGGTTAGAAGAGGTTGAGATATCTTTCAGTTCGATCTATGCTTAGAAGGATCACTGGGATTGTTGATTGTGACAATGTTTCCAAGGGAAGTGAGGTAGTGGTGGTTCTTATTCCTTGAGGATCGTGAGGAGTCGATGGTCTAATGGGAGATGTTCCAAGATAAGTTCATATCTATGTTTCTTTCTTTGACTATGAAGTTGGATAGTTACTAAGAGCTGCTCACCCATCGATAGGGGTTCCCCAGTGTGCGAGAGTTCATGATCCATTTCAGTAACATTTTTCGATATTCTTTAGACTAGTTTCTATATGAGGAGACTATGTATAGGTATCTTGAGGATTAATTTCATTCAATGTTCTATCATCAGGACACCCAATTAATGCTGATGATATATCTTGAGGTGTTAGTGAGGGGAGAGGTCATCGAGGGGACATTAGCTAGAATAGGATTATAATGAGAGGGGAGTCATCAGGATTCCTCACGAAGTAGAATTGTCATCTAGGGTTCTAGGTTTTCATGTCAGAAGAGTTTCCATTTGGTTGGGGGTAGCTACCATACTTCAATTACTTATTTCTCCAAGGGAATGGCTCTTTGGAATATTCTAAGGGATTATACACTTTTTCCCTTGTTGTGGGTGGGTTCATTAGTTGAATGAGATCCAAACGTTTATAAGTAGTCAACTTATTATAGGTGTTCCATTCTAGGTTAATTCAATGATGAATTTCTAACCAAGGAAACAACAATAGGTTAAACTAGAATTTTATCAGTATTGAGAAGATGGGGTAGGTAGACGATGACCCTGAGATTCTCCCCATACTTGTAGAGAAGAGAATGACCATGGAGGTGTTTATTAGTAGGGTCAAAGAGGCCATGGATTAGGTTATGGTCAAATTCATACATAAGTGTTTCTAGTGTAAATCAATAAAGACATCATTCGAGATACTCTTTTCTTGTTTTCCACTTGAGTGCATGCCTTTTTTTATTTAGGAGACACAAACTCCTTCATATCACTAGCCCTTGTTATTGACATGGTACTTAATGTAGAGAGGATTCTAGTTCCCTTAGCATTTACAACGCTATTAGGAGGTTGATATGACTTATTTGAAGTATTTAGAGACTGTAAGCTAGTGTTAGGGAAGAAAAACTCTCCAAGAGAGTTCATATGTTTATGAATACAACCATATGATGTCATACTAGGCATGGATTGATTGTATTTAGTGAAGGATATCATGTATTACTTCTAGATTCTAGAGGTGTTCTTCGATGAAGATGGAGAGACAATAGTAAGTTTTTTTAAAAGAGAAATAATTAGATGGGTCAAAGGCATGTTCTGTCCATATCATACCTAATGGATTAGTTGATGATGATTTCTTTGGAAGTTCACCAATCTGTGTTTCTAAGGTTCATATAAGAGTATCCTTATATATTTCTAGAAGAGGTTTCATCATTTCCCCCTCAACCGGAGATCAAGTTCGGTATTTATATACAACCAGTAATGTCTCCTATCTCGATGTATCTATAAAGGGTGAACCCTTCTGAGCTACAAGAACTGTGTATAAATCTCTATGGTCTATTAAAGTGTTGTTTTTTTCATCCAATCATTTCATTGTGGGGTGCACTAGTTTTGTTTCTAAAGAAGTTTGATGACGGTTTGCAATTCTATGTCAATTATCATTTCTTGAACCAAGTGATAGCCAAGAACCGCTATCATATTACATGGATTGATGATTTATTTGATCAACTTTAGGGTGAATGATTTTTCTCAAATATCTGTTTGTGTCTAGGATATCATCATATGTTTGTGAAGTTTGAGGATATCGTGAAGACTAAATTCGATTGTCATCATGGGAATTACAGGTTTGTTATGATGTCGTTTGTTGTGATTAATTCTCCAGCTATGTTTATGGGGTTAATGAACACAATGTTCTGTGAGTTCCTGGATAGGTTCATGGTGGTCTTCATTGAAGACGTCCATTTTTTTCATGTATGAGGAGGAGAATGTTGATAATCTGTGTGCCATTTTGGTATTTCTTCATTGACAGTTGTTGTATGGGATGTTGGCATAGTGTGTGTTTTGGGCTTGATAAGACCATTTCATGGGGCATGTTGTGTCTCAATATGGATTATTTGTAGATCTATCAAAGATATAAGCAGTTGTGTATTGTGTATCCCCCATGATAGTGGAATAAGTGAGAAGTTTCCATGGTATCTCATTTTATTAAAGGAGGTTCATAGCCATTTTCTTTGGGGTTGTGACTCATGTGAAAACATTGAAAAGAAAGGATAAGGCATTTGGTTGGACTGATCACAGTTAGAAAACATTTGTGTATCTGGTGGAGAATTTGTTTAGTGCTTTGGTTCTTTGCCTTCCAGTATAAGGATTTTAATTTGAGGGTTTCGATGATTTGTTGCATTTGGGGTTAGTTTGAGTTCTGATTCAGCAAATATTGGTCGTTTCATATGGGTATTGGAAGAGGTTTTCCCATGAATTTAAATATTACACCCACAATCTCTAGTTTGTGAAAGTGGTGTTTTCCATGAAGTTGTGGATACATTACTTCATTAGTGAGAATATTGTGTTCCTCACTGATCATTAGAGACTGAGGTGTGTTTTCTCCCTATATGAAAAGAAAATCTATCAATATTAGTTTATAGAGTTCTTACAGGATAATATATTCAAAGTTTTATTTAGGCCTTAAAAGGGAAATGTTGTAGCTGATGAATTGAGCATGAAGTCACGCAACTATGTAGTGCATGAATTAGGTGATCCCAAGAGAGTTATGGATGAACATCCATAACTAAATCTAGATATGAGAGAATTGGGGGGGAGGTGTATTTTTTTAGATGAAAGTGCAGTCTCTCAAGTGTAGCATCATGAAGAGTCCTAATTGGGGGATCTTGAGGTAGAGGTCTGGAGACTGCTAGTTGTTTGTGGTAGGGCCCCTGATGGTTTGTCTAAGGATAAACAACACCAGGTGTTGGTTCTGTAAAGTCTTTTTGTTCCTTTGGTGTCGTGTGAGATGGCTCTTATATAGTTCCATAGTTCTCCTAAAGCAGTATAACCTAGAAAGACAAAGATTTACTAAGAATTGAGGTGTCAGTTTTTGATACATGAGTTAAAGCATGCATTTTTAGAGTTTGTGTCTCAATGTTTTCTCTGCTAGAAGGTGAAGGTCAAGCACCATATTATCGGGGATTTTCTCTATCCATTATATGTTCCACAGCGGAAGTGGGAGGACATATAGATGAACACTTTTACCAATTCACCTAGATGTTAGGGATTATATGATGCTATATGTGTTGTAGTATATCATTTAATGAAGTCTTCCTTCTTCATAGAAATCAAGGAGTATAGATTATTGAAGGTTTGGTCTAGGAAATATCTAGAGGAGGAGTTGAGAATCCATGGAGTCTAAAGGATGATCATTTCCGATCAAGATACTCATTTTACCTCTAGGGTGTGTAGATGTATCTAGAATGATTTTAGTTCTTAGATTTTCTGTAGCACTTATTTTTATCAGTAGATTGATGGTCATATTGAGAAGACCATATAGACTCTTGAAGACATGTTGTTTTCTTATGTTCTCCATTCCTGAGGATTTTGGATAGGGGACCTAACTCTGGTATATTTATCTTACAAAATTATTTTCATTACACCATTTCTATGTTTCCATTCTAAACCTTGAATGTCTGACCTTGCTATTCTCCATTGTGCAAGACTAGGGATGGAGATTCACTAAATATTGGGTTGAAACTGGTACATAGTACGACAGAGATGGTTTAGGTGATTCGCAGGAGGATGAAGTCAGTGTAGGATCATCCTAAATCTTATGACGATCGTAGGAGGAATCCTATGGATATTGATATTGGGGATCATATTGTTTTTGAAGGTGACTCCCCATCATGGGCATTGAAGGCTTAGTCATGGGAGTAAGCTCTCTACTTGGATTTTTGGGCCTTTTGATGTGTTGTCTCTTGTTGGAGTCATGGAGTATCAAGTTGAACTTCCCCTATATATTATCTAGATACAATATTTTTTCCATGTGTTGCAACTCTAGTGTTATCTTTATGATGACTCTCACAACATTGATAGGGGTGAGATCGATGTTGATGATGATGCAACCTTTGAGGAGCGGCATGTAAAAATCCAAGACTGCAAGGATAAGGTGTTGTGAAGGCACGATGGATTTGAGGAGAGTATCTAGTAATGTGAGTCACAGATACATGCTTAGTATTCCGAGCAATTTTATGTTTATATCTTCTATTGTATATTTGTTCATTTGGGGGTTGTAGACCCTTTCTGTTTATGTGGTGGATTTTACTTGTAACATTTTGTGGCTTGATATCTATTGAGTTGTATATTCCCTGAGAGGGTATTTAAGAGATATTTGTGGTTTAAAATGTTCCTTTTTTAAGTTTTTGAGCTCCTATAGGGGTAAGGTTTTGGAGAGGTGTCTCATAGGGTGGTTGTTTGGACCCCTTTTTTGTTTCTACTATGGGTTGGTTTGGGATTCTCAAGGGTGAGAATGTTTTGAGACATATCTGATTTAATTTCCTAGACCACTTTGGTGCATTAAATTTTAAAAATTCTATGTTTGATGTTTTCTGGGAGGTCATGAATACTTATTTCAACACTTTAATAAAATTTCTAGTTTTTAAACAGTGTTTCCATAAATGATAGTCAAGAAAGGCAAGTGATCCAACGGTAGGTTCTGAAATGTGTTTCTGGAATTGTGAGTCATTATATGGTAGGTTTTGAAATGTATTTCTAGAATGGTTTGTTAGTAATGTTGATTCATCCAATGGTAGTTTGTTAACAGTGCTTCCAAAATAGCGAGTCAGTAATGGGGAGTCATCCCATAATAGGTTGGGAACAGTGTTTCTAGAATAGTGAGTCCAAAATGGTGAGTCTTCCAATGGTAGGTTGTGAAAAATGTTTGAATAATAGTGATTTATTAATGGTGATTCATCCAATGGTAGTTTTTTAGTGGTGTTTTCATTATAGTGATTCAACCAACAGTTGTTTAAATAGTGTTTCGAGGAATAGTAGGTTGAACAGTGTTTTATCTTCCTACAGTTTTTCCACATTGACATTATCATTGACATAAAACACATTCAAAACCTTTTTTAAATGAATTTAAGTCCGATTAAAATCCCATAACTCGTATCTAAATTTTATTAAGTGCTTCACTGCCATTACTCGGTCAAAATGAATAATATTGACTAGATCTGTAATTAATGTAACATATAAATTGTATCTAAACCACTCCTCTATTTAGAGTTTTAAAAGGTCAATATACCTTCCTTAATTGAACTTACTTCTTGTTTTTTATTTGGTATTTGACACCTAGAGTTCATCCTCCTATAAATGATGTGCATTATGTTGTAGTCACGGATCGTGTTCCCCTTGTAGTTTTTCTAGCTGTGTGTGCACCCCCTATTGTAGTGTAACCCAAAATTATCGATCTGTCATCAATATAAGGTGTGTTCTACCTCTCCTATTATGGGTACCTTGATCTATTTCTTCTCATTTATACTTTACATGTGATGTAATGTGATATCCATATTTCTTTTGGATCTTTCTCAGTTGTTGGTCGGTGCGGTGGTGTTACGAAATCCTTGGGTGGATTTATTCAATGCAATAGAGGTGATCGTGATCCATTGTGTTGGTCATTATCATGAAAAGAATGTCAGAAACATTTTGGGTAAGGGATTCATTTATAATCTATTTTATTTACATGAAATCATAGTGTTATAATGATTTATCCCGTTATATGAAAATAGAGTTTACATAATAAATATTAGATCTAGATTACAGAATTGATATCAATTTATTAGCAATGTTATTATCTCTTGATTTGATATCTAGTTTAATATATATATATATATATATATATATATATATGCATTTCTTGTTTATCATTTCATTCATGATAAAAATTGGTATGGAATGTAATGCCAGGATTAATAGTGAATTTATTCGATAAAGGATTAAAGATAAATGTTATTGATTTAGGTTGTCCTTGTGATTTGATCATAATCAAATGAATGCATGTTTGCATGTTTAATTAAATTGGTTAATTCACGATGAAATAAAAAAACTATTTTTATATTAAATGTGATTAATTATGGGGTTAGAGTTAACTTCTTGCTTGTAAAGGCCATTTACCTTATGTTTTGGACCCTTGAGAGATATGTTTGTTTCTAGCTACTTGTTTGGTAACGTGAACCTAGGATAGATGATCTCATATGGTTGTTGTGGTATGTTGGGTGGGGATGTCTAGTCTTTTTTGAAGTAGTTGATTCCTATAGTTTCAAGATGCCTCCGTTTATGCATGTGGGCATCGTAGAGGACACTGGAGATGATGCAATGTGTTGAGCTAGGGCTTACCCATTGATAAGAATGATTAATTCTTGTTGAATTGGATGTTTGTTTATCTTATTTACATTCCACAATGATTGATGTAGGCGTTTTTTCTTACTCTCATTTGAAAATAGGAGAAGATGCATGTGGTATTCCACATGATTTATATGTTCATATTTTCAATGATGAATGGGTCTACGCACCTGCTATAGGTGTAAAATACTTGACGAGTATCCCATCTACTCACTTTGTTGATCCCCTTGTGTTTGGTAGCATAGAATGTTTTACATGAATACTTGGAAATATGGAAACATGGAAATTGGTAATGTTGTTAAAAAATGAACAATTTTTTAACCCATGGGGTATGAGCTTGCTGGTATGCAATGCTGAGGTTGTGACTTTGAGAATCCATGGAATCAATTTGGTAATTCCTAGAGGTCATGGATCTTGTTTGGAATGATAATTAAATATAATGTGGGATTGATAGTGATTAATTAATGTTTAAATAATTAACTAATGTAAAGTGGAACTGATAAAAAAGGGATAAAGTAACTTAATATATCTCATTAAATGGTTGTCTTCTTATAGTATATCTAGTCTTAGCAGTGCCTATTTGGAGTCTAAGAGATTCTTAATATAGTTGAGAGTAAGACTAGGTGTTTCCCATAGTGTGGATGTGAGATATATTATATTTCATACTTTTTTATTTCTATGTGCTACTTCACCCTGTCGGTTATGGTGACAGACACCCCAGGGATTCTGAACCCTGGGGGTGGGGGTTCCCCAATATCCATGTGGGAGGTTGGATGGATGACTACCCCCAATGACCCCACACTATTCTTTTTGTAGTTACTTGTGATGGTTTGCATGGTGGATAGTTTTCCCCATATATATGTGTTGAAGTATTTATTGGATTTTGGTTATTTCACACACATATATTCTAGATATAGATTCTTATAGACTACTATAGGTGGCACTTGTATAGGTAGTGATGACGTGATGATCCTTACTATGTGTATGGGTTGTAATGGCTTGATGTATGATACCTGATGTATGATACACTCTATGCAAGATGTGGTGGCCCCTAGAAACTACCTGGTTACTTTTGGTTATATGGATACAGTGGTGAGTTTCATGAGGTGAATGTTGTGGTGGGTTTCCCTAGAGTCTTAAGTCTATCCTTTTTGGAGAGATATGCTCATGTCATATGACATTGGGGAAATATAGAAAACTACTGGGGAAATGGTAGTGGTTTACCCTTAGGAGGCTATGTCATACCTTTAGGACATATGTATGTTGTTTGTGTGTATATTTAATTTAATTATACTCTACAAACCTAATATATTCCATATATATTCATAATATATGTTTTTTTATAATCAATAATATCTTGAGATAATAAGTTAAGTGTGTTGTTCATGGACACGGTTGTTCGTACGTTTGCATGAACGCTACTTCTATTTATTTTTCTTATTAAATGACGGAAAATTATTAAATAAATATTTATATTATAATTTTTTGTATCATATATTTTTCATATATTTTTCTTATTTTTATTAAAAAAATTATTTATAAATTCCAAGAATGTCATGAAAGAGTCATATCGCACTGAGGGGGCGGTTGTCCACACATCCTCAAATAAAAGTATCATATTTACACCATATGGAAAGAATAAAGGTATGTTTTAAATAAAAAATTGTAATAGAAAAAATAAATTTTAAATATCATATATATCATATATAAAAAAAATTGATCATAAAGGACAACAAGATAGGTGGTAATGTAAAAATGAACAATAATCATTTTATGTGGTAGTAGTTTTCCATACCCAGAAACAGTATATTCATTAACCATTAGATGGAAGTGTGCATATGTGTAGGTTGAAACCATATAATAAATACAGCCTATTATATTTAGGATAATATTTTTTCATACAATCATGGAATAAGAAGATTTTATGGGGTGTATAATAGAAATAAAACTAAAGCGCTTTAGGAAAGATGTTACCTCTTAATTAGGTAACCTATTTTGGTTTGTGACAGAAGGCTTAATTTGATGGATTTATTACCAATGGGAGGATTCTATGATGATTTTAGGTATTTTTAAGAGCTATTAAGGAAGTTTATGTTCATGATAAAGTGGCCTGATATGTGTGAGGAATGGGTATAGTTCTTGCTTTTTTTATAGTGGAGGGGGAGTGACACTCTTGTAAATGAAAAAATGTATTAATTAAAAGGAGTTATAACATACCTAATGTGCCTCAAAAATGGAAAAATAATATATTATAGTGGAATAATGGTTGATAAAAACATCCACAACAAAAAAAACATTTTCATTTCTATTGTTCGGTTCCTCAACTTCTATGTTTCCTCGATTTTATCAATTAGGATTTTATTAAAGGAACAAGTTTCCTAACCTTTCTAATTTAAACATTAAGAGTAAATTAAAGTGAGACTTACTAGAAGATATAGATACACTTAATTATTAATATTATATCAAAATTATTAATTAAAAATATTATGTGATTTCTAAATTAAATTTAAAACAAGCGCATGTGACGCACAAAAAAACTTCTTAAGATTAGATTGGGTCAACAATGTTTTCACAATCTATGGGTCACATATGTTAATTATAAAATATAAAATATTACATTAATATAACATATAAAATATAAATTAACACTTATAATTCACTTGGAATAATATGTGATTTTTATTATTTTTAAATCAATTAATCAAATATCATTTATTGTAAAATAACAAAAATATCAAATTTGACCTTAATTATTTAATTTTAAATATAAAAAATAAAAAAACCAATTAAAATAAATTAATTTTATTGTTTCTTAACATGATATATTTATCTGAAAAATTAATCATATTATTTCATTCATTTAACATCATTTTTATAATTTTCAGTATCAATTATTTTAGTAAATTATTAACCAAATAATCATTACATTGTCATTTCTTAGGCATTTTAAGTAACTAAATTATATCTAAAAATTATTGATGAATAATCATGATAAAATTAACTCATTTATTTTTCAAAATGATATGAATAAATAAAAATATAATTTTTGGTACATATCTAAGTGTTTTATAAAATTTTAAGGTGAGAAAAGTTCCCCTTTTGAATTTTTCCATACTTGACATTTTTTATAGGGAAATTCAATTTAATAATATCAAAATGGCCAATTAAATTAGAAATTGTAGGGTATATAGTCTAATTATAGGAATACAATGGACTTTAGACATGCTTTTTGGGTCATTTTGGTCCTTAAGATTATGTGTTGGTCCCATATTAACAATAATTTTACCTTAATCACAATTATTAATTTTAATCACTTTCACTAATATTTTAAAAAAAATAATTTGATCTTATTAGACCATAAATATCAAACTTATTACAACCTTTTATGTTTATTTTTCAAAATTAAAATCATATAAGTTGCAAAATTGATTTTAACACCAATCTTGCAGATGCGGTGAGAAAGCGGGGTTTTAAGTAAAAATGTTCAAAATTTAAATTAGTGGTTATATATAATTTAAATATAAAAATGATTACAATAACTGAAATTTAAATAATATATGTATAATTGATAAATTTTTACTTTATGAAAAATTTAAAAAATAATTTAACATTAATAATTATTTAAATTAAAAGGTTGTTATTAATTAAAATGCAGAATTTTTTCTACTTGTGGAAAAATGAACCATGACTGAAAAATACTTATAATTAACCCTAGGATAATTTTTAAATTAAAAATCCCATAATAATTTTAATTTTGAAATATAAAATTTATAAAACTGTCAAAAAACTATTTTTAAAATGGGTACTCCATTAAAAGAAGGTAAAAATATGTTTTACAAGTAATGCAATTAACATAGTTTTATTAGTAGAGTAAGATTTTTTTTGATGTTATATATAATAATGATAGAAAAAAATTCAATTTAATTTAAAAGTAAAAAAATGTCTTAGGGTGTTACCTTATGTTTCACAAAAACAATTCCTCCAAATAAGTTTTTTTTTCAATAATGTTCAAGTTAAGATAGTTTTAAACTATAAAATGTGATAAAATGAATTATTATTATAAATGAAACTAAAACACTAAAACTAACATTATTAATTCCGAAAACATGAAAACTAAACATGAAATATATAAATTATTATTAAAAATATATGATAAAACTTTTATAACAATATTGTATTTCTTTGACTAATGAGTTTCACTATAGGGTGAATTTTTGAAATTTTGAGTTCTAAAACCCTAGTAACATTTTACACAAATGGGTATATTAACATCCCAAAAATAGTTTGTTATATAATTCATGAAAAGTTAAGATTAAATAATTCCAATGGATATGTTCTAATCCCATCCTGGATGGATTTATAATCCTCTTCATTGGTCTATTTTATACATTTTAAATAAAAATTATAATTTATAATATATAGAATATATAATTATTATTATTATTCAAAAAAAATTATTTTAGAGGAAGGTATATCATCGTCAACTCTATACCCCAACCGATGAAATAATGGTGGTCCACACCATTGAATCGGGGCAGCGACCTGAGACAGATAAAGTTAGAATGAGTCCGAATATATCCAGAATAAATCCCAATAGTGAGAGAGTGTGATATAGAGAGTATGTGTATGTGTGTGTGTGAGGTCATGAATTCATGTAAATATAGAGGTATATCGAGATATATTCTTGGTGCGTGACATATAGATCCTTGAAAAACATAAATAAAGGAAGGTGTTAGTGCCTATGTTTAGAGGAGTGTACATTAGAGAGGGTTGAAAATGATTATGGTTCTAAACAAGGTTAGAAACTAATTTTTTTAGAGGGGCTTGGAGAGAAACTAGTGATAATCTGTTCAAACAACTATACAATTTTCAATTGTTGGATCATGAGGCCATCTTTCATTATAGGGAAATATTGATCAAAATGTGTTGGTGGATCGTATCCATTTGATTGGGGAAAAATTATATCATTTGGTAAATGAGTAAACCCAAAATACCTAGCAAAGTATAGGGTGAAGTAACATAAAATTTATATTACTCTAGGTATACATTCATTAATTCATGGACATGTAGTTTATGGAGCCACCAATATTGGAAGTCATAAACTTACCTATCTCTAATTCACTCCATGATGGAGTGCATTCATATCAAATTCTCAAAACTCTATGGAAAACTTGGTGTACCACACAACATACCATTATGCTATCATGTGGTTATATCTGTATGAATATTGGAAAAATATATAATTTGGTCTGGATAACATTTTATGAATTATGTTTAACCCCTTATTATTTCAACATATATTTCAATAGAAGGGATATTATATCCATTAAATATCATTAAAAGGGAATTCTAATCAATATGAATATTTTGAAATTGAATTTTGGTGATGGTATGGGTTGATAAAATTATACATTACCTTTGTTCTAATTGTATTGAGAATAATATAATGATATTTTTATCTACATAAATTATATATTTTCAAATAATGTTTCTTCCCAAAGATTAATTTAGACATATATTTATTTAAGAAAGGCTAATGACAAAGATGTTGCTTTTTTAGGGGTTCTTGGTGGGAAATGTGGGATATAATTTAACTACAATGACTTGTTACTAATAATTATCAAACATGAAACAATGTTTTGATGAAATTCCTGGTAAAAAACTCTATAAAAACATTTTTGGGTTAGATGAGATATGATCCTTATGATGCATTGATGAACTATGGAATGGACATTGTAAATAATTTATATTGAAAAATGGTTTTATATGATGGTTATATGATGTGAAATGACCCTCAAATCTTTAATGTTCTCTATTATAGGTATGTATTTTTCAAAAATATTGGTTTTTAATTGGTTGAAATTATCCATCAATCCCACTCACAACACTAATGGATTGGTTGAATTTGAAAATTGAATTATATTGGATTTTTTTCTATTGATTAGAATGGTTGAATATTGGAGATGACCTAGTAAGTTTTTTCCTCTTAATATGATGATGTTAATGATGGATCTTTCTATTGGTAGCTTTTATGACCTCAAGTTATAATTCTTGTGGACCTTCAACTTAGCAGTAACAATGTTCATGAACATGGTGGATGATTTATTCTATGATCAACTTAATAATATAGGGAGTTAATAATGGTGTCTTGACTTTTCAATGATGGTGAAGTAGATAATTAGTTGATATATTTCATATATTTGTTATATAGGATAATGATTATGATATATATGTTTTCACATAGAGATGGTTATGTGAATGGATTAACATACTATTCCCCTAGAAGTTTATTTCTATTTTAGTGATAAATTAATATTGCAACACAACATCAATTTAATCCTTGAAATATGCTTACAATAGGATTCTATACCTAGTGTCCATATATATGGATTAGATTTACATGGTGATCAAGGATTCCCCAATGAGTGAATAGTTTGACACATTTTGATCCTTCATTATCAACACATAGATTTTTTCATTAAACTTTCAACATTATTCACGGAGGTAAATGATCCTCCCAAATTAGAAAATGGATTTACATCACCCATTTTCATGATTTTAGGATTTAAATTGTGTGATATTTTATGATAGATTTACTAAATATATTTTTATGATGTTAATATCTTAATTATGACATATCCTAACTACTCAATGGAACTATCTCATGGAGATGTGCATTGTCAATTTAAGGGATGGTTTTGGTTTGGGTTTTATTATATGGTTTTATATTTAGTGGGTAATTATTTATGATTATCATGGTAATTGTTTACCCATGTGTGTTATACATTTATGTAATGAATTTTGAGATTCCTTATATGGTTTAGTGGTATTTAATATGTATATCCTAGATTAACCATAGTCATCATTGAGTTGTGAATCATCGACTATATATTTTTCTTTTATATCATTCTATTACCATGCATTAATGATATTGAATCACAATTACAGAATAAGCTTTTAACAGTGATAGAATAATCCATTATAAGCATAAAAAGTGTTGTTAGTCTTAGTAGTATTAAAAGGGGATGATTTTGTCAATGGTAGAAAATAAGTTTTAGAGGCAAGAATTTATCAATGTTACCTCCAACAGTGATAATGGCCATTCTGTTGTAGTGTTTTGTTATAATTATAGCACACTACAAAACAAAATATAGGAAAATAATGGATATGGAAAATACATAATTTAATTGAAAACATAATTTCATCAAAGATACAAGAAAAATGAAACTATTATATAAATTTCTGCCATTGTTTTGTACAATTACATTAACAATTACAATTTATCACCAACATTCAATAGCATCTATAGTTTCATTGACTTTGGCACTCAACCCCATCTCAAAAAATCCCAATCAAGGTATCAGTTTTCGAACAATCCTCCAAAAATCAAGTAAATGAATCCCACTATATAAGAAAATATATATTATTTAAGTAATATTATAATGAAATAAATTTATAATAAATATGAAACAACACATTAGTTAAATTTCATTTTAATGCATAAAACACACATTAAGAGTATTATCAAATACACCATGCTTCACATTGAAGTGTGGATGATTCCTAAATGAAATAAATGTCTTGGGCATATTTATCTTATTGTATCAAAAAAATCCTAATGTGATTGATTGGTTTTTAGTATGTCGCTTATTTTTCTTAATAAAAATTAATTTTAAAGTGAAAACATGCACTTTGAGTGAAATCAGTTAAATTTTATGTTTCTTATATGTGATACTAATTCCAAAATGTTAATTATGAATAATGAAAAATTTCCCTAAATTATAAAAAAATACATTATTTTTTTTCTTAATTTAAATGGACTGACACAAATATAGAGTATGTAACTTGTCATTTTTACTAAAATGCCAATTTTAAATAAAAAGACACATTTGGAGTCATATAGGTCACACTATGTGTCTGATTGAGGTGTGTCTAATTCCTACATATCAATAATATCTTATGTATTATTTTCCTAAAGTATCAAAAAAATCCAAATATGTTTTCTTGGTTTTTGATTTTGTCACTTGTTTTTTACTAAAATGTAATTTTAAATAGAAAACACCCACTTTGTTTCATTCCTGGCATATCTTGTGTTTTTCTGTTGTGATATTTTATCCTACATGTAAAAAATTAATTATTAATATATTTCCTACATTATCAAGATAATAAAAGTAACTTTTCTCATTTTCTAGTGTGTGACACATGTTTTGAACTAAAATGACAATTTTTAATTGTTAAGAGACGCTTTGAGTTATACCAGGCACATTGTGATTCAGATTGAAGTGAGGATAATTCATACAGATAAAAAATGTGATATGAATCATTATCTTAAATTATTAAAATAAGTTTAATACGTTTTCGAATTTTTTGAGTATGTTAGTTTTCTTTTTTAGTAAAATGAAAATATTAAATAAAAAGACACACATTAATTAATACCGATCACACCATCTTTCAGATTGAGGTGAGGTTGATTCATATGCATCAAAACATACATATATATCATTTTTATAATGTATAAAAAATATATGAATGTGTTTTATTGGGTTTTGGTATTCTACTTTTGTTTACTAAAATTTCATTTTAAACTAAAAACATGCACTTTGAGTCAGATAAATCACATCATGGGTCGATTTGATGTGAGACCAAATCCAACATATCACAAATGACTTTTGAATTGTTTTACTACATTTTCAAGACAATTAATAATTTTTTAAAAAAAATTATTGTTTGGAAGATATTTTGAATTAAAATTCCAATTTTAATTTGATAATCGAAACTTTGAGTCATAATAGGAACACTATGTTCCAAATTGAGGTTTGTATGATTAATACATATAAAAAATGACTTATGGGTCTTAATTATAATGTATTGAAACAATGATAATTTTTTTCTTGTTTTTTAGTATGTCAACTATATTTTTTCTAAAATGTAAATTTTAAATAAAAAGTCACACTTGGAGTCATACCAATCAAACTGTGCATCCGATTGAGATGTAGTAGATCCTAAAAATACAAAAATGAATTATGGATTATATCACTAAAGAATCAACACAAATACAAATGTGTTTCATCAATTATGAGTATGTCACTCTATTTTTACTAAAATTTCATTTTTAACTGGAAACATGCACATTGATTCATACTGACACACCATGTATTAGATTGAAATTATACTGATTCATACACATAAAAAATGAATTATGAATCATTTTACAAAATTATCAACATAATATGAGAACAATTTATCAGTTTTATAAGGTGACACATGTTTTGAAATAAAATGTAAATTTAAAACTGATAATGATCACCATGATTGATATTGCGCACAATGTGTATCAAATAGATTTTCATATGATTCCAATACAACTAAAATAAAATACAAATCATGGTCCTAAAGTGTCAAAATAATATGAATGTTTTTTATTGGTTTTGAGTTTGCCACATTTCTTTTTAGAAAAATTTCAATTTTAAATAAAATGTCACACTTGGAGTCATGCCAATAACATTATATTGTAGATTGAGGTTTAGTTGATTTCAACATATCAAAAATGAATTATAAATAATTTTTATAATGTATTAAAATAATATGAAAATTTATTCTTGGTTTTGTGTATGTCAGTTTTGGTTATTAAATGAAATGTCATCCTAAATTGGAAACACACACATGGAGTCATAACTGTCACATTATGCATCATATTGAAATCATTTTGATTCTTATATGTCAAAAATTACTTAAGGATCAATTTTATAATGTGTCAACACAATCCAAAATTTTCTTGGTTTTTATTATGACACATCACTTTTTTACTAAAATGTCACTTTAATCACAAAACATGCACTTTGAGACATAACTGATACATCATGTGCATG
Source organism: Viscum album (assembly GCA_963277665.1). NCBI lineage: Eukaryota > Viridiplantae > Streptophyta > Magnoliopsida > Santalales > Viscaceae > Viscum > Viscum album. Next base: position 1,320,495,303 of record OY728158.1, read on the forward strand.
TTTTATGTGAGTATAATTCCTACACCTAAAAAATGAAATATTAATTATTTTTATAATTTATTAAGATAATAAAATCACATTTTCTTTGTTTTTCATGAATCTCAAATTTTTTTAACTAAACTATAAATTTTAAACTCATAACAGACACATTTATTTGTAATGGAATAACCATGTATTTGAATGAGTTATGGATGAAATTTACACATCAAAAATTACTAATGGACCTTTTTCCTAATGTATAAAAAAAATAAAAATGTTATTCACAATATTGAGTATGTGGTGTGTGTTTTAAACTAAAATGTCAATTTTTTAACTAAAAATACACACCTTGAGTAATACCAGAAACACCATGTAACATATTGAGTTGTGGTTTTTTTATACATGTAAAAATGACTTATAAATAATTTTCCTAATGTATTAGATAAATATTATAGTGAAATTAACTAAAAATTAGATATAGTGATATGAAACTAAATTAAATTATAAGTAAGAAGTCACCTCCTCATGATGTCTCTATACCTTCTTATACCAGATATGCTACCCATTTGTTTCTAAACATATATATTTCCTCTTATGAATATGAGGACTATAAACAATCCTAGTATTTCTGAAAAATATAAATAAAATTGTGTGTATAAAAATCTTATATAAAATTTTAATTATCTTCAAAAATACCATTTTATGGATGCTAGTTTGTTGATGGTGTTGGAGTTGGTTCCCTAAATGAAACTGGAATGTAATTTAGATTAATTATATATTAAATGTAATAAATATTAAGATAAATTACATATCACATATTCATTGTTCTTCTATAAAATATTAATGTGATAATGTCCTAGGATATATGTCGCATTGATAAGGTAATATTAGTTCCCTATTATGATGATAAACTTGAAGCAGTATGATGATATTCTGAAATATAGTTCTGTTGTTGGATATTTTACAATGATAAACCATGTAGTATGTATATCACAGTCATAAAAATCCTATATAGCTAAAAACAATCAAGTATCTTGACCAACCATTTTAGAGTTATGAAAAGGGTAATTTGGATCCTTTCCATTAGAATGTCATAGAAAATATAAATTCCACATTCAATGGTGAGGGAAATTGGGAGTTGAAAAAATTGTGGGAGAAATAATAAAATTAGTATTATTTATTTATCACATAATTTGTAATCATGTAATGTACTAATAATATGTTTTAATTGTTGTAGAAAAAATGGAAAGTAAAACCATAAAAGAAGTGAAATCATTACATAACTCAGTTTATGTACTTACAAATAAAAAATTTCATATGTTGTGCACTCATTTATATGATGTAGTATTATTTGAATGTTGGAACAATGTGTTGGAATCCCCTATTAATATTCTTCCACCCCAACAAGTGAGAGAAAGTGAAAGGTAATCTTACCAGAGATATGTTAAGGATTATACTTATTAATTTTGTATTTTATTATCAATTATAGAAATCTAGTTAATGATACATCATAAATATAATGATTATTACACCATAATAACTCATATCCATCCTCTTGAGAAAGATAAGAAAGACATTAAATAAATAAGATTTTCAATGCATTGTATTAGTGAAAACCGAAAGAAGGAAATATTTCTACTTATCATGATTTCAAAATTCTAGGGAATATTGATTGATTAGAAAAATTTTGATTCCACTTGGATGATAAATTAGCCATCAATTTTATTTTTTATTCTTACAACCAATATTATCCTAATTTTTCCATGCCCATATAAAAAATGGATAGGTTTTCATGAAACTATTATACTTAATTCACTAAGAAAATAAGGATTATTTGAAACCTATTTCTCCTTCTCTAATGTTAAATTTTTTGAATGTTATGGCTAAAGATCTTTAATGACACATTTCCTTTCTATCAGGCATGTTTTAACCTTTTTTTGGTTTTCTATTTTTGTTAGCTGAGTAACATTGAGAAGTAATTTGGAGGATACTATTAATGATGGTGTCTAGAATTTTCTGGAATTTTTAGTATAAAACATATAGTTTATAAAGTCTTCTAGTGATTTACATCCCATGTAGTGGGGTTACACGACATGTAATGATCTCCTAGGATTTGTTGTGAAATGGGTGCAAAACATGCAAGGTTGCACACCGTGTACAGCTTACACTCCATTTAAATATAAAAAACATGTTTTTTATAAATGATTTTTGTTTTTTTAGTTCATGTGGGACTCTAAAATGAAACAAAATTTAATTGGGATACACACCATGTAAAACCATGAGTGTTGGTTTTAAGCTGGAGGTTAATATAAAATTATTATCTCCATCCAAGATGTTTCCTCTCTCTCTACCTAGAGGATATTCCTATGTGATTTTGGAGATCCCCAATCCTGCCAGATCATTTGTTTGATGATTTATAATTGTATTAGTTATATCTCTGTTTAAGTGGTATTCCTACCACTTCAGTTAATCTTTTTTTTCTCTTTGGATTTTGATAAATAATATTGGGATTGATGGATTTAATCTCTATATTGTTTAATATTGATTATAAGTTTTGTTCCAAGATCTACTTTGTCTTATTTTGTCATTTTAAAATCCTATTGTCGGTGTTGTGTTATGTGATATCTGTGATAAAGGATGGTGGTTTTGTATGGTTCTTTCCATATGATCAAAAAATTATTATCATGATTTGATTCAAAAGTATTTCAAATGAGTTATTAATACTGAATTTTATTTGAATTGGAATTTGAAATTGAATTAGTATAATTTTTTTTGTAAACCCCAAATTACAATGCAATTAAAAATTAGTGTTTAATTTTAAATTGATTTAATTTGTGAATTTATTTGTGAATTGGTTTTGATAAAAATGGATTAAATTGTGTTGTTGAAAAATGTATTATTTTTTTTATTTTCAAAACTCATGAATTAATGAAAAACCATTGTTTTGATTTTGAAAGTGAATTAAAATTTCAAAAAAGATAAATGGGTATTTGATATATGAATGATGATTGATTTGAATGAAATGATTTTAAATTTTTCAATTGATTCATTGATTGATCATAGTGGTGCCTCTAAGGTTAGTGGGTTATTTCAAAAAAATAATGTTATGATGGAAATTTCATAGAAATAGATTGAAAACTAAAATTATAAAAAAACTAGTTAGAATATTGAAACCTTGATTTGATGTTGATGATTCATATTATATCTAAGCCTAAGGGACATGTTTCCACATATTTACATGATCACTGATATGATACATGTGAGGATCCTATAACTAGATACTATCATACCACAAGGAAGATGACCCTGGTAGTTATTGTGATTGTTTAGATTATAAAATTCATTTATTTTAGATTTTAATTACTCATTCCTAGTTATTTATATAAAATGATTTATAAAAAATGTTAATATATTCCATGTTTATTTTTTTCCATTATGCTAAATTGAAAATCGTGTTTTTTTAATATTAAAATGTATTTCCATGATAGTTTTAATTTAAAATTGAAAGCATTACTTAGTTTATTATTATCTAAACTTATTATAGAACACATGTTGAGACCATATTTGGATTTTATCTCAAACCCTACCTTTTCCATCATGCATTTATGGAATGCAATAAAACATGCAAATATATTCACTAGGCTTGTGTAGTTTGCATCTAAGATAACATTGAATGAGAAGATAAAGACACGAAAATTAGATATTTGAATTTGATCTGACATTCATTATCAAGTGTTATTTCCAAATCTATATTCTTATGAGGATGTGATTGAAACAACATTAATGGTTTGTAAGGTCCCATGTTTATCCGAGTTGGAATTTTGAGCCAGAATTTGGAATTTTTCTATAAGATGATTGTAAATTGTAAAATTGTATTTTTACACTAGAAATGATATCTGATAACTTTTATAACTACTTTTTTGGTCTTAGAATAAGGGTTTTACCCTGGGACAGGTGTTTGGTGGAAATCCTAACCATTCAAATTTTTGTAGAGTAATTAACAATTAGTATTTAATAAATTAAATATCAATTTTTTCATGGAGGTTCATTCAGACATAGCTTTTGAATGGAGTTTTATATTTAAATATTTTATCTACTGTTGAGTTTGAAATAAGGAATTTTTCTTAGGCGGGGCATAAAATCATGTTGGGCATTGGGGTTAAGCTGGGAATCCATTTTCATTTTATTTTCATTTTTGTTTACTTATTCCATTAATTCATTCTTCTCTAGATTATCACATGTTCCCCATGGGATCTACATAACAAAATAATATGATATAATGGAAGAGGAAGTGATAAAGAGAACATGGGAGAGAGTGAGGTAGAACTAAAAAGCTCGGGATGTGCCAGATCATCATACAATATCCATGGAGCACAAAAACAGACAATGATTTGGCTGATTCCTCCCAAATATAGGAATGTTTTATGATTTTACAGAAATCCCTATATATTTATTATTTTCTTGTTTTAATCCAATTTTTATTCTTCATTAATACCCCTCGTGGTTCAATCTATTGTTTTGGGGAGGAAATGGGGGTTTCAGGCATTTTAGATGGGTTTTTTGTTTAGGAAAACCAATGTACAAAACATGTGTTTTAGGAACACACGTTGTGTGTTCTTCCTGTTTGGGTACGATAATGTTTTTGGAAGTACACATTTATTTTTATTTAAACTTTTTGTACTAGGAATTAGTTGTTTAACTAACACACGCCTGTCGTAGGGCGTGGAAAAACAATTATTTCCTATGTTAAAAAGTAGTAATGTTTTTGACCTAGGATATCTCCCGAAGAGGAGTGAACACAAAACAGGTTGTCACTTTGAAACGAGGGTAAAAATGTTGTGTTTTTTTAAAATGAAATTTGAAATTAAAATGATTGAAAAAATATGATATTAAAAATGGTGATTAGGTCAGGGTCAGTTTCCTAATTTTAATGTTATCATTGTTCAATTTAATTCAAACCTCTTCTTCTTTGTTGATTAAAGTGAGTTTCCACAATCATTTCCTCTCACTTCCTTAGTGAAATTATTATTGTGAGAGAAAACCTTACCAAGATCTAGGTTTGGTCAACTCTCCTTCCATATGTAAAATAGTTTTATTGAATATCTTTAATTGAAATGGGAAATACCCGATCGGGTTTTCTTTATCCCAAACAATCAAGAACATTCACTACACCTTTTACACGTACTGATGATCGTCGAGTACTTCACCACTAATTCTTGGTTTATTCCATCGTATATAAACCAAAAATTAGTGGAGGGAGATTATGATTATTTTAACAAGGAAAAAATTAATAACGGAATTAATATTCAAGAACTATCTCACTTGATAATAAAATACACTACAAGAAATTGAAAACAACTTTTAATAAGAAATTTATTCAATTGCGTCCAAGAACTCAAGTATTACAATGCAGAAAACCAACCCTTCCCCAATCACTCCAAATGTTTACCCCACCATGGTAAGGGTAATTGAGATGAATGGGAAAGAATAAGGAATTACAAAACTATGAAAAAGAAAATAAATAAAAGAGAAATCTGAGAAGTTCTTCTCCTTGGTGTCCCGGAATGAATGGGATGGACAATGGGATGATTTGAGAGGGTGGAGCTCTCCTCCTTTTATAGCCAAAATTTGTCCCCCGTATGGTGACACATTTTAGACCCATTAAATGACATTATCATGCATTTAGCCCTTCTTGAATGTTGTTCATAATTCCTTTGGTCGTGTCCCCTCAAAATCTCAGCAGATTTGGACATGTATTCCGAGATTTATGTACGTTTTACTCTGAGCATCTATTCTGTCCAGTCAGACTCTCCCAAACGAAATCCTCCGGATTAGGGTTATTTAATGACCCATTAAACGGCCAATTCACGTGGCTCTTACTTCATAAAATATGCTCCAAAACCCCTTGTGCGTCCACCCACAGAATATCAAAACATTTGGGCCCACCATGGATGAGTTATCGAGCCCACACTAAAACTAGGAAGAACTGCAAAGAGTTTTTTTGAGCCAACTTGTGAGCTTCTTTTGAGCTTCCATATTGCCGATTAAGCTTTTAGTCCCAAACTAGTAAATGAATCCCTGGATGTTTAGAATCTTGAAAAGAAAGAATTTTTCAATTTGGATTAGTGTAAATAATGTTATGGCCAAACTACCGAAATAATTTAAAACTGTTAAAAATCCAAAATGGCCCATTTTTACTATTTAGCTCAAAATAACACCAATATCATAAAAATGAAACAATTCATATTTAAGAAACACTTTTGTGGGTTTAAAACAATGATATTAAATATAAATTAATTGAAAATATTTGATCTATAAATTCTCCCACACTTATCACTTGGACTCCTGGACAAGTAAAATTCAAATCAAATCAAATCCAAAACACATATCAATGAGATCTACCAAATCAATTCCAAGAAACAAAAAGATATCATGCCTCATCAAAAACAATTATTTCAAGTTCTCCATTTTATATTTTTTAAAATATTTTCACTTCATTTCTTATCCCATACACAAAAAACACCTACCTCTCATTAATTTTCTCTCATCTCACAAATGTAAATGCTCAACAAGTCTTTTCTTATCCAAACTCACACAAGAGTCACCATAGGCTTGATAAATTCCTAATTCTCCACCCAATGTGAGTCAAGGACATGTGTTTCTCAGGAGTACTTTTCAGGGTTTTTCTGTGGCTTTCGGTTGGTAGGATTTAGATGTTAAAAATTCTAAGGCTGAAAAAAGGAGGGCTTGGCTCTTTTTGAAGCAAAATTGCAAGATTCTAATTTTCACTCAAGTATGGTATCCTTATCTTCCCCTTTTTAGAAACTCAGATCCATCATCATTCAATCTACTCGGGATTTCAGAATAAAAAATTTCAATCTTTTCAAACATGATTTTTCTTAAAATCTCCAGATAGGCACAACTTTCTTTTTACATCGGAAGCTCCAGAAAGACACAGCTTCTCTTATCGTGAAAGCTCCCGAAAGGCACATCTTTTAACAAAATGAAATATTCAGTATGAACATCAGCTCTTCAATATTTTATATTCCACCAAAATTATCACCAAATGAGGTAGTACAACACAAGACATCTTCCCCCACACTTAAGTTCAACTAGATCATGCAATTTCACTTCAAGAGAAGGTAGGATGGGGAAAATTGGCTTGTAATGTGGCTAACCTAACAGGAAATTCATAGATACTAGGGGATACAAAGAAGGATAAATGTAAATGTGGGCCATAATTAAAAGGATTATTTTGAAAAATGGGGTTTCAAACCAAATAAATGCCTCAATCATTTAAAACACACGTACCCCAAACCCTCAAGTTTTGAAAGGAATAAATCAAATTCTGGTTAAAGTAAGCATGGTCTGGTTATCTCAAGAAATGATTTGAATGAAAAGCATATGAAAAAAATGGTTCAGAAGCCTCACAGGAAAGTGATTTTAAAGATATAGACAGTGAAATATGGCATGGGTTTCAAAAATAAGTGTACTTTTCATGAAATTCCAAAAGATTTGAACTTGAAACAAAAGTAATTTCAGCATTCATTTAAGCTCAGTTTCATGAAATATATTGGTTCCCTCATTGAAATGGGTTTCAAAAATGGTATTGATAATCATTTCAGCTCAAAAGTTTCAGAAACACACCGAAAATTGAAAAATAAACTCACACAAATTTGAAAACACACGATTTTTATTTTTTTTGAAAACAAACATCAAATGAAAATCCTATACTACAATGGTTCCCTCCCCCACACTTAAATGATGTAGTTTCCTCAGTGAATTCAAATGTATTAAACATATAAGAATATTTGAAAATGAATCACAATAAGCACGAAAATGTAAAGGAGAGGTACGACCTAACTTATTGGCAATGCAACGTTGAGATAAGCTCCTAAGTGTTGCTCTTTGAATACCTAAAAAGGTAAAAAAAAGATAACATAAGAAATTTATTAAAAGAAATGAAAGTATAAATTGAATAATAAAAAAAGATAAATCTTGGTTTAATCCCCCAAGTGGGCCCTGGGTTTTGACTGCCTCCAGAGGGGCAGTTCTAATCAGTTGTCCCCAATTTGATGGTGGGTGAGGTTTCTTGCTCATAAACCAACAAAAATTCTTCTTTCCAGCATGTACTTTTTTCTTTCTGAGGATAATTCCATGTATAGAGTACACCAGATCTGACCCCTTCACAATTATATACCTCTTGCATGGCGGGGGTAGGATGAAGTATGGAACCTCCTCCTCTTCAGTTGCTACTTGTGAAACGTCTTCTTCAAAATATAGTGGTTTCTCCAGATGTGTTGCATGAAAAGAATAATCAAAGGGAGATTCAAAATTTAAATTTGAAATATTAATTTTAAAATCTCCCTTTTAAGGTAGGCATCTTTTAGATTTGGTTCTTAAGGCATAGCCACTTGTATCTCTTCATGGACTTCCTCAAGTAGATGATTAATATCTTCAGGGAGCTCCAGGTGTTCCTCAACAGGTGCATATTCTTTTTCATCTTCTTCTAAGGCAATGTAAGTATTGACCAAATCTGAAAATTCAAAATAATAAGGAGTGATGCTCAAATCGGATTGAATGAAATCAGAAAATGTAGAGTTCATGGAAGGATCATCTCCTTGAGTTTGTTCTAGTTCAATCACTTCTTCAGTTGAATGTGCCTCTTGGATTTGATTATCACTAGATGGAGGGAGGTAGTCGGGCTCCTCCATCTTGACTTCAAATTCCACCAATTGGGTGGTGTCTTCCTTTCGCGGTGCTAGCTCTTCTTATTTTCAAGGCTTACGGAGATCAAGAAGTTCCTCACATTCATTCCAAAATTCATCAAGTTCGTGTTGATCTCCCACATGTAGCTTAGCAGGGAAGTCATCCTCTTTTTCATCTATCTCAGGTAAAATTTGTTGAGTGATGATGAATGAGTCTTCAGGTACCTCAAAATTTACCTCCTCTATTTCTTCAATGATGAGTGGTGAAATTTCTTCCACCACTATCTCAGGTTCTTACTCCAGCTCAGGGTCGGGTTTCTCCATCATTGCACGAACATAGTCCAATGCCCATTCCATTTTCCTACCCAAATCATCCAAATTATTACTAATCCTTTCAACCCGGTCATTGAGATCATGATAATCAATTTCTAGTTCTTGATATTTCACCTACGAGTAATCTTCCCATGCATAAAAATATGAATTTGAATACTTCATGGGAAAAAAATTAGATTTTTTTTAAAATTTGAAAAAGTCAAATATTTAAAAATAAGTTGTGGCACTTCCTCCCTGGAAACGGCTCTAAGTTTGACGCACACCTATCATAGGTCATGGAAAAACAATTATTTCCTAAGCTAAAATGCAGTAATTTGGTTGACCTAGGATGTCTTTCGAAGAGGAGTGCACACAAAAAAGTTTGTCACTTTGAAACAAGGGTAAAAATGTTGTGTTTTTTTGAAATGAAATTTGAAATTAAAATGATTGAAAACTATGATATTAAAAAGGGTGATTCGTTTGGGGTCGGTTTCCTAATTTTAATGTTATCCTTGTTCAATTTAATTCAAACCTCTTCTTATTTTTTGATTAAAGTGAGTTTCCACAATCGTTTCCTCTCACTTCCCTGGTGAAATTATTATTGTGAGAGAAAACCTTACCAAGATCTAGGTTTGGTCAACTCTCCTTCCATGTGTAAAATAATTTTATTGAATATATGTAATTGAAATATGCAATACCCGATCAGGTTTTTTTTATCCCAAACAATCAAGAACATTCACTACACCTTTTACACGTACTGACGATCGTCGAGTACTTCACCACTAATTCCTGGTTTATTCCATTGTATATAAACCAGAAATTAGTGGAGGGAGATTATGATTATTTTACCAAGGAAAAAATCAATAACGGAATTAATATTCAATAACGATCTCACTTGATAATAAAATCCTCTATAAGAAATTGAAAACAACTTTGAAAAAAAAAAGAAATTTATTCAATTGCGTCCAAGAACTCAAGCATTACAATGTAGAAAACCAACCATTCCCCAATCACTCCAAATGTTTACCCCACCATGGTAAGGGTAATCAAGATGAATGGGGAAGAAGAAGGAATTACAAAACTATGAAAAAAATAAATAAAATAGAAAGCTGAGAAGTTCTTCTCCTTGGTGTCCCGGAAGGAATGGGATGGAGAATATAATGATTTGAGAGGGTGAAGCTCTCCTCCTTTTATAGCCATAATTTGTCCCCCAGATGGTGACACGTTTTAGGCCCATTAAATGACATCTTCACGCATTTATCCCTTCTTCAATATTGTTTATAATTCCCTTGGTCGTGTCCCTTAAAAATATCATCGGATTTGGACATGTATTCCGAGAGTTATGTACGTTTTACTTTGAGCATTTATTCTGTCTAGTCAGACTCTCCCAAACTCAATCCTCCGGATTCAGGTTATTTAATGACCCCATAAAAGGTAAATTCACGCATCCCTTCCTTCATAAAAGATACTCCAAAACTCCTTGATCATCTACCCACCGAATATCACAATATTTGGGCCCACCATGGATGAGTTATAAAGCCCACACTAAAACTAGGCAGAACTGAAAACAGTTTTCTTGAGCCAACTTGTGAGCTTATTTTGAGCTTCCATATGGTTGATTAAGCTTTTAGTCCAAAACTAGTAAATGATTCCCTGGATGTGTAGAATCTGGAAAAGAAATAATTTTTCAATTTTGATTAGTGTAGATGATTTTATGGCCAAACTACCAAAATAATTTAAAACTATTAAAAAACCAAAATGGCCCATTTTTACTATTTAACTCAAAATAACACCAATATCATAAAAATGAAACAATTAATCTTAAAGAAACACTTTTGTGGGTTTAAAACAATGATATTAAATATAAATTAATTGACAATATTTTCTCTATAATTAACCATGTCACATACATGAATTATTTTGAAGTTAAATTTCATTTATTTTCCTTTCATTTTTTGTTTTGGATGGTTTCCAAAGGTTTTATGGAGAAATAGATGAGTTTTCATGAATTGGGCCAAACCGTGAGCCCAATTCCAGATTTAAAAATAAAATTTGTTTCCTTTATAACTTTTTCATTTTTTAATATTTTTACTTAATTCCAATTCCTAAATGGTCTCCTCTGACCTATTAACACCAAAATATAAATTTGGAGCCTTTATAAATCCATAATCATGGTGGATATGGGTTTTTATTTAAGATATTAGGCCTGCCCGAAGGCCCATTTCCTACATTAAAAATGATTTTTAAATATTTTATATCTCCTTTAATATTTGCGTTTTTTCGGTGATTCCACCTCCCACTAGACCCTAAGAAACCCAGGCGAACTACCATTGCCTTCCCCCCCTCCTTGGAGCTCTTTGATATCGCGAATTAGGGCTGATCTTCATAGGGTGTCTCAAATCGGCCAGAATTGAATAGGTAACTTCATCCCTTCTTAACTCTCTCAATTCTTACTTTTTTCCCTCCATTCAAGTTCCCAAATTACCTCCTATATCTTGTTCGAAGAATCCCTAAATTTTAGCTGTTTTAAATTTCAGAAACTATTGTGTTTGGAGTGATTAATTCAGGATACTTCAAGTAGGTGAGTCTATTTCTTTCCTCTTTCAAATTGCTTAGGGTTTCTTCCCTAATTCTTGAATTATAAAAAATTCCAGAAGTTAGGGTTCGTGCATAGGTTCTAAATTACTATATTTTGGATGAAATATTGAGGTTTTAGGTTTCTTTTAACTTCCTTGAGGTGTGGTGGTCATGCGGTTGATGTTTCATCCCAATATTTGAGGGTTTCGACACATTCGGTAGGTGATTCTGTGGGTAACCATTTAATGATGACTTAGTTTGCTTGATTAAATAATTTTGCATGTTCCTTATGTACTGTGCATTATGAGAAAACCATTTTTGGTTGCAATAGTAAAGCATTTGTTTTTAGAGTTACATTTTTGCTTGAAGTGTGTATTTTTCAAATGTATTTCATGTGTTATATCTTGTGGTAGTTTTGTAAAATGTGGAAGTGATTTATTAGTTGTTGAAAGGGGCTGCCAATTATGGTTAGGTAATAATATAGTTCCATGTGGGCCTAAAAATGGGGTGTATTTGAATGGTTTTATTTGTATAACCTTGTTATACTCCTTGAAAGTGTTTTATGGATTTGTGTGTTCTCATGGGTATCTTTTGTGATATTATTCAACGTGATTATATAACATTTGAATGTAGATTATTTCATGTTTATTGGGCTGACAATTCTGTTTTGGTAGGGTCTGGGTGTGCTTTTGGCTTAAAAAGAGATTTTTGAAATGGATTTTATGTGCAAAGTTTGGGTATACTCTTTATAATTGTTTTATGAAAGTTTTGAATGCTTTATTGGGTTGTGTAATAGGTGAAACTATATCAGCAAACTGTTTTGGTAGGATTATATTTTTAAAAGGTCCATTTCATTTGTGAAAAGTCTGTTATGTGATATGTATCATCTTGGAAATATTTTATTAAATTGTTTGAAGAAGATATTTTGGAGTGAAAGTGATGTGAAAGTGATGTGGAGTGTTTTGTGTGAGTGTGATGTGAAAAAAATTGAATTTTTGAATATGAAAGAAGTGTTATATTCCATGTGTGTGGGCTGTTATATGAGTTTAAATATCTTATAATTGTTTTATAAAATTATTTAATGGTTTTGTGGAAGTGTTGAAGAAATGTGAAATGTGTTGTGGGCTATTTTGGTGTGATTCGGATTTCAAAATCATTTTGAATGAAAAATGGATTTTTGTGACTTGTGTGGTATACATATGGGCTGTTTGGTGAATTTTCGAGGTGGAAATGATATTTTCATGTTCAATGTACATTTCTTGACTTGTTGAACTTGTTTGAGCACAAGGGGAAAACCCGGGTATCTAGGTGGGTGGACGTGTACTAGTATGCTAGTGAATCCGTGGGGTTTGACCTCAGTTGCACTTAGCAAGATTGACGCTTACAACTCTAACTAAACTATGATGATGATGATTGGGGACCACTAGGTTATGGGTATGTTCCCTACTAGTGGCTCGTGCACGAGAATGGATATTTGTGATGGTTACTCTCACCGAGATACGAGGTACCTGGGACCCACAGCTAGCTAGTGCTTGGGTGTTACTTCCTATTTCTTGTGCTCATTTTTTATTTTGTACTTACCGTCGGCATACGGTATAGTTGGCTGGAAAATTCAGTAGTGTTGACATTTTTTTTAAAAGTGTTTATTCTTAATGATAGCCCACTTGAAAACTGTTTTTATTCAAAGTAGCATCTTTTAGAAATTGTAACTAGCTTTTCATGTTTTTGAAAACTTGCATGCTTTTCATCTTTAAATGTTTATCACATGGAATCTCTTAGTGGTGGTATCCTACTGGGAATTGGCTCACACCCTACTTACACCCTTGGGTGTAAGTAGACATGGTTGTTTTTGTTGTCGCAGGTTGGGTACAGTTTGTTTTGTTCCAGTGGTTCGGGTTTCTAGCAGGTCCTTGGTGGTGAAGTCTTGTGGAGGTGGCTTGTGGGCGGTGCCCCTTGCCTTGAGGGTTCTTGGGATGTCCTTATTTGGATTTGTAACTTTGGTATAGACCTTTTGAGTTATTTTAAGCCATGTAATTCAGTTCTGAATTTTTGTAAAAGATTGTTTGGTTTGAAAAATCCAGATTTGTTTCATTGGATTCTTTTGTTGTTTCATGTTTATAAACTCGGGTAAATCGTTCCCAATTTTCATTTTATGATACCCGGGCACTTGTGCCAGCCCGTGGGGATCGGGAACGCCCTTCGGGTCTTGCCATGGACCGGGTCGGGTGCCGAGTTTGATGGCGACCAGATTCGGTTTGTGACAAAATGGTATCAAAGGAGGTTCAGGTTAACTCTTTGGGTCATGTTATTTGGGGAAGAGTCAAGATAGTATGGAGTTAGGATTGTTGGGACATGGAATTCTAGTTATGGGTAGTGTGCCTGATCACCACACCTCATAATGGGATTCAAGTTTCCAAGAGAAGTCGGTATTTATCTAAGTCCTTCAGTTTTCTTGGTTCGATGATGATTAAGGGAAATGAAAAGAGAGTTGGGTTAATGGTCCTAGTGAGCTCGCAAGGCCTGGCAAGCCATGTGGAGCCAAGGATATTCCCTAGAACACTCTCTGTGACAGTGAGGTGATTGGAATATGGCTTCCAACCATATTTCCAAGTCACCCACTGAAACTAGTTTCCTCTTGCATTGTTTTGTGCTTAGGTTTTAAAACCTTAGCATTTTGGTTTTAAGAAGTGTAAAGTTTTTGTGAAATGATTTTCAAATAAAGAGGGAATGGTTTGGTTTATGAAATGGCGGAACTTAATTTTCAGAATTGTTTTGAAATATAAAATGGTGTGCTTACACCTCTTTGAAAGTAGGAACTATATTGATGTTGGTTTTGAAAAGTGTTTCCAATAGAGTTTTCTAAACAATCAGAGTGTGTTTTAATGGGATGAGATGTTTTGAAATTGAAGTGAATATCTTGAAAGTGAGTTATTTTCTAAATGTTTGTGACTTTTTGAAAATTTTTGTAAGATGTGAGTTGGGATTTTGATCTCATAGTTAGCAGTTATGAGAAAAAAAGGATGTGTTGGTTAACCATTTTGGTTTTGAAAAGTGGAAAGAATTTTTGTTTTAACCTTTTGTATTTCCATTAGCGACCACATGCATGGGGTTATATGGGATGATGGATGGTTGATGGCACGACTGGATGAGTGTCGGGATGGTTATGAGGTGGGTGTCTGGTGTGTCACAAAAACATGCATGTGTGAGGCCCATGGGGTACCATTGGTGGATATGCTTACTGCTAAACTGTTTGTTCTCAAAGAATTACTTTTAAAGAAAAACACGATGTCTTGATGAATATTTTTGTATGGTTTGTATTATGGGTTTTTGAAAATGTTGATGTTGTGGGATGTTTTGATTCCAAGAACCCCTTCTGTTTGAACTGTGTTTTGGGTTTGTGTTTGGTCGGTAAGCTGTGTTGTAGGGACGGTTAGTGGTCTCTTTTGAAAACTTTTTTGGGATTCCTTTACGAGAGTTCCCTTCATGTGTTTGGAGCTGGTTTATGGCTTCTTTTGACCAATGGACCAGGTTGGTTGGGTCCTTGGGTTCTCTCATTGGATAAGGTACGCCCCCATTAAAGGTTAATGCATAACTGAAGCGCAACCCAGATTGTTTCTCCATTGGAAAATCCTCCAGTTGATCAATATAAGGAATCTATTTCTTGAGCTTTTTAGATTGAGTATACACCCTTTCATTTATTGGTTTTGTGTATCCTATTGTAGTGGGATATTGATTATGGATGGTTGAAAGTGACCTTATCCTCTTAAGTTTCCTAATTTTTCGAAGGTGGAAGTGTTCTGGGGTTGTTAGCATGGATGAGTATTTGGATAGTGTCTAAGAGGAACTCTCGGTCCTTCACACTCTCTTCAAAGAAGGAGTTCATGTTAAACTACTAGTGTGTGAAATCTGGTCATGAGAGGATATTATGGCCACTTTCTAGAATTGTGTGTTGTTTTGGGATGTTGTACAAGTTCCCTCTCTATTCATTGTTTATATCAGTCGCAATGGTTATGTTCGGTGATTCCTCGTGATGTCATGTGCTCGATTGACTGTAAAGGTGAAATTTGGGCAATCATCTGAGAGTCTCTATTATGTTGGGAGAATGTCTCCCTTGAAAAAAAACATAAAAAAAATATTCCATTTTAGAGGAAGGTGAGTATAAGTGTTCCTTACTTCTATTGTTTCTCACCCGAACAAACAAGGTGTGATGTGTGTACATCTTCTAATCCCTTGTTTCAGTGAAATATCGAGTTAGGGTAAAGTGAGTTTGGAATGTGTTATGTCTTAGAAAAACTTATCGGGGATTGCAGTGTAGTTGTTGTTTGCAACGAAAGAAGAATTCTCATTCAGGTGGTTTCCAAAGCCTAACTGCGAGGCTGAAGATGCTCCAATATTTTGAGCTCCAGCCATAGGTCCCGTAGAGAAGCTGGCGCGTAGTCAGGGGAAACCCCAGTGTCATTTAAACCCTTGTGCAAAGTCCTATCCTCAATATGAAAGATAAGAAGAGTTTAAACTTATGGTGTCATCATATTTCTTCAGTTGTTCCCGTTCGGTGGAAATAGGTGGAGGGTCTTGTACCCATGTCATCACACAATGTTATTTCCTCCCACTTTGGCTTCCATTGAGTCTTTAGAGAAAGGTATGAAGTTTGGCTAGACAGGTTGACCACACGGTTTACACTTGGTTAGTAGTGACCATGCCCCCCAAAAAAAACCATGTAGGTAGAAGAATCTCCACTGTTAGTTCATGGTTTCCCAAACCATGCATACTAACCATGTGGTCGTCCCAACACTTTATATTTTGGGGTCTTTCTGTACCGACCCATGCTGGTCGATTAAGATTGTTGGTTCTTATGGTGGGGAGCCTATTTTTTCCCCGTACTGATAACTTAGATTTATCCACGGTCAAGGATTGGTGGTAGGTAGTCTCATTTGGATCTATCAATCTACCTAAATCTTCCTTGAGTAACCATTGATATTGGAGAGTTCCCAATGGTTTAGTTATAACAAGGTATGTGTAACATTGTTCGATGTTGTTGTTCGTTTGAGTGAATTGCTTGAGTCTTGTTCTGATAGTGTTTGAGGTGTTTTCCTTTGGGATAAAGCCTGAATGTGATTGATTGTTTCAGGAAAGTGGTGTATGATTTTTTTGTGAATTATTCCTTCCTTAATTGATCAATGGAGGTGTTTTGGCCTTTGGGGGCGAAACCTGGAAAGGGAGTACATCTTGGTTTATCAGTTCGGTTTGGCTTTCGTATCTGGCCTTTCTGTAGCTTTCCGGGGACGGAAAGTTTTCATGGTGGGGAGAATTGTCACATAAATGAATTATTTTGAAGTTAAATTTCATTTATTTTCCTTTCATTTTTTGTTTTGGATGGTTTCCAAAGGTTTTATGGAGAAATAGATGAGTTTTCATGAATTGGGCCAAACCGTGAGCCCAATTCCAGATTTAAAAATAAAATTTGTTTCCTTTATAACTTTTTCAATTTTTAATATTTTTAATTAATTCCAATTCCTAAATGGTCTCCTCTGACCTATTAACACCAAAATATAAATTTGGAGCCTTTATAAATCCATAATCATGGTGGATATGGGTTTTTATTTAAGATATTGGGCCTGCCCGAAGGCCCATTTCCTGCATTAAAAATGATTTTTAAATCTCTTATATCTCCTTCAATATTTGAGTTTGTTCGGTGATTCCACCTCCCACTCGACCCTAAGAAACCCCGGCGCGCTACCATTGCCTTCCCCCCCTCCTTGGAGCTCTTTGATATCACGAATTAGGGCTGATCTTCATAGGGTGTCTCAAATCGGCCAGAATTGAAGAGGTAACTTCATCCCTTCTTAACTCTCTCAATTATTACTTTTTTCCCTCCATTACAGTTCCCAAATTACCTCCTATATCTTATTCGAAGAATACCTAAATTTTAGCTGTTTTAAATTTCAGAAACTATTGTTTTTGGAGTGATTAATTCAGGATACTTCAAGTAGGTGAGTCTATTTCTTTCCTCTTTCAAATTGCTTAGGGTTTCTTCCCTAATTCTTGAATTATAAAAAATTCCAGAAGTTAGGGTTCGTGCATAGGTTCTAAATTACTGTATCTGGGATGAAATATTGAGGTTTTAGGTTTCTTTTAACTTCCTTGAGGTGCGGCGGTCATGCGGTTGATGTTTCGTCCCAATATTTGAGGGTTTCGACACATTCGGTAGGTGATTCCGTGGGTAACCTTTTAATGATGAGTTAGTTTGCTTGATTAAATAATTTTGCATGTTCCTTATGTGCTGTGAATTATGAGAAAACCATTTTTGGTTGCAATAGTAAAGCATTTGTTTTTAGAGTTACATTTTTGCTTGAAGTGTGTATTTTTCAAATGTATTTCATGTGTTATATCTTGTGGTAGTTTTGTAAAATGTGGAAGTGATTTATTAGTTGTTGAAAGGGACTACCAATTATGGTTAGGTAATGATATAGTTCCATTTGGGCCTAAAAATGGGGTGTATTTGAATGGTTTTATTTGTATAACCTTGTTATACTCTTCGAAAGTGTTTTATGGATTTGTGTGTTCTCATGGGTATCTTTTGTGATATTATTCAACGTGATTATATAACATTTGAAGGTGGATTATTTCATGTTTATTGGGCTGCCAATTCTATTTTGGTAGGGTCTTGGTGTTCTTTTGGATTAAAAATAGATTTTTGAAATGGATTTTATGTGCAAAGTTTGGGTATACTCTTTATAATTGTTTTATGAAAGTTTTGAATGCTTTATTGGGTTGTGTAATAGGTGAAACTATATCAGCAAACTGTTTTGGTAGGAGTATATTTTTAAAAGGTCCATTTCATTTGTGAAAAGGCCGTTATGTGATATGTATCATCTTGGAAATATTTTATTAAATTGTTTGAAGGAGATATTTTGGAGTGAAAGTGATGTGAAAGTGATGTGGAGTGTTTTGTGTGAGTGTGATGTGAAAAAAATTGAATTTTTGAATATGAAAGAAGTGTTATATTCCATGTGTGTGGGCTGTTATATGAGTTTAAATATCTTATAATTGTTTTATAAAATTATTTAATGGTTTTGTGGAAGTGTTGAAGAAATGTGAAATGTGTTGTGGGCTATTTTGGTGTGATTCGGATTTCAAAATCATTTTGAATGAAAAATGGATTTTTGTGACTTGTGTGGTATACATATGGGCTGTTTGGTGAATTTGCGAGGTGGAAATGATATTTTCATGTTCAATGTACATTTCTTGACTTGTTGAACTTGTTTGAGAACAAGGGGAAACCTGGGTATCTAGGTGGGTGGACGTGTACTAGTATGCTAGTGAATCCGTGGGGTTTGGCCTCAGTTTCACTTAGCAAGATTGACGCTTACAACTCTAAATAAACTATGATGATGATGATTGGGGACCACTAGGTTATGGTTATGTTCCCTACTAGTGGCTCGTGCACGAGAATGGATATTTGTGATGGTTACTCTCACCGAGATACGAGGTACCTGGGACCCACAGCTAGCTAGTGCCTGGGTGTTACTTCCTATTTCTTGTGTCATTGTTTACTTTGTACTTACCTTAGGCATACGGTATAGTTGACTGGAAAATTCAGTAGTGTTGACATTTTTTTTAAAAGTGTTGATTCTTAATGATAGCCCACTTGAAAACTGTTTTTATTCAAAGTAGCATCTTTTAGAAATTGTAACTAGCTTTTCATGTTTTTGAAAACTTGCATGCTTTTCATCTTTAAATGTTTATCACATGGAATCTTTTAGTGGTGGTATCCTACTGGGAATTGGCTCACACCCTACTTACACCCTTGTGTGTAAGTAGACATGGTTGTTTTTTTTGTCGCAGGTTGGGTACAGTTTGTTTTGTTCCAGTGGTTCGGGTTTCTAGCAGGTCCTTGGTGGTGAAGTCTTGTGGAAGTGGCTTGTGGGCGGTGCCCCTTGCCATGAGGGTTCTTGGGATGTCCTTATTTGGATTTGTAACTTTGGTATAGACCTTTTGAGTTTTTTTAAGCCATGTAATTCAGTTCTGAATTTTTGTAAAAGATTGTTTGGTTTGAAAAATCCAGATTTGTTTCATTGGATTCTTTTGTTGTTTCATGTTTATAAACTCGGGTAAATCGTTCCCAATTTTCATTTTATGATACCCGGGCACTTGTGACAGCCCGTGGGGATCGGGAACGCCCTTCGGGTCTTGCCATGGACCGGGTCGGGTGCCGAGTTTGATGGCGACCAGATTCGGTTCGTGACAAAATGGTATCAAAGGAGGTTCAGGTTAACTCTTTGGGTCATGTTATTTGGGAAAGAGTCAGGATAGTATGTAGTTAGGATTGTTGGGACATGGAATTCTAGTTATGGGTAGTGTGCCTGATCACCACACCTCATAATGGGATTCAAGTTTCCAAGAGAAGTCAGTATTTATCTAAGTCCTTCAGTTTTCTTGGTTCGATGATGATTAAGGGAAATGAAAAGAGAGTTGGGTTAATGGTCCTAGTGAGCTCGCAAGGCCTGGCAAGCCATGTGGAGCCAAGGATATTCCCTAGAACACTCTCTGTGACAGTGAGGTGATTGGAATATGGCTTCTAACCATATTTCCAAGTCACCCACTGAAACTAGTTTCCTTTTGCACTGTTTTGTGCTTAGGTTTTGAAACCTTAGCATTTTGGTTTTAAGAAGTGTAAAGTTTTTGTGAAATGATTTTCAAATAAAGAGGGAATGGTTTGGTTTATGAAATGGCGGAACTTAATTTTCAGAATTGTTTTGAAATATAAAATGGTGTGCTTACACCTCTTTGAAAGTAGGAATTATATTGATGTTGGTTTTGAAAAGTGTTTCCAATAGAGTTTTCTAAACAATCAGAGTGTGTTTTAATGGGATGAGATGTTTTGAAATTGATGTGAATATCTTGAAAGTGAGTTATTTTCGAAATGTTTGTGACTTTTTGAAAATTTTTGTAAGATGTGAGTTGGGATTTTGATCTCATAGTTAGCAGTTATGAGAAAAAAAGGATGTGTTGGTTGACCGTTTTGGTTTTGAAAAGTGGAAAGAATTTTTGTTTTAACCTTTTGTATTTCCATTAGCGACCACATGCATGGGGTTATATGGGATGATGGATGGTTGATGGCATGACTGGATGAGTGTCGGGATGGTTATGAGGAGGGTGTCTGGTGTATCACAAAAACATGCATGTGTGAGGCCCATGGGGTACCATTGGTGGATATGCTTACTGCTAAACTGTTTGTTCTCAAAGAATTACTTTTAAAGAAAAACACGATGTCTTGATGAATATTTTTGTATGGTTTGTATTATGGGTTTTTGAAAATGTTGATGTTGTGGGATGTTTTGATTCCAAGAACCCCTTCTGTTTGAACTGTGTTTTGGGTTTGTGTTTGGTCGGTAAGCTGTGTTGTAGGGACGGTTAGTGGTCTCTTTTGAAAAAAATTTTGGGATTCCTTTACGAGAGTTCCCTTCATGTGTTTGGAGCTGGTATATGGCTTATTTTGACCAATGGACCAGGTTGGTTGGGTCCTTGGGTTCTCTCATTGGATAAGGTATGCCCCCATTAAAGGTTAATGCATAACTGAAGCGCAACCCAGATTGTTTCTCCATTGGAAAATCCTCCAGTTGATCAATATAAGGAATCTATTTCTTGAGCTTTTTAGATTGAGTATAAACCCTTTACTTTATTGGTTTTGTGTATCCTATTGTAGTGGGAGATTGATTATGGATGGTTGAAAGTGACCTTATCCTCTTAAGTTTCCTAATTTTTCGAAGGTGGAAGTGTTCTGGGGTTGTTAGCATGGATGAGTATTTGGATAGTGTCTAAGAGGAACTCTCGGTCCTTCACACTCTCTTCGAAGAAGGAGTTCATGTTAAACTACTAGTGTGGGAAATATGGTCATGAGAGGATATTATGGCCACTTTCTAGAATTGTGTGTTGTTTTGGGATGTTGTACAAGTTCCCTCTCTATTCATTGTTTATATCAGTCGCAATGGTCATGCTCGGTGATTCCTCGTGATGTCATGTGCTCGATTGACTGTAAAGGTGAAAGTTGGGCAATCATCTGAGAGTCTCTATTATGTTGGGAGGATGTCTCCCTTGAAAAAAAACATAAAAAAATATTCCATTTTAGAGGAAGGTCAGTATAAGTGTTCTTTACTTCTATTGTTTCTCACCCGAACAAACAAGGTGTGATGTGTGTACATATTCTAATCCCTTGTTTCAGTGAAATATCGAGTTAGGGTAAAGTGAGTTTGGAATGTGTTATGTCTTAGAAAAACTTATCGGGGATTGCAGTGTAGTTGTTGTCTGCAACGAAAGAAGAATTCTCATTCAGGTGGTTTCCAAAGCCTAACTGCGAGGCCGAAGATGCTTCAATATTTTGAGCTCCAGCCATAGGTCCCGGAGAGAAGCTGGCGCGTAGTCAGGGGAAACCCCAGTGTCATTTAAACCCTTGTGCAAAGTCCTATCCGCAATATGAAAGATAAGAAGAGTTTAAACTTATGGTGTCATCATATTTCTTTAGTTGTTCCCGTTCGGTGGAAATAGGTGGAGGGTCTTGTACCCATGTCATCACACAATGTTATTTCTTCCCACTTTGGCTTCCATTGATTCTTTAGAGAAAGGTATGAAGTTTGGCTAGACAGGTTGACCACACGGTTTACACTTGGTTAGTAGTGACCATGCCCCCCAAAAAAAACCATGTATGTAGAAGAATCTCCACTGTTAGTTCATGGTTTCCCAAACCATGCAGACTAACCATGTGGTCGTCCCAACACTTTATATTTTGGGCTCTTTCTGTACCGACCCATGCTGGTCGATTAAGATTGTTGGTTCTTATGGTGGGGAGCCTATTTTTTTCCCCGTACTGATAACTTAGATTTATCCATGGTCAAGGATTGGTGGTAGGTAGTCTCATTTGGATCTATCAATCTACCTAAATCTTCCTTGAGTAACCATTGAGATTGGAGAGTTCCCAATGGTTTAGTTATAACAAGGTATGTGTAACATTGTTCGATGTTGTTGTTCGTTTGAGTGAATTGCTTGAGTCTTGTTCTGATAGTGTTTGAGGTGTTTTCCTTTGGGATAAAGCCTGAATGTGATTGATTGTTTCAGGAAAGTGGTGTATGATTTTTTTGTGAATTATTCCTTCCTTAATTGATCAATGGAGGTGTTTTGGCCTTTGGGGGCGAAACCTGGAAAGGGAGTACATCTTGGTTTATCAGTTCGGTTTGGCTTTTGTATCTGGCCTTTCTGTAGCTTTCTGGGGACGGAAAGTTTTCATGGTGGGGATAATTGTAACATACATGAATTATTTTGAAGTTAAATTTCATTTATTTTCCTTTAATTTTTTGTTTTGGATGGTTTCCAAAGGTTTTATGGAGAAATAGATGAGTTTTCATGAATTGGGCCAAACCGTGAGCCCAATTCCAGATTTAAAAATAAAATTTGTTTCCTTTATAACTTTTTCATTTTTTAATATTTTTAATTAATTCCAATTACTAAATGGTCTCCTCTGACCTATTAACACCAAAATATAAATTTGGAGCCTTTATAAATCCATAATCATGGTGGATATGGGTTTTTATTTAAGATATTGGGCCTGCCCGAAGGCCCATTTCCTGCATTAAAAATGATTTTTAAATATTTTATATCTCCTTCAATATTTGCGTTTTTTCGGTGATTCCACCTCCCACTCGACCCTAAGAAACCCAGGAACTCTACCATTGCCTCCCCCCCCTCCTTGGAGCTCTTTGATATCGCGAATTAGGGATGATATTCATAGGGTGTCTCAAATCGGCCAGAATTGAAGAGGTAACTTCATCCCTTCTTAACTCTCTCAATTCTTACTTTTTTCCCTCCATTACAGTTCCCAAATTACCTCCTATATCTTGTTCTAAGAATCCCTAAATTTTAGCTGTTTTAAATTTCAGAAACTATTGTTTTTGGAGTGATTAATTCAGGATACTTCAAGTAGGTGAGTCTATTTCTTTCCTCTTTCAAATTGCTTAGGGTTTCTTCCCTAATTCTTGAATTATAAAAAATTCCAGAAGTTAGGGTTCATGCATAGGTTCTAAATTAATGTATTTTGGATGAAATATTGAGGTTTTAGGTTTCTTTTAACTTCCTTGAGGTGCGGCGGTCATGCGGTTGATGTTTCGTCCCAATATTTGAGGGTTTCGACACATTCGGTAGGTGATTCTGTGGGTAACCATTTAATGATGAGTTAGTTTGCTTGATTAAATAATTTTTCATGTTCCTTATGTGCTGTGCATTATGAGAAAACCATTTTTGGTTGCAATAGTAAAGAATTTGTTTTTAGAGTTACATTTTTGCTTGAAGTGTGTATTTTTCAAATGTATTTCATGTGTTATATCTTGTGGTAGTTTTGTAAAATGTGGAAGTGATTTATTAGTTGTTGAAAGGGGCTGCCAATTATGGTTAGGTAATGATATAGTTCCATGTGGGCCTAAAAATGGGGTGTATTTGAATGGTTTTATATGTATAACCTTGTTATACTCCTTGAAAGTGTTTTATATATTTGTGTGTTCTCTTGGGTATCTTTCGTGATATTATTCAACGTGATTATATAACATTTGAATGTGGATTATTTCATGTTTATTGGGCTGCCAATTCTGTTTTGGTAGGGTCTTGGTGTGCTTTTGCCTTAAAAAGAGAATTTTGAAATGGATTTTATGTGCAAAGTTTGGGTATACTCTTTATAATTGTTTTTTGAAAGTTTTGAATGCTTTATTGGGTTGTGTAATAGGTGAAACTATATCAGCAAACTGTTTTGGTAGGAGTATATTTTTAAAAGGTCCATTTCATTTGTGAAAAGGCTGTTATGTGATATGTATCATCTTGGAAATATTTTATTAAATTGTTTGAAGGAGATATTTTGGAGTGAAAGTGATGTGAAAGTGATGTGGATTGTTTTGTGTGAGTGTGATGTGAAAAAAATTGAATTTTTGAATATGAAAGAAGTGTTATATTCCATGTGTGTGGGCTGTTATATGAGTTTAAATATCTTATAATTGTTTTATAAAATTATTTAATGGTTTTGTGGAAGTGTTGAAGAAATGTGAAATGTGTTGTGGGCTATTTTGGTGTGATTCGGATTTCAAAATCATTTTGAATGAAAAATGGATTTTTGTGACTTGTGTGGTATACATATGGGCTTTTTGGTGAATTTGAGAGGTGTAAATGATATTTTCATGTTCAATGTACATTTCTTGACTTGTTGAACTTGTTTGAGCACAAGGGGAAAACCTGGGTATCTTGGTGGGTGGACGTGTACTAGTATGCTAGTGAATCTGTGGGGTTTGGCCTCAGTTTCACTTAGCAAGATTGACGCTTACAACTCTAACTAAACTATGATGATGATGATTGGGGACCACTAGGTTATGGGTATGTTCCCTACTAGTGGCTCGTGCACGAGAATGGATATTTGTGATGGTTACTCTCACCGAGATACGAGGTACCTGGGACCCACAGCTAGCTAGTGCCTGGGTGTTACTTCCTATTTCTTGTGCTCATTGTTTATTTTGTAATTACCGTCGGCATACGGTATAGTTGGCTGGAAAATTCAGTAGTGTTGAAATTTTTTTTTAAAAGTGTTGATTCTTAGTGATAGCCCACTTGAAAACTGTTTTTATTCAAAGTAACATCTTTTAGAAATTGTAACTAGCTTTTCATGTTTTTGAAAACTTGCATGTTTTTCATCTTTAAATGTTTATCACATGGAATCTCTTAGTGGTGGTATCCTACTGGGAATTGGCTCACACCCTACTTACACCCTTGGGTGTAAGTAGACATGGTTGTTTTTGTTGTCGCAGGTTGGGTACAGTTTGTTTTGTTCCAGTTGTTCGAGTTTCTAGCAGGTCCTTGGTGGTGAAGTCTTGTGGAGGTTGCTTGTGGGCAGTGCCCCTTTCCATGAGGGTTCTTGGGATGTCCTTATTTGGATTTTTAACTTTGGTATAGACCTTTTGAGTTGTTTTAATCCATGTAATTCAGTTCTGAATTTTTGTAAAAGATTGTTTGGTTTGAAAAATCCAGATTTGTTTCATTGGATTCTTTTGTTGTTTCATGTTTATAAACTCGGGTAAATCGTTCCCAATTTTCATTTTATGATACCCGGGCACTTGTGCCAGCCCGTGGGGATCGGGAACGCCCTTCGGGTCTTTCCATGGACCAGGTCGGGTGCCGAGTTTGATGGCGACCAGATTCGGTTCGTGACAAAATGGTATCAAAGGAGGTTCAGGTTAACTCTTTGGGTCATGTTATTTGGGGAAGAGTCAGGATAGTATGGAGTTAGGATTGTTGGGACATGTAATTTTAGTTATGGGTAGTGTTCCTGATCACCACACCTCATAATGGGATTCAAGTTTCCAAGAGAAGTCGGTATTTATCTAAGTCCTTCAGTTTTCTTGGTTCGATGATGATTAAGGGAAATGAAAAGAGAGTTGGGTTAATGGTCCTAGTGAGCTCGCAAGGCCTGGAAAGCCATGTGGAGCCAAGGATATTCCCTAGAACACTCTCTGTGACAGTGAGGTGATTGGAATATGGATTCCAACCATATTTCCAAGTCACCCACTGAAACTAGTTTCCTCTTGCACTGTTTTGTGCTTAGGTTTTAAAACATTAGCATTTTGGTTTTAAGAAGTGTAAAGTTTTTGTGAAATGATTTTCAAATAAAGAGGGAATGGTTTGGTTTATGAAATGGCGGAACTTAATTTTCAGAATTGTTTTGAAATATAAAATGGTGTGCTTACACCTCTTTGAAAGTAGGAACTATATTGATGTTGGTTTTGAAAAGTGTTTCCAATAGAGTTTTCTAAACAATCAGAGTGTGTTTTAATGGGATGAGATGTTTTGAAATTGATGTGAATATCTTAAAAGTGAGTTATTTTCTAAATGTTTGTGACTTTTTGAAAATTTTTGTAAGATGTGAGTTAAGATTTTGATCTCATAGTTAGCAGTTATGAGAAAAAAATGATGTATTGGTTGACCGTTTTGGTTTTGAAAAGTGGAAAGAATTTTTGTTTTAACCTTTTGTATTTCCATTAGCGACCACATGCATGGGGTTATATGGGATGATGGATGGTTGATGGCACGACTGGATGAGTGTCGGGATGGTTATGAGGAGGGTGTCTGGTGTGTCACAAAAACATGCATGTGTGAGGCCCATGGGGTACCATTGGTGGATATGCTTACTGCTAAACTGTTTGTTCTCAAAGAATTACTTTTAAAGAAAAACACGATGTCTTGATGAATATTTTTGTATGGTTTGTATTATGGGTTTTTGAAAATGTTGATGTTGTGGGATGTTTTGATTCCAAGAACCCCTTTTGTTTGAACTGTGTTTTGGGTTTGTGTTTGGTCGGTAAGTTGTGTTGTAGGGACGGTTAGTGGTCTCTTTTGAAAAATGTTTTGGGATTCCTTTACGAGAGTTCCCTTCATGTGTTTGGAGCTGGTTTATGGCTTCTTTTGACCAATGGACCAGGTTGGTTGGGTCCTTGGGTTCTCTCATTGGATAAGGTACGCCCCCATTAAAGGTTAATACATAACTGAAGCGCAACCCAGATTGTTTCTCCATTGGAAAATCCTCCAGTTGATCAATATAAGGAATCTATTTTTGAGCTTTTTAGATTGAGTATACACCCTTTCCTTTATTGGTTTTGTGTATCCTATTGTAGTGGGAGATTGATTATGGATGGTTGAAAGTGACCTTATCCTCTTAAGTTTCCTAATTTTTCGAAGGTGGAAGTGTTCTGGGGTTGTTAGCATGGATGAGTATTTGGATAGTGTCTAAGAGGAACTCTCGGTCCTTCACACTCTTCTAAGAAGGAGTTCATGTTAAACTACTAGTGTGGGAAATCTGGTCATGAGAGGATATTATGGCCACTTTCTAGAATTGTGTGTTGTTTTGGGATGTTGTACAAGTTCCCTCTCTATTCATTGTTTATATCAGTCGCAATGGTCATGTTCGGTGATTCCTCATGATGTCATGTGCTCGATTGACTGTAAAGGTGAAATTTGGGCAATCATCTGAGAGTCTCTATTATGTTGGGAGAATGTCTCCCTTGAAAAAAAACATAAAAAAAATATTCCATTTTAGAGGAAGGTGAGTATAAGTGTTCTTTACTTCTATTGTTTCTCACCCGAACAAACAAGGTGTGATGTGTGTACATCTTCTAATCCCTTGTTTCAGTGAAATATCGAGTTAGGGTAAAGTGAGTTTGGAATGTGTTATGTCTTAGAAAAACTTATCGGGGATTGCAGTGTAGTTGTTGTTTGCAACGAAAGAAGAATTCTCATTCAGGTGGTTTCCAAAGCCTAACTGCGAGGCTGAAGATGCTTCAATATTTTGAGCTCCAGCCATAGGTCCCGTAGAGAAGCTGGCGCGTAGTCAGGGGAAACCCCAGTGTCATTTAAACCCTTGTGCAAAGTCCTATCCTCAATATGAAAGATAAGAAGAGTTTAAACTTATAGTGTCATCATATTTCTTCAGTTGTTCCCGTTCGGTGGAAATAGGTGGAGGGTCTTGTACCCATGTCATTACACAATGTTATTTCCTCCCACTTTGGCTTCCATTGAGTCTTTAGAGAAAGGTATGAAGTTTGGCTAGACAGGTTGACCACACGGTTTACACTTGGTTAGTAGTGACCATGCCCCTCAAAAAAACCATGTAGGTAGAAGAATATCCACTGTTAGTTCATGGTTTCCCAAACCATGCATACTAACCATGTGGTCGTCCCATCACTTTATATTTTGGGGTCTTTCTGTACCGACCCATGCTGGTCGATTAAGATTGTTGGTTCTTATGGTGGGGAGCCTATTTTTTTCCCCGTACTGATAACTTAGATTTATCCATGGTCAAGGATTGGTGGTAGGTAGTCTCATTTGGATCTATCAATCTACCTAAATCTTCCTTGAGTAACCATTGAGATTGGAGAGTGCCCAATGGTTTAGTTATAACAAGGTATGTGTAACATTGTTCGGTGTTGTTGTTCGTTTGAGTGAATTGCTTGAGTCTTGTTCTGATAGTGTTTGAGGTGTTTTCCTTTGGGATAAAGCCTGAATGTGATTGATTGTTTCAGGAAAGTGGTGTATGATTTTTTTGTGAATTATTCCTTCCTTAATTGATCAATGGAGGTGTTTTGGCCTTTGGGGGCGAAACCTGGAAAGGGAGTACATCTTGGTTTATCAGTTCGGTTCGGCTTTCGTATCTGGCCTTTCTGTAGCTTTCCGGGGACGGAAAGTTTTCATGGTGGGGAGAATTGTCACATACATGAATTATTTTGAAGTTAAATTTCATTTATTTTCCTTTCATTTTTTTTGGATGGTTTCCAAATGTTTTATGGAGAAATAGATTAGTTTTCATGAATTGGGCCAAACCGTGAGCCCAATTCCATATTTAAAAATAAAATTTGTTTCCTTTATAACTTTTTCATTTTTTAATATTCTTAATTAATTTCAATTCCTAAATGGTCTCCTCTGACCTATTAACACCAAAATATAAATTTGGAGCCTTTATAAATCCATAATCATGGTGGATATGGGTTTTTATTTAAGATATTGGGCCTGCCCGAAGGCCCATTTCCTGCATTAAAAATGATTTTTAAATATTTTATATCTCCTTCAATATTTGCGTTTTTTCGGTGATTCCACCTCCCACTCGACCCTAAGAAACCCAGGCGCGCTATCATTGCCTTCCCCCCCTCCTTGGAGCTCTTTGATATCGCGAATTAGGGCTGATCTTTATAGGGTGTCTCAAATCGGCCAGAATTGAAGAGGTAACTTCATCCCTTCTTAACTCTCTCAATTCTTACTTTTTTCCCTCCATTCCAGTTCCCAAATTACCTCCTATATCTTATTCGAAGAATCCCTAAATTTTAGCTGTTTTAAATTTCAGCAACTATTGTTTTTGGAGTGATTAATTCAGGATACTTCACGTAGGTGAGTCTATTTCTTTCCTCTTTCAAATTGCTTAGGGTTTCTTCCCTAATTCTTGAATTATAAAAAATTCCAGAAGTTAGGGTTCGTGCATAGGTTCTAAAGTACTGTATTTTGGATGAAATATTGAGGTTTTAGGTTTCTTTTAACTTCCTTGAGGTGCGGCGGTCATGCGGTTGATGTTTCGTCCCAATATTTGAGGGTTTCGACACATTCGGTAGGTGATTCCGTGGGTAACCATTTAATGATGAGTTAGTTTGCTTGATTAAATAATTTTGCATGTTCCTTATGTGATGTTCATTATGAGAAAACCATTTTTGGTTGCAATATTAAAGCATTTGTTTTTAGAGTTACATTTTTGCTTGAAGTGTGTATTTTTCAAATGTATTTCATGTGTTATATCTTGTGGTAGTTTTGTAAAATGTGGAAGTGATTTATTAGTTGTTGAAAGGGACTGCCAATTATGGTTAGGTAATGATATAGTTCCATGTGGGCCTAAAAATGGGGTGTATTTGAATGGTTTTATTTGTATAACCTTGTTATACTCCTTGAAAGTGTTTTATGGATTTGTGTGTTCTCATGGGTATCTTTTGTGATATTATTCAACGTGATTATATAACATTTGAATGTGGATTATTTCATGTTTATTGGGCTGCCAATTCTGTTTTGGTAGGGTCTTGGTGTGCTTTTGGATTAAAAAGAGATTTTTGAAATGGATTTTATGTGCAAAGTTTGGGTATACTCTTTATAATTGTTTTATGAAAGTTTTGAATGCTTTATTGGGTTGTGTAATAGGTGAAACTATATCAGCAAACTGTTTTGGTAGGAGTATATTTTTAAAAGGTCCATTTCATTTGTGAAAAGGCCGTTATGTGATATGTATCATCTTGGAAATATTTTATTAAATTGTTTGAAGGAGATATTTTGGAGTGAAAGTGATGTGAAAGTGATGTGGAGTGTTTTGTGTGAGTGTGATGTGAAAAAAATTGAATTTTTGAATATGAAAGAAGTGTTATATTCCATGTGTGTGGGCTGTTATATGAGTTTAAATATATTATAATTGTTTTATAAAATTATTTAATGGTTTTGTGGAAGTGTTGAAGAAATGTGAAATGTGTTGTGGGCTATTTTGGTGTTATTCGGATTTCAAAATCATTTTGAATGAAAAATGGATTTTTGTGACTTGTGTGGTATACATATGGGCTGTTTGGTGAATTTGCGAGGTGGAAATTATATTTTCATGTTCAATGTACATTTCTTGACTTGTTGAACTTGTTTGAGCACAAGGGGAAACCTGGGTATCTAGGTGGGTGGACGTGTACTAGTATGCTAGTGAATCCGTGGGGTTTGGCCTCAGTTTCACTTAGCAAGATTGACGCTTACAAATCTAACTAAACTATGATGATGATGATTGGGGACCACTAGGTTATGGGTATGTTCCCTACTAGTGGCTCGTGCACGAGAATGGATATTTTTGATGGTTACTCTCACCGAGATACGAGGTACCTGGGACCCACAGCTAGCTAGTGCCTGGGTGTTACTTCCTATTTCTTGTGCTCATTGTTTACGTTGTACTTACCTTCGGCATACGGTATAGTTGACTGGAAAATTCAGTAGTGTTGACATTTTTTTTTAAAGTGTTGATTCTTAATGATAGCCCACTTGAAAACTATTTTTATTCAAAGTAGCATCTTTTAGAAATTGTAACTAGCTTTTCATGTTTTTGAAAACTTGCATGCTTTTCATCTTTAAATGTTTATCACATGGAATCTCTTAGTGGTGGTATCCTACTGGTAATTGGATCACACCCTACTTACACCCTTGGGTGTAAGTAGACATGGTTGTTTTTGTTGTCGCAGGTTGGGTACAGTTTGTTTTGTTCCAGTGGTTCGGGTTTCTAGCAGATCCTTGGTGGTGAAGTCTTGTGGAGGTGGCTTGTGGGCGGTGCCCCTTGCCATGAGGGTTCTTGGGCTGTCCTTATTTGGATTTGTAACTTTGGTATAGACCTTTTGAGTTGTTTTAAGCCATGTAATTCAGTTCTGAATTTTTGTAAAAGATTGTTTGGTTTGAAAAATCCAGATTTGTTTCATTGGATTCTTTTGTTGTTTCATGTTTATAAACTCGGGTAAATCGTTCCCAATTTTCATTTTATGATACCCGGGCACTTGTGCTAGCCCGTGGGGATCGGGAACGCCCTTCGGGTCTTGCCATGGACCGGGTCGGGTGCCGAGTTTGATGGCGACCAGATTCGGTTCGTGACAAACCATGTACTCAAATAGTCTACAAGTTTAAGGGTTACACGTCCATATAGAGTTCACAGCTAGATCCCACGTGGGTTGCATGTCTTGTTCATGTACATGAACAAGAAATATACTCATCCATTCCATGTGAGGTACTCATCTAGGATCCCTGTGTAGGGTATAATCCTTTTACATGGTGAACATGCCATCTACTTGAGAATTTACACACCATGTCTAGTCAGAGTACACACCCCGGTGGGGTCTTGAGGGTACACCCTAGGTAGAAGGGTAAGTATTCCATGTAATTATATCTTAAATCCACTTTTTGGGGGTTTTTTCATATATTTTTAACCATGGATCTAAATGAGACACTCGATAGTCCACTCAGATAATTTAATTCCCATATATCGCAAGGGTAAAAACCTTGAGGTGATTTAAAGACTCACGAGAGACTTTTGGAGGATTTTTTATGATTGAGACGTTCTTCCTCTATTAATTGAATCCATTAGTATCCATAGAGATAGGCCCTGGTCTGATATAGGACATGATCTAACTATCTTTATGGATTCTACTTTTTTTATACAATTATAGAATCTCTTATAGGATTCCACTTCTTATAGTTTACTTATAGGATCTCATGTAGGATGCATCTATCATCATGCTATTACTTAGGATCCCCTATGAGATACCTTTTCTTACATGACGACATAGGTAGTCCCTTATAGGATCCCTTTTATTGTATGTCATTACTAGGATCCAATTTTGGAAACCTATTCTTCTTATGCTTCATTTTAGGGTCCCATGTAGGATGCCTCTCTCTATGTACTGATCCGAAGAACTCTTGTAGAATTCTTCTATCATTGTTTTCTTTTTGAGTATCCCATATAGGAGTCCTATTATTTTCCTTCTCAACTTAATATCCTAAGTATGATTTATTCTCTTATGTGTTGCATGTTTGGTTCCTAAATATGATGTATGTTCCATGATTTTACCTGAGGGGCACAATGGAATCTTTGATATTTGACTAACCTTAAAATAGTATATTGAGTTTTTGGTATAGAGGGTAGCGAGTGTCCCCATAGAAGCCATGGAAAACATGAAATCTCTTGGGACTATATTAGTGGTATTTGATCTAGGTGTTCTCACACCCTCAATATTTTATTTAAACATTTATATGTTGACTATTGATTCATTGATGATTGATAAAGGTGATTCCAAGTAGGTGGTTGTTGAGCATGATGTGATGTGTCTTTTGACTCCTTCAAGATTCCATGATACTATTCCTAGGATCTAGCTTATTCATTTGGGGATTCCCACATGTTCTCCTTGGGATCCGTCTTATAATCCATCATCTTTATTATATATAATAACATACCATCAGGTACTATATGGGACCAGGATACTAATCCAATATATATATTTCTATTATATTATTTTGATTTCCAGAGTTACTTTATGGAATCCGAATTTTGAACCTGTAATTATGATATATGATCATAGAGACCCTAGAAATGATACTCATAGAATATTACACTCTCTTGTGTAAATAGGATGATAATTATCTCTTGTGATTTGGCATGTGATGAGGATGATTATACTCTCCTCAATTTCTAATAATGATCCGTTTTTATTTAATTGTAATACATCCTATTCAATTAAATAATATTAATACTTAACAAAAATTAATCATAACAACTATTTCATATAAAATTTTCATCTTATGATTAATGTATTAGTGTAAGGTAATATTTTTAATGGATATGATTTTAAATACATATGTTGGATTATTAATGGTTATGATTTTACTCATGTGGGTTGTCATTAATACATTGGATTTTATATGAAACTAATATACCATCTCTTGCACTACTTTGAGTCTCCATAGTGAAAAATCCTCTATCATATCTCAACATAGATGTGATAAAAATATGAATTTAAAAACAAAGATTAAAAAATCTATTTATTTCAATATATGATAACTATTTTTATACAAAAATTAAAGATTTCAAATTTAAAATTGTATCTCTAAGTATTTAGGGCAATATAATTAAAATATAATGAATCGGTTTGTTAAATAGTTATTACTTTTAATGAAATTATTTAAATTTATAAAATATTAAATTTAATAATATTATCGGCAATATCAATTCATAGTGTCATAACATATATATTAATTTATTTTATTCATGATGAAAAGCCTTCTTAAAAAAGTAAATTATTATAATTTGAAGACTCCCAGTTCTTTCTAACGTCATTCAAATATTATTAAATTACTAAATATTTAACCCAAACAAGAAAAAAAAATTTAATATTTTTGGAACCATGAACTATATCCCATGGTTCGTTTTGTCTAGGTAAACCAATATATTTTCAGGGCCCAACCCCACTGGAACTACTATTGATCCAATAATGGAATCAACATTGACCCCTAAATCTTGCATCCAATATGAAATTTCATTGATAATTCATAAATTGAAGAATTAATTATCAAATCACATAAGAAAAAATAAAATGAAGAAAAATTTCTCACCTCACTATAACTTACACACTCCCCTATATACAATGTATACACACTGACCCAATAGCCTAGATTCGATGGTTACTATATTACTTTGGCCTATTAAACAAGGAATCATATCCCAAAGGACCGAACTATTTAGTAGTTTCAGAAAACAAGATAAATACTTGAAACATTAAATACAATATAAAATACATCATAGAGAATCCATTGAGAATAACATTATTCTCCTCAATTGGCCCTATAAATCAGTCATCATATACATCTTGTAATACTTGGAAAAATAAATCATAAGAAAGGGGTGAGATCAGATGATTATTAATGGTAAGTGTATGATGAAATCTATCATGAATAAATAAGAATAAACATTATGGCAAGGTGAATAACTAAAAAAACACCATTTAAAAATAATCTTGAACATAATATGGACTGTGCAAATGCGAATAAAATAATAACATATAAATTATCACATGGATATTCTACTTACTAAACAATAAAATGGAAAATTAATTACTAATATCATTATGAGGAAATGAATAATCCATAATATCATAAACATATCATCAAGCCTTCAGCCAAGACACCATACATAAACAGGTAAGGCCTCAACTAATACTCAAAGTAGTTTTTCTCATGAGACCTACTGTTGAATTGAGGGGATATAGTGAGATCATCCCAAAACATACTATGCTCAATGGATTCCATATATTAAAATGGTGAAACATATACAACCTAAATAGTCATATTGAAAAAAAATGTGAATACATTAACCATAAACCATGAATGGTATCAAAAAAGAATATGCAAAATCAAACTCATCATAAACACATCAATAAAATATGGTAGGTGCTATTATATGATAACAAGCTAAATCAAATAGAATATTCAAGAATGTATTCTAAAATATATTAAAATACTATAATAAGACCATTAAAAATTTATCGATTGAAATACAGTTTTTAACATTGAAATTGTTTTTTTTCATGTCGCACATTTATAAAATAAAAGACATTATTTGAATGTAACCTTGTACAAATTTAAAGAAATATTTAAAACTTTAAGGAATCATGATGGAGGAAAAATATACTCATGAAACATAAGTTAAAAATACATTTTTTTCTTTTTTTCATCAAAACATTCATAAGGTAACTCGTTTGGATAACAATAATAAGATTCCCAAAATAATTGTATTAAAAAAATTAAAACATGGGTAAAGATACATGAAAAAAATTTAGGATAATAATAAAAAAAATTAATTTTTTTAGAAAACATGGAAATGGAAGAAACATGTTCCCTGGTGGAGACTTAAATTTAAAAAATCTTGAATAATGATGAGGTTGTTTAATAACCATTTCCTTAAGTCCAATTTTTTTATAATTATCTGGACATCCAATATAATGGTTTAAATCATATTATTATTTTTACACTATAACCATATTCATATTAATTATATCCTATATTATCCCCTTATAACTTTTTACCATTCGTTTATTAATCATATTTTATTCATTTCAGTGTTTTGGGTGATAGTTTCCCTATTTTCCGATAGTTGTTTTCTCATAAAAGACTCGATTATATTTCATATAATATTGGTACATCATCTAAAAATGATATTAAGGTCATAAATATCATATTTATTCATTATATATAGTGTTATAATCACTCATGAACAATTTACATGGAAAATGAATCACATCGCATCGTGGAGATGGTAGGTCATACATATGTACGAGCAACAATATCATTTCATTAATGTCGAAAAAATAATTAATATAATGGTATAATAATTTGTATAGAACCAATATCATTTAATATTTATTATATATATAAATTATTTCCAAAATTATACCAATCCATGTAAATTGGTGATGAAAATCAATTTAAACCACGATGTGGAGATTGTATGTCGTTTATACGAACGTGCGGTGCTTTCATTTTTCACAGGTTGGATAAAAGGTGGAATCTGGTTGTCCAATAATAATAATAAAATATAATCATATATTTGATACTGTATTTATTAATTTATTATGTAAAAAACACATGAATAGGAATTATAAGAATAAATTAACTTGAATGAGTTGGTAAAAAATTTACCTCTTCTTCATTGGACTTCCTTTATATATCTTATTAAGGGAACTAGATTTCTATTTTAAGAATAAAAAGACCGCCATAACATGGATAATAATTTTATTTTGGAAACATTTAAGGTTTTGGTCAATATAGAAGGATCATGGTTTTTTGAGGGAGTGAGGTATGAGGTTCCCTTTTATAACTGAGTTTGAGGAGATCTTTTGAAAACTCCAAAAATATAAAATTAATATAAATTTATTTTCAATTGAAATTTTCTAAAAAGTGAGGTATTTAGAATATAATATTTGTATGGGTATAAATCCACTCAACCAATATTTTTTAAACATGTTTAGGTCACATTATTTCTCTTATCTGTTGTCTTTAACCCTTATTTAGTCCCATTAACTCTTACAGTGACAACATGTGTTTTTATTCCTTAAGGGTTGATATATTTACTCTAAAATGACAAAAGTTCCATAAATGAATCATTGATGACATATTTAACATTATCATGATATTTTTTCTTAATTTAATATTTTTATGAATTTTATATCATTTAATAAACTATTATCTATTTTAAAATATCAGTAATGTCAATTTAGACACTATTCATTACACTAATTTTTAAAAAATGTCAACACACAAGGTAACATAAAAAATCCGTTAATACATTATAATTATGAAGTGGTAATATATAATTTTTTTGATCTATTAATTATCTAAAATAATATTTATTTTAATTTTTTTTATATCATTTATATGATATTTCTAGTAATTAAACTATTGGTGCGTTATCATTGTGGAAGCATTTATGTTATTCATTTATATCCAAAAAATTAAAAATAAATTACCATGGTAAATATAATAATTTTAGATATCAAATTATTATTTATAGTTAAAAATATCTTCTAAAAAACAATGTATAAAACATATAATAATTATTAAAATCATGAGTATGACATATTTTTGTTTGAATAGAATAAAATATTATAAAAGGCATAATGTTAACAAAGTTGCTCCAAGTGGCCATAAAATCGGCCATAGAATTATTTTGATCTAAAATAACTCATAAATGTAAATTTTAACAAGTAATAGGGTAATTTTATAATATATATAATATTATTTTATCTTTAATTACTTGATTTACCTTTAACCATGTTAAAAAAATTACTAAAATTACTATTCATATTGACTAAAATTAAATGGGACATATTATATTAATTTTGACCCACTGATTCCAAATATAGAATCAGTTTTTCAAAATTCAAAATACAAAATTTGATGTAATAAATTTTAAAATTAATCTTGATGACGGAATAAGAAAACAAATTTTTAATGTGAAACGTTCAAAATATTGAAATGTTTTTATATCCAAATTCAATGTGAAATTGATTTAAATGAGATAAATTGAAGTAAAGGATAATAAAATGATCCAATTATAATTTAAAACAATTTAAAATATATTTTATCAGTATAGATGAAAAATATGTTCTTAATTAAAATGAAATATTTTAAAACTATTCTTCAGAAAATGAAACTTATCAAAAAAATTCAAAAAATTCAACCAAAGTAAAATATTTTATTCATAATTTGAAGAAGAAGATTTTGTTGAAAAATAAAATTTATAAAATAGTGAAAAAAATATTAAAAATAGGTTTTAGATTAAATGGTGGTAAAACTGCCTTTAGAAAAATTTACCCTTTCAGTGCGTAAAATTAGATTTATTTTTATATCATGTCTATAAAATGCATAGGATGGATATTAAAAATTATATTAAATATATTAATATTTCCTGAATATCATTCAATGATATCAATTTATTTAATTTATTATAATAAAAAACCTACAGTGCATAATAATAGTTTTGTATAAAAATATTTCCTTTATCTTTAATTAATTATTATATTTATAATGAATTGTTAAATAATAAATTCAATAATTTATTTTAATAATTTAATTAATAATAATAAATTTCAATTTAATGACAAGAATATAATTTTCATTTTAAATAATAATACTAATAATATTTCATGGTTTGATTAAGATCGATGTTGTGTGAAATATAAGATATCAAAGAAGTTAAATTTAAAAATAGACATACCATAACATATTAGGGTGTTATATTATCCACTCCTTAAATAAATTATTTCATCATGATTTTAATTTACATTTCAATAAAATTGAATGTTGATACATGAAAATTCCTTTGTGGGAAACCCTCATCAGAAATAGGGTTAATAAAGTATCCACATACTAAGAGGGAAGAATAGATGTGAAAGTTGCACAAAATTATACTTTCAAAAAGAATAAAATCATAAGGAAGAGAAAACATGGACATGGAAGATAATTCAAACTACCATATTCTAATGGTGAATAATAGAGAATGTGGTCATTATAAAGTTGACCATCACTAAATTGTTCATCTATGATATCATTAAATACGATTGATTTCTTAGGAAGAAAAGTAAACAGAGAATGTTTTTGTTCCAAAATATTTTCCCTAGTGTTGAGGTTCTCCTTTACTATCAAGATAATCATTGGAAAAAATAAACTTAGATTATTACTTTCTAGGTCAAAAGAATAATATCATCCATTAGTTGTACTTTGATCAATTTTCACTTCCTCACTTATACATGGAAATGAGTGTTCAAGATCAATTTTTCATGCTTGAAACACATTTATGAATAATAAGATACAAGAGTAATTCCTTGATATTTAAGATGTTTACTAAAAAGTAAATGGTTAAAATAGGTTATCCAATATAATAACTCATACTTTTACCATAGGAAATAATATCCAAAGTTCTACTAAATCCATTCTTTAATTAGTTATATTAATACTTGTCCATAAAATATCTGTGGAAATTAAAATACAAAAAATTTACAACAAAGGTCACTAAATTTCCAAAATCAACAAAACATTAGATTCTCCAAACCACATAATGCCACACTTATTGTCACATACCACATATATGAATACCATTATCACATTGAAATTTAAATGAAAACATAGATTTTTTCAAATTCATAAAGAAGAAATACTACAGTAAAATACATAAATATCTTATGATCATTGTTACTATAAAAAATCATTAATTACTTCAATTTGAATGTTGTAATATTTTAAGCTTGAATTTGATCCCTTTTATTCTACGGAGATATTTTTTCATAGTGCTTTGGAAAATCATTTAAATAATGTCTCATCCCAGTACAATTTTATCATTGAAAATGGTTACTTATTTCTTTCCCTTGAAATAATGAGCATAATGTCCTTTCTCTCATAACTTATAAAAAACTCTCATTCCCTTAGGGAAAGTACCAGAATATTTCTTTCTACAATTATAAATTTTGGGAAAATCCATCTTCTGCTCTTTTCCTTTATCTATCTTTTTATCTATCATTCTCTTCTTCGCATTATATGTATAAAGCCATAAGACATATAGAATTATTTCCTTATCTTGATAGAAAATGATATTATATCTTCATATTGTGAGAAATTATGGGAAGAAAATTTCTATCAGAGGAACATATTTAACCCATTAATGAATGGATAAATCTTACTCCTTAGTTTAAATTTGTTTCCTGCAACATTCCTTGATAACCTTTTAATGTTGGATTCATATTTAGAATCATTATGATCCTCCCTTTTTCTCAAATTCATGAATATTCGCTTCATATCCTCTATTTTTTTAGGGAAATAATTTTCCAAAAAACATACTTAAATTCCTTTCATTCCATGTTTTATATTTCTTCCCCACCCCCATTTTCTTTTATTTCAATGACCACCATTGGTTCATATCTCTTGAGAGATGATAAACATCCATGAAAACCTTCTCACTTTCATTACTTCCCAAATACACAAATATCTTCTCTTAGGATCTTATCCATTTCTCAGCTAAAAATGTATTTGAAGTCCAATTGAATGACATTGGTTGTAGTCTCATGAAGCGGTATACCATTTTTCTCTATATTGGGGATCATGATTCTTTATATGGGTAATGTTATTTCTCATAAACTGGTTCATTTATCCCATTATAGTTATAATTTTTTTCTTTACCTATTGTGGATTCATCTAAAACATCATTATCTTGCATAAGATGGAAAACCATACCTGGATTATGGGGGTTGATATAGTTTCTATTCCTTCAACTAGGCTACATTTCTAAAAAATAGCATACAGAAGATTAGATTATAACATTATGAAACATAATTTTTAATCTCATAACTATTTAATCACATAACCAAATTTGAAAATACAGGTACAAGTATTCTATAAATCATATACTTTGACAATTTAGATATTTTTCCAAATACATTAATATGTTTTTATTCACTGATCTATATTTTATTAAATATTGTTTCCAATTTTATGACTAAACATCCTATAATATGGACTGTAAAGTCCCTGACCATAGTATCCTAGAGTTAGTGGTTACATTATTAAAGTGGGATATTATAAATGGAATTAAATATCCAAGGACCGAACATTTTAATAGTTTTGTAAAACTAGATACATTCTTGAAATATACATGACAATTTAAAATATAAAATAAAACATAGATAGTACTTTGATAACACCAATAATATCCAAGATTAAACCTATATATCATTCATAATTTACATCTTGGAATCTGGGGAAAAATAAAACATAAGAAATGGGTGAGCATAGATTCATAGCAAGGGTAAGAGTACATTAGAATCTATCATGAATAAATAATTATAGATATTAAGACAAGGTGAAAAACTAAAATACAATCCAATTAAACATAATATCAAACATAATATGGAAAAAATAAATGAGAATAAACTAATTCGATATATATTATCACATGGATATTATACTATCCTAATAATAAAATGGAATGTAAATAACTAATCTCATAATGGGGAATACATAATCCTAGATATCATAAACCTACTATCAAGGATTCGACTATGAAACCATACATAAATGAGTAAGACCTCAACCCATACCCAAACTAGTTTGTCTTAGAAAAAATATCAATTAATCGAGGGGATATAGTGGGAATCTCCCTTCATTTAATAATTTCAATGCATTCCTCATAAATGTATGGTAAAATATAAAAAACAAAAAATTCTCATATTGAAAAAACATGTATTCAGAATGTGAATACATTGACCATAAACCATCAATTGTATCAAAATAGATCATCTATAGTCAAATTGATCATAAAACCTTCAATAAAATATGAAAAATGGTTTTATAAGAGGTCAAACTCAATCAATCCTAACATCCAAAAAATTATGATGGCATAGAAAAAAACATTGATAAAATAATTAAAATATTTATCAGAGAAAACGCAATTTTTAACATTGAAAACATTTATTTAAAATCCACACAATTATAAAATAAAATATTTTATATGAAAATGACCATCTAAACTTGTAAAGGAAACTTGAAAATATTATGTCATCAAGATTGTGAAAAAATATGATCATGCCACATATGTTAAAATACAATAGTCTGTATTTTTTTCAAAATAGTCATAAAGTACCTCATTTGAACAAAGTTAAAATAATTTCCAAGAATTTTTTATATAAAATGAATAAAATTGGTAAATAGCCATTAAATATTTTGAGGATAATAGTAAAATCTTATTTGGTTTTTTTTAGAAAACATCGACATGAAATAAAAATGTTCCCCATTGTGAGACTCAAACATAAATAATCCCAAATAATACTGAGATTATGTAATAACCCTTACTTTAGGTCTGATTTCCTTTATACATATTAGAACCTAAAGTATAATTGTTTAAATAATTTTATTAATTTTTACCAGAACCATTTTAAAATTTTTGATATCATATATGATCCCATTATAACTTTTTACCATTCTTTTATTAATAATATTTTATTCTTTTCACTACTTTATTTGTTAATTACCCCTTTTCCCATGTTTTCTTTCACCTGAAAGTCTTGATTATATTACATATGTTATTGATTCATCATATCCATAAGGATATTAAGATCATAATTATCATATTTATTCATTATATAAATTATTATAATCATTACTTAATGGTTAAAATGTAATTTAAATCACATCTCATTTAGAGATGGTAGGTTGTATGTACACACGAGTGATGATATCATTCCCCTAGTGGTGAAAGGGAAATAAAGTGTATGATATATTAATTTTCACAAAATCAATGTCAATTAATATTTAATATATATATATATATATCAATTATTTATATCATTATATCCATCCCATTAAAGTGGTGATGAAAAACAAATTACACCACTATGTAAAGACGGTAATCCATACATATGCACACGTGTCGCTTTCATTTTTTGTAGGATAGATAAAAGGTGGAATACAATTATACCATTATAATAATAAAATCCAATCATATATATTATATTGGTATTATTACATTAGTATGGAAATTACACATGAAGAGGAAGTAAAAGAATAAATGAACTATAATTAATTGGTAAAACAATAACCTCTTCTTCGATGGAATTTTTTTAGATATATTCTTAAGGGATCTAGATTTGGACTTTTTGAAAAACCATAATATCAAAAAATTAGATAATTATATATGTAGGATATTTGGGAAGGGTTTGGTTTATATTGATAGCTCAAGATGGTGTAAGGAAGTGAGGGAGGAAGTTCACTTTTATAATCGAGGTTAGGGGAACATTTGAAAACATAAAAATATTAAATTAATATATATTAATTATCTTTTAAAATGGATCCAACGTTAGGTATTTAGAATATAAGATTATTATGTGTCAAAATTCTCTCAAAAATAAATTTTATTTGGGTTTTGGTCACATTATTACCCTTATCATTTGTCTTTAACCCTTATTTAATCCCTTTAATTCTTACCGTTAGAACATGGGTTTTTATTCCTTAAGGGCTAAAATATTTACATGAAAATATCAAAAGGGCCATAAAATGGATATTTGATGACATATTTAACATTATACCAATATTTTGGAAGAATTTTAGATTTTGATGAATTCTATTTCATCTAATAAACATTTATTTATTTTGAAATATCATGACTATCAATTTTGATACTATTCTTTACTTGAATTTTTAAACAAATATCAATTCACAAGATAATTTAAAAATAAAACCATTAATAAAAGCTTAATATATCTAGATAATCTATTAAATTAATGGATGACATTAATTAACTCAAATTAATTTTTTTTAATATTTTTAATATCATTTATTTTATATTTTTATCAATTAAATAATTATTACATCATCATAATGAAAACCTTCAAGTTAAATATTTATTTCATAAAAAATAAAAACAATTACTATGATGAAGATAAACATTTTATATTTAATATTAATATTTTATGTTGAAGATATCTTTTGAATAATCACATATAAAAATGTAATACTTGTTTAAAATATGAGTGTGACATATTTGGCATTTCATAGAATAAAATATTATAAAAGGTTTAATGTTATCCAAGATTCTCCAAGAGGCCATAAAATTGAAAAAGTGTTCTTTTTTTAGAAAAAAAAATCATAATGTAAAATTATAACATATTTAATGGAAATTTATTATTATTTATATGACTATTTTTACATTTTATTACTCGAATTACCTTTAACCTTATGAATAAAATAATTACAAAATTTTTATTCATAGTGAAAAAATAAATAAAATAACCTTTTTTATATAATTTAGAACAAATTATTCCAAAAATGGAAACCTTTTTAAAAAATTCATAACAAATTAGTTAATGTAATTAATCTCGATGACAGAATGAGAAAACGTGTTTTCAAAATGAAAACATTCAAAAGATTGAAACATTTTTATATCCGAATTCATTGTAAAATTGAATAAAATGACCTAAAATGTATTAAATGATAAAAATTTATCTAATAATACATTAAAACTGATTAATGTATAGTTTATAATTATTGATGAAAAATAATTTTTAAATTAAAATTAAATATTTTATCACAATTAATCAAAACATTAAATTTATTTGAAAAATACCAAAAATGAAACCAACATAAATTTTTATATTTAAATTTAAATTGAAAATATAATTTTTTCAAATATAATTTACAAAAGTTTCCAAAATTAGGTTTAAAATATTTGTTTCATCAAATGTTGGTAAAACTACCTTTAGAAAAATATAGCATTTTAATGCGTAAAATCAGATTAAATTTTTCTATCCTACATAGAAACAATATCTGACGAATTTTAAACATTATATTTACTATATTATATATATATATATATATATTATTAATATCATTCAATGTTAGTAATTAATTTAATTTATTACGATAAAATACCTTTAGGGCACAATAATGGTTTTTTATAGAAACATTTCCTTAATATTCTATTGGTTTTTAAATTTACTTCTACATATATGATAGCCAGTTAATTCAATCATATATTTTAAAATTTTATTTAATCCTATTCATAACAACCAATTTAACATCTAG
Organism: Viscum album; assembly: GCA_963277665.1. Classification (NCBI taxonomy): domain Eukaryota; kingdom Viridiplantae; phylum Streptophyta; class Magnoliopsida; order Santalales; family Viscaceae; genus Viscum; species Viscum album. Next base: position 1,320,540,110 of record OY728158.1, read on the forward strand.
GAGATAATTTTAATTTAAATAATAATATTTATTGTATACCATGATTCGTTTAAGATCGATGTTGTGCACTACGTAAGCTATCGAAGTTGTTGAATTTAAAAAATACATTCCATAAAATACTTATGTGTTAAAATTAAATTAATCATTCCATAAATAAAATGAATCTCAAAATAATAACTTACATCCTAATAATCACTATATTATTACATATAAATAATTTAATACGAGGATGGATTCTAAATTTTGTTTAGATGACAAACATAATCAACCAAAAAGGGTTTTTAATAGCACTTAGGGGATAAAATATGATATTAATGTTAGTAAAATGGATTATTTAATCAGAATAATAAAACATTGAATCCCAAATTATGGCCACTATCATTTAATTGAAATAATTTAATGCAATATCTATTATAATTCTTGAGATTCTTCGATAAAAAAACTTAAATGTAGAAAATTCCTTCCAAGTTATCTTATGTTTGAATGAGACTATTTATGGAATGTAAGATTAGTTCTCATAGGTTGGTGACTAAAATAATAATATATACACCAATTATAATAAAAATTAACATGTAGCATTCAAATTCAACACTCTAACAATTAATTACTATGAAAAAAATTAAATCATCAATGAATAATTTTTATCAAAAGTTTATTTTCCATTTGAATTATTAAAAAAAATAATTAATTAAAAAAGTAAAAAACCTAAAACTGATAATCATAATATTTATAAAAAGTAAATTTTTTAATATATGATAATATATATATATAGTATTATTTTCAAGATACAAAAAAATATTTATAGAATAAGTAATTTTATATTGTGAAAATATTCTAGAAAAATATTCAGCATAAATATTATATATAATTTAAAAATAGTTCATTATCTCTATAACCAAGATTTATATCAAAAATAATCTATTAATAAATAGATATTTTAAAACTATAATAATATATATCAAAAATTTAATATTAAAAATGTAATGAACAAATGTTATGACTTAATAATTATGCAACATTTTCTTAAAGTGATACTTTTATAAAAAAGAATTCCACATAACATATGTCCATAATCATAAAAAAAATATTCTGAATTAATAATATAGAATATAATAAATACATGACAAACAAATAATCAATAATAAGTACAAAACTAAGAACATAACATGTTTTCTATGTTAAGAAAACTATATTCTATATATAAAACATTCATATTTAATTTCAGTTAAAATTAAGGTAATGTGAATTCAAAAAATTCAATTCAAAAAACCTAATACTGCAAAACATATTAATATAATGTTAATTCATTGAAAATTGATATTGATATTTAATGAAAATTAAAATCAATAAAAATAAATAAATTAGAAGACCATATTTATTGATGAATCTTGAAATAAACATTTCGCCAATATCAAATGCAAATTGAGTCCATAATGAATCCATATTTCATTATATTTTGGTTTCTTAAAATGAAAAAAAATACTAAAATATAACACTCTAATGGTCACCAAAAATAAAATACACAAGGTAATGACATGTTTTAAAAAGGCATTGCGGTATTAGTACATGGGAGTATGAGGGATACTTGTAATAAAATGGTTTTGTTATATTTAAATCCATGGGAGAAGGAGATGTATTTGGAAATTGGAGCTGATTACCATCTATACCCAACAAAAACATTTCTTATTATCATTTACAGTAAGCACCTTATATGATAAGTGGGAAGGGTTTTGTGGAGAAAATCTTGGAGATCTATAGAATTGATGTGATAAATAATGATGAATTATTAAAATTAATGTGAACGCATGGGTGACACTAAACCAACAATGGATCACAAAAAGGTATATTAAGTGAAAAAATATTCAGGAAGATTATGGAAAATTAAGATTTATTTCACATGCTCTATTGAAACCATTAGGAAAATTAAAAAAATAAAGTTCTCTGATGGGGGGATACATATCACATGTGATCACATATGTTGATATTAATATTTAATTATAATTTCAAGAAACAAATATTATAAAAATACTAAAATAATAAAAATATATAAATATAAGTTTTAAAATTTAAAAAAAATTAATCAAATCGGACTTAAAATATTCATTAAAATCATCTACATAATCCATATAATTATTTACTTTAAAATATATAATTTAAATTTATACATATTCATTTTCATAATTTAATTTTTAAGCCTTTAATTTTCAAAAACTATAATATTGATTAACATAAAAATTTTAAAATCTTAATACTCAAATAACTTATATACATTTAAATAAAATTATATATAAATTAATGTGATGGTCATAAAATAGGAAAAATATCCCCATATATCTCTATAATTATAATGGGAACCACTACACTCATTGTCTTCATGTGAGAACACCTAAAAATAATAAAAAGATTAATAATTATCCAGCACAAATACTGCTAATTCATTTCATTCACCTAAATGAAAACAGATCATAATAATAAAAAGAAACTTAAATTGAAAAAATATACAAAAAAATAAAAAATATTATTTGGGTTTTTTTATATATGGTAGTCTATTGAAATAAAATTTAAATGCATAGTTGGTTTCAGTGTTATTAAGGGAGCATGATGATGGTTCTGGTCAGTTGAGGATTTATCACCCAAATAACTCTAAAATTTATGTTTAGGCTCTTGTGGGTATTTCAAAATGATATTGGGGTTTCTTAAAGAGTGAAGCCATCAAGAATTGGTAAATTAATAGCACATCATTGTTGTAATCCAAGCATCTTTTGGAGGGGTTAGAAAATAGAGGTTCGATCGGTTGTTTTTCTTATGATTAGATCTCGTAGTTCTTCAGGAGATAACATAAAAATTGATAAGGTAAATATCAAGGATCTCAATTAATGATGAGTAGTAATTATAACATTCTATAGTTAATGAGAGGATCGATTCATTAATAATATCTAAAAAGAGTAGTGTAGGAGATTCAGTTCTATGATATCTTGAATGGTGTGAGTGTGGATCACTTTGGTAGGGTTTTATTTTAACTCTATGAAATATTTTGATTAGTGTTTTCAAAAAATCACTGATAAAGAGTGTTATTAAGAGCATTAAAATAGTAATCATTGATAAAATAGATCTTTATCTGTACTAAAAAAGTTATAATAAAATGTATATCTATCAGTATTAAAATTACAGTGCTAATAAATATTTTTTATAAGTGCTAAAAAAGCGATGGGAATCAGGACACTTATCTATGGTGATTCAAATGAGATTTTATGTTCTAGGGTTTTATGGATTCCAATATTGATTTTGCAGATTCCTTTGCTCTTCCCTCTAATAAGGATGGTGTTTCTGGCATTTTCCTTAAGGAGGTACTAGTATGGTCTCCCTCAAATCTAGGCACATCTGTAAATTGGATCCTTAATAGAAATAGTAATGGATGATGTGGCCTGAATGATGCCTTCAATTATGAGAATATTTAGGTGGTTAGTGATCCATCATTTTCTCATGATGAAATAATGTAGGGTTGATGCTTCTTAACCAGGTTCTTTGATGATGATTTATTTGGGTCTTCTATGCCAAAGAGGATTATGAAAAATGCATCATTAAATTTTTTTTAAAGAAAACCACTCACTTATTTATCAACATATTACTTAGTGTTAAACTAGATCATCTCTCAGCTGATGTTATGATAGGGAATCAATCAGTGGAATATTGAGGACCTATGAAGCCACCTTCTCTAATTTTTTTATTTTGGTGGATGGAAGATCGTCCCCACCCAGTAAGGGGTTCATTCTTATTATTTTTCCTTCATAAAATCTGAAGGTGAAATCAAGATGAATTTTCTTTATCCCACTCATATCTGAAATTATTTGAATTCAATATTGGGATGCCAGTTTCAACACCTCAACTATTGAAAACTCGAACTCTCCAGTGTGTATTTATTTATTCATCCTTATATGGTACCTCTATAATCTTAAAACATTATGATACATATCCTCTTCTATGGTGTTCCCAATGAAATTCGACAAGAAAATGAAGTATTCAAGGTTTATAAATTTTTCATTAATTATTGTTGATATTGACATGATAATGAATCCCGTTGATATAGTGGTATGGGTTGATGATTAATATAGATTTTAGTTGCCTATTAAAATTTAAAAATTACCTGATATCTCCAGGAAATGTTGTAACATTGGGCACTCTGCTGAAAATGTCTTAAAGGATTGTATTTTGTCAACTTCTTGAAGCTAATAAATGTGGATGAAAAATTTAAATTAAATCTTCCTCAAATAAGAATTTAAAATGACAAATCTAGTCCTACTAATGAAGACAGGACCCTCAGAACTAGCCTAGACAAAGAATCTAAGCACACAGATGGAAGTTCTAGAGGCAAAGAAGTAAAAGAGCATCCTAATTAGCCCTCTACAGCCTAAATGAAGCTAGGGATGGGTAGTTATTCTTCTATAATTTTTTATGGGAAATCTAAATTTGGGATACTTGGTGTTCCTTATCCCATCACAATATTTGATGGTACTACAAGGGATACTGAGAATGAGTCAGACCTTATTAACAGGTTATTCCAAGGTTACTTGCTCTGGACATTGCTACTAAAGATCCTATTGAATATTCATGTGGTTCAATTTTCAAGAATTCATCTATTATGGATGATTAGTTTTATCAATGTTATTCCCATGGATAATCTAAACAAGATTAAGTGTTTTCAACATGTGGTAATTCTATGAGTGTAGATAAGTTGTGTTCTACATTTTTTTTGAAATGAAATTTCCCCTACTAATGATTCTTCCTCTCCTAATAACAAAATATCTTGATTTAAATTTTGAAAATGTCTCAAAGAATGTAGGTTATTACTGGAAGAATTTGTTAACACACAAAGAATTGAATGATAATTATTAAGAAATCATGATCTTAATGTGTTATCGGAGGGTTATTATCCGGTTGAGAATAGGATCCTCAGCCTCATGAGGTTCCAACTGCACTGGATGACACCATTGATCCTCATAATTACGACGACATGACATTGAAAATGAAAAAAACCAGGAGGAGGGGTCATCATCCAATAGGTAGGGGCGGTGTACCTCAGTCAGAGAGATGATCATTTTTTTTATTTCTCTCGTGTACTTGTATGTTATGTGCTTGTGGCAGTGGTTCATCACTGTAATCCACATGGAGTTTCCCTTATAACATGTGTTTACATTATTTTAAAATAAATTTTATAACTATTGAATACAAATCATGGTTTACGCTACCTCGATATAAATATATAAAATTATAAATATAATTATTACTTAAATATATTTAAATATATTTATTATAATTTTATAATTATTTAAATATGTAAATATTTATTTATAATTATAATTATTAATATACTTATATAATTATTTATATTTTTAAATATAATTATGTATATATATTTATTAATATATAAAAATATATAGTTATTTATGTAATAAATGTATTTATTATAAGTTTAAAATTATATATTTATTTATTTATTTATTTTTAATTTTTATTATAACTAAATATATTTAAAAATAATTTTTATATAATAATAAATTTAATCCAGATAGTGAAAACCATGGATTAAAATCCATGCTCCTTGAAATTTATTAATGAAAAAACAATATAGAATGTATGGGTGGAAATTAAAATACGGTGTCCTCAATAATGCCAAAAAAACAGGAACACCAGTCAACATATTTTATGTATTCCACCACATGATTAGGATCCACCCCAGTATCTCGAGTGCATATCCCTTATTCATTGTGTAGGATCTTCCGATTCAACATCTTGATCATCCAAACTCCATTAATCTTTATCCATAGCATGAGACCCCACAGAGATATCATATTTCAAGACAGAGGCATCTTGGTCAAATTCAACCTTCATATCAGAGATTTCAATTATTTATTCACCACATAAACTTCCAAATTCATCATAGAAAATATCTTTAATATTCAATCTATTTAAAATTTCTAGAAACATGAGATTAATTGGTCTGGGCTCTGAAACTGGTAAGCAGATGGAATCCTCTATGATTTCTACCCTTCTTTTCAGCATGCCACCGGGATTAGAATCACCTGATACAAAATAAGTACTCTCCTGTAAAGAAGATTCAAGGGGAGATAGAGTAACAACTTGAAAAGAATTAACAAAACAAGGAAAAAAGATCATATACTTGAATATCTATTTCATTACGTACTGCTCAAGAATTTTTATGAGATTCATCAACCACCTCATCATATACATTTAAATATGTAATATGAAATTTCCTAGTCACAAAGGGGGGGTTCTTATGTTTTATAGAATTGATCAGCTGAAATCCATCTTCATCCACCACATTGGATTTAACTTTTCTTTTAGTAGTGATAAGATGTTTCCATTGTTCACAGTCAATTTCCTCATGAATAATGGGATTATCGGAATATTATCCCAATGATTAAATTTCCATTGTGGATTTATCCTTCATATATAGAACCTTTTTAAAATAGTGGTTCTCCATTACCACTATTATGTCATTCTAGTCATTGGTAAATACCATGCTTATAGGGATATCAACATGCACATGGCCTATAGGAAGATGTTCGTTCGCCGCATGAACATTTGTGTAGCCCTCTTGAATAGTTCCCAATGAAGACCCTGATGCACCCTCATTCCCTATTTTTTTGAAGCACATGGGAGTTCAATACAAGGTCACTTCTACAATCCCTTTCTATGTTCCCCTTAATGGAATAATTTTCAAAGGAAAACCTACTTATAAATTTCTCCAAAGAGGTCCCAACAGAAAGAAAATATAAACAAATAAGGTTGATTCTCATACATAATTCGCAGATGAAGATCATCATTCAGAGTAGACAGGATTACCCTACCAATAAGGGAGAAACTATGTTCTACCTACACCAACATTCCTAGAATGTGACCAAAATGAACCAGATCTATCTGTTTGTACAAAATAATTTGAAATCATATAGAATTTGAAATATCATGAAATATATTTTGATTCTAGAGGATCCAATTAATCCTCTGAATCATAACCCCTACATATGAATAAATATTTAAAATTTGAAAGTTCAAGATCTAGACTCCATTCATGAATTTGAATAGTGTCTAACTCCAAAGATATGGATGCATGACTCCACACTTACTGCTTGAGATCAGTAGAGGGAAAAAGGCAAAGGAAGAAACCACAACCAATTGACACACATTTCAAGAAGGAAAATCAACAAATTGAAAAAACCCTATGAACCAAATCATCAAAACACCATAAATTATCACCATTATAAAGGAAATTACTTTCAATGTGTTAGTTATTACCCATGTACATACATTTCAAGACTTCTTGGATGTTATCCTCAATGAGATCGAGTGATCCCTTTCCGACGATCCATCCAGTGGTCAAATCCCTAAATGAATCAACGAAGCGTGAACCTCCTTCTAAAGAAGACACCCAAAAGTCTTGATGAATCCATACCAAAAATGCATGAGGAATAGAGGACTTGGGTTCCTCTTCACCTCCCACAGTTCGATTTCCACTAGTAATCATTTATCACCTCGAGGTGCTTCATTTCTACACCCCTTCTTCCATCTAATTATAAATTTATTTACAAAATTATATATATTCATATAATTACATATGTATATATAATTATATATAATTATATAATTATATCAAATTTGTATAAATATATTTATTTATTTATTAATATATATATATAATTATAATATATGGATTTATTTTTTAAAATATTTATTATAATGTTACAATTATTTAAGTATATATAATTGTAATTATAAATATAAATATTTATTTTTATAAATATTCTTATATTATTTTAAATATATTAATTCTATTATATATATTTATATAATTATATATATCTATACATATTAATTTGTAAATATATATAATTATAAATATAATAATTATAAAAAAAATTACATTTTTATTATTATTTAAGTAGTTTTTTTCTTAAATTCAAGTGACAGAGAAATATATTCATGATGAATATATTAAAATAAATGTTCATTAATATTATTAAATATTAATAATGAATATATATAGAAAATTCTAAAAAATGAGTGATATTATAATGAATAAATATTATTAAGTCAATAAACATTCTTTCATACACACATACATGTAAAAATTATAGTCATACATATGTACACATACACCTCTACCCACACACACAAACATATTCTTACACACATATACAAACATACACATATATCCATATAATTTTACATGTATATACATTTTAAATTTTTTAATGTCAGTATAATTATAGATTTAAATAAATATATACATTTATATATTATATATATGTTTAAATAAAATATTAGTATATTATATTTATTTTTATTATATATGAATTTTATAATTAATGTATATAAATAAACTATAAATCATTTTGATGAAGAAAAATTTAATAGCTATAATAAATCATTGATAAATTAGGTACTTTTATCATCATTAGAAAAAATCACTTAAAATGTGTACCTTTATATCAGTGCTTCTTTTATTTTTGATAAAAGGTGTCTTTATCTACGTTTTTAGTGAATGGTGATAAACAAAAAAAATTATCATCCTTTTTTGTCTAGTGTTGTTAAAGGTCAGTGACAAATCACAATTTGTGGTAGTGAATTTGGTGTTTCTCAACACTTGCAATGTTCTAATGGATTATTATGATCACCTATGCATGAGATATTGTGTAGTGATGTTCACATGTATATTATAATTTCATAATTTTACAATAGATCACAGATGTTGTGGAGCATGTGATAACTGTATGTAATGTAGGTCTGTAGTGATTTTTGGTAATGTCCAATATATGGAGTTTTTATCAATTGTTTGATAATATTATCATTGGTTTTCAGATATAAATATATTTATTTTTTTAGAAGGTAGTATACTGTATTCATAATTTTTATAAATTTATAAATATATAAAATTTTCATCTAAATTATAAAGGTTGGGAATTTTCTCAAACACAATTAGCACACAGGTGGTAGCGAAAGTCCTGTACAAGGGTGGGATGCATGAGATGCGATGTTATAGGAGGGAGTGGGTAAGTTTTGGTGTTGACAGCAGATGAAAAGTTGGTATTGTAGACCATGCAGGTAGGGGTTGCGATGGGATTGTGGTAGCCATGCAGTAATGCATATGATAGAGTTATCTCAATGACTTGTATCCCTACTCTAAGTTCATGTAAAAAAAGTGAGGGAATTTATAATCACCTTTAATAATCACTAATAAAGATCATATTTATGACTGCTAAAAATGATGTGTTAAGGTAAAAATTTCTTTATCAATGTTAATTTTATCATTGATAAAGATTTTTGAAATTATATATACACACTCACCTTAATTGGAAGTTTGGTTACTCCAAGAGTGATGATCCTTTATATCTCAAAATAGAATATAAATTTATTTCTTGCATATGTATATATATATGTATATATTTATAAAATTATTAGTTAATCTATACAAATATTTTAAATAATATAAAATTAAAATTTCAAATGGAAAATTATTTAAATAAATATTATATATCTTTTCATATAATTGTTTATATATTTTAAAATATACACATATATCCAACAAATATAGTGTAAAATTTTAAATTAATTAATTTAAATTTAACATAAAATATTTGATTTAGTAATTAAAATCATAATTTTTTGTGTATATATATACATATTTAATATAAAATAACATATATGTGATTGTGTGGGTAAATACTTAAATACGTATATAGTGACCCCTATTTTTAGTTTAATGAGACATAGCTCAACTTTTATTAGTGTGTCCTAGATTCCTCCAAAAGGGTAAAATGAAATTTTTTTCATTTTAATCAATGTCGGATAAATTTTAGGGTCATTCTATTAAACACATAATGTAGGTTTTACCCTTGGGATGAAATTTAGAAATTTTCTAAGCAAGTTAGATTTTTAGGGATATTTAGTATTTATTAAATAATTAATTAAGTGTTATATTGATTTTAATACTATTATATACTAATTTGGATGTCCGATAAAAATATTTACATTATAGTTTAGTATGAAAATAGGCATCTTTCTAGACACTGTAAATTATGTTCACAGGTATTGATCTACAAACCAAGAATTTTTTAGAACATATTTTAATTAATTGAATAAATCCACTTCTATATTATTTTAAAAAAATATATTTTTATTTAAAAAATGTGGAGGTGGTTTTTGAATTACTATGTGGTTGTGAACTGGTGAATAAGATGGTTTTATAGTGTATGATTTAAGATAATTAAAAAATGTATAATGGGTGTTTTTAAATGGATAGTCAGCGAGGCATTAAAGGGATGTACCACATGTGAGTAATAAAGTAGTGATTAAGGGGGAGTTTAAGGATTTTGATGAGAGGGGGTAATTTTTTCCAATGGATGGATTATTTTCCCAATTCTCTCTAATTTCTCTCAATTCACTACCACAGATCTTGGTAATGGATTCATCGTCTTTTATCTGCTCTAACCAAAAAACATTGATTAAAGGGACCCTTTATAAGTGTTAGCTAAAATAAGGGATACGTTTAACCTTTTTCAGTGCTAATCATAATGCTAAAAAAGGTGTATCCTTTATTTGTGTTTTTTTATCAATAATAAATGGTTTTAATAAAAATATTATTATTTTAGATAAAATATTTATATTTATATTTATATTAAAATTAATTTTTATTTCATATATTAAATAAAAACACTTTTAAATTTTTTTTTAATAATTCAAATATATATTTTTTTTTAAAGTATTTATAAGATTGTTATAAAGTAAAAATATATTTAAATAATTATAATATTATAATAAATTTCATTAAATAATAAATATATTTATTATATTTATTATATTTATTATATTTATTATATTTACTATTATATATTTATAATTATAAGTTTCTAATGAATTTAATCTCCATGAAACCTTCCATGAGATTAGTGTGGGAGAAAATATGTTGAGATACTATTACTATAACTTTAAATGATATGTATACTTCACTAATTGTCTGGTGGAGATTATCTTGATCGTATAATTTAATTTGGTTGTTATCTTTATCCTTATGGACCTTAATGGAACTATTGTTCACTAGAGAAGATGATTGAACCACTTTTGATCAAGCCTGAGCATTCCATGGGTGTTTTGAGATTGAAATTTTGAGACAATGAATCTATTCATTCATGCTATCCTTTTTATGAAATGAGAAGATCGTGTAATATGAGATGCTGAATGAAAATGAAGTTTCATGAGAATTTTTTAGCATCCTCCATTCATGGATGAATTCAAGATTTAGAATGAGTAAGCATGTGATTTTCTTCTCATACACACAAGGAATGAAACATAAACTTGTGTAAGAGAATACACCATAATTTATGGTGTAAATATTTTGAGGATCACAAAGACATTTTTTTAATAAAATGTTTTGAATTGACATATTTCTCGAATCTTTAAAGACCTAATTAACACAGAATAATTCTTGTATTAGTGGTAGTGAAGAAATATATATAAAAGGACAAGAAGCAATTCTAAGAGAGGTTTCAAATCATCTTAAGAGTTATCTAATTTTTATAAAGAAAATAAATCCACTATAGAACACTTTCTTTCATTAATATAGAATACCTCCTTAATATAATCTTATATAAAGAATCAAGGGATATCATATTTCCCTCTTGACTTGTGAATCACATACTTAGAATCTTCATGAAGAACTGTTCCTATGAAGCCACTCAAGTTTACGTGATACTCTCATGTGTTATCCTCTTGGTTTGTGAGAAATTCCTGATACACCACATGAAAAAACAATTTTATATAAAAGAGGAATATATTTCATATAATACATGAAACTATTTGTACCAATAATAATTAATAACATTATTTTAATGAATCCTTAAGGTTATAGGCTTGTTCATGAAGGTGAGTGTGTAATACAATGAAAATGAAAGAAGATAGTGAACAGTGTGTTTGCATGGTTCCATGAATACATGATTTCACAACCATTTGAGATAACTAAAATAAATATATAATATCAATTAAAATAAAACTTAATAAATGTATGGGTTAGGATTTTTTATTTATACATGAAATGTACTTGAGTTGAGATTTCAAGAAGAAGTGAATTGATTTTTGAAATGATTATTTTTTTATAAAATATCTTTGAAGAATTTTTGTGCACCACTAGAACACGTATAATAGAGGATGGGTATTCCTCAAAATAATAAGTAATATCTTCCCAAGAATTTTTACACTAAAGTAATTGATTAGTCAAGGGTGATCAAAATCATTTTAGAAAGATTGATAGACTTGTCGACGGATGTTGAAGATACTTGAACATGTACAAAAGAAAGTGTGATTCAAAGAGATCATGGCGGAAGATTAATAGATCATCCTATAGTGGATCATGACTTATGTAAAAAAGGAATACTCTCAGTTGAATCTATGAGAAGTAGAATTATCGTGTGTGATTCAGGAGTAGAAGTCTCTAGTGTGGATTCTAGAGTAAGCTAGTGTGGGTTTTGGTAATACTATGGGATGAAATATAATGAACCTTCTATAGGGATTGAGGAGAAATATCATGTGACTCTATATCAACCATTATAATCGATAATAATATTATAGTGGATAATCTATGTTGGGGATAATAAACAATGAGGAGTAGGACTTTTTACCAAACCTTGTAAATCCTTGTGTTTTGTGCCTTTGTATTTATAACATTATTTGAGGTGTGGATAAGAGACACAAGAAGATCATATTGAGAATTTGACCATACATAGAGGTTTATTTTAAAATAAAAAAAATTTAAAAAGAAAAATGGATCATTGATTCAACCCCTCCCCCTCTTAGTGATCTCGCGCTGATATGGGCACTTCAAGTGGTATTAGAGGGAAGGTCACCTCTAAAAGGTGGAACAAAATTATATGTATGGATAAATTGAATTACCTAAATAGTAATGGTATTCCCATTTTCAATGGTGATAACTATCATGCATGTAAAAATAGGATGATACCATGTCTTCTATCACTTGGATTGTAAGTGATTGATGCAGTTATAATGGGATTTCAACCCTACATTAATGATTCTCCTATGAATTTTGAAGAATATAAGAACTTGGAGATGGATGGAAAGAATCAAAATGAAATCTTTATGGATTAATTAGAAAATTTATACACCAAATTTATGGTTCTCTAGACCACCAATGAAATCTTGGATAAAGTGAGAAGTAGTTATGAAGGAAATATTAAAGTCAAAGAAGCTAAGTGGAAAATATAGAGAAGTATACTTGAAGATATAAAAATGGGTGATGATGAGATTTTTGATGATTCCTTTATGATAATAAATGAAATTTTTAGTAGCATCATATTTTTTGGAGAAAATATATATGACTCAACCATTGTTAAGAAGTTTATGAGAAACTTTCTATATATATTTGATTTAAAAGTTTCTACACTAGAATATCGGTAAGTAGGATCTCTGGATAAACATTGTAATATTCTTATAGAATATGAGATGAGAAAAATACTAGATTTTAAGAGTAAATAAAAATATGTTATGGCCTTTAAATCTGTGATAAAGGATAAATATAGAGTGGAATAGGAACTAGAATCAAGTGATTATGAGGATGAGGAATCTGAAGAGGAATACAATCAAATGAGGGTCTTGTTTAAAAGGATGTATAATAGAGATATAAGAGAAAAAATAAAATAATATACTAAAGTTCTTCAACTTTAACGGGTTTGGGAATTTGTAATATGACTATCTAAAGAAGAAATATAATTTCACCAAGTTTTATGAAGAATAAGACTACGTCAATAAAAATTATAATAAAAAATAATAATGCCTATAAGAGGAAAAAATAATAAGTACTCAAAGAAAATAGAATAAATATTATGAGTAGGGAAATTGATGAATCTTAATCATCAAGCAGTGGGGAATAAGATGAATGAACTTCTAGAAATCAGATGTTCTTTATGGGAAAAACCAAAACAACTAAAAACACATTTGAAGGTGAATAAGTTAAAGAGATAACTGAGTTATAATGGTTCTTGAAATACAATCTAGACACTACTATTGTAAATAACTTGAATCTAAAAAATAATAAAATAAAATTGATAAAATAAAATGAAGAATGTGTCAAGAAATAAGAGACAAATATTAATGAGATAAGGGTATATGTGAAGAAGGTATCTGAAATAGAAATGAAACTAAAATATTCTGAATAAAATTCACCTGGAATAGAATAATTCAGCATTGATGGAACTTATTTCATTGAAAAGAACAAACAAAATTGGTTGAAGATAGAAAAACTTGAAAATATGGTGAATGAACTTGAAGAAAAACTTACTAATATAGAGGTATAATTATTTGATACCTAGACTATGTGCCTTTCATCTCAAAGTTAGTTGAATAAAATGAAAGAATACTTCACCAAATCAATTTTACTTAAGGGTTAATCTTATAAAGATGTTTAAGAGAAGGATATATAGAAAAGGTTGTTTCTATAACTACTGAATTCCAATATAAGTTTTATATTTCTAGCAATACAGTCCTATGAGACAAAACTGGATCTAGCTTGACCAACAGAAAAAATGAGAAAATATCTTCCAAAAAGGAATAGTATACTAATTTCTCAATAAGGTTTCATCCTAATGAAAACATACACAATCCTTAAAAATACAAAAACAAATATAGAATAACTATTATTAGTCTTTAAGATCAAGGATAAGAGGATACTAATTGTTTTTAGAGTGTTTGGTCATAAATCTGATTCATGATGGTATAACTTTTCACTAATAAGAATGAGTAATTAATCAAGGGGAAGAAATGTTGAACATATGAGATTAGATTATCAAAAAGAAAGGCGTGTAACCTGGACATCATCTAAATTTTCAACACATAATAAATTTTAATGCTTGATGGTGGTTTTTTGAATATGTGGTCAAGAAGGTCACAAATTGAGAAATAAAGAGCTGTCTCGCCAAGTGAGATTTCACACAATGTAAATGTAAAGAGTAATGGTTAAATATATATCAATTCTAAATAATCTAATAACATCAAGAAAGAATGTTTAGTTAACTAGACTAACCAACCAAACAAGGCTAAATAAATAGTGAAATATCATAAACTTTTTTAGGAAAAAGGAAAGAAATTGGTGAAGGTTAAAGAAGTTAAAGTTGATGACAATTCATCTATAAAATATGAATTGAAAATCATTAACTATGAAAGGTGTGAAAAAGCTATACATGACATGAGATATTGTATGAAAATTATTCCATCCTAAGAATAAAGTATAAAGAATATGTGTAAAGATAAAACTAATTCTTTTAGTATTGGATAGTAAGATACATCCACTTCATAAGTTTCAACTGATGAGGAAAATTCAATCAAATACTCTAAAAAACCAAGAAAGGAGACATGTCTCATTTGGAATATAAGAAGGAAAAGAAGTCTAAATTGAGAGGAAGATCTAAGTCTGAATTTTATTTTTGAGTAGCCAATATTTCCCTCTTTATTCCCTTGTATATGAATGTTTTTGTACTAACGTGCAAGGAATTTAAGGATGTGGATTCATCCCTTGAGGGGGATAATTATTGAGAGAAAGATATTAAATATTCACTACATGGTTAAAGTGGAACTATTAAATATTTTTATAAAATTAGAATATAAGGTATTACAACCACACTTTCATCCCTTTTTTATTAATTATATTAATCATATCAATTAAGGGGAGTGATTTGTTGATAACATGATGAGACAGAGGGGTAGATATATCTTTTTTCATTGAACTCTCTAATGTGTTTGTTGAATTTTGTGCATGATTTATAATTTCATTTATTAATTTGATTATTTCCAATCCCTTTAATAAGAAATTAGAAATTAGGAGTTTGATTTTACATTCATGGTATTTCACAGTTACATTTGGTGGTATCTCTCTTGTTTTATACATAGGGTTATCCCACATAGACTTAGAGTTGATTAACTAAAGTTTCTTTGTTAAGATAACCATATGAGATAATTCCTATCTTAGAAGTGATCTTAATATTTTTCATATAAGGGATATGATCATGCTTTTGAGAACAAAGAAAGTAGAGAAGACCCCATTTACCCATTGTAGATTTATAGACAATAAGGGGGATAAAGTCACCACATAATGACCTGAATGATATGTGTTGATATTGAAAATAAAATAAAATGGGTAAATTGTTGAGCCCAAGATTAAATTATTATTAATAATTCAATATTTGTTGGTGGATTAAGTGGGGTTAAAGTAGTGATGCATGGATAATTGTTATGGATTCATCTAATGGACTTGGATTACATGCTTGGAAAATTCTCCTTAAAAACTATGATGATTGTTGAATTGATCTTATATTCCAAATACTGGTGTCATTATTGAAACTTTGTTTACTACAATATGAAGAAGAATATTTCCATGAAATTTAATTAAATGAAGAGGATTTGAAGGTGGCCATGTAAATTTTATTTTCATTTTTAAAGAATAAGATGATGATATATCTTGGAATATTATTTGAGAAAGGATTTTTTATACTTGGAATATTTTATGTATTTTTACTTGGACTCACATAAAAATTAGGGTTCAACCACAATCCCCAAATGGCTAGCACCAAACCATGATTAATGGGACATATGGGTCAACCACCATGGGAGATCCTTCTATAGGAGGCCATATGGAAGCTAAAGAGTGGGTGGGCCATGTATTGTCCCACAGAAGAATTCTTGTGTGTAATGAATTTATGGGTGGGCCTTATAGGGCCTGAAGGGTACTAATGGGCCTGTGTAGGTGAGGCACAGCCCGTGAGGTGTGGGTGTAAGGTGTGATGGGTGTTTATCCCACATATCTAGATCAAACTAATAGCATCATGGATTAACTTATTAATCACCATAAAAACATCTATGAGATTGATGTAGTATGTTGAGCTATTGTTTCTCTATCATTAAATGATACATATATTTTCCTAACTATATAGTGGAGATGGTCTCAATCATCTGATTTAATTTTTTCATTGTATTCATCCTTATAACCCTAAATTATACTATTTTTCATGAGAGAATTTTTCCAAACAAACTTTGATCGATCCCAAGATTTCCATGGGTTTTTTGAGCTTGGAATTATGTGATGATGAATCCATGCGTGCATGTTACACTTTTCATGAAATCAGGAGATCGAGGAATATGAGATGTAAAATGAAAATTGGGTTGCATTTAACTTATTAAACATCCTCCATTTATTAATTCATTCAAGATTTAGAATGAGGAAGCATGTGATTTTCGTCACATGCATGTGAGGAATAAAATGAAAACTAGCATTGTAGAAGAAACCATGATTTGCGGCATGTGTATTTTGAGGATAACTAAGATATTTAGTGTTTATTAAAAGGTTTTGAATTAGCATATTTTTTGGATCTTTGAATACATCCTTGATGTATCATAATTCTTGGTTTATTGGTAGTGAATAAATGTCTATAAAAGAGGAATAATCAATCCTAAGAGAGGTTTACAATCATCTTGAGAGTGATCATATTTTATTGAAGAAAAAGAAACACCTCATATACCTTGATTGTGTGAATAGATAATACCTCCTTGTGATAATATTATGTAAATAATAAGGGAATATCTTGTGGGACTTCTTACTTGTGAATCATGCACTCAAGGGCTTTGTGAAGAAATGGTTCCTCAAATCCACTCAATTTTACGTGATACTATAACATTTTATCCTCATTGTTTGTATGAAATTCTTTAGAAACCACACAAAAATACATTTTTATGTTAAGGAGGAAGAGAATATATTCACTACATATAACTATTTTGGGGAAGAAGAATTGAGAACATTATTTATATGAATCCATAAGTAAGTAGGATTCCCCACAAACGTGAGTGTACGATACAATGAACATGAATGAAGAAAGTGAATAATATTTATGCATGATTCCATATAGACATGAGTATACACAATTTTAGATTCCCAAAAAAATAAAAAAAAATATCACATAAAATAATCAGGAATAGATTTATTTTCTAGAATCTTGGATGTATGCATGAAGTGTACTTTATTTTAGATTTCAATCAGAAGTGAATTGATTTGTTAAAGGATTGTTCTTGTAAAAAATATCTTTGAAGAATTTTTGTGCACCACTAGAACACATATAAGTGAGTCTAGGTATTCATCAGAAGATGAAATAATATCTATGTGAGCATTGTTTCACATAGGCAAATGATCATTCAAGGGTTAGTAGAATAATTTGAGTAAGAACGATAGACTTTTTAGAGGTTATTGAAGATACTTTAACATGTACATGAGAATTTGTGATTCAGTGAGATCATGGATGAAGATAAAAAAATAATCCTTCAATAGATCAATTCATGAAGAAAAAAGGAAGCCTCTCAATTGAAGCTATGAGTAGGAGATGTATCTTGTGTGATTCGGGAGAAGAAGTCTCTAGTGTGGATTCTATAGTTGTCCATTGTAGATTATAGAAACACTGTGGGATGCAGTATAAATAACCTCCAATTTGGATTCAGTAGAGATATATTTTGACTCTTTATCGGCCATTATAATTGAAAATTAGATTACAATGGAGAATCCATGTTGAGTATAATAACCAATATGATAAGGGGTAGATCTTCATACTGAACCTTGTAAATCCTTATATTTTGTGCATTTTTATTTACATCATTATTCGAGTTAAGGTTGAGAGACACAAGAAAAATTGGATCAAGGATTTAACCATCCATAGAGGATTAATTGAAAAGAAAAAAAAATAAAAATAAAAAGGGATCACTAATTAACCCCTACCTATATCAGTGATATCACACTAATCTAGGAACTTTACAAATAAAAGAGCACCCAAGTGAAGTTTAGCTCCAAATCTGGTGAAATACTTCCCATCATGTTGGTTGGTTTTGATCCATATATTTTGAGGGTAATGAACCCATCTTGTATAATGAAGTTAGTAATATAGGGTAGTGAGCATCCCTAAAACAACTATAAATATAGTGAGCCTTAGTAAATTGTGAATTTTATAAACCTACCACTGAAAGTGATTTAGGGGATATTTTTTATTAAGCTAATGAGTTGTTCATATACATTGTATTAGACCATATTTGGTGAAACAAGTAAATTTTTGGGTTTCGTTGTGCTTAATTTACTATTTATTAAAGGGAATGTGTGGATAATAGTAAACATTGAATAAATAAGAATAAAAGGAAATACAAAAGGTGTATATAAATCATATATAATAAGGATTAAACAAATTGCTAATAAACCAACAAATCATGAGTTCAAGATCCAAATTGGTTGTGAGATTAAATCGGAAGAACTTATTACACCATAATCCCCCTCCCCTCACTCTCTTTGTCATTATCATAATAGCCAAGTGTGCCTGACAGTAAGTAATGAAGAAATATTTCCTGAAGAAAGAAGGTAAATAATATGGAATAATTTCCATCAAATTTATAGGTAGATAATGGAGAATTTTCATAGTACCGTTTAACTAAAATAAAGGAATAAGTATGTATTAGTTATTTTGATAAAATGAATACACAATGCAGTTCAAGAGGGAAAAAATAAATTTGCATTTATGGGATCATACAAAGTATTTACACTATAAAAATAACTCACAAGACACATATGGAGAAAAAAATTATATAAGTATAAGGATATGTTCTTAAGTGACATGAATTAATATGGGCCACTAACAAGAAGCATCGATCGAAGTTGAAATAAAATGTTGTGTTTAGTCAAGGAATTAAAAAAATCCCTCATAATAAAGAGGAAAGTGAAGACCCCCTTATACCTATGAATAATACTGCATATCAAAGGTGTTACAGTAATAGGGAGAATATAAGGATACTGAAATATTTGAGAAAGTTGAAGTCCTATGGAAGAATATAAGTAGTATAATACTTAAAGGTAATAATATGATTTTCCCGTAGGGTGTAGCTATAAAACCCCAACCATTTAAAAAGATATGGGTAAATTTAAATTTTAGATGAAACACATGAATACCCCTTGGTTGGGCTTGTTACCAGGGTTTGAGGAGGTCATAGAGGTGTTCTGAGGGTTCGGATGAAGTTAGGGCATAAAGAAAAACTACCACAGTGCCTCCAGTTAGTTGGTATAAATCAATCAACTAGCCAGTGGCATGTCCAGGAGCCCTATAAGGCTACTGGACACGTCTTCTAGAAGGTAGGTATAATAGTTATATTATGATCACCAAGATGATTTTTTAATAAGGTCGTCCCCGTAATTTCACCGGAGCCACCCCCTTAATATCCCACTCGGGATTTTGATCCCTTACTCACCATGTAAGGTTATGAATCCACTATCTTTTTTTATTCATGTATTCCATTATAAAGTAAGCAATTTTTGTTTATGTCTAATACACCCTATTTTCAAGGATTTTGTCTACTTCTTAGATTTATCTAATTTAAACTCATGTCCAAGTCTAGTGTCAGATGATTGGACTCTTCTAAGTTTAAGGTAGGTGGTACCTCAAATTAAACCATATTTTCTCTTAGTTTTTGAATGAATCAATATTACGGTTTCACTTAATACCTAGGTGATGACCTCATAAATTAATTATATCCTCCTATTATTTTTTCCTTTACTAGATACCTATTTAAATTTATCCTAGACCTATTATTTGGGGATTTTCTAATGGTATTATCTACTTGGAACATGACCTTTATTTGGAGGAATGAAATACCATATATCCTTAGAATAGAAATATGAAAATATAAAAAGCCTTGGCTTGTTATGGGAAAAGGGGTAAGCCTTGTTTAAATGGTTGAAAAGAAAAACGTGTTTTAAATTCATGATTGTGAAATAGAATTTCAAAATCATTGATATTTTTGGATTGGGTTTTAATCTTGACTTAAAATATTAAAATGAAATGCTTAATTGTAAGTGGATATTGGACTAATGTAAATAATTGGTATAATGGAAAATGAATGGGGGAATTTTTGATATATTTAAAATTTATAATTCTTGAATAGGAAAGGGGAAATTTCTTGGTAATCTAGAGATGATATGTTCTTTATATAGGATTGGTGTAATCCTTTACAAATGAGTAAAGTGATAATGATATTAACTTGACTTAAAACTATTTAATGGTAATAGTGGGTCTTGGTGTCCTAAAGAATGAAATTTTTTAAATGGAAATATTTTTAATTAAATAAGAGATTACTAGGGAAGTAAAGAATAAATTGAAAGTTTTAGTGGAATAGGTTCATTCCTTTCTTATTAGTAATTTTATTTGAATTCCTTAGATAAATTCTATAGATTTTATATATACTTGATTGGTGTGGAATATCATGAGAGAGCCTTTTATTCTAGTAAGATACTTGGATGAATGTTGGGTTATGATGAAACCCTTAGATTCATTTAGTTCCAATGCTATGGAATACCTTGAGCATTCCATTTTATTCTTCTTAGATTTGTTGTCATGAATTACTTGGGGAATCTACCCCTTGGATTTAGGAAATTTCAACATTAATCTAATGCCACAAATTAATTTCATAGATTCTTCTATAATACCTTGTTAAATGTTGCAAGATGAGATCCCCAAATTTTTCTTGATATATTTGTGTGGAATGCCTCAGGTTTGAGTCATGGATTCCCATCAATTCAAGATTCTAAATATCAGGTATAGTTCCTTGAGTTCATACTAGTAGACTGGATCAGTGGAATGCCAAGGGTCACCCCCTTGGATTCTTTATGGGATTTTATTGAGAGTAATTTCCCAATTGAGCCACATGGATTCAATCAGATTATTGTGACTATGGGTTCCTTAGTAGTATACCTAGGAACTAGATGATCCATGAGGTATACCACAATCATAGACTAACTAGAACTGGCCAAGTTAGGTATATAATGATGTCAGGTGTCACCAAAAATCCTGATAATCGGTGGTTGATTTTTCTATTTTTATTTAAATTCTTAATATATTAACTGCTAAACTGATAAATTAATAAACGATTTAAATTTTTGGTTATATCACATCTATATTCAATTTCTTTTTGACTGGTTATTTTAGGGTCACTATTGGTGATAGAATATTGAGTTTTACTCACACCCTTCTCAGGCCTCCATGGAACATAGGTACCTGAGAAGTTATCATTATTGTGTTGTTGGTGTAGATTGGGAAAGCACCTGATATTTTTTATTTCATGGTTGTGAGGATGAAGCAAAGAAATTTAGGACCCTCTTAGGACTGAGGTCTATTTTTGTGGAATATCCTATCTTTAACCTTTTGATATTTTAGATATTGTATATAATATTTCATTGATGTATGCATTTCATGACATATATTGTTTATTGCTCATTTATTATTGCATAGTGGTTGATGTTTTGTTGTCAGTTTCATGGATTTCCTTGTGTTTTTATTTATCTAGTTAGTGTATGTGATTAACTTTATTTCCACTATTTCCTTAATCTGATATATTTATAATGTCTCCCCAATGCAAAACCTTATACTGGAATTTTTAGTCAAGAACCTCTATAATACAAGAATGCATGCTTGAGTATATGTGGAGCATCATCCTGGAGTACTATTTTAGTGGCTCTAATAGTGGGGTGTTATAAAATGGTATCAGAGGGTTCTTTAGTATTCAAAATATGTAAAAGTTGGGTAGGATAATAAGTGTGTTTCAAGAGATATTATGAATATTTTAACTTATAATGTACACTCATCCTTTGAAGGAATTCCATTTTGTTTGGTAGGTGATTTTGGTTTATATTGATAACCTTTACTGTTGATCTTATTTCACCTTAAGTAATGCTCTTGATTTATAAGGTGATGGTTTATGATATTTTATCTCTTGGTTTTCATGTTAAGTGAGTGTGTGTTTGTGCATCATATCAAGCATGTAGAATTCATATATCTTTTCTATTATTTCCTATGATTGATTATCTGATTTCCTAAACTGTTATATGGGTTAGTTATTTAAAGTGTTTGTAGACATTTAGTCATCATTTTCTTATATAAGTGTATGGTTTAATTTTAAAAATCTAGTCCTTTAAATGATTAATATATTTTTTGTAGATATTTTTTAAATATTATTATCAGGTTTTAGCTAAATGAAGTGCCAATTACAACTTAAAGAGTGTTTTCCACTATATCTTGAAAACAACTAAGCCTCAACGAAGAAAATTTATGGTTAAATTGATTTTTAGAAATTAAATTATGTATTAATTTCCCTTTATTACTATGTGACATTATCTAAATAAAATTTAAAGTAAAATTTTTAAATTTATTACCTCTATAACTTGTGCTTAACATTTCATTTAACTGATCTATGGTCATGGAAATTTGTTTTAAAAAACAAAAAATGTAACATGTAAAATTATTAATCTTGTATGTTTTATATATTTCTATTGAGTGTTTGATGTTTATTCCTATGTAGGGGTGGTTGGTTCTACCTAGATCACCCAAGTTAAGTGGCATCCCTGTGCGATAGAGGACTTAAAATAGAGATGTACTTGATGTAAGGCCATGGTGTGTGTGACCTAAGCTTATGGTGGGAAAAACGGATAGAGAGAGAGAGATTGAGTTTTGTGACCTTAAATAGAGTGTTTCTCATGGAGGATGTCATGTGACATTAATATGGGGGTGAGTGCCACCCAGATTTGTGACCTATATGATTTTTTATGTGTGGGATGGGTGGGAGATCCTAGTGTCCTTCCTTGGCATAACTCCATATTTGGATGTTTGTGCTTGTGAATTTTAAGGGTGACCCTAGAGAGGGGATAGTCGGGGCTTTTAGTTCCTTTAGTTTTGTGAGTCATGGGTGGATATCTCAACATACAAGATCGGTGCATGAAAGTTGTTTCTTGGTATGTGTTATAGACATGTTAGATGCCATTGGAATTATTGTAGAATCATTATGTGCTAGTGACTTTAATATTATGGTTAGTTTTGGGAGGGGTGGGATGATTCATATTTATGGCACTATTAATCACTAGTGTGGGTTCCAGTGGGCGATTGATGAAAATTGAGGATGGTAGACCCAGAACCAGTCAGTTGCGGCTAAACTCTATGTTTGAGACCAATAGAGGGAAAGTTCATTAGGGGTAAAATACAAGTTGTATAGGCCTAGTGGTTATGAGATGAGATGAGAATAATTTTATCTATAAATGGAATTCCCTTAGAGGGTTTTTGTGTAGTCCTTGTGGAAATTCCTTAAACTACTGAGGTATAAAGCACCCCAATTATTGGTGTTTCTATCGATTATTGGTATGCCTTTGAGATCATAGTTAAACACTTGGGGTTAAGAGTGACACTTGGGTCATGAGTGTTCATTTTAATTATTTTGGTTTGGTGAGATTACTCTAGTTATCAGAATAATTGAGGGTGCTCAATTCTTGGTGTGACAAGCATGTGGGAGAGTCATGGCCAATGGATTTGACAAGTGATCCAGGTTTTGATGAAATGTGTCTTATTGGATCTTTAGTCAAGTTTTCATGATAGGGTTTCATAGGAGTGTGAAACTGTTGAGATTTATTGAATATTTATATAAATCACATGTTTGAAAAGCATTGTTTCATTGACTTGTGTATTGTCCAATAAAGATGCATATTCCCGATATGCTTATATGAGTAATCATATGTGTGTCTAGGTTAGTGATCGGTGTGGGATCGACAAGGGGATTGTGAGTAGAGTGAATTAGGGTATTGGTTGAGATTCATGGTGTCCCTATAGTAGGGAGTGAAATTTTTGAATAGATCAGGTGAGATAACATGGAAGATCTAAGGTCGAACCTTGATGGAAGCATTAGAGGTCGGCGTGTCAGATGTAGGAGTCTGGTTTTTGAGGAGTGATGCACATGTGGTTATGATGAGACCTATTTGGGTCATTTCATTGGGATAAGTAAGGTATTCACTAAATATTTTGGTAACACCAACATTATTTAAGGTGCGGCTCTCATTACTGATAGGTTTTTCAATTTTTATCATGGATGGTGTTCCCATCAGCCAAGAATGGACAATGAATTAACTTTGATAGTAAAGCTCGGGAATGAACAGTCTTGGACCACCTATCCATCATGTTCAATAATTAATGGAGTGTGGTATGTGTATATTGTACAATTTTCTAGTGATAAAGTGATAAGTATTCTCTTTTGGTGGGTAGTGGGTTATCAGTTTTGACAATACGACCCGTGTGTGGGATATGCCTTGGGTGTTTGAAACTCAATGTTGGGTGGTTGTTATGGAATTATGATTTCAATGAGTGGAACCTAATACATCTGGAATCCATAGTGACTATCTGGTATGAATTCATATTTGGTGTTGGATGGAGCACGGGCCTCATCTTAGACCTCAGGTTGGTTTTAGAGTAGTCAAAAATGCTTTGGTTTGGGGGTGCATTGGTGATCATAGTATAGAACAATGGTGGAAATGTCCAGTTGAAGGTACAACTATGGGATATTCATTATAATTATATTTGAGACTTCAGTGTAGATATTGGAATGATCATGAGATGCCTTTGGGATTTAATCCACCGTGGTCAGGAGTGTTGGTGACACATCGGTGAGGGAAGTCAGGTGTTTTGTGGCAGGTCGGTTGGAGGGGGTTCATCTTGTGCTCTCATATGAGGTTGGATGTGGTGAGTTGAAAACATTATCATGTGTGTTGTATTAAATAAGATAGGTGCATTTTGTGAATTGTTCAGTCTCCTTGAGGTTAATTTGACATATTCGGGTTTATAGCCAAGATGACTATGAATCAACAGTTTTGGTTGGAATTTTAGAATGAGGGGTTGGGCCAATGTCTAATTGGTTCTTTATAAATATTTTGGTATAGTGAGTAGGATTTCATTCCAAGTGCATTGGGGGATTGTGAAATGTAATTTTTTTAGTCAATTCTGAAGGTATGAGGTTTTGTGGTTCTATGGACTAATCCCTATGGTAGGGATCACTATAGGAGAGTTCATCAGTTAGTTGGGGACACTGTAGGGTCTCGAGTAATATGGGTTGATTTGAGAATTTTCTTGGTGTTCAGTTGAAATTAATAGAATTGGATTAGGGTGTGGTATGCCAATGTGAATAGACTGATGAGAGTGGACTAGTATTGACTAGTGGATTTGGGTAGTGAGGTGTAATGTTAGGGGTTTTGGGAATTTTTGAATCCCACTAGGCATGTGATGTCATGGTGAAGATGATTAAAGTGAGAACCATCATGATGCATAGATCGGTGAGGTTTTCAAATGTGTGGTTAGATTTGGGTGGTTCAGTCCAAAAATAACCAATTGGTGGATAAAAATCAGTGCTATTATGACTGAATCTCTCATGGGGTACCTTGAAGAATGTTCTACTAATCTTGGAAAACATATGGATACTACCTGGGGTAGTCATAGTTCGTATGTGGGTTGAGTTCACAAACCTCTTCAGTTTGAGGTGGGTGACTACATTTTCATGTGGAATCACCGTGTTTGGGACACTATCATATTTGGAATCTAGGGAATCTTATTCCCATAGGTAGGTCAATTTGATTTTATGAGGAGGATTGGTAATGGGGCTCAGTAATTCTCAAAGATACAGATCAAGGATGAGTTATTCCATAGTGAATAGATTATAAACTTCAAGCCTTTGGAAAGATACCAGTCTATTTGAATACCCCTTGGTTGGGCATGTTTCCAGGGGTTTGGGGAGGTCGTAGAGGTGGTCAGTGGATTTAGAGGAGGTTTATCCTTATAGTAAAACTACCACAATTACACCTATTATCTATTTTCATGTCTAGAATACCTATAAGGTTACAGAACACACCAGCTAGTCGGTGGGGTTCACCAGCTAGGTGGTGGCCCCCATAACCGTTTTTAAATGTGTAAGCCTAGTAATTTTCAATGAATCCACCCCCTTAATACCTTTATTAGAATTTTAATCCATCACTCACTCAGTATAACTCCATTATTCCATTTTACTCTTCTCCATGAGGGTTGGATGAATCATCTTTATTCGTGGTCCGAATCAACTTTTTTCTATGACATTGGAGATATTAAGGTAAGGTTATGACTCGGCCTTTATCTTTTTCTCATGTATTTCACTATCAAGTTATCACTCATCATTTTTTTCTAATACATCCCATTTTAAGGTAATTTATCTACTTCTTGGATTTATCTTATTTATCTTGATTCTAAGGCTAGTATCATAAGAGTAAACTCTTATAAGGTTAAGGTAGGTGGTCCCTCAAATTAACTCATGGTCTTTTTAGTTTTTTGAATGCATCAGTTGTGTGGTATCACCAGCATCCCTAGTGATGACCTCAGAAATTAATTAGATCCTTATATTCTATTTTTTTATTTTTCTAGACACAAGATAATTTAATTGGCACATGAACCTAATTTGGACTAATGAAATACCCTATCTTTTAATAATCTAAATGAAAAGATATAGAATTCTTTGAATTATTATTTGAAAAGGGGTGATCCTTATTTAAATGGTTGAAAAGGAAAGTATATTTTAAATTGATGATTTTGAAATATAATTCTATAATAACTGATAGTCTTGGATTGGGTTTTAAGATTTAATTGGTTTCATAGAATTAAATGTGGAATTTTAAGTGGATGTTGGCCTAATGTTAATAATTGGTAGAATAAACCATGATGGGGGCCATAGGTAATATGTTTAAAAGTGATAATTCTTGAATAGGAAAGGGTTGAATTATTGGTAACCTAGTGATGTTATGTGCTTTGTATGGGCTTGTTGTATCCATTTACAAATGAGGAAATGGATAATGAGATAGACTTTTATTTAAAATATTTAATGATAATAGTGGGTCTTGGTGGCTTAAAGAATGAAATGTTGTAAATGGGAATGTGGTGAATTATAAAAGTTATTAATTGGAATGTAAATTATATATTAAATGTTTTATTGGAATTAGTTCCTTTCTTTTATATTAGTGATTTGATAGGAATTACTTGAATAAATTTTATGGATTCTTTATGAACTTGATTGGTGTCTAATTTTATGAGTGAACCCTAGATTCCAATAGGGGACTCATATGAATTTCATGGTCTGATGATACTCTTAGATTCATTGATGAACAATTCTTTGGAATGCCTTGAGTATTCCATTGGAATACACTTAGATTCGTTATTGAGAATTATTTGGGGTAGATCCACCATTAGTTTGAGTAATGTATACATTCATTGAATTCCATGGATTAGTGTTTTGGATTCTTAGATGGTACTATTTGAGAGGTTCCTTTCCAATTTAATAAAATTTAATTATTTTATGTTTTTATAATTATAATATTTCATAATTTCATTTGTTTTGGATAATTAAAATTTTATTTTTTATTGAATTTTAATAGTTCTTTAATTTTTCATCATTTATTCCTATTATTATTATTATTCTTTATGTTTTTTTTGGTTAAATATTTTTAAAAAATATATTTCTAGGTTTTTTTTACACCTATGTTTCATGTGTTAATTTTTTTTACCCTTATATAAGTTCCATATTACCCATATGCAACCTATCCAAAATTCATTTCTGTATAAATCTATTGAATAGATCACACATTTAAAAGAATCAATTGTAAGGATCGATTGTGAGTATTAAATGAAAAAGTGAATAGACCATACATTTTAATTAGAAACTACATGAACAAAAAGGGAAGTGAATATGAGTGAAATTTTGAAAATGTAGGGAAGCGGCCATGAGGGAAAATTTGATAAAGTGTCCATGAGTAAAATTTGACAAAGTTAGTGGTTGTGAGTGAAAATTTGAAAAAGTAATTGACTATGAGTAAAATTTTGAAAAAGTTAGAAAATAATCATGTGTGAAAATTTGATAGTCTATAAGTTACCTTGATTTATGATATGGTGGTTAAAAATTTGAAAAATTCTAGAAGTGACCCTGAGTGAAATAAAAGTAAGTAAAAATTAGACACATTATGAAAGTGAACTTGAGTGAAGAGACCATATGTAAAAATTTAACAAATTTTAGAAGTGACTGCATAAAAAATGAAGTTCCTATATAAAAAAAATTAAAGGACCACAAGTTGAAAAATGAAGCGACAAAAAATTGAAAAATGAAGTGACCACAAGTTAAAAAATTAAATGAATTCAATTTGAAAAATAGAGTGACTATAAGTTGAAACATGTCCACATGATCATTTCACTAACATGAATTCAACTAAGTGATCAATTTTCTTATGTGAATTCAGCTATGTTATCAAATATGGTTATATAGATTCATCTATGTAGATAGATTATATTACATAGTGAAATTAACTTATGTAGAACTTAGCTTACCAAATTTATTTATGTGAACTAATTTGGATATGTCCAAAAATATCATATGTAAATTTTCCTACGTGAGACATTCATATATATGAAAATCACCCACATAGTCAAATTCAACTTTGTATTTTTGTGAGTTTCTACTGGCTGTTCCTAAACCTAGAATTATTATCTATTATTTAAAATTTATATTTTCTAAAGGTTTACTTTGAACATTATTAATTTTCTAAAAATAGAAATTAATTATTTAGAAGCCATGAAAATAGGTTTTATATTTTTTTATAATGAATTAAATTAGATTCATATGTGATTAATAATGTACGAATGTTCATGCTGATGTTTTAGAACTTGAGATATTCAAATTGAATACAGTTCAAATATGAAGAGATAGTATCATATATTTTTAGGGATTTTTTCAATAAAATTATTACTCAATGTTATAAAATTATTTATAGTAGAATTAAATGTTTAAAAATTTCCATTATACAATTTTTTTATATAATATCAATAGATAGATCACATGGATATTAATTATCTCACTTTTATGAAAAATACACATGAAACATTTATCTGGGAAATAAGCATGAGCAATAAAAATGTATAGAAAGAAAAATATTCAAATTTTAATTATTTAGGAATATGAAATTTTAGTCTTGAATAAATTCAGTGAGCTTTCCAAAGTATTTATTATCAACTTTTATAAATGTACTTACTATTATATTAATTTTTTATTTATTCTTCTGATGTTTTTTGTGTATAGAATAATTTTCATTTATATAGTATATAGAAGATAATTAAAATATGATTTCATGTAAATATTTTATTATTGGAATTTATTAAGTATGATTTTGAATTTTAAAGTGAAAAAAATAACCATTGATATTTTGGTGCATAAAAATATCAAGGGATATAGTAAAGATGCATAGACATGACTCTGCTTTACTCTTATGTGCTGCATAGTTTTTAATAGAGTCCAAGATCTTCATCATTCAACTCCTTGATGAAGTAAACTACTGGGTTTCTGAGCTTCATTTGTAACACCCTAATATTTTCAAAGAAGAAAATTATGTTTGATAGTGTATACTACATGCAACATTGAGTGTAAACGACTCATGAATTATATGACCATTATAACCTAGCCATTAAATTGGAATATATGAATAAAATTAACTAATTTATGAAATATATATATATATATATATATCCTATTCAATATAAATTTATTGATAAATTATTCATAAATAATCACTCAATTTTTAGTAAATACATTTTATTCATCAAAAATATGTTTTCTTCAAAAATGATTTTCATTGATTTTTTGAGAAAATATTATAATTAATTTCATGAAATTTTAGAAATAAATTTGATAAAATGAAATTAATTTTTTAAAACCATCATATCTAAATTAACTTATGGTGAAATTTTAGTATTTTTTATAACAAAAATCGTCTCTGGTGAATAGTGAAAATTACCATTTTTTGTAAAACTGTCATTAATTCAATAAATTTAGTAATTTAAATGTATAATTATACTTTGAATTTGATTTAATTTAACATAAGTATTCTTTATTTATATTTTAACCAATTAATTACATTTCAATCATCTTTATAATGTATTTTAGTATAAGTTTATTTTTTGGTTTAAAATGTATTTTTCTAAAAATTGTTTTAAAGGGAATTATGTTTCTCCATTTTAATTAATTAAAATAACCCCTAATAATAAATTATTTAAATGAAATTTATAAATTATATATGTATAAATATTAATTTTAATTCATATAATGATTATTACTATCCATAAAGTTAATATAATATCATCTTAATCTTGAAAAATATATTTTTTGAAAAACCTTTTTTTTCATCACGTTTGTAAGTTTTATTTTAAATTAAATTATGCCACTTATGTGAATTGAATTTGGTAAAATAGATTCCTATTTATAATAATCATAATTTATTTTATATATAATTTCAATTTAATTTTTTTCATAATGAGTAGTAAAAATAGAAAAACTCTTTTACCATGGTTAAGGTGAAAACTGGTTTACTATGGGTTAAACTAAAATAATAAGGGTTAAAATGAACTAAAAACTTTTATAAGTTGTATTTTTTATCCATATGTATACCTTTTACCATCTAATTATTGAGAATATTTATTTTTGTATCCCTCTGTAATGTGAAAAACGTGTTTATAACTTTTTATTTTCAAAGTTTTCCAATGCATCCTCTCCCCCACTTATAAAAGTTCACCCCCTCTCCTCTCCTCTTCACACCTTCATAGCCTTTTAGTTCAGACAAGCCCTTACCAAATACCTTCCTTAATTTCATACCCATGTTATTGAAGCATTTTATTAATCATAAATCTAACCTAGCAAGGCTTTAGGTATAATTCAAAAGAGGTGGTCTGAATAAGAGTATTTAAAGGACATACATGGAAAGTCTATACTCAAGGTTAGGGATTATCGCCTCACTTTTATTTCTATGAGACATGTTATATATTCACAAATTATTTTTATTATATGGAGTATATAACTCCCATGAATGTATTTTATTATTATTTTCAAGAAATTATTGGTATTTACAATTATATATGAGGTTCTCTCTTTCATGAGGTTTTGATCTAGATATTACTAAAGTATTGAGGGATTTATCATCTCACTTTTACTTTCATGAGACATATTCCCTATTCAACACTCATTTATTTTTTGAGGTGTATATACTACCCATTTTAATTTTATGTCATTAATCACATACTTTCATGATATTTAAAGTTTCATTTTATGTTATTCTTCATTGGAGCTTATAATTTAAAAGTTACCAAAGTGATAAGGGTTTATCATCTCACTTTTATTTCTATGAGACATATGTCATATTCAAAACTTATTATTGTTTTTTGGTTCATATACTAACCATGAATTTATTTTATAATTTTTTTCATGAAAATTATTTTTATTTACAAATCTATATGATGTTCTCTCTTTCATAAGATTTTAATCCATATATTACCAAAGAAATAAGGTATTTCATGTCAATTTATTTTCATTGAGGTGTATTTTATTATTATGCATAAAATTTATTTTATAAGGTGAATTTATTTCCCCTTTTACATGTTATATCATTAATCTTCTTATGATCATGTTATTTAAATATCCATTTTAAGTTATTCTTTCATGGGGCTTATTATTGAAGAGCTACTAAAGTGGAAATGGATTTATGTTAAAATCTTCTTTATTTTTGGGATTTTTTATATTCAATGTTTCATTAGAGGAAATCATGTGATCTTATTTTTTTGAACCACATATATTTCTTCTCCACTAATTATGAATTGTTTTTAACATTTTTAATTCTCATTTCCTCTCTCATTGATTAAATAAACATCAAGAAAGTCATTTGTAAGTGATGTTGATCTTGTATTTTATTTTAGATCGTGAATATTTCTCTTCCATATCTATTTTTTCTAAAAAAATCAAAAATGTTCATTTATAAACATAAAATATTTATTAAATATATTTTAAAATATCTTTTAAATTCATTTAAGAAAATTTAAAAAGGAAATTTCATAACGTTTTCCAAATAGATCACTTTTGACTCCCTTTACAAAATGTTTGAAAAGAATATTTATTTTTGACAATTATATCATGAACAGATTTTCCCACCATCATGACCATTATTCTCTTTTAAGATTAATTTATAATTTTCCAATATTATTTTTAAAGAAAATTATTTTCACAATATTTTTTGAATTTTTAGTTTTTAGAAGAGATATTCAAAGTGAAAAGGTTATTTTCCTCAAGAATGGGTTTTAATTATATTTTAATGTTACTTTAGTTAATAAACATCAACAAACCTTTGTATTATTTATAATAATATTTGGATGTTTTGTAATGATACCATCATTATTCTTTATCAGGATAGATTATGAGATTAACATGGAACCCTTTTCTTTTTCTTTCCCGAATTAAGGAATTAAGGAATGATGAATATTATTATGTTTAAAAGTGAAAGATCATAAATTTTTTATTTATGATTAGTAATTGGAAATTATTGATGATCATTGGTGTTCACATATAGCACTGGGTGGTCCTGTTGTAAATTATACAATGGATACTCCTAGATAATGATGGGTGATATCAATATAACTTATAAAATTGGTGCGCCCAAATAGGGATCCAATGCATTGGTTATAGAATTCAAGCGTATGGTTATTCAATTTGTAAGGGTTTTATAAGGTTTCTATGAATAGTATGTCCCAAAACACCAACACATTTTCATTATTCTTACTATGGGTTTTAATGATTTCTTTGCTCACAAGGCTCATTATTATTGATTCTTATGACTCTATACTTTGTTAATTATTTATAAAATATGTCATGATTGATGATCCAGGTATCGATGGGAATGATTTATCTTATTTTT
Source organism: Viscum album (assembly GCA_963277665.1). Taxonomy (NCBI): domain Eukaryota; kingdom Viridiplantae; phylum Streptophyta; class Magnoliopsida; order Santalales; family Viscaceae; genus Viscum; species Viscum album. The sequence goes on from OY728158.1 coordinate 1,320,573,798, forward strand.
TACTCATGTAATTTGATTATGTCATCATATCCTTATGCTCATCTTATTCTCACTAATGACATTCAGTTGTTAATGTCTATGTTTTTCCTTATTGGGCATTTGAGATCACCCTTCTTATGTTTCCTTTTCCCCAGTTTATAAAGAATGATGTTAAATGAATTTTTCCTGTGTTTTTTTCATTTGTATGATGATGATGACCTAATATGGGATATAAAAAGCAACATATATTGTGAAAAATGCTCTCTTGAAGTCATGGGTATTATTTATGTAAGATTTTTCTTAATTATCAAAAACTCTAAACTTAAAAGGTCATTGGGTATGTAAGTAATCCAATGTTTCCTTTTGATGTATTAAGGTTTGGATTGAAAAAAATGTTTCATAAGTATTAGTATCAAATAAAAAAATGTAAATTTTATTTTTTTTAGCACTAGAACTTTAAGTGAAAGTTTAAGGCTGTTATTGTTAATATTAGATTGAATTTTTCAATAAAATTAGAGATTATGATTTTTTTAATGTGATGTTAACTTAAGAGTTATGGATTAAATAATGGGTTTAAAATTTTAAGTTTAATAATTTGTTCAAATTATTATACACCCATTTTAAGGTTTTAATTAATGAATTTTTTATGTGATCAATGACATTTTGGGAGGTGTTTTATTCGGTTGTGATATATATAACCCTTAGGTTTAATGTGACGTTTTATTTGATGAATAATACCAATACTTTTTTGGACATGATTTTTATTATATTGGTTACCTTTAGGGTTTATATATCTTTGAATTTATGGAAATTATGGGTTATTGCAATTTGGGAACATATGGTATAGCTAACTATGGGATAGGAAATGGATTTGGTGACTATGGGACTAATGAAGAAATTTATTATTTTGGGGAAAATTATATGATTAAGGTAAATTGAACATTATGAGATTTCATTTGAGGAAAAAATATTGAATTATATTTTGGAATAATATGTGATTTTACTATGTCATTGTGGTGATTCAAGTTATTTATGGAAATTATTAGTATATCTTAGAGTTTATTTGATTAATGAATATAAATACTTGGTACTTTAAAAATGATTGGTGTTATTTAGAGATAAATTTTAAATTAACCTCAGAGGAAAATGTGATCATCCCCTTTTAATCCTTGGGTATCAATAATATTAAGGAATATTTTGAAAAAAAATTAATAATAATAATTTATGTAATGATTTAGTTTAAAAATTGGATATTACTACTGAATTTTGGAGATTAATGATATGGTGGTTTATTTATTTTGTGAAATATATAACTTTATGCTAACCATTTTGGTTATGATTAATGTATAAATATAGGAGGAATGTATTTTTATCATTTTATTGATTTTTTATGTATTATAAATTAATTTTAGTGCTTTAGGCATAAAAATTTTATCTTGAATACTCATTGTTTGGAACAAAAAATATGATTGTGGTGGAAATTGATTAAAGGATGAAATTATAATTATAAAGTAGGTATATTCTCTATATGTTATTATTCCATATGGAAATAAATTCATAAAGTCCGGTAAAAGGATCTTGAAAATGGAAATTTTATCCAATTACATTCATTTTTTATGAGATGATGGTCTTTTTCCCACATCTTTGTTTTATGGTTTGGTGGTTGTTAACTTTATTGCGATCATTCACTTTCTTATGATAAAGGATATTCATCACTCTCTGTAATTATTTCATAATTATTATTTTCATCCATGTCTATATATTAACTTTCCACTAATGTTTTCCTACTTTTAAACATATTTATGTGTTATTACATAAGGCTTCTGTACCTCCCCCTCTCTCTTTTCAAGTATAAATTTTATTAACCATTTTTACGATGTGGGATTTCAAAAAGGGTATTTTGAAATTTAAAACCATTTTTTAACAATTTCAAGTTAAAATTTTGAGAATTAAATTTATTAAATTAGGGTAGAATGAAACACTTTGATACTTTTAAAATAAGAACATTATGTTCGAAAGAGTATACGACATGCAACAACAAGCATAAATGACCCACAAAATATATGACACTCATAACCTAGACATTAAATTGGAGGGTATGAATAGAATTAAATAATTTGTTCAATATATATATATATATAATTCATACTCAATATAAATGTATTGGTAAATTCTTGGTAACTTATCACTCAATTTATAGAAAATACATTTTATTTATTAAAAATATGTTCTCTTAAAAATTATTTTTATTTATATTTGTAAGAAAATATTATAATTAATTTATTAAAATTTTAGAAAATATATTTAATAATGTGAAAATATTTTTTTAAATCAATATATCAAAATTAATTTAGGATAAAATTTTGATATTTTTCAGAAAATATTTATTTTCAGTGAATAGTGAAAATACTGATTTTTAAAAACTACAATTTCTTTTCAATAAACTTAGTAATTTAAAATTACCATTATGATTTGAATTTTATTTCATTTGGTTTAATTCTTTTATAGTACATAATGTTTATCCATTTTAATTAATTAAAAAAACATCTAATGAGGTATGATTTAAATGAAATGTATATATTATATATCTAAAAATTTTAATTTTAATTCATATGATGATTATTACTAGCCATAAATTTAATATAATATCATTTTGATCTTGAAAAATACATTTCTTGAAAACAACTTTTTCATCGCATCTGCTTATTTTATTTTAAATTAAATTATTCCAATTATGATAATTGAATTTGTTAAAATGGATTCAATTTTTTTTAATCATAATAATTTATATTATATATTAAGTTTAATATAATTTCTTTTCATAATGAATAGTGAAAACATTGAAAATATTTTACCGCAATTAAGGTGAAAAAGGGTTTATCGAGGGGTAAAACTAAAATGATAAGGGTTTAAATGGCATAAAAACTTATCTAAATTCTATTAGGAGGAAATATATAGACATTATATTATATAATGATTTATAGTGGTCCATTTTGGATCCATTTTTCATGTGTAAAATATGTTTATAACCTTTTCTCTTTTAGAATTTCAAGTGTGTTTACTACCCCACACATAAAAGGCCACCCCCTCTCCTCTCATATTCACACCTTAAAAGCATTTTGGTTTATAAAATACCTACCTAAATAAATTTCTTAATTTTCAACCCATTTTCTAGAGTCCTTGAATTGATCATAAATCCAATCGAGGAAGGTTTCAGGTATAATTCTAAATATGTGGTCCAAAGAAGAAGAGTTAAATACATACATGGAATATATAGACTCGAGGGATGGATTTCTCATATCAATTTTATTTCTATGATACATATTTCATATTCAGCATTTATTTTTATTATGTGTTGTATATATATCCCATTATTATATTTTATTATTATTTTCATGAAAATTATCTAGAGTTACAAATCCATATGAGGTTCTCTCTTTCATGAGGTTTTAATCTAGAGATTACCAAAGCAGTAAGGGATTTATCATATCACTTTTACTTCTAGGATAAATATTCCATATTTGCCACTTATTTATTTTATGTTGTGTATATACTTATACTTTTCCATGATATATAATTAATCTCTTTATTTTCATGATATTTAAAAGTTTTATTTATTGTTATTCTTTAATGGGGCTTACGATTAAAAAATTACCAAAGTTGTATGGGTTTCTCATATTCACCATTTATTTTTATTATGTGTTGTATATACTAATAATGAATTTATTTATGATTATTTTCATGAAAATAATTGGTATTTATAAATCTATATGTAGTTCTCTCTTTCATGAGGTTTTGATCTAAATATTACCAAAGAAATAAGGGATTTTGTCTCTGTTTATTTTCATTTAGGAATATTTTATTTTTATGCACATAATTTATTTTATGAGGTGTATATACTTCCCATTTTACATGTTATACCATGAATATTCATATTATCATGAAATTTAATGATTAAATTGAAGTTATTATTTCATGGGACTTGCGATTGAAGAGTTACTAAAGTGGAAAAGGCTTTATGTTACAATCTTATTTATTTTCAGAATTGTTTATATTCAATGTTACATTATAAAAAATGATATTAGATTTCTTTCTTGAACCAAGTGTATTTATTATTAAGTTTTCATGAATTTGGTTAACATGTTTAACTTTCATTTCCTCCCTTTTTTATTAAAGAAACATTGATATGTTCATTACTAAGAGATACTAATCTTGTATCTTCTTTTAGATCAAGGATCTTTCTCTAACATATCTATGTTTTCTAAAATGTTTTCAAAAAAAATTATAGACATAAAATATTTCATAAAAATATTTTATATGATCTTTGAGATTATTTTATATGATTTAAAAAAGGAAATTTCTTAACAATTTTCAAATGGGTCACTTTTGATTCCTATTTCAAAATGAGTAAAAAGAATGTTTGTTTTTAACATTTACATCATGAACTGATTTTACCACTATGATAACCATTATTTTATTTGAAGCTTAATTTATAATTTTCTAAATTTATTTTTAAATAAAATTATTTTCAAAATATTTTGTGAATTTTTAGTTTTTAAAATTTATTTTCAAAGTGAAAATATTATTTTCCTCCAAAATATTTTTTAATGATATTTTAATGGTATTTTAATTCATCAACATCAATATACTTTTATGTTACTTATTCTATAATGGAAATATTTTGTAATTATATTATACTTATTCTTCCTCTAGATGGATTATGTGATTTACATGGAATACATTTCTTTTTCATTGGTGAATCAAGCCATGAAATAATAATGAATATTGTTATGTTAAAAACTGAAAGATTCTAAATGTTTTATTCATGAATGGTACTTGGAAATTATTGTTGATCATGGGTGTTCCCATATATTGATTGGTGATCCCATTATTATTTATAAAATGGGTTCCCCTAGATAGTGTCGGGTGATCTTGATATAACTTATAGATGGGTTCTCCCAGATAGCGCTCCAATGCATTGTGTATGGAAGTTGATCATATGGTTATTCCATTTGTAATGATTCTGTAAGGGGTTTATAATGGTTTTATGAAGATGGTTTTCCAAGATACCAACACATTTTCTTTCTGCATGTTATGGATTTTGATTATTCCTTTTCTCAATATTGACATCACATGGCTCATGAATATTGATTCTTACGACTCTTACCTTTGTTAAATATTTATAACATGTTTCATGAATGATGATCTAATTATTAATGGGTATGATTTATATTATTTTATTATCATGCACCTTGATTATTTCATCATACCCTTATTATCATCTTTTTCTCACTAATGAAATTCAGTTGTTTATGATTATGTTTTAACTTGATAAGCATTTTAGATCACCCTTATTATATTTATTTTTATCCAATTTATGAAGAATGATGTTAAATGAATTATTTATATAAGTATATCATTTGGATGATGATTATGACCTAATATAGATTATTAAAATTTACTTATAGTGGAAAAAATAATCCCTCAAAGTCAAGGGAATTTTTTATATAATATTTTTCCTAATTCTCTAAATCTTTAAACCTAAAATAAACTTGGGTATGTAAGTGATCTAATATTTTCTTTTTATGTTATAAGTCTTTTATGGAAAAAATTTGGTCACATTTATCAGTATCATAACCATAAATTTAAAGTTTATTTTTTTAGCACCGAATATGGGAGTGTGGGTCCATGGAGATTATATCATTATTCCAACATTCTAATGGGAATGAGAACTATCTAATCCAAACTCCATTATCTTCCTCAAAACTCATTCATTGGGTTAAATTTTTTTATCCTTTATTTGTTTTGTAACTTTTTATTATGTATCATCACACTTAATTCATCTTGCATAGGGTTATACTAACCTTACAAAAGTCGCATATAGGCTTAGTTTTTACCCTTATAATACTAGTTTTAGTCCACATCCTTAGAATAATAGGTTCTACTTAACCCATAAAATAGTATAGAAAAGGTTCATTACTATAAGATTTTGGGTTTAGTTCGTCCCCTTGGAAGGAAAGGTTCTAATTAACCCATAAAAAATAAGAGGAAAGAACCAGTCCTATATGACTCTGGGTTTAGTCTTTCCCCATAGAATACTAGTTTCAACTTGAACCATAACAGATAATAGGTTATAACTTAGTTTTTGGAATTCTAGGTTGGGTTTTCACCTATAAAATACTAGGTTAGGTTTTCACCCATAAAATATTGGGTCCCATCCAAACCTGAAAGAGGTAAGAGTATGGGATTAAGCCTATAAATTATAATTTGGGATTGAGCGAGTAAAATTCTAGGTTGGGTCTTCTTATATAAAATTATGGGTTTTTTATGAACATGTTAAAGACTAAGGAATTTGGTTAATCCCCTGGGTATGAAAAAGTGGATATAAAGAGTTGTCACTCTCCTTCAAAAGTGATATACCATAGTGTGTTCCATACACCAGGTTAGTGTGTAAAGAGTAGATATTGGATCATTTAGATCTAATCTAATATAAAATTTGTGTGTTCATCTTTTTCTTTATTTCATTTTATTTTCTCTTTCATCACTTATATCATTATGGTTGAATTGTTTAATGTGTAGATAATTATCTTTACTCTCTTAAAGTTTAAACTCTGATTAATTTTTAACAAAATGAAAATTCACCCCCCCCCCCACTTTTCCATTTACATCACCCCTTTAGGATATATCAATTGGTATTAAATTCAAACCCTTTGAGGATAAGTTAGTTTGTCACTTTGTAACTTTGTTGATACCTCACAGTTGGTATCATAGGTTAGATATTTTAAGATATATTACGATGTATTTGATTTTTTATATTAATTGTGCTAACTTTTCATCGTATTCATTAACAAAACTAAGGGAAATATCGTTTTCACTAATGTTCAGCTTAAGGAATAAAAATGGTTTAAATCAAAAATTTCTATCAAATTTCAATTGTATTAAGTATACTCAGTAGAAGATATTTATGGATTCTTATCTAAAGAGTATTGATATTCTATTATGGTTTATTCTGATTAAATCTTATGTTTTACCTAAATTTTATATGGTTTATTTTAAAGGAGAAAGTTTTGTTAAATATGATATTAATTATAAGGTTTTGAATAATATATTTTTTCTATAAATATTTTTGAAAAAAAAATTAGTGGCATCATTTCTCATGAAATTTGAAAACATCTTGAAATAACTACCTTTGAAGAAGAAGATTCTAGGAAAATTTTATTATTTAATTATAGAAATTTTAGACACATGAAAATGGATAATCCAACCAAGAATAATAAAAAACCTCATTTTCCTAAAGTAGATATCACTCAAGGTAATTCATGTTGGAATTTATATTGTTCAAATATTATTTTTTATGGATGTAGGAACAAAGGATGTATTAAACCCAATTTTTGAAATCTGAAAAATCATAGGATTTTCAAGAATAAGGAAAATAAATCTATTACTTCTTAGATTTATTTTGAAAGATCATGTAACAAGGTTAAAAATCCAAAATAAACTAGTAATTTTACATTTATGGAAAAAATATTCTAAGGTAACATATTCACCTCCACATTCTTTTCCAACTGATCTTAGTTTATATGCTAGTAAAGCTAGAAATATATATATGAAAAGTATAACTGAAAATAGTTATTTTATCTTTGATTATCATGATTCAATAAATTCTAGAAATGATGGGCCAAATATTAGATATTTGAAGGAAATTTGTGAATCATATAAATATCAAATAAACAAAATGACTTTTATAAATGTTTCACTCAAATAAAAATATAAAAGGGTTCACGGAAAGAAAAGGAATTTATATCTAAAATTAAATAATTTTGGTATGGAAATTTTAAATCTTAAGGAATAAGATGATATTTCAAATAAAAAACATAGATACATAGATTCTTCCACACATAAAAAGGTTTGTAATGATTTGGAATTTATTCAAAATGAAACTAAAAGGATGTAGAATAAATTAAATAAAGTTAGAAATGAAAATTTTTGTTTTAAAATGTAAATCTATAATAAATGTGCTTGAAATATCAATTTTGGAAGGATTTATTATTTCAAGAAATGTAATGATAAAATAAATAAGCATGGATTTGATTCTTTTGTTCCTACTATGATTAAAAATAGTTTTTTGAAAGGAAATTTTACTGAAATTTATTTAGTAAATTGCTTTAAATTTGTATTATATGTCCATTATTCATATGATTTTACTTTGAAATTCACTCAATATTTTGGTCAAAAAAAGGAATTTTATGTCTAAACCTAATTTCAAGCTTAAAATATAAAAATCGTCTACCACTCTAGTACCTACAGTTATATATTCCAATACATTTGAAATTAAACCATTATTTATACCCAAGTAATATGTATTTCAAAATTCTTACATTCATTGTGCATATCATCAAAGATTTATCCTAATAATTTTGGAAAGAGCATTATAAGATTTAGTATTTAATTTTGTCGATACTTGAATACCATTTATCATTTTGGGATGTGACCATGTACTTTAATATTTAACTTTTGTTTTGGTCACTAAATGTGAGTAAAATTGTGTTTATATTTCATGTTCTTGAATTTTAATTTATATATGGCCAGTGAATATGGTATTATAGTTATAAATTTTGTTTTACATGATTGTTATTATAATTTTCTAACTTTAAAAATAATTTAAATATATTCTGACATGTTTTGTGTCTCCCTGTGATATTAAAGTCTGTTTTTTCAGGAGTATTCACTGTTAGAATTAAAATTATACGTGTAATATTTTGATATTTTCATTTTTAAAGGAAAGTATAAATTTTGGGGTGATTTAATCTTTTTCTTAATTCTGAATTCATCTTGTATATGTTATTTATTGAAACCTATTATACACAATTTTCAATGTGTAGTTTTTAAATCATTAAATCTACTTCAAATACCAAATATGTTCAAATTTAATTTTTGAAATTTTAATATATGCATGAACTATAATGGTTTTAAGATATTTATAAATTTTATATTTATATTATAGAAACATTTTTTATTATATTACACTCATAAAGAATTTTATTTAATTCTCATATTTAGGGGAACTGTGAATGTGTTTATATGATAAAAATTTGAAATTTACATGAAATCTATAGTAATCTGGAATATGTTTTTTATTTTATATTTTTTTCTTTAAACAAATTTGTTAAATTATTGTTTTAATTTTTCTCATACATACTAGTTTAAGTCTAATTATTTGTTAAACGTTCACTTTTCAAAAAAAAAGTTATTTTATTAAGGGTTTCTTATTGTTTTTTGTAAACATATTTTAAAATCATCTCACTGTATACAACTCAATGTTCTAACAATGGAATAATTTATAGTGTCTCTTTGGAACATGTTTTAAAATATACATGTTAAATAAAGTTTTATATTATATTTATATTCATTTTTATGTCATTTTATCTTGAAATATCTGCTAACAAAATACAATGTGTTTTGATTATTCAAGGATTATTAAATTTATGGGGATTTAATTTTTTACTATCAACCTAATTAAATTTAACACTCTGTTAAAAAAATGGTAAAAACATTATCATTTCAAAGATAGAATTTTTATATTGAAACTTTATCTTTTAGATCATTTCCAAAAGGGTGGAGAATTTTTTTATATTGATATTTTGATTTTTAATTATCAAAAATTGGGATATTATTAGAGTGGATCCTTTCCACTTTAAGATAATTTAATTATTTTTTGTTTTGGTAATTACCATATTTCATAATTTAATTTTTTTGGATAAATAAAATTTTATTATTTATTGAATTTTAATTTTTCTTTAATTGTTCATCATTTATTCATATTATTGTTATTAGTATTTATGTTTATTTTTGGTTAAATATTATGAAAATTTTATTTTCTATGCTTTTTTACCCCTGCATATCATGTGTTAATTTTTCTATACCCTTAAATATGTTTTGTCTTACCCTTGTGCAACCTATGAAAAATTCTTTTTTGAAACAATTTATCAAATAGACCGCACATTCAAAACTATCCCCCATAAGGATCAACTGTGGGTGTGAAATGAAAAATTACATTGACCAAATGTTATGAGTATTGACTACATGAAAAAAAAAATATAATGAGTAAAAATTTTACAAAATAAAGGAAGAATTAGTGATTGAAAATTTGACAAAGGAAGTTACCATGAGTAAAAATTTTACAAAGAATGGAAGTGACCATGAGTGAAATTTTGAAAAAGGAAGGAATTAAACATGAGTGAAAATTTGAAAGTCTAGAAGTTACATTGAGTGAAGTGATGGTGATTAAAAATTTTGACAAATTCTAGTAGTGAACTTGAGTGAAGTTAACATGATTAAAAATTTGACAAATTCTAGAAGTAACCTTGAGTGAAGTGATCATGAGTGAAAATTTGATACAATCTGGAACATACCTTGAGTTAAGTGACTATGAGTGAAAATTTGAAAAATTATGTAAGTAAATACATAAAAAAATTATGTGACTAGATGGACAAAAATTAAGTGACTATAAGTTAAAAAAATGAATTGATTGCAAGTTAGAAAATGAAGTGATCACAAGTTGAAACATGATGTGACTGCAAGTTTAAATTCAGTCAAATGATCAATTTGATTATATGAATTCAACTTTGTGGTTAATTAAATTGTGTGAATTCAGCTACGTGATTAACTTTGATTACATAGATTCAACTACATAGACAGATTCTCTTATATAGTGAAATTCACTTTCATAGAACGCAGCTACATAGATTTGGTTATGTGAACTAGTTCAAATACATATATAAATCTCAAACATAAATTTTCCTATATTATGCATTCACATACATGAAAATTACAAACATATTGAGATTTTCCTATGTGGTTTAGTGAATTTCTACAGGTTTTTCTTAAACCTAGAATTATACTTTGTTATTTCATATTTCTATTTTCTGTAAGTTTATTTTGAATATTTTTTATGCTCTAAAATTAGTTATTGATTATATAAAATCTATGTGAATAATTTTTAGATTTTTTTATAATGAATTAAATTATATTCACATGGTATTAATCATGAATTGATATTTACATTAAAATTTTGGAACTTGAGATATTCAAATTGAAACCGGATGAAATATGAAGAGATAGTCTCGTATATTTTTAAGGAGTTTTTTAATAAAATTAATACTCAATATTATGAAAGAATTTATTATAGTATTAAATGTATAAAAAATTCCACAATATAGTTTATTTTATATAATATCAAGAGATATCACATATGGATATTAATTATATCCCTTTTATGAAAAAAACATGTTAAACATTTATCTGGGAAATAATCATGAGAATTATGAATATATTCAAAGAACAACATTAAAATTGTAATTTTTTTGGAAGGTTAAGATTTATTCTTTCATAAATTCATTGAGTGTTCTGAATAATTTATTATCATCTTTATTAATGTATTTAATTCTTTGTTAATTATTTATTTATTTTTCTAATATTTATTTATGTATAGCATGGTTTTCATTTTTATTATATATTGAAATTAATTAAAATATTCATCCACATTAAGATTTTATTATTGGAATTTATGGATAATATATAATTTTAAAGTAAATAAAATAGTAATTTCTATTTTGGGTTATAAAAAGATTAAGGAATGCCTTGATTATGCATAGAGATGACTTTTTTTACTCTTATGTGTTTCATATTTTACAATTGAGTCTAAGAGATTCATCATTAAACTATATGTTCAACTAAACTATTGGTTTCCTGAGATTCAGTGTTCCAACATTCGAAAGGTCCTAATCACCACCTAATATAAACATAAGTATCTTCATTGAAAATCATTCATGGGGTTAAATTATTTTATCCTTTGTTTGTGTTATAACTATCTGTTTTGAATTGTCACACTTAGTGCATCTTTCATAGAGTTATACTACCCTTATAAAAGGTAAATATAGGTTTAGTTTATCCCCTTAGAATACTGGGTTATTCTTAACCAATAAAATGGTAGCGGAAAGGACCTCTCCTATAAGAGTCTGAATTTAGTTTGTCCCCTTAGAATATCGGGTTCCAATTAAACCATAAAACAACGCAGGAAAGTACTTATCTTGTGAGAGTATAGGTTTAGTATATCCCCTTATAATATCGAGTTCCTCTTTAATCATAACATATAATAGGTTATGACTTAGTCTATGAAATTCAAGGTTATTTCTACACCTATAAAATACTGGGGATGGTTTTCACACATAAAATACTAGGTTCCATTTAAACACAAAAAGATTAATAGGTTGTGATTGTTCCTATAAAATTATAAGTTGGGATTGATACTTTGAAAATATATTTTGGGATTGAGACTATAAATTTATAGGTTTTTATTGAGCCTATAAAAGTCTAGGTTTGGAATTCTCCCATAAAAGTTTTTTTTCTAAACTTATAGAATACAGGGTAATTGGTTTAAGCCTTTAGGTGTAAAAAAGGTGGTTATAAATATTTATCACTCTTATTTAAAGGTGTAATAATATAGTGGGTGTCACACACTGGGTGGGTGTGTAAAGAGTAGATTTAGGATCATTTATATCTAAACCACTATAAAATTCTTATGTTTATCTTTTTATTTCTTTCATTTTATTTTCTATTTATTTTCTTATATTAGTTTGGTTGAATTGTTTAATATTTAGATCATTCTCTATCCACTATTAAATTTTAAAATTTGATTAATTTTTAAAAGAAATATAATTCACCCCTTGTTTTCAATTTATATCACCCCTTTAAAACCTAATAGGTGCCTTGTTGAATGTTGTGGGATGAGATCTCCAAATTTGGATTGATCTATTTCAATGGAATTCCTCATGTGTGATATGTGGATTCCAATAAATCCATGCTTTTGAATTATAGGTATGGTTACTTAAGTTCAAAATAGTAGACTAGATTAGTGTAATTATAAGTTTCACACCCTTATATGTCCTATGGTATTTTTTTTAGATTAATTTTCCAATTAAACCATGTGGATTCCCTCATATTATTGAGATTACGGTTTCCTCATTAGTATACATTAGAACCATACAAGCCATGAGGTATACCATGATTATAGACTCACTCTAACAACCCATTTAATGTTAAAATAAATCATTTTCATATCTTATTAAAATTCATTAATTAGATTTTATATATTTATATTCATTAACATAATATTAGGTAATTTTTCAATCAAAAGAAAAAGAGCATTATTACTAACCAAGTTGGGTTTTCATGTACTATATTATTTTATTGAAAATATCGATTTAAAAATTATATAATTTTAATTTGAAAAAATAAATTCATTTTTTAATTCATCATTTCAAAATTATCTTAGGATGAATTTTGGATAATTTTTAGAAAATTCTGATTTCTCAATGAATAGAGAAAAATACTATTTTTTCTTAAAATAGTATTTTCATTTCATGAATTTAAAAAGTTAAATTTTTTTAAAATGTTTTAAAAGTAAAATTAGTTCATTTATATTATAAATAATCTAATTAATTTAATTTTAATCAATTTTATACTTGAATTTTGTATAAAAACATTTGTATACTAAAAAAGTTATTTTCTGGAAAACCGTTTTTCAATGAATTTTGTGGGTTTAATTTTAAATTAAATTATACCAATTTTATGAATTTAATTTAATGAAATTGATTTCATATTTGGAATCTACATAATTAAAATTATTTAATAATTTTAACTTAATTTTTTGTTATAATTAATAGTAAAAATAGTAAAAAAATTATCGTAGTTAAGGTTAAAATAGGTTTCCCCTGGGGTTAAAAAAATAGACAAGGTTTTAAATGACCTAAAAACTTGTATAAATTTTATTTAATGGTTATATTTATACCCTTTATCATATCATAATCTAAAATGGTCCATTTTTTGAGCCATTTTTCTTGGTTAAGACATTAATATATTTTAATCTTTATAAAAAATATAAGTGTGTTCCCCCACCCCACTTATAAAAATACCCCCATCCTATACTCTACACACTTAAAGAGCCATTTGGTTTGGAAAATACCTATCAAAATACATTACTAACATCCCTCCCTATATCCTATAGTCCTTGGTTTGATCAGAAAACCATCCTATGAAAGATTTAGGTATAAACCTAAAGAGATTGTCTGAAGAAGATGTGTAGTTCTTATCTGAAATTTTTTATTTTATTAATTATTATAACTCCTTAAAATATTCTTAAAATATGATGAAATAAAAAAAATTATATTTTATATAATGATGTTTTTTATGTTATTATAATAATCTATATCTATCTTCACTTCCATCAAATGGAAAATGAAACTGTTATTCGTATGCACGGCTGACTGCCGCCTCATGATCTTATGTAATTTATTTTCCATCACTGACTCTCACGGATGGTTATAATGATAGATTTAATATATATATAGAGAGATAGAGAGATAGATAGATATAGAGATAGATTATATTCATGGTATATTTTAAAAAAATTAAAGATGATATTTTATCTATTTTCTTACCTTTATATCCATTTGAAAATGATAACATCATTCGTACGTACGTGTGGGTTACCACCTCCACAAAGTGATGTGATTTTTTTCATCATTACATCACATAGATGGTATATATAATATTATTTAAAGATATAATATGATATTTATGATATAATCATAATTATTAAAAGATAAAATGATAATTACCTTCTTTCCCTAATTCTATTTGAAAAATAAAAACGTTGTTTATGCGTACGTATGGCCTACCGTCTCTATGATTGTAACATCATTAATTTTTCATAACCATGTCTCATGATTGTTTTTAAAAGTATAATTTATTTTTAAAATTTATAATTAAATAATTATTATTATTATTCTTGAGATTATTTAATAATTAACACTTTGACTATATTCAACTTATTGAGGTCATTTTGATATATGATCCAAATATGATCAAAACATCCAATATAAACTTAATTGATTAATTAATTGAATATAACATGGTAATAAATAAAATAATATAAATAATAAACTTTTAAAATGTTCTTATGAAATTAAATAATTAACATAATTTTATTATTCAGTAAAATAATGAATATATGTTATGAGTTGGACTCAAGGTAAGGGTCTTGGTAGCCATGGGACCCCCACCTTGGAGGGACAATATTCAGACCAGGGAACCTATAATGAAGAGAGAAGCATGAGCTTCTATGAATTTCTTATCCCTCATACTCTTAACACATCAGAAAAAGATATTGTTAGAGGATATGGTCCATCATCACCCAGAACCTATGTTGTCAAACTATAAACACCTGAGTCAAGTTTCAATCTATCAAAGATATCTTTCCCCTTTGGATCAGCACCCACAATACCAAAACTTTCTATATATGATCAATGTGAAAAACCTCTCTACTATCAATATGATCAACTAAGAAGGAAACCAGATCATTCCCTATAAACCTGGGGAAAATGACACCCCCTTATTGTTCCCTTCTTCTTCTTCTTCAGAATGAAGAGAACAGGTTCCTCAAGCATAAACAAGACGAGAAAAAATCCTTCCAAGACTCAAACACCACTGATTGTTTCTAACAAAATTTTTCCCTAATAGATATCCAAACCAACTCAATCATAGTTTTTGAAAAATTGAATTCAACACATATATGTGTGGAGATTGGATGATATAAATTATTGGTTCTAGAGTCTGAGAAAAATATATATCCAACCAAATTCCCTTGCATGTGGATTATGGAAGGGTGTTGTAAAGGAAGAGGGTGTTAGAACCTAGTTATTTCTTAAAATAATTGAATCTGTATGTAAAATTTAGTAAGTTTGGATTTTGGTTGCAAAAAATTTATTTCATTAGGCATATTATTACTAATGATTTTATAACTATTGACCCAGATAAAACTAAATTTGTTTAATAAAAAAAGAGACCTAAAAATTTTACAAAGATTCATAGTTTTATTATATTAATATGTTACTACCATAGGTTTTTTGAAAAAATTGTTTGGTTATATCACCCACTCACTATATTAACTCAAAAAAAGTTAATTTCACCTAGAAAATTTTTTATAATGATTGTTTTTAGGAACTAAAAAGAATATTGTTGAATGCTCTAGTTTTTTACTTTCCCTTTAGATATGAAGAATTATTCATCTATATTGATGCTTCATATACGGGACTTATTTGTATTATGATGTAGAATGATTAAATAATTTCTTATGTTTCCTGTCAATTGAAAACTCGTGATTTAAATTAACCTACACATGATCTAAAATTAGTTGATGTGGTTTTTGTTTTAAACATTTGTAGGAATTATTTTTATGGATTAAAGTGTGAAATATATAATTATCATAAAATTTTTAAGTATATATTCACTCATAAAGACTTGAACATGAGGTATAGAAGATTGATAGAACTTATTAAGGATTGTAAATGTATGATTCACTACTATCCTAGAAAGTAAAACAAAGTAGTTGATGCTTTGAATCATAATGATAAAGCTACATTAACCATGTTACATTTGGAACATAACCCTTTGGTTAATGATTTGATGAATTTTGGCCAAAAAATTGTGTATACAGGAACTTCCTCTATTTTGTTTCGGGTTTCGGTATAATCCTCTCTTAAAAAAGAATTATGAAATCTTAGAATGAGGATCATGTTTTATAGCAAAATGTATAATTTTTTAAAAATGATAAATTTATAGATTTTAATATTGATGAAGAATGTGGTATCAATTTTGGAAAGAGATTATGTGTTCCTTATGATTCCTAGTTAAAGAGATAATTATTGACTGAATCTCATAGTTCTCAGTTTTTCATTCATCCTAGAAGTTAAAAGATATAAATATACATTCAAGATTATTTCTGGTGGGATAAAATGAAAAAAGATATTGTTGAATTTACCATGAAATGTTTGACTTGTCAATAGGTTAAAGTAGAACAGTGATTACTAAAGGGGATTCTTTAACATTTTCTAGTTCCATAGAGGAAATGGGAAAATATATCCATGAATTTTGTAGTGGTATTTCCAAATACATCTCAAGGTAATAATGTGATTTGGTTTATTGTTGATTGACTAACTAACTATGCACATTTCCTTCTCATTCGATATACTATGTATTTATATAATCTTTGTCAACTGTATCTAAAGGAGATAATTAGGTTACATGGAGTTCTTCAATCCATTGTATCTGACTATGATCCTACAATCACTTATATTTTTGGAAATTCCTTCATAAGTTGTTAGTTATTGAATTAAATTTCAGTATCTATTTTCATCCTCAATCTGATAGACAGCCCGAGTGAATGATTCAAACCTTGGAAGATATGTTTTGTGCTTGTTCAAAGTATTTCTTGGGAAGTTCGTATCATTATCTTTCATTAGTTGAATTTTCTTATAATAACAATTTTCATTCCAATAAACAGATGGAACCTTTTGAGGGATTATATAGAAAGCAGAATTGGACTTCATCTTGTTGGTGTGAAGTAGGAAAAAGGAAATTATTGGGGCCAGAGTTGTTATAATAAATGGTTGAGAAGGTGAATATGATTTAGAAACATATGAGGATATCTTGAATTAGGAATAGTAGTCATATATATCACTAAAATAATGATCTTCATTTCAAGGTAGTTGATCATGTTTTCCTTAAAGTATCTCCATGGAAAAGTGTTATGCACTTTGGTAAAAAAAGGGAAAAGTATTCCATGTTTTGTTAGACCATATTAAAGATAAAGTTATATCGGTTTCCTATAAAGTTTTAGTGCCTCTAATTTTATCTTAGGTATATAACATATTTCATGTTTCATTGTTAAGAAAATATGTTTCAGATATATCTCATGTTTTGTATCCTAAAGTAGTTCAGCTCAAATAAAACCTTTCTTATATGGAATATCTGGTACATATTCATAACCAGATATAGGAATTTTTTTGAATAACTTAATCATCAATTAATGGTTTTGTGGAAAACCAATATGGTCAAAAAACCAACATGAGAATCAGAAAATTATATAAAGGAAAAATAACACATGTTGTTCAAGTAATGTGACGATCAAATTTTCAAAAGGGGAGAAGAATTTTAAGATAAACCATTTTCATTCCTTATTAATATGAATTAATTATATTTGATAAAGTTATACTCATTATAATAATATTAGGTAATTTTTCATTCAAATGGAAAAAGCTTTATTTCTAACCAAATTGGGTTTTCAGGCATTATATATTTTTAATTAAAAGATTGATTTAAAAATTATAGAATTTAATTTTAAACAATGAACTTAATTTTTTAATTCATCGTGTAAAAATTATTTTAGGATTTTTTTTAGAATTCTAAAAAGTTTGATTTTTTAATGAATAGTGAAAAATACATATTTTTATTAAAAATTGTCTTTTTGTTTCAAGCATTTAAAAAGATTAATTTATTTTAAAAATTATTTCAAGGTAAAATTAGTTAATTTATATTATGAATAGTCTAATTAAGATCATTTCAATCAAAATTGTACTTGAATTTGGTATAAAAATCTTTTTATACTTAAAAATATTTTTTTCTTAAAAACCTTTTTTCATCCCGTTTATGGGTTTAATTTTAAATTAATTTTTATTAATTATGTGATTTAAATTTAATAAAATGAATTAATTATTTTTATTTAGAGTAATTAATATTATTTAATAAGTTCAAATTAATTTTTGGTCATAATTAATAGTAAAAACAATAAAAATTGATTACCACAGTTAAGGTTAAAATAGATTTTTCAGGGGTTAAACTAAAGAGATAAGGGTTAAAATGATCAAAATATTATCTAAATCCAATTTAATAGAAATATTTCATCCCTATTTTATATCATATATAATAATAGTCTATTTTGGACCAATTTTTCTTTAGTAAGATAATACTATTTTTTAGTCTTTTAAAAATTCCAAGTGTGTCCTCTCCCCCACTTATAAAAGGAAACCCCCTTTCCTATCATATACATACTTTAAAAAAAATTAGTTCTGCCAATTAATATCCTAATACATTCCTAAAATCCCTCCCCACATCTTAGATTCCCTAGTTTGATCAAAAAACTATCCTAGGAAGGATTTAGGTATAAACCTAAAGAGATTGTGTGAAGAATATCAATAGTTCTTATCAATGATTTTTCATTTTATTTCTTATTATACATCCTTAAAATATTCTTAAAACATACTAAAACAATAAAACTAGTATCTTCTCTATACTGATATTTTTTTATATTGATTTCATAACATATATCCATCTCATATTCCATCAAATGGGAAACAAAACCGTCATTTGTGTGTATGGTGGACTACCGCCTCACAAGCTGATGTATTTTTTTCAATAATTTCCTCTAAAGTATGGTTATAATGATAGTTTTTATGCATATATATGATATTAATTCCATAATTAATATTATAAAAAGAAAATATATCATCTATTTTTTGGGTCAGGGATTTTGTTTTTCTGATTTTGTATTATTTATATTTTATCTTTTTCATATTATAAATACCTCTCGATATTTTCAATATTTTTCAAAATAATATTTTTAGTTATATTTTATTCCTCTCAGTATTTTTTTTAATTATATTTTTATTAATTTAATTTATCATTTATTTTATTTATTTTGTAATTATTTTATTTTTGTATAAAATGGATTTCAAGTTTTTTTATTATTTTTATGTTTTTCCTTACCCTAATGTGAGTTTTCAAAATCATTATTTACCCTTAACAATATTTTGAAATTTATTATTTAACCTTAAGTGAATTTTTAAAGTCATTATTTACCATTATATAAATATAAATTACCCTTACACATGATTTGGAAATTCTATTTTACCCTTACATATCTTTTAATTTTTCTTTACGTGTCTTTCTCATTTCCATTATGCAAGTCTTATAAATTTTTGTCGAACTTTATGCAGCCTTTAAATTTTTTTATTTACCTTTATAAAACTTAATTGTATCCTTAAATTATCTATATAAGTTTTTTTACCTTTACATGTTGTTATAACTTACCCTTACATAGTATATATAAAATTTAAGTTACCTTTCCGCAGTAAATTTTTGTACCCTTACACAGCGTATACAAAGTGTTCTTTACCCTTAAAAAGTACATAGCGACCCTTAAAAAGTTATGTAAACTCATTTATACCTTTTTAAAACTCTTATATTACCCTTCAGAAAGTTTTTTACCCTTTAATATCTTATTAAAATTTCATGTTACCCTTGTGCAAGTTTTAAAAAATGCAACATAGTATTTTACCCTTATGTAAATATGGTTTCTCCATATTACAATATTTACATGTATTTTTTTTATATTTAATTATTTCATGGTTATAGTAATTTTTTTAATTATTATAATTACACTATAAATTCATATTAATTATATATAAACTATGTGAAGTATTTGTATTGTGTTTTAAACATATTTACATGAAGATCAAAACTATTGTCTTTTTACGCATCAACTTAAAAAATGAAACTCGAAAAATTTATTTTATTATTTTGAGATGCTTTTTTATGTTTATAACTTAATATTAGAAGATAAAAATATTATTCAAACTTATTTTATAACTTTTAATTTAGTGTTACTCTTTTTTTAAATTCTTTATATCTATATACATAAGTTTTAAAATTTTGAATTTCAAAGAATGTTGTTGTTCCATTATCATGAGATTTTCATTGACCTATTATTTTGTAAGTGTTTCACTATTCTAATAATGATTTTGAATTAGTTTTAATTTTATTCATGTTTTTGAGTATTATATGAAAGTTGGGTGATATTTTTGTGATGATAATATATTTCTCTCTCTCACTCTGATAATTTTCTAAATATATTTTTAAATTTGAATTTTATTTATCTATACTTTGGAATGGTTTTGTTACATTTTTTTTATTTTTAAGGAGTTTTATAATTAATTAAAATTTGACTATGAGATATATAAATATTGAAAAAATACTTCTTCAATGAGAGATTACATATTTTCAAGTGATATTGTGAAAAGGTGTTATGGTGTGATGTTATGAAGTGTTATACAATTATTCCTATGAAAACAAGTATATCACCTATTGTAAATTCTCTCAATGACTAGAACTAAACTAACTTGACTTATACTACCTTGATGAGACTATATGATCCAATATTCAAGAAATAGTACTCATGGTTCTCTTGTTTATCTTCTATTTATTGCATCCTAGTTTCTTGTGCTTGTAAACTACTTCATAACTCTCAAATTTTCTCTTAATTTTTTTTATGCTTTTACATTAAAATAGATTTTTCTTTATTTAAGTTGTGACTCTTAGATTCTAAAGTAAAACACATTTTAGTTATAACTCCAACTTTCAAAATTCATTGATGTAATTGGGTTGTGACTCCCCAAACAAAATTTAGGTGTCTTGGTTATACTTCCACTAGAAAAAAGTAGGTTGTAATTTGGTTATGATTCCACTTTGAAAATTAGTATAGTTAACAAATTATCTCATGCTGTGTAGAGAGATATAATAGTAGACTAGGTCCACTTTGGACTAAACTACTATAAAAATATTTTTGTTCTTCATTTTATTTATTGCTTCTAATTAACTGTGTTAATTAAATATGATAATTAATTTAGATAATTAATCAACATCTTTAAATTTTTTAATATGTTCTATTCACTCCTCCCCCCTCTAGAACATCTAGCAGCACCCTACCCAACCTAAAAATTGGTATTAAAGGGTGGGCCTTTGAATATCCATTATATTTTTCATTTATACTGTAATTTTTATCAACCAATAATTGTGAAGTTTATATATGATGATTTATAAACTAATATAAATGTTCAAAGAAAATGTGTTGCACATTGTTTATAACAATATCATAAGGTGGAAGACCATACAAATATTAATTTTCATGAATAAATTAAAATTTATTATTGAATAATTGATTTGAAGTCCATGAAAAAAATAATTATATTTTTTCATGAAGATTTATTGATAAATATTTGAGGAAGTGGATAAATATCTTTTTAATATATTGTATTTTTAGATTTAATTTAAGTTTTTTTATGGGCCTTAATTAAAAAAATAGACCATTATACAATAAAAAAGGGATATCTCAATAAACCTTGTTGTGGGATCTATCTCAACCATAAGGAATATCCAACTCGCTCCAACTTACTTAGCATCATGGGTTAGTGTCTGCATTAAGGAAGGTGTAAAAAGAGCACCATCATGGGTGTGTAAGACACACATGGAGTATGCATAGAGGTTTCTATGGGGTCTACACAAGGGTGTGGTGTTGGTGTATGCAGTGTCATGGGTGTTGAAACTAGTGTTATATCGAATGGTGGAAACCACAGAGCATATTATTAAGCAGCTCACGATATATCACTAGGTCGATATAGGATTCACGAGTATAGGTAATGTTCATCTATTGAAAGAGTTATGAAAATAACATGAGCTTCCTAATCTTTTTGATCTAGACTATATTATCGTGGTAGGGGTTGTCTTAAACCTTTATATTCCCTAGCCTAATTGAAATCAAGATTTTTTTATTCCAAACATATTTAGTGAGTGTGCTACACTGATGATCAACACCAACTTTAATGACATATATGATATGTGTCATGATTGATCATATTGAATTCATGCATGAAATTTATGTCTTTAATGAATGAATTTGTTTGAATAATATGATACTTTCAAGACACTTAATGTGTTCATATGATATTAGATAGAAAAAAATTATTAGTTACTATGAAACAATCATGAATATGAGTCTTTATTCATGAGATAAGCAGATGATTACATGAGGATGCCATCTTTTTCAGCATCATGAAAGTCACGTGATATGAAGGAAACCACGTTTGAAAAATAATGAAATCATAGGTAATATTATCAATCCATGAATCATAACCATTTATGGGATTTTAAATGAGTATTAATGGGATATGAAAAGTAGATCAAACACAACATAACACTTAGATGATAAGTGGTAGAACCATGCCAATAAATAATGATCATCCCACCTGACAAATGCTTACTATCAATTGAGATTGAGAGTGCTCTCATTTTTATGAAACAAATCATCAAAAAATTAATTTTTAAAAGGGGATATCCATGCATGACATGGTCATGTAAATAATATTTATCTCAAGTACATGATCTATTGCATGAAGGATCTTGAAGTTCTATGAAGCCTTCTGGTTTTCTCAAAGAAACATGAGATATTCCACGAATCACTTATGCTTTTTCAAAGAACCGATTTCATGAATACATCCTAGATTACATGAAGGTAATGAAAACTCATAATATATCTTGTGTGAAGTAGATAGAAAATTTAAGGATGTCATGTTATTATTTACTTTCTCAAAGAGGAAGGAAATTATTCACTTGCATGAATGATCTCATGTGTGTGAATACTATCATGAAAAATTGAGAAAGAAAGAAATATTCTTAATAAAAAACTAATATCATACAAGAATTTAAAATATTATATGAAGAACATATTTCTATTACATGTTATTATATCCTAAAAACTGAGAAGATCTTATTCTTCATCAAGAGTAAGGATATTTTTGAATAACTGGTGATTCCAGTACAAATAATGTCATTGATTTTTATAGGAATTGGATGTAACTTGTCTAAAAATTATATGAAAAATTTTCAGAACTTTTGATCACTATAATTAATATTGGTAAGAAAATATAGGAAATAACCATAGGTTGATCATGGAAATTGATAGAGTTCTAACATCGAGACTGGGCATTGTAAAAATATCTTATATTTTTCTTATATTTCTTTTATTTAATATAAGAAAGGGATAGTTATTAAAGAGTGGATATAGCCTTTAATAAGTTATGGGGGTTTTATTAAAAAATAAAAAATTGTAAAAAAATTATGGGATATGTACTTTTGATTCACCCCCCCCCCCCCCTCAGTAGTATCCTTACTGACCTGGGCTTCAAAAGTGGTATAAAAGAAAACTAGGTTCCCCTAAGTTTTTAATCTTATAAAGTATATTAATGAGATTTAGAATTATATGAATATAATAGGAGTTTATTTTTTCAATGGAAATAATTTTTATGGGTGAAAGAATCAAATCATTTTATATCTACTATCACAAGGGTTGGAAGTAAGTGATGTTTCGCTATTGGCTATCCACCAATTACAAGAGATGGTTCCATAGCTTTTGAATAAAATATTTAGGTTAATAGGAAAGAAATATATATTATACTAACATATTTATTTGTAAAAGTGTACAACAAGGTTTTGGTTCTGTAGACAGCTAAGGAAATTTGGGACAAACTAGAGAATATGTATAAAGGAAACATCAAAATTAAAGAACAAAAATTATAAATATTAAGGGATAAATTTAAAGATATAATAATATCTAAAGAATAAAATATTAATGAATATTTCAAAATGATAAATGATATTTTCATAAATATCATAGACATTAATGAAAAATAGTATAATTCAATTGTGGTCAAAAAATTAATGAGAAAATTTCTTGATAAATTTGACCTGAAGATTTCACATTTGGAAGAAATACAAGATATATATGTTGATTAATTATACAATACTCTCCTAAATTATTAGATAAGAAAATATCAAGTACTCAACAAAAAGTAAAAGAAAGAAATGGATTTCTAACATTTGAATAAGTTAAAGATCAATGAAGAATAATGGATTGACTCCCTGAGTGATTTAGATGAATTTGGTGATAGTGATGATAATCAAAATAAAATCATGGATCTCATATATAAAAATATTAAAAAGGGAAATGTAGTTATAATGGAAATATACTATTTAAATGTTTTAATTTATCTAGTAATTGGAAAATTTTCTGAAAATTTTCCAAATAAGAAGAAAGTTATGGAATCAGATGAAGAAAAAATCATCATGGAAGTCAAAAAGAAAATATGACAAAAGATATAATAAATTTAATGAAATAAAAAAAGAATACATTTATAGAAAAACATTTTGATAATTTAGGAAGAAGACAGTTCTTCCACAAGTGATTATTAAGAAGATGAATCTGCTAGAAAATACAATAAATTTATAGAACATAATGAAATCAAAGATAATAGTTCCCATAATGAAGAAGGAGGAAATGAAGATTAAATGATTCACATGCTTAAAAATAACTTTATGTCTATATATAAAGAAACACTAGGATCAATGATGAATTTAATGAATCTAAAAAGGAATTTTATGCACTATATAAGGTCAAGGATTAGTTTCACAACAAGAAGGATGAGTACATTGAGATGATCAAAATTCTCAAGGTAAAAGTGGTTGATCAAGAAAGAATTATAAGAGAATTAGAGAAGAAGATTATTACTTGAGAGGAATAACTTATTAATTCTAATTCAATGTTCCTCATGTCTAAGAATGTAACAACTAGATATTTTTAAAAAGTTTTGTTTGATATCATATATGACATGCAACAGTGAGCCTAAAGGAACCATGAAATGTTATTATATAAAAATGACCATTATAACCTAGTTGTTAAATTGGTGGGTATGAATATTATTAATTTCTTTATGAATTATATATAAATTTTTTACTCTATATAAATATATTGATAAATTCTTAATAATAATCTCTCAATTTTTAGAAAAGTCGTTTTTTATTCAAAAATATGTTGTTTAAAAAATAGATTTTATTTTTTTTGTGAGAAAATATTATAATTAATTTCTAGAAACTATAGATATTTTATTTAAAAAAATTATATAATAATTTAAATCATCATTTCAAAATTATCTTAGAATGAATTTTTAGGATTTTTCTGAAAATATTGATTTTCCAATGAATAGTGAAAATACCACATTTTTTTAAGTTTGGGGCCGAAGCCTCATTTTATTATTTAAAGAAAAGACCTATTTAGACAGGGTAGAGGGAGACCCATTATATAGCCCGAAGATCCAAGGACAAGTGTCCTGAACACAAGTCTTGAAAGCCCATTTTTTTGGCCCAAAGAGCCCCTCGGTGAATAGTACTGCTACAGTCCCCGGTCTGCTACAGTACCTGCTAGAGTACCACCATCACTACAGTTCCGGATACAGTGCCTCCACCGCTACAGTGTTTCCACCGCTATAGTCCCGCCGCTGCTACAATACTGCTATAGTGTAGCTACAGCACCCAGAAATTAGTCCCTG
The DNA here is from genome assembly GCA_963277665.1 of Viscum album. Taxonomy (NCBI): domain Eukaryota; kingdom Viridiplantae; phylum Streptophyta; class Magnoliopsida; order Santalales; family Viscaceae; genus Viscum; species Viscum album. Next base: position 1,320,599,888 of record OY728158.1, read on the forward strand.
GCCGGATTTGATCTTGCGTCTTTTGGATGCAAAGCAGGAGCCTGTACCACTAGGGTATAGGTTCGTTGGCTGAAAAATACTAATTTTTATTAAAAACTATATTTATGTTTCCATCATTTACAAATTTCCATTTTTTTAATGGTTTTTAAGTAAAATTTGTTCTATTATACTATTAATAATCTAATTAAGTTCATTTCAATCAATTTTATAGTTTAATTTGGTATAAAAACTTTTTTATAATTATAAAGGCACTTTTATGAAAAACTATTTATGTTTCATTTTGTGTTTTAATATTAAATTAATTTTTTCCACTTCTAGAAATTGAACCTTGAAAAATGGATTCCATATTTTTAATTATGTGGTCAAAATTTTGTAAATATTTCTATTTTATTTTTGGTCATTATGAATAGAAAATAGAGTAAATAATTATCACCACAGTAAGGGTAAAATGGGTAATTAAGGTTAAAAACAAAATTATAAGGACTAAAAAAGAGACTAAAACTTTAATTTATCATATTTTATTATTTTATTTCGTCTATTTCCATCCAATTTTTTAAAATATGTAATCTTGGTTCCATATTTCTTTGATTTGGAACTTTATATTATTTTATGTTAAGAAAAGTCAATAATATCATTATCTTTTTTTTGTTAATTATAAATTTTAACATGGAGATAAATAGAGACTATTTTCAATAATAAAAGGGTTACTTTAAATATAAATTATTTTTTTATCATGGTAATTTATTTCTAATTTTTAGTGATGAAATAATTACCTTAAATTTTTACGTAACGTTCACACAGTAATATAATTTGAATAAATTATCATGTTACATGAAATTTTTAGATAAATATAATATTTTAGTTATTTTTTAAAGGTTTGTATTCGAATATCATCTTTATCTTTATTTTTTAAAAGTCAAATTAAATTAATAGTGTTAAAAATTACATTAATAATATTTTAAAATAAATAATATTTTATAAAAGGATTTAAAATTCCTAAAAATAATATATTTAGCCAAGTTATTGGGTTATTATTTAAAATATAAATCATGTTACATTTATGGGTTAATTTTCCTTTTAAATTAAATATATTTACCCCTAAATAGTAAAAACATTATTATCGTGATAATTTTCAAAACAAGTTAACATGAGTTAAAACAAAGATATAAGAGTATAAACCTAATATAAACATGTCCAAATTTTATTGAATGATATTATTTCCACCCATCCTCATAATATATTTTAATTATATCATTTTTTATTCTTTTTTCATGAAAATTAATTTATATTAATTTAGTATTTTATGTAATTCCAAGAGTGCATCTTCCCTCACTTATAAAAAGGTACCTCCCCTCCTCTTTTTTCATGATTAAAAAATATTTTAGTTCAAAAAATACCAACCCAAATCCCTTACTAACATCCCTCCACATGTTCTAGAGGTATTATTTCTACAATAATACCAACCTTAGAGTGTTTAAGGTGTAAATAAAAGGAATCTTTCTGAATAAGAGGTATAGTCCTTAACCGAATATTTTAGTATTATTTCTTCTTATAACTCATTAAAATATTATTCAGACATGATGATATAATAAAATTAATATATACCATATAATTAGATGTTATTATGTTAATTTAATGACCTAAATCCATATGTACTTCCATGAAATGGGAAATGAAACTATCATTTGTGTGTACAGTGGACTACCACCACACAAATCGATGTAATTTTTTTTTTCATCACTACCTATCATAGATGGTTATAATGAAAAATTTAATGAAAATATATGATATTAATTAAATATTTATCATTATTTAAAATTAATATACCATATATTTTCTTAAAATTCATTCATTAAAAATGATAACATCGTTCATGCGTACGTGTGGATTACCACCTCCACAAAGCATTGTAATTCATTTTTCATTACTGTATCACATGAATGGCATATATAAGTGTATTTAAATAAATAATATGATATTTATGAGGTAATTATCATTATTTAAAGTTAAAAAATTATTACTTTATTTCTATAATGATCATTGAAAATGGAAACTTTACTCATACGTATGTATGGCCTATTGTCTCCATGATTGTAACGTAGTTCATATTTCATAACCATATTTCATGATTGGTTTTAAAAGAATAATTGGTTTATAAAAATTATAACTATTTCATGATTATTATTATGGATATGATGGAATAATGACCTCTTTGGACATATTCAACCTACTGAAGTCATTTTGGACATACAATCCAAATATCGTCAAAATGTATAATGTGAGATTAATTGATTAAGTAATTAAATATAAATTAGTAATAGATAAAATAAAATGAATAATAAAATTTAAAATGTTATTAATAGATTAAATAATTAACATAATTTTATTATTTAGTAATATAAATAACATACATAATGAGTCGGACTCGGGGTAAGGGATGTCTTTGAACCACCCTTTTTCTTTTGGTTATGGTCTTTCTCCCTCTAACTCACTTTCTCTCTCAATTTAATGTTATGAATTTCTTTAAAATTATATATAAATTTTTTATATATATATAACTATCCCATTATCCCTTTTATGTGTTAATACATTTTGTAATTTCATTTCTCAAATTCCTTCTTTAAAATCAAACTTGATTAAGGGAACTTTTTTTGTCCCATAATCCTTTTATGTAATTCTCAATTAAAGTTTTTATTTGAAAACCTTATTTTAAAATCTATGCTTATTTACTCAGATATAAATATATATAATATTTAATTTCTTATTATATTTATAATCTTTATGAAATTTTATTTTATTATGAAATGAGGCAATATTATGTAACCCATTTCTTTTCATGGGTAATTCTTATGATTATTCTTTATGATTGAATCCCTTTTTTGGAACACATAGTCATGAACATGTTATGATGGGTATGCCTAGATAGCACTCCATTTCATTGGGAAATTTTTTGTCTCGTGTGGAATTATGTATGGGATTAAGTAGTAAACCAAATCCATGATGGGTCTTTATCCACCATGCGATGTTTTCTTGGAAGTTATTCTTGACTTTTTCTTTTGTCATGTTTTATGTTTCTTCCAAATTTCCTATTTTTCCATGATCTTATGACCCCATGTTATTTTTATTATTCTCTCATGTGATTACTCATGAGCCTTATATTTTATGATAATTTTTTATACCTTTTCCTCATGTGTTATGCTTCCTTATGATGTTTATTCCCTTAATAAACTTTTTATCACACCCCTTTTTTCTATGTATCCCCTAGTTTATCCCATGATATTTTAGGAGACCAACAAAAAGGATGCAGATGACTATGACAATATTGGATACAATAATACTATAAATAAATAAAATAAAATAAAGAACTATAATTTTTTATGGCAGGACGGTACGCTCAAATCCATCTTTCTAGAAATAAGAGTTTCATGTATCATAAGTCAATCTATGTGAATAGGCACACATAAACTCTCTTGAAAGTATTATAGTGTTTAAAATAAATATTTTTTATTTTTATTTTGATGTTTCATGTACTTATTCTTATAAATACACTAGTCATTTAGATCATTTTTTTGTGTTTAATGGATAATTATGTTAAAAATCATGTAATAATATCAGTAAAAAGGCTTGGGTCACTATAGGTGGTATAAGAGAAAGGTCAAGTTATTTTTGGATATTATTACTGTAATAATTTATTAATAACCTTGGGGATAAATCTAAGTATAGGATAATATCCTAATGATTTGTTAAGGATGATATTGTGTGATTTTCCTAGCAATACAACTTTATCTCGATACTATAAGTGGACATTGTTTTAGCACAAATGTATATAGGGGTAATATCCTTAAAAATAGTTTTTCAATTATATCTTATCCATCATTATGGTGTACGGACGGTGTACCTTTACCATGCACATGGTGTGACACTCCTGGGGGAAATTCTTAGATAACTCCCATTTTCATTATGAACCATTATAAAATATTTGAATAGATAATGACCATGAAATCCCTATGTTAAACATAAGGTGTTATAGATTGAAAAAATATTTTCCATCCTATAAATGTTTTTTCATGATTATGTGGTTTCTCACTATGAATATTTTTTCTCACACTATTATTTTGGTATTAGTCAATGGTTAGAACTAGGAGGAATTGTGTTAACGCTGAATGTGAAGGAAAATGAAATGATTTTCCTTATGAGGAACCAAATGAAATGTGAGCTAGAAGGTGAAACTTTTTTATCATTCCTAATCATATATCTCATTATATCATTAAAAAAATCAAGTTGAGTGAAATTATTGACATACCTAATAAGAGAAAAATGGATTTTCATGAAGACAATGGAGGGAAGAATATTCAGTTTCTAACATGTCAAGTATGTGGGAAGAATCACTTAGGTAAATGCCTTAAAAGAATGATAATATGTTTTATGTATGGAAAATAATGTCATAGATCAAGTAATTGTTGATAAAAAAATATTTCAATGGAGGGAAATGAATATCATCTTAATATAACATTTATAATTTAATGTATTATATAAGGGGAAATGGGAATTAACCAAGTCAATGCCATAATACAAGGGTTAAATCCTAAACTAAGGAAGGATGTATGATATTAAAATAAATTAAGTTAAATTATTGAAGCTTTTATGTATTTTTATTCAATAATTATGTTATATAAGTGTTATATCAATGATATTCTAATTTTAATAATCATGAAAAATTTAAGGATTGTGTTAATTTTTTGAAGCATATATGTTTTTAAGTGAGGTTGAATTAATAATTATGGATACTATAATGGTTTTATAAGTTTAAGGTTGATCATATGTTCGAATTATTAGACACACCTTTTTAGGTTTTAAGTGATGATATTTTATAGTAACTAATGATATTTTCAGGAGAAATTTTATTACATTGAGGTATATATCACCCATAGGGTTAATGTGAAGGATTATTTTAGAATAATTATATTGAATTTTTTAGGATTTTAATCACATTATTCTTAATTTTATAGTAATTATATTAATTTTTTTTAAGTAAAAAATGAAAACTTGTAGGTAAAGCAAAAACCCATCGCATCTATAAATTTTGTAGGTCTTGAACCCACAATTGAGGGGAAACAATGATGCAATGCCTACCAATGGCCTACATTATGTCCTAGTTAGTATGAAATTATTATTTTTTTCTTTTGATAAATAATGATTAATTTTATTTTAGGAATATTTATTTTATCTTATAGATAATGATGGGATTGAAAAGTGATTTAGTGATTAAAAGATTAATGATATTTCTGAAAAATTTCACAATTTTTGGAACCTTATATGATTAAGGTAAATATAATAATATAATATTTTTTTAGGAATTAAGGTTGTATTATATTTTAGAACCATATTTGATTTTAATGGTTTTATAGGTTATTTATGGTAATTATTAGTATATTTTGGAGATGATATTATTAGGGTATGTGAATTTTTGGGTATATGACTTTATGAGTGACTAATACTGATTAGAGATAAATATTAAATTAATATTAAAAGAATATGAAATCAAATACTTATGAATTTTTTCTTTTCAAACTTTTTTGGGAATATTTTTGAAGAATTTTTAGGATATATATAATTTAAACTTTGGAAATTATTATAGAGGATTTGTATATTAATGTTTTATTTCTTCATATGAAGGTTTATTATTTTGGGGAATTATCTTGTCTTATGCTAACCATTTTGGTTTTGGTTGATATCTAAAGACTAGAGGAATATATTTTTATCCTCTTGTGAATTATGTGATTTTTTATAAGTTTTTTTTGTACTTAAGGAATTAAACATTCGTTTTTAATACTAATCATTTCTAAAAAAAGATGAAATTGTGGTGACAATTGATTAAAGAATGAAATTATACTTGTCAAGTAAGTATATTTCTTTATATTATTGGTTTAAAAGGTAAATAAATTCCTAAAATCTAGGAAAAGGATCTTGAAGCAATAATGTTATCCTATTAACCTCATTTATAATGAATCAATGGCCTTTTATACACCTCATTGATTTACATTCATTAACTTTCTATTGATCATTAAATTTCATATGAATAATGATCTTTATCAATATTCATCATTATTTGGACATTATGTTTCTCCTACATGTCTATATTTTAACATCCCACTAATTTTCTCCTATTTTTAAACCTAGTTATGTGTTATTCTATATGACCTTTGTATTTTATTTTCCCTCTTTTCAAGAGGAAGTTTTATTAACCCTTTTTACGATGTGGGATTTCAACAAAGGTATTTTCAGATGTTAAACCATTGATTACCAAGATAAATTTTAAATTGTGATATGAAATTTATTAAAGGGGGAGAATGTAACAACCTAATATTTTAAAAAACAAATCTATGTTTAATAGGTTATATTACATGCAACACTGAGCCTAAATGAACCATGAAATATTGTTATTTAAATATGATTGTTATAACCAAAACATTAAATTGATTAGTATGAATATGATCGGCAAATTTATGAAATATATATAAAGGTATTAGTTAACATTAATATATTTATAAATTCTTAGTAAATATTCACTCAATTTTTCGTAAAGTCATTTTATTATTCAAAAAATATGTTGTCTTTAAAAATAGTTTTTATTGATTTTTATGATAAAATATTATAATTAATATCTAAAACTTTTATAAATTATATCTAAAACAATGATAAAATTTTTTAAATCAAAAATTAAAAATTAGATTACAATAAATTTTTGGCATTTTTCTAAAATTGATTTATTTTCCAATGAATAGTGAAAAATTCTAATTTTCATTGAAAACTATATTTTTGTTTCAAGCATTTAAAAGTTCAATTTTTCTTTAAAATGGTTTCAAAGAAAAATTAGTTATATCATATTAAAACTAATTCAATTAAGTTCATTGGAATCAATTTTATGTTTGAATTTGGTATAAAATATTTTTATACTTAAAAAGGAAATGTTTTGAAAAAATATTTTCATTTTGTTTTATATTTTAATCTTAAATTAATTTCTTACACTTCTAGAAATTGAATTTTTAAAATTTTATTCTATATTTATAAACATTAAGTTTAAATTTTGTAAATAGGTCACTTTTATTTTTGGCCATTATAAATAGTAACCAATGTAAATAATCGTCACCACGGTAAGAGTAAATCAGGTAATTATGGTTAAAAATTATATGATAAGGGCTAAATATTAACATAAAAATATCCTTTATCCAATTTTATGAGTGGAGTTTTTTAATGTCCACCATGTTTCAAAAATATGGCAACTTAGTTCCATATTTATTTTATTTTTACCTTTATATTATTTTATGTAAAGAAAAGTCAAAAATGTCATTCAATTTGTTTTATTATCTCCAAACTTTTGACATAGGGATAAACAAAATATACGTTCAGTTATAAAAGTGTTATTTGAAAGATAAGTGATTTTTTTATCATGGTAATTTATTTTCAATTTTTAGTGATGAAATAATTACCTTAAATTCTTATCCAACGCCAACACAATATTTATTCAATTAATAGAAAAATTATATAAATTGTTTAAAAAAATTAAAAGTAATATAATTGGAATTAATTATTTTGTTCCATGAATTTTTTAGATAAATATAACATGTTAATTATCTGAGAAAGGTTTATATTTTAATTTCATCTTTGTATTGATGTTTTTAAAGTCAAATTAAATGAATAATGTGAAAATCACATTAATAATATTTTATTAAATGGTTTAAAATTACTAAAAAACCCATCATCATCCAAGTTATTGGGATAGAGTTTAAAATATCAATAATTCTCCATTTATGGGCCAATTTTCATTTTATGTTAAATATATTGACCCCTAAAGAGGAAAAACTTTGTTATCGTGGTAATTATGAAAAATGGTTAACATGGGTTAAAACAAAGTGATAAGGGTAAAAACCTAATCTAAACTTATAAAAAATTGTTGGATGATAGTTTTTTGACCCATCCTAATCCTACCTTAGAATTATATTATTTTAATAGTTTTTTTATGAAAATTAATTTATATTAATTTAATATTTTATATAATTACAAGAGGGCCAAATCCATCACTTATTAAAGGGCAGCACCCCTCCTATTTTATTCACACTTCAAAGCATTTTAGTTTAGTAAATACCTACCAAAATACCTTTCTAGCATCCCTACTCACATTATAGATGTCTTATTTTGGGAATAATAACAACCTTATAGGGTTTAAGATGTAAATAAAAGGAGTTTGTCTGAAGAAGAGGTATAGTTTTAACTGAATTTTTAGTATTATTTCTTCTTCTACCTCCTTTAAATATTATTAAAATGTGCTCATTTAATAATATCAATATCTTACATATACTAAGATATTATTATATTAATTTAATAACCTAAATCCATCTCACATTCCATCAAATGGGAAATAAAACCATCATTAGTGTGTACAGTAGACTACCACCAAGTGAAACGATGCAATTCGTTTTCCATCACCGACTCTCATGACTATTTATAATGATGTATTTAATGTATATGTATGAAATTAAATACATATTTATCATTCTATAAAAGTAATATACCATATTATTTCTTAACTTTCCATTCATTGAAACATGATAACATCGTTTGTGCGTACATGTGGATTGCCACTACTAGAAAATAGGCCTTTAACAGCACCGGTCTTTATTAGTGCTAGAAAAAAAATCATTGATAAATTTTACCTTTATAAGAACTCAAACAAGCACTGATAAAGAGTACCTTTTATTAGTTTTTTTTTAGCGCTGATAAAAGGTACCCTTTATCACTGCTTTTTTTAGCATTGACAAAGGGTAACCTTTATCAACGCTTTTATTGATAAAAATAAATAAATTTATTATACTATATATAAATTATAAATACTAATAAATATTATATTATATATGTGTGTGTGTGTGTAAAATGAAAATTAAATAAATAAAAATTAAAAATAAGTAAATTAATAAAAATATCAAACATTTTGTTAATTAAATAATTATTGATAATATTAATAAATAGTATATATTAAATATATAGATATATATGAATGTATATAAATATGATTTATATAATAAAAAATATTTACGTTTTAGATTAAATAGTCATATATTTATAGTGAATAATGATTTATAATTAAAAATTAATATGAATTAAAAATACTGACTAATTGCATCGAGTAATAGATATAATAGAATGTCATTTGATTTTTCAATTTAACACATATCAAATATGTGTTATATTTATTTAATATACATATATGTATTTAATGTATTTTTATATACAATGCACACACACAAATATTTATGTAATTAATGAAATATTATATAAAAACACATGCACCAAATATTTATATAATTTATTCAAATTTTAGTATTCATTTTAGAATTTCATTATAACATGACACATTTAATATATTATTTGGTTAATCATTAAATTTTATTTATTTATTTTTAATTTTATTACAAATAAGTATTAATTCATTTTTAATATTTTTTTATTTTTTTATTTTTTGAATTTAGTAATTTTCTATTATATATATATATATATACTATGTTTTAGTATTTTCAATATGTATTCATCTTTACTTCAATATATATCCATATTTTTCTAATAATTTATATTTAATTAATAAAACTTATTCATTTTTTCAATATTTTTAAAGTGTACACTTTTTTAATTATTCAATTTCACTCATTTTTAACATGCATAAATTTAAGAATATATATTCATTAACAATGTTAAAATGATATTAGTAAATATGTATAAATAAACATATTTATAAATGTATATTTATTATATTTATAAATTTATATATCTATAATTATAAATAAATAAATATTATTTTTTAAAATGTATTTATATAATTATAAATAAATAATTATATATATTTAAATAATTATAAAATTATAATAAATTTATTTAAATAATGGATATATTTACTATATTTATATTTATATTTATATTTATATTTATATTTATAATTATAATTATTTATTATATATATATATATAATTATATAAATATATAGTGATATAAATATATAAATATATAATATTATTTTTTTACAAAGTATTTAGTTAATTATATATTTAAATAATTATAAAATTATAATAAATTTATTTAAATAATTATAAAATTATAATAAATATATCTAAATAATGAATATATTTAAAATATTTATATTTATATATATATATTTATTATATATATATATATAATGATATAAATATATATAATGATATAAATATATTTATAATTATAAATAAATAATTAAAATTTAAAAAATTATCTATATAATTATAAATAAATAATTATATATTTAAATAATTATAAAATTATAATAAATATGTATATAGTTATATAAATATTTTTACAAATATTTTTATTTATAATTATAATTATAAATCTTTTATTAGTGCTAAAGTTTTAACACTGATAATATTCTATTTATCAGCGCTTCTTTAGAGCTGATAACGATAGAGTTTTATCAATGCTAAAATAGTGCTGATAAAATGAATCGTTATCAGTATTAAAACTTTAGCACTGATAAAGGTTGCTTTTATTAGTTATTTTTAGTTCTAATAAATCTCTATCTTTATTAGTGTTAAAACAACACTGATAAAGATTACTTTTATCATTGGTTATTAATTTAGAGCTGAAAAAAGTTATCTTTATTAGCAGATTTTTAGAAGTGCTGATAAAAGTGTACCCAATCTATTTAATAACCCTAACCATGACTAAATTTTCAATGATTTCTCAAGATATCTGTAGAAGACACCTCCCTCCATCACTCATCCTTAGTAAATCCATCCTCTAATCAAGTACCGAATGAATCCAAGGCTCAAAAAAAATCAAGGCTTGATGAATCCAAGTCTTGAACAAATCTAGGCTATCACACATAATATATCTATTTCTCTCGGACGAATCAAATCTTTAAACCAAGGTATGTTAATTTTTATCCATCTCCTTTCTTGTTTTTCTTATTTGGTGATATCTTTTTGCATTTTTTTGTTCATTATCTCTTGATATTCATCATCCATTGTTTCTTTCATGCTTGAATGATTTTCACCCATATGCCTCTTCATTGTGACTACTTCCAATGAAGATACCACATATATTTCTAATCATTTCAACTCTAATTGAGTTTAACATGTGTGTGTTCAATGACTATGGATGATGCTTCATCTGAGACATTTTCTACCCAAAAATAGCCTTCTATTATACCTTTAGAATTCTTAAATTGTACAAAATATCCAACGCACTATATCAAAAAAATTTATAAAAAATGTAATGACTCATAAATCATGGTTTATTATTTTGAACCACATGATGTCTAGTTTTTTCAAAACTAGAAGCTTACAGTTTTCAAGTGATTTTATCAATTGGTTGGAATTTATTTGGGGAAAATTAGTTATACACTTTCTACCATCCACCATGGATATAGTGGAGGGTCCTTCATATGTTTTCATCAATCAATTATTCAATAATTTACATTTCAAACAAGTAGTGAACTTGAAAAAAGTTTTAACATGATAATTAAATTAAAAAATAGAAGGTAGATTTCCATTTTTATGTAGATATATCTGGATGATTGGATGATATGAGGATTTTCAATCCCCCATACAGATTTCTTTCACTATAAGAATCCTCCATGGAATATTGTGGGGTATGATCATTCTTTTTTACTTTTTGAGAATACACTAATTGTATTGATTCCAGATTCTCCAATTTTGTAGAAATATTAAATCATTTCATATTTAGAATTATTTTATCATTCTCTTTTATTTTTATTTTGACTTCAAAAGATATACTTATCTCTATAATTTTATCTGCATTCATTTCTCTATATTCTTTTAGTAGATTTTTAGTCTCTTTAATCCTTTTTCCTCTAATCTCTAGTTCAGAATATTTGATAAAAATTACTTATTTTAATTTGTGGGTTATATTCTCAAGACCTTTATTGTCATATTCCCTTTCTTGAATTGTATTTAGACACGTATTTTTAAAATTTGTGCATTATTATTTGAATTCTAAATTCATTGTATTTGTTTTTCCTACGTGTTTGGAGAAATTAAAACAAATTTATACTCTCTTTTTTTAAACCTTCTCCATTAATTTATTTTCATCATCATAGTCAGTGATCTCCACATAAATATTTCTACAAATTCTAGAAATATTATTTAGTATTTTATTGGAAATTTTCTTTAGGATCTTCATTAAATAAATTTGAGAATCTTCATATTATTCAGTGTAAATTTTTTATTTGAATTTTCATTTAAAAATATAGTTTTAACATATGTTTCATGAACACAAAAATTATTTATCGAATTTAAAGTCAAATAATATCCTTATTTTCATAATTTAAACTAAATGGGTATTCATATTAAAATAACCAATCCATTACATTTTTTAAGGCTTTGACTACTAATCTGGCTTTAAAAACTAGAATGTTATCATTGGATTCATACATGCTTCTAAATACTCAATTACAACCAATATGATTTGAAAATTGTATAAAATTGTTAAAGATAAATGTATTATTTCTCATAATATAATCTATTTCATCACTAAATTATTCTTTCTAGAATGTAACATATTTTGAAGATAATGCTTCTTTATATAACTTAAGATCGTCATCTATGGTTATCCCCATAAGAAATTTTTTCAGAATATTATTATGTTTATCTCTCTTAAAAAGAAAAATTAAGGATCTAAAATATATAAATTCATGATATGGATGTTTCTTCTTTATAAGTCTTTTACTTTATTTATGTTCAACTCAATAATCATGTTTATTCTCAACCATTATATCTTATCTATTTGAAACACTATATCTATGGATATGAGGAATAATTTTATTTTAATTATCTTTATAAAATTTATTCTTAAAAAAGTATACAACTCTAGATTCAAAAAATTACATTAGCTTCTATGTGCATTGTTTTATATGATTTATTATTATTTTCTATAGTAAAAACATATTTAATTGTTTGAGTTTCATTTTTAGTTATTTTAGGAATAAAAACTCTGAAAAATGATAATAACCCTCATTATTTAAGATAAGAAAGATTTGGTTTCATCCTTATAAACTTCATCTCCTAAATAGTTATTATTGCAATTTGTTTCTTAAGTCTAGTCCACCATCTCTTCTATGTTTCTTGAACTACTTTGAGAATTAGTTATCCAAAATGATCATCAATACCCTATATGGGAATGCTTTTGGTTAGAGTAGTTCAAGCAACATTGGTGGATGTCCATAAGATATGAGGGATGAGTCTCAAGTAACAAAATACAATAATAATTGTTTGAGAAAATATCAGTCCCAATGTAAACAATGACTTTTATGTTAGAGGGATCCACAAAGAGGGGACTTGGATTCTCAATAAAGGATCCAAATCCCTAAAACTGTTAAAAAATAAAGATAGATCGATTTGAATATAAGAGTTTTTTTTAATATACTATGTTTTTCTCGTAATATTAACTATTCGCTATTTCATTAACATAATTTAAATTAAATGTTTGACTACTCATGTAGATAATGTCTTCTGCACATGATGATGTTACTAATCATATATAAGAACATACTATAACAAAGGAAACCCTTTGTGAATATGTAAATGTAATGTTATGATATACTTTCCCTATTTTACTGAAATTTTTTATAATGAAATGTTGATTTAATTTTCATTATTTCTTATAGATTTTGTGTATTTTAGAATATTTGTATCCATATTTCATTCATTTATGCACCAAAACATCCACATACTTATTCCCCCTCAAAACCTTTTCACCAGTAAAATTTTAGAATTTATCACTTTTCTTAATGTTCCCTCCACTACTCAATCATAGAGGTAAACTTTATGTTTTCATAGTAAAATCATTTTTCATATAATTAATGTATTATTTAATATTTATGTTTAATTTATTTCTTTTCATTATTACTCATATAATAATTGTTTTCTTATATTGGTGAATTATTTTGTTTGAGTTGGGGTGGTTTTTTCAAAGATGCTCATTCTCATGAGATATTGGACTTCAAGCCTACAACTAAGATAATGACAACAAGTAAATATATCAAGAATGGATATAACCATCATAAAAAGGTGACTTCTTAATTATTAATTAATTCATTTTTTCATCATTTTATATACTATTTGTAAGTAAATTTCCTTATCATTTTTATCTAATACTTATTTATTTTTTTCATAGATCTTTTGGGAAGTCATATTTTTCTTTCAACTATCTTCAACAAGCCAAAAAAAATAAAATGTTCCTTTATAACAATGTAACTATACTTTCCATTGTCTTTATTTATTGAACTACCAACACTGCAAATTTATTTTATGTTATTATCCAAAAAACCTTTCTCTTTGTTAAAATTCAACATATTGTAGGAATATCATATTCCCATTGTGGTGACTTCTCATGATATAATGGGCACACAAGATTTCTCTACTCTTCCAGTTTTCAATAAGAAGAAATATTTTTTGTCTAAGAACATCTATTCAATATGAAGTGTTGGAATTTTGATAAATAAAGGAAATTAAAATCATTGTCACATTAGTAGTTAATATTTTTTGAGACTTTGGGATGTGTAGGAATCAACCTCAACTCAATATAACACATGTTGTGACCAGTATGACTCTAAGTGATTCTTTTTATTTAAAATTGAAATTAATTTTAGTAAAAAAGACAACTGACATACTCAAACCCGAGAAAAATTATTCATATTATTTTTATACTCTAATACAATGATCCATAAGTCATTTTTGACATGCAGGAATCATCTGCACCTTAATCTGATACATGATGTGCCTGATATAACTCAAAGTGTTCGTTATTAGTTTAAAATTGACATTTTAGTTCAAAAAGTGTCACTCACTGAAAACTAAGAAAACACGCTCAGGTTTTACTAATAATTTAGGAAAATGATTCATAATTAATTTTTGATGTGTAGGAACTGATACATGATGTGGTTGGTATGATTCAAATTGTGTGTTTCTAGTTTAAAATGAAATTTTAGTAAAAAAGAAAAGTGACATACTCAAAACTGATCAAACACATTCATATTTTATTGATAATTTAGTAAAAATATCCATAACACATTTGATATGTGTAGGAATAATCTTCACCTCAATTTGATGCACGGTGTGACTGGTATGACCCCAACTGTGTATTTTTATTTAAAATTGACATCACTTTTAGTCAAAAGGAAAACTAACCTACTTAAAACCAATAAAATGCACTTAGATTGTTTTTATACTTTATTAAATCATCCAAGTCATTTTTGACATGTAAGAATCATCCACACCTCAATCTGATATATAATGTGCCCGGTATGACTCAAAGTGTCTGTTATCAGTTTAAAATTGACATTTTAGTTCAAAAAGTATCACGCATTGAAAATCGATAAAACAAACTTGGATTTTCTTTATAATTCATTAAATTTATTCATAAGTAATTTTTTATTTTTATTAATTGTTCTTACATAAAATTGATACATGATGTGATCGGTATAAGTAAAAGTGTGTGTTTCCAGTTTAAAATGACATTTTAGTAAAAAAGACAAATGACATACTCGAAACCAATAAAAAATATTTTTATTATTTTGAAACTTTATGAAAATGATCCATAAGTCATTTGAGACATGTAAGAATCAGCATCGCCTCAATCTGATGCATGGTGTGACCGGTATGACTCCAACTGCATCTTTTTATTTAAAATTGACCTCAATTTTAGTAAAAAGGAAAACTAACCTACTCAAAACTAATAAAAAGTATTTATATTGTTTTGATGATTTAGTAAAATGATCAAAAATTCATTTTGATGTATAGGAATCAGTTTCACCTTGATCTGATAAATGATGTGTCTAGTATGACTCAAAGTGTCTGCTATCATTTTAAAATCGATATTTTAGGTCAAAAATTTTTACTCACTGAAAACTAAGAAAGCATGCTCACATTGTCTTGATAATTTATAAAAACTATTTATAAGTCATTTTTTATATTTATAAATTAGTTTCACATCAAACTGACACACGATTTGATTGGTATGAGTCAAAGTGCATGTTTTAAGTTTAAAATGGAATTTTAGTAAAAAAGAAAAGTGATGTACTCAAAATTGAGAAAACTCATTAAAGTTATTTTGATAAATTAGTAAAATTATCTATAATTCATTTAATATATTTAAGAATTATCCTTAACAAAATTTGATTCACGGTGTGACTGATATGACTCTAAGTGTGTCTTTTTTATTTAAAATTGACATCAATTTTAGTAAAATGGAAAACTGACCAACTCAAAACCAAGAAAACACAATCAAATTATTTGTATACTTTAGGAAAATGATCTATAAGTAATTTTTTACATGTAGGAACCATCCTCACATCAATTTGATATACGATGTGCTCGGTATGACTCAATGTGTTTGTTATGAGTTTAAAATCAAAATTTTAGTTCAAAAAGTGTCACTCACTAAAAATTAAGAAAATGTTATTGGATTATCTTGATAATTTATGAAAATGATTCATAAGTAATTTTTGACATTTATGAATCATTATAATGTCAAACTGATAAATGATGTGACCTGTATGAGTCAAAGTGTGTGTTTCCAGTTTAAAATGACAATTTAGTAAAAAAGAAAAGTGACGTACTCAAAACTAAGAAAACATATTCATATTGTTTTTATACTTTAGGAAAACAATCCATAAGTTATTTGAGATGTGTAGGAATCATCGGAATCTCAATCTAACAAATATTGTAACTGGTATAACTCTAAGTGTATCTTTTCAATATATAAGTGTCATTTTAGTTTAAAACGTGCATCACATCACCAAAACCGATCAAATGATCCTAGATTGTTTTTTCTTCATTTTATCCTTATCATTTTTATTTTATACTTATTTATATTACATTAGTCAAGGTAGGGGTAATAAAAAAAGAAAACATGCCTAAATGTGCATGGGGAGGATAGAAACTGAGACCTCCTAACACCACCACATGACGCAACCACAAGGTTGTGACCATGGGGAATTATCTTATAATTATTTAATTAATTTTCATAGATATAATTCTTGAATATGAAAAATAAATGGTGTGATTTGTAAGAATCAATTGCAACTCAATTTGACACACAATGTTCCTGGTATGACTCAAAGTTTAGTTTCAAATTAACAGTTTCTGTTAATTTATTTCTTTCTATTATTACTAGAATAAGAATTTTTTTCTTATACAGGTGAATTATTTTGCTCGATCAAGGGTGGTTTGTTTGAAAATAGAATGATTCTGGGTCAAGATCAAAATATAAAGTAATATTGATGTTTTTTAATGTAGGTAATAATTTTTACTTATGTAATTATATAAACAAATGTTTGAAATGTCTATAATATATTGTGTCTTTCTTGTATTTGTGTTATAAATTTAATTTCATTTAAATTATGTATTTTTACTTGATTTTTTTGATATCTGGTGGTGTTTATAGTGATACGATGTGTTGTTATAGCAGACTGCACTGGTGTTGCAGTATGATGTTACTACACACTACAGTATGCCCCTTTATCAGCACTTTTAAAAACACTGATAAAGGTATCCTTTATTATCCATTATATCATCACTAATAAAGGTACCCTTTATTTTTTCTTCTATAATACATGATAAAGATTCCCTTTATCTGTGCTCATATAAGCACTGATAAGTATCCCCTTTATTAGTGCTTATAAAAGCACCGATAAAGGACACTTTATCAGCACTAAATAAAAGCGCTGATAAATGTTTTCCTTTATTAGAACTTGTAAAATTACTGATAACAGACCCCTTTATCAGTTAGCTTTTAGTTATGATAAAATACTAGGTCTTTTAACATCGTTTTGGTAGTCATTTCTTCTCTATAGATGATAAAGGCAATTTTTAGAGTTGTTGAAGGCCATTTTTGTAGTAGTGCACCTCCATGAAGTGATGTGATTCATTTTTCATTACCACGACACATGGATGGTATATAAAAGTTTATTTAAAAAAAATGAAATTTATGATACAAGGATCATTCAATAAATATAAAATTATACTTAACTTATTTCCATAATGATCATTGAAAAATGGAAATGTTACTCATGCGTACGTACGACCTACCATTTCCATGATTATAACATAGTTTGTTTTTCATATCCATATTTAATTATTGGTTTTAAAATTATAATTTATGTATAAAAATGATAATTATTTCATGATTTTTTATTTTTTATATTATCAAATAATTACCTTTTCGACCATAGTTAACCTACCAAAGTCATTTTGGGCATACAATCAAAATATTGTCAAAATGTATAAAATGAACTTAATTGATTAAGTAATTAACTATAACATAGTAATAGATAAAAAATTAATATTGAAATTGAAAAAATTATTATGAAATTAACTATTTAACATAAGTTTATTATTTAGGAATATAAAGAACATACCTGACAATTCGGTCTCGAGGTAAGGAGTCTCCCTGAACCATCCTTTTTCTTTAGGATGTTATATTTCTCCCTCTAACTCACTTTATATCTCACTTTAATATTATGTATTGCTTATAAATTCTATATATATGTCTCTAACATATATACCTAACTCATTTTACCTTCCTTTTGTGGGGTAATACATGCTAAAATTCCATTTCTCAAATTCATTCTTTAAAATCAAACCCAATTGAGGGAACTTTTCAATCCCTTAATCCTTTTATATAATGCTCAATTAAATTTTTTATTCCCAAATTAACAACTTATTTTAAAACCTATGATTTTTTTACTTAGATATGAACATCCGTAATATTTAATTTCTTCTTCTCTTTGGAATAATTATGAAATTTTCAATGATTATGATATGGGGCATGATTATGAAACCCATTTCTTTTCATGGGTAACTATTATTATTATGCATTATAATTTATTTAATTTTGTGGAACATATAATCATGAACATGTTATTATGATGGGTGTGCCCATATAGCACTCCAATTAATTGGATAATATTTTTGTCTCATGAAACATTATATATGGGATTAGGGAGTAAACCCAGTCCATGATGGGACCATGTCCACCATGTGATGTTGTCTTGATATATAGCCTTGACTTATACTTATGTCATGTTTTATTTTTATTCCAAATTTCCTATGTTTCCATGATCTTATGATACCATATTATTTATTTTATTATCTCATGTGATTAATCATGACCCTTCTATTTTATGAAATCATGTTATACCTTTGACTCACACATTATGCTTCTTTGTCATTTTTATTAACTTTCTAGTGTTTTTACCTCACCCTTTTTGTCTATGTATTCCCCAGGTTATCCCATTTAGTTTTAGGAGCTCAAAGAAATTTAGGGTCTCATTATAGAGTTTAAAATAAATATTTTTTATTTTCAGGTTGATGTTTAATGTACATATTATTCCAAAGACACTAGGCCTTTTGATCCTTATTTTGTGTTTAATGGATAATTATGTTAAAAATTATGCAAGAATATGTGAAAAAAATCTTCAGTTTCTATAGTTGGTATTAGATAAAGGTGTAGTTATTTTTTGATATTAGGACTATAGTACATTAGTAAGAACCCTAGGGATTATTCTAATATAGGATAACATCCTAAAGTTTTGGTAATGAAGATATTATGTGATTTTCTAGCAATAAATTCCTATTTGGATACTAAAGGTGGGAATGGTTTTAGAATAGATGAATTTAGGCATAATAAACCTAAAAAGAGTTGGTCGAGTATATATTATCCATCATTTTGGTTCATGGTGAGTGTGCCCTTACTATACACCTATTTTTACACTCCCAAGGGATATTCTTGGATAACTCACATTTTCATTATGAACTATTATGAATGATTTGAATAGATAATGACCATGAATGATCTAGTTTAAAAAAAATCATAGATTGAAAAGATAATGTCATGATTTAGACATCCTATAAATTATTTTTCATGATTAAGTGGTTTCTCACAATGAATATTGTTTCTCACACTGTGATTTTGGTTTTAGTCAATGGTTGTAACCAAGAGTAATTGTGTTAACACTGAATTTGAAGGAAAATGGAATGATTTTCCCCATAAAAAACCAAATAAAATGGGATATATAAGGATAAACCTTTCAATCATGCATAATGAATTATCTCAATATATCATTAACAATATCAACTTGGGTGAAATTCATGTCACACCTAATAATCTAAATATTTAGGTTCATGAATACCATATAAGAAATAAGATTCAGTTTCCAATATGTCAAGTATGTGGCAAGAAGAACTTAGGGAAATTTCTTAATGGAATAGTGTAAGATCTGACCTTGAGACATAGTATGTATCTTCTAAAAAATTTGGTTCATGGAATGCTTCTGGTGAGTAGGATAGGTCTCGATGTTGTTTTGGGGGTTTCAAGCATGGAAAATTGGAAATAAAGGCCAATCTATTCTGAGAGCATGGTTGGTGTACAATTAGTAGTAACCATGTTCCATAACTGTGTGTCTTGTAGGAGGTATAGTGCATAGTTGGTAAAACTATTCATGGTGGAGGAATAAACCATGCAGACATGGACAGATCCATTCTTCATGGCCACTACATAGTTTCTCAACTCATATGGGATTCCTAAGAGACTGTACGACCTGACCCCTCTTACACAGAGGGATCCACATGGTTTCACATGGTTTGGCGAAACATGAAGTGTCACACCCTAACTTTTTCAATTTATTTTATTTTATTATTTTATGGTCTATTTTTTTTTGTTGGGTTTTGGGTGAACCAGTGTTTAAAAATTTTGGAGTCTGGTTGAGAAAAGAGCATGTTTTTGGTTTGGCATCACTGGGCGCACAGGCAGGGCACAGTTCTGAGACCGCACGACCGGCCCAATTTTCAAAATAAATTAAAACATAAAGGAATAATGTAATAATGACGTGAAATAAAATGATGACAAAAATAAAAATAATAATTTTTAATAAAATTTAATAAATTTCCTTAATGACAATAATAATATTATTATTATTATTGTTATTAGTGTTAAGAATATAAAAATTAATTAAGATGTTATTAATATTATAATAATAATTATTATTATTAATATTAAAATAATTTAATATCTTTTATTTTATATTATTTTATTTGGCTTTGAAATGCTTCACTGAGGTAGGGTTGAATCCCGATTGAATTTGGTGTTATTGTCGATAAATGAGTTTTTTGGGGCTTGTTAGCATGTGATGCACGGGCGAAGCATAATTGCGAAGTCGTGGGGCTTCACCAAGGTCATTGTGTGACCCATATATTCTTCAACTAACAAAATAAAATGAATTAATAATAATGGAATAAAATTAAATGTGTGATGAAATCAAAATAAAATAAAATAAGAGTTTTTAAATATAATAATAATAATAATGATATTTAGTGAAAATATTATTATTATTACTATTCATATTTTAGTTTATTATTATTATTATTATTTTAATTATTTTATTTGTTCATTTTATTTTGTTTATTATTATTATTATTATTCACCTCTTTGCTTAGGGCTTCTCCCTCTACCCTCATGTCGCGTTTCCCCCTCACCCCTTGGGTCCACTCGTGGAGTCGCCTCTCCCCATGGTCATAGGCTCTTTCGGTAAGCTATCTGGCCACATCCCTCTTACCAATATCCTCCTTTTCCCTTGCTCCCCTGGAACCCTATCATGCCACACTGCCATACCCTCCTCGTCCATCTGCTTGCATGCTCTGTCTGACAGTCTGTGCCTCCCCCTCCACCGTCCAACCTCTGACCCGCTGCCAGTCGCACACCACCCCGTATGAACCCCCGTTGTGTTGTCTCCTCTCCCTATCCTCTCTAGGTAATCCCTTCCTCATATTTTCTAGGGTTTTACTCCTACTCGTTTGGGGTTTTGGGGTTTCAATCATTTAGGGTGTTAATTTGGGTCTTAATTTTAGGTATTTTTGTTCGATTTCATGAATTAGGGTTTATATTTGGTTCTCTTATGGTGCGTATTAGGTGTGATTGAATATTATTGGATTAAGGTAGGTGTTTAAATTCCATAACACTCTTATATGATTTAATTTGTTTATCCAATTAATTTTTACATGTCCTATAGTTAAATTGGGTAGTGCAGATCGTGTTTTAAAAATATTTTTACATGCATGTATGATGGAATTGGGTTTCCTTTTTGAAACGGTTATGTTTTTCTTGTGATTCTTGATGTGAGTATTATTTTAAATATTCATTTAATTATTTTTGGTGTGCAAATTATTTTTTGGTGGTAGTTAAATGCATGTTTTTTTATAAATTAATTTTTCCTCCAAAATAAATGGTTGAGTGTCGGGAAAATTGAAGTGTTGTTTTATAAAAATGTTTCATATGTTGGTTTTTAGGTGTGAAGTGGGTTCTAGGTTAGTGATATTGTTTGTTTGGTTTTAAAGCGTCATTATTTCTATGTCAAACTGGGTGTTTTTGGTATAAACTTTGGTTGCACCATTTTTGAATATTTTATAAATTTTTCAAATGGTTTTATACCTTAATTATATGGTGAGTATGGTGCTTTTTAAAGTGGTTTGTGTCTCTAAAGGTTGTAATTGGATTTTTAATATAGGTATTGGTGGTGATTTGATGTGTGATTTCATGTGGTGTCTCTAGAATGTGTTCCAAGAAGATGGATTGCATGTTGGCAACCATCCACAAATGACCTTGGGGTGACTCGGCCCAAGAGTCGGACACCAGGTTATGGAACCACGAAAGACTATCCTAGTGATGTTGGTAGCGGAACCTTGAAAACTAGTCATGTCTTAAGGATAGGGAAACCAAAATAGGGGAGTGATCATATAGACCTTGTGCAAGGTGACTTACCTTAGTGTCGGAGAACATGGAGATGGATTTCATGTTGGCCAAACAACGATCCAAACGGCTCCATGAGAAATTCCTTCCTCTCTGGTTATTGCACCACGTGAACTGGTCACCCGAAAATCTGAGATCATATAGCCATTTCCCATCCATGAAGTGAACTAAGTCTAGGCTCGTGATCCTCTATAAGGGTTCGCATCCCTTCCTCTCCTCCGGGGTAGCAACCACGTTAAAATCCCCACCCCCCCCCCCCCGACAATCCAAGTAATGTTCCTCGGATCAAATGAGTTAAGGTCACTCCATAAGGATTACCTTTGTTGGGAATCACATCTTCCATAAACAAAGGAAATGAAAATATACTTGTCTCCCAACCCCACCCCCGTAGTATGCTTGTGATCCCATGGGGTTTGGCCCCTTTTTCATGTAGCAAGTATAATGATGAAAACAATAACTAAAATATGATGATGATGATGATGATGGGGGACCACTAGGTTATGGGTATGCTCCCTACCAGTGGCTCGTGTACACAAGAATGGATATTGTATGGTTACTTTTTCACTGATATGCGAGGTTTTAGGGCCCCACTAGATCTAGATACACCTTAGGGGATTTACCCGTTGTGCATTTCTAAAAATTGAACTACAAATTGTTGAATGATGGATAAAATGTTTTGATATGGTTAATTTTTTTATTTGGTTTTAAAGTGACATCTTTATATGTAATAAAGTGTTTTTCTTTGGTGTAAAGTATTATTGGTTTTTCTTGAAATGATTAAGTAACTACAAATGTATTTTGGAAAGGTATTTTGGTGTGCATGTGTTTATTTTAAAATGGTGTTTGGGTATAAAAGTGATGGATTCCATGTGTAATGTTTTGTTTGGTTTGAAATATATGAAATTGATATACCATGTGAATATGGAACATTTTTTAGCATAAGGGAAAACCCCGGGTATCTAGGTGGGTGGACTAGAACTAGTATGATGGTGATCCCATGGGGTTTGTCCCCTGTTTTAAATAGCAAGTTTGACAATGACAACACTAACTAAACTATGATGATGATGATGATGATGATGGGGGCCACTAGGTTATGGGTATTCTCCCTACTAGTGGCTCGTTTGCACGATAATGGATATTTTATGGTTACTTTTTCACTGACATACGAGGTCCTAGGTCCCCACTTGAGCTAGATAGACCTTAGAGGATTTACCCATTGTTCTATACTATTCATAACATGGTACCTTCCATCGGTATACGGAGGACCACTTGTGTATGTGTGTGTTCTTGGTAAACTTTATCTTCCACTTTAAAATGGTATTTGTGAAATAGTTTTCTTCAAGTGTTTCTTTTTAACTTTTAACTTGTAAATGATTTTTTAAAAGTGTTTTAAACGTATAATTCTGAATAATCATATTAAATTTATCTCTTGAGTGGTGTGGCATGGAATCTTTTATTTGGTGGTATCCTATTGGGCCTTTGGTTCACACCCTACATACACCTTTGGGTGTATGTAGACTTTGTTGTTTCTTTGTTTCAGGCTAAAGCAAGATGTGTCAGGTTGGCAGTTCTTTTTTTCCCTAGTGGCTTTAGGATTCTGATCCTCTTGTTGCATGAAGTTTTGAGAGTTGTTTGGGTTTCCCTTCGCATCTTTGTCCTTTTTGGACTTTTTTTAGTTGTAAAATTTTAAATTTTAAATTTATTAAAGGTGCTTTTGGTTAAATTTTTCAGAACTAGTTTTTGGGTTTTATTTATTATTTTAACATAGTAAATACAGGTAATTCATTCCCAAAGATTTTCATTCGATACTCAGGAACTTGTGTCAGCCTATGGGGATTGGGAACACCCTTCAGTCCATGTCTGAGATTGGGTTGGGTGCCAGGTCGGATGGCGACCCATCCTGGTTCATGACATAAAGCCTTTAAAAGGTGGAAATTTCTGATTTTACCCTCTTAGGTCTTAAGGGTTCTAACCCTAATTTCTTCCCCATTCAACCCACTCTAGCTTGGTTAATGAACCAATGTCCTCCTCCTCCCCCATGGATGATTCTACCTCATTTATTAGGGATTTGGAGTATCATTGGATGAGAATTAAATCTCCAAGTAAGCCTTTGACTATGTTTCCTTCCATTTTCTACAAGAGGCTTGGTGTGATTTTTTCTCTCCTAAAGCCTCCAAAAAATTCTAGGATTGTATTTTAAAGGTTTTTTGAGCTAGAATCAAGGGACCATGTTGTATGAGAAGTGGTCTATGAGTAAGGGGTAAGTGGTCTAAAAGATTTTTCCCATAGTCATGATGTTTTAATATGTGTGTGTAGCTATTCCAAGTTACTACCTTGTTTCGTTTTCATGGATTGGGATATGAGAAGTGATTTTGGATTAAATTTGAGGTGTGAAACCCATTATGGACCATGTTGGATCCATTGATGATTTGACACCGGACTTAAGGCTACCCATGGGATATTTCAAAACCTTTAAAAATTATGAAATTAATTGGTAAAAATTGAGATAGGGTATTTTTGAAAGTGAATGGAGTGTAATTGTTAATTAGGTATGTGATCATGGTTAAAATGGAAAAATTGAAATGTTTATATTCTATCCTTTTGAAATGATTAAGGGGATTTTAAAATTTTTTAAATGTTATGTTTTGGATTTTGATCTGGTTATGGATTTCCAAGATGGAAATGATGTTTTGAATTTGGGTAATGTTTTAGAAGGAGATGTTGACCATAAGTTTTTTAGAAGGGGTTATTATTAGATTTCAAATGGTGTTTGATTTTTCTGTGTGGTTTTACACTTATGAAAATACAATGGTGGTTTATTTTAATGAATTAATGGGAAGGGTTGGTATTTTAAAATGTTTTATATTTAAAGAGACGGACCCTTGTTGAAGGGTTTTTTAAATATTTTTATTAAGTTTGTGATTTTCTTATGGCCCTTATAATATTTAAGAGGTCTTTATGAAATTTTGAAATATGTTTGGGACTTTCTGTTATGTGTTCAGTTTTGGGGGTCCATTGGTATTGTGTTAAATGATAAATGATTAAGTGTAACGGTTTATGATAAATAATGTAGTAAGGATGGAAATTATTGATAACGAAATGGTTGGGGATGGTCAAACGAGTCATATTGAATCCTGGTTGGATAAATATACTCGTGATCATTGTTTGTTGACTTATTACTAATGGTTTTGGGATATTGGATTGATGCTCCACTCCCTAGTTTTTGGTGGGATAGACTGATGCTCTAGGAACCCTCATACACTGTGGTTTTTTTAGGTAAGTATTGATGCTCCTGAACCCAAGGGTATGGACATGGAGTTACATATCAAGGTTGGGATGGTTATACATGATGTTTTGAGTCCTTGTTGGATTCATGGACTAATGTTTCATGTTTTTTTACCTATTTCCTAGTGGTTGGGATGGTCGGACATGACTTACTAGATCCTGGTTGGATTCTTGGAATAAGGTTCCTTGATTTTCGACCCATGATCCTTGTGATATATTGTATGGGATCCCATACTAATATTATGAGGTACACTAGATTAAAGTAATGGATAAATTAATGGCCTTGTGAAACAAAATGGTATAATTCCAATGGTGATGATATGGAAGGATGTAAATATGTAAATTTTTATTTAATAAAGGTTAAAATGTCAAACTTATTTTTTTGTTGTTTATTTATTTATTACACCCTAATTATCTGCATAAACTACTGTATAGACTGAATATTTCTTCAGAAACCATTGGTGGTGTCCTACTGAGTTTTACTCACACCCAGCTTAGGTCGTCATGGCACTTGGGAACCTGAGAAGGTGCTACTTTTTTATCATAGTTTGAAGATAGGGACCTGGTGTTTGGTTTATGCATTAGCAAATAGTTCGGAGCTTGGGATGTCAGGACTAGATTGGGAATCAGGTCCATGTTCAAGATCATTTTGGTAGTTTTAGGCTTAGTGGTTTTATTTGTATGACTATATGACTTTTAATACATTCATAACATTTTTATAGCATGTGTCACTTGGTTACTTGTTGGTTTTCATCATATGTTGTCTATTTATTCTTTTAGATGCTCATTGCATCTTTTTGTATTGATTTTATAGTTTTTCACTCTCATAAGTGGGTATAGTCTCCCTAATGCATCTCTATAGACCCACGCTACTATTTAGAAACCTCTGGTATGTAGGGAGGCATGCCTGAGGTCATGTGGTGACCCATATTGGGGCACTGGTTATAGTGGCTACCGGGTCAAGGATGTTACAAATTGGTATCAAAGTTGGTGTCTATTGTCTTACTATTTAGGGCATGGTAGATAGAAGACTAGGATCTTGTCTGGGCTTGGTAATGAGCCATGCTAGGGTGACTATATCCCCACATACGAGTGAAAATGAATGTTTCTAGGGGTGGGAATTTTTGTTCTATTTTGTGCTTTTATGGTTGATTAATACTTCCACCTTGAGTGATTCATTTGAATATGATGTTATTTTTTATGATGTTTTTTCTTTTATATCAGTATGGAAAGAGAGGTTTTGTGTGTTCATGCATCATTCTAGGCTCATATGATTGATAGTTTCTTGGGATTCATATGCTGGTAGAGTACTTTTCTACTTTTGGTTTATTCCTGTTTAACTTCTTTGAAAAAAATTTAATGAAAATGTTTTTAAATGTAAATTTGAATAAATGTGTATCTTTTGAAACATCGGGTAAAAAAAGGTTTTGGAAAATGTAAATCCTTGGGTTTTAGAAATTAAAAGTTTTGAAATGTGAATTCTCAGGTTTTTAAAATGGTGAGGTCGATTAGAGAAGAATGTTTAATGATGGAACCTTTAGGGATATCGGTAGTGAGTATACCTTTTTTTTTCTTTTGGCTCTGTGTAGGGGTGGTTTGGAAAATGAGGGTTCCCTAGTATAAGGCTTTGGTCATGGGTCATGAGGTTTTGGTGAGTTGATGTGTGGTTAAAGCGGTGTACACATTGTGCCTTCAGTTAGGTAGTGACCTTGAGGCAATGGGTTATTTTTTGATAATATAGATTTAGTGACTCTTGTGTGTTGTGTTTGGACCATAGGTTGAGTGTTTTTACCATGGTATTGATGTGTGTGGGTTTGTATCTTGGTGTGGAACCTAGAGTAAATGGTCGCTTGGTGCTTAGGTGTCGTGTGTTTCGAAATGGGGGTATGAGTGTCACTTTGGGAAGAAACTTATTAAGTTTTGGTGTGTATTGCTTAAAATATTATCCAGTGGATTATTCTAGATGTAACTCCAGTTTAGGGAGTTGATATCATGTGATCTTTAAGGATGGACTGTGAGAGAGGTTGGTTGGGTTGTTAGTGATTTTGGGTGCATATGGAATATGTGTACATTTTGGACTTAGATAGTGGGGGGAAGAGAGTTACATCTATTTTGGGTGGTCCTAGATGTCTAAGTGTAAAGGTTAATGGTTTTGTAGATTCAACTTAAGTTTTGGTTAGGTGCTAGTGGGTTTGGTAAATTGGGGGGTAACCTCAAGGGAGGTTGGCCCGGTGGTTCAGGTGCCTTGGAGTGTGATGCATAGGTGGGTTCTTCAGAGATGGAATTCATTCATGGTGGTTTCCATCAATATTTTTTAAAATTCATGGTTATTCCTTGGTTTCTTTCTCAGGGAAGCACCTGAGTGCTTGTAGTTGGTTATAAGATCAGTTTCATAAGGGAAGAAATCGTTCAAGTGTTTAATTCGGCTGTTTGTAAATGTTTAATGTGGGGATTGATGCATATATATATATGGAAGTTTTGATATGGATGTGGCACCTAGGGTGAGGTATGGTCACATGGTTAAGATTTTTTTATGAAAGTTTGGGTTGTTTGAGGGAAGTTTTGATAACACATCAATTTTGATGAGGCTGACAGAACATGAGGCCTGTTTAGTTGTGTAAACTGGAATTTGGGCTTAGTTTGGATGATGTATGACCTATGGGATCTAGATTCATGTTTAGTGGATGATCATAGGAAAGTGTGTGAATTCTATGGTTTTGATGAGTTCCATATGTTGGTCATATTCTAGAGATAAGTGATTACATTTGGGACATTTTAATTGGTAGAATAGGTGTAAGCACCTATAGTTTCTATGAAAAAAAGTGTAAGCACTAGTTATGAAAGAGACTGATTAGTTTTGAATCATTTTTTGTGGTTTTCATCAATGAAATCTTGGTGTGCTTCCAGAATCGATAAGATCATGCCCAATATCTTAACATTTTTTGGTGTACACCAAAGATTATTGGCTATACGCTAAGCTACTTAAAGGTTTTTATTTTGGTTGGATGAAGAACCTCTTGGAGTTTGCATTTATGGAGTAGTGTAAGTGAATCTGTGTGGTGGGAGGTTCACCACCGTCTATCTTTGAATGAGATACATGTGGTGGTTGCATTTCAGTGAAAGTTAAAGGTTTCATTCTCAAGAGTTGGGTATGAGTGATGGTTAACGTGTTTTTTTTTCGCTCAAGTGGCAGTGAGATGGCCACTTCAACTTTTTGGGCTCCATAATGATGGAATCGTGATCTAAGGTGGTTGGATTTTCTTGATGGAAGTGGTGATAATGACACTCCTAAGGTGGGGAGTGATATTTCAATCATAGATGCATGAATCGGACTATGGGTAAGAATGGTGGAATTAGGATGATAATGAGGAACCTATGAGGTACATCTTTGGATTCCTCTAGAAGGATAGGTGGGCCTTGGACATGGTAGTTTATTTGGTCGAACATTGGCTTTGGTTTAAGGGTGGTTCTAAAAGAAATCAGGGGTGTTGTGATGAGGAGGTTTCAGTGGGTGTGGTGGACCACGATGATGGTTTATGAAATAGTGGATGCCCAGATGGAGTATTTTTACCACAAATTAGGAAAAAATATTGTAGGTGCTTTGGATGATGTTGGTAAACCATAAGTGAAAAGGCACCATGGATAAGTAAATTGGTAACATTCCAATAGTGGGATTTGGGAATTTTAGGATGATTTGGTCAGGGATGTTCTAACACAAATTGGAGAAAAGAAAAAAATTGGTGAGTTGTAAACCACCTTTAGGGGAAGTTTTAAATGGTAAGCACTTTTTAGGAATAGAAAATGGTTTTTGAGGAAGAATCAAGTTATCCTTAGTTTTTATATGGATGTTGGATGCACATTCATTCTGGGTGGTTTCGATATCAAGGTTGGGAGTTAATTTTGGGAAGTTCCCTCATGGATGTTTGGGCATAGTGAATTGTCATTGTGAACATTGTGAAGTATGAGTTCAAGGTTTCAATAGTCCTTTTTAGGGTGGAGGTTAAAACACTAGGAGATGGTGGTTGTGAGCTAGAGTGTTTGGTGGGGAGAACCATAGTGGTTAAGTGTTTGTTTGATGATGTGACCAATTTTTTGTGTTGTAAGACTTGGAAAAATCCATTTTGGTGTTCGATTTTGGAAATGGGAATTGTCTTGTGTTTCATATGGTTAAAGGCTTGAGATGAGTGTTGTGATTTGGTTGTGTCTTGGATGTTCAGATGTGGGATGAGGTCATTGGGATTTTAGTTATGGAGTTATGTAGGTTAGGGGATTTGGTTGGTTAATAGTATGTTCTTTCATGTGACACTAGGTATACTAGGTTGTTGGTGTTGATGGTGTTGAGTTAGGTTTATGTGTCCTTTGAGGAGTATCGGGTTCGTGTTATGGATCACAACAGAGAATCGAGGTAATTATATTTCATAGGTCCAAGTATTGTGACATAATGTCCTTGTTTAAGAGGAAACTTGGGAGATGAAATTTGGTAAGTGGACCTGGTGGTCTGACTAGTTTTCTTAGAGGCTTGGTTATTCTAGGGAATACAACTTGAGGATGAGCTATTATAAGGTGGGGAGGTTGTAGGATCTTAACCATGAGATATGGTAAGTATCATTTAAACTTTTTGTTTTATGGAATTCTTTCGAGGAGTATGATAGGTCTTAGGGGTGTTCCAGAGGTTTGGGGTATATAGAAGTGTAAATATAGTCCAATCTATCCTGAGAGCATGGTAGGGGCATAATTAGTAGTAATTGCATGCCACAACTATGTGTCCTATAGGATATGTGGTTCATGGTTGGTAAAACCATGCATGGTGGTGGAACAAACCATGTGTACATGGATAGAACCATTCCACATGGCCACCCATAATTTATCAAAATTTTCATGATTCCCAAGATATTGTGCGACCTGGCCCCTCTTGGATAGAAGAATATGCATGGTTGGCACATGGAACTGACAACTGTATGGACTTTAAACATTGGTAATTTCTAATTTTTTAACTTAGTCATTAAGGGTTCTAACCTGAATTTCTTCCCCATTCAACCCCCTCCAACTTTGGTGATAAACCAGCATCCTACTTCTCTCCCATGGCTGATTCTCCCTCATTTCTTAGGCATTTGGAATTTTATTTGGTGAAAATTAAAGCTTTGAGTAAGTATTTCACTCTATTTCCTTCCATTTTCTATAAGAGGCTTGGTGTTATGATTTCTCTCCTTATGAATCCCTAAAACCCAATTTTCTAGAAAATTCTAGGATTGGATGTTAAATGTTGTTTGGGATAGAATCAAGGGCCCATTTCGGATGAGTGGTTGTCTACGAGCATGAGGTAGGTGGTCTAAAATCTTTTACACATAGTCTTTATGTTTTAATATATGTCTGTATTTTTTCCAAGTTGATTACTTGTTTCATTTTTATTTCTTGGGCTAAGGGAAGTAATTTTGGCTTAAATATGAGGTGTGAGACCCTTCATGAACCCTATTAGATCCATTGATGATTTGAAACTAGACCTAGGAATACCTATGGGGTATAACAAACCCTTGAAAATGGTTAAATGAATTGGTAAAAGTTGGGATAGTGTATTTATGAAAGTGAATGGGGTGTAGTTTTTAATTTGGTATGTGGGAAATGTTAAAATTAAAAAATTGAAATATTTATGTGCTAGCCTTATGTAATACTTAAGGGGATTTTGAAATAGTTTAACTGTTATGTTTTGGATTTTGATCTAGTTATGGTTATTATAGAGTGAAATGATGTTTTGAATTTGGGTAATGTTTTAGAAGGAGGTTTTGACCTCAAGTGTTTGAAAAGGGTTTCTTATTGGATTTCAAATGGTTTTTGATTTATGTGTGTGGTTTTACACTTTTGAAAATACTATGGTGGTTTCTTTTAATAAATTGAATGGAAGGGTTGGTCTTTGGATTTTTTTTATTATTAAAGAGAAAGACACTTTTCTAAGGGTTGTTTTAAATATTTTTTATGAAGTGTGTGGTTATAGAAGCCCTTCTCTTTATTTAACATTAAAACTTGATTTATTATATAAGACAACACTTAATATAACCCGGATGATCGGTAAGTCTAGTGTATTTTGAAATTAGGTACATAACATCTTTAACATGGGATAAAATGAAATTATTAAAAACTTTCTTAACATGATTTATTGAAAACTTTTTTAACATGATCAAAATACTCCTTCAAATATAAAACTACATGTGATAACTTGAGGACATGCATAAGAAAGGGGTGATCATTAAATCCCATTAATTGAATAAAAATTTCATAAGTGATATGTGTAATACAATAGGAATATCAATGATTAATAAAAGGAACATGAATAATAAGGCATGATATAGCATGATAATCATAACTTGGGAAATGTGGCAACAAACTAAAACACTGAATCATGAAAATAGTTCAAGTATAAACTACTAAGATTTCATGGTGGAAAAATTACCATAAATTAATTAGGTATATCCCTATACCAACATTATGTATCATGATACTAAACATTACCCAATGCATTGAAGCACTCTCTGGGTGAACCCATCATAATCATTTCATTCTCATTCTTAAGTGTCCCACATAGATCATACGACATGGATTCATTCATCAACATAATGTATTCCACACTAGTGGAAAAAATGTTTAAAATGTCAGCATTTTTCACATCAGTTCTATATAACTGACGTGCAAAGCTATAAAAATCAACTTATCACTACGGTTATTGTATAACTGACGTGATAAATTGATGAGAATCTATTTTTTTGTTGGTTATTTTATAACCAACGTAAAAAATAATGATATTTTCTTTATCACGTCGGTTATTTTATAACCAGTGTGAAATATTGAATCTGGGTGCTTTATCATGTCGGTTATAAAATAACCTACTTGATAAAGCAAATCTCAATAATTTATCACGTCGGTTATCAAAATAACTAACGTGATAAAGCGCCTTATAACGTCGGTTATAAAATAACCGACGTGATAAATTATTTTCTATGTAGTTTATTAACTAATTGACATTATAAACATAAAAAATAGTTTATCACATTGTTTATTAAATAACCAACATGATAAATCTTTTAAATGATTTATCGCACCCCGTATTCAGTCATTCTATTTTCTTCGATCAGGCGACCTGTGACTCTTCTCTCTCACGTGGAAAACCTAGAAAGGATTCTTCAAAGTCGTTCCCTCCATACACATTTTTCTAACATCATTCATCATCTTTATTATCATTAGATCTATCAGGTCAACTCACAACACTCAAGTAAGCCTCACATGGATCAGTTTCAGTTTTTATTTTTCACGATGACCTAAACTAATTTTTTGAGATGTTATTTTTCTATCTTTGTTCTTGCTATCATGGTAGGTTTTATAGTGTTCATTTATACCATGATAAATTCTTTTTTGGTAAAATAAACCTATAAAAGTGATATCATGCAAGTTTACAATTTTTGTGTGTTTTATCATGTGTGTGTGAGTTTACAGGTGGTGTCCAAGGGGTGGGGGTTGTCCAAGTGGGTGGGGGTGTCCAGGGGGTGGGGGGCTATCCAGGGGGTGGGGTTCCCAGAGGGTTTAAAAGGGGGTGGGGGTGGTTTCCAGGGGTGTGGGGGTTGTTTAAGGGGTTTCGGGTGTCCAAGGGGGTGGGGGTGGTGTCCAGGGGGTGAGGGGCTATCCAAGGGGGTAGGGGTGTCTAGGGGTGTGGGGGGTGGTGTCCAGGGGGTGAGTGAGCTATCCAAGGGGGTGGGGGTGTCTAGGGGGTGGGGGTGTCCAGAGGTGGTGGGGGATATCCAGAGGGGTGGGGGTTTTCCGGGGGGTGGGGGATGTCCAAAGTGGTGGGGGCTGTCAAGGGGGTGGGGGCTGTCCAGAGGGTTGGGGGGCTAACTAGGGGGGTGGAGGGGATGTCTAGATGGGTGGGGCTATCCAAGGGGGTGGTGGTGTCCAGGGGGTGTCCAAGGGGTGGGGGTGGTGTCTAGGGGGGTGAGGGGGCTTTCCAATTGGGTAGAGGTGTCTAGGGGTTGGGTGTGGTGTCGAGGGGGCGCGGGGTTGTCTAGGGGGTGGGGTGTCTAAGGGTGTCCAAGGGGGTAGGGGTGGGGGTGGTATCCAAGGGGTGGGGGTGTTCAGGGGGTGGGGTGTCCAGGGGGCGTCCAAGGGGGTAGTGGTGGGTGGTGTATAGGGGGGTGAGGGTGTCTAGGGGGTGGGGTGGTGTCCAGGGGGTGATTGGGCTGTCCAATAGGGTATGGGGTGTCCAGGGGGTGGGGGTGTCTAGGGGCGGGGGTTGTCTAGAGGGGTTGTGGGGCTGTCCAGGGGGGTGGGGGCTGTCCAAGGGGGTGTGGGTGTCTAGGGTGTGTCCAAGGTGATGGGAGTGGTGTTCATAGGGGTGAGGGGGCTTTCCAAGATGGTGGGGTGTCCAGGTGGTGGGTTGGTGTCTAGGAGTGAGGGGGTTGTCCAGGGGGTGGGGTGTTCGGGGGGTTGGGGGTTGTTCAGAGGGGTTGGGGGCTATCTAGGGGGTGGGGTCTATCCAAGGGGGTGGTGGTGTCTAGGTGGTGTCCAAGGGGGTGGGGGTGGTGTCCAGGGGGTTAGGGGGCTTTCTAAGGAGGTAGAGCTGTCCAGAGGGGTTGGGGGCTATCCAGAGGTGTTGGGGGGATGTCTAGGGTGGGGGTTGTCCAAGGGGGTTGTAGTGTCCAGGGGGTGGGGTGGTGTATAGGTGGGTGAGGGGGTTTTCCAAGTGGGTGAGTCTATCTAGAGGGGTTGGGGGTGTCCAGGGGTGGGAGGATGTCCATGGGGGGGTGTCCTTGGGGTGTCCAAGGGGGTGGGGTGGTGTCCAGGGGGTGAGGGGGATTTCTAAGGGGGTGGGGGTTTCCAGGGGGTAGGGTTGGTTTCTAGGGGGATGATGTGGTTGTCTAGGGGTTGGGGTGTATAGTGGGGTGTGGGGGTGTCTAGGGGGTGTCCAATGGGGTAGGGGTGGGGGTGGTGTCTAAGGGGTTGAGGGGGCTTTCCAAGGGGGAGGGGTGTCCAGGGGGTGGGGGTGGTTTCCAGGGGTGAGGGGGATGTCCAGGGGGGGTGGGGTGTCCAGGGGGTGTCCAAGGGGTAGGGGGTGGGGGTGGTGTCTAGGGGGTGTGGGTGTCCAGGGGGTTGGGGGTGGTGTCCAGGGGGTGAGTAGGCTGTCCAAGGGGGTATGGGGTATCTAGGGGTGGGGTGTCCAGGGGTGAGTGGGCTGCCCAAGGGGGTATGGGGTGTTCAGGGGGTGGGGGTGTCCAGGGTTTGGGGGGCTGTCTAGATGGGTTGGGGCTATCCAGGGGGTGGGGGATGTCCAATGGGGTGGTGGTGTTCAGGGGGTGTCCAAGGGGTGGGGTGGTTTCCAGGGGTGAGGGGTCTTTTCAAGGGGGTGGGGGTGTCCATGGGGTGGGGGTGTTTCCAGGGGTGAGGGGGTTATCCAGGGGGTGGGGGTGTCCAGGGGGTGGGGTCTATCCATAGGGGTTTGGGGTATATCCAGGGGTTGGAGGATATCCAAGGGTGTGGTGGTGTTCAGGGGTGTCCAAGGGGGTGGGGGTGGTGTACAGGGGGGTGAGGGGGCTTTCCAAGGGGGCGGGGCTGTCTAGAGGGGTTAGGGGGCTATTTAGGGGGTGTGTTGTTTTCCAAGGGGGTGGTGGTATCCAGGGGGTTTCCAAGGGGTTGGGGGTGGTTTCCAGGGGGTGAGGGGGATTTCCAAGGGGGTGGGGTGTCTAGGGGGTGGGGGTTGTGTCTGGGGGTGATGGGGTTGTCCAGGGGGCGTGGGGTGTCCAGTTGGGTGTGGGGGTGTCTAGGGGTGTTCAGTGGGGTAGGGAGTGGGGGTGGTTTCTAGGGGGGGTGAGGGGTCTTTCCAAGGTGGTAGGTGTGTCTAGGGGTTTGGTGGTGTCTAGGTGGGTGGGGGGTTGTCCAGGTGGGTGGGGGTGTTCAGAGGGGGTGGGGTACAGTTTAGGGGGTGGGGGCTGTCTAGGGGGTGGTGGTGTCCATGGGGTGTCCAAGGGGGTTGGGGTGGTGTCCAATGGGGTAGGGGGTTGGACATCCCCCTCACCCCCTGGACACCACTCCCCCACCCCATGGTCACCCCCACCCCCATGGACACCCCCCACCCCCTGGACAGGCCCCCACCCCCTGGACACCCCCTACCCCCTTGGTCACCCTGGACAGCACCCGACCCCCATGGATATCCCCTACCCCCTTGGACATCCCCCACCACCCCCCCTAGAAATCCCCTACCCCCTTGGACACCCACTTGGTATATATATATATATCCTAATGGTTTCATCGAAACCATTGGAATATTTTAACTTTAGGTAGTTTATACCAATGGTTCCTGTAGAATCATTGGTATAGGGATATTTCAATGACCATCATGCCAATGGTGTGTGAAACCATTTGGGAATTATATCCCAATAATT
Source organism: Viscum album (assembly GCA_963277665.1). Classification (NCBI taxonomy): domain Eukaryota; kingdom Viridiplantae; phylum Streptophyta; class Magnoliopsida; order Santalales; family Viscaceae; genus Viscum; species Viscum album. Next base: position 1,320,636,436 of record OY728158.1, read on the forward strand.
TCAAGGGATATCCCAATGGTTTTAAATTTTTGGGATATATGTAATTTTCAGTATTGAATGTATATATATTTTAATATTTATACTTCATATTTATTTTTTACGGAAGGGTTAATTTGGTATCCAGTTGCACCAGGATGTATTCTTTGTGTACCTTAAGAAGAAATGATCCAATGGGGTGGGGGTGTACAGGGTGTCCATGGGGGTGGGAGGGTGTCCAGGAGGGTGGAAGGGCTGTCTAGGGGAGTGGACGGTTGTCCAGGAGGGTGGGGGTTGTCCAGGGGGTGTCCTGGGGTGTGGGTGTGTCTAGGGGTGGGGGTTATCCAGGGGTGTGGGAGGGCTTTCCAGTGGGGTGGGGGTGTTTAGGTAGTCCATGGGGGTGTGGGGTGTCCAAGAGGGTGGTCAGGCATTCCAGGGGTGGGGGCTATCTAGGAGGGTTGGGGGGTTGTCCAGAGGTTGTCCATGGGTGTGGGGGGTGTCCGGTGGGGTGGGGGTTTCTATGGGTGTGAGGGTTGTCCAGTTTAGTGGGGGTTTCCATGGTGTCCATGGGGGTGGGAGGGTGTTCAGGAGGGTGGGAGGGATGTCCAGGGGAGTGGGGGTTTGTCCAGGGGGTGGGGTTTTCCAAGGGTGTGGGACGGTTTTCCAGTGGGTTGGGGGTGTATGGGGTGTCCATGGGGGTGGGAGTGTGTTCAGAAGTGTGGGAGGGATGTCCAGGGTGTGGGGGCTGTCCAGGAGGGTGGGGGATATCCAGGGGTATGGGGGTGTCCAGTGGGGTGGAGGGGTTTCCAGGGGTGTGGGAGGGTTTTCCAGTGGGGTGGGGGTGTCCAGGGTGTCCATGGGGGTGGGGGTGTCCAGGAGGTTGGGTGGTATGTATAGGGGTGGGGGCAATCTAGGAGGGTTGGGGGCTGTCCAGGGGGTGTCCAGGGGTGTGGGGGGTGTCCAGTGGGGTGGGGGTATCCAATGGTGTGGGAGGGTTTTCTAGTTGGGTGGGGTTTCTAGGGTGTCCATGGGGGTGGGAGGGTGTCCATGAGGATGGGAGGGCTTTCCAGGTGAGTGGGGGTCTGTCCAGGAGGGTGGGGGTTGTCCAGGGGTGTCTAGGGGTGTGTGGGTGTCCATGGGGAGGGGGTTTCCAAGGGTGTGGGATGGATATACAATGGGGTGTGGGTGTATGAGGTGTCCATGGGTGTGGGAGGGTGTCTAGGAGGTTGGGAGGGTTGTCCAGGGGGTGGGGGTTGTCCAGGGGGGTGGGGGATATCCAGGGGTGTGGGGGTGTCTAGTGGGGTGGGAGTTTCCAGGGGTGTGGGAGGGCTGTCCAGTGGGGTGGGGGTGTTCAGGGTGTCTATGGGGGTGGGGGTTTCCATGAGGGTGGGCAGGCTATCCAGGGGGGTGGTGTTGTCTAGGAGGGTTGGGGGTGTCTAGGGGGTGTCTAGGGATGTGGGGGTGTCCAGTGGGGTGGGGTTTTCTAGTGATGTGGGAGGGATTTCTAGTTGGGTGGGGGGTTTCCAGGGTGTCCATGGGGACAGGAGGGTGTCCAGGAGGGTGGGAGGTATGTTCAGGGGAGTGGGGGTTGTCCAAGAGGGTGGAGGGTATATCCAGGGGTGTGAGGGGGTGTGAGGGGGTGGGGGTTTCTAGGGGTGTGAGAGGGATTTCTTGTGGGGTGGGGGTGTCCAGGTTTTCCATGGGGGTGGGAGGGTGTCCAAGAGGGTGGGAGGGTTGTCCAGGGGGTGGGGGCTATCCAAGAGGGTGGGGGCTGTCTAGGGTGGGGGTGTCTAGTGGGGTGGGGGGTTTCTAGGGGCATGGGAGGGTAGTCTAGTGGGGTGGGGGTGTACAAGGTGTCCATGGGGGTGGGGGTATCTATGAGGGTGGGCGGGTTGTCTAGGGGTTGGGGCTGTCTAAGAGGGTTGGGGGTTGTCGAGGTGGTGTCTAGGGGTGTGGGGGTGTCCAATGGGGTGGGGGTTTTCAGGGGTGTGGGAGGGTTGTACAATAGGGTGGGGGTGTCCAGGGTGTCCATGGTGTCCATGGGGTGGGAGGGTGTTCAGGAGGGTGGGAGGGCTGTCTAGGGGGTTGGAGGTTGTCCAGGATGGTGGGGGGCTTTCCAAGGGGTGTGTAGGGGTGTGGGGGTGTCTAGGGGGTGGGGGGTTTCCAGGGGTGTCGGAGGTCTTTTCAGTGGGGTGGGGGTGTCTAGGGTGTCCATGGGGTGGGAGGGTGTCTAAAAGGGTGGGAGGGATGTCTAGGGTGTGGGGGTTGTCCAAGAGTGTGGGGGTTGTCCAGGGGTATGGGGGTGTCCAGTGGGGTGGGGGTTTCCAGGGGTATGGGAGGGATGTCTAGTGGGGTGGGGGGTTTTGGTCTAGTTTTGGTAAGTTTTTTTTATGTTTTTGGTTTGTTTCAGGTCTTCTTTAGTAGGGCATAGTTGTGGTTGAACGGTTTTATTAAGAAAAATTGGGTTTTACTTTGGTTATTTTATAACCGATGTAAAAAATGAATGTTAATAGTTTTTAACATCAGTTATTTGAAAATTGACGTAACAAATGTATGGGAATGGGTTTTTATGTCAGTTATTTCATAACTGACGTAATAAATGGAATGGAATAGTTTTTTACGTCGGTTATTTTATAACCGACGTAGTATATATGTTTCCATGTTGGTTATTATTTAACCGACATGAATAACGTATGACAAACTGGTTTATAACGTTGGTTATGAAAATAATTGACATTATAAACTCTTCGGAGGCATAGTTTATTATGTCGGTTATTATATAACAGACATGAAAAAGTATATACCACATTGGTTATTTAAAAACTGATGTAATAAATCAAAAATCCGAAGAGTTTTCCACGTTGGTTTTTGATGAACCGATGTGAAAAATGCTTCAAATTTTTTGTTTTTACATTGGTTTTAAAATAACCTCCGTAAAAAACAATGTTTATAATGTCTCCTGTAATAACGTCATCTAAAAGCCGACATAAAAAATAAAAAATAACCGCCGTAAAAAAACATTTTTTTTCACTAGTGACACTATAAAGTAATGTGGATTTCATGCATGTAAGTCCAAAATAATTATTTATATGTATATAAATGTGAATACCCTTGATATAATAATGGGTATGGTATTCACTACAAATTTTTTTGGCATGGAAAATCACGTTGAAATTTCAACAGCATAATGGCATTACTTAAAAATTCATAAAAATAGTTGATGAGAGAAAAGGGGGTCTCTCATTATTTGGAAATAAAATGGTCAGTAATAGTTACATATAAAATCATATCCCAACATTATAAATTTATAAATACAAGTCATAAGGTAATGAAGAAACATGAATAGGAAAAATAATCCTTACGAAATCTCAGCATGGTAACTAGTGTACATAAAAGACCATAGGAGGCTTAATGAGAGTGAAAGTAATCTCTTATCAATTATAAATAAAATAGATAGTAAGGTTAATATGTAATATAATATCCTATAATAATTAAATGAAAATTAAAATAAATAACATAAAAGGAGTGCTTGATAAAAGAGGAGAGTGCAAAATCCATTACGAAATTTTGGCATAGTAACGACTTAGGTAAGAGTCAAAATGAGAGAGTATAAATGGTACATAATTCATAAAAATTAATTGTAAATTAATGTAATTATAATAAATTAATGAAAATATAAGTAATTTAAATTATAAATAATAATTTCAAAGAAGGTTCTTGAATTGAAAAAAAAAACAGAGAGGAAGGTGAGGATCCCTTACGAAAATTTGGCATAATAGTGGCTTAGGTAAGGGTCTAAATGATGGAGGATTAATGATCCCTCACTAAAATAAGATAAAATGGAAATTAATTGAATTATTATAACTAAATTAAAATATAACCAATTAAAATTAAAAGAACTTATTTCAAAGATCGTGCTTGAATTTCAAAGGAGGAGAGGAAGATGAGGATCTCTTACTTGAGTGTGTGACTTCAAAGTCTTGGGGGGGTTTAAATATTTGAAGAACCTTGGGAGGAATATAGGGAGTGTAAGAAGAGTAAGGACATGCTCCAAGGATTTTGAGTAAAGATAAATGGGATCTTGGGTGAGTTTATATAGGGAAAGAGGGAGATTTCTTGATTATTTTGGTTTTGGACTCTACATAATAAAATAACCAAAACCACAAACCATCCCACAGTTTTTGCACATGGTTTCAGACAAAGTGGAGTGTTTTAAATTATTTTATAAGTTTAAGGTAAGAACATAATAAAATAATGTCCATACTTATGTGGAGGTGAGTTGTACTTATTAGGAAATGATTTTAAAAACTTAAAATATATTACATGTTTTGGTGGATTCATAATGTATTTAAAAAATAAATAAAATAAACTAAAAAAATAAATTATTTTAAATGGAAAACATTTATTTGGTCTTGGAAAAAATTTATAGTAATTATTACATCATTTTTGGTTCATTATGATGTCATAAAACACAAAGTATATTTATACGATATTTAATTTTTACCCAAAAACTCAAATGTATCATAAAATTATGAAAAATTTATTGTTGAATAATTTTAACATGTTGATTTAAAAAATAGTATTCATTTTATCTCAACAATTTTATAAACATGTGAATTTTCACTTTTAAAATAAAAATTTACTTTTATTGAAATGATGGGGTTTTTTACAATAATATTTTTTGAAACCTTATAAAAATTATATTTGACTTCATAAAAATTATATGATCATTTATATTTAATAAAATTTATTTAATAATAATATTTTATTAAAAAATTGTTTATTTTAAAGATCCATTAATTCATCAAAATATATTTCTTAATTTAATTTTAATATTAACCAAAAATACTATTTGTGTTTTATTGAATTAGAATAAAAAATCTTATAAATTAAAAATAATAGGATATAAATATATTCATTATTCTATACAAAATAATATACATACTCATATTTATAGGTTATTTTTACATGTCCCTTTAATACACCATCAAATTCCCTAGGGGTAAGGTGCGTGATGGTGGGAGTTTCAGGGGATGGTTCGACGAACATGGTTTGGGACGTGATCTTGATGAGCTTAAACTTCTCCCATAAATGGTTTTGATAATAATTAAGTTGTTGGGTCTCAACTTGGGATTGGTAAAGGGAAAATTATAGAAATTTTATCACCCTCTGAAGCTCTAATAAATGGGCTTCATATGGTACAATCCTACTGGTTGAGGTCATCACTTCATTTGTATGTGACAATTGGATTTGTTAAAACCATATATTTATACTAATCATGTGATCACTATTCAATGGATATATTATCAATGATAATGATACATAACTGTATTTTAAATCCAATTTAAATAATAAGACAAAAGAGTTTCATGTTTTTTATATAACCATATTATATAATAAGACATTTAATAAAAATGCAAGGGGAGTTTTATTTATAATAGTTCGGGTCATTACAATCTTCCCCCCTTAAGAAATTTCACCCTCTAAATTTTTTTCCCACACTAAAATAGATGAGGGTAACTCTGCTTTATTTCTTCCTATGGTTCCCATGTTGGTTCTTCAAAATTGTGGTTTCTCCACAATACTTTGACTAGGGTCATTGTCTTATTTTGTATAACTTTTTCTCTATGGTCTAAGATTTTCACCGGCTAGTCTTCATAGGAAAGATCATTCTCCAATGGTACCACCTCTATATTGAATACATGTGATGGGTTAGGTATTGTTGGGAAAAAATCCCTCAAGGTATCATTGAAGCATTTTCGAGGTGATTGTGTTTGTTGACAAAGTGTACATCTGTGTTGTGATTGTTGACAAAGAAAACCATGATGTAAAACTTTGTTGAAAAAGGGGATTTCATGGAGGAATGTCAAGTTAAAGGGATATGGTTAACGATCCGTGTTTGATTCAAGAATGTCTACAAAGGAATGGATGGTTTGTAGGTGGTTCAAAAAGAGCAAATACAAGGTGATGTTGTTTTCCAATGTTTGCCAAATTTTTGGTTCTGAAAATCGACAAATGGAGAAAAGTGGTTTTGGAAAAGGGACTTGCGCATCGTTGTCTTAAAGGAGAGAAAACTTTCACGCCATATTGCAAAGGGATAAGGGGTGCCCAAGTTTTAGGGTTGGCCGCGCAAGTGACTTGCGCGGCAGAGACTTGCATGCCGAAACTTGCGTGCCGAGAGGAGACTTGTGCATCGTCGCGCAGGGTGTCCAAATGCCTATAAATAAAGGTCGACCCCTCCTCATTCGGTATGAGTTCAACACTTAGAGAAAATCAGAGCTCCCATCACGCAGGTGTGGTGGTCGCGCAAGTGGTGGTGTGGTCGCGCAAGTAGAAGATGTGTGTCAGGTGATAGTTGTGCATCCAAGGTGGTTTTGGCGAGAAAGGAAGTGAGTCGCTGAAGTTTAGAGTTGAAGAAGGAGGTGTCGCGCAAGTGGTTGAGGTAGACTTGCGCACCAGGTTTTGAAGAAGCACGATAGTTGATGGTTACACGCCAATATTGGTTTGGGCGTAAAAGGGTGTGAGTCGCGCAAGTTTGGAGTTGCAGAAGATTGTGTCGCGCAAGTGGTTGAGGTGGACTTGCGTAGAAGTTATAACTTACGTGCCGATACTTTCACACCAGATTAGAGAAGGGTGCCAGGTAAGGTTGATTCGCGGTACTGATTCAGGGCTGCATGAAAGCTGGAAGATTGTCGGATACCTTTGGTGCAAAGTGAGATTCATCTATGGGTGAAAGTTGGACTTCAACAGAGCATCTACATACAACAGAGGATGTATTCATTAGTGATAATGAAGAGACCTACAGGTCTATAAACTGTTATTGGATCTTTTCCAAAGAAGTGAGCAAAGAAAGAGGAAGAAGGTGATCCTATCCAACGGCAGTGAGCCAGAGAGAGAGAAACAGGGAGTGGCCCTTGTTGGGTCGGAAGAAACACCCGAGGAGGGAAAAGATGGCAAGAGGGGGGGTGAATTGCCTTTTAAAAATTGATTCACAAATTAAAAATCAAAGTAAAAATGCAGCGGAAAGTAAAGAGGCAAGACACAAGAAATTGTTAACGGAGTTCGGCCTAACACCCGGCCTACGTCTCCGCTCCCAACTCAACCGTTGAGAGATTCCTACCGCTTGCTTTTCAATGGTTTTAGCAAGAAACCCACTAGGCTTTGAGGTAGCACTAGAACCTATTACAGCTTGCTTTTGTGGTTTAGCAAGAACCCACTTGCTTTTGATGGTTTAGCAAGAACCCACTATCCTTCTTATAGGTGAAGGATAGCTCACCTTTTTCTCAAGCTTTTTAAAGGAAAAGCTTGTGAACCTCTTCACACCTTAGTGGTGGTGTGAAACCCAAAAGAAAGGGGGATGAGAAAAGGGTTTGGGGTTTGTAGGCACAAACCCAAATTTAAAGCTCAAAATAAATGAAACAATAAAAACCGTATTGTTGAGAAGCCTTGGGCGCCAAAGGTTTAATGGAGTTGAAGACGTGCACTCCCAAGCTTCTATGGTGGTGCTCCTTGGATGTGGAATTGGATTGGAGCAGTGGTGGTTCCCTTGGAGCAATCCGCCGGAGGTTTGCCAAATGAGGAGAATTGTGTTCGTTGGCTTCACAATGCTTAATTATGGTCCGGCAATTGTTCCGGGGCTTCAAGGTCCTTTATTTATAGAGGGGGAACCCTCATATGGCCGTTGGAGGCCTTCGGAGCCGTTGGGAAGGCTTTCGGAGCCGTTGGGAGGCAAGTGGAGCAGCCTGGTCAAAGCTCCAACGGCTAGTTTGACTGGGCCACCGGCTGGCCGGTGCAGGGCCACCGGCTGGCCGGTGCCTTGGAATGTGGAGAGAATTCTGGTCCAGGCTCCACCGGTCGACCGGTGGAGGAGCCACCGGATGGCCGGTGGTGAGACAGTAGGTCTCACTATTCATCTGGGTGCCACCGGTCGACCGGTGGAGGAGCCACCGGCTGGCCGGTGGAAAGACAGTAGATTGCACTATTTGGGCTGGATGCCACAGGTCGACCGGTGGCAGAGCCACCGGTCGACCGGTGGGGAGGCAGTAGCTACCCCTTGAGTCTGGGTGCCACCGGCTGGCCGGTGGTGAAGCCACCGGTCGGCCGGTGGACTGAATTTCAGTCCATTTCTGCCTCTTCCTTGGTCAACTTCTTGGCAATCAAATGCCTATCAACACAAACACTTAAAACACAATGTTAGATAAAAATGAAAGTGATTGTGATCATGAAAATCAAACAACGAGAGGTTCGAGATGTACAACAGCCCTTGGGAAAGTAGTGAGCTGACCCTAAACCGTGTAAAGGCAGTGATCCTGGGCATAGAAGTGATCTAGCCCAAACCTTGTAAACAGCAGTGTGATTTAGTGGATTTGGTACAGCGGTACATCACCGTTGTATGCTCCTTAGACATAGCCCAGTGAGGGTGAACCAAGTAAAAATCTATGTGTCTTCCTGCTTACTTCCCTGCATTGCATTTAAAGCATCATCATCAGATAAAGAAGAAAAGAAGTGGTCATAATAAACACACAAGTGAAAACAAAGTGACCCTTGTAATAAAGAGGTCAATATCCAGTGGGGCAGGAAGAATTTTGAAAAATAATATCCATACCCTGATTCACCCCCCCCCCCTCTCAGGGTATATAGGCCCCTATTGGTCCTAACAATTGGTATCAGAGGGATAGGTTTCTTTTATCAGATTTTTTTTCTCTGACTTGGTTCAGTTGATTTCACAAGTTAAAGATTCAGTCTACTCTTTTCATATTGTGTCATGGAAAAGGGAATAACTTCAAAGAATAAGTATAAGTCTGGTGAAATTACCCATTGTGTAAGTGTTAATGGAAAGAGTGTGATTCAGTTAAAGTAATCATGTAGTGAAAAGAATAATGATTTGGATGAATCATACTATGAAAGTACTTACTCATTCAATGATGCTGAAGGAATGAGTGAATAACCTGATATTCCAAGTGATGTTGGAACCACTGATGATGAAGAAACACCAAGAAGTTGAAAAGTGGAATTTTTCCACAAGGAAAAGGAATTGGATCAGAAATTAGATGAAGAGATGAAATCTAAATAAATCAGGATCCAGGAAATGGAAATTGAGGTTAACAAGATAAAAGGATTAAATCAAAGTCTTATTGATGTGGCCACTGATCTAAGGGAGAAGAATGATTCTCAAGCTGATGAACTGCAAAAGTTGTCTATAAAGAGAGAAAAACTCAAAGCTGATTTTAAGGGAAAGAATCTGAACACAAATGAAGTTCAGAATCTGAAATCCAGAAATGATGATCTTGCTACACAGCTATCTGATCTAGTTCAGAAGAATAAAAGGCTACAACAAGAGAATGCATTTGTCTCTAAATCTGCTGCTCATAAAAAATTTAAAGTAAAGGAGAAAGGTGGCATGGTGGATAAGCTGACACGTGAATTGGAAGATGAGATTAGTAGAGGGAAGATTATTAAGAAAGGAATTGATTTCCAACTTGAATCAAGGGATATAAAGATTAAAAAGTTGGAATAAGATCTATAATCATTAAAGAAATAATTGGATAAATTCAATACCAATGGAAAGTCTAAAATGAAGGATGCCCTGCACTTACTATTTGATTATCCTTCAACAAGTGATGAAAAAATGAAGAAGAAATATGTTATTTCTGAAGAGAAACAACAGCATATTTTCTCATCTCAAAGACCATATAGTATGGGAAAATCTAACATTGGATTTGATGAATCCCTTCCCATTCATGATAGAATGCGAGCTGTGAATAGTTCCATGAGTAGAGAAATACCTGTAGGTTATAGGCCTAAAAGGACAGTTTCAAAAAGAAGTGAAAACATGTGTTATTTCTGCAGGATTCATGACCACACATCAAGATTCTATTTAGAGGCTCTAGAATACATTTCAGGCTATGAAAATAGAAACTTTGACAAATCTGAGAATAAGAAGAAGCTTCATGAGAAATCAGAGAGAAGAGTCTCTCAGAGGAAAGCATTCATTTGATGTTATTACTGTGGAAGAATGGGAAACACCATGAATATGTGTCAGGAAGCTCAGGAGATCAATGTCAGAGGAATAACTAAAGTTACATCAACATATCAGCTAAGAGATGACAAAATAAGGTATGCCTTTAATGGAAGATGTTTCATATGTTCTAATCATGGGAATTTGGCAAGATATTGCAACAAGAAGAATGCAAGAAAGGAAAAGGAGCCCAGAAAGAGTTTCTTGAATCTAGTGATGTATAAAGAGAAATATTACATTGGGAGACAAAGTGGTAAGTTGGAGAATAGGCTTAGAGCCTCATAAGAATCACATGAAGATGAATGAGATTTGTATCAGTCACACTCACAACTGCCCTCTAAGAAAGAACATGAACAAATCTGGAAGAAAAAGGGAGGAAATGCTACAGTCGTGAGTAAGAATAATGTACGTTCAGTGGAGGACCTACCACCAACACAAAATAGTGTGGTGACTCAGAAATATGATAGAAGAAAAATAAACAAAGAATTCATTGAAAAATTTGCAAGTCGTGTGCCACAACAAGAAGTGGAGGAAAGAGTAAGATCCCTACAATGGAGGTAGGATCCAGGGATGATGACAAGAAGAGATATTCCTGCTCAGAGAATAAATCAAGGGAAATGGAATTTTGGTGGAACATCAAAGACGAAAATGTGTACTAGTGTGTTTAAACCCCAAATGGTGAGAAAGGCCAGGCCTGCAGAATCATCATATCAGAAAAAGAATCAGCATGCAGGTGATGAATGCTTAGTCATATGGCCAGTGCAGTTGAAGTTGGCTAGGTAGCTAAAAGAAGCCAGGAAGGAGTGTGATGCTCTACAAGAAATAATCAAAGGGTTGAACCATCAGGATCAACTGTAATAATCACCATGAGGATTTCAGAAGGGCCACCCCTATCCCTATGTATATAAATGTTGTTAACTGATTATTAAAGTGTTTTAGGTTTTAGAGAGATAAGATCCAAGGGGATGTGGCATCTAAAGATGTGAATGGACAATCTGATATGCTTCAGAGTTTCAATTGACTCAAATCAGGTACCAAGTTTAAGAATAATGGGAGCAATAGAGCATAATAGAAAGTGATTGTGTTATTAACTTTATCTCTTGTTTCCTACACCGAGTTCCAACTCAGTAGGCTTAGATATTTTTTTAGTGCCTCAATGTCATGTGCTAGATTGAGAATAAATGATGCAGGAGAAGAAGAATGTTTATGGGTCTAAATAGTGGGACTAACCCCAGGAAGTGTTGCATAACATAGGGGGAGCATTCATTAACAAAATCAGATGCAAGATCTATCAAGGCAATAATTGGATGACTCGGCTTAGGTGTTTCCTATCGAGGGAAGAAAGAAACACATAGAGAAGTAGCAATACTCATTCATTTCATGATTATCTATTTCATTCTAAAAAATTGTATTACTTGATAGTTTTCAGGATACCAAGAAGCTGTAAGAGAGTATCAACCCTGTTTCAACAAGAATATCAGAAAAGTAGTTGAAAGAAATGATGCCACTGAACAATGAAATGGTGATAAATTTCCTGATGAAAGTGTTGAGGAAGAAATCCACACAAGGAAAGAATAAGTGACTGATGATGATTTAGAAAATAATCAGACGTGGGATATTGTTTCGAGGCCCGCATATAAGAATGTTATCGGGAATAAATGGGTTTATCGCAACAAAATGAATGAATATGGAATAGTGATTCGGAACAAATCATGATTTGTGTGCAAAGGATACTCCCAGATATAGGGAAAAAATATTGATGAGAAATTTTCACCAGTTTCAAGGATGGAGACCATCATATTATTACTAGCCATTGTAGTGCAATAGAAGTTCAAAGTGTTCCAGAAGAATGTTAAATATGCATTCTTGAATAGGATTCTAAAGGAGGAAGTGTATATTGAGAAACCAGATGGTTTTCTCATTCATGAGGATGAGAACAAGGTTTTCATACTGAAGAATGCGTTGTATGGCCTGAAAAAAGCACCAAGAGCATGGTACTCAAGGCTTGATCAGTACTTAAAGAAGATTGGTTTCCGACATGGGGGAGTTGATTACAATCTATATTTCATCAATGAAAATTTTCAAAGGATGATAGTGTTGGTTTATGTCGATGACATAATATTTGGCAGATCAGATGAAGCTCAGTGCAGACAATTTTCTGAATTCATGAAAAGTGAGTTTGAAATGTCAATGATTGGAGAGATAACGTTTTTCCTTGGTCTATAGTGACACAAGGAAGGAATGGAACATTTTTTTCTCAATAAAAATATGCCAAGGAGGTTTTGAAAATGTTTGGAATGGAAAATTACAAGGAGGTGAAGACTCCAGTTGCTACCCTGACGAAATTGTCCAAAGATGAGGATGGAAAGGCAGTTAATATCACATAATATAGGAAAATTATTGGAAGTTTGTTTTACTTGACCGCAAAAAGGCCTGACATTGTATTCACTACATTCCAAGCAGCGAGATATCAGAGTAATCCCAAGGAAATCCATATGCTTTCAGTAAAAAGAATACTTTAGTATATCAAGGGAACGGTGGACTTCAGCTTGACATATAATGAAAAATCTCAGACAGAGTTATTGGGATATACTGATGCAGATTGGTCTGGTTTGGTGGATGATAGAAAATCAACGTTAGGTGGTGCATTCTATATTGGTTGATTGTGTATTTCTTGTCTAAGCATTAAGAAAGATTTCATTTCATTGAGCACCATGGAAGCTGAGTATATTGAGGCCACTCAAGTATGCACACAGTTATTGTGGATGAAGCAGCAGCTTGAAGATATGGGAGTTGAAGTGAAGTCTCTGATCGGAATCCAGTGTGATAACTCAAGTGCTATCAATCTTAGAAAAAATATAGTTCATCACTCAAGGACAAATCACATTGAGATAAAATATCATTTCATCAAGGAGAAGGTGGAGAAAGGGCTTGTGAAGTTGGAGTATGTGCCTACAGAGCTACAGGTTGCAGATATTCTAACAAAGGCCTTACCCAAGGAAGCGTTTGAAAGGAATCGACAAGCTCTGGGAGTTCAGTCAACTCCCCGCACATAAAAGAGTGTGGATGTGGATCCCCCTCTCCCTGAGGTATGGTGTGTGTTTTTCCCTCATGTGCTGATATGATTTCTCTACTCTGTTATAGACCACGAAGGAGTTCCCTTTGGGTTCGTTGACAAAGGGGGAGAAAATAGTGATTGTTCAAGGGGGAGACAGATAGTGTGTCAATTTGAGAAATCATGACAGATATAGGGAGAAGCTGACAGGTGGAGCAACCAGATAGGGGGAGTTGAAGTTGGTTCACATGAAGAGGATTTTTAGCTGACAAGAGTTAAATATGTGAGTAGATAGGGGGAGCGTTTTAAATCTGACGATGCTAGAAGTGATTGATCAAAGAATAGATATCACGACAGCTGAGGATCATGATAAAAGCAGAAGAGTGGTGTTGGAATGTGGTGACAATATTTCCAAAACTTGGTATCAGTTTGGTGTCAACAGTGGGTGTCATAGTTGAAGTGATTCATTGATGAACTTTTCATTTACTCTTGTTTCTCATGTCGAGCATTGCTCATGTGGGCTTAGAGTATGTGTTGAGTAAATCCTTGATCTCTATCGGAATATCCATAGTCTAATGGTGGATGAAGAATTAATGATGTATATTTTTATAGAAGATTTTTCAACAAACCCAAAGGGGGATATTGTTGGGGAAAAATCCCTCAAGGTATCATTGAATCATTTTTGAGGTGATTGTGTTTGTTGACAAAGTGGACATCTATGTTGTGATTGTTGACAAAGCAAACCATGACGTAAAAATTTGTTGACAAATGGGATTTCATGGTGTCATGTCTAGTTCAAGGGTTGTGTTTAACGATCCATGTTTGATTCAAGAACATAGACGAAGGAATGGATGATCTAGAGGTGGTTCAAAAAGAGCAGATACAAGGTGACGCTATTTTCCAGTGTTTGCCAAATTTTTGGGCCTGAAAATAGACAAATAGAGAAAAGTGGTTTTGGAAAAGGGACTTGCGTGTCATTGTCTTAAAGAAGAGGAAACTTTCATTCCATATGTTTTTCAAGATCAGAACATCAAAATATGGAAAAGGGATAAGGGGTGCCCAAGTTTTAGGGTTGGTCGCGCAAGTGACTTGCACGGCAGAGACTTGCGTGCCGAAACTTGCACGCTGAGATGAGACTTGTGCGTCGTCGCGCAGGGTGTCCAAATGCCTATAAATAAAGGTCGACCCCTCCTCATTCGGTATGAGTTCAACACTTAGAGAAAATCAGATCTCCCATCACGCAGGTGTGGTGGTCATGCAAGTGGTGGTGTGGTCGCGCAAGTAAAAGTTGTGTGTCAGGTGATAGTTGTGCATCCAAGGTGGTTTGGGCAAGAAAGGAAGTGAGTCGCTTAATTTTAGAGTTGGAGAAGGAGGTGTCGCGCAAGTGGTTGAGGTGGACTTGCGCACCAGGTTTTGAAGAAGCACGATAGTTGATGGTTGCATGCCAATATTGGTTTGGGCGTAAAAGGGTGTGAGTCGCGCAAGTTTGGAGTTGCAGAAGATTGTGTCGCGCAAGTGGTTGAGGTGGATTTGCGCACTAGTTATAACTTACGTGCCGATACTTGCGCACAAAATTAGAGAAGGGCGCTAGGTAAGGTTGATTCGCGGTAGTGATTTAGGGCTGCGTGAAAGCTGGAAGATTGTCGAATACCTTCGATGGAAAGTGAGAGTCATCTATGGGTGAAAGTTGGACTTCAACAGAGCATCTACATACAACAGAGGATGTATTCATTAGTGATAATGAAGATACCTACAGGTCTATAAATTGTGAGTGGATCCTTTCTAGATAAGTGAGCAAAGGAAGAGGAATAAGGTGATCCTCTCCACCGGCAGTGAGCCAGAGAGAGAAACAGGGAGTGACCCTTGGGAAAGCAGTGAGCTGACCCTAAACCTTGTAAAGGCAGTGAGCCTGGGCATAGAAGTGATCTAGCCCAAACCTTATAAACAGCAGTGTGCTTTAGTGGATTTGTTACAGCGGTACATCACCATTGTATGCTCCTTAGACATAGCCCAGTGAGGGTGAACCAAGTAAAAATCTGTGTGTCTTCCTGCTACTTCCCTGCATTTCATTTAAAGCATCATCATCAGATTAAGAAGAAAAGAAGTGGTCATAATAAACACACAAGTGCAAACAAAGTGACCCTTGTAATAAAGAGGGAAAGATCTAGTGGGATAGGAAGAATTTTTAAAAAGAATATCCATACCCTGATTCACCCCCCTCTCAGGGTATATAGGCCCCTATTGGTCCTAACAGGTATGTACTTCCTCAATATAGATACATGGAATACATCATGTACTTGAGATAGGTTTGGTGGGAGTGTTAGTTGATAGGTCACCATTCCAATGTTATAAAGGATCTCAAAAAGGGAATTGTACCTTTGACTAATCATTCCCTTCTTCCCAAATCTCATCACTTTATTCCATAGAGATATGCAGAGGAATATCATGTCTCCAAAATTAAACTCTAGGTATCATTGATGATTTTGAGAATATATATTTTATCGAATCTGATCAGAATTGATGTTCTTCTGAATGGTCTTAACCTTTTCCAACATTTCCTCAAACATTTCAGGACCTAGCAGTTTGTGTTCCACAAATTCACCCCAACATGCAAGTGTTCTTCACCTCCTCTCATAAATAGCTTCATAGAGATCCATTTGGATACTCTAGTGGAAAATTTTATTATAAGGGAACTTGACTAGAGGAATACATTGGTCCCATAGTTTTTTAAAGTAAATTTAACATTCTATCAACATGTCTCAAAGTGTTTGGATAGTCTACTCAAATTTTCCATCAGTTTGAGGTTGATAATCCATACTAAAGTTCAACTCAGTTTTTATATCATATTGGGAACTTTTCCATAACCTGGAGGTGAATCTCAAATCTCGATCAGATAAAATAAATAGTGGTACTACATATAGCCTTACCAATTCTCTAATTTATATTCATGCAAGTTGATCCAATGAGAGTTATTCTCAAATTGTGATAAAGTGATATGTCTTTGTAATAAAATCCACAATAACCCATATAGCATTGTTTCCCCTAGATGTATTCAGAAGTCTGGTGACAAATTCCATGGTGATGTTTTCCCATTTCCATATTGGTATGGGTAATGGTTTCATCGTCCCATTATACTTATTCCTTTCAACCTTCACTCGCTTACATACTAGGCACTTTGATGTATATTCATCAATATCTTTCTTCATGTTGTCCCACCAATAGTTCTATCAGATATCTCAATAAATCTTTGTGTTTCCTGGGTGAATGGAGAAACTTGAACTATATGAATCATACAATAGTTATTTATTTAACTTAGTATTTTATGGAACACATAGTCTTGACACAAGTATCGCAATTCATTCTTCATTGACATTGAACTCTGAGTATTTCAATTTTCTTATAGTTTCCACTTTCTTTTGAATTCCCACATCATCTTTTTGAGAAACCTTTAACCTTTTAAGAAGATACGATTGAGAAATAATGTTTAAAAGGATTGATGGTGTTCCTTCCTTTATGATTCCCATTTCCATCCTATTAAATTCTAAGAATATTGCATTTTTCTCAATTATCATCAATGGTAAAATTGTTGCATCCTTTCTACTTAGAGCATCCGCCACTTTATTTGGTTTACCAGGATGGTAGTGAATTGAGCAGTCATATTCTTTGATTAGATCTAAGAATCTTTATTGGTGCATATTAATATATTTCAGTGTAAATATATATTTGAGGCTCTTGTTATCAGTATATATTTCAAACTTCTCCCCATAGAGATAATTTCACCAGATTTTCAATGCAAATATCACAACTCCCAACTCTAGATCATGTGTGGGATAATTTTTCTCATGAAATTTCAACTCCCTTGAGACATAGGCAATGAATTTTCCATTCTTAATTAACACACAACCCAATAACATATTCAAATAATTGTAGAATACTATGAAAATTTCTCTAATTGTGGGTAGTTTGAGTATAGGGGAAGTGATAAGCCTTATTTTTAACTACTTGAATCTTTCTTCACATCTATCATTCCAAGAAAACTTGACTCCCTTCTGAGTTAAATTGGTAAGAGGGTTTCACAATCATGATAATTTCTCACAAATCGGTGATAATATCCATCTAAACCAGGTAAAAATGGATATTTATCATTGATTTTTGCCTCATTCATTTTTTAATTTCTTTTGTCTTTGAAGGATCCACAGATATCCCATTTCTTGTGATGATATTCCCTAATAATTAGACTTCCTTCAACTAGAACTCATACTTATTGTACTTGGCATAAAGATTCTCCTTTTATAAGGTCTTTAGCATAGTGTTCAAATGCTCCTCATTTTCTTCCTTTATTTTGGAGTATATTAGGATATCATCTATAAGGACTACCAAAAAAATTTCAAGGTAATCTCTAAAGACTATATCCATCAAATCCATGAAGATCGCTAGAGCATTAGTTAGTCTGAATGGAATCACTATGAACTCATAGTGCCCATACCCTGTATGAAAAGAAATATTTGGGATATCTTCCTTCTTCACTATAACTCAGTAATATCCCAACCACATATCCACCTTGGAGAAGTATTTTGATCTACATAGTTGATCAAACAAGTCATAAATTTGTGTCATAGGATACTTTTTCTTTATCATGATCGTGTTGAACTCACGATAATAAATGAAAATGCACATTGAAAAAAATTTCTTCTTGATAAAGAGGACTGGTGCACCCCATGGTGAAGCACTTGGGCATATGAACCCTTTTTATATATTCTCATGTAGTTGTTTATTTATCTCCTCAAGTTCCACAATATCCATTATATATGGAGTCTTGGATATTAGAAACACCCAAGGTATAAACTCGATTGAAAATTCAACCTCACAACTAGGAAGAAAACCAGGCAATTCCTCAGGAAACACATCACTGTATTCCCTCACAATAGGCATGTCTTTGAGGATGTTTCTTTCCTTAAAATCAATTATTTGAGTTAGATACTCTTTATCATAAGGCAATAATATCCATGCTTAAGATGATGGTGCTAAATAATATTCATCCTCCTCCTTGCACCTGTACATAATCGGGGGTGAATTCACCATATGAAGAGTGATTTTCTTCTCATGTAAATTTATGTTGGATCTATATAGGGATCCAATCCATGCCCAAAATTGCATAAAATTACACCAAAGGTAGTATGAAAAGTTTCACGGGGAAGTTCAGCCCAAAATTTGTGACATAGGCAGAGTTATAGACTTGGGATGAGATAATTTCCCCATTTACCATTTTCACCAATATCTCTACTTCCAAGATTTGTGGTGGTGTTTTAATAGTTCAACTAAACTTTTGTGATATGAAGGAATTCATATAACTATTAACATTAACCCTACCATTCACTATTTTATTTTGGTTCTATTCATTTACTTCATCCAAAATAAACTTAGGGAATATATTTTTTTTAATTGTTAAAAACATAAAAGGGAATTTAATGACATTAAAGTGATAAATTATAGCTTATATTTATTTCCTTAACTTATGAATTTCTATGCTTTGATCTATGTTATCCATGATCTATTTTATAACATATATTCGTATGGGAATTTTATTTGTTCCCTTAATAATGGTTCGTAATGAGATTATGAATTTACCGAAGTATATCCCCTGAGAGTGTGAAACTAGGTGCACATTAAGGCTCGTTTTCGTGTACCAGGTTACCCCAAGTTAGGCACAGAATTCCTTATCAGAGTTGTTACTCCTAGGTACATTTTTTCCAGAACCACGTCCACTTATAGGTTCCATATTGGGATGTATTTTCTTGATAAACCACTTACTCTATACTAACCAAATTTTAGGGATGTTTTCTTATACTTAGTCTTATCCCTACGGGTTTATCTGGAGTTTTATAATCGTAATTTAAAAAATAACTAAATTTTTTTTTTATACCAACTATAAAAACCTTGTTCTTTATTACACATTAATACTTGATTTATTACATAAGACTGCACTTAAGACAAGCTAGATGATCTATAATACTAGTGTATTTTGGAATTAGGTACATAACTTCTTAAACATGAGATACAAAAATATTATTAAAAACTTCCTTAACATTATTTATTGAAAACTTCTTTAACATGCTCAAAATACTCCTTCAAACTTAAAACTACATGGGATAACCTAGGGACATATATAATAAAGGGGTGATATATAAAGCCCAGTAAGATAATAAACATGGAATAAGTGATACATGTTATACAATATGCATATCAATGAGTAATAAAAGGAACATGAATAATAAGGCGTGATATAGCATGATAATCATAACATGGGAATTGTGGTAATAACTTAAAACACTGAATCATGAACATAGGTCAAGGATAAACTGCAAAGACTTCATGGTGGAAAAAGTATCATAAAGGAATCAGGTGCACCCCTATCCCAACATGACATATCATGACACTAAAAATTACCCAATTCATTGGAGTTCTATTTGGGCACACCCATCATAATCATTTCATTCTCATACTTAAGCGTGCCACATAGATCATACGACATGGATTCATTCATCATAATAATTTATTACATGATCAAGGAATGTGGATTGTATAAATGTAGGTCTCATATCAATAATTATATGTTTATAAAGTTGAATATCCTTAATAGAATAATTTTTATGGTATTCACTACACAATTGTTTTGGCATGGAAAATTGCAGTGAAATTTTAGTAGCATAACAGCATTACTTAAAAATTCATAAAAATTGTTTATGAGAGTGAAAGGGGTATCTCATTATTTGGAAATAAAATTAAAAGTAATAGTTACATTTAAAATAAAATTCCAACATTATAATTCTATAAATAAAATTCATAACGTAATGAAGATATGTGAATAGAGAAAATAATCCTAACAAAATTTCAACATGGTAACGGGTATACATAAAGGGTCATAGAAGGATTAATGGGAGTGAAAGAAAACTCTCATAATTTATAAATCAAATGTATTGTAAGGTTAATATATAATATCTTATCTCATTATAAGAAACTGAAGAGTAAAATACATAATATAAAATGAGTGCTTGATAAAAGAGGAGAGTGGAAGATCCCTTATGAAATTTTGTCATGGTAACGACTTGGGTAAGGGTAAAATTGAGAGAGTATAAATGGTCCCTAATTAAAATAAATTAATTGGAAAGTAATTTAATTATAATAAATGAATGATAATATAATCAACTGAAATTATAAAGACTAATTTCAAATAAGGTTCTTTGATTGAAAAAAAGGAGGAAGGTGAGGATCCCTTAAGAAAATTTGGCATAGTAATGGCTTAGGTAAGGATCAAAATGAGGGAGTATAAATGATACCTCACTAAAATATCATCAAATGGAATATAATGGAATGATTATAAATTAATTAAAATATAACCAATTTAAATTAAAAGAACTAATTTCAAATAAGGTGCCTGAATTTGAAAGGAGATGAAGGTGAGGATCCCTTACTTGAATGTGTGACTGAAAAGGCTTGGGAGGGAATTCTTAAAAGATTTGGGGATACTTAGAAGGACTATATGGAGTTAATAGAAGAGTAAGGACGTTATAAAATAATTTTTAGTGAATAGAAATGTGATATTGGTTGGGTTTATATAGGAAAAGTTGGATATTTCTTTATTATTATGTTTTTCGAATCTACATTATAAAATAACCAAAACCACAAATCAACCCATGGTTTTTGCCAATGGTTTCTACAAAATGATATTGTATTAAATTAATTTATAAGTTCAAGGGTGTAATATAATAATATAATACCATTTCTTATGTGGAGTTGATTCATACACCTAAGGAAATTATTTTAAAACCATAAAATATATTACATGTTTTGGAAGATTTATAATGGATTTATAAAATAAATAAAATAAGAAAAAAAATAAGATTATTTTAAAGGTAAAATATTTATTTGGTCATGTATCCAATTTATAGTAATTATGACATTACGTTTGGGTCATTATGACGTTATAAAACACAAAGTATATTTATGAGATATTTAATTTTTACATGAAAATTTGAATGACTCGGAAAATTATGAAAAATTCACCATTGAATAATTTTGACATACTGATTAAAAAAATAATATTCATTTTATCTAAATAATTTTCTAAATATGTTAATTTTAACTTTTAAAATTAAAACTGACAATTATTGAAATGATGGGTTTTTTACAATAATGTTTTTTGAACCCTTATAAAAATAACATTTGACTTCATAAAAGTTATATGATCATTTATATTTAATAAAAGTTATATAATAATAATATTTTATTAAAATATTATTTATTTCAAAGATCCATTGATTCATCAAAATAGATTTCTTAATTGAATTTGAATATTAACCAAAAATAATATTTGTCTTTTATTGAATCAAAATAAAACACTTATAAAGTAACAATAATAGGATGAAAATATATTCATTACTATATAAAAAAAATATACGTACTCATATTTCTAGGTTATTTTTTACATATCTATTTTGTACACTAGTAAATTCCCTAGGGGTAAGGTGCACGATGGTGGGACTTTCATGGGGTGGTTTGGCGAACATGGTTTGGTTCATGATCTATATGATCTTGAACTTCTCCCATAAATAGTTTTTCTCATTCTTAAGTTGTTAGATATAAACTTGGTCTTGGTAAAGGGAAAATCCTAGAAATGTTATCTCCCTCATAAGCTCTGATAAATGGGCTTCATAGGGTATGATCCTACTAATTGATTTCATCACTTCCTTTGTCTATGACAATTAAATTTTCTAAAACCCTATATTTATACTAATCATGTGATCACTGTTCAAAGGATATATTACCAATGGTAATGATATATAATGGTCTTTTTAATCCAATGGGAATAATAACACAAAATAGGTGCATGTGTTTTCTATAACTATATTATATAATAATAGATTTAATAAAAATGAAAGGGGAATTTTATTTATAATAGTTTGGGTAGTTACAATGGTTTTTTTATGGCCCTCAAAATGTTTGATACGTATTTATGACATTTTTAATAGGTGTTGGGACTTACCATGATGTGTTTGGTTTTAAGGGTCAATTGGGACCGTGTTAAATAATAAATTATTGAGTGTAATTGTTTCTGATAAATAATGTGGTAAAGATGAAAATTATTGATAATGGAATGGTTGGGGATGGTTGGATGAGTTATGTTGAATCCTTGTTGGATTCATGGACTGATGATCCATGTTTCTTGACTTGTGACTAATGGTTTTGGGATGTATTACTGACACACCACTCCCTGATTTTGGGTGGGTTAGACTGATGCTCCAGGATCCCCCATGCACCATTGTTTTTTAGGGGAAGGACAGATGCTCCTGAACCCAAGGGTATAAACATAGTGTTCCATATCAAGGTTGGGATGTTTGTACATGAAGTTTTGATTCCCAGATAGATTCATGGACTGATGCACCATATTTACTAACCTATGTCCAAGTGGTTAGGATGGCTGGTCATGACATACCAGATCCTAGTTGGATTCTTGGATTGAGGTTCCTTGATTTCCAAACTATGACCCCTATGATATATTGTATGGGTACCCAAACTAATTCTCTAAGTTAAACTAGATTAAATTAATGGATAAATTAATTTCCTTGTAAAATAAAATGGTGGAATTACCATGGTGATGATATAATGGAACTTAAAGGTGTAAATGGTTTGTTAATAAATGTTAAAATGTAAAAAAAAATCCCTTATTGTTTATTTATTTATTATGCCCTAATTATTTGAATATACTACTGTACAAACTAGATATTGATTTAAAATCCTTTGGTAGTGTCCTATTGAGTTGTACTCCACCCTACTTAGGACACCATAGAACTTGGGTACCTGAGTAGATGCTACATTTTTCTGTCACATGTTTAGGACATGGACCTAGTGTTTGGTTTATGCATGGGTTGATGGGTTGGACCTTGGGATGTCAGGACTAGGTTGGGACTTGGGTCCATGTTCAGGATCATTTTGGTAGTTTTTGTTTTTAGTGATTTTATTTTTATAATTTCCTAATATGTATCGCATTCATCATATTATTATAACATGTGTTACTTGGTTACTTGTTAGTTTTCATCATATGTTTTCCATTTATTGTTACTAATGGTTACTATATCTTTTGGTATTAATTATGTGGTGGTTTCACTCCGATAAGTGGGTATAGTCTCTCCAATGCATCTCTATAGACTTATGATGCTAGTCAGCATCCTCTGGCATGCGGGGAGGTGTGCATGAGTTCATGTGCTGACCTGGCTCTAGGCACGGTTATAGTGGATTCCAGGTCAGGGACGTTACAAAGGAGAAGATGTTTTATGTGTGTAAAAGAAGGTAATATATAAAGTAACTACTGAGGAAAAATTAAGAGTTCAATAGTGGGATATGAAGTTCATCTTAAGGTATCATTTATAGTTAAATGTCTTATATGTAGGGAATATGGGAATTATCCAAGTCAATAATCTAATATAAGGGTTAACTCTTAAACCAAGTAAAGACAAATGCTATCTCAATCAATGGAGTGAAAGTATTAAAATGTTTATGTATTGGGATTCAAGAATTATGTTTTGTAAGTGTTTAATAAAGATATTATAGTTATAAGAATCATGAAACATCTAAGTATTGTGTTAATTTTTGGAATCATATATTTTTTTATGTGAGTTTAACTTAAGTTTTTTGGAAACTATCATGGGTTTATAAGTTTAAGGTTGATCATATGTTTAAAGGCTTAGACACCCCTTTTGTGATTTTAAGTGATAATATTTTATGGTTACTAATGATATTTTTGGGAGATGTTTTATTAGGTTGAGACATATATAACCCTTAGTTTTAACATGAAGGATTATTTTATAAGAATTCTATTAAATATTTTATGAATATCATCATATTTTTGGGAATGTTATAGTAATTATATTAATTATTTTTAGTAAAAATGTTAACTCACAGGTCAAAAAAACCCATCGTATCAGGAAATATTAAGGGTCTTGAACCCACAACTGAAGGGAGACAAAGGGTGAAATGGTTACCATTGTCCTACATGATATCCTATTTAGCATTACATTGTTTTTTACTTAAATTATTTAATAAAAAATGAATAATTTGATTTTTGGAACATCTTTTTTATCGTATAGATAACCATGGGAATGAAATGATATTTTTGGATTAAGTGATTAATAATATTTTAGAATAATTCACTATTTTTGGAGCCTTATTTGATTAAGGTTAACAAAATATTATGGGATTTTATTTGGGTAATAAAGTATGAATTATCTTTTAGAATAATATATTATTTTAATGTTTATATAGGTTATTTATGGAAATTATTAGTATATTTTGGATATTATATGATTAGGGAATATTCATTTTGCGGTATATGACTTTATGAGTGACTAATATTGATTGGAGACAAATGTTAAAATAATCTCAAAAGAATATGTGATCAAATACTTCTGGATTTTTTGGTTTTGAACTTATTTGGTAATATTATAAATAATTTTTAGGATAGATATAAATCAAACTTTGGGTGTTATTATTGAGGCTTTAGATATTAATTTTATACTTCTTTATATGAAGGTTTATTCTTTTGGGGAATTATCTTACCTTATGTTAACCATTTTGGTTGTTATTAATATATAAGGATAGGAGGACTGTATTTTTATCCTTTTTTGGATTATGTGATCCATTAAAAGTTTATTTTAGTTCTTCAAGCATGAAACATTTATCTTGAATACTCATCATTTGAAGAAAAAGATGAAATTTTGGTTGAAACTGATTAAAGAATGAAATTATACTTTTAAAGAAGGTATATTTAATTATTTTCTCAATATATATAGTAAATCAATTCCTCAAATCTATGAAAGGGGTCATGAAATAATATTTTTATCTTGTTATATTCATTTATGATGAATTAAGGGACCTTTTCACACCTCGTTGATTTATGGTCATTAAATTTTTCTTCATAGTTCACTTTATTATGATCAATGACCTCTATCAATATCCATAATTTTTTAGAAATTTTTTTATCCTTAATTTCTATATTTTAAATTCCCTCTAATTCCCTCATTTTTGGAAACCTAGTTATGTGTTATTCTAGATGACCTTCGTATTTATTTTTTCCCTCTTTTTAAGAAAATGTTTTATTAACCCTTTTTACGATGTGGGATTTCAAAAAAGGTATTTTTATATGTCAAACCCTTTATTAACAAGATCAAGTTAAAATTTCAAGGATTCAATTTAATAAATGGGTGATATTATAAAACCTTGAGATTTTAAAAAATAATTCTATGTTCGACAGGGTATATGGTATGCAACACCAAGCCTAAATGAACCGTGAAATATTATTATTTAAAT